>CP136063.1:75580407-77980407 GCA_032622095.1 Siphonodentalium dalli | reverse complement strand
GGAACTTTATTACATAACGGCATTCACTATAATTCTCACATATTTCACAAAAGATGGATAAACGGTGTCTATGCCCGCTACTTCCACGATATGCAGCAATCAATATGAACTGACTTAACCCTTTACCCAACAGAAGGGCCCTGTGCCAATGCATTCTCGTATATATGCGAGTCGACCATAGGTCTCCTCGCATATATAAGAGAATGCATTGGCTTAACACATTAAAAATTATAAAATTGTTAAAGAATGTAAGAAAAAATGGTAAAAAGTGTTAAAAAAAGAAAGATTTTTTTTAGGCCAATGCATTCTCTTATATATGCGAGGCGACCTATGGTCGACTCGCATATATACAAGAATGCATTGACACAGGGCATAACTGTAACTATCACAATGTGGTCAAGGAGCCGGTTCCAATGATATCCATATTTGTATGGTTCTATTGAGACAGACCGAAGATATTTTAGGCGGTTGAAGCTTTATTTGGCCGGTTTTGGCCGTTTTGTTTGGGTAAAGGGTTAAAATAAGTGCTTTCTATTTGTAATGAGTTTTATTTATGGTATGTTCGTGTGCATTTGTCGTACGTTTCATAGAGACTCTGCATACGTGATGGAGCAGCCTGATCTCCAAGAAATGCGCACATTATCTGCTTATAATAGAACTTGTTTTTGCTATATAATCTGCTTGGAATCTCTCCATTTGGGTAGATAATGTGCTGAAAATGAGAGCGTTTTAGTCACATTATGGACTAATAATGAGGCGATTCTAAACAGATTGTGTGCGGACAATGACAAATACGCCAACTGACGACTTTTCAAGTGTATGCTCTTTAACATGTGTTTTCACTGCGGACCATGCCATAAAACGAAATAACCGGTCTGGGTCAATTATCTGCTTATTTCAGAATCAAATAATCACATTATGTACCTATTTCACATTATATGTCGATTATGTGCGTATTTGATACTGGACTGGAGCTAAATACGTATCCCAGTTTAATATCCAGTAAAGTCACTTGGCAGTTTGGAGCCAAGCTGGATATAAGATTCAGGAAATAACTATACCTATTCGCTATTCCCCATCTGAACACTCTGGACATCATACATACGTATAGGTAAGGTCAGCGATCAGAACAAAACAATTTTACAAGTTACTGCATTCCATTTTCACTGGGTACAAAAAGGTGATATAGAGATCGCGCTGAATTCCACAACATGTTTCATGATACTCACAACATCCCACTATTGAGATTGTCGCCTCTGGAATAACAATATCTTGTGCGATATCAAAGAAACTTTTATTGCTAAACCACATTACCTCTCACATATTTCATAAGATGGCTAAATGGGTTTGGCTGTGCTGGCTATACTTCACGATATGCAGCAATCAATATGAACTGACTTTAAAGAAGTGCTTTCTAGTTGTAAGGAATTTGCTTTATGGCATGATTGCGTGTATTTTACAAACGTTGCATAAGAAGATTATCGAGACGTTCTGGAGTTAAGCACACAGTTCAGTTGTGTTCTTCAGTGTTATCACACTGTGTAATCAATTGAATGCGTTTCGGTCCCAAATCCGTCTTTTTTAGATTTTGTTTACGTAATTTTGAAGGAGATATATTATATAAGTTGATAAATACACGAAATATTGATATACCGGCTTCATATGCTCTGAAATTTACTTGCCATGGTAGCATGGTGAAACAAACGTTCTTCATTTCGACCATATCAGGAATAGACTAAATATACGCTCGTTTCTGTTCTAAGCCGTGTACATTGCTGGTATTTGTTTGGACTCAAACACTGTGTTAAAAGTTGTATTATTTATGTCTTCAATGCGTCTGAACGTACGTGACATATAATACCCATAGCAAGTAGTTCAAGTAATAATCGACCTATTTCGATACGGGACAAATTCAAAAACGAATATTAAGTGTATTTTGGAGCGCAAACCACCTTGTGGCTTTACAGTAACTCTACAATTTCTTCATTCCACTTAGTACAGAACATGGCTTCGAGTTGACTACCGGGTTTTTATTATATCTCACGTGACTTTCTCGCATTCTGATTGGTGATGTATATCTGCGCGACACTCGACTCGAGGATATGTTGGACTGTTAGCTATAAGCTACATGTATCTGGTGGCGATGTAGTAGCTTTTGATGTTGTCTACCATATGTCGTGTTTGGTAGACCTGAAGTACAGAGAACGGGCTGCTGATTCTCAAGCGAAGCGACAACAAAGAACAGCTTGCGTTGGAGCTCTTGTGTTTAGCGAATTTGTCGGTTTTATAGAATAGTATGCCAGAAGAAATAACGCTATTATTCCAATATTCAAACTTGCCGAACCCACGAAGATGAGTATATCGAAACATAATATTTGAACTGGAGGGAAATATGAGAGAGCAATTATTAACTGTACAAGATTGATTGAGTCTTATAAAGGCCATTCCAGATCTTATCGACGATGAGAAAGGTAGAGATGTTCTTGCAAAAAGTTACACTAGTCGGAGTTGTGCACAAAGAGGAAAAACCCGAAACGAGCTATTTGACAATTTGGTCAATACGAGTGGAGTCTTGTTTCTCTTGGTGCACAACTCAGGCTGAGGGGTGCTTACACACTGCTGTTTTACTGATTAACACTTTTAAACTATGCAGAATTGAAATTAATCAAGATTTATTGAATCAAAGTTTACCCTGAATAATCAAGTGTCTCCTAATGTAATTTGGCTTCGCCCACTATCTGACCCGGCCGCGTTCTCATTGTTCATGTGGAGCGAGCTGCGCGTGGGTTAATCTGCGGCGTCTGCGCACGGTTTATTTAGACTGGACCATTCACGTGAATCATAGCGGGAATAGCAATGTTGCACGAGTTCATAGTGAATACTGACTCAGTCAATCAGTAGAATCGGAACCTCTCGGAGTAAAGGGTCTCCAGCCACACATTGAAATACATAATTATGCGATAGCGTTTGAAGGAGTATGGGCACGTGAAGATCAGAGGGCCGGCACTTCCAACTATAGCATTTCATTGTAATGGAGGCCATGGTGAGTTATATTTAAAAAAACTTACATAGCGCTAATTTGATACTTTGTTTTCTCATACCGCAGCATGATTGGAAGGGAGGGGTATGGATGAGACGTGGAGGGTATGTCCACCCCAACTTAGGTTAATTTTTTCATCAGTTGGAAATTTCATGCCTGGCTCAACACTGGTTGGAAATGTTACACCACATATATAAGTTGAACCTGTTCCCATTGCCTGATATTCCAACCAGTAATTAGCATGAATTTGTTGTTTTTAGACCGACAGTAGCATATATTGTTCTACTTTTGGTCACAATTTTGATTTGATAATCCAATTAGTTAGCAATTTTCATTAGCAACCATATTGGTGTCAGGTTGGACATTTCCTACAGTTGGAACGCTTGCGGTACCAGTTGGAAAGTGTGAGTGCAAGGGGGTGAAAATGGATTGATCTGGTTCAAGGTGGCGCAGTTGAAAAAATCATGGTTTACGAGAACATCGAGCCACGTCCCCGTGGGATTATGTAGTTGGCACAGTATTGTGGTAGATAATCTTTAATTGTAATATCAGATGAATAGATGCGTGGCGTGGTGACCGGAATTGTCGGTGTCCACGGTTGATAAATCGCAACCTGTCTGACGATGCCTCTCGGATGGACTCTTCTCGACTAACTCGAATGAAACTAGAATGAAACTGGAATCGGAATCTGAAATAATGTAGAATGATAATATACAGGTATTTATATCATACCGAGAAGATTGTATATTACTGCCAAGGATAGCTTGGTGCTATGACTCAGCTACTGGATTTAACATCTGGTCGAACACAAATATTCCGCATATTTTATGTTAACCCTTTACCCAACAGAAGGGCCCTGTGCCAATGCATTCTCTTATATATGCGAGTCGACCATAGGTCGCCTCGCATATATAAGAGAATGCATTGGCTTAACACATTAAAAATTATAAAATTGTTAAAGAATGTAAGAAAAAATGGTAAAAAGTGTTAAAAAAAGATTTTTTTTAGGCCAATGCATTCTCTTATATATGCGAGGCGACCTATGGTCGACTCGCATATATAAGAGAATGCATTGGCACAGGGCATAACTATAACCATCACAATGTGGTCAATGAGCCGGTTCCAATGATATCCATATTTGTATGGTTTTATTGAGACAGACCCAAGATAATTTAGGCTGTAGAAGCTTTATTTGGCCGGTTTTGGCCGGTTTGTTGGGTAAAGGGTTAATTAGTTCTGGTCATCATTTGACCGCTCGATGTAAAGAGGTTGAATTAATAGTTTGCTGTATAAGCACTCATATTGTCCTTATATTCCGATCACCAACACGCAATATATAATCATAATGACATAGCAACATACATGGAATTGGGTCCATCTAATATGATTAAATTTGTATAGATAATGCTGAATTGGGTACAAGTAATAGATCGGTATAGAATTTGTAGGGTAATACTGGATTATCTCACACCTGTGCGGGGACAACGAAGTAACGACATAAGTTTTAGTAATTTATACTTCATACAGTAATGCCCTAATTAATCGACTCCATAACCACAGCAGAATTATGGGTAACTTTTCAGGATTTAGTCGGAAATATGGCTTGTTGCCATTCATAGGAAAGCTCTCCCCGAGAGCCATATTTCCGACTAAATCCTGAAAAGTTACCCATAATCCTGCTGTGGTTATGGATTCGATTAATTAGGGCATTACTGTACCTGACACATTAGTTGGAAATTACTCACAAAAATGTGTTGCACTGATTCTCATTGTTTCCTACTACCTTGTTATAATTTCAGACTGAAATGACCATCATTTTGGAACTTTCCAACCTTATTCGAAATCCTATTGGGAATTTCTAACTGGGAAAGCTTGATGTAGCAGGTTTAACATTTCAACCTAGGTAGCTGAGTCAAATGGAATTTCTCGAACATTAAAGTCTTCTGGTTCTATTCAGGAGTGGTGGTTGCGATTGGAAATTCAAAGAATGTGAACACCGCCCCCAACTGAGAACCTCTGGCCACTTCCCCAATAAGGGAGGTGGCGTGCCCACTGACTGCTCTTCGTTTCATGCCACCAACATCACAGACGGTCTTTTATGTTTGTATCGCATGCAAAAACTTCATGGAGACATTTTGAAAAAATTTATGAGTTTCAAGCCTCGATATGATAATTAAAAGTTCATATGACATTTGCCTATTGCAATTCGCATACGTTATTGTCGCAAACTGGAAGACACACCGGCCGCGTTGCATGGGGTTCAGTGGGGTGGCATTCATTGGGGCGTGACGAAATAAGGGTGTCAACGGTGACCTGGCTAGAGGGTCTCCGTTTTGGGATGTTCACCTTGGAATGTCCAAGAGCACCACACCTTGTTCCAGACAAAAGTTTCCATTTGCACCCCTTGCGTTGGTTTTGATTTTGGATACTAACATATATTCTGAAAGGATCAGTAGTCCTATGGTCACAAGCCAGAGGTCACTAGCCATAGTTCTGCCCAGTATGAGAACAATTGGAGATATGAATCTGAACAATAGCAAAATTACTAATATCTAATCGTCTAACTGCAGTCAGATTCACACGGCCACGATGGAGGGACGAGGATACACCGGGTCCAGCATGGTTCGTTAGAAATGTTAGAAATTTCCAACGTCGCACACTCCTAAGGTTGGACAATTCCAACTAATGGCCAATTCAGACAAATTTTTATCAAAAGTAGGAAAATATGCAAACGTTGGTCTTAAAACAACAAATTCTCCACTAATATTTTGTTGGCATTAGAACAATTAGAACAATTTCAACTTAATGTTGGTGTGAAATTTCCAACTGTTGAAAATGTTGACCACCATTTTGAGACATCATCCCAACACAATCCCTCCTTTCCTCAGGTCCCTGTGTGTCAACGTTTTGAGTACACATTGTATAGTAATGACTTAATTCGTTCGATCATCCACTACCTGTATGTTTTAGTTGCGTACTCAAAAACTGGTAACGATACATGACATGTACAGGCATGTGCATGCAAACATGTTCTCACAATAATGAAAATTCTCCCGTGGAGCTGTATGGTCAGTTGGTCACGGCCGTCCGTCAATTTTAAACTTATAATTGTTTCCAACTAGAAATATGCACAAGTGCAGTTCTACAGTCCTTTCCACTCGAACCCCCACACCACGTTTTGAAACCGACATAAATTCCCATTTTTCAACCCAGTTCCTCCTAAATGGTTGAATATGTTCAAACTTATGGTTTTAGTCCAAAATTCACGGAATGTAGGTAAACTTTCTATTTGTGACCTAAAACATTCACTCCATATACTGGTTGAAAAAAAAACACAATTGAAATCTACGTTTTATCGGACATGTCCGATTGTTGATAATATTAACCTAAAGTGGAGACACCCCAATCCCTGTCGCTACGCCCCTGTCAGTAATACTGGGTGAAATACGCATTGGCAAATTTGTCCTCCTTGTCCTGGCGTGGTAGGATAATTGACAACCGTCAAATAATTATTTACCAGAACATTGTTCACTCAGCCGACAATGATTAGCTGTGGCAAGGGATTATCTCACTCGACAGGCTAATCGCAATTGTTGAGAGCGACCGCTCAGCACAGTTTGGTAAGTAGCTTACAAACTCCTCGTCACAGGTTGGTAAGTTACTTACCAACCCATGAGAATAATGGCAGTATAATGTAAATTATGATCCGGGACGATAATTGAGGTGCAATAAAGTGTCCAGCGATGAAGGATGAAGAAGTAGTTACCCTGGTATCAGCTGCGAAGATTGTCCGAAGCACATCTTTAAAGACATATTATGGACTTGTTTGGGTGCGTGAAACTGATAAGTTAGTACTCAGGCTCTATGCCAACCTGGGAAATGTAGCATTCTACTAACATCCCCGAAAATTTCAAAGCATTGGACCACACCACTCCATAGAAAACTTCGTCTGCACTACGCCCAATTGTAAATATTTACATCTCGATTCGGAACGCAACTATCGGCGATAATCTAACACAAATGATTTCGCCATAGCGAGTGATTGCATTTAATTAATATATAAGAATGACGGTATGTATCGTCAATTTGGATTAATATTCGTAACAAATAACTACTTTGAGCAAGATTATTCTCAATTTTTCTCTTTGATCACCCAACCGGAGTGTTTCACAATACTTTAACAAGGCTTATAAGTTTACTGGCTCATGTAAACCTGATGAAGAACGTGATTCCGTGCCAAGGGGTATATCACGATAATTCTGTCAGAACTCTTGATGTTCAACTATACCCAGCAGTCGAATAGCGATGTATTCAGGCACAGTACGGACAGAGAAAGACCCAGTCTCTTTGAAAAACCGACCAAATATCCTATATCTGAATTATGTCACTATAACTCTGCATTAAAATTAGGTTCTGTGTTGAAGTGATTCCCTCCATTTCGGTTGAGAATGGCACAGATTGCGCGCGTCCATTGGAAACGGTTTTATTACTTCATGTTGGGAATGCCGCGTTGTCGTAAAAATGAAATATTATGGACACTTCTAGAAACGTAATTGAATGGTGCTTTAATCTCAGCCATTTTTACATGGAACATGAGCGATGGTTAACTATTTACACTATTTACACATATAGAAAATTATATAAATGCTCACAATAAACTAGAGGTTGTAAACATACAAGGAACATTTGACACATTGAAATAAACAAACATGCAGCATTAGCATACACTAAATATATACAAAAAACACACAATAAAGCTACAAACAAACAATATTTACATTTATTACGTATCTTATTCATCATTCATAATTGTGTCCTTTTTATTAAAATATTTTCAACCCGAGTTTTATAAAGATCGCCAAATTGTTTAATATGTCAGGGCTGGTCGAGTTAAGGAGTTCGAATAAGAGTTCCCTCGAAGGTTTGTCATAACATGCCTTCGGAATGTATTTTTCTCGTAATTGTTCAAGTTGCGGACACAGAATAATAAAATGGAATTCATCGCATAGCAAGGCGTTACAAAGTGCGCATGAACTATCTTTGATGCTGCTTTTATGTTTGCGATTCCGTTTTTTCCATCTACCGGTCTCAATACCTAATCTATGATTGGACGTTCTCATTTTCTGAACGTAAACCATCATGCCAATTCCAATATAGGATTTTCGTCGGTTTTTCAAGGAGACTGAGAAACACCATTCTCCCACCCCCTACACACTTTAGCACAGGCAGCCCATGTGAGATAGCTGTGTGAGATTTCCCTGTCTCACATAACACGTGACCTGCTATCTCACAATACCCACGTGACTACTTTACATATATAATTAATAGCCGGAACTATTTCATGTGAGCCGTCTGCATTTGTCAACAAAAACAATGGCGACAAACCAAAACAATTCTCGTTTCGAATCAATAAACACAGAAGAATTCATAGAAGCGAATGAAAATAAAAACACGCTGAGGAAGACATCTTCTCATCTGAAATTACTGTATCAGTTTTTGATTGAAAGACACGACGAACACCGCAAAATTCAGGATATTCCCCAGGTAGAATTGAACAAATATCTCGCAGAGTTCGTAATAAATGTCCGGAAAGCTGACGGCACGGAATATGAGCCAAGCTACTTGCGTGGCATGATCGGAAGCTTCGATCGTGAATTGAAACGTCAAAGGTATGGTTCACAAATTATGTCATCGGACAGTTATGCCTTTTTCGATACCAGAGAAGCCCTCCGTATGAAGCAGAGAGATCTGAGATCGCAAGGAAAGGGGTCAAAACCAAAAAAAGCAGATCCGCTTACAGATGATGATATAGACATGTTGTATTCAAGTGGGCAGATGGGAAAATCTTCTCCAACCTCTATTCTGAATATGATGTGGTTTCAGAACACATTGCATTTTGGTATCCGAGGGGGCTCCGAAGAACACCGGCGTATATGTTGGGGTGACATTTCCCTTAAAATGGACACTGAGGCAAATTTACGATATCTGGAATATCGAGAAAGAACAACAAAAACCAGGACGGGTGACGACATAAATGATACCCGGATTTGTCCTCCTAGGATGTATGAAACGCCAGCAAACAAGGATCGGTGCCCCATAGAAATGTATCTTTTCTATGAATCAATGAGACCAATAAACTACAGTCAAAATGATGACCCGTTCTACGTGGCAGTGGTTACAAATAATCAATTCCCCGCTGAAAAGGATAGATGGTTCTTGAAAGGTCCAGTAGGAAAAAACAAAATCGAGGGAATAATGAACAAGATGGCAATAAAAGCTGACCTACCTGGTGCTAAAACGGATGAACGAAATATCAGTAATTCCAGTGTCAGAAAAACACTCGTCCAGAAAATGTCCGACAACAATGTCCCTGATTCTCTGCAAGTCTACGTGACAGGCCATAAAAGCACAGATTCCCTGAATAACTACAGGCAGCTTAACACAACACAGAAAAGAGCGATATCTGGTATATTATCCAGCAATAAAAATCAAAGCAACAGTTTAGTGCCAACATTCCCTATCACTGCTCCTTCGAACATTTATCCAGTTCCACAGATCATTGGACACACACATTCAACTATTTGCACACAAGAATCCTCCAATAAAAGTTTATTCGCTGGCGCGGAGTTGAACAAATGCACAATAAACATATATAAGTGCGACCATGCTCAACCGAAGAGAAGGCGAATTCTTCAAATTGAATCGGACAGTGAATGAACTTTTCAAGTGTAAAATCAAAGCAAAGATGACACTTCACGCCGCAACATGCGAAAGAAATAGTTCCAATTTAGAAAACATATTTTTGTTCCTATAAATCTGTTTAATTATTAAAATAATACTTCTGTAATCATGAAAAAATAAATATTTCCCTTATCCCCTATGGTGGGGTTTATTCCCATAGCAAAACACGTTTGACCTAGTGGCCAATATTTCATATCAATGCGCCTTTATCGAAATTATGCAGGTGCAACATTTCGTTCTCGTGACGTAGTATGTTGATTTCAGGGTGTCGATTTCATGACTGACAGACTCAAACTCGTTAACCCTGCTCGCCCGGGTGAAACGCTTTGTTTATTCAGTATATACCTTTGGTATATACCGACGTCATACCCGCTGATCACGAATATCGCATTAGATTTTATCACAGATGTACGGTTTAACTTGTTTTGAACGGCTCTAAAACGAAAATATCACATTGAGGCTCCTGGTGTGGGAGAAAAATGATCCATCATGACCCGGGGTGTGGGAATGGAAAAATCTCACCCTCGGGGCCAGATATTTGGGCCGGACACTCGGCAAGCCTCGTGTCCGGCCCAAATATCTGGCCCCTCGGGTGAGATTTTTCCATCCCACACCCCGGGTCATGATGGATAATATTATTCCCCATCTATCTCAGCTTATTGATCCATGCAAAAAAAATACTTGAGCTGATCGACACATTTTATAATACTAGTCTCTGCATATCATATCACATACTTATGAATATCTCAACTGGAATGGCGAACATAGTGTGTGAAAAGTACCAGCATGAAGGGGTCGTGTGCCCACATCAATTGTAAAAAGGATCTATTCACGCGTGGCGCTATCGATAACTTAGACCACAACCCAACTTCTACTTTAGCAAATGATGCTGTCCATGGCACAGCTATTACAATAGCAGTTTCCCAAATTGAATAATCTAGGGGTGACCGGAGACATGACAAGGAGAATCTCTCACCAGGAACGATAAAATATTGGTACCACTACCCCCCGCGTACATATTTGTTCCCCAGAGCTGTTAACATTTAGGAGTATGCACGTTTGTGTAAGCACCATCTTAATAAGCCAATACATCATGGGCTAATGCAAGTGGATGGACGAGGTGTGAAGAGTTTTGGAGACTGTTGAACAGGAGTTTGAGGCTATGTGTCATGGAACGTGTATCACGCAAGTACACAATGACCCACATCTTGTTGTTACAGCCAAAGTTTCATTACCCCACTGTTTCGTGAACATGCAAATCAGTGTAAGCATACTCACTATGTCGATTGTCATGAATGCAGTGAAACATGAATCATTCACAAATTCAAGTGGTTGTTTTTGATCAGCAACTATATATATACTGCTGCAAATCAATACTCACGGATAAGATAAACTATAGACATGGATATGGTTGCTATGCTTGAAGACTGGTTGCAACATAGTGGTTGGGTATCTTTACATGGATGTTTTCTCTTGGTCACACACACTGCACCAGATGGCTTCCCGTTCACATATTTGACCTCTTAACTATACAAGAGAAGCACCCCTCTTTATATGAGTAATTCGTTAATGGTAACGTTGCTATCCAGATGATTATTGAAAGCAGCATGCTCAGAAAGCAGCATGCTCAGCAATTGCTATAGATGAATCACACTAGCAAGCGAAAAACTAATCAAGGGAGATGGAGGAACGATTGGATTGACATAAGATGAAAAAGCCCCTGAGCGATGGACGGTAGCTGGACCTGATATATATATATGCCATATCTCCATTAGTATGAGGGCCAGGATGACAGCTTAACGGTTTACAGACATCACGCCCAGACCCGGTCATCGCAGTCAGCTTTCCTGAAAGATGTCCGAGGACTCACTTATGTTTTCCGTGAAGTGGGCAATCCTTTTCTTTAAGGCAGAGGTAAATTGGAGCGGCTCGACAGCCAAGTCATATTTGGATGATGAAGCAGTCAAAATCCTCAACACATGTGAACATATGGGACATGATTGTCTGAGCACGGTTGTCAACGATCGCAGAAGACAGCGCCAAAAGCAAGAGTATATCAGAGATCACCGCGATAATTCTCCATTCGGCCATCATCAAATGCAAACATCACACAAGGCGAACAAATATCACTGAAAACCAACTGAACTATTTGCAAGACTATATACAGCATGCCAAGCACAACAAGGAGACCTTTATTATTTATAATTTATGAGAACCAGACATCCACCATCAGTATATCATATGGGGAAATTACGTCACGGAACTAAATCCCAGTTACTTGTCTGCATCAAGCCGAAACTGCCCTCTGCATTATCGACGGGTGAGGTACGGTTTGGGGCAAAAGTTATGGATGGAGCAGCCATAATTCAGATGCCTCGTCCACAAGATTGCAAAACATTCAGCGAGGACGCAAATATGGTTTTCCTCCCATACTTGCTGAAAAAACTGGAAACGATTGACTAGATATAGTTTGGGACATGTACGTTGCAAATGGATTGAAGCAGTCATTGCGAGAAGAACGAACAGCAAAAACATTCTGACTAATACAGCGTATTCTGCCGGAGGCACTTCCGTCCGACTTGGTCAGTTTTTGTACATGGAAGAGAACAAAGCATAACTGTTCCATTTTCTCTCAGAATGCATACGACCATGTGGCAGTGGGTCCGCACCAGTACGCACGATGAGCTTGTTGTTGCAGCTGATTCTCACCATATTCGTACCATTCAGTCATGTTCTCACGAGAAAGCTGACACGCGGATATATCTGCATGTCGTCCATTGCGCAAAACAAGGGATAAAGAAAGTGGCAAGTTGTACTGTTAATACGGACATAGTAGTTTTAGCGTTGTCAAAATTTTATGGTCTAAAGCTACAAGAATTATGGATAATCTTCGCCACCGGTAACATTTGTCAGTATTTTTCTATTCATCTAATATCAGCGACATTAGGATTGAAGGCCTATGCATTACAATTTGTCCATGCATTTACATGATGTGATACAACCTCTTGTTTTTCTGGACATGTCAAGAAGTCATCATGGGCGGACTGGCACTCGTACACTTCTGTTAAAACAACATTTATAAGTTAGTCAGAACAAACCAATGAAATCACCGAGGAAAACCCGCTCGAAATGGAACGCTTTGTCGTATTGATGCACAATGGGACATGTGATGAGAACAGATTAAACGCTGCAAGGACAATGATTACCACGCATGGTTCTGATGAAGTAGGCCGAATTCCACAAACAGAAGCTGCACCAAAACAACATATTTAAGACATTATGGACTGCGCGAAACTGGTAAGTTAGTACTCACTCGTTGTGCCAACCTGAGGAATATAGCATTCTGCTAACATCGCCGAAAATTAAAAAGAAATGGTCCATAAAATCCATAGAAAACATCGTCTGAACTACGCTCAATTGTAGATATTCACATCTGGAATCGCGACACAACTAACGGCGATAAACAAACAAATGATTTCGCCATCGAGAATCATTGCATTTAAATAATACGTCAGAATGACGGTGTGTATGTTGTCAATTTGGATTAATATTCGTAAAAATACATTTAACTACTTTGAGCAAGATTATTCTTCATTTCTATTTGATCACCCTACTGGACTGTTTCACATCACTTTAAGATTATTCTTCATTTCTATTTGATCACCCTACTGGACTGTTTCACATCACTTTAAGATTATTCTTCATTTCTATTTGATCACCCTACTGGACTGTTTCACATCACTTTAAGCGGGCAAAAAACCAAGCAGGTTATATATGGGCACAATGTATCTACGCGTCACCCGGCTTACACGATCAAACTAACTGGGGATGGATATCAACTTCAGAGAGGATGGAACCAAACTGGACCCATCTTCATCAATTTCGTGTTTCTAACTAATTCGGTGTGGGTGCAAAACAAACTGCAAAAAATGTACTTGTGGAATCGACCTAATTCAATCATCAAAATGTGATAAAAACTTGATTTCATCTTTGAGCCAGAACGTGGGTGACTTTTAGGTGGTGGTCATGTGACACTTTTATGTGGTGGTCATGTGATACTTTTAGGTGGTGGTCATGTGACAGTATTTCCCGCCAGTATACTGTCAGTTCATCACGGCTGAACATTCAAAATAATTGATGCCACGAGTTTGCACTTCTAGTATAATGGTAATCGTTTTGAACTTTATGTAATTCAAAAGCTATATATCTGAAGTGAAAGTAAAATATTTCAAGCCGTAGTTAAATCCTTATGAAAATAAAACTAACGGTTGATTATTTCAAACAGAGTACTTTTGATAGGATAAAATTGATGTCTTTAATACAATGATTATTTCTACGGGCATTATACATGTATGTCACAGACAGACGCATTTAAGTCCTAAAAATTATAACTTTGAATACGATGTTTGTCTCCCAAACACAAAACAGCCATAAGCACGGCATGATACAGAAAACAGCGTTCCATGTTTGTCTATTTCTTATATGGTAAAAATAAAGAGCGTTATTTCATGTCTGTGCGAAAAATTGAAAACAGTTGGAAATGGACGTGACCATGGAATTTCTGATGGAAAGTATTTTTCAAAGCATATGAAGCCGGTATATCAATATTTCGTGTATTTGTCAACCTATCTTATACCTACTTCCAAATCAAGTAATCATACTTTCAAAGCTCGAATGAGCCATGTCCGCTTAAACTAAATACATTTTATCTGTTGCCTTTGGTTTGAATTCCAAAACGGATTAGAGTTAACTTTCATATTTAGGTTGGAAGTATCAATTGATAAACGATCCCGACAAAGCCAATACGCAATCTATCGCGGGGAATTGGACTTAACCTCTTCGCTGCTAAATGACGTTTATGACGTCGTGTGCTGGGTGGTGACGTTTTTGCCATTTCCAGTGGACAAATATAACGGGAATATCACAAGAACCATAAAACTGACTCAGTTGAAAGGCTATTATTGCTCACAATCTTTGAACATCATACACTGTTTGAAACTTCGAGATACAGTTATTCCGATGCACCAACCTCTGAGCTCCAGTCACGAATAATGGCCTACTTTGCTGAAATAGGTCCGAAGTACCATATGGCACACGACGTGCACTTTTACGTCCGTAATAGTTACGGATGTCATAGCAACGAAGAGGTTAAACATGCAGTCTGCTAAACAAGGTTTGGAGCCTATTACAATTCACATTGGCCCCTCAATAACGAACGCCTGTTAATTTTCGCGCGACCCGACATTGTGACCTGTGATTACACAGGCGATGATTACACGGTTCTAAAAACGACCTCCTTCCTCTGGAATGGAAGGCTGTGTCATGGGATTTTCCATTTCTATTGAGCCGACCCGACAGTGCATGGACACTCAAATAATTACAGCCAATCACAGTGTAAATTGTGACACTAGTGTTACGAATCCGAACATCTAATCATAGGTTATCATAACTTATCAAACGAAATGTGCAGATGGAAATCTAACAAAAGTGAAAACAATTGCAAAATATGTGGTGTTTTAGGGGATGAATTCCATTTTGTTTTAGAATGCGACGTAATTAAAGACCTCGGAGAGAAATACATCCCACAATATTATTGGAAATATTCCGTTAGAGAGAAATTCCACGATTTACTTACTATATGGAACGTGGCAATACTGAAACGACTTTGCATATTTCTAAAACTTGCATTCAAACGGATAAAATAGAAATCTCACACGAAGGAAGCAGTTAAGCTGGATGTACAGAACACAATGGAAGAGCTAGTATTTCCGTTTTGTTGTGTAAATCCTGTTTCATTGTTAAAAATGAAAATACTACTGAACTGAAATTATTCATCAAATTTTATACCCAGTGCCACTTAGCCAGTTCAGTACCATTCATCTTTGTATATATATTATTGACTAATGTATGTTATATTCATATTATGTACTATGTCATATACCATGTGTTATTGGTGGAACAGAAAAAAAAGAGTTAATTGCGTGTTTTCAATTTCCTACACACGGAAAGCTGACACAATCAGCGCCCAATGTTCTACATACTGTGTCACCAGAACTCTACATTCGCCGAGGGGTAATCTAGCGCTATAATGGAGTACGATCAGGATCCCGGAAGTACTACACATTGTTTATTGCCATATCGAGAAAGCCTTATGATTTGAATTTCAAAACGGAATATAATTATTTTTTGAGACAAGGAAATGCCAGTTATTGATACAGAGTCGTCAGAGCCGTCAGGCAATCTATTGCGGGAAATTAGCAAACATTCAGTCTGCTAAACACGGTTCGACGCACAATACAATTCCTATTGGCACCTCGTACACCAATGCCTGATAATTTGCGCACGAATCGTCAATGTGACCTGTTATTATTTCCGATTGGGGGCGATTAACTACACGGCTCTAAAAACGACTTCCTTCCTCTGGGTTTGAAGGGTATGGCATGGCGCCTTCTGCCTTTAATTTCTAGGGACCAATGGATGCAATAGACAGAGAAGTGGCTAAATGGTCAACTTTAGGGGAGGCGTTTACACCTTTGAATTTGCAACGGCACCCTCCGTGAATCATACAGAAATATCCGTCCGTGATATGTCATTTGCAACCAACTATCTCTCTCACCCACCCCCTCTCGCTCTCTGTCAACCATACGTTACTCACAGTACACAAATCAAACCGATATATAATATCTTTCTACTGCCGAGCCCTGAATCTATAAGACAAAACACCAATACAAATTCGAAATATTTTTACAGGGCCCAAAAGACACAGCGGGAGGACGACATTCATAAAAGCCACGTGCTTACTGTTGTCCCTCTCATCAGATACACATCATATACATAAATCCTACAGTACTGTCGTTCTATTATATTGTCAACCCATATATAAACTGTTCATGTAATTATAAATCTGATGGGAAATAAACAATGTTTAAACCAACCAACAAACTGTCCTGAAATTGTCCAACTGCTGGAAACTTCCAACTTAACACAATATTCGACTTTTAGTATTAACCCTTTACCCAACAGAACGGCCCTGTGCCAATGCATTCTCTTATATATGCGAGTCGACCATAGGTCGCCTCGCATATATAAGAGAATGCATTGGCTTAACACATATCATATTAAAAATGATAAAATTGTCAAAGAATGTAGAAAAATATTATAAAAATTGTTAAAAAATGTAAGAAAAAATAATATTTTTTTTAAAGAATGTAAGAAAAAATGGTAAAAAGTGTTAAAAAAGATTTTGTTTAGGCCAATGCATTCTCTTATATATGCGAGGCGACCTATGGTCGACTCGCATATATAAGAGAGTGCATTGGCACAGGGCATAACTATAACCATCACAATGTGGTCAATGAACCGGTTCCAATGATATCCATATTTGTATGGTGTTATTGAGACAGACCGAAGATATATTAGGCTGTTGAAGCTTTATTTGGGCGTTTTTGGCCGCTTTGTTGGGTAAAGGGTTAAAACAACAAATTTGACATCAAAACTCGTTGGAAAATAAAACTATCAGAACAATGTCTGTCGATAGTTGGTCTGAACTTTCCAACGATTGTAAAACATTTTGGTCGAAGTTGAGGGTGGCGGGTATGACATGCACACCCAAACCATCCTGTCCCTGCGCTCAATAACTGCCAATAACTGTCTGAAAAAGTGCCTTTTTCTGAAAGTTGTTCATCTTTGCCCTTGAATGCTTCCAGCGCCCTGTCTGGATATAATGTGGTCTATATGCTTTTTGCACTTTAGCCCCTTCTATACTAAATTAATTCTCCCATTCAGTTATGAATGTATACATGGAATGGTCTATTATGCATTCAGTTGGGATGTTCAGGTAATAAAAGCAGACGGCAGACATATGAAAACAATACAAGAGCAGAATTCATATTTCAGAAGGGAACTACTCGTCAATGAGCATTAAGTATAGAAACGGTTAAAGGCACGTGAGGCCTTAGTTGTCGAAAATATTCATATTTGTTCCAATCACCGTAAACAGAAAAACATTAAAACGCAAACAGTTTCGTTCATATATACCATGACCATCGCGTAAACAGCATGTTATCATAAAGATTTACTATATTTTACCTAAGCAAGAGCCGGATTGTGTTACAGAAGACGGCACAATGCTGCTTGCTAATCACACACAAATGGCATAAACGCTCTTTATTCGTTCCATATCAGGAATTCACCAACAAAGAACGCTCTTTATGTTTACCATCATAACATAAACAAACACCAGAAAAGTAACTTTTTATGCTTTTGTTTACATAACAATGGTCAAAGATATGACAATAACATACTGTTTATGCGATATTTCTTATTTGTATACGGACAAAGTCTGTCTACATTTTGTTGTTCTTTCTGTTTGTGGCGGTTTTTGACGGGTGGAAATATTTTCACAGGATACCCACCGCCAAGGCCAACCGTACCTTTAACGCAATGAACTATTTAAGAAATAACTGTTTTTTCGATTATGCGTAGCGCGTTATATCAAAGTTATTTGACTGAATGGAATGAAATTTGGTATGCTTGTTTACATCCATAAATTACACTGCGATCGATTTGTTTGTTCCGTCGACCCAGTCTTACCAGAGTTACGGACGTGTTTTTCTTTGATTCCTGTTTATAACTGAAGTTCTGGTTAGTTGATCACCTGGACCTGGACTGGCTCAAAATACAAGCAAGGGATTTGTCAAATGATTTTCGTCAGAATTATGGATCCTTTCGTCTTCGCATGTCAGTGTCGTATTATTGTTTTTTGTATGATATGATATCTTTCTGAAATAAAATTTTGAAAAAGACACAGCTGAACCAAGTCAATGGGCGTACATTGTATTATGCAACGTCTGGAAGTCAGCTACATCGCGGGTTCTCAACAAAGCCCTGCTGCTATTCAAGATCTACTGAGGATAAACCAACACTTGCGGTTGTGCAAGCGAAGAAGAGCATCAGCTCGAATTTTATTCGAACATTCAATCAGAAGAGATTTTATATGGCACGGTCTCGATTGGCTTGACATAATTCAATTCACCATGTGCTTACTGGTTAACGTCTTATCGAAATACAAATATTTATACATTTGAGAGTTAAGTACTAATGATATATGAAATTATCTTACAATTTAGCTATATTTCATCAAATACACGCGAAAACGCCTAGGCGGTTTCCGATCTTGTATCCTGGATGGCAACAAGGATATCTTCGATGGCAACAGCTGGTGCACGTGCGTTTCGACAACTGGCTTGTTTTCAAAACAAAACGTTTAAATAACCTACTAAATGTCGTAAAATAATATACTCGTGTGCTACGAATGTAAAATAATCAATAATTAGTTCAATAAAGTTGACAAAATGTGGAGACAGGGCCCAAAAAGCTCAAAATAACCACCCAAAAATGTTTGGAAATCGAAAAACGAAGTTTACACATTGTTAACAGCGCGCACGAATACGGACTATTTTGACAATTTCTATTTTAGCGAAGTAGGGAATTCCCCGTAATTCAGTACGGTCTTGATCAAAAGCTACTGAACGCATTTTTTATTCGATAAAATACAGAATGGAAAATCAAATTAATTTTATCTTATGTTAAGGATATAAAACACAATACTTACGAAAAGTCCGTGATTTAGTGCATTTCCTCTAAATGAAGTTTAATGGGTTATTTTAGTGCGAGTCAGAAATCGATTGTCGAAGTGTTGGAAAGTTCAAAATTCACCAAAACTCTGAATGGACAGTCATCTCCGGCAATGCCTCTCGCCAACGCTATCACTATCCAAGGAGATTGCACCATAAAATAATACAATTATCCTGTTAAAAGTGACAATTATGTCGAACATATGAAACGAAAATATCGTCGCCTCTTCATTGAATCGGATTCCAGCCAAAGTGAATTTGAATAGTGACGTGAATTTCTCAGAATTTGACTTATCACAACGTCGCGTGCTGAGAATATTGTGTACGTTGTGTGTTGCGCGTAATAAAATAGTTCCTGTTTTAAATTGAGTTTTATTGCATTTTTATGGTACGAATTGTAAGATAAATTGGTTATCATCACCCTGTGTGTTTCCGAGATCCGTATTCAAGTCTCGCTGCCTTCTCTGGGCTGTCTATCGACTCGTCCTACGGACTCGTCGATAGACTGCCCAGAGAAGACAGCTCGACTTGAATACGGATCTCAGAAACACACATGGTGGTGATAACCTATATGTATCACCCCACCCTTTTCGGTACGCGGGATTCAGGGTGTTTTGAAGCCGTACGCGGGATTCATACCCCCGAATTAACTGGTATTCAGGTTCAAGCAAAACATCTTGGACGCAGGTTTTGATGGCGCAAAATAATATTTTTGTGCTAGTTATCTGTATGAATGAGTGGGTAGAATAGCTTCTTGGGCATATTCGACCACTATGCCATCATGAAGTATCAGTAATCGTATCATAACGGCCTCATAACGCCCATAACGTGACCGGCGTCAATTTGTATGTAATTTATCGCATATTATTTCTTAACATGTATTCAGGATTCACCCCCCCCCCAAATTAACTAGTATTCAGGATTCACCCCCCAAAATTAACTGGTATTCAGGATTCAGGGGGAGGGGGTGATACCCTCATATATATCAGCATCATTGACACTTCGCGAATAACCACTCCTATACGTTTGCTATGTTAATTTTTGTTTGCGATGTCATATGACAAATGATCGACAATTAACCCAGCAGCCGTACTACCTCTCGAATAGAATTATGGACTGATAAATAGCAGTACACGTTTAACAGTTTAACCGTATAGCAGCATCCCTGTATCTCCTCGAATTGAGACAAGCGTGAAAAAATCCAGATAAAACATTGATATCATCAACATGACGAAATTTAAGTAAAATCAACATGGCACAGCCATAAATGACTGCACTGAAACCATTACTGCAAACACAAGATGAAAAATGCACCCTATAACAAGAGACGTGATTGGCCGACTGACTAAACTGGCTCAACCCAACCAGCCGTCTTGAAGCGATGTAGGTCGTCCATTTAATTTCTCGTGCAGCACTGCCGCCCTAATGCCACCAGGAATCCTACACCACCCTCAAGGGATGCACCCCACCACAAACAGGGTGTCGCATTGGGGGAGTGTTACCCCCTCCCCTGGGGCGGGCGGTTGATCTACTGCTACACAATACCAACACGGTGTTTGTACCTTTGATTTTTGTTTGCATGCTATGTAATGCTAGGAGTAGTTGGTTGATGCCTGATGTATTAATTGTGACTTCTATCAAGTGCATGTCAGTGTAATTCGCCGGACCCACGTGACAACTGCGAATACACATACACTTTCAGCTGTTAATGGCCGACGTGTAACTTGTACCGAAGTAGAATAATCCACTCTTCCCATAATCGGCTAATAGGGGAATAATATTTACCCGTGCCGACATATGTGTGTTGCTTTAAGCCATTTGACTGTATAGATGATCGAAGTGTGGATAGATTGTGGAACTATGCGACTATTTATCAGTTATCCTACACGGCGGGTTTACATCTATCAACATGTTGGTTTTGCGTCACAAGAATAGGTGACTTCCCACAAGATATACTACAGTATAACACACAGCTACACATACAGGTGTGTCAATCAAACAAATTAAATAATCCATGTTTGTGTCTATAGTATTCTATATTCGGCCAATTGTGACATTCAAATAATCGGCCAACTCAACGAGCGAATATTTTAATGTGTGGGAAACGTGCAGTGCATACATCATTTAAAAAAAAAAGAGTCCATAACTGAATTTGCTATAAGCTTATTATGCATAATCGGAAGAAAACCAGTTTGTGACTCTCAGTTCCAATCCCGGATATGTTCTCATGCTTACTGTTCACGTGGTTCCACAGAATAGTAGTTGTGCCACAATACTTCAGAACATGTTCAGAATTGCCCTCGCTTGTGATTTTCTTGTTCTGTTTGTCGAGAGTAAAATTATCCCCAAAGTCCGATTTATATGTAATTCTATGAGAACCTACATTACCGTGTTTTCCACGGACCGATGTGCAACATCAATGACAATGTGAAACATGTTCCAGTGTCTTTCGTGCTGCCAATCAGTGACCGAAACAACATGTAATAACAGGAATTTGTTTAAATGTTTTCTGTTTAATTTACTTCCTACACTCTATACATGCGACATTAGCAGGAATTCGACATAAATACAGATTTGTAGCAGAGAGTCAAGCTCTCAGAGATAACCAGAAACGATCTATCCTCCTGCCATTTTTCCAGAATTCTCAGATATCAGACTCTGTTGCCATATAAACACAATTTTGGGGCAACTAGGCGATATGAATCTTGTCAATATTGTTTTTCAATATCTCCAGTATATGTGCGTGAAGAAAATATATGTTGCCTAAAACGCCCAACAAAATTTAACAAATCCTTTTTCTAGATATAAGTTTCCAGTCACAATGCGAAATATTGTCCACATGACAATGTAATATTTTCTTGTAGTATCCACGTTTGGCACTCGTTTTTGCATTCTTTCAAAACGAATCTGCTTTGTGATCAAAGGACAAAGATGTGTGTTCAAACAACAGAATTTATTTTATCAGATAGTAAACAAATTCTTGTGCCAAGTTATCTGGCTTTTCAAGGAAAATTATTTACAGCTCCAGTTGAGGTAGATTCACTGTTTGAAAAAAAATGAGGTTTACAATATAGAAATTAGCTATTAAAAAGTCTTATTTTTTAGCTGACATACACTCAGAGTGTTACTAATGCACTGGGTCTGTCCTATCGTGGTCTCCTGGAAGCGTGCAGGCTTCCCTAAATTACGTTAATCAAAGTGGACACTTTTATTGTTGGGCTACTATTAGTGAGTTCTGATTGACATAATTGAAATATAATTATATCGTCTGTAAGTAATCAGACTCACCATGTATATGTGAGTCTGTATATAACTTAGACTGGTTGCCAGCTAGGTCAACAAAAAGTGGTGTTGCTCGGGACAATAAGGTCGATGTCGAACGATAGTCTGTTACAGGAAACTCAAACCGGGGTTCCAGACTGTGTTCGCCTTGAAGCGAACAATATGTTCAAACCATCTGTTCAATCGCGAGAATTAATTATCTGGGATACGCGTCCTTGATTAAAATAAAACAATGCTATACACCTCAGTCCCTGGAGTCAAAATGTGTATACGACTATACATGTATGTACTGATCATGTGTATACGACTATACATGTATGTACTGATCATGTGTATACGACTATACATGTATGTACTGATCATGTGTATACGACTATACATGTATGTACTGATCATGTGTATACGACTATACATGTATGTACTGATCATGTGTATACGACTATACATGTATGTACTGATCATGTGTATACGACTATACATGTATGTACTGATCATGTGTATACGACTATACATGTATGTACTGATCATGTGTATACGACTATACATGTATGTACTGATCATGTGTATACGACTATACATGTATGTACTGATCATGTGTATACGACTATACATGTATGTACTGATCATTTTATGTGTATACGACTATACATGTATGTACTGATCATTTTATGTGTATACGACTATACATGTATGTACTGATCATTTTTTGTTATAGAGATTCAGCTTGTAGCGATTGTACGGAGTTTATGGATTGTAACTTCTAACGTCAAACCACATGAGTGATGTTTATAAGCGAGTGACTTGTGCGAATATAAGACACGGGGGATAATTCTGTTTTAAATAACATTTTGCCAATAATATGATTGTGCATTAAAGGGGTACTGTACGCCATTTTCAATAAATTTCGGGTAATAGCACCGATCTAAGATCGATAATATATAGAAACATAAGTAATTTGAGTCGAAGATGTATTCTGTAAACGCTCAGGTTAATAGGCTATCTTACAATTTAATAATTTAAAAGTTAATAATTTGATATAAATTGAATTTATGGCTCCAGCCATAAAATGGCGTAAATTAAAATACGAATTTCCGTGTATAAAACGTAATCAAATTACTTGAGGGGTACTGGATTATGATGACACAGGGAGAAAACTCAAGCCACACACTGACTAGTGACGATACCATAACTTAAATGAGTATATGGGACAAGTATGTATATAATATAACTTTAATTTGATACATTTGGTTGAAAACTGTATAAAAAATACTCGACAACGACAATTTGTATTTTTGCATTCCGGTAAATTTGCCATCCGTAACACTACATCGTACTCAACAGAATTTCAAATAATGGAAAAATTGTTACCTTATTCTCCGACTCGGAGACTATAGAAACCAACAACAACATTTTGGGTACAGTATCCCTTTAATGTCGCGTTGAACAAAGACTCTTGTAATACGATATTTTGCTATTTCGAGACAAGAGCATTTGCAGATGCCAAAAATGTAGGTGTTTGGTACTAGATGACAAAGTTTGTGATGTATTCGTTGTCATAACACCTCATTACGACTAGATATGACCATAAAACCTGCATAATAACATGCTGGAGTACAGTAATGTCACTTCTGCCTATAATCAACAGTTATGGAAGAATACAAAACGGGTTTTGTCAATAATTCAACATTAACAGTAATTTCATGCTGTTTTATTGAAAGGTGCATTTCGTCGTTCTCATGCATTACATGCAACATTATCGACATCTAGATACACCCACATTATACACAGGAATGTCTATGTAGTACACTGTTACCAAGGACACCCACGTAGAAACCATACACTCCATACAATGGCCCGATGCGGAATCTCTTTCTTTCTTCAACTAGGCAAATAAGGTTTCACATATAGCAGAATATAATTGGCCGGTGTTACATGATCTGAACATATGGGATATCGTTTGTCTCATTACCAGTATTTCAATGATGTATAGACCATCATGTGGAGATGGGGAACACTTTTTTTTAATTGAAATAAAGTTGTAATCTCTTTTCTACGCGGAATCTCTTTTTTTCTGTCTTCAATTAGGCACATAAGGTCTCATATATAGCATAATATAACTGGCCAGTGTTACATGATCTGAACATGTAGGATATCATTTGTCTCATTACTAGTATTCCAATGATGCATATACCATATGGAGATGGGGAATACAATTTGTTAATTGAAATAAAGTTGTAACCTCTTTTCTGTGCGGAATCTCTTTTTTCTTTCTTCAACTAGGCAAATAAGGTTTCATATATAGCATAATATAATTGACTGGTGTTATATGATCTGAACATATAGGATATCATTGATTTCATTACCAGTATTTCAATGATGTATAGACCATGTGGAGATGGGGGATACAATTTGTTAATTGAAATAAAGTTGTAACCTCTTTTCTGTGCGGAATCTCTTTTTTCTTTCTTCAACTAGGCAAATAAGGTTTCAAATATAGCATAATATAATTGACTGGTGTTATATGATCTGAACATGTAGGATATCATTGATCTCATTACCAGTATTTCAATGATGTATAGACCATGTGGAGATGGGGGATACAATTTTTTAATTGAAATAAAGTTGTAATCTCTTTTCTACGCGGAATATCTTTTCTTTCTTTCAACTAGGCAAATAAGGTTTCATATATAGCATAATATAATTGACAGGTGTTACATGATCTGAACATGTATTATATCGCTGGTCTCATTACCAGTATTTGAATGATGTATAGACCATGTGGAGATGGGGATACAATTTTTTAATTGAAATCAAGTTATAATCTCTTTTCTACGAGGAATATCTTTTTTCTTTCTTCAACTAGGCAAATAAGATTTCAGATATAGCATAATATAATTGACTGGTGTTATATGATCTGAACATGTAGGATATCATTGATCTCATTACCAGTATGTCAATGATGTATAGACCATGTGGAGATGGGGAATACAATGTTTTAATTAAAATAAAGTTGTAATATCTTTTCTACATTTCTACAATGATAAAACAGTTTTAAACATATTTTCGGGTTAAAAAATCCAGTCGTCGGAATATGCCAAAACAAGATATTTGAAAATTGGTTTTCCGCTTGCGTATAGTCATACAATGACTATTCGGTGTTGAAATTTTATTGGGCTTATAGTAGCGGTTTGAAATGGAAGTTCATTCGCTACTGAAGAGCCTGGTAAGATAAATAGAATAAAGATGCTTTGCCTGATTTGAAACTTTACTATGTCAATTTTCGGCCCGCTAGGCAAAACATATTAAACATACTTGCAATTACTAGCATTCGTATGTCACACTCACCGATACAATACGTAACAGCATCCATCTGTTTTTACCTTGGAACGAACATGAGAGGTCATAATTGAGACCGCTCTTCATTATCTGCCGCTTTTGTGTGGCCGAAGAATGTGCCCTCTTTGTCGATGGTGATAGTGTGTGACAGTGTCGACGACGACGATAATGGTGATGATATTGGTGGTGGCAGCCGAAGATGTCGAAAATGATAAACTTGCTCACACGGTTAGGATAAATTTGAAGATGAAACTAATTTTCGGTGAACTCTATGGTGATATAAGAAAAAGGTATAATATTTTTCAGATTGGTCAATATATAAACATTGCAAAATCTGAACCCATCAACCTTTACGTGTGCAAAGCAAGTATGTAGCTTCACAATAGAGGCTTTGCAAACGATAAGCCAGACATTTATCCCCAGTCACTTAAGATAAAATGATATTTCCCAAGGATATATACAAACTCCTCTATTCTCGACAAATCACTGAAGTTTATAATATATTTTCAATAATTAATATATTTTCAATATTCAATATGACACACTACATTTCAATCAATACATATGACAAAAAATATATATGTATAACATATTATTATCCACCCCTTAACTAACACCATTTTCGATTGGGCAAAAGCCGCCACGTGATAGTCCTGGAAAAAGTCATATTGGACTCCCGAAAGTCATATTGGACTCCCGACTGTACAATATGACTTCTCATATTGGACTCCGTGACGCCACGAATTAACTCTATTGCGAAATGAATCGGTGAAATTGTGATGCTTGCGCAACATTGAAGGATTTTAGCAGACGTTTCACTTCCGCATTGAGTTTTGTTCTCACTTCCGTGTTTACTTTTCCAAATCATGCTTTCTGATGATCAATATACGGTACAGGCTTTTATAGAGAATTAAGTGCCGACAAATAACCACAAAAGTTTTATTTCCAAAATTTGGATAAACATACAGATGGATAATAAAAATGTCATTATACAATGTTGTGTACAGTATGAGTTTTTCTTGTAATCGTCCAGGTTGTGGTGAAAAGTCATATTGGACTCGACACTGGCGTCCAATATGACTTTTCACCACAACCTGAACTCGTACAAGAAAAACACATAATGTACACAACATTGTATAATAACTTTATAATATACCGTATACTGTACCGTATATTGATCATCAGAAAGCATGATTTGGAAAAGTAAACACGGAAGTGAGAGAAAAACCCATGATATCAGACCTCTCCGCGATGTCTGCAATGTGATCAAAGAAGTATTTTGTGTGAGGATCGCCATGTACCTGGGAGCACTGACACATATGAATGTACATTAATGAAATCGACAACTTCCCAATAGCTTTCGGGGAAGACCGTTATGAAAGGAACATCGCGAGTAAATTCCGCGCGCAAGGCGACATTGAATATTCCACATTGCAGAAGGTGATAACATACCTATATGACTTATTGGTTTACATTGCATGGACCGATATTGACGATTTAACCACCAAAATGATCGTAAATAAACGTTGATTATCAAACGCTTAACGACTTGACTATCGTTTATGGAACAGAACGATAAGTTGTTACTGAAAATATACATAATCGGGAAAGAAAGAACTCGTGACTCAGTGCAACAACGTACGTGTAGATGGCAGGGATTTTTTTCTGTGGTATAATCGGATAACAAAACAGTTGTTGTCCTTCTTCTCGGGAGACATCGAGATTTGTCACCCGCTCGAGAACGGAATGTCTCCCTCGGAGCTGTGCTCATCGGGAGACATTCCGTTCTCGAGCGGGTGACAAATCTCAATGTCTCCCTCGACATCGGGCATTCATAACGAATGATGGTTTTGTTGAAGAGGGTGATACTATTGATGGTGGCTTGTGATGCTACTGGCGGAGATGTTGCTGCTGATGGTGATGATGATAACGAAGGGTGATGTCGACGAAGATGGTGATATTATTGATACTGATGATGATGACAATGAAGGATGATTATGTCGACGACTATGGTGATACTATTGATGATGTTGATAATGATGGTGATGATGATGATGATGATAACTTAGGATGATTATGTCGACGAAGATGGTGATATTATTGATGTTGGTGATGATTATACTGAAGGATGGTTATGTCGACGACGATGGTGATGCTACTGATGGTGGCTGGTGATGGTGATGATGATTATAATGAAGGTTGATTATGTCGACGACGATGGTTATGCTATTGATGGTGGCTGGTGATGGTGATGATGATTAAGATGAAGATTGATTATGTCGACGACGATGGTGATGCTACTGCTGGTGATGGTGATGATGATTATAATGAAGGTTGGTTTTGTCGACGATGGTGATGCCATTGATGGTGGCTGGTGATGGTGTTGATGATTATAATGAAGGTTGATTATGTCGACGACGATGGTGATGCTATTGGTGGTGGCTGGTGCTGGTAATGATGATTATAATGAAAGTTGATTATGTCGACGACGATGGTGATATTATTGATGTTGGTGATGATTATAATGAAGGTTGATTATGTCGACGACGATGGTGATGCTACTAATGGTGGCTGGTGATGGTGATGATGATTATAATGAAGGTTGATTGTGTCGACGACGATGGTGATGCTATTGATGGTGGCCGGTGATGGTGATGATGATTATAATGAAGGTTGATTTTGTCGACGATGATGGTGATGCTATTGATGGTGGCTGGTGATGGTAATGATGATTATAATGAAGGTGGATAATGTCGACGACGATGGTGATGCTATTGACGGTGGCTGGTGATGGTGATGGTGATTGTAATGTAGGTTGATTTTGTCGACGATGATGGTGATGCTATTGATGGTGGCTGGTGATGGTGATGATGATAACGAAGGATGATTATGTCGACGACGATGGTGATGCTACTGATGGTGGCTTGTGATGTTGGTGATGATTATAATGAAGGTGGATTATGTCGACGACGATGGTGATGCTATTGATGGTGGCCGGCGATGGTGCTGATGACAACGAATGTTAATTATGTCGACGACGATGGTGATGCTATTGATGGTGGCTGGTGATGATGATGATGATTATAATGAAGGTTGGTTTTGTCGACGATGGTGATGCTATTGATGGTGGCTGGTGATGTTGGTGATGATTATAATGAAGGTGCATTATGTCGACGACGATGGTGATGCTACTAATGGTGGCTGGTGATGGTGGTGATGATTATAATGAAGGTTGATTTTGTCGACGATGGTGATGCTATTGATGGTGGCTGGTGATGTTGGTGATGATTATAATGAAGGTGGATTATGTCGACGACGATGGTGATTCTATTGATGGTGGCCGGTGATGGTGCTGATGACAACGAATGAAGATTATGTCGACGACGATGGTGATATTATTGATGTTGGTGATGATTATAATGAAGGTTTTGTCGACGACGATGGTGATGCTATTAATGGTGGCAGCTGATGGTGTTGATGATGACAGCGAAGGATGGTTATTTCGACGACGATGGTGATGCTATTGATGTTGGTGATGATTATAATTATAATGAAGGATGATTATGTCGACGACGATGGTGATGCTATTGATGGTGGCTGGTGGTAATGACAGAGATGTCGCGGACGACGGTGCGGATGATGATGACGCTGCTTCTGGTGTTGATGACGCCATGGATGCTGCTCATGGCGATGACGACATATGTGTCGTCGGTGGTGATGAATTATGATGGCGATGCCAACGATGGGTGATGAGGATAAATATGATCATTTAGAACATAGAATTACTCATAACTATATCACATTTATGAGACACGCACTCGTACAGTGCGAGTGTTAATTCAATTGAAATGCGCTTGATTCAGTGAGCGTGAAAACAATTATGATTTCTTATAAAAAATGGTTATGTATCCATCGATCTTATCCACGATCAAACCACCACGGCAACGAGGACATCCTCAAAAATGAAGACCTTTCACTTTTCTCTCTCGTGATTCTGTATGTCATGATAACGTTCCATTCGACGTACTAAAATACTGTTACCAGTATTAGATTTCCTACCACATTAAAAGTTCAATTTCGTAGCTAAATTTCACACGGAAAAACACAATTAGAAGGAGTAAATCATTAAATCAATGATATACCGGGCATACCGTAGTATCGGTAGTTATCCAAACTATATAATACATATAATATTGCACTGGAACAATTATAATCGTGATCTAAATATGTTCACTTCGGTATGCGCAATACATTGCAGCTGCTACAAATACGATAGCAACGTGCGGTTATCAATCCAAAAATAGAAAGTTTAGCGATCGGAATTAGGTTACTCCCTGTTTTATCGCGACACGAACACTCAATATAACATCAACCCTTTACCCAACAGAACGGCCCTGTGCCATAGGTCGACTCGCATATATAAGATAATGCATTGGCACAGGGCATAACTGTAACTATCACAATGTGGTCAATGAGCCGATTCCAATGATATCCATATTTGTATGGTTCTATTGAGACAGACCGAAGATATTTTAGGCTGTTGAAGCTTTATTTGGCCGGTTTTGGCCGTTTTGTTGGGTAAAGGGTTAAAGGTAGTCAAACATTGGATATATGGAGTGATCGAAATTGGGGGGTATTGCATGTCTGGGAGGCACTTTACTCACCATTGAGTGACAAATTGTTCTTCGGCTGCTAACCCTACAACGGAGAGGCAAGTTAGCACTTTAAGTGGGCCGTTAAATAGTGGACCTCAAGAGACTATTGAGCAATGGTAGTTGGAGTCATATATCATATATCATCGAATGGGAATACTGTGATAATTCTCGATGACAATGTTGCTATATTCGCTTATGTTATTGATTATTGGAATGCCGAGTCATATAGATTGATCCTGGAATAACATTATCTGTTTCTTAAGATTTGTCGACGAACTGGTGGAAACTACGCCCAGGGCTGTGGCGACATGGAATGTTGGTTTTGGGCGACTCATTCCCAATTTTTTCAAGCGTTGAAACTTTCAAGCCTGCAGAAAGTTGTTGACTCTAAATGAAATGAGTTGTTGTGGTAGTTCATTTTCCTACCACCATATGGTGTTAATTATTGTGTTAACACTTTCCTTATTTCAGTTAAATTTGGACCGAAATGATCCTTTGTTGGAAAAGTTCCAACCATATGAGAGATATATTGTTTACCCCGCCAACACCTGAGGATATTATATACATGCATGGGTGAGTTGCACAGTCATGTGCAGGACCAATGATAAACACAAAATAATTATATACCGAGTGCACATGAATGTTATGTTTTATTAATCATATATGCATGTTTAGGTTAAAGGCACGGGCGGCGTTTGTATCAGAAATATTCATATTTGTTCAAATCAAATGCTATGTTCATATGCCAAACATAATCAGCGCGTAAATAGTATATTGTCGTCAAGACGTACGGTGGTGTGCGTAAACAAGAGCCTGCTCGTGTTACAGAAGTTTTGCTTCTGTTTACATAATACAGCGCAATTCTATTGGTTAATCACACACAAATGATATAAACGCTCTTTATTATTTCCATATCAGGAAAACAGTAACAAATAACGCTCTTTATGTTTACCATATCCGGAACTAAACAAAAGCCAGGTTCTGTTACGTTTATTTAATTTTGTTTACATAACAAAGGAAAACATTTGACAATAACATACTGTTTATGCCATATCTCCGATTGGTATAAGAACAACGTCTGTCTATGTTTTACTATTATTTCTGTTTATGGCGGTTTTTGACGGAGGTGAATATTTTAACAGCATACCCAACGCCGCCCGTATCTTTAAGCACAAAATACATATGAATATGAGGCAGTTCATGTATGGGGACTTATATGTATTTAATCCCTTTTGCATATTATGCAAACGAGATGTTTCAAGTAAAAGTCAGCAATTAGGAAACTAGTAGGTAGTCTTGTATCCCTCGTGTGTTGTTTGGCGATATTGAAGGGTCACATTTTACCCAGTTAAGACAAAGGATGTAGTTTTGGGTGTGCCTGACCCCGCATCCTTGTAATCAAATTGTAAGTTGGAAATATCATGCCTGAAACAATATCTGAAAATAGCAGGCTGAAGAATAGGTTCAGCTTGTCCACGGTGGGGAATCACGTGGTTTCGACTTGATGAGTACCACGCATTCAAAATGGCCGAGGCGATCGCAAACGCGACGAGAAACAAGGAAAAGGGTAATAAACCATGATAATGATAATTATATATTACATGGTATGTTGGCAGCTACGAGCATATGCTATACTATTTTTCAAAAAAGCTGATACCTAATATGTGTCCAAACTCACAGTTGTTTGCACTAACATTCTGACCAAAGTTGTCAGTCGAAGGATTCTCCTAGTAGTATGGTCTTGTGTATTCCGCGAACCTCCGACTGGAAACTTTGGTCAGAATGCTATAGACAACTACTGAGTATTTCCGAACAAATAAGGTATCAACTTGTTTTAAAAATAAACTAGCATTTGCTTGTAACAGTTAGAATGCTATATTTTGTGTCCATTCCTCATATATTATGTTTGTGTGCGTTTGCACATTTTGAGTGCGTCGTACTCATCAACCTCGAAACCACGTGATTCCCACCGTGTTGTCATGACAACAAAACTTGCAAACAAGTCTGTAAATAACGTGTCTCATATTGGCAGAATGAGGATCCCCAGACTGACCCAGAGGCGGGATCTGTCGATATCATTCTGTTAGGCCTCAATTGCTATGGGAGACCTATGCTCAGACTGAAGTTCCGTAGTTGAAGTTTATAATGTTCAACCATTAATAGTCACCTCGATTATGCGGTTTATCTTCTGCAAATTAGGGGATGTAGAAACTGAACAGAAGGGAAAATGTAACTAAAACAATGTTAATTTGAGACTATAGATACTTCCCAGAAGATGAGGCCTAAGCAGAATGAGCTCACCAGATGGTGAATTTGGTGGTGCTATAGCCCGCTATGTGGGGTAGCATCACCAAATTCACCCTCTGTGGACCTCATTCTGCAAATGTCAGACATACTATTTGGAAAAAAATTCAACCCCATAGCGGACTCATATTTTGCAATTTTGCACCAGTTGGAAAGGTTCAGTTACCAGTTGAACAATGATAGCCCAAGTAGGGGAGAACACAGAGCTACCCAGTTGGAAATTTTGTCTGGTTCAAGGGGTGATGCAACTGAAAATCGACGTTGGACACCCGATGACAAACAACACGCCACAAACTAAGACTCTCTAACCAAGTCCCTGTCTAAACGTCCTGTCCACAATCCCTTATTATTCCTGGGATTGGCAGCTTAGTCTAGTTTGATATTCAGTCCGTCCGGCACTCTGGGACTTTTATGCATCTTAACAGCTCTCCAATCCCTCTGGAATTCGGTGGCCTTGTCTCGGTTGTATCCCTCGTGTGTTATTGCTACGTCGATATTGTATCTAATTCTCCGCGACAGTCTTAATACGTGATTAACAATCTGACACACTGCTCTCATTGGTCTGGGTGATCCACGCCGAGTAATGGAACACACACCAGTTACGCGATTCATCGTTTCTCGTCACGATTAAGTGTACTCAATTCTCCACTCAGGACAAAACTGGTGATGATAAGAAAGCTGGGTTTTTTTGGACCCGTGAGATCCTTTCTCTTTGGAACACCTTGCGATTGAGAATAATCGAGGATTCACGCTGTTAAAACAATCATCATACCTAGCTATGACATTATGTGCATTATGTATGCACACCGTTACAGAATAATCGACAAACTATCTTAGTTGTTGGAGCATAGGAGATTCGTTTCATGTTACTTGCTTCATCGCAGATATATCGATATTGACTCCGGTTGCAATGTTATCTGCTACCTATCGTTTCTTTATAATCGCGTGTTAGAGCGTGTGCCTTGATCAGATTCTACATAGGCGAAGTGGACGATATTCTTCCTCACTGACAGATGTGACATATGTAGATCGTGCAATAGCTATTGGCTCTTATGTTCAGAACTATATTTATGCGAGTGTTCTAAGTTCCATCGTGTTTGGTCTAATATAGTTACTAAGTGATACATATGCTTAACAAAACTGAAATTCCACGGAAATATAATAAAGTTTGATGGCTAATCGCTCAGGACTGGACTAAATTCTGGAAGGTATATTTCATGAACATAAAATCCTGACGCTCTTTGACTTTTGGAAGTACATCTATTGTGATTCTTAAGACGTGTGTTATGGTTGTCTAGAATCCAATCTAAAAGTCCAAATTAAAGTGCTTATGTCTACATGGCTGAATCTGGGTACAGTCATATCAGGTAGTTTCCGGTAAAAAACAAGAAGTAGAATTCGATCTCGGATTAAATTCTGTTCTATGTAATTATCATTTGCTGTCAATTTCCAAGTGATTGTTCTACATGTATATGTTATCCATAGCTGGATCCGTGCCATTAGTAAAGCGTCTGTCATAAATAGAAATCGATCGGGTATGTCCAACAAAAGACACACATTACGTGATCACAGGTGTAAATCTGCGAACCTTGTCTATTGTTGATGAGCTATTCAGCCATCGAATTCAGAATCCTCCCCGTTGTGATCAGAGCACGGGTCGTTACGGGTGCCATTGACTGCAGCCATGATAGTTGCGTAGTAAGACATTTTCCAATGACTTAGCATCAATTTACCAATCAGATCCATATCTCCCGCTTGATTGAACAATACACACGGATGCTTCATATAAAGTGGTTCACTATCTGGCCCAAAGATAGTGTAGTGGAACTGTTCGATGTGTGTGTGAATATGCACTCAGGTGGATTCTTCTCAATCGAATATTTTCGTGAGTGATTGGTGAATGCGAACCTGTTTATACTCTTTTATCTAGATATAATGGAAGACGAAACGTGATTAGTTAAAGACATCGAGAACAAATTGTTGATTTCTATGGCTCGGATTCAGTCTGCCGTGATGCTCTGAACCGTCAGATTTGTAGTTTTTTCGGCGAGATGGAATTTGTTAATTTAACGAGGATATTCTTCTTGGTAGTACTCGAAGTCCACCTTGCGTTTACTAAAAGTGAGTATACACGTACTATAAAGTTATTATACAATGTTGTGAACAGTATGAGTTTTATTGTGCGAGTGCAGGTTGTGGTGACAATTCATAACTCGTCCAATATGAATTTTCACCACAACCTGGACGAGTACACGAAAAAACACATACTGTACACATTGTACAATGACACTTTTATTATCCATCTATATGTTTATCTAAATGACGTCACGGAGTCCTGATAACTTTTATACAAAAATAATATTGGATTCGATTCGAGTCTTATATGACTTTCGGGAGTCCAATATGACTTTCAGGAGTCCAATATGACTTTTTCCAGGATTATCATGCGACGTTGTTTTGCCGAATCAGAATAAGTGTCAGTTAAGGGATGAATAATAATACACAATATTAAAGCTGTGCTTCGGATTCATTTTGAGCAGAGAAGCACGCCATTAATATGACTATATTGTAATATATATAGACTGGCCCACTCATTCATAAAGAGCGTTCATTGTCAAAGATATTAATAAAGAGCGTTTGTCTCACAATGCGAATAACCGAAGATCGCTGAAAACTTGCTAAGCCAATAGGTTTTGGCAGATTATATAAGGTCCATATACCGGTATTTCGAATATTCGCCTACCATTAGTGTCCATATTACCAAATTGCTTATTTTATGATTAAACGAGCCATTTCCGGTTTCTGAATTTTCGAACACCCGGTTATATATCTTTTCCACGACATCGATGAACATGTAGATATTTATTCATGAACTGTGCTATGCTATAGGGGTAGATATAAATATTACACCCAAAATCTAAGGTATCGGAGAGCATATTAAACGGACATGGCTCATTCTAACCTATTGATATATATACCGGCTTCATATATGCTCTGAAAAACACTTGCCAAAGTCACAGCCAGTTTTCAACTTTTTGCCATAAGTCAGATAAACGTTCTTTATTGCTACCACATCAGGAATAGATTACCACGGAACGCTCTTTTGTGTACCATGGCGTGCAAATGGCTGTTTTATGTTTGGGACCAAAAACACCTTATTCAGTTGTATTTTTCATTACTTCAATGTGTCATTTTGACGTAGGAAGGTAATTCTGATAGTTATGGACCTATTTCGATACTGAGAAAAATTCAAACGCGAATAATATGTGTATTTTGGAGCGCAAACCGCCATGTGGCTTTAAATGATAGAAAATCGTTCACCTCTACTTTGAACATAAACTCCAGATTTGTTGTCCACATGAAACAATAAAGAGCATTCCTTGTCATCATTTTCCTGAAATGGTAACAATATTTAAAGAGCATTTTTCTCTTAACGGAAGATGAAAACAGCTGATAAATATCTATGACTCCGGCAAGACTTACATCGTATTGCAGTGTTAATGCGTAAAACCACCGTTTAATGTGCAAAATACACAAAACATATATAAGCTACCTGGTCTGTACATGAGATATTTACAATAGACGTTTTGATATCGTATTAAATAGACATTATATAAATAACGCATGCTTTATACTATACAAAAATGATAAAAACAAATCACAAATCCAAATGTGGATCGATTCCCAAACTATGCTTATTTTTGTTACATACCTGGTCGGTTCTGGGAATGAAAACAGGTCGTTACATTCGTTACATGCATGCCTTTGTACGGACTGGATATGCTATATAAAGACTAGCTCAAATAATATAGTTGAGAAAAATGCGGTCGCGAATTTTTGAGCGTTCCTTGGTAATCAATTCCTGATTTGTAGAAATAAAGCGCGTTGTTCTCACTTTTGATCGCAAAAATAAACAGCAGGAAAATTGTTACCACTTTGGCATTTGTTTTCAAGAGTACGGTATATAATGCATGTATATTGATATATCGCGTATCGGTAGACGTATCTTATCGATAATATGGAGGTTCATATAAGCCATGTCCATATAAGGTATCGGTAGTGCTCAGCATCCTTGATACGTGTGAACACATCCGCGTCTTGGATAATCAGTAATCAGAGATAATAGATCGTGCCATGAATCTCTACTCTGGCTGACCTACAGGGAAGTACATTATTAACCCTTTACCCAACAAACCGGCCAAAACCGGCCAAATAAAGCTTCAACAGCCTAAAATATCTTGGGTCTGTCTCAATAAAACCATACAAATATGGATATCATTGGAACCGGCTCATTGACCACATTGTGATAGTTACAGTTAGCCCTGTGCCAATGCATTCTCTTATATATGCGAGTCGACCATAGGTCGCCTCGCATATATAAGAGAATGCATTGGCCTAAAAAAAATCTTTTTTTAACACTTTTTACCATTTTTTCTTACATTCTTTAACAATTTTATAATTTTTAATGTGTTAAGCCAATGCATTCTCTTATATATGCGAGGCGACCTATGGTCGACTCGCATATATAAGAGAATGCATTGGCACAGGGCCCTTCTGTTGGGTAAAGGGTTAATGAACAGATAAGAACTAAGAAATATATTCCCCGCGTTATTTTTCGAATTTATAAGGTTCCCTGTCAAAAACTTAAAAAAGTTCCAAGGTTTTGTACTGGTGGAATATGATATCTGGTCTACGGGTGTTAGCCAGAGTATAGATTCATGGTGTGATCTACAGAGAGAAACTATATATATCTTTGCCTTTAACACTGCAGTGAAGTGAAGTTTTGCGAAATCTCTGTGCCAATAATACATTCTCGTAGATATGAGAGTCGCCCGCATGGAGCCTCGCATATGTTAGAGAATACATTGGCCTGACAATATGTGCCTTGACCGTGTAAGCCAGTACATCTATATCTATATTTGCGAATGTCTGTCTGTCTGTCTGTGTTCTATAGAAATTCACAGGGGACCATCTAGATGATACCAAACGGGTCTACTAGGGGTAAATTTTTACGAGAAAGATAATGGTGCGGGTTAAAATTTTCTAAAGTGACGCCGTTGTTGTCAGGGGCAGAAAACGGGGAGGGACATAATTTGTTTTTGTCGCCGATTGCCACGAAACTTACATATAATCATCCCCATGATATGAAGAAACCAATGGTGTGGTTTAAATATGTCAACAGTGGCGTCGTTCGAGTCAGGGATGCACGGAAGGCGACCAAAATTGATAAAACTAATTTTGGAGCCGATTTCGACCAAATTGATATATATATCTTTCTTCATGATACAATGAATCTAATTGTGCGATTTAAAGATGCCAACTTGGTGTCGTTTGGATGAGAGATTGGGGGGAGTGGGCAATAACTTTGATAAGAATTGGTTTAGTCGCAGATTGCCACCACACTTATACAAAATCATCCCCATGGTATCAGGAGTCTAATGGTGTGGCTTAAATTTTTCAAAAGTGGCCTCATTCGAGTTAGGGGTGCACTGAAAGGGAGAAGGGCACCAAAATTGATACACAATATTTTTAGCGCCAATTTCCACAAAATTGATACATGTTCTCATCCATGATACGAGGAATCTAACCATGTGATTAAAGACGCCATATTGGCGCTGTTTGGGTGAGAGATGGGAAGGGGAAGGGTGGGCATCAAATTTGATAACAAATTGTTTAGTCGCCGATTAGCACCAAACTTATAAATAATCATCTCCATGATATCAGGACTGTAATTGTGTGGTCTAAGGATGTCACAAGTGGGGGCCATTCGAGTCAGTGGTGCATAGAGGTGAGAGGGACACAAACAATTATAACAATATGTTTAGCGCCGATTTCCACCAGATTGATACATATTCTTCTCCGTGACACGAGGAATCTAATCGTGTGGTTTAGATGCACCAAATTGGTGCCGTTTGGGTGAGAGATATGGGGACCTTAAATTTGATACGAATTTGTATACTCGCCAATTTTCACCAATTTTATATATATGCATCTCCATAATGAGTCTAAGTGTATGGTTTAATGGTGACAAAAGTGGCGCCGCTTGAGTCCGAAATAGGGACGAGAGGGTGACCATAACTGCTAAAAAATATTTTTAGTGCCAATTACCATCAAATTCATACACGTTCTTCTCAAATGATACGAGGAATCAAATCGTTCTGTCTGTCATTCTCTGTCTGTATATGTGTTCTATATATAACATCGTGGGGGTACAATCGAGATGGCACCAAGGCGGTCTGAGAGGGGTAACTTTTTACGAGGAAGATAATGGTGCGGGTTAAAATTTTCTAAAGTGACGCTGTTGTCAGGGGAATAAAAGGGGGAAGGGCCGCAAAATTAAAAAATATGGTGAAATAGTTTTGTAGCCGATATCCACCAAACGCGTACATAATCACCACTGCGATATGGCGCTGTTCGAGTCAGCGTTGCAGGGGAGCATCAGCAATTGATTTAATAAAATATTTTTAGCGCAGATTTCCACCAAATTGATATATTATTCTTCTCCATAATACAAGGAATATAATCGTGTGATTTAAAGACGTCAAATAGCTGCCATTTGGGTGAGAGATGGGGGGGGGGTCATAACTTTGTTTAATTGCCAATTACCACCAAACCTATATATAATCATCTCCAGTGGCGCCGTTAAAGTCATGCATGAGGATGGCAAAGCTGATACAAATATATTTAGCACTAATTTCCACCAAATTCATACACGTTCTTCTCTAATGATACGATGAATTAAATCACATTTGGTGTCGTTTGGGTCACAGATGGCGAGAGGATATGCACTCTCATTGATAAGATTCTTATTCGCCGATATCCACCTATATATAAGTTATATGTAGTCACCCAGGCCATCTGCATATCGTTTTAAGGAGTTTTTGGCGTTCAAATTTCACAATATCGACAAATGGTGACCCAATTAAGTCACTTGAACAATTATATCTTCTCAACTGTCATATTTATATGGGGATGGGAATCAGGGCATTCACACAATGATTGGCAAACCAGATAATATAGAAGAAGCTTTAAAAGTATATTTATCATTCTATTTAAGAGATACATATATTCTTGCAAACTGAGAGACCTCGAACCGATTGCATATTAGAATGGCTCATGTATATATTATAAACAATTGAGTCTGTTCCATTCAATACAGTTTCTACAAAAAAAGATACAATTTGTCAAGAGATATGGAAATGTATCGAAGGCCTGTTCAAAAATAGTGGTCACAATGTGCAGTCACATATATGTTCTTCTGATATAAAAGAAAACGCAGTCAGTAGCACATGACTTTTCAGGATCCTCCAATACTTACATCTGACAAGGGTATATCTGCCCGATACAGCGGATTTTGTAGAACAGACTCATCGACTAATATAAACAACTCAAAATCTCGCCCTGTGTCGGGCACATGTAGCTGATATAATGCGCAGCAACATTTCTTTTAAACTGAGAATATTTAGCCAATATATAGCACCATGAACAGAGGAGCACCTGGACATTTCATTAACACATCTGTATCTTCATGGAGATATGATAGCCAGGTGTCCTCAAATTCTTAGTCTAACCCACTAGATGTTTTGATACATCTCTATATGTAAAACCCAATTGTCGTCTTTTATTTTTGCAAACTAATGTGTTTATGATGTTCATGTTATAATGTCTGACGTATAGCAGTTGTAAATAAATAAATACTTCTTTATTGGTGGGACGGATTAATCGCGATAAACAAAATAACTATTTGAATATACAATTTGTGAAAATACGTGTAACACTTTGAGCAAGAGTATTCTCTATTCCCAACAAATATCCACAGCATGCAGAGGGTTTCAAATCACTTTAACCTGGGCAACGCTGGGTAACCCTGCTAGTTATATTAAATATGCGAAGCCCCCAATGGGAGAATCGCATATATAAGAGACTGCATTTGCACAGCTTCTTTAATTATCAACACGCTCCCGTCATGAGAGGGACATATTGTGTGTTCCAGTTTGGTTTGTCTGTTCATATTTGCGGATGATAACTTTAGTGCTACCGAACTTGAAGGAATGAACATTGGAATGTATGTTTATTACAGCCATAAAATACATGTCAAGTTTGAATTTGTGTTTTTCTTTTCCCAGAGTACGAACCTTTTTCGACATTCAAATCGGGGTTTCTTGGTTTCCGGATAATAGCTCTAGTCAGTGATGTTTGATCACCGCCAAACTTGGTATATATGTGGCTAAGTGTGAATTCATTCCATGTGGAGTTGTCCGATGATTTACGAGCTATGAGTTTAAAAAAAAAAAATGTTTAGGTATTTTTCTGAAATCACTTTGAAACAGGCCAACGGTTGTATTATGCCGCGCATGAACACAGGTCCCTATTATTGGGATACCAAAGATACCACTACATGTATATACTATACCATATATATATATTGGTGTATGTTGCCTGTGGGGAAAATACCAATATATATATATATATACATACCAGAGACGTCTCTGGGATTGGTAAATTTGTTTTTTCCCCAGCGGCCTGTGTGCCTAACAGTGCTCTTGTTCATTTGCGAAGGAATTATTTCGTTATTGCTGTCAGCTTCACTAACGTAGCTCTGCATTATTCATTTTACGGAGTTTGCGTAGACATATATACAGACAGGAACACAACACTGAATCCAGCTATCGTATTCGATAACGCTGTACTGATGGAAATAAAGACCTTCGATAAGACGCTAAAGAATTTTGTTACATGGGCTAGAGACCTTGTCACCACAATACGCAATGATATCGACAAATGGCAGACATCTGTCTTTCAATTTGAATTGAAATATCGGTAGGCCTCCGGTGATTAATAACATTATGCAATATAAAACAATGAAGTAGCACAACCGGATGTTTGTAATGATTTTCTTTCTTTAGAGTCAGAGTCATGAATGTACATTTGATGTCGCCGGCTTAGTCTAGAATAGCTTTATATCGAAGACACGAAATTAATGGTTTCTTGTGTAGTGATGGCAACGACCGACCTCAATGCTGTTATCAAATGGGTTCAAGTTGAATGTCGGTGCTGTTCACTCAACCGCGTTACAGAAGCTGCAATGTGTATTGGTCCTGCTGACTTGCATGTACATGAATAGGAATATATGATGTTCTCAATAAGCAATATGTTACTGTTCACAAGTTGGCATTACGTATATAGCTTAATGGGGGAGACGCACGTTTGGCATAAATCCAGCCAAAAATGTCAAGTGATTTTCAACAAAGAATTTATCTGGGTCTATCTGGTGGCAAAAAATCTTGAATTTTACATATCATCATCTTCATTGTATTTAGAATCTGAGCAATTATTAAGAGACAATAAAAACAATGGATTTTAATACATTTGAGAGGTTGAAAATTTAATTTAATTTTTTGTCCCTTTCGGTACCAAGAACTGCTGGGATAATTAATAATTTCACACAAAACCCCAACAACCAAATAGCTTATTGTCTTGGCTCAATGCGAGGAGGCTTCATTTGTATCATAATGTTGAGTTAGATTTTGAATTGTATAATATAGCATCATACCCCCACATAGTATAATGAAGAATAAAGCAGTCGCAAATATTCCAGCCCAATGAAAACAAATGTTGATATTCAGTGTGGTCCACTCAAGCAGGGAGCAATCAATAGGAATTAGGCCACAGTGTTTAGAGATATGGATGTTTTTACTTGGCTATGAACCCATAACCCACATGACTCATCTCAGCCCAATTGTTCATTGAAAATCCTCGAATATAGAAAACTAATTATGGATAGTTGCCTTTCTTAATGAAAATGATCATTAGATTTCACAAATAAGGAATAATTAAGTCTCCTCTCGTGATCTTGAGATATGATATCATGGATACATGAACTGCTCTTTTGAATTGTTTTTTTTTTTACAGAAGTTCTTGTACCTGAAAACAGTGAAATTTTAGATATTTTTCATGCCAGAAAAATTAAAGTAAATGAGGTTATAATATCAAATTGGTGGATGGTTCTTAACTACTGTGTCACAATAATCGCTTGTGCCAAATTTCACAAAGATATTCCTAATATAATTTTAGAAAATCCATTTTGAAATACCAGGCAATTTTGACAAAACATGCGTCTGACCCTTAAACCTTGAAAGTATGCATTGGAATGGTCTGTTATGCATCTGCACTAAGAATAAATTCGGGTCAATATGAGTATGGTTATTCACAAGCATTTGGGGTCACTTTGACTAACCCATACCTTTCAGCGAGTCACTATGACTATCTCTGGTCTTACAGTCACAGTGACTAAGTTACACCAAGAATAACTCTAATTGCAACTATGCATTGAAGTATGCTTAATATTTATTGCTAACTATTCAATTTCCATTTTATCCCAGTACTATTGGATCTATAATTTAACGAATGTGATTGGAGGATATAGTGTCATATATCAGAACCCCCCCCCCCCCCACTTCAAAGGCTACACTGTTTGGATAAATGGTTTTTATTCCATGACACCACAGACATCTCGGAGAAATTAACAAGTTAAACAGACCTATGTTTTAGAGAATGGATTTAAAGTTTGTCCTGCTTTCAACTCGGTTTCTGATTCTGGATAATATATCATCTGGTTGAGTAATTATTTCCACACAATTTCCACCAAATTACATGTTCACATTCTCAGTAACTTGTAGTTTAATGTCCTAATTAGTCGTTTTGACTAACCAATCCGTAGTCGGTATGACTAACATCACCCTAGTAGTTTCGACTAATGTTCTGCCTTAGTCATTATGACTAAACTAAGTTAGTAATCATGTGGACAAACATTTGACTAACCTGTTAGTCATATTGACTAACCTGTTTTCTTCAATGTGGAGGAAAAATACGCAGGCGAAGGATACAAGTGCAGAAAGAGTCCTATTTACTGGAGGGAAATGTTCAACAACAACCCTACTTATAATCTGAACATTTACTAAGGGATAACTACTCATCAATAAGTGTTTAGTATAGAAAGGGTTAAACTTAGTGTCTGAACATCTACTAACGGATAACTAGTCATCAATAATGCTTTAGCATAGAAAGGGTTAAATTTATTGTCTGAACATTTACTAAGGGATAACTACTCATCAATAATGCTTTAGTATAGAAAGGGTTAACACTAGTTCGCTGTTAGCGAGTTCCCATGTCTATGTATGGACTATTATAATATGTATATTGTACTGGGAGCTTATAAATAATAATATTAGTGATGGATAATTTTTATGTAGCGCTTAATCAAATGGGTCCATAAGCGCTAACATTTACATTATTACCCCACGGCCAGTTGTTGAGCAATACCGATTCTCAGGCGTATACTGCCATTTATCAGGCACTTCACTAGAGCGTGCAGTATACATGCTCACAACTCCACACGAATTTACGCTTGCACAACACGCTAGGTACATTGCACCTATTTCGCACTGCGTACGACGAAGCCGCGACCTTTCTCAAGGGTCAAAATAGGCGCGATATCTGAACAGCGTGCGGCTCAACATCCACACATAGCATAATCCCAACAATCCACTGTTGTGGGAGACTCAATAATCCACCGGCGAGCAGCGAGCTCACACCATTACAAGTCAAACAAGCTAACCACTGGACCATCGAAATTCTAACTAAACTAAATATTGCACTTTAATATGGTATGCACACTATACCGGTATCCCTTATCAGATACAGCAAATACCGCCAATCGTGTGCCATTTAAGAAATGGATGTTGATTTGCTTGCGTTCCGTAGAGTATGGATGCAAGTTGGTCTGACAGTTTGGTCTGAGAGCTTATGTTTAAACATTGCATGCACATGGCCAGAAACATACATCACTGATGTAATCTCTAAACAGTCGTTTCAGACATACGGATAGCTGCCATCTGGAACTCGTGCAGTGGATGAGCTAGATATTTGTTGCAGGAGCCATTGTACTTATGAGAGAAAGGCATGCGTGTGCATCTATTAAATTGTTGAGGTGTGCTTAATGTTCAAAATATGGGCAAAATCGATATATATTTTCCTTGTAAATATCAGTTTTCAATGATTACAAATTTGTATTGTGGAATGGTGAATTTCAACAGCTCATGTACTAGCTTATAACATCATACAATCGATTATATATGTTTACAAAACAAAATTTAAATAAAAATCGCTTTGGGTTAGAGACTAGATTGGTGACGTATTTGTGACCCAACATATCAAATCCAGTCGTAAGTCGGGATTTTTTTTACCCTGTGCCAATGCATTCTCTTATATATGCGACTCGACCATAGGTCGCCTCGCATCTATAAGAGAATGCATTGGCCTAACAATTTTTATCCTTTTTTTAAAATAAATGTTTCATGCAATTTTTAGGACATAAAATAAAAAAAATCCATTACCCTGCAGGGAGCCCCACACATATATAGAAGCATATAGAAGAGTGTCGTCTGCTCATGTTTGTCTGGGGCTCTGTATGGGTGAAATTATAAAATTGTTAAAGAATACAAGAAAAAATTATTAAAATTGTAAAAAATTGTTAGGCCAATGCATTCTCTTATATATGCGAGGCGACCTATGGTCGACTCGCATATATAAGAGAATGCATTGGCACAGGGTAAAAAAAAATCCCGACTTACCACTGGATTTGATATGGCGGGTCACATTTGTCCTTGGTCCCGATGCAGAGAGCTTTAATATAAATTCCCGATTACATGAGTGCTTCATCTGCTGATGATGCCATACTTTACTAGTCCCGAACTCATTAAGTTGGCTTCATTTAATATGTTACGCTGTGGGTGAATCATTGCAATGATACATCTGTCGAACTGTTAGACGTGTCAATTCCCAAAACTAGCGTGCATAAATTGGATTTGTTCGGAAAAGCCTGATTCCAATAGTAACATGACCGTTTCTGTTCGATGTGCAGGGTCGGAACACGTGATCTCGAGTTAAAATAAAATGGCGAGTTTCACAAAATAATAGAAAAAAACGGGTAAATTTTTATATGTAAACCCCAGAAAAGTAATGTCATATTCCAAAATACGCTGATACCCCATCTGCGTCGATATATACTTAGTAGCTTTCTCTAACATTCTTTCTCAAGTTTTTAATCGAAGGATTTTTCGCGATTTGGTGAGTGACCAGTACTGCTGGAAAGAATGTTAAAACAATTTGGAGAACATAACATCACGTCTTCTGAAAATCTGAACAACCACCAACAAAGATAAATCTGGACACAGGGGCGTGCATGGCTAGAGTGGTTCCTTTGTGGGTCCGACTTGAAAGTTCGAACGGCACCCCAATCCTTGAACTATTGACCAAATTTCCAACTTGAGGAAATTCCATTTACACCACCACTTGGGTTGGATTTACACCACCACTTGGATTACATTTACATCACCACTTGGGTTACATTTACACCACCACTTGGGTTACATTTACACCACCACTTGGGTTAGATTTTTCCAACTTGTACTCCAAATGTTGGAAATTCTCAATTGGGCGCCTCCAAGTTAGAACTTTTCCAATTAATGGCCGTTTCAGTCCAAATATTTGATAGAAAATTGGAAAATATGCGACATTTGGTCTAAAATAACAAATTTCGCACTAATTACTGGATGAGATAAAAACAATTTAAACATATTCTTGGTTTGAACTGTTCAAATGGTGTCAGGCATGCAATTCCAAACTATTTTGAACATACAATTTTGACCAACCCCTCCCAATATCGCCGCGTCCCCGACAGGATTCTACCAGAAATCGCATCAATTTATCTGCCATGCAGGCAAACTTTATGGAGTCGACAATTTTCTCATATAAATCTTTGTCTGTAGTTAGTTCATGCGCACGAATACAGTAATGCTCTAAGTAATCGACTTCTTAACCACAGCATAATTATGGGTAACTTTTCAGGATTTAGTCGGAAATATGGCTTGTTGCCATTCATAGGAAAGCTCTCGGGGAGAGCTTTCCGATGAATGGCAACTAGCCATATTTCCGACTAAATCCTGAAAAGTTACCCATAATTCTGCTGTGGTTAAGAAGTCGATTACTTAGAGCATTACTGTAGGTTGCCTTCGTTCAGAACACCGGTATATCTTTATATACCTATCAACACATGTATATAGGGACAATCGCAATTAAGAATACGCTGAAGTCACAGACTGTCTTATTGATTTCAATTTCAATATGACGATGCTATAATTGGTCACATGTGTCTTGAAGAGTGTTTGCTTAACTGTGTTTATTCACCCCAAAGTACGGATAGTGTAGAGGTAATAGCCAGGTTTAGACATTCGTATTTGTTGCGTGTGTTATCTATGGTATTGCATTGGTGATACACTTGGCGGGAAACGTCACGTGATTTTAAGGCGCCAAACTTATACGAATGGTGCCCGTGTGGTATTACGTCGGACTTTGAGTCGCAAGGCGCGCTCTTCGTCATGGACCGGGGTTCGAATCCCACCAAATCCAAAAAAGAAATTTGCACTGTCTCAAAAATTACATTTGCTTATAAAAATAGGCGCCTTGTGTGCTGTATAGTCCAGTCCCAGACATGTTCAAAGAGCAACGCTCGGCATGTTTCGGAGACGTATATATAGCATGATACTGTGCCATATCTGCTTTATCTATACGTTTATAATTTAACCACAAGCTGTCAATTTTACGAAATACTGTAAAACAATTGGTCGCTTAAGACATTAAGGTTAATTCTCGATGACCTTAATCCGTATCGGTCACTCTTCCAGAAATCACAGGTGGCCGCGGACGTCTTTGGCACGATGCCAGAAATGTTGCTAAAAGAGAATACACTGGCTTACAAGATCAAGGTAAATATTTGTCAGTCCAATGCATTCTCTTATATATGTGAGGTTCCCTATGGGAGACTCGCACATGTAAGATAATGCATTGGCACAGGGTTATCGCCAAATTTCAGGAAGCACCAGACATGGAAGGGTTAAATATGTATCGGTCCAATGTGTAGCAAAACGGGTAAGCAATATCATGTATGTATGGCAAACCTGGCTACTATCTACGCCGCAGCCATAATCGATGTTGGGCAGGGGTTCTTTCCCAGTGAAGGGCAACTTAAGATTCTGAAATCTAGGGTAAATGGCAAACAGTGGCAAAAAGTGTTAGTGAAACAGAATAGTTTCACTTCGAAAAAAACACGTATAAACTTCTAAATAATCACAATAAAAAAACTCCTCAAATAGAGAGACATTACAGCTGAACATCGAGCTGTGTGGACATTATATACATGTAGGTGAAACCGGAACATGGGTTACATCGGTATCTGGTATCGATCTCTAGCTATCAAATCCTATAATTTAAGCGCCAGACTCGTGGTTTTCGTAAATCCAGGCAAACTTTGCAAGACATTTTCAATAAAGTATTTCTCTGGATTTCTCCAGTGAACCATTTTGAGTGGTTGATAATATAAATTTCATTTTTTTGTCAGATACCAAGAACTGCTAGAATAATTTATAATTCCATACAATATTCCAATGACCAAACTGCTTATTGTCATAGCTTCACAAGAGGAAGCTTCATTTGTGTCACAATTAGAGATTTAATCCAGGAAACTGGAATTTCCCTTTTCCCGGGTTTACATACTCATTGCCGTTTCCCGCGAATATGATTTGTAGGAACCGGGTGCATTGTTAACACTTGGTATGTCATGCGTCGGTGAATACCAACGCCATATAATTTAATTTTATTTGACCACAACGGCGCACAGTACAATATATGTTATATATCTGCAAATTCTACATAAAGTGTGAGTAGACTTGACCACGCTATCGTCTAAGGGTTATATAAGGACTTAAGGTTTGGTTTCGTGGACCATGCACCCATGACCCCACGACACGAGCTCATGAGTCACGACGTAGTGGCATGCACGTTTGTGGGATGAGACTTTTAGAAGGTATATCAATCGCGGCGATGTTGCTCAGGCTATTCTTAGTGACAAATGCACGGACTGTGCATGCGGTATACTCCTATACGCAGTTGTTTGAATGGGCGGTGTATGATGTGAATAGACTGTGCTGCAGTTTCTGCTGATGTCGCATTCTAATTTCCACGAGAGAAAATCGTTTCGTGCAAGTTTTGAGCTCTAAATAGAGACCTTTCGCAAAATCACGAATATGATTACGGATATGGAAATATCCTGCTAACATACGGTCATAACTCGATCTTTATGCACGGGGTTTCTTATGTGAGACGAAATATACCCCACGCAGTTTAATTATGTGCAGATGTGTCAAGAATGTGCCATCGGTCATGCTTGGGGACACTCTAACATTATCCGTGTGGTGTATAATACACGAATATGAACATGGCATCTGAAAGAGACACACATTACTTTTTCCATCAAATATATGTGTAACTTAATACAGTGTGGCATATGCCGTCTCATCAATTAGCCATCGTCGGTAAATTGTGATGGTGTCAACCTTACTAGGAGAATATATCATATCCGTAATCGTAATAGTGATTTTTGCGAAAGGTATCTAATGTCAGTGTAGAGTCCAGTTAGAATATTATACATGCACATTTCGATCTTCCGATATAATCATATAACGCAAGTTACTTAGCATAGACCTAATGTATGGTACAATGACCTCTAGACTGACAAGTCACTGAATGACTTGGTGTTGCTCCGAATGCACGTCCGACTCCCAATAAAATAAAATAAATCAGGACACTAAACAGTATGGGAAATTAACACACACATTTCATGGAGCTTTATATGGACTGTTTCTGTTGTATTCTCTTAAGTTAACGTACACAGTTAAGAGATGCCACAAGAAGTTCGCAACGTTGGCAACATTTTGACATTTCGTTTGAACGATGGTTTTATGTTTACCAAATTGTGTTGTGTTACGTTGTATACCATAATGTGGACCAATGAGGTCAAATATAACAATTTGGAATATCCTTTAGTTAATCTAAATTATCATTATTACGATCCCTGTCACCTAAACTAGCCAAATTGCGCATAACCCGTGTTGTACAACTTGTGCATAAATTTCTCGGGAAAGTTCCCGGTTCCCGGTTCTGAAGGGGTTTCATTCCCGGTTCCTATGTTTTCAACTCCCGGGCATATATTAAACTCATAATGTTAGCATGTTTTAATTGCATTGTTTGACGCCATACCCCCATATTATTACAATGAATAATAAGGCAACCACAAGTATTTCAGCCCCAATGAAAACAAATTTGAATACGCGGTCTGTTCCACTCAAGCATGTAACAATCAACTGGAAATAGGCCACATTTTTAAGAGATATGATTGTCAGATGCGATTTTGATGTAGACCTGTGACCTGGAACTCATCTCAGCCCAATGTGTCAATGATAAACAGGCATTTAAAATAGTTTCAAAAATTCATTCTGGACACAGGAAGATTGAGTGAATAATGTACATGAGCATCCTAGAAGCCGCATCTGAGCTTCATACATCAGGGGTGTATAGTCGCTCTACAACTACAATACTCCGCATGCATATTTGTTAGCAACAGCCGGGATTATTCGAGGGTTTATGGCATTCTGTCCAAATGCACATAGCGCACAACCACGAACTGTTTTTCTTCTTTTCTGCTCTACGCTAAACATAGTTTTATTTCCGCCCCAACTACCATATACACCTACTGTCGCGCCCACTGACTACTATTACGATAAACATGAACGCGTATACTGTGTGGGCTACGCGTGGTACAGGGACGACTACCAAAAGTTCAGGCTTACTGTCGTTCCTTTTCCAACCAAATACATATATCTATACATATATACATAATTATATGCAAATGGAACAGAGTGAAATTTATTTACTATGTATACATATATATAACATTTGTAAATTAACATGTAATGAATGGAGAATAAACTATGTTAAACTAAACAGGCATGGCATGAACAATCTCAAATATAGATAATTATTTATAGGTGGACGACTTTCTAAATGAGAGTAATTATAAAATTTCTTGAATCAAAACAAAATATGTTCCCTCTAATGATCTTCATTACGTATAAATAAATACACTGAACTTTTAAAAAAGTACTGTTTTACAGAAGTTCTTGATTCCTGAAAACAGTGAAATTTATAATAGATTTCATTCTATAAACACATAGTAATTTAGGTTATAACCTTGGTCACTAATCCATGGCTCAAATGCATTCATTTGTTGCATATATTCCGTTGAGTATAAAAGGAGATGGTCCCAGTAATGACCGGATATTGTGTACAGTACAACTATTTTACATACGTTCTTGGTTCCTGAAAACAGTGAAATTTAAAATAGTTTTCATGATATAAACACATAGTAAATTGGGTTATAACTTTCAACAGGTTGATGGTTCTTACATATTGTGATTACTCGATCGATTGTACCAAATTTCAAAAAGAAATTCCAGAGAGATTCTGAGAAAATCTATAGTGAATTACCAGAACATTCTTGTAAAATCGCGTCTGCCCTTTAAAGCCACAGAGTGGTTTGACGCCTCAAATTGTGCTCGCTGTTCTAACATCCCATCACTTCCGGTTCAGGGGATCAACATAAGTTGATAAATTCGTTAAAGGGGGACTGTACCCTAATTCCATCAATTTATGGGATCATTTCCTTTTATACTGAACAGAATATATGCAACAAATTAATTAATTTAATTTACGAAGATGATTTAAAATGATACGGTCAGTTGGAGATAGATCAGAGACCAATATTAAGTAGACATATATATGTATCACGTTTGTGTGAAGATTTAATGTTCTTTTTAGGAAAATATCACCCCCCTTACTACAAGAAGGTATCAGAATACCAGTCTAGTATCAGCATATGTTATGAGTTGTCATACATGATATACATGTGCAAATGTGTGCAGTATAGCATAATTTAAATGGTATGCATGGCTATATATAGATATAATATATGGTAAGATGTGGCTGCCAACTGAGAATCAAAGTAAGCTAATAACACCAATCCCATAAGTATAAGCTTATTGTAGACTCGTACCTATATACAAATATATATATGTATCCCCCGGAAAGTCTGTGGGTTCTGTGAGGTTTCAGCAAGTTTTTGATTGTGGTATGGCAAGCGCCAACTTATCGGTGTGTATCAAGCATATTGGTACATTAGTGATCACTTACGCCATCACAGAAACCACAGCCCCCCTAGGGATAACATAGAAATTTATAAAATAACTAGAACAAATTAAAACACCCCTGCAATACAGCATTTAATTACCACACAACAGTCACACCTCAACCTAAAAACAATATACAATTCTAAGAACAATTTTAGTTGTATATAAAATCACAGTCTCCCTCATCTACTATTCTTTGAAATAGATGCAGGCTAATCAGTGTCTTAAAAGTGGAATAATCCTCAAAAACTTGTGCCCCTTATCTAGATTATTCCATGCTTTGATTGCATTGTACATGTAATTTGAGGGTTAGCCTCTGGCACGACGTAATTACCGCTACTAAATATTGTATCATGTGTATGTATCTGGTTAACTTAATTGAAGTCTTGTAACAAGTAAGGTGGATTGGCACTTGTCTTAACTTGATGCAGAAGTAGCAGAGTTCTATTTCCAACTCTATATTTTACCGGTAACCATTTTACTTCTCCAAACTCTTTAACTGTAATACTGTGACGAGCTTTCAAATCTAAAATAAATCTGACCATTTTATTTTGTGCTACTTATAGTTTGTTTTATAGCTGGCACCAAGACCAAAATACCATGCTAATTTGGCATAATCCATGTGACACTGAATGAGGGCCGTTACAAGTAATTTCTTAGTGTCTGTTCATAAATTCTCTTGTTCGATACAAAAATTTTCAATCTACTATTCACTTTGCTAAGAACTGACAATGTCATAATTTCCCCAGATAGAGTGTTGTCTAGTGTGATTCCCAAATATTTAACTTTTTCCACCTGTATAATAGTGTTGTCATCTAGTTTTACCGAGAAGTTGTCCACAGCTTCCAGTCGTTTCCGCGTTCCAAGTAAAATGATATAAGTTTTACCCGGGTGAATAGAGAGCTTTGATCTAATAAACCAGTTGTTGAGGAGGTTAAGCTCTTCGGTGAGTACCTTCTCAATAATCTTATGGTCCCGATGAGAATAAAAATGAGACATCAGTCGTGAGAGACGACATGCAACGGCTGTGCTTGCATCTTTCATATATATTAAGAACATTAACGGCCCTAGTATTTAGCCCTGAGGTACTCGACATGTGATCTCAGTTTTTCCAGAGTAAGTTCTATTTGTACCAACAACCTGGGTTCTATCATTAAGGTTGCCTCTGAACCAATTAACTGTATTATTACCAAATCCACAGGCCTCCAATTTCTCCACCACAATGTTGTTGTCCACGGTGTCAAAAGCTTTCTGTAAATCTACCAATACCAGTCCTGTGTAAATACTTTTATATATACTCATATCCTTTCTGATATTATCAACAACGTGGATTGCATTATAATACAACTGGTTTCACACAGCTCTAATAATGATATGTTTCACAAATTAGTTATGAATGTAACGGGGAATTCGTTCCTTTGTTTCTATTTTAAATAAATAATAGATCGTAAAAATATATCCTGTTCCATATGTAGGACTATGTCTGCAATATGGTCCGATGGTAGAATTTTAATTGCTCGTAGGCTTCTCGGCTTTGTTCCATATGAATATAGCTATTTGATATTACTGTGCGGGCTCTACCATGGTTTGTCTGTTGTCCGAGCGTTACCAATATTGCATTTGAAGGCACAGAGAGTGGACAAGTACGCAAAATTGCAAGATATATTTTGAAAATCATGCAGGAATCTCTCAATGTTTCTCAATTTTTGTCTATGATACCACCGGATGGACAAATGGTCTAAATAAAGCTCTGATGCTTCTTACTGGTGTAATTGGGATTAATGTGTTGGCGCCATCAATAAAAGCCACCAGCACGAAAATGGGCGAAAAGTTAGAGATTGAAATTTGTGCGAGGCATCAGCTTTATGCGGGACTATATTTCTGAAAGCGGTATTGTTCAATGGACACACGAAAATATAGTTCTACTTTCGCTAATATGGCACAACAAGAATATTTGTTGCTTCGAGAAATATGCCTCGGAAGCGAGAATTAGCGATTTGTTATGCGTGTTTCGTTACCAACCACGCGACCGAGTTATTTCCATAAAATCGTTTTTAGAAATATGCTGGCGCCCTTCAAAATAGCAATATTCAGTGTAAATTCTCATGAGTTCATATACTATAACTTTGGATAAATTATAATAAACATTTATGGGATACAGTAGTAAAACTGTACTATTATCCGGGCGACCAAAGGGAGTATTTAGTCTACAATTTATATATGTAAATAATTACTTGAATTCCGTGTAAATACAGAAGCAATATAATGATCCACCATCGCATTGAAGCCATATCATTACTAGTCGTAGGTTATTTATGGCATAAATAATGAGTTCGAACTCATTACTAACATTGTCAGATGTTGGCTTTCAAAAGAGATAGTTTCTTCAGGCTTTTGTGATTACGACATGCATACAGAACACGACAGTCCCTCGTAAAGAGCGTTTCACATTTAATTGCCCGAAATGTAAACACGTCAAAGAGCGCCCTGTTCATATTCGTTTTTTTTTTGCGGATGTGTGTTCTGATCAGAAATGTTGCTGTTGTTACTGTTGTTGTTGCAGAGAAATGGTATAGCATCTTTAACCCTTTATATTAAGAATTGATTCTCCCATTCAGTAAGAAACGTATTCATTAATTGGAAAGGTATATTATTCATTTGAAGGCGTGTTCATATCATATCAGACGACAGGTAGACAAAAAGATAATGCAGGTGCAAAACGAGTCATATTTATTAGATGGATATGTTCAGATAATAAGTTGAACAATTTACTAAGGGAACTACTCGTTTCGATTATGAGTATTTAGTTATATAAGGGGTTAAAATAGGTCTATAAATACGGTTTGCTACACACGAGCTCAATAATAATCAGTCTCGAAATGCTTAAAGGCACGTGAGGCCTTAGTTGTCGAAAATATTTATATTTGTTCTAATCACCGTAAACAGAAAAACATTAAACGCATAGTTTCGTTCATATATACCATGATCATCACGTAAACAGCATGTTATCATAAAGACCGACTATATTTTACCTAAGCAAGAGCCTGATTGTGTTACAGAAGACAGCACAATGCTACTGGCTAATCACACACAAATGGCATAAACGCTCTTTATTAGTTCCATATCAGGAATTCACAAACAAAGAACGCTCTTTATGTGTACCATCATAATATAAACAAACACCAGAAGAGTTACTTTTTATGCTTTTGTTCACATAACAATGGTCAAACATTTGACAATAACATACTGTTTATGCGATATTTCTTATTTGTATACGGACAAAGTCTGTCTACATTTTATTGTTCTTTCTGTTTGTGGCGGTTTTTGACGGGTGGAAATATTTTCACAGGATACCCACCGCCAAGGCCAACCGTACCTTTAAACATTTAGTATAAACTTTTCTCCCATTTCAGTTATAAAATTAAATTTTGAAATGGTAAATCATTCATTTCAAGTAATATAAGCAGACGACAGACTGGCAACAGATATAACAAGCGTTGAATGATTTTTCTTCATTGCATGGTGGGATATGTTAAGATTATAATTTCAACAAACGACCCACTGTCGTTTGTTGAACTTAATATGTGAACATTTTCAAAGGGAAATACTCGTCGATGAGTATTTGGTAAAGAAATGGTTCAACATTGTTTCGATTTTTGAAACTATATTTATCCCACCGGGTTGTTATTAATAACACGACAGGTTTGCCTTAATGACTACCGTTTATTAATCACTAAAACAACAGGTAGTCGAAAACATGTTTATGGACATTCAGCTTTCTTGTTATTGGTGAAGACCCTTCTTTGGTACCACCCAAGCGCCAACATGGGAATCGTCGTCTACGATCCCATATCTAGTCCAGAAACACACTAAGCATAGCTGTTAACACAAGGGGTACCTACTCCCAAAATTGAAGCAGATATTTTGGGGGAGGGTGCATGGGTGCACAAAACATTTTCACCCCAGGAGTAGAAGAGAAGGTAATTTAGGGGTGCTAAATCGGACAGGCCACCTTTAACACAGTAATAATTAAAGGCAAACTTGTATTCCCTTTAAAGATGCATAATCCGAATTAACGCTCGCAAATTACAATTTCCTTGGCTTCGGAGGTAATCAATATTTGATTCGAGTCGAGAAACCCATCCATCAAAGCTCAGGGCGATCAGATATCGATGTTTGAAATCTATTATTTTTCACCGCCGATAATTTTAAGTCGACGAAAAGTCGGTCTCGGACCAAATTGCGGATGGAGATGGATAACTCTAATATCAAGTGGCCTTTTGTGTCAGATATTTGACAAAATGTTGATAAATAACAGGTTTTGTGCAATTGTATACTATAGTTGACTGTGGTTAGCATTATGTTTGGACAATTACTCGATTCTGATAACTGAAGCGGCATTTAAAACATGTTGGAATCTGATGATATGGGGACCATCGAATCAGTTGAGTACCTTTAACGTTCTGTACTGATTCAGAATTGCAAAATAATCACACAGCGTCAACCTGTCAAGAGGGGGTTATGTCATATTTACATCTGACATGAATGGTCCAGAGTAACTCCTTGGCGACACTTGACATTGTATTAATTACCAAATCCTAAAGCGGAACATAACCTTCAGACCGAACAACACCTAGTAATTTCCTGTTTTTGTCACATTTCATAGATCGATATAAGTCGACAAGTGTGACACCAGGCGTGTTATGTTATATGCCCACGGGGCTTAGCTCAGAGAGTTCATGGGTACATAACTGTGGTGAATCATAACAATGTATAAAACTCATTGTTTTCGGGCTATCATTTTCGAGTCATATATGACTTTGCTAAAATATATTCAAACCCAGCTGGTACTTGAGTAAGAATGGTACAATGTGTTGCACAGAGGAAACTGTTTGCTGTTTTTCAAGTCCAACAAGAGCAATCCTCTTAAGAAAAATAAATCCATGGAGGAGACTTCTGCATGTCAATATCCTTCCATCAATGCTGGATTGTTTCAAACTACTATTGATACTGGGCTTACAAAGCAAAAACTATTGGGACATAGTGAAGTCCGACAAGGACCATAACTCCGACACGAATAAATGAACTAACTCACGTTGTATGTGTGTGTGTCATCCCCATAAGTCGGGCTATACAAAAAGGACAACCAAGTAAGTTAAAACATCTCGATTCACAAGGGACGGAAACGTCGCAAATTTCAATGTAAAACAAGGGCCATAACTCCGACACGAATACATGAACTAACTCAACGTATTATGTGTGTGTCCTCCTCACTAGTCGGACTATCACTATACAACAAGGACAACCAAGCATGTTAAAACATCTCGATTCACAAGGTGAAGTGAAGGGACGAAACATTTGAAAATTTCAATGTCCAACAGGGGACATAACTCGGGTAGGAATGAAATTATAAAGCCCAAATAATATGTGACCATAATGTGGGTATCACACAGTTGTGCTATCTCTATATGAAAGGGTAACGATAATTCACACCCAAGTTAAAAGTTAATTTACGTACTGATTTACGGACGATTGGAGCCCTTGAAATATTGTATATACTCCAAACTTCATGCATAATAAATACATTAAATACTCATGCACGAACTTTATATTCACAGGAAAGATGTATTGAGGTCCTAGAAATTATCACCGCGATCATTTCGCGTAACTCCTTTGGTGGCGATCCGGTTAAAGAACTAGCTTCGTTCGAGCTGGGCCGCTTGTAAATAAATAAATGAATAAACAGTTTTGTATAGCGAAACATCGACCGAAGTGCTCTAAAACGCTTGACAGGTTGAACATAAAATACAATTGTAGACCTTATAATATAGAGTATACACATATTTAGAATAACAGAACATTATTTAAAAAGTAGTGATAACAGGCTATGCTAATATAATAACTGCGAAAGGGTAAAAAATGGAGGACGGGAAACAATAAAATACTAATACGAATGATGGTAAAATGTTCCAATTAGTTCAGATTATAGTTATGAAAAAAGAATAATATCAAAATATTAACCAGGGGTAATTAAATTAGTATTATTTTTATTTTATGTTATGTGCTTATGTTGGAACAGTGCGCCATGTACCTTACCAACTGAGCCACGAGATCGCGCATTCCTTACGTCAGTTAATAGTATATGAAACATGACTATATTGATGTTTATTTATTAGCATACGTCGATCACAGGAACGCAACAAAGCCGATAGCGAAGGAAAATTAGCCCCGCGTTTAATATCCAGCCTCGTACTACAATCCAAATTGATTCTAAATGTGATGAAATAGTTTGTGTTTATATAACACTAACGAATTCTCGCACTGTAACTTCCATGTCCTTGAAAAAATCGATGGTATAGTGTGGCTTATCAAGGATAAAGCTATGCTGAACCACGCAAGAATATCTCTTAACTATAACTATATAACCAATCATATTAAGATATAAGATAATGCATTGGCCTAATAATTTATTAACACTTTTTATCATTGTTTTTTTCTTTCTTACATTCTTTAAAGGCACGTGAGGCCTTAGTTGTCGAAAATATTCATATTTGTTCCAATCACCGTAAACAGAAAAACATTAAAACGCATACAGTTTCGTTCATATATACCATGACCATCGCGTAAACAGCATGTTATCATACATATTTACTATATGTTACCTAAGCAAGAGCCTGATTGTGTTACAGAAGACAACACAATGCTGTTGGCTAATCACACACAAATGGCATAAACGCTCTTTATTCGTTCCATATCAGGAATTCACGCACAAAGAACGCTCTTTATGTTTACCATCATAATATAAACAAACACCAGAAAAGTAACTTTTTATGCTTTTGTTTACATAACAATGGTCACAAATATGACAATAACATACTCTTTATGCGATATTTCTTATTTGTATACGGACAAAGTCTGTCTACATTTTGTTGTTCTTTCTGTTTGTAGCGGTTTATGACGGGTGGAAATATTTTCACAGGATACCCACCGCCAAGGCCAACCGTACCTTTAACAATTTTTATCATTTTTTATCATGTTTTCATACATTCTGTATTAATTTTTATCATTTTTCCTGATATTCTTTAACAATTTTGTCATTTTTATCATTTTTTTCTCAGTTATAATGTCATTTTAATTGTGCGGGGGGGGGGGGGAGGCTACTTCTGGGGTATATTAACGTTTTCATTCACAACTTGTCTATTTCATCGAGAACCATGTAGTTTTAACCAGAGTATTTACCCTGTCTTTACTGAATACTGTTTGAATGAATCAGAGTTCCTTTTGGAAATGTTCAGATAATAAGTTCAACAAACTACCATTTGTATCTGAACTTATTATCTGAACATTACCCACCAAAGAAAATGAATCCTTATGGATCTGTCTGTCTGCCTGTCGACTAATTTTTTCTGAACACCCCTACAGATGAATAAAGACATATTATGGACTTGTTCGGTTGCGTGAACATTATAGGTTAGTATACTCAGGCGCTATTCCAACTGTGGGAATGTAGCATTCTACTAACATCGCCAAAAATCTCAAAGAAATCGACTATACCACTCAATAGATATCATCGTCAGATCCACGCATAATTGTAAATATTTACATCTCGATTCTGGACGCAACAATTGGTGATAAACTAACGAAAATGATTTCGCCATCGAGATTCATTGCATTTATTTAATATATAAGAATGACGGTGTGTCTACTGGAAGTTTGGATTAATATTCGGAAAAATAACTACTTTGAGCAAGATTATTCTCCATTTCTATTTTGATCACACAACGGAGTGTTTCACATCACTTTAAAAGACCAATCCAACGTATACTTTTATAGGAGTATACTTTTATAGGAGTATACTTTTATGGGAGATTTATTCAGTCAAGAAAGGGTTAAACCATTTCGATTTATGTCCTCGATCAATTTAATCTCACCCACAAACTCATTCCTTACAATTAGACCCAGCCCTTGTGGTCGATATTTGGAAGTATCTGCTCTGTTCCTCGTATATCTTGATTGGTATCCCGGAACATTGATACAATATGAGCTACCAGTCTGTGTTGCTTGGAAACGAATGCCCGATTCGTCAGCTCCAGTTTAAATCCAGTTAAAAACCAACCAAAATACAAATTCCACAAAGCACACAGTGACGCACATGGCTTGTATAACGCATACAGCTATATACATCGGTGCCCCATACGCGCCGTCCATCTACACTATATGCCATTCGCCATGTTACTACATAATCCATATTCAGTAATACTAATAGTCGTCGGTATGTGAATTAAATAAAACTAATACAGTTGGAACGGATGGATCGGCGAAGAATTATTCTTTAGCACAATTCCAAACACAGCCCTCAATTCCCTTTCCAAAATGAAGCATTTGATTTATATTACCACACCAAATATTGTGCTCAGGCCTATGTAAATAGCAAATCGATGCAACTAAAGACGGAATGGGGGATTTTACAGTAAATTACACTACTTAAATCTTTTTGATTGATTGTTTATTTTGTATAATATTTACAAGCTTATGGTAATGGCGATAATAACACAACATTGGTATTATACAGGAGCGGAATGGCCGAAATGGACCGTCTTATTCCCGCCCCTAAACATGTATTTATCCACCGCTCACTACGTCCATTGACTACATAAAGCCTGCCTAATAAACGTTACACGTATTACGTCAATGTAGCTTTATTAGGTCAACGTAGCTTTATTACGTTAGTACTACTTTTATGACGTAATTTGATATGAAAATTGCGCAGGCAACTAAGGACGTCAACCGGCCTTAATGACGTCATTGTGATTTCAGAACGTTTTTATCGTGTATAATTCACTAACATAATTCGTAAAATGATATATGTTTTAGCTCTAAAACATCTATAAATCCTCAGAACAAGGTCTGCTTATAATAAATGTAAAAATGCCAACGAACTATTTCGCTCTAAGCTGCACTTCGGTTTTCCCACGTCATGTGGCGATTGATGGCGAAAGAAATGGCGAAATTACAAATGGTGCATGGAACACAGTCATGTAAGGGTGGATACACGCATGCATGCAATCTCCCTAAATATCGTGTATTTCGCGTTTTACATCGATCACACAGACATGAAATATGTGTCCGCTGACAACCCAATCATTGCGGCTATGTTTGACCACAGTGAGTCAAACACTGAACGTGCAGTGTTGTATTGACTCGGACGAAGTTCCACAAAAATAATTGTTCTCGCGATAACCCAAATGGTGAACGTTCTGTTTAAATCATTGTCAGACTTCTCTCGATACAACATTGGGGCTATATTATCCCGGAATGGAATGGAAATCCCAATTGAAAACTATCACATGAGCTCATTCTCAAATTGTGAGCTTCAAATTCTGCCATATTTTATTTTTGTTTTGGATGACCCTGTTTCCAAGAAATGACGAGAAGCAAAGCAAGTATAAAATCGACGGACTCAAACCACTTTTCGAAATGAATTAAAACTCCTTCATTTCGGCATCCATGACAGAAGACATGTTTATGACTGGCCTGAAATTTCTTTATAACAGTTAGTTTGATAATTGTTATAACTACTTATTGGTCTCGCCTGTTGAAATGGACCGATCGCGCGCAGGCGATTAAATACTATCAATGATTGGTGTGACCATGTAAAATACATGGAATACATGTATTTTACATACATAAATTACATACAAGTGTGTATCCACCCTAAATGACAATAGGTGAATAATGTATCCAAAAAACACTATGGGATTCACCTCATACATGTTGATCAATATATAATGGCTGTTTGCACGGGCTATACTTTACACGTGGTTGTGACACAAATGTTGGGGTCATATGGCCGGACTGTTTCGATTGTATATATACTGTTAGAAAATTGTTGCTTCCTTTTATGAAATTCCAAGATCGTTGTCGACAAAGGTGTTATTTTGTTCCATGCTGTCTTATCGAATAATTCATATTACGGTCATCTCGGATGCAAATTCTCATTTTGTCTCGCTAACATATAAGGTGAACATACACCAGGCTGTATTATAGTGATGGCATGTGCCTCATCACACTCTTGAAAAAAATGAGCTGTTGCATTTTACATTTGTTGAGTATTGGGAAAGATATTTATTTGTCTATTCTTTTTTGAATCGGTTTCGAAATGTTGTATTTTTTTGTATTTTGTATCCAGTGCGTTCAATATGCAGGGACACACGCGTTTGGGTCATACAGAAGTACAATTCGGTCTCGGAGTTAATGTTGTCAAGATGCGAGCCAGTCGAGTATTGGCAGTTGTGTAGTTCTATGTTTTATATAAAAAAAACTCCGATAAAACATTAAATAGGTACAAACTCGTCTATCACTAAAACCGACTTCTCAGCTGGTGTTTATGGAGACGACACCATCACTACCTCCATCTCCTGATCCGGATGCAGTGGGCTTTAGTCCACGGATACCGCGACCTCCGCAAAAGAGGAGCCGGAACCAACCCCTGCTCCTTCCGAAGGTGTGTCACCCGAACTTACAGAACACCAGAAACACGTACGGGACCAGAGACACGCAGATATCCTAAGACGACCAGATCTGGAAATAGCAAGAATCAAAGCTCAAAAAGATACATCATCATCACCCGACCCATCGTCGGAAAAAAAGACATACAAAGAAGAAAAAAAAGAAAGAGATAATGTAACATAATTGATAATATGCCCTGTGATCTTCTATTAATAAAGATGAACGGTTAAGGAATGGGCCTATCGGCCCCAAATACCTATTCGCACTGCACTTAGCTCCAGTTGTAACCCGATAACCTTGATTTCTCATTTACTTCCACGATGAACTCCCAAAATTAACTTCCAGCAATAAATAAAGGGATATCTAATAAACATTAATATTTTATGGGCGTTCTTTCGATTGGCAATGGGTGTACGATAATTAATAAGGTTCGTTCCACCTTGCTATGTAATGCAGTCACGTGTTGGCTCAGACTGGCGTCTATGCGCGGAATGCAAACTAACCACAAATGTGAACGTTCTAGCAGAGTCTCTTGTCAATTTGTCGATGTCATGAGACGGTGAGTATAAACCATCTTTGAAATAAAAGATAGGGCTATATAGAAAGAGAAGCAGAGACATAAAAGGGGTGAGAGATAAATGGGTAAATTGCACCAAGTCACATTCATGTACACGTACTGGTGACATTAATAACTATGTACTCTGAACGTCGCTGCGCCAAGCTAATCATGATCACATTTCCATCCCAGAGAATGCGTTTACATGCATATTGGGGTATAGTGTACAACATTTCTAACGCAAATGTGATTTCCGGAACCGTAGCCTCTCTAAATATGGAAATACGGGCTTGTCAATTGGGTGTCAATCTAGTGACTACGGGTGTGACATGTAAATAGCATGTCCTAGCTGCATGCTGAAACGTCTATTTGACTTAATCATCTATTCACTACATGTGTGACCACTCAACTCAATATGTTTATTTTTCTCCTGCCATATATCAGAACTGGGGGGGGGGGGGGGGTTCAAGAACAGTATTATACATCTTGGTATAGACACAATTGAAAATATAATGGATCATGAAAATATTTGGTAAAATATGAGGTGATGGAGGTGTGTGGGAGGGTATCTGTACATCAATGTATTTCTATGTTCTAAGCTTAAACAAATGATTGTGTATAATTTCGCTAATTTGATCCGTTTCGTCTTGTTTGTTTTGCTGAATAATTCCTCTGGTTTCTCTCGTGTTATGTGAGTAAGGAAGTATTGGCTTATATGTATACCCCGTGCCAATTCTAACGAGCTGCAGACAAGAAAACAATGAATTTATTTCCCATGTCACGTTTGTGGTATGGCCCGGATAATTCTCAACAGACCAAATTGAACCAAACAACGTCTAGCGTCGCCCCAAGATGTATGGTCGACCTGTTAAACAAAAACCCAGATCTTCTTTCGTGGTGTCAAATTTAATCGGCTCAGTCAGGCTCAGTCACTAAAATTAATCAGCGCCACTGCAGCATCGCGATCGACAGATTGTTCTAAGCCTATTAAAGGATGGAAGATGACAATATGAATGCAACTCTCGGTTACTCAACGGGTAACCATTATGCAATTTAAGTCTGCTCTCATGTTCGCCATAGGGAGCAAGCGAGATAATCGCGGCGGTCTATGCGCGCGCTGTCAACATCGATCATCATCCGGGTTCTCACGTGTCACGTGGTGCGGTGAAACTGTGATCCCATCCTACTGCCGGCAGCTGATTTGCGAGAGCGCGTAGGCACGTGGAATCACGAGAAATATCGCGTGATTTGACGCTTGATATGAATGTCGGTATAATCATGCGAGAGTGCGGAGCGTCGTAGAATTCACGGCAAATATCGCGTGATTTGACGATTTATGTGAACCTGCTGGTATGATCACGCATGATTTATAGCCGATGTGACGTTGATTTTAGATACGTGACCGGCGATGCGAGGAGAAATGGCGGCAATCGCTATTAGGGTTGTCAATCGCCTCACCGATTTCATGTTAGGGAATCGAGCTGGACGGAGCTTGTATATATCGCGCGGTGTGGCACAATCATAACCAGAAGCAGGAATCGCGATGGTCAAGGTAATCGTGATTCATGTTCAGCCAAACTGCGTGAAATTTCTTGGCTCTCGAGGTCACATCGGTCTATTAAAGGGCTATATATTCATCGAGATCAACTTCCTGAGGTCAAATTATGCTGATCAATATATAGTATACTCACAATCATGCTTCATGTCCTTTCAAAAGACTAACCGATTTCATAGGAATTTTTCTTTCAATTATCCACGAGCCACAATCTTGTTATTTTCACCATCTTTATTATAAAGTTTACACGTCACAAGTAGCATGAAAACCGAACCGTTTGTTCTTTTTAACGCGACAATTTCCACCACTTCTGGAAGATTTTCACAACGTATCAAGTAACTGCATGAAGTAGATATATTTGTGATGGCCGAAATGCGCGAGGAACTTGTAATTACGTACTGAGTTTCAGATGATGATTTTACATGTATGTGACTTCAACACTAAACACACACCAAAACGCAGACCAAGTCTGCTCAGTCCACAACAACCTGGACAATCGGTTGGTTTGATGCTGTTTTGAACCGAGTCCCTCCCGTTACTCTTCTATAACACATTTCAAGCCCATAAGTGTGGGCGGGAGTTATCTTGATTGTATGTCTTCGGATTAGGTCAAGTAGACGCTCTGCGTATATGAACATAGAGGCTAGCCCTTCCCTAGCATGATGATATAAAACATGCGTATATCAGAGGTCGTTGAATTCACAATTCATTGGGATCTCCAGAGAGCTTGGATCGCCACCCCTCGGGATGACTACGCCACCGCTTATTCCAATTAGTGTAACTACAATGCTGGACTCCATGCATGTCACGCCTTGTGTGAGCTGGTCACTCCAACACCATCAAGGAAAAAGAGAGATGCCAAGAGATTAGCTGCTTGGAAAGAAAAGAAGGCGACGGAAACTAAACCAGTCGACTCCTCCCACACAGCTGAGATCCCTGCCCAGTCTGTATAGGTGATGGAATCTCCACCACCTTCACCACCACGAACAGACGCGGCCACCTCCGACTTCATCCCGAAGACTCCGGAATACATTGAGTCGGAGCCTTCACCTGCCTATCCTACGACAAATCCAGCATCCGAACAAGAAAAAGAAGCCAACATGCGGTGGATAGAAAACTACAAAAAAGAAACAGCTAAATTACTCGCCGAAGTAGCAGATACAGTTAAGAAATCAAAAGCGACAGCAACAGAAATTATAAAGGAATCAGAAAAAGCAAGGAAATTAATTTCAGCCATACAAACAGAACCACCGAAAAATAAGAAAAGAAAAAAGCTAAAAGCAACCAGCAAAAGCTAAACAACTCAACCTCACTTTGCCTCCGGCCAGCCTCCGCAACAACAGCAACAACAGCCACAACGATCGATTTTCATCGGAAAACAAAGGAAGGGTGAAGTGCGACCATCCTACCCGGCCTTCGACCGGAAACGAATCAACAACAACAAGGTCCGTTGAATGTCAAAACAACGAGAGTTATAAGTAAACAAAGCCTTGTTTCCAAGTGAATTTCGATTTGCCGGCCTATCATAAAATGTATGTAAACAATGTATTAAACGATCGCATTATCACTTTACCCTTTTCTATCACGGTAAATGATATATCATTTTGAAGACTGGTTAATCGCGGACATACCAGATGATTAATCACATTCAGGGGTTCACATGGATGCCAGGGCAATACGTTTAAATGTAGTACGTCATTTCAATGAAAGTATGTTAAATATGATAATGATGGAGCTTATCCCCCCGCGAGGGCCCTAAGCGCTTCACATTATTACCCCATTTCAAGTAAATGCCATATTGAGCTATCCTTAAACGCATGTAGCCATAATGGCGCTTCACAAGATTGCTCTTGGCTTACACTTACCCAACAACCAGGTCCCTATTTCTCTTCAAGGTACGACGAAGCGAGCACAGTACAAGTGCCCTTGCCCAAGGTCACAACCTGGCGCGAGATTTGAAACAGCGTGTGGTTATATATAGCACACACACCGCTTAATCGGGCCAAGCCACTGTTGTGGAGACGATAGTCCACCGGTCGGGCGCGAACTCACGCCGGTGCAGTAACACCATTCCGACACTCTAACCACTGGGCTACCACTTCCATGTTATAGAGAGTAATGGGATGAGACTCGGTCACAAAACAACATAAACCCAGCCGATATCCCAATCTGTTGTTGACCGAGAAGACTTGGTCTAACCAACACAACGTACACCACAACTAAAATGCAAATCTCCTTTCGTAATGATAGTTTTGTGAGTATACTATAATGCTTATTTTTGAGAATGGTATCAATTAGACAAACTATTAAGCTTTTCATACCCGTTCTCAGATTAGAAATCCGCGTTCTTGATTGCTTGCATTATATATCGTATAAAAGTAAATGCTTCTCGAAATAGCAAATACTATGTCTATAATATTCACATGAAATACACCGGGTTTAAAACATCGAGACGCCTGCTCCGTGCAGATGATTGGACCACCAGCGTCGACCGCGCATGATTGGGGTAGAATATTTTAATGAATGAATGAGTTTAAAGACATATTATGTACTTGTTCGTGTGCGTGAAACTGATAAGTTAGTATTCAAGCGCTATACCAACTGGAGGAATGTAACATTCAGCTAACGTCGCCGAAAATCTGAAGCAAATCGACCGTACCACTCCATAGAAAACATCATCTGAACTATACGCTCAATTGTAAATATTTACTTCTCGATTCTGGACGCAACAATCGGCGATAAAGTGACGAAAACAATTTCGCCATCGAGAGTCACTGCATTTAATTAATATATAAGAATGACGGTGTGTGTTGTCAAGTTGGATAAAATATTGGATATAAAAGTTACTACTTTGAACAAGATCCATTTCTATTTGATCACCTTACCGGAGTGTTTCGCATCTCTTTAATGCAAAAAAACACAAATTGATGTGGAACATGCCTGATAACATATATACACTATGTACATTGGTATGAATGCTATTTTCATCAGAATGTCATGTCCATACATATTGCATTGTATGTAATACTTATAAATATATCATATGTATACTGTATACATTATATATATATATATACACGTATATAGATATGTATACAGAAATATGTGCATATAAATTCACATGGATATCTCTATAGATCAGTGTACTATCTTAGTTGTATTATTTAAAAACATGTTTCAAATAAATGCATTAGTTCCTAATATAAGTGTCCAACTTGGAGATGCATGCAGTGTTCTTTATTCACTAATATGACACAGTCATACTAACAAATGATGGGGCGCTAAGCACAGTACACAACTAAGTGATATAATATAAATGTATTGTTGGTTCCTAATTAATCATTGATAGATATGTTGAATAGAAAAAAAAAGTTGCATCACATAAAATGAGTTTTTTGTCGGACCTCGATTAAACCTACCAAACCCCTCCCTGAGTCGGGAACTTTTCTTGCATATCCCTCCCTCCTGACCCACCCACCCAAACTATTCAAACAAAATGCCTTACGTCCGATACCGAGACACCTACACCCCCAAAATCTCATTATTTGGTATAATCCCAATATACTCAATAATTATGAAACCACACCATTAGTAATGATTTGCCTTGATCTATACGGAAGTTTTAATTATAAAACATGGACACATAACCAACTCTGACTTTCTATCGAACTGAGTGAATGGCCTATGATGGTTCATTACTCGCGGCTTTTGCTTGTTGTGCCATGAACTCTATGGCCGGATTCGTCATCTCAGGTTTAAACCTGGTCTACGTAAACCTCTAGGTTTAAACCGCCGTGAGTCAGCTAAATCCATGGTTTAAACCCGAGACCGCAGGTCTAAGTGACGCATTCGTCATCTCTGGTTTAAACCTGGTCCAGCCAGACCAGCGGTTTAGTAGTAGTGTCTCTGTATCGTCGTGATAATTAATCGTACATTCCTAATGCGTACCGCCTCGTTTTATTAATTGCGAAAATCAATAATAACGACAGCGAGCATATTTTGATTGGAAATTTATATGCAAGAAGCACTCACACCTATACAGTGAGTGGGGATCAGTTTTTGTCAATTTCGATATTGTTTTTGTGTTTTATAAGCTTAAACCGGCAACTAAACCATCTAATTCGGCGGTCCAGCTAAACCATCTTTACTGAGGCTAAACCTGAGATGACGAATCCGTCTGTTCTTCATCGCGGTTTAGAATTGTCAAACAATCAGTCATAGGGTGGAGCTGTAAATAATCTCGAGTAAGGGCGTATCTAAGTGGCGACTACAGACTGGTGTTATCATGTCACAGTTGATGCATTCGCACGCGATATTTTGAGGACGTGTCAGTAAGCATTACATCAGCCTGCCTTTTGTTCCGCTTGGTAACAGGGTAGTTTGACTGCATGCTCATATCACCGACTGGAGTTGTCAATCAGCTGGTCACTAAACGACAAAAACGCACACTTAGACCCGGTTTGGTTGGACCGCTATGGGGGGTTAAACCAGGTTTAAACTCGGAGGTTTAAACCGGAGATGATGAATCGGGCAAATATGTTCCAGAGATAAGTTCAAGTACACCTTTAAATTTATGACAACATGCTGTCCAGACATGGCACATATATCACAAGCATATAGGCTAACATAGCGAATGATTCCAGCAATCAAATTACACATATGAATGTCAACCCGGGCAACATAATCAATATACGTCACGGTTAAACTGGGTATTCTAAGGTACACACAAATATCATAGATACATATTATAGCTGTGCGGTACCATAGTAACCATACCATACGAAAAAGAGGAGACATGATAGAAGTGTACAAAATAACTCATGGTCTGTACAACATCGACAAACACAAGTTATTTGAGAACGAATTGCACAAAGGCAGCCGAGGTCACGAATACAAATTACAAAAACATTGTGTCAAGAAAGATGTTGGAAAACATTTCTTTACACAAAGAATAATCACACTACATGGAACAATCTGCCCGCACAAGTTGTCGCAGCATAAAATCTTGACACAATCAAAGAATGTTTGACTACCACCATTAGCAGAATTAACGCAAACTATCGCTTACACATACATATTTCAACTTAAAACATCTGAACTGCACAATGGGTAAAGTAATTTCGACTTATTCCCTTATATTGATGATGATGATGATGAGGAGTAACAATGTAAGGATATCTTTAAAGAAGATTTAGCATTTTTGACCAGGCTAGATTAGCAACCAGAATTTGTTCAAGTGCTGATATTTACATCACTGTTATCAGGTATAGGTCTCTGTGGACGATCCAAGTAGTCTCATACTAAATTACTAAGTATGAAGATACTAGTTAAATCCAGAGCAGCCCATCAAACCACGACACAAGATAACACCAGGTAGTACAAATTCAATTGTGATATTTGCATATATTTACATACACCTAATATCTCTTCCGATTTCCCCATAGCGTTACGGTAGACACGCCCCTTATCAAATTCGTTCATAAAGCTATGAACGCAACGTGACGTCACTTCCAATGTCGTTCATAGGTTTATGAACACATTGGTCCCGGAAATGACCGGATATTGTCGGACATTGCCGACTGCTTGAGTATCTATATAGTAGGCCTACGTCCGGATTTGGCAAAAATTTATGTTGGTCTATAATCAGTGTTGTTGCCCGGTGTTACTGAGCGTTGATGTTAAAAAAGCCCGCTACCCAATAGCGTTTTATCATTTTCCTTACCGCTACAAATATCCCCCCGAACCTCACAAATATATCATTATGGTAGAACCACGTGTTGTCGATTTCTTATCCACAGCCGAAACTTAAGTGTTAGTTTCAGATATCATTCTTGAAATCAACACGTCTATATATACATTAGTTACTAGCTAAACAAGACAGTTTGTCGTATGTGTATACTTAACTGTGAAATTGCTTTTTTTTCCGTTCTCCGCGAACGGATTCTCAAAATGTTTGGTTTTCCAAACAAACAGGATTCAAACTTTCTTAACTGAACTCCATGCGTTCATTTAAATAGATAAATAAATAGTGGAAAGGACATACAATCCTAGTTCATAATGAATTTAAGTATATAAATATAAATAATAAACGGCGGATTCAACATGGTCATGGGTTTGGACCGCGATTAAAAATCAGCAAATTCCGCATGAACCCCTTCGGGGTTCATGCAGTTTGCTGATTTTTTCTCGCGGTCAAAATCCCATGACCACATTGAAACCGCCGTTCATTTCTTATATATACGCCAGACATTTTAGGAAGCAGTATGACCGATGCTGATGCATCTGGCTATTTTTCCCCCACAATGTTAACTTAGTTTGGTCTTGTGAGCACACACTGATCATAACTGATGCCAGTCTGGTTGTTATAAATCAGAACATCAGTTCATTCAAACCTCAAATTTCCTGTTACATACTTTGCAGTATTAGTTTAACCCTTTACCCAACAGAAGGGCCCTGTGCCAATGCATTCTCTTATATATGCGAGTCGACCATAGGTCGCCTCGCATATATAAGAGAATGCATTGGCTTAACACATTAAAAATTATAAAATTGTTAAAGAATGTAAGAAAAAATGGTAAAAAATGTTAAAAACAGATTTTTTTTAGGCCAATGCATTCTCTTATATATGCGAGGCGACCTATGGTCGACTCGCATATATAATAGAATGCATTGGCACAGGGTATAACTGTAACTATCACAATGTGGTCAAGGAGCCGGTTCCAATGATATCCATATTTGTATGGTTCTATTGAGACAGACCGAAGATATTTTAGGCTGTTGAAGCTTTATTTGGCCGGTTTTGGCCGGTTTGTTGGGTAAAGGGTTAAACGTCTGGGGTCGTATTCACCAGCTATAGGTTTATATGCAGTCCAGGTAGTTTATATGATGCGACGATCAATGCGAAGCTCTCCGTGGACGTCGATGGTAAGACATCGCCGCGCAGTATAGGATTATCCAATCAAGGCCATTGGGGGCAACAATAGATTGACCACCGGTTACGTACATAACAATATGTTTTAAACGGTTACAAATGTCGAATGTTGGCATACAAGGTCTTTAGTAAAAATAAAATGCATGACATTGTAAAAAAATGCTTTTTTTGGCCTCTCGGACAACACACACACTCCGGCATACATTCCTGCAATTTTTACAACCCACCCTGGTGTAAATTGCCAGTTTGTATCAAGATAAAGGTATATGGAATTCAAGGCCCTAAATAATATATAGTTGTCACTCAGCCAGTCAGTTATTTTTATGTCTGTGTGGGGTGGCGTGCACATATTTCATTCGCATGTAAATGTCCGTTTATGTGTATGATAACAGAGGCCGATATCATACATATGGAGTCAGCGGCACAGACATGCCTTCGATCTACCTATTATTACCAACAGTTGTGTTCGCGCTGGCAATAGAATGTGGACAATATGGCGCTATTAATCGAAACATACTATAAAGAATGGAGGTGATTATACAGTATCGGAAGAAATAAAATTGCTCGCGCACAGTCGGGTGCAAGTCTGAGTTTAGTGTGCCTGTCATTAGCACAATAAGGTCCCCCCAGAGGGTGAATTTAGTGACGCTATCCCGCGTAGCGGGCTAGCATCATCAAATTCACCCTCTGGGGGCCTCATTCTGCTTTGGCCTCATCTTCTCTGGAAAGTTTCTTTATTTATCAAATTTCTATAGAAACTTCTGTAGAGATTCTATTTCTTTTTTAGTTTAGTTTCTCTATATCCCCAAATTGGCAGAGACACATTGCATAATCGAGGTTGCCAATGGGTGTACATCACAATATTCACCATTTGGGAAGCTCAATCTGAGTCTATGTCTCCAATTATAGCAGATGAGGCCATGCAGGATGAGTTCCCCAGAGGGTGAATTTGGTGATGCTAGCCCGCTATGCGGGATAGCATCACTAAATTCACCCTCTGGGAACCTCATTCTGCAAGTGACAGGCACACTAAACTCAGACTGGGTCGGGTGTAATCTGTGTCTCTTAAACGAGACATTAAATCTATCGTTGGAGAACTAATACTCCCAGCATGGTGATACGAGGGACAAACGCACTAATGGCATCACATGAAGACTTTGAATACACTAATTAGTTTCTTGCAGATACATGTCAGGTCATGAATCCGATATGAGAATACTGATATATCGATGCCGTACGAGTCTATTTTGTTTATGTATTAACGGGGCCCCAACGGCTTCGAAGTGGGTTCAATCGAAATAAAATAAACGTATGAAAAACAACTCACTGCCGCACCTACACGTAATGTGAAGAAATGTCGCATTTATTTATTTTAAGATTTTTGTATAGGTTACAATTCATTCTGCATTATTCTGAGAAACAGAACTGTACATATTAATTTGAAAATGGTCTAGACCAAGCCAGAATTAATTGTAACTGACAAAACACTTCAATAAAAATGTTAGATATAATTAAGAAAATACACGTGCCGGCAGCGTTCAGACATTGCGTAGCGAGGGGACTGAACTCTGTCTTGCAGCTTGCTCACCACAAACAACTACAATGCACATCGACTTTGTTCTTATTGTCATTATATATAGACAACTCTCCGACAAATAGATTTCGCATGTAGAAACAATTGTTATGCAAACATTACTGTTACAGTGGCATTACCGATCAAAGTTCAGTTAGTCTAATAAGATACCAAAATTTGACGGTAAACATTGGGAAATGTCACAACATCGAGAATTAATTCAATAAATATGTAGTATCTTATGCATGAGTTTATATACCTGTATAGCATGAGTTTATATACCTGTATAGCATGCATGTATATTGTTCCAGAACTTGAAAAACGCAAGAAATCACTAGCTTAAATGTGTGGTCTGAAAATATATCTTTGCAAATATTTTCAGAATTTCCGACCTCCGAAAAAAAAAAAAATGTTGATAAAATCTAATTTTACGTCACCAACGGGTTGTTCCACTTGAAAACGTACATCTATTAGGAGGGTATCACCCCCCCCCCCCTTTCGGTACGCGGGATTCAGGGTGTTTTGAAGCCGTACGCGGGATTCATACCCCCGAATTAACTGGTATTCGGGTTCAAGCAAAACATCTTGGACGCAGGTTTTGATGGCGCAAAGTAATATTTTGTGTTAGTTTTCTGTATGAATGAGTGGGTAGAATGGCTTCTTGGGCATATTCGACCACCCTGCCATCATAAAGTATCATTAATCGTATCATAACGGTCTCATAACGCGACCGGCATCATGTGTCTATGTAACTTCTGCTTTTATCTGTCTGATATTAAAACAGTCAATTTGTATGTCATTTATCGCATATTATTTCTTAACATGTATTCAGTATTCACACCCCCCCCCCCAAAATTAACTGGTATTCAGGATTCACCCCCAAAAATTAACTGGTATTCAGGATTCAGGGGGGAGGGGGTGAAACCATCTATTAGACAACACACGATAATCAGTAGATAAAAGTAAAAGTAATGCATTCAATGTCCCAAGTTATTTTTTTTTCCGAATCGATCTTTGCTTATTAGTTTGATATACCAGTGTATAAAATAACACATTTGAAACAAAGGGCACTAAGCACTCATTCTCACTTCCCTCTGTCACCGTCATCGGCAGGGAGTGGTTAATCGCGTGATAGTTAAAGAGCGTTCATATCCGCGGTGTCGTTGATAAAGAGCGTTTATATACACGACGAGTATAAATACGGCTCAATCGACCGTCTCGAGACGAAATTTCGTACTTAATTTCGTACTTAGGGGTTCCAAGGAACGGGGAAGATTTTCATTGGGTCAGTTTTTCCGCCCGATGTGACCTTGACCTTGAAACGGGTACCCACAAATGATATATATGTGTGTGTCCTTTATAGACTCGAACCGATTGAGCTCAAACTTGCTACTTATGGGTACTTTTGTGCGGGAAGTGTCATGGACGGGTCAAATTGTGACCCCGACCTGACCTTGACCTTGAAAATGATCAATTCAAGGTCAAATTGGGTAAAACTGGCGGATTTCGACGAAATTTTACACCTAGTGCAGCACACGTGTCTCGGAAGCTGTTGCAATTGTTTTTTCGAACAAAGCCATGAGACGAACCACGCCAGTGGCGGGCTAATCTGCTAGTGATATATATTTTCGAAATGTTAGAGGGACAGTAATAAGTATGTTAATTAACTATTTACTTAACTATGTATTTATATGTCTACTGGATACTGCTTGATATGTCGTATTTGGGTTTCAACATTTTTTTACAACTAATCAAAGCGAACAGTGATGTCGAATTAGATTGTGTATTTGTATTTTGTTGTTGTTGTAACTGGAAGTCTGGAACCCAACCCTGAATACATCTTTAACCCTTTAATGACGGGAATTGCGCTGGTGCAGCATTAAATATCACGTGCCAGTGCATTCTATTATATATATGGAAAGAAAATGCACTGGCTTACAAGGTCAATGTAAATATTGTTAGGCCAATGTATTCTCTTATATATTCGAGGCTCCATATGGGAGACTCGCATATACGATAATGCTCTGGCGCAGGGTATTCGTAAAATTTCAGGAAGCTCCAGTCATGGAAGGGTTAATTGCTAGAATTAAAAGGTAATTACCATAATTATGATAATATCGTCATGGAACCTAAATACATCGTCTATATTTAAAATTATGTGCCACTTTAAAGCGACTAGTATTCGTTAGGTATCAAACTCAATTTTATCCTTATTGGTGTCACGTGTGGGTGATCAAGATAGGTCGATTAATACACGGAGTACTGATAGACATGCTGTATATTTCCTGCTCAGATTTGCATAAGGAGGGGCGTGGTGACATGGGGGGGGGGTTGTGGTTGTTGTGGGGCGTATCACCCCAAAATGTCAAAGAGTTGGAAATTTCATGACTGACACAAATTGGAAATTTTGAAATGGTACACCGCATATAGATTGAAATTGTTCTCTTTTTTAAAATTTTCCCGCCAGTAATTAAAGGGCAATATATTGTTTGTAGACCAACAGCAGAATATTTGTTTTCTAACCTTAATGGGTGTTAGTTTGGAAATTTCCCACATTTGGAAAGTTCCAACCGAAGGTGGTGGGGTGTAAAATGGACGTTTTGTCAGGCAGTTGGAAATTTCAAGGTGGAAACCCCACCCAACAGAGACCCTCTAGTACTTTATCAACTGTTTTCAATTGTACGAATGCACATGCAATGACTTTTACAGACGCTCTATAATTTTACCATATCGGGAAATGTTTGGCACGAAACGCTTTCTAATGTTCAGCACCGAAGAAAAGAGTGATCTGTTTTCTTTTTGAGGCATCAATGGCCTCAATGAGTTTCTCTCATAACGAAGAAAAAAGTAAAGACTTCATCTATGTATACAGTATAAGAATTTCAAAAGACATTGCTCGTTAGAACTTAACACTATATGCAGTATACGTCGATGGGTACACGTAACACCGATATATATGTATACGACCCGTATATATATTGAGGATCTAGAATGAGTCCCCAGTTTATAGCGGAATTTGCAAAACGAGTCCAGTAAATTAGGTCCAGACCTAATTTACTGGACGAGTTTTGTAAATTCCGCTATAATTAACTGGGGACGAGTAGATTCTGTTTATTACATGATCCAAAACCTCGACAAAACATACGTATACATCAACAAATGGTACGCGAAACTACCAAAGCATACGATGACGTTTGGCGTAAATATATATGCGTTGTTTGCCCGCGTAAAGAAATAGTTCCAGATAAATAAAGACTCTTTGTCGTATTTAGTGTCATATATTTAATGACATAACGTTTCAAACTCTTCATACATTACAATTTGTTGGAAACATATTGGATCGAGACCATACTATTTTGAGATGTAGCGTACGGAATGTAAACAGACGACAAACTTGAAGTCAATGGTCATCTGGCACTATTTCCCGTTGTTAAACGAACGTTTAATATAACAATTTATCACATAATTTGCCCATAAAAGCAGTTTCATAATTATCGATAAGAGACACGTTTAATATCAGCGCGTGCGATGACGTCACATCGTTCTTCAAATGACTTGCGATCGCTGCAATTTATTATCGTTGTTTTCGATGGATATTTCGCATTGCTTCGCGTTTATTTGATCATGTGATAAAAAGTATCTCACACTCGTCCTATTTTATACGTAATTTATCAACCTCGTCCACTAAATTCTATTTGAGCCTCGGTAAACCTCGGCTCAAATCGAATTTAGTGAACTCGGTTGATAAATTCCGTATAAAATAGAAACTCATGTGAGATCCTCTATTTATTACATGATCCTACCCTTATTCCATTCAATAAACCCATTCTATAAATTGTGATATTAAACTTTCGTTCAATAACATGAAATAGTGCCAGGTGGCCTTTGACTTCCGGTTTGTCGTCTGTTAACATTCCGTACGCTACGTCTCATAATACTATGGCTTCCAATATTTTTCCTACAAACTATCATGAATAAAGAGCCATTAAATATACGCCATTAAATAATAAGAAAGAGAGTAGTTGGGCGCGAAGCGCCCGGGATGATCGAACAGATCGAGTGATATTTTCCTTCACCCCATGCGCCGCCATTAAATGCGCCAAAGAGTCTTTATTTATCTGGGACTATTTCTTTACGCGGGCAAACAACGGAATAGTTACGCGAAACGTCATCGCATGCCTTATAGAAGCTGATGTTAGTTTCGCGTCCCATTTGTTGATTTAAGTATGTTTTGTCGATGTTTTGGATTATGTAATAAACAGAATCTACAACTCGTCCCAGTTTATAGTGGACATTACAAAGCTCGTCAGTAAATTAGGTCTGGACCTCGCCAAAGGCTCGGTCCAGACCTAATTTATTGGACTCGTTTTGTAAATTCCACTATAAACCGGGGACTCGTTGTAGAGCCTCTATTTATATAATGTGTTTATTGAATGGAATAAGAGTATAGGTCATGCAATAAACTATAATACCGGAGTCACATTAACTTTCCAACAGTTCTAATTTTTTGCACATAATTGAGATAAACGCTATTCATTCATCATACCATATCAGGAAAATAATAACAATGAATGTTCTTTATAGTTTGTTGCTGAAGTATTTAAACGGACATGGCTCATTCGAGCTTCCAGATTTTTGAAGAAGATTTATAAGATAGTTTAAACAATACACGAAATGTTGATATACTGGCTTCTTATGCTCTGAAGAAAAAAAACTTGCCATTTTCCAGCTTGTTTTCAATGTTCGCCTATAAGCGAAACAAACGCTCTTTATTTATACAATATCAGGAATAAACTAACACGTAAATTAACGCTCTTTTCTGTTTCATGCCGTGCACACGAGTGGCACGACTGTTGTTTGTTTTGGATCCAAACACCGTGTTCAACGTTCTATTTTTAATGAGTGCAATTCATCTTTCTGGCACATTTAATGCTCGTAGAAGGCAGTTCAAGTATTTATTGACTTATTTCGATACCGGGAAAAAATCAAAAACGATTATTATTAGGAATATTTTGGAGCGTAATCCGCCATGTGTCTTTAAGATATTTATTTTTATTTATGGGTCTAAATCCCTGATTCCGGGAAGTAACGCGAAACGCGCAAGTGAGCGTTACCATGCATAATTCGGGGCTCCAAACCGTCATGAGTATTTCATGGATTTTATGCCAATATATCCTCGCGCAAATACGCACATAATAGACCTATAAAGTGAAATAGGTGCATACTGTGATTATTTGATACTGCGGGCCACAGTGAAAACACACGTTAAAGAGCTAACACCCGAACAGTAGCGAGTTGGCTTATATTGTCATTGTGCGCACATAACTCGCTTAGAATCGCCTCATTATGAGTCGATAATATGACTAAAACGTTATCATTTTCAGCATATTCTCGACTCAAAATGAGGCCATTCTCAGCAGACATTCAACCTAAAACAAGTTCTATTGTAAGCAGATATAATGTTCGGTTTTTCGGGAGAACAGGCCGTTTGTGCTCGTCACCAAATCACCAAATTACGGTTATAGAATGTCACAGTTGTGAAAGTACATCGGTTATAATATCACATATTCTCTTAACTAGTATTCAGTATAAAACACCTCTGTTAATTGATATTCAGGATTCGGGGTGGGGGTGATGGCACCTGCCCTCCATGAGTTGAGTTTTCCGATGAGATATCAGTATCCAACGCCAAGAAGAGACAAAACAGCGTGGAACCTTTTACGTGGCGGCACTTGCCATTTCTACAGTTATGTGGAATATATTTTAGAACGACCCCGTTTGTCATATCACTAACTGGGTTATGCTAATGACAAAACCAAATAGTGTAGCATTAATAAAAAAAATCAAGTGCGAGAAATCGAATCAATTCGCCATAAATACGTCCGTAATCAAGTCAACAACATTACAAAATCGCTTCCGTGGCGCATTTTGATATATTGGCGTCTGTCGTTAAGTTGTGTTTTGAAGGAAGATTGAAGTCAAAGTAACATTCGCCCAGCCATGATTAAGTGTATAGTGACCCGCTTCTCGCAAAGAGGTCAATAATAATCCAATCTCAGTTTGCAATTCGCACATTCGCTTCAGTTCATTAACAAATAAAAGGGGGTTTTGTTCTGCATTTGAATTGGTTATGAATGCATGTGCGATCGGACAAACAGCGCAATGCGTGGGTGTGTGTGATTGGGAGCACGAGGTCCCAATTTAAGACTTTTATTAATTAAATTTTTGTTCTATTAATTAAAAAAAATTCTAGCCAGGAAGCACATTGCAATGTAACTCCAAACTGACATATTGCCGTGTTTTGTGATTGAAATAATTGCACCACAGAACATAAATTAAAAAAAAAATCATGATTACGCACATTTACTTTGGCAGTATGGACTGTATAATATTCTCTGTTTTAGATTTTGTCGCGTATTAGTGAGATTAGCACTCTTTATTCATGCCATATCAAGAATAGACTAACAATTAGCGCTCTTTAATGGTTCATATTGGAGTAACAAGTTTGATGTTCTTGTTTCTTCGACTTAATGTAATGTAATGGTTTATTACTCAGATAAAATATGTGCAAGATGAGAATTAGATAATAATATGACTAACGTACACTCAATATACAGAAAACACCAACACTAACAACAATCATCACAATATCACCATTACCACCATCATCACTGTCGCAAACTCCATACAGCGCCCTCTACGTTATCACTGCGATATAGCACTGCCACAAGGATGGTACTTTGCAGACGATAAATATATTTTTACACATCGTCGCGGAACTATATTTAGTATATCTTGTTTTGACCACCAAATTTTAAGTTTGCAAAAATGGTAATTCTTTCGGTATTGATAAGAACAATATGAACTGAGCCAGACATAGACAATTTTTATCCTAAAACTAAGAACTAAAAACACGTAAGAAATCCTTACCAATTAATGTCCTTATGGCAGTGGTATCTCAGCGGAGCGATGCGGGAGATAACTCTGCCTGCAGTTGGTCACTGTCGTCCCCATTGGTAGTATCACCGCCATCAGCATCGTCATCGTCTACGTCATCATAATCATCTTTATCATCATCATCATTTTCAACTTCACCATCATCATGACCGTCGTCATCATCATCATCAGCAACAACATCATCAGCAACAACAACATCATCATCGTCAGCAACAACATCATCAGCATCAGGACAAACGGTCTTTACAATGACAATATAGCATCCCTTATAGAAACCATGGCATCAATCATTATAACATCCCTTATAGAAACCATGGCATCAATCATTATAACATCCCTTATAGAAACCATGGCATCAATCATTTGGTCATTAAAAGCCCTTATTCACTATTTTTGTCTTGATCCATCCTTCAAACAATTACATCCACACATCTATTTCACCAACAAAAAATCCTACTTAATATTAACACAGTAAACAGGAGAGGACAGTTTGGCTATATGCAGGGACCCGGGCTGGGTAATTGTGTCATATGTAATGTCTTTTATGGTGACCAGGGTTAAATTTAATTAAATTGGGTTTGATAACTCCGTGGTTATTGGCCTGAGCGATGCCAGGAAGAAAACAAAATCTATACTATGTTATTCGTTTGTTTGTTTGTCCGCTTATAGGCGACCAAACGGGGGCTGAATTTTTTTATATAGGGGTATTTTTTACCCTGGGAGCGTTGTTAGATATGTCCCGTTGACCTCATGATAGATGCCTTAAAATGGCACTAATGATTAATCTAACTAAATAATTGTGTGGTAACACAATCGTTTTCTCCGCGGCAACATCGTGGGGTACATGGGGATTTGATACATGGGTGTCTCTTTTTTGAAGTCGACATCCAGGTATCAATTATCCATGTAGGCCTACCCCCAATGTTGCCGGAGATAATTTAAAATGTCTATATCTATGTACATATATAGGGCTTTATGCCCAGAAGTTGCTAATATATCTACATATATATCTAACATTATATATATCTAGCCATTATTTTAGCCAAATGCTAATTTTTTTTAGCCACTTTGAATTTACTTTAGCCACTTGTTTGAGAATTTTTTTTGAGATAAATTGAACGTATATTACATTTTATTGACAAAAGAACACAATAACAATGTAATATGAGCAATGACATCCTGCCAAGCGAAAATTGCGGTGTATTAACATATAGCGAAAATATGCAATACGATATCTGAAGTTTTATTTATTCGCGATTTTGTGCATAGTTTTATCTATGCCTATGCGTATCTGGTGCATATTTGTTCAATTCGCGGGAAAATAGTAAGTATACCCTGGTGACTACGCAATTAGGATAAATTTAATCGCGGCTAGTTGGCCAAATGTCACTGTAAATATGTTACATGACTCTATATTTTGTGCATAATAGTACGATTGAGTTATCAATAAAGCATCCATCTATCTAAATTCATTTTGGACTCGCAACAAAACCCTCCGTCACTTTAAGTGATTAAGCATCTTTCCCTTATCTAATATATCTAAATGTACATGTATAATGCTTTCGACTCAGAAAATTGCCGTTACATGTATCACGAGGAAATGTTGATGTATTATATTTATGCATTTGAGTTATGATATCATCGATAGCGAGTTGCTCTTAGATTAATGTAATGCATCCGTGAATTGTTCCGTTCCGCTGGTGGCAGGTTTGTATATACAGGACATGACATGCCATTTTGTTCATTGTCTACGTGGCTCGCGGTATAATTAATCGTCTTGCGATCGTATGCGCCACAATAGCTTCGTTCAAATATCCGGACAGAATTGTTAGAGTAATGGTTCGGAATCGAATCAGACAACTCAGTCTGTGGCTGGCCTCGGTGCCTTTTGTGGACAATTGTGTCGACATAATCGGATCCCTATCCTCGATCGATGTATGTCAGATGGGGATAACAGATCTCGGACTAAACTACAACGACCAGCCAAATCATTTACGCATAAGTCTCACCTCAGAACAAATCATGTCTGGCCGTATGAGAGATTTTCGCAACCAAATGCATGTTGTAAAGAGAAGCAATGGTGGTCATTTCTCATACATATGCATAAGGTTGTAACGAACATTTCCAGCGGCTAATGGACCGATGGGGACCCCATAACATAGGATGGATATCCATGCAGGGTATTATAATTTTTGCTGATCATTTGATCGGTCTTTTAATTTTATGGTTTGGGGATAATTCGCAATGGGGAAGATTTGCCAAGTCGATGATAGTGGAGTATTGGGATGCCGATCAAGAAACTAGGGAGGGGAATGGAGAGATAGAGGGGGAGAGATGGAGGGAGATGGTGAGAGAGTGAGAGAGGGAGTGAGAGGGAGAGAGGGAGTGAGAGAGAGTGAAAGAGAGTGAGAGGGAGAGAGAGAGTGTGGTGAGAGGGAGAGAGTGAGAGGGATAGTGAGAGTGAGAGAGCGTGAGAGGGAGAGAGAGTGAGAGGGAGAGAGTGAGATAGAGAGAGAGTGAGAGAGAGAGGGATATAGAGTGAGAGTGAGAGAGAGAGAGGAAGAGAGTTAGTGTGTGAGAGAGAGAGGGATAGAGAGAGTGAGATAGAGGGACAGAGAGAGGGAGAGATAGGGAGAGAGAGAGAGGGAGGGAGAGTGAGCGAGAGGGAGAGATAGTGAGCGAGAGGGAGAGCGAGGGAGGGAGCGAGATAGAGTGAGAGAGAGAGGGAAAGAGAGGGAGAGAGGGAGAGAGAAAGAGAGAAATCTTTTCGCAGAATTGACGATCACGAGTCCGTTTGTGAGACAATCGTGCTTGTCACTCGCAGTAAGGGGATAATGGTTCTACGTCCCGTGATTATTTTGTACTTAATTATGTTGTTATCATGAAGTAGCTTTGTGCTTCGCAAGAATCTCGTATTTCATGACGAGGAATTATTTTATTGCCACTTCTATATATACAAATTAAGGCCACATGGCGATCACAATTAATGGCATAATCTCAGAGTCATCTCCCACATGGAGGAGCTGAGAAACGATCGCGAACTTATTACTATATCATGTATTTGTGAGTTTTGTTGAAATTCCAAAACCGTAATCGTAACAACGGGTAGGGAAACACGACAACACATATAGAGAACACATATTCTAGTGAAGTACTACCCTAATTATTATGTTGTCGTTCATTATACGAAATATGTCTATATCACATGAAACCCCTATAATATCATTGAAAAATCCATTACATATTTTCTTATCTGTCACTAGTGGCTAATAGCTAATAGTCCAAGCGGTAATCACTTTCATTGTATACCTGCGCGCGAGACGTAATTTTGATTCCGTACCAAAAGATAACTGTGAATTACTATTGAAAACTGATTATTTGTTTTTATTAAAATTATATTATTGTCAAATTTTACCAATAAATAACCCAATAGACGTCAAAAAAGACGAAACTAATAGGGACTATATTTCGTTGCGCGTGTAGCACAGTACTGACGTATAGTGGTGAAGCGTCTGAGCCAACTCAAGACTTGTATACAGTTTGCGTGTTCTCTACAGAGCTGATGTTGTTAAAAGGCATAAAGCTTCAGTTTGTTTTCATGTGATATACAAGATCTTCAACTCGTTATGTTGGGATATAAGATTTTATGAAACTCGTTTCATAAAATCTTATATCCCAATATAACTCATTGGAGATCCTCTATATTACTTACATGTGTGGCGCCACGTCACACGCATGCGGCCAAGTTACAATATGTCGCAATGAATACTCACACTGCCCCAGTATTCCCATACATTTATTACAAATATGACTACTGTACTCAATGCTGAGAAGGCGAGCATACGTGATCATTGGTATCAAACTAAGATATTTCAGCGCATGCATTCTCCCGCTGTGTGAATAGCGTTGGCCACTCATTCCTTTATTACAAGATTGGATCATTCCTCTTCGCTACACGTACAAGTTGCGTTGTCTGCACGTTGGACACAAATCTTCTGAACGGAATGACCGTTTACGTGTAGGCAAAATGGTCACGTGAGTCAGGTCACTTGCGTTTGCAATAGAAACACAAGGTACGCAATGTCATGGTGTGTGGCTAAACCTGGTTAAAATGTTATTATGTAACTTCTCTTAAAGGGGTACTGTACACTAAATCCGTACCATTTATGAGACCACCTCCTTTTATACTCAACAGAATATGTGACCCGCCATATCAAATCCAGTCGTAAGTCGGGATTTTGTTTACCCTGTGCCAATGCATTCTCTTATATATGCGAGTCGACCTATTGCATTGGCCTAACAGTTTTTTATATCATTTTTTTTAAATAAATGTTTCTGACAATTTTTAGGACATAAAATGAAAAACATCCATTACGCTGCAGGGAGCCCCACACATATATAGAAGCATATGGCACAGGGTAAAAAAAATCCCGACTTACGACTGGATTTGATATGGCGGGTCACATATATGCAACAAATGAATGAATTTGAGCCATGGATTAGTGCAAAATACACCCATATGCTCTATGAATGATGCAAACAATATGGTAATTATAATGAAAATGAATAAATGGCTGGAGTCATAAATTCATTTTCATTATAATTACAATGTTGTTTGAATCATACAGAGAGCACACAAGTGTATTTTGCACTAATCCATGGCTCAAATTCATTCATTTGTTGCATATATTCTGTTGAGTATAAAATGAGATAAAATGAGATGGTCCGTTAAATAACCGTATTTAGTGTACAGTACCCCTTTAATTGTTACTCGGTATCGTTGATCTTTTGGTATACTACATTTTGTTTTGATATCAGCTACAAGAACTAATATGCGGGATCACCAGTGGCTCAGTGGGTAAAGTGAATACTGCATATATGATAAGATAAGGATTTTTAGAACTGTTTACATGTCAGCCTGTTCTGAAAATAAGCTCATATAGAACTTATTCCAAAACACAAATAAGCCCATATTGACCTTATTTGAATCTGAATTACGCTTTATATGAACCTAAATCGACTTACCAGATTACGCTCTTTATCATGTGTTTTCATTGTGGCCCGCGACATAAAACTGAATATCGGGTATAAGTACATTATTGTCTTATTTCAGAATCAAGTAAGTCAAACCTTTGTGAATAGTTAGGTCCTATATGAACATAAATTATATTTGCACGGGGATACAAGTATGTTTCAATGTACATGTGGTTGGTGTTGTACGTCGCTTTTAGCGTGCACCTACGGCCATATCACTTAACGCACAGCAGCATTGGTGGTGGTGATCTAATTCCGCACCCACCAAATTACAACTTTGTCCAGATAAACGACACCCTTTTTGTGGAAGATCAACCACAGCGCATATCGTGATTCGAATCAGTATGTCAGTCATGGTTTACTTGCGCTGATTGGTCCGTTCAGCCCATTTTCAAATAAGTTTATAAGTAAAAGGAAAGAAGTGAAAAGAAATTTATTGAACGTTTTTTGCGACTCAACCATTACTTCACGTACATTGACCCATCCCACCACGAGAGCAATACGTGGCTGTTCGAAAAGACAGTCACATTTGGATTAAAATGGTATATCGTACGACATATAACGCAGACCATCACTCTCTCGCTTGGCGGGATGGATAAAACTGATTCCAGGAAACAACTCACATAAGCCCTGACGCTTGATGTCGAATCCGGTACGTGACGTTATTTATCAATTTTGATGTAATTTCTATTGTTGTATTATTCATGGAATAAATACTGTTTCAACTAAATAAGTTAAGCGGGCTCCAAGAAAGAACGATTGTATCTCCTACTCGGCCGTTGACTCAACTATATGCTAAGTAAGTAATACGACAAAGAGATAACCAATTGGATATAAGTCTAACTTCGAACAAATCTCGTCTAGACACGAGAATCTCGGGGCACAATACGGACCGCGATCTCGGTATATCGCGATAGATTTCTTGACAAATTGCCGTTTTATATATGATTCTGACATAGCTATATATTAATGTCGTAATAATTCCATATTCACCAATTATACCCTGCCACGCTTTTTGCGCCCAGATCAATCATTCAGAGACGGCGATCCGCTTTTCTTGGTCAGACTTAGATAGTGTCCTCTGGATACGAACGTCATTTGATCGAACACCAATTGTACTGTAATATCAAGACCTTTCCTAAAGCTATTTACAAGGCTTGTCCGGGTTGGTCAGTAATCTGTGTTCCCATGGACACGTTGATGGGTATATCCTTCATGTAAGAATACACGAAACCACGCACCCCCTCCATTCTCCATATGTGTTAGGGTTAGAGTTAGGGTCAGGGCTATAGGGTTAGCGTTAGGGCTAGGGTTAGGGTTACAAGAAGGACATACTTATCGTTGATGACATTTTGTGATAAACATTAATACTAACTATAGAAAAAAGCGAGATAACAATCATGACAACAATGCCGATCGTTTCGTCCCTTATTTAATTAACCGCAGACATATCCGCTGTGAAAATAATAATAATCCTAGCGTTAGTCTGAAGAAGAGACATAAATGACTACTTATGGCATCGTTACACTATTATCAAGGCTATTTAACCTAAAAATATATTTTGCCATGGATTTAAGATTCAGAAGTCAGGTTTTGGGCTCAGCCATAGTAACACATCAGGTTGCCTATTTTGTCATTGAGGTATAACATTTTTACTTCATGATATAAATGCTGGCCTGTTGCAACCTGACAGCATGTCACACGACCACGATTCAGAAAAGAAAACATGTTTTAAGTTGATTTTTGTCAAATTTGCATATATTTAACTCTCAATTTTTAAAAATACGGGTTCCTGTATTTCAACCTGAATTCAGAAAAATGAAGTGTACTGTGGAAATAAGCCGCAAAAAGTATAGGATGTCCACTTATTTTTACCCGCAACAGCCTCATGTATATGACACTTTCGGATTGATAGCAAAAGAGAAAGGGGATTGTGGAAGATTTGGACACCAAGACACCACATATCTCGGTGACTCGGTATAATTCAAGTCATTAAGATTTAACCCTTTCAGTGCCAGGTTCGGTTTTTGTATCAACCCATATACCCTGTGCCAATGCATTCTCTTATATATAGGTTGCATAGTATATATAAGAGAATGCATTGGCCTAACAATTTTTCATCATTTGTTATTATTTTTTACAATTTTTTACAATTTTAATATTGTTTTCTTATATTCTTTAACAGACTTATTTTGTAGGTTTAGTGCCAGGGAATCTTACGTTTTTCATAGGCATCAAAATTATTACTATGAATACTTGGTGATATTTTTGAGTTATAACATGCCCCTAAGGTTTTATAAAGTTTGTTTTAAATTGACTATAGCATGCTTAAGCATACCCAAAAAAATTAAACCCAAAAAAATAAAATGCTTTTTAAATTTTGTTTTAGGGCCGATTATACAGGCCGTAATTTAGGGCCTATGAGATCGGCCCCTGGCACTGAAAGGGTTAACCGAAATGTGTCTGTATGCTTGTAGACAATTAAAGTACCAACCAAATAAACCTAAAATTAAAGAACCTGGTACACGTACATGTAAAATAAACATAATCAATTAGACATTTCTGTCGAAACTAATGTTAGTATATGGCCAATGGCCCCTGGTGGGGCGTGTTGATAGCCTACGCCTAAGTAATACTGATGTGCATGGCAAATACTTTGAGATACATATGCATGTATAATAGAAATTGTAGAGTCGATCAAAGCTGAAAAGATAACAGCAGATACCAGGGAACAGAATATGTCTTGAGGAGACACGCATTCTGTTGCAAAAACTCGGACTAGTTGAATTTAAGGAGGAGACGCACGTTTTGCATAAATCCATCCAAAAATTGCAAGAGATTTTCAATAAAGAATTTCTCTGGATCTATCCGGCAAAAAATCTTCAGTTTCTCATATCATCATCTTCATTGTATATAGAGTCTAAAAAATTATTAAGAGACAAAAACTAAATAATAATGGATAAAAGTATATATAAGAGTTGGAAATAATATTTTATTTTTTGTCCCTTTCGGTGAGAGGAGGCGTTATTTCTACCATAATGTTGATTTAGATTTTTAATTGCATAAAATAGCATCATACCCATATATATTATAATGAAGAATAAAGCAGTCACAAATATTCCAGCCCAATGAAAACAAATGTTGATATGCAGTGTGGTCCATTCAATCGGGGAGCATTAAGATATATGGTTGTCAGCGTTAAATTGGTTATGAACCCATAACCCATCTGAGCCCAATTTTTCATTGATCAACATTCAACTATAGAAAAATATTTATGGGTAATGGCCTTTCTAAATGAATATAATCATTAAATTTCACAAATCAAGAATAGTTAAGTCTCCTCTCATGATCTTGATATAGGATATCATGGACAGATGAACTGCACTTTTGACAACATCATATTTTACAGAAGTTCTTGGTATCTGAAAACAGTGAAATTTAAATAATTTTCATGCCATAAAATTACAGTAAATGAGGTTATACTATCCAATGGGTCGATGGTTTTTAAATATTATGTCACAATAATCGCTTGTACCAAATTTCACAAAGAAATTCCTGGCATATTTTGAGAAAATCCATTTTGAAATAACACGAAATTTTGAAAAAACGTGGGTTTGACCCTTAAAGTGGTAAATGAAAGTGTTATCCAGAAATGTGGGATTCAGGGAATCCCCACATTTTTATAATACAAATCATGCTATAGATGTGTTGAGTATGGCTCACATGTGAACAGTTTGGTAAAATCATGTGGAATCTGTTTTGAACCAACTAGTGAAAAAACAATACGCGTAACATAAGTTCACCACATTTATTGAATACTGTCATCATCCCGTTTCGAAGCCGACCATATGCTCCAGCCATTTTCATAAGTTATACACGGCCAAACAATGAGTTGCAATAATTTATTTCAAACTATTCTTCTTTTGCTTTTGTGTACTACATAATTTTGTTGAGTTGGAATAATATGCCATCCGTAAAATTACTTCGTACTCAATATACTTTCAAATAATGGAATCTAGTTACCTTATTCTACGACTCAGAGACTATAGAAACCAACAACAACATTTGAGTACAGTATCCCTTTAAAGGGCTAACGTACACTAAATCCTGCCATTTATGGGACCATCTCAGTCATAAATACATGTTCATTATAAATACCTTGTCGTTGCATCGTTCAAAGGGCACACAATTGTATTTTGCACTAATCCATGGCTCAAATTAATTCATTTGTTGCATATATACTGTTGATTATAAAATGGGATGGTCCCATAAATGACCGGATTTAGTATACATTACCCCTTTAAGCACATAAATAGAAGTTTAATTTTTGAGAATGGGATGAAACCTCACATTACATTCAGTGAAACCCATACATGTTTTATGGTGAAACCCATACATGATCTGGAGCAGGTTCCGTTAAAGACAGGCAAATCTGTTAGATTTACCCATTTATTTGTAAAATGGATTCTTCCTCTCAGTTATACATGTATATATTGAAATGTCAATCATTCATTTTGCGTGCGGTCCTGGAAAATGAGTAGCCGACAGACACTCGAATATATAATACAAGTATAGAAGCAGTACTATTAATTGGTAGGAAATATTCAGATAATAATTTCATTAGTCAATGATTATTTAGTGACGACAATGTTAAAACGTCTTTTTGTTAGGATACAAGTATAACACAAGTGTACTAAGGGTTATTGACATGATTTGCACTATTGTAACAAAACATGTTTTTTTTCCTTCAGGCAAACGGAATTTCACCTTGACAGATGAACAGAGGTTACTAGCGAAGCTTCTGAAGCACTACGATCCATCAGTAAGACCTGTGCTGCGGGCGACGACAGTAGTTAATATTCGACTGGGAATCACGTTAACCCAGATACTCGATGTGGTAAGTGTCCACGCAAACCAGGGCAGATGGGCGATTGTTACCATAATCGTATTTAAATTCGCGCAGTACTATTTTTCGCTCAATTTAGAATTCGCACACTTTTGAGTTCGTTCACTTTGAGTTTGCACACCGTGCTGCGCTAGTTCAAAATTGACCAAATATTTGGGGTCGTGTCTGATGAGAGTTTAAGCTCTCAATCGTCCCTTAAAGAGGTACTGTACACTAAATCCAGCCATTTATGGTACCATCTTCTTTTATACTCAACCGAGTATATGCAACAAATGAATGGATGTCAGCCATGGATTAATACAAAACACACTCAGGTGTCCTATGAACGATGCAAAAAACATGGTAATTATAATGAAAATGAATTTATGACTCCAGCCATTTATTCATTTTCATTATAATTGCCACATTGTTTGATCGTTCATAGACCACACGGGTGTATTTTGCACGAATCCATGGCTCAAATTCATTAATTTGTTGCATATATATTCTGTTCAACCCCAAAACTGCGTGGTGCTTAGGTGAGAAAAAAACACTTGTCTTCGTGTATTTTAAATAGTTTGGGGTTTAAATAACTAACTCAGACTGAATGACCACGGTATCATTCCAGTGACGTGGATACGGAGACGTGCTTTCGTGCACCTTAAACCCGGAATTAGCAGGGGGATCTGATTTTTATCCAGACACAAGCCGGGGGTGAGTGGGTATTTCGGGGCCGAAAAAAATGATTAATGAATTTTTTTTTCCTACACTGAAATTTACTCATGTTTGTCCTCATGCGTATTAACCTTATATAGACTCTTATTTATACTTGAATATATCATTTAGAACACATTTAGCTCCAACGAGGGATCTATATATGGTCAGAGGTTCCAATACCGATACAAATGCAGGCATTCTGGCAGGCATAACTCGAGTTTGTGTTTGTTGATGATAAACTTATTATCTGAACATTTGCTATGGGATAACTATACTCATCAATGATGCTTTAGTGTAGAATTTTGTTAATAAATTTGCTAATCTGGCTTTAAGATATAATATGGGTTATTTATACTATTTATATATAGTTTCGTCATGATGGTATTTAATATACACGGGTATCTTAAAGGGGTACTGTACTCTATATTAGAAATGTGGTAATCTGGCTTTTAGATATAAAAGTTTGTGTTTGCTGATGAAGTGCATTTGCCTATAAAATCGAATACAAAAGTCCCGAAACAAAAACGACTGTTTACGTGTTTGCGTTATTCCGTTCGTGTACTACAACTGCTAAGAGCACGGGACTAATTGTTACACTGGACTAAATAAAAAAATATTTTGGCTTTATCGTGTCTATAGGTATAATGTTACCAGTCGTTGGACTCAATGATTACATACAAATTAAATTACATGTTATACCCCACTTATAATATTAAGATTACAGTTAGGCAATCTACCTTATGCACGATGGTCATGCCGTATCGAATCTGTTTCAAGGTTAAATTGGACAATTGACCTCATTAAAATCGTGGTTAGCATTTATGGGAAGATTGTCGGGCAGTTTCAAAATTCAAATATGAGCCAGTACGAGCGAAGGTTTTATTGAGTAAGTTATATTTGGCTGCGAGAAATGGAACCGATGTGATACCTGTACAATATATGTTTCCTAACACTTTCTAATACCCAGATCACATGATAGATCTGTTCATAGATAGGTAAGTTACCATTCAATGCACAGAGCACACGATATATATGTTCGTAGAGAGGTAGGTTACCAGCCAATACCCAGATAACATGATATATCTATTTTTGTGTGGAAGTGATTCGGGCGTGAATTGTGTGATTGGACGCTGCCATTTTATAAATGTAGCTCTGATTGGCGGCAATGATTCGGATTCCCAATTCTGAAATAAAAACTCAACGGCTGGCACTAAGCTGTCAAGTTCAGATTACATTTTCGATACATCTCGCGATCTGCGTTGAGTTATTAAGTGAACAATGGTTAACGACGATGCCCCATCTCGCTCTAGACCTTGGCTTTGAAATCCAGCTGTCAAGCTTGATGAGACCTTAGAAAACGCGCGAAGCTTCTAGACCTTTTGATCTTGAGCTTTTTATCAAGAGTGAAATTTGGATCGATACAGTGGACATTTTAGAAACCAAGTGGCGTATTGATGACGTGTTGTACCCTTGATAGTCATGACAATTTGTTGTTCTCTTGCATTAACCCTTTACCCAACAAACCGGTCAAAAACGCCCAAATAAAGCGTCAACAGGCTAAAATATCTTCGGACTGTCTTAATAACACCATACAAATATGGATATCATTGGAACCGGTTCATTGACCACACTGTGATGGTTACAGTTATGCCCTGTGCCAATGCATTCTCTTATATATGCGAGTCGACCATAGGTCGCCTCGCATATATAAGAGAATGCATTAGCCTTTTTTAAACACTTTTTACCATTTTTCTTATAATAGTTTCTACATTCTTTGACACTTTGATCATTTTTAATATGTGTTAAGCCAATGCATTCTCTTATATATGCGAGGCGACCTATGGTCGACTCGCATATATAAGAGATATATATAAGAGAATGCATTGGCACAGGGCCGTTCTGTTGGGTAAAGGGTTAATTGAGCTATATATTTTCAGCGTAATAACTTGATTTAGTGTAAACATATTTTATTCCAGCCCTAATAACATAATATGAACATTTGACGAAAGTTTTGACAGTAAGAAATATAATGGTATAGATAGATGAATTGATTGGAAAGGACATTAAACAACAAGCCCAAATTGCTTTTGTTAAGTTTGCTCCCCTTTTATTTCGCAACCCTCTCCATTAAGTGCAGTGAAGGGATCGGAGGGAGGCAATGGAAATATTATAATGATGGTAACGACAGTTACACAAAAGAAATTTTACGTTGAAACCAACACAAAAGATCTAATTGGGAATGATTTTTATAATATTATCTATTACTTATGGGAAACGGACGCGTGTACCAGGGACGATGGTTCGATATATTAAAGGCACGTGCGGCCTTAATTGTCGAAAATATTCATATTTGTTCCAAACACCGCAAACAGAAAAACATTAAAACGCATACAGTTCCGTTCATATATACCATGACGATCGCGTAAACAGCATATTATCATAAAGACCTACTATATTTTACCCAAGCAAGAGCCTGATTGTGTTACAGAAGACAGCACAATGCTACTGGCTAATCACACACAAATGGCATAAACGCTCTTTATTCGTTCCATATCAGGAATTCACCCACAAAGAACGCTCTTTATGTTTACCATCATAATATAAACAAACCCCAAAAAAGTTACTTTTTATGCCTTTGTTTACATAACAATGGTCACAACTATGACAATAACATACTGTTTATGCGACATTTCTTATTTGTATACGGACAAAGTCTGTCTACATTTTGTTGTTCTTTCTGTTTGTAGCGGTTTATGACGGGTGGAAATATTTTCACAGGATACCATCCGCCAAGGCCAACCGTACCTTTAATAGCCTGACAAAACTTCAAAATGTGATAACATTTCCTCGTTTGAAAGTCGACCAGGGTCCGCGCTGGCCCGAAATTAACTTTTGCCAAATGAAAATAATTTTTGCCAAATGCTGTTAGAAGTTGCCAAGTGCTATCAGTTTCTACAACATTGTGTTTTTTATTTTGATTATTAAGACAACCGCTGCTTGAGCGACCTTTGATATAGATAGGAAAGCAGTTCATTATTAATAATTCTCGCCTCTATACTTATCACACTAGAACAATAAACCAACAGCATAACAATAAAATTCTACAAGGGTTTCTTCATCAGAAAGGCACATCGAGGGATTAGCTATGTAAACGTACCACCAGACATACTTGCAAACCCTCCACCCGTCGATACTAATGATACCATATTAATTGCATCTTGATAGGGGTGTTAACGTTTCATATATAACCTTATAAATCACCAGCAATAATACCATTAATGAAAGAGTTTCCTTAAATGAGTGGTATTGATTAGCAATTATTATTGAAGAATCAAAAGTTTCTTGCCAAATTGTTTGCCAATTGAAAGTATATTTTGCCATAATGTGAATTATTTTTGCCATTGGCAAATTTGACAAGTGGTAGCGCGAACCATGCTGGCCACAACAACATACCAATGGTAACTGTATGGTATCTAATCGGACCGTGCATCTTGATCACGACCAGTGATGATTTTAATCATTTCTACACTAAACTGGTTCTCCAATTCAGTTATAAAATTATAAATTTGAATGAACATGTTCATATGGAGGGATGTTAAGGTGGTGAAAGCAGACAACATATAACTAAAAGTGCATTAGGAGCCGTAATTATTGGCAAATGTTTAGATAATAAGTTCAACAAACTTTAAATTTGTTGAACTTATTATCTGAACTTTTCCTACGGGATAACTACTACAATTGTAAACCTTTAATTGTTGTGTCTTTGGAAGTCGTTGAAATGGGAAAAATATACTGTATACATATAGAAAGAAAATTGTTGTCAATACAAGAACTCGGTATGGATTCTCCTTTTTATCACATCAATTGCCACATGTACTTAATTCTCCAATTTGAAACATGTCGTTTGGCTTGTGATGCCTCATTGGCCATTGAAATTGACACCACGTGATCTGACACTCAATCCAATCTTGTTTGACGTTATCATGACAACGATGTTTTGCAGGACGAGAAGAATCAGGTGCTGACAACGAATGTTTGGCTCGATCAGGTGAGTTGAATACAAGTCATCTCTGGCAACCGGTGTGACTAATTACCGCCCGGGGACCGCCCGGGACCGCCCGGAACCGCCCGGGACCGCCCGGGCGGCCCAACAAGCCCGTGGACACAATATCTCGACGGTATAACGTAGCGACATGCCACCTGAGGGCAACATAGAAAAATTTACTCGCTCGCTCGTCTCCGGCCGGTCATATTAACCCCACAAATGCCGATATTGGCTAAAAGAGCCTGGGTGATTACTGGTGTCTTCGTGTGTGTTCAGACAGATTATTTTGGTGATACTCGGTAGTGCAATAAGTGCAATACACCTGAGTGTTAATTCCATGTATTGACTCGTTGACGCGTCCACGGCCGATGTTATTAACCCCTCAAATTCCGGTAAAATAGTGTATAAACAAAAGAACCTTGGAACCGCCCGGGACCGCCCGGGCGGCCCCATGGGCCCGTGGACACGCAATAAGGAGAATCCCGTTCAGAAAAGTTATCCCACTTTTCAAGTTCGGTAACTCTGAACATAATAAATACTCCACCGGTGAATGTGACGCTTTATTCTTCCCGCAGTTTGCTTGGCGGTAATTGTGAGATTGGTTTACGATTGTACATCACATTTTTGATCTTTCTAGATCATATTTTGTTATTTTGTTTACCGTTCTTCCCTCACTAAACCCCCCAGAAACAGTCGAATAGTACCGTACTCGATTGGAATCGGTGAATCTCCACTGCATAAGATCCCAGATACAGGAGGGATAACTCCAAATTCACACAACGCAACACATATTTTTCATAAGTATTTTAAATAACCGTATATATATGATCATCTTACCAATAAAAACTAGGTTTTAAATATTTATTTTAACTTTTATCAAGAGGGATATGATCCTGAACACAACAGAAAAGAACTTAATGTTAATTTTCGTTAGAATAACGTTGCGTTATTCTCTAGGGGAAATCAGTCAGAATTTACTGACGAACACCACGACATACCAAAATATTTTTGAGTTGGGTTCATAAAAACTGTGTTCTCACGTATTATTTGGTTATGATGTTGTAACGTAACTGCCGTTTATATAGAGTCCGAAATGTGTGTAGTTAGTATTTTCGTGACTTTAATTATTTGGATCACGCTGAATGTTTGGCTTTTATCCAATAAACAATTGAATTGAATTAATACATTTTATTTCATTAAAAGAGTATTCTTTAATTAATTTCATACATTTGAATTTGAAACCAAAATTAAATACTAGCCTGCAACTTATACTTTATAGTTAGACTAGACTCCTGATTTAACTCAAGCAGTGACGATTAATTTTGGTTTCAAATTCAAATGTATGAAATTAATTAAAGAATTAACTTTTAATTAAATAAAATTTATTACTTCAATTCAATTGTTTATTGGATAAAACCCAAACATTCAGCGTGATCCAAATAATTAAAAAAAATTTGGATTGGGTGGGATGCGAACCCCGACCCGACGGCGAACTCAAAGTCCTACGTCAATACCACACGGCCACCGAAACAACCCTAAATAAGGAAGCTCGAATGGCCGCTGTATTCTGACGTCGCACTTAGGACATTATATGCACATTTTAAGGTCTCAAAAGTATATTTTTAGGAGATATTGCACAGTATTTGTATGCCTCCGAAACATGCCGAGCATTGCCCTTTAAAATTAGATTTTTGAGACGGTGCACTGTCTCAAAAATCAAATTTGCTTCTAAAAATAGGCGCCTGGTGTGTTGTATAGTCCCAAGCATATTCAAAGGGCAATGCTCGGCATGTTTCGGAGGCATAAAAATATAACATTGCTACTGTGCTATATCTCCTATATCCAAATAATTAAAGTCACGAAAATACTAATTACTCACATTTCTGACTCTACAAAAACGACAGTTACGCTACAACATCATACTCAAACAACGCGCGAGAACACAGTTTTTATGAACCCAACACTCAAATAGTTTTGGTATGTCGTGGTGTTCGTCAGTAAATTCTGACCGATTTCCCCCAGAGAATAACGCAACGTTATTCTAACGAAAATTAACATTAAGTTCTTTTCTGTTGTGTTCAGGATATCCCTCTTTTTTCACATTGATAAAAGTTAAAATAAATATTTAAAAACTAGTTTTTATTGGTAAGATGATCATATATATATATACGGTTAAAATACTTAGGAAAAATATGTGTTGCGTGAATTTGGTGTTATCCCTCCTGTATATGGGATCTTATACAGTGGAGATTTACCGATTCCAATCGAGTACCATTCGACTGTTTCTGTGCCCTTTTAGTGGGGGAAGAACGGTAAACAAAATAACAAAATATGATCTAGAAAGATCAAAAATGTGATGTACAATCGTAAACCAATCTCACAATTACCGCCAAGCAAACTGCGGGAAGAATAAAGCGCCACATTCACCGGTGGAGTATTTATTATGTTTAGAGTTACCGAACTTGAAAAGTGGGATAACTTTTCTGTACGGGATTCTCCTTATTGTGGACACTATATCTCGACGTTATAACATAGCGACATACCCCACGAGGTCAACATACAAAATGTTACTCCCTCGCTCGACCCCGGCCGGCGTTATTAACCCCTCAAAATCCGATAAAATGGTAAATAGACAAAAAGAACATTAGGACCGCCCGGGACCGCCCGGTGGCCCCGCGTGCCCGTGGACACAATATCTCGACGTTATAACGTAGCGACATACCCCATGAGGTCAACCTAGAAAATGTTACTCGCTCGTTCGATCCCGGCCGGTGTTATTAACCCCTCAAAATCCGACAAAATGGTATATAGACAAAAAGAACATTGGGACCGCCCGGGACCGCCCGGGTGGCCCCACGTACCCGTGGACACAATATCTCGACGTTATAACGTAGCGACATACCCCATGAGGTCAACCTAGAAAATGTTACTCGCTCGCTCGACCCCGGCCGGTGTTATTAACCCCCCAAAATCCAACAAAATGGTTTATAAACAAAAATAACATTGGGACCGCCCGGGACCGCCCGGGAGGCCCCATGGGCCCGTGGACACTATATCTCGACGTTATAACGTAGCGACATACCCCACGAGGTCAACCTACAAAATGGTACTCGCTCGCTCGACTCCGGCCGGTGTTATTAACCCCTCAACATCCGATAAAATGGTATATAAACAAAAATAACATTGGGACCGCCCGGGACCGCCCGGGAGGCCCCATGGGCTCGTGGACACTATATCTCGACGTTATAACGTAGCGACATACCCCATGAGGTCAACCTAGAAAATGGTTCTCGCTCGCTCGACCCCGGCCGGTGTTATTAACCCCTCAAAATCCGATAAAATGGTAAATAGACAAAAAGAACATTAGGACCGCCCGGGACCGCCCGGGTGGCCCCACGTGCCCGTGGACACAGTATCTCGACGTTATAACGTAGCGACATACCCCACGAGGACAACCTATAAAATGTTAGGTGGCATGTCGCGACGTTATACCGTCGAGATATTGTGTTCACGGGCACGTGGGGCCACACTGGCGGTCCCGGGCGGTCCCAATGTTCTTTTTGTCTATATACCATTTTATCGGATTTTGAGGGGTTAATAACGCTGGCCGGAGTCGAGCGAGCGAGTACAATTTTGTAGGTTGACCTCGTGGGGTATGTCGCTACGTTATAACGTCGCGATATAGTGTCCATGGGCCCATGGGGCCTCCCGGGCGGTCCCGGGCGGTCCCAATGTTCTTTTTGTTTATATACCATTTTGTCGGATTTTGAGGGGTTAATATCACCGGCCGGAGTCGAGCGAGCGAGTAACATTTTCTAGGTTGACCTCATGGGGTATGTCGCTTCGTTATAACGTCGAGATATTGTGTCCACGGGCACGTGGGGCCACCCGGGCGGTCCCGGGCGGTCCCAATGTTCTTTTTGTCTATATACCATTTTGTCGGATTTTGAGGGGTTAATAACACCGGCCGGGGTCGAGCGAGCGAGTATCATTTTCTAGGTGGTGTATGTCGCTATGTTATAACGTCGAGATATTGTGTCCACGGGCACGTGGGGCCACCCGGGCGGTCCCGGGCGGTCCCAATGTTCTTTTTGTCTATATACCATTTTGTCGGATTTTGAGGGGTTAATAACACCGACCGGGGTCGAGCGAGCGAGAAACATTTTCTAGGTTGACCTCATGGGGTATGTCGCTACGTTATAACGTCGAGATATTGTGTCCACGGGCACGTGGGGCCACCCGGGCGGTCCCGGGCGGTCCTAATGTTCTTTTTGTCTATTTACCATTTTATCGGATTTTGAGGGGTTAATAACGCCGGCCGGGGTCGAGCGAGGGAGTAACATTTTGTAGGTTGACCTCGTGGGGTATGTCGCTATGTTATAACGTCGAGATATAGTGTCCACGGGCCCATGGTGCCTCCCGGGCGGTTTCGGGCGGTCCCAATGTCCTTTTTGTTTATATACCATTTTATCGGATTTTGAGGGGTTAATAACACCGGCCGGAGTCGAGCGAGCGAGTAACATTTTGTAGGTTGACCTCATGGGGTATGTCGCTACGTTATAACGTCGATATATTGTGTCCACGGGCACGTGGGGCCACCCGGGCGGTCCCGGGCGGTCCCAATGTTATTTTTGTTTATAAACCATTTTGTTGGATTTTGAGGGGTTAATAACACCGGCCGGGGTCGAGCGAGCGAGTAACATTTTCTAGGTTGACCTCATGGGGTATGTCGCTACGATATAACGTCGATATATTGTGTCCACGGGCACGTGGGGCCACCCGGGCGGTCCCGGGCGGTCCCAATGTTCTTTTTGTCTATATACCATTTTGTCGGATTTTGAGGGGTTAATAACACCGGCCGGAGTCGAGCGAGCAAGCAACATTTTGTAGGTTGACCTCGTGGGGTATGTCGCTATGTTATAACGTCGAGATATAGTGTCCACGGGCCCATGGTGCCTCCCGGGCGGTTTCGGGCGGTCCCAATGTTCTTTTTGTTTATATACCATTTTATCGGATTTTGAGGGGTTAATAACACCGGCCGGAGGCGAGCGAGTAACATTTTGTAGGTTGACCTCGTGGGGTATGTCGCTACGTTATAACGTCGAGATATTGTGTCCACGGGCACGTGGGGCCACCCGGGCGGTCCCGGGCGGTCCCAATGTTATTTTTGTTTATAAACCATTTTGTTGGATTTTGAGGGGTTAATAACACCGGCCGGGGTAGAGCGAGCGAGTAACATTTTCTAGGTTGACTTCATGGGGTATGTCGCTACGTTATAACGTCGAGATTTTGTGTCCACGGGCACGTGGGGCCACCCGGGCGGTCCCGGGCGGTCCCAATGTTCTTTTTGTCTATATACCATTTTGTCGGATTTTGAGGGGTTAATAACGCCGGCCGGGGTCGAGCGAGGGAGTAACATTTTGTAGGTTGACTTCGTGGGGTATGTCGCTATGTTATAACGTCGAGATATAGTGTCCACGGGCCCATGGGGCCGCCCGGGCGGTCCCGGGCGGTTCCAAGGTTCTTTTGTTTATACACTATTTTACCGGAATTTGAGGGGTTAATAACATCGGCCGTGGACGCGTCAACGAGTCAATACATGGAATTAACACTCAGGTGTATTGCACTTATTGCACTACCGAGAATCACCAAAATAATCTGTCTGAACACACACGAAGACCCCAGTAATCACCCAGGCTATTTTAGCCAATATCGGCATTTGTGGGGTTAATATGACCGGCCGGAGACGAGCGAGCGAGTAAATTTTTCTATGTTGCCCTCAGGTGGCATGTCGCTACGTTATACCGTCGAGATATTGTGTCCACGGGCTCGTTGGGCCGCCCGGGCGGTCCCGGACGGTCCCCGGGCGGTCCCGGGCAGTAATTAGTCACACCCCTGGCAACATCGGGAGTACATGGATATTAGACAACTGGATGTCGATACTGAAACCCGAGGCGTAGCCGAGGTATCAAGAAGAGACACCCAGCTATGTATCCACGTATCACACGATTTTGTCCCCACAACGATGAGCATACAGCCTTCAATTTTGTGTAGTTTAATCGGATATTAATTCACACCAATAAAAATTCAGTTGCCGACTTGTGGATCGGTTTTTCAAACATGTCAAACATGGCGTGCTAGAACAATGTCACGATTGATCGAAACTGCCATGACAACGGCCATTAACCCTTTACCCAACAAACCGGCCAAAACCGGCCAAATAAAGCTTCAACAGCCTAAAATATCTTCGGTCTGTCTCAATAGAACCATACAAATATGGATATCATTGGAACCGGCTCATTGACCACATTGTGATGGTTACAGTTATACCCTGTGCCAATGCATTCTCTTATATATGCGAGTCGACCATAGGTCGCCTCGCATATATAAGAGAATGCATTGGCCTAAAAAAAATCTTTTTTTTAACACTTTTTACCATTTTTTCTTACATTCTTTAACAATTTTATAATTTTTAATGTGTTAAGCCAATGCATTCTCTTATATATGCGAGGCGACCTATGGTCGACTCGCATATATAAGAGAATGCATTGGCACAGGGCCCTTCTGTTGGGTAAAGGGTTAACGTATCATCGATGTTTCACGTGCTCGTGTTACCCGATGTTTCGCCCATAATCTCTTCACCACTGTCATGGTGACAAGGTTATTTTAAATTTCAAGCCAACTCTCATTCAGAATGATCAGCTGCATTGATGACGTTTGTGATATGAGACCTTGCTCTTGGATTTCTGACCTGCTCAGCTGTGAATTTGTATAAATACATTCAACATACATATTTGTCGTGCATTGGATTGAAGGTTACAACGAGAACACACCCTTGTTAATTAAGAATACATATGCACTACTTTCTGAACATGTCATGCTTTTTATGAGGTGAAACATAAAAGTGAAAAGACGAAACTGTTTCATCAAAACAGAATTTGTAACCATTTTCGAAGATAACGCTGGTATTAGATTGTAAACAATATTGTGTATCCCCCAAAATACTCATACATTAATATAAACAAGTTTCGAAGCAAGACCAACATCATATCATATCATATCACACATTTCTTGTATAGCGCAAATATCACGGAGGTTTCGAGGAGCTTCACAGCATTACAATAAATTAACAAATTCCTAACTTTACAGTTCAAACATGCTATAATTATGTAGCCAACCTTGAAAGTTGGTTCATTAGTACCACGCCGAAATGTTCAGAATAACATTCCGTGAATAAATGAGTTTTCAAAAGACCTTTGAATTCACCATATCCAGGACAGTTGCAGATGATCAACGGTAGAGAATTCCAGGGAGTCGGTCCGGCTATGGAAAACGATATGTCATCGAAACTACTATCAACCTTTGGGTACGCATAGAGCATCAAGTCCTCGGATCTGCGATGCCTCGGTGGTACATATCTACACAACGTATCATTGTGTCCTTGTGGTGCACAGTTTTTGATGACTTGTAAGCATTGAGATATTCTTGAACTTAACCCTTTACCCAACAAACCGGCCAAAACCGGCCAAATAAAGCTTCAACAGCCTAAAATATCTTCGGTCTGTCTCAATAACACCATACAAATATGGATATCATTGGAACCGGCTCCTTGACCACATTGTGATAGTTACAGTTATGCCCTGTGCCAATGCATTCTCTTATATATGCGAGTCGACCATAGGTCGCCTCGCATATATAAGAGAATGCATTGGCCTAAAAAAAATCCTTTTTTAACACTTTTTACCATTTTTTCTTACATTCTTTAACAATTTTATAATTTTTAATGTGTTAAGCCAATGCATTCTCTTATATATGCGAGGCGACCTATGGTCGACTCGCATATATAAGAGAATGCATTGGCACAGGGCCCTTCTGTTGGGTAAAGGGTTAATCCGCTCGGAAGCGGGAAGCCAATGTAGCCTGAACAATGTCGGGATAATCTGATCTGTACGTGGGATCTTACACATCGCTCTGGTCGCGGTGTTTCGTATTCGATGCAGTCTCGACATTTGTTTTTGGTCAAAGAATGTTCGTAGTCCAAACGGCTAGTAACGAACGCATTCACTATTATGGCAGATCTGGACAGTTACCGCCGTATTCGACTGATATTATACGGAGGTGATAATTCGCTGACTGGCAGAGTGTGGTTCCATGTTTGTCCGTTGCAAGATTGTTATCGAGGTGAACATCAAGGTTTCTTGTTGAAATATTTGATGATAATTCACATCAACTTACGAGAACATAACTTACTTCTACGATGGAGCGTGGAGTCGTGATGAACATCAATTCTGTTTTATCAGTATTGACTTTTAGACAGTTAGAAGTAATCCACTGTTTAATGACGTTAACACATCATTGATGTCGTTCGACTGCTACCTATTGACTCTGAAGTTCAGCGCGATCAAAGGATAAATACAACTGAATATCGTCCGCGTAACAATGGTAGCTGATTCCGTTCTTCTTGAGAATATAAAAAAGTGGCTTCATGATGAGGAAAGTGGATCGGACAGCAATACGTGGGGTTTTACGAAAGTACTTGAATGGTACACGTATTAGACTACGAGAGTGGATATATTTTGCTCGCAGGGCAAGTATAACAGATCAGCTCTTTTGATATTTCAGGGGGGATAGTTACTCAATGGCGCATATAAGTACACTCTCTGTCCCATCTGTGCCCCCTTGATCGACAATAGGAGGGGATGCTGCCAATACGACAGGAACGTGGCTATTAGAGGGCCTTCATTTGGGGTGTTTCTCGATCCTGGCGAACCAGCTCTGCTTACTGTGCATTTCCTCTCCGCTTCGTTACGCCGTACCAACATGTTATCGACGACGTTACGGAGTACATGTAGATGCATTGAACTGGCGTCCCGTCCAGGGGTTCCAACTTATAATGTCCTCCTGCTCCTCACTTGAACCAGTCCGAAATATTCAAGACTGTGAAATTCCAGGTGCTCTCCTCGCTGGGGTGAACTGTTGAAATTGTGGCCACAACCTCCACATCGCCGCGTCACTGCAATGCGGACATATATCAATATCTAGGCTCAATGTGGCCCAATTATGCCAATATTCTGAATTGTTAAATCATCTGACTAAAATTCGCACATCGCCACGTAACAACAATTGCATAACGCTATTGTGTGCACTTCTATCGCATATTTAATGCACAAGACGTGTATTATTCACCGTTTCGATGACACCAGGGGAAATTTATGATCGTTCCGTATTAATAAAGTCAATCTGTAGCGATCGCGAAGATCATATTCCTCGCGCGCGGTGAATGAGACCATTAATCAGCTCCCTATCCCCAGATAAATTAGCAAGCGAGTCCTCTACAACTCGCCTGGGACTTCATACTATCTGACCGTTTCTGTTCTCTGTGATTGATTCGCGTCCGGGCCGCTGCCTTGTTATACAACTCTATATCACTTCGTAACAAACACTCATCAAACGAACCGACGAAGCGAGCTTAATGCAATGCAAACTTCAAGGGCCGCCGAAACAAAACCGCGGTATTCGGGTCACCAGGTTCGATCGAAGATTGTAAAGCGTAAATTTGTTTTGCAAATACACTCTGTGAGATCGTTATTTTGAGGCGATGTCTGGTCTCTAAGCTTCTTCTGATGTCGATTAATGCTGTTGTCGCAAAAGAGTATCAACCACAAACCACAACACTTGAGATCCTACGCAAACCGCATGTTTATTATTCAAACAACTATCCAAGCAGTCGATTACACATATATAGACTACAGGCGCTTGTGTATGTACATGTATCAATGACGATGATGGTGATGAGGACGACACTGTTGGCGGTTATGATGATAGTAAAATGATGACTCGGAAGAAAACTGAGTTCTGGTCTCACGCAAAAAGTTATCCAAGCAGGCACTATCGCATACGGGATATGTCTGTGTATCAATTATGATGACAGTACTGGCAATAATGACTGTGATATGATGATGGCGATGAGTATTTCGAAGAAAAAATAACGTTACAGTCTCATATCATGAAAACTTAATTTTGATAGTTCAAATAATTGTCCAAGTAGTGTAATGCACTGATATAGGGACTTGTGTATGTACATGCATTACTGACCCCCGGGTAAATAAACAGGCCACTACACTAAAACTCGCATGGGACGTCATACTATTTATATTCTCCGTTTTGATTCGTGCCCGGACCACTGTCTTGCATGTTATACAACTTTATATCAATTCGTAACATACACTCAACAAACGAACCGACTATAGCAAGCCTAATGCAATGCAAACTTCAAGGGACACCGAAACAATGCTGCTGTATTCGGGTCAACAGCATCGATCGAGAATTGTAAAGCGTAAATTTGTTTTATGTTTGATGCCATTATGACAAAGAGGGTGTCTGTCCCGATAACCCAAGGCGGGGGTACACGAACATCAACCATGCAAATAGTGTGTCTGTGATTTGTAGAATGAGATCCCCAGATTTCTGGGAAGTATCTATAGTCTCAAACTAATTATTATGTTTAGTTACTTTTCCCCTTCTCTTCAGTTTCTATATCCCTTAATTTGCAGAAGATAAAATACATAATCGAGCTGGCTAATGGGTGAACATCCCCGACTAAGACGGGGAACATCAATCTAATCGTAGGTTTCCCATAGTAGTTGAGGCCTTAGCAGAATGAGGTCCTCAGATTGTGGATGTAGTGACGCTAACCTGTTATGCTGGATAACGTCACTAAATTCACCCTCTGTGGACCTCACTCTGCAAATGACCGACACACTATCGCAACCTTGACGAACGCCACATGGGTCCATGAACTGGCAGCAACACACCAGTATAAAGAGTCGATTGGTAACCGAAATGCAATCTTTCGGCTATCTACGGGTCAACACACATATTTTAGGGCAGTAGTCAAATATGCCCTGAATATCCTTACATTATACTAATGTTTAAACACTTTATAATAATATAAAGCATGTTACCGGGACATTATAAATAGTAGATGAATGTATATGTTACAACATCCAATTTGATCTGCTTCATATTGTACCAAACAGTTTCAAGAAACTACTAACGAACATGTATTAGCCGGATAAGGTGATAACATCCCTCCAAATTAATAACAGACCATTCCAATGTACACTTTGTAACTGACTGGGAGAATCCATTTAGTATAGAAAGGGTTACACACTCTGATTGGGCCTTCACTTATGAGTTGCATTCATTCATATAAAGGTGTATTCTGGTTCATTGCATATTTATTACGCACAATATAATAATGTCAGCGCAAGTAGCTATGCAAACTTCAAGGGACGCCGAAACAAAGTCAGGGGACTCGGATCAACACGCTCGATAGAAGATTGTAATTTGGTTTTCAAATACATTCTGTGAGATCGTTGTCTTGAGGCGATGTCTGGTATTTGATCTTCTTCTGATTGAGGTGAATGCCATTATCTCACAAGGTTGTCGACCACAAACAACAACCGTAATAATTCAAACAATTATATTCAAGTAGACGATTTTTCTTATGTACAGTATCAATGATAGGGGTGATGATGATGATGTGATGATAATTATGATGATGAAGACTGCGGATTTAAAAAAAAACAACGACACTTGTGATGATTATGATGATAATGATGTCTTCGAAGAAAATAAAACAGTCTTACGCAAAATAGCTCCATTTGTATCATTCAAACAATTATCCAAGAAGGCGCTGTCACTTAGAGGCTACTGTACGTGTACAGGTATCAATGATGATGTTGGTGATTATGACGACCACTACAACAACGACGATGATGACAGCAATGAAGGTGGTGATAATGATTACTTCGAATGAAACAAGTTTCAGCCTTACACAAACCTATTGTTCAATGTATGATAAACAACGCAAGTCAGATAAAATTTGAATTTTATTGTGAATATATCTTGAAATCATTCCTATACTGTACGCTTTGGCTTTGTGGGAAGTGATCAGATGGCCCTATACATACATCCCGCTAATTCCGGATTGCTTGCTTGTTCAGAGTTGAGTGTTGATGCTTTATTCTCTCATCCAAGTAAATACATCACATACATTATGTATTACATAAAGGATATTGATATATATAACTAGAAGTATATATACGATAGACTAGCATATAACAATATATATAATAGATATGATTCCGGATCGATGGCATGTTGAAATTCTATGAATATAATCGCAGTTTAATTCTGACACCGCTGCTAGCTTGTCGTCCGACGTAAGCACGTCGTACTCTCGTGTGAAACCTTGTTGGATGGAGTACACTAATCGATCGCAACGCGGAACTAAAAGTTGTTTTCTGCACACCAAATGAAGTGTAGTAGATCTACCGTCAGGTACACGAACCGGGGATACTAAGTGTAGATGTCGTAGGATAGAGCGCCACAGAACAGAGCTACCGTGAAGTATGGTGCGCTACTAAGTATAGATGTCGTAGGATAGAGCGCTACAGAACAGAGCTTCCATAAAATAGGGTACTCTACCATGCATGCATGTCGTAGGATAGAGCGCTACAAAACAGAACTACCGTGAAGTAGGGACTTCGAATATTCCCTTAGTAGATACCACGGACCAACCAAGCAAATCCGAGCAGGTAGTATATTACAAAATTGATCACTGCAAGTTAGGACTGGATGACGTGTATGTGTCGTTGTCTTTGTGACCAGTCTTTCTTTTAGTGGTTATAAAATATACATTTGGGGGAGGGGCGCATCTTTATGATATCTCTGTCTTTATCAGTGTGCACTTTAAAACTTTTCAGGAATGGTACGACGAGAAGCTTGCTTGGAACAAGTCACACTTCGCTGGAATATCAAAGTTCCGGATGCCATGTGATTTCATTTGGTTGCCTGACATCGTATTGTATAACAGGTATGATAGAGTCGCCGTTCGTTGTTGTCATAATCTATTGTCTGGCGTTATCAACCAACATATCCTATGTTATGCACATAATCGACCTATAATGTGAAATAGATACATAATGTGGTTATTTGATACTGAATTAGGCAGATAATGGAGTCATAGCGGTTATTTCGTTTTATGGCGCGGGTCACAATGAAAACACATTGATGAGCGTACACCTGAAAAGTCGTGAGTTGGCTTATTTTTGTCATTGTCGGCACATAATCTTCTTAGAATCGCCTCATTATGAGTCGATGGTGTGACTAATAAGCTTTCATTTTCAGCACATTATGGACTCAAAATTAGGCGATTCTAAGCAGACAATCTACCTAAAATAAGTGCTATTATAAGCAGAAAATGTGCGGGGTTTCGGGAGAACAGTCGTTATACACATGCACCACACCGTATCCAGACATTTCCCCCACATATTTCAGAAGCGGGGAATCCCGGACATTTTCCCACCGGACATTTCCGCACGCGCTCTAATATCCACAATATCAGAGCCAGACATTTCCCCACCTTTAATTGGTTGATTTACTATTAAGTACTTTGGGCTATCTAGAGTTTACTCAAGAAGAATTCAAACTTTGATAATCAATATCGCGTTCTATAGTTGAAACGCAATTGTATCAGCTGAGTTGACATCGATCGCGTGAATTGGTTTCACTGACCTGTCAAAACATTCCCAATGATTTGGGTTCCACATCTTCTAACACACTGTTTCTTATGAGCGGTTGGGAAAATGTCCGGTGGATAAATGTCCGTGTGGGTAAATGTCCGCCTATAATACATGTATATAGACCTGTTGTGTATATACACACCCCTCGTTCAGTGGATCTGCTAATTTGCTATTATGCTGTTGGGTTCTACTGAATTGATATGATGCTGGTAGGTCAAACTGGTGCTGTATCGTTATTTTTTTTCTAAATTTATCATTTCCACAGCCTTTGGCAAATCTGAACGAATATGGGAAAACCATTATTTTTTAACACATTCAAAACATATGATATTGTAAATTTCAAAATATTGCAAATATTGCAAATCGGCCACAATTAAAATGGCTATTCGTGTAATTTTGCAAAACACCTGAGCAGCCATGAATAAAATAATGTAACCCGTCGTCTGTGTATATAACCAGTCGCCTTTGTGCGTGTAACTCGGTCAAGCTTTTGACGCATTTATAACTGTTAAACCATGGGTCCAATATAGTCCAAATTTGGAACATATAAGATCTGATACGTCTTATAATACGACACGGACATTTTCAGGCTGATCGGTTTAAGATGGCCTGAGAGAAGCACATTTTACAAGTGTCGCGATGGCGAAATTTCCGCAGTGTTTTAGCGCCGACAGCATTAACTCTACAGCGATCCATGTCCTGAAGTCTATGACAGATATAAGATAGATTAAACCGACGAAACGCTATATAGATCCGTCATCTTAGCGGGAAATCCCCTGAAATACACGTTCAGTGCCTTGGTGTGGAGCGCTATTTTCCCTCGATGGTGTCTTCTGAACATCAATCAGAACTACTGAGCTCGACAAGCGACCTCCGAGTCGGTCAATAGTCCTGCTTGCTGTTAAAAAAGACACCACATCGGGATATTTCACCATGGCAGTTATACCAGTCAGTAAGTTCTACCTTTCATGCTTTCCAATCACGCTTCTGAAGTTGTGATATAGGAGTGATATTCAATTATATCTATTGTAAAATCATCGTCGTGTATTGACAAACAGAGTAATAATATAATTAATACCATTCAAATATTCTAAATTATTGCAAGGCACATGCTTGGTGTACATTTAGAAATATTAGTATATTGTCTTTTACAAAATATACATACATATGTGTGTATATAATAATTATATGAGTACGTCAATGCTAGTCATTTCAATTTGTTTGTTATTTTTAAATCGTGGAGGGATCAGAATAGAGAAACAAATAATAATGGGGGTGATTCTCCCGTAAACGAGCAAACCCATGTCCTGCGTTATTAGTTCATCCTATGAAAAACAATGACCACCATACATAAAAGTGATGGTAATGATCTTGTAGCTCACGATACAGGCATTTATTAGAGACATTTCGGGTTTAGTATGGACGTGTGGCAACATATATGCCATGTGTATATTACAGGCTACGTACCCCGAAACAGCATGTCCCAAATCAAAGGCATTCAACTTCCCTGATTGTTCCCATTCGCCACCGAACGATTTATCTTTAAACCAATTAATATTCTTGTGCGGAATTTTGCACTGAACGCCATGCAATTCGTATAATTTTTATGAAATTAAATATTTAGTTAGTGGAAAGCATGTGAAGTCTTCCAAAAGCATGTCCCGTTATATAGAATCATTACCCAAACGCACGATAAAGACGGCTGATATTTTCACCAGAAACATAGCTTGTTCATATCTATGGTTGCATCGTGGAGTAAATATCCTTTAATGTCTAGAATAAATAAACACAGGTTATGTTTCCTTGAATAATTTTTCAAAATCAACCTTTGAAACTAGAAATCGCTAGCGTATGTTTATTCAGCGTCATTACACAAACGCAGACCATTTGAATGTTACATGCTGTAGGCGAACGATTAAAAGTTTTTTTCGAAAGCTCACAGCGGTTGTTTGTTCATAAACTAGTTCATTTCCATAGGTGATGGATATTCAAAATATAAGAGCGCGCTGAAACGAAAATCGTCATTACCCAAACGCGTCATTACCCAAACACTCCTTCTGTTTGGGTAATGACGCAATTTTAATGAATGATCTGGGTGTAGATAAAAAGAACAAATATGACATATGGATTAGTTTTAGTGCGTTTATATAAAATCGGGGGGGGGTGGGGGGTGAGTGAATGAGTGGTGAGTGGTGGTGGTGGTGGTGGTGGGGGGGGGGGGGGGGGTGATCAACGGAATCTAACGAATTCTCTAAATGGATTGACGTTTACATCAAACAATCTCAGTGAGAAGCAAATGACAGTTTGAAAGTCAATTATTTCCGTACTTTTCAACAATCTTTCTGCCTGCGGGGCGATTTCCGACTCGTGTGTTATAGCAACGGTGTCAAGATACACATTTTGGACCATCAGAATATCTCACTGACAATTCTATCTGATTGAGCGCACCGAGAAACCACTAAATACCAAATTTCAGTTCAATATCTTGAAACATGTAAGAGAAATCCATCGACAATGCTTTCTACTCTAAATTATCATTGCAATTTGGCGAACCCCTTGGGGAACAGACTTTGATTGACGTATGTTCACGTTATCTACATCAGAGTTCCTCGATCGTTTGGAGTCAAACCAAGTGTACGAGGGACCATGCAGGGCATGCCCGACTTGACAGGAATAGCCTTTTATGCGATCAAAATCTGTTTCCAATTATCATATCTGAACGCTGTATTCGTTGACCTCTTGGAGAGTTTGAACTCTAAGTCACGCACACAAAGCACATCAATTTCCACCACGTATATTCAAATGGCTGTATCTCATAGACGTCTCAACGTGCGGAGCTACGCAATACGTCGTTTGGACGATACATCATCGGCTACTCAAACAATATATACTCATAACGATAATTCAACTATTAAAGGGCACATGTCAACAAGTTTTGGAGAAAGAGCGAATTTGACAATTTGACAATTTGACAATTTGAACCTGATTCAACCCCAAAAACCCATCATTGGCACATGCTGTAATGAACGACCTTGATTGACCTTGACCTGGCCCTATAATTTTGCGGAATGTCATTTTCGTGGTCACCAATATCTGTGCTACATAAAATTCATCGGCATGTGACAAACTTTTCCCCCCCAAAATTTTCTGGACGAAATTGTTCATTTAATGGAGAATCACCCATGGGTGTGATGAATTATGCGCCTCAGGAGTTGGACGTTATATTTTGGGCTTTTTTTAATATCTAAAGCGAGGTTTACCAGTGCTCGTCTATTGCCACAATTAATCAATTCGGCTGCTTTCAATATGTTCGGTTTTCTGTAGTAATAGGGTTTCAAATATTTAAATCTCAGTTCATTTAGGCATGGGAAGACTAGTATAACATCCCCTTACTCGTATTTAGATTCGCGCAGTACTATTTTTCGCTCAGTTTTAAATTCGCACACTTTGAATTCGCGCACCATGCTGCGCGAATTCAAAACTGACAAAAATATTTTAGAAAAGGTCTTGTGCTTGATGACAGTGTCAGTTCTTAATGGCTCATAAAGATACGTGTGTGTAGTAAAGACCATCAGGGCAGAAATTTACATCGAGTAGAACATGACTGCATTATATAATTTTTTTATGAAGATGGGTGTATATGATCCCAGTAATTATTCCGATATTTAAGCAGTTATGTGGATCATTGAATTGAGCTCGAAAGTAAAACCAAAACCGAGTAGGCTGATGACTTCCACAAAAAAAATGGCTGCTTGTATTTTAAATAGTTGGGTTAACATAAATAACTCAATAATGTTATATGGCCACGGCGCCACTCCATGTGGCATTGTGGGTATGGGGACGTGCTTTCATGCACATTCACTCTGAAATATGTGCATTGTTACAAGCATTGAAACGTGGGAGATTATATATTCAATTATTTATCTCTATATATATAGGCTTTAAATGGTATTGAGATTGGTTGTTCGAATATGAATGTAATCACTCCAATCTTCCGTAATACACGTATATGTAACTCTCGAACATATAACCGTCTTATTTTCACACACAGTTTGGGATAAATTCAGGTGTCGTATTATTTTTCGCTCAGTTTTAAATTCGCGCACCCACGCGCGAATTTAAATACGAGTAAGGTAACATGAAATTCATCCCCTAAAAAATCTTTACATAAAGTACACACTCGTTCGTTGTATGGGGTATTTGTCCATGAGCCAATTTCATATGAAATCCCTATAAGACCAGACTTTTAAACGAAGACAGAATAAATTGTTTACGTCTAGTCCCGATATTACAGCATCTTGACTTCGTGCTGGTTTCGATGTAACACATGTCTCTGGAGATTGATAGTTTATCTGGTGATTGCTTCAATTCATCGGTAAACGCCGTATGTCTATATTCCCCTCTAATCACACATATACAACGTTAAATCACCCGGTGTAGTATTTGAATAGTCGTCTAAATCACAGCTTTTAGCTGGGGAATAAAACATATGTCCCTTGAAGACATATTGTCTCGATCTGTGTCTTGTGTAATCAGCGATGCATATAATAATTTACGTTCATGCTGTAATATACGTTAATAGTCCCTTTGTCGAGAGGAACTCAATGTTACAATCAACTAATTATTTCTCATATGCGACAGTGTTAGGGTTAAGCCATGCCCACGATTGATTACGGTACTGAGCCAGACTTGAAATATTTTGGCGTTTAGAACTCCACGTCGGACATAAGTTGTCAAAAATTAAATGGTGCCTTACGTCCTTACCATACTTATTCCTGGAAATAAATTGGCATTTCCACAACTACCTCATTTTGTGCAAAACATTTCAATATAGAAAAATACCCCTACCCCTAACCAATTTGGTCCAACTTAGAAGCTTGTCGAACAATCCCACACAAATGGCCGAGGAATTAGCATAGCCTATGAATTTCTTTTGTCTTTCACATTAAACAACCGAAGATATTATACATCATTCAGCTGCCGGTAATTCTTTTTATGCTGACTCGAGTTTCCCTAATGCAAAGGGGGCATAATTTCAATTAGTTAGTTGCTTATAACCTCTATTTATTATGTTGACCCCTTTTCCGACACATCTGTTCTGTGCGCAAGTTTAATTGTTTTCAATGGAAGGGGAATAACTCTATACCTTAAAGGCACGTGAGGCCTTAATTGTCGAAAATATTCATATTTGTTCAAAACACTGTAAACATTAAAACATTAAAACGCATACAGTTTCATTCATTTATACCATGACCATCGCGTAAACAGCATGTTATCGTAAAGACCTACTATATTTTACCTTAGCAAGAGCCTGATTGTGTTACAGAAGACCACACAATGCAACTGGCTAATCACACACAAATGGCATAAACGCTCTTTATTAGTTCCATATCAGGAATTCACCAACAAAGAACGCTCTTTATGTTTACCATCATAATATAAACAAACGCCAGAAAAGTAACTTTTTATTCTTTTGTTTACATAACAATGGTCAAACATATGACAATAACATACTGTTTATGCGATATTTCTTATTTGTATACGGACAAAGTCTATCTACATTTTGATGTTCTTTCTGTTTGTAGCGGTTTTTGACGGGTGGAGATATTTTCACAGGATACCCACCGCCAAGGCCAACCGTACCTTTAAGATGTAGTGTTATTCCCCTTCCATTGAAAATACATTTTTAGTTTAATTTTGAGTTTCAATTGGTGATGAATTATAGTGTTTTAATCATATTTTATGGCACATATTGTTATTAAAACCGTATATCAAGCACTTTAAAAATTAATCAGTGACTCGAAAATTTAATGGGCCTTTAAGTTCCGTTCGCGAACGAATTTTATCCGAGATGGTCACCCCACCATCCGATCTGAATGAGAAAATTCAGAGTCACGGATTCGAAGAGCCTCGCGTCGCTGTTGGACCATAGTAATAGTGAATTTGACAATTCTGATCGATTAGCTTGATGCAGATGCACATTGCTCTGCGACGAAACAGTCGGTAACTTTACAAGCGTTGCTAATAAAATCAACAACGACACACATGCGTGCTAGTTCGGTTGAATACTTTCTGACGTTGGAACGTGCCTCGAATCCGTTATCGTGGAATAATCACCGTTACCATTTTTAATGCTGCGAATATGTGATAACAAGATTGTTAAAGATGAAGGCTCGTTTCCCATCGGGTCTTATAATGTTGTCTATCGTGACATTGATTCCATATACCAGTGACACACTGTCAAATCACAAGAGCCAACTTAGGGAGGGGCAGTGTCATATAGAAGGGAATTAAAAAAGGTTTTACGCACATGGACCTTTGTAGTCTCTAGAGTTGGTGGGGAGCATTTGAAACATCTGCAGCTAGTGTAATTGGTATCACATACACGACAGGCTGTTCACGTTAATCGTGAGCTATGATGGCGATAAAAATGTTCGCTTATATATACCTGTAGCCAAATGCCATTGATTTGGTAATCATAGCGCTTTGCTTTCAATCCGCCAATACCAAAGGAGAATGCCACGATATACATAAGATGACAGGAATTAATGATAACACCTTTATACACTAATGAGTCTATAAAGGTGTTATCATCCAATTCCTGTCATCTTATAACTTGATCAAGACTCATATATACATTATCACGATATACATTATTAGCGAATATTACAGCCCCGCTTTGCCTGACAGATTTGTTTCTATATAGTGGAATATCCGGCATCAGGTGTCGAAACATGTCGCGAGACTGGAGATAAACTCGCGCCATATTATACCACAAGTTAGACAAATATAAATTTGATATATCTAGCTGGGAATTATTATTTCTTTGTCTCGGTTGCGTGTTATCGGTTTATTTTCTGATTATGAATGTGCATTATTGTGATATGAAACACGTGACTCGATTGGCAATCGACCAATCAACGAACATGATTTGGTGTAAAACTGATAATAATGTAATGTAAATATTAATATAAAACATTTTTGACATTTTCAGTGTGGTCGATCATGACGGATATATGCGGAGTCTTGCCATGTTGGATGATACTGGGAATGTGTTCTGGCCACCAATTGTGCGCATGCGTAGTTCGTGTAAGATGGATATTACATACTTTCCTTTCGACGATCAGATTTGTCACCTGAAGTTGGGTTCGTGGGCGTATGATGGCTTTGAAGTCGACGTCAACAAGAGAAGTGAAAATATCGACTTGACAAACTACGTCGACAACGGGGAATGGACTATTATAGACACTAAAGTGGTTCGAAGCGAGGTTTACTACAAATGTTGTCCACAACCATTTCCGGATATAACATTCTTTATCCACATAAGGAGGAGATACTTATATTACGCGTTCAACGTCATCATTCCATGTGTTCTCTTGTCGTCATTATCGCTGTCTGGATTCTGCCTACCACCTGATTCAGGGGAGCGAATCACTCTAGGATTGACTGTGCTATTGGCGTTCTCTGTGTTCATGTTGTTGGTCGCAGAAAATATGCCCGCTACGTCGGAGTATGTGCCTCTGATAGGTAAGAACTTACACGTAAAAGTACATTAACTCTTGCTCCGAATAGCTTGCTTTCATTGTAATTAATGACATATTGGTCATTGTGGCATGCCTACGAGTATAATAGTACTCTGATTTCCCAAGTGAGAATCATGTCCAGGCTACACATGATCTCAAAATCTCGTCCACCATCACGTGACGTCATAGCCACAACTTAGTCGGACAACTAGACTAAGTGACAGCGTATTTGGCATTTGCTATATTGACTTTATATGTATACAAATAACACTTGTCAATCCCATCAACCAGCTCCAGTGAGTCTGTTGAATCTCGAACGATCGGAGCCCCATTCCAATTTTCTGATATTTGACAATCATTCACGTGGTCAACTATAAATATAAACGGAGTATAGTGGACTAATGTAATATCACGTTCTCGATGAGAATATCTTGTTGACGTCACAACTGATTTCGGCTGAGTATAGGTCGGTTCAGCTGCACCGCTCGCTGATCCGTGTACTAGTCTGTGGTTTTCTATATTTACCGCGGGGTTTTCCATCGGAATCCAACCAAAATGGCGAACCGATCACCCCAAAGTAAAATGTCCTATGTGCTTTGAGAACTATTCCCACACTAAACACGAATGACAGAATGGAGAATTAAAGCGGTAGTTTTGTTGACGTTGTGTGCTTAATAAGGCAACATGTTCTGTTCGCTTAGTATATATCTTAATACCGCGGAAGTCCACCAAATGTGGGTAAAATGCAGCCGGTGACAGCGGTCTTATCAAGTCATCAAGGGAGATAAACAGTGCTTATTTGTATTTGACCATAATATTATATGTGGGCAGAATTTCTGATAAGTCGTCATAATCTCATGACGTAAAATCAGTACTCCTTTCCTACGCTCCATTACATGCAGCAGGGCGCTGGTTACCAGGTAATTTCTGATGACGCTATATTTATCAGCGGCGTTATCCCAAGAAAAAATATGGTGGCACTTACTATATAGTTGATACTTGCCGGAGCGTTGCGCCGTAAGCCCATCGCACACGAAGCAACAACGTTGCGCAACATTGTTGCAGCTTGTGCGCATGCGGAGGCATGCGTTCTCTTGCCTGCAACACACTAATTTGTTGCGCAACATTTTTTTGCGAGTCAACGCACACGACGCAACAGGCAATAAAGGACACAATATCGACGTTGGCAAAATTATCTCGGAATCCGCTTGAAATAATGTTATTTATGGCAACCTGTAGTCCTTTGGAATGTATATCATTAAACGGACATGGCCCATTCGAGCTTCCAAAATTTGTTTACGTAATTGAAGTAGGTATAACATAGTTTGATAATTACACGAAGTATTGATATACCAGCTTCAAGTACTCTGAAAAATACTTGCCAATGTCACAGTCATTTTCCAGCTGTTATCAATAGTTTTTGCACAGAGATTAAATGGACATGGCTCATTCGAACCTCCAATGTTTTTTCTACGTAATTTGTAGCGACGGATACGATAGGTCGATAAGTAAACAAACTATTGAGATGTCGGCTTCATATACTCTGCAAAACTTGCCAAAGTCACAGCCATTTTTCAGCCGTTTTCAACTTTTCGCCAGAAGTCAGATGAACGCTCTTTATTGCTACCATATCTGGAATAGCCTACCACGGAACGCTCTTTTGTGTACCATGTCGCGCAAATGGCTGTTTTGTGTTTGTGACCGAAACACCGTATTCACACTTGTAGTTTTCATTACTTCAATGCGTCTGTTTTTTGGGTTACGCGATGCTCGTAGAAAGTTAGTTCAGATATATATCGACCTATTTCGATACTGAGAAAAATTTAAAAGCGAATAATATTATGTGCATTTTGGAGCGCAAACCGCCATGCGGCTTTAAACAAACATTCTTTATTTCTACAATATCATGGATATACTATCAAGGAACGCTCTTTTCTGTTCCATGCCGAGCACATGGCTGTTGTTTGTTTGGGACCTAAACATCGTGTTCAAAGTTTTATTTGTATGACGTCAAAGCATCTTTCTCGGACATATAAGGCTCGTAGAATGTAGTTGAAGTATTTCTCGACCTATTTCGATACCTGTAAAAATTCAAAAGCTAACATTATAAGGTATATTTTGGAGTGTAATTCGCCAAGTGACTTTAATTAAAATATAACAATGGTTAAAGGAATTTAACTATCTCGAAATACCAGTAAGATGTAGCTTGATGTAGCGTACATCGTGGTGGGGCTAAATTTGCTAAAAAAAATAACAAAACTATTGACAGAAAGATCTACCTAAGATGAAAGATTTCACAACAAAAAGTAGTTTATTATGTAACACTTCCTTCGAGATAATCTAAGTCTTCAAACTGTAGATTATTAATAGAGTAACATAAGCTTTACCAATTATGAATTAAAAGATATTTTTATTTTTATTTTCAAAATGTCCGCCCCGATCATGTTTGGGGAAAACCCACAGCTGAAATTAGCATGCGACAGTCACGTGATTGGAAGACGTTATGTGATTTGCCGCAACACGCAAGAACATCAAACTAATTTGATATGCCGCAACAAAATGTTGTTGCGTCCAACAAGAAACATGCCATCCCACATAATCGGCTGATATCGCTGGGCACGAGTCCAGGTTATCAGCCGAGTTTGTCGGGTTATCAGTCGAGTTTGGGGCGATATCAACCGAAGCCGATAATAGGTCGCGCAAGGAAACAATATGATATTCAATATGGACTTGACATGGCTATAGGCCTTATCACTGCCACCACGTCTATGTCCCATTCATTGATTGTGTCTTATCGCGAATCTAACTTTCGCGAAATTTATGAATAATATTAAGGATTTAATTATTTTTGCACAGAGATTATTCAAACGAAACCGACTAAACGTTGGGTTAGATTCTGACTAAAATGTAAATATGTTCAGACCAATTTGTTCTTGGGTGCATGTGTACGTTCATAACTGGATGGGCGAATCCATTCAGTGAAGAAAGGGTTAAAAGGGATGATGTCCGCTGAGATTACTAAGCATGTAGCAGTTGAGAGGAAATTATACAATATGTACAATGCGTCTGGAGGATGGTGGATCTTTCGACCCGAAGTATCCGGGACACAGTTCTCTAGACGAAGCCAACATTATTATACTTTCTTAACACATTTCTTATTATTAGCAGTTGAATGCCAGAGGAGATGAGCTTTGATAAATTAGGCAATGTTATATGTATCCCGCTAACGAAGTCATGGGGGTAATTAACAAAGTGTGTGAATCCCTTCCCAATCGATTTGCAAGCCATTTCTTATAATCATATACCAGGACATTTTAATAGAACATTAATAATTTGAACAACTTTTCAAAAGTACCACAACAAAAGATTATTGCAAGTAACATATATTGTTCAAATTCAACACAGTCTCCCAATAACAACACGCAGCTTGAGGTGACGTACATGTAGGTGGTTCATCGCATTTTGTGAAGTGGACACCACGCACCGAGCTCGTGCACACGATCGGCTTGGAGTGACGTAGGTATTCATCGCTTTTTATGAAATGGTCGACTTCAGTTATTGCCTGATGAACGTCGCAAACATTCATACGAATAGCTAAAAGTAGACGTTACTCTATCCGCGCCACATGCGAAACCTCTCTATTGTTTGGTCCGATATATATTTGACGACAACGAATATGTACACGTGGACGTAATTTCTAGTCGTGAGTTCGGAATACCTCTCTATTATATAGCGGCTTTAATAAAACAAATTCTGTACATCGCTCACGATAATGTCAAAGCAATCATACAGTCGAATAAAACAAAGAAATAAATATAATACGTTGCTTCGGCATCTATAGTTCAACATTGGCGTTCGGCGTCTGTAGTCAAAGTTTACTCCACGCAGAAGTTGTATGTAGGACTCTCTTAAATGTCTTTATCGGTTGCTGACCAGGCATGTCTGGATGCAAATCGATTTGGTGGCATCCGTGGGATTTTTTTCGAATTTATTTGTGAGATGTTAGTGCATCTGATCAGACGTTGTCTGGATAATCGGTTATTGGCCAAATGTGGGCCTGATAAATTTTTTTTGAGTCTGTCTCATGTGGTCACATTTAAAATTCATGAGCTCGACTTAACTTCCTGGTATTCGTCGAGAGATTCTATCTAAGTGATTATTTAAACTTTGATGGGTATGGAGTGCTATGCTTTAATATCGAGGACACGAGCGCACGTGTTACAGGCGAGATGTGCATCATTTACAAAGTGCTGAGTGAAATATTTACATAGAAGACAAAGAAGTGGTGACAGTCTCTATATTATTCGTCTTCAGTCGTCAGTCATTTGCAAATTCATATTAATAGACTACATATGTATATCAGTATACTTATTCGACGTACAACAACAACAACAACAACTACTACTACTACTACTACTACTACTACTACTACTACTACTACTACTACTACTACTACTTCTGTTACTACTACTAGTGCTACTACTACTTCTGTTACTACTACTACTACTACTACTACTACTACTACTAGTAGTAGTGCTACTACTACTTCTGTTACTACTACTACTACTACTACTACTAATGCTACTACTACTACTACTACTAATAATACTACTACTACTACTACTACTACTACTACTACTACTACTACTACTACTACTACTACCACCGACACCACCACCGCAGGCACCGCCACCACCACCACCAGTCTTTGATTAATCTGAACGAATAGAGAATATGATATTATGCTTATAGAACAACCAAAACATATCTACATTGTAAATAACCGACCATAACCAACTACGGGCATAAGCAAATTGTTTATTCTCGTCGTTTTGCAAACAACCGAGCAGGCATGATTAAGATATGTTAAAATATATTTATTCAAAAATGCTTCATGAAGACACTAACTTTTTCACAAATTGCTCGTATTAGCCACACACCGCAAAATGACAACTTTAGAAATAATAACGCTACCCTTTCTTAATAGCATACGTTTGCTCTACTAGTATCATCGCATGCAGCAGGACCACTTAAAGTCACATGGCGGTTTGCGCCCCAAAATACACCTAATAATAATCGCTTTTGTATTTTTCCCGGTATCGAAATAGTTCGATAAATATATAAATGTATACTTGAACTACCTTTCTACGGATATAATATGTCCCAGAAATACGTATTGAAGCCATACAAAATACAACATTGAACACGGTGTTTTGGGTCCCAAACACACAACATCCATGCGCACGACATGGCATAGAAAAGAGCGTTCAGTGTTAGTCTATTCCAGATTTGGTAGAAATAATTTGGTTCACTTCTGTGCTCAAATTGTAAAACAGCTGGATAATGGCTGTGACCATGGCAAGTATTTTTTCAAAGAAATGAAGCAGGTATATCATTATTACATGTATTTGTCAACATATACTGTACCTCTTTCCAAATTACGTAGACAAAATTTGGAAGCTCGAATGAGCCATGTCCGTTTAACCAGTGCATGGTGGTTTCCTTAGGTGTTGAATTTGATGATATCATTCGGTTTCGAGGCTGGATTATTTGGATTAGAGTACCAAGTTAGAAACACATTCTCATATATGTGAAGCACATAATGCATAGAGATTCCCAATAAAACGTGATATATTGCACCTCAGACGAGGATATTGCGCCGCTATATAACACAGCCAGCCCACGATTCTTTGCGATCCACTGTATAAAGGAATCAAATTCCACATCATGTCCGAGACGATATTGTCTATGCTCGGGAAAATATACACTAAGTCTACCGCTTTAAGAATTTATTATGTCTTCTCGTATCGAATTACAATAATCTGCGATATTTAATCTTGTTATTCTGAAGGATGCGGTATATCAGAAAAGTTATGAAAGCTATATGAGAAAAGTCCATTATTTTGACACGTGTATTGCGTTTACCAGAGGCACCAAGAAATAAATTCACCTCACAACTAAAAGCCCCGCAGACTTGAGCAATCGAGCCTGGGACTAATCCCACATTGAGCTAAGCAATTTGACGCGCGAGTCCGATTGCTCGCGAGTCGTGTCCCCGCAGACTTGAACATATTAGGCTAAGCCTATCAAACATGGTTGATATTCGAGTCCGAATACTCAGCAAAAATCACCCCCGTATACTTTAACAAGCGTTTATTCAGAATCACACATGTGACATAAAAATAATCAATATTTCACAAATTTCACAATGGCGCAATGCTCGCGAGCCAGATTTCACAGCTCGAGTGTCCAAGTGCACGTGCGTGGGCCATTAGGTGGCGATTAGTTGAGGATGTCATCCCCTATCCACAAGAGATACCAGTTAAGGAGGAGGTCAAGTGACCAATTATGAATAGGCATTTTCATGCAATTCTCCGAAGCAAAAGTTACAGAGTTGCAAATATTTCTGGGTGTGACTTTGTGCGGAATTGAAAACAATACATATTATACATTGCGGGTTGGCTTGGGTTTTTTTCCATGATAGAAAGTTGGTGTAGTTATATTTGAATTATATATTATTCTTTCAAAACGAGGTCAAATGTTTTAATTCATGAAAATAATTCTCAAAAATAAATTTATAGCAAAATTTGGCAATTTACCAAGCCCAGATGTCTGTTAAATGTTATGTTTGTTTAATTATATGGCAGCTTTAGTTCCCAGACAACTGCTTCATATATAAGTTTTGCTGCGGAGATTTGCATGGAAATCCCAATTCAAAATGTTTCACTTGACCTCCTCCTTAACAGAGAGGTGTGACTCCTTAACAGAGAGGTGTGACTCCTTAACAGAGAGGTGTGACTCCTGCCTACTATACCGGTTAAGAGCATATAGAATACGTACTTGGCAACGTTACACTAAACTCATAGTTTGCACACCTTTGCCGCATTAGTATCCATAACTTAAACATTTCAAGAGTTATTAGACTCAATTACATCAATATATCATTTCGGCTGGAAAAGTAACACAATTTGTGTAATTATGTGCTATAAAATCTGCGACCAAGACGTACCAGGCTTTTTGCTCTAACCTTAAAGGTACACAATCCGATTCGACTGTCCCCATATCATCAGATTCCAACAACAATAACAACAACAACATTTCTTGAAATGCCGCTTCATTTACCAGAGTCGATTAATTGCCAAAACCATAATGCTAACTACTGTCAACTATTGTATAACATGGTCCAAAAAGTGTAATATATTAACATTTTGTTCAACGCAATTTGTTAATCAGAGTATGTTGGTCGGCACTTGTCGAATATTTGCCAGGCCACCAAATATTTGAGTTGGTGAAAAATAACATATGTCAAAACTCGAATCGACTCAAATCTACTATTTTTTACTCCCGAAGCCGAAGAATTTGTAATTCAGGGGCGTTAACTCGAATTATGTATCCTTAAATTTGGCATAATCCCTAGTAGCAGTTAACAGTTGGATGTGAAGCGCGTACCGCTTTAAAATTCCCTGAAAAGATGACGCCCTCGTGGTTGATTAATTTCAAAATTGACAACAATAGAACATCTTTCAGAAACTTACTGTTCTATGTTTGAAGCTATATCATCAAATATGTGGACTCATCGAAAACCCAGAGTACATTTCTAGTGCAATTATTTGTTTATTTGGCCGAAAAGATATTATTCTTCTTTCAAAATTAAAATTCCTGGTTTTCTAAAGAAACTAAATAAACTTAAAGGATTACACCGGTGATCGGCCGCCCGTAACTGAAGTTATGCCGATTCGTGCGATCGTGCTAGTAGTCCGTTTGTGTGACGTCGCATGAAGGAAGATTAACGATTCAGACTGCATAATCCATAATGTAATATTCAATCGCATGAATCGGCATAACTTCAGGTACGGGCAACCTATCACACGATACTTTCGACAACGTGCTCGGTGGGTTAGCGGGCATCGATTATGACTGAGAAAAATTATACCTGTGTAATCCTTTAATTATATAATAAATATTGCATCCGAAAGAAATAAAAATGTCATTGACACTGTAGTTTAACTTACATGGGGAGCTTAATTTTATGATGAACAATCAATAGAATGGTACTGCATAAGGCAAGTAAAAAAAGTGGAGGGATTGTATTGTGCATGTAGATGAAATTTATTTCATTTTCATTTTTCTAAAATAACAGTGGGTTGCCGATAGCTTCAAATGTGAAATACAAGATGGCTGCTGGCGTTCATGTTTTTAACGAATTTAGGAAACAATTGATGACTCTCATCTAGATGTCACCCCGAAGAACCATATGCAGTTTAATGATGATCGGATGCCGAAGCATATAATCATGCAAAGAGCAAAATCCAAGATTGTCGGCCATGTTTTTTAATCCGAAATCGTTCCAATTCTACAGCTCACATCTAGATGTCATTCTAAGTATGTATGTGCGTTTTCAAAACAATTATGCAATAAATCTACCGGATGGCTGCTGGTGGCCATGTTTTTTAACGAATTCAGAACGCTCCAATCTGGAGGTCATCTCGAAAATTTCGAAGATCCATAGTGCGTTTATGATCGGATGAGGGATGTGGCATGTTTGGTGTGCCGAATTATTTAGTCTTACCTTATAGTAAAATCCGGTAGCCATGTTTTAGTCACAAATCGTTCAAATTTGATAGCTCCCATTTAGAGGTGATCCAAGATATGCCTGTAAATTATCATAACATTTCTACAATAAATGCGCGATGCAGGGTGTGCTGATGGATTAAAAATTTTAAACCCAAGTTGGCTGTGGCGGCTATGTTTTAAAGAATATCTGAAAAAAAAATGGCTCCATAATGTGTGTCACCCCGAAGATTCATACTTTGGTGACAATGGGTGAGTGATGTGGCCTGTAGGATATGCCAAAGGAAATGGTTGACGTACGACGGACGTTTTACATTTGGTTGAAAAACAGAAGTTATTTGTAACCATGCAATGTGAGTGAGTACCGGTAAAAGTGATGTGAAACACTCCGGTTGGATGATCAAATAGAAATGGAGAATAATCTTGCTTAAAGCAGTTTTTTTTTAAATATTAATCAAAATTCCAAGCAAAACACCGTCGTTTTTATATATTAATTAAATGCAATGACTCTTGGCGGCGAAATAACTTGCGTTAGTTTATCGCCGATTGTTGCGTCCCAAATCGAGATGTAAATATTTACAATTATGCGTAGTTCAAACGATGATATCTATTGAGTGATGCGGTCGATTTCTTTGAGATTTTCGGCGATGTTAGCAGAATGCTACATTTCCACAGTTGGCATAGTGCCTTTTTTGTACATGTAATGTAAGTGAGTACCAGCTGCGTGTTAGTAATGGATGCTTTTATATACGAATATCCAGCAATATAGCGCACATGATGTTTTCTGAAGGAAACCGAATTAGTGCGGTAATCCGCTTATATTGCATAACATGTTCTGTTCAAAGTTGTGTCATTTTATATCAGGAGAAGTGGTTCGTAAATGCTATTTGGCGGCATCGCGGCTGTGTTGCGTGTTTGAGCATGACAGGAGAAATCCACTTACTGGTGCCAGTCTGGGCTATAATCGCATCACATTCACAATGTGTCGACGTCTATCACATTTATGATCTGTGTTATCGTGATATTTCCTGTGTGGAAATCGCTGGGAACTCGATAACACACTTGACTATACAGGGGCGTGGTTATAGAGGGTATTTGTTGCATGGGGTGTACGATTTAGTATTTACAATTGCATCCCTATTGACTCAGACTCAAATCCCAAAGTCCGAGAAATACAGTACCATTTGCACCATCCTTGGGTTGGAATTTCCAAACTGGTTTCGCAATGTTTCCAACTGTTGGAAATAGCCAATTGACATCCCCTATAGTTGGAACACTTCAAACTGATGGTCCATTTAAATCCAAAAATATACCAAAATATTACACTTTTTGTCCAAAAACAACAGTGTTCCCACTAAAAACTGGTTGCAAAATGATTTGAACCTACTTTCTGTCCGAAATGTCCAACTTATGTAGGCATGCAATTTCCTAGACCGTATCTTCTCGTTCAAATCGCCATGCTTGGGAACGGTTGCCCTCTATGCGCAAAGTGTCCATTTGACACAATCCGAAGACATATATAATCAATAATACTCCCGTCCACGATTCTGGGCGTAATGTCCGTTATAGAAGAGTAATGGGATGGGACTCGGTCCAAAAACAGCACCAACCCAACCGATATCCCAAGCTATTTTGGACCGGGAAAACATTGTCTAGCAATTTCCAAGAGTTAGTTTTGTTGCCATGGTTAGAGACGGAATTTGTGTGACATGAAGAATGAGGGTTTTCTGATCCATTATGTATATGGACATGATTGCTTATCGCAGTCGTTGGTTTCTACGTGCAGTGTAGTGATTTCCATGTGATATAAACCCCCTGAAATGTCTTCCCTTCACCTGTAAAATCGAGAACATGATATGTTCTGGTGGACTAAATGCAGGGTAATCCCATTTGAAAACAACCACTCCACTATAGATGGAAATGGAAAATGCTTGAATTTCAGCCTGTTTTCCCGAAAATCCGCACATTATCTGCTTATAATAGAACTTGATAATCTGATGAGAATCGCCTCATGTTCAGTCGATAATGTGCTGAAAATGGGAGTGCTTAGTCACATTATCGACTCATAATGAGGCCATTCTAAGCAGGTTATGTGCGCACAATGACACCAACAAGCCAACTCATGACTGTTCAGGTGTGCGCTCTTTAGCATGTGTTTTCGCCGTGGCCCGTGCCATAAAACGAAATAATGTACATGACTACATTATCTGCTTATTTCAGAATGCAATAATCACATTATGTACCTATTTCACTTTATAGGTCGATTATGTGCGTATTTGCCTGAGGATATGTTGTGAATTTACACCAAATGCTACTACTCATGAATAATGCTAACATGATCGTGCACCGCATTCGCGCGCTAATTATTGTTATGAGTCATGCTACCTTACATTTAATTATAAGAAGCGTGGGATTTTTTTTGTAATTTAAGTTCAGCATTAGATTTTGTTGCTAAAACACGTGCCCTGATTGGTCGAGAACGAATAACTTTAGTTTTCGATTCACCGGCAACACACAAGTGAAAACAAACGAACGAACGATGAATTTGCGATTGACAACGTTTCCTCGCAGCCAGGAGTCGCGTAATTGAGTGCAATTGCATGTTGGCTATACTGTCTACTGTTACCATTCATTACCATACAGCTATTTGGGTGCTGTTCCGAGTAACCACATGGAACATACCCAGATAGAAGATGCTCCGGAAAAGCAGAAATCATTGCATTGAGATCAGAGCTTTACTCTGCCAACCTGTTCTTATATCGTCTCATCCATTTTGTGTGACAATCAAAACAAATCGCCGATACGGCCTAAATACGTTGGTTAGCCGGGGCACAGCTAGCTTTTGTGAACAGTATACCTAACACAATTAATACATGTTGCTTGTGTGTTGTATGTCTAACTGAACCTGGCTTGTAATCTCGGAATTAATTTTTTTATTTCTTCGCAGGACTTTATCTTACATTCGTCATGGGGATGAGTGCGTCGTCTGTTATATTCGCCGTGTATATACTTCACGTCCACCACCGAGGCCACCATCGAGGGCCGCCACCAGCCTGGCTTAAAAAATTCATAACGGGCCTATCCGCGATCCTAAGAATGAAAGTTAAACTCTCACCGGAAAGAGATAACAGCAACTGTGATGCGTGGGACAGGGCGGATATGGAAATCGAACACACCATAACGGAAGTGACGAAACGGAATTTATGTGACTTACAGGAACTGATGCTAAAAGGCGACCAGAATAGCAATGAACAAAACATGGATTATAAATCGACAATGCGGCACAAGAATCCGATAGAAGACGATGTTATGAAGTATTTCCGTTACATTATATCTTCACAGGAGCGGATGTCAGCTGAACGGGGCGAGGTATTAGAATGGCATGAGATCGCAAGGATTATAGATAGATTCTTGTTTGTTATTTTTCTCGGTGTGACTATAGTGTGCACCCTGACATTTCTGATCATACAGCCCAACATTAAGGATAATTCAATCGACAAATATATAGAGATACTGAAACGGAGCTGATGCGGCGATGCGATCACGTGATCATGAATCCAAGAGTGGTGCTATGTTTAACCCTCCGCCTTATGATAATGATCGGATTATACAGCTCTTAGCTAATTACGTGTACATGCTCTACGACGCACAGTTACACTAATTTTCCAAGAATTTGTGCAACCAATGAATCGGCTACAGCCTTTTGTACATGTAGGTGTGTTGGTCTTCTATATGATCATAACATAATCAGCTGTATAAAATCAACGGACTGTTACTCGTTCTAACACACGAGTGTTGTGAGACAAACGTGACCGAAATTATGTGTCCATCTCGCGATGGGAACATAAGGAGCACGTGCATTTTTGAATCACCATTGATATACGACTCTCTCAATTTTATGTAATACACACAACAAGTATATGACCTTTTGAGAGACACACATGGAATATCTCATTGATCACCAAGTCAAGCATACATCAGGCTGAGCTGAATTACGGAAATATATTACGTGATCGCAACCAGTTACATGTATCGTCTCTAACATATCAATGTATATTTATACATGTACTTCGCACATCCTGGGCCCTATATTATAGAATACATTTTTTTGTAATATCAGCGTTAATTTGTGATTCACTAATTTTGTAATACATATCTTGTGTTCTATAGTATTCGACTGAATTTCTATCAGTATATTTCTTTCATTGAAATCGAGACCAATATGACTTTTTTATCGGGACTCAGTGACGTCACGAAGTAACTCTAGTTGCCAAATGAATCGGTGAAATTGTGCGCGCGCAATACTCTGGTGGAGTTAGCAGACGTTTCACTTTCGCATTGAGTTTTTTTTCTTCACATCCGTGTTTCACTCCAAATCATGCTTTCTGGTGATCAAATACAGGCTTTTATAGATGATCAAGTGCCGACAAATACCAAAAATAACCAGAAAAGTTTACTTCCCAAAATTTGGATAAACATACAGATGTGTAGAGTTTGTGTTTTTCTTGCACTCATCCAGGTTGTGGTTAAAAGTCATATTGGACGAGACACGCAATTTGACTTTTCAACATAACATGGACTCGTACAAGAAAAACACATACAAACAACATTGTATAATAACTTTATAGTGTAGGGCCCTGGTTGTGTAGATCCGATGGGAACATTTAATAAGTCTGTTGTTCTCAGACTGGCATTTTCGTGCAAGATAATAGTTACACAAAGATTGTGCACGAACATGCATGATCCATTTGTGTAAGCAAGTTTGCCACGTGATAGTCATTATTGTAACTGAATTTTGTCATACATGTATGTTTGTCAGTTCAACTCCTACTAGCGTGGCTAAATGTGAAATAGTGACACAATCCTACACGTTGTGACAGAAGCATACAAAGTGGCACGAATTATCAGTAAAAAGAACATTATTGTCCGACCAACAAAGCAGAATGGTCGACGGATTCAAGATGGCCGCCATAGTTCATCTAGTACCCACAAAATAAGATGTACGTATTTACATACATTTTTGTTCCTTGTTTGTCAAATTAGTTCAGCAAATCACAAAAACTAAAGCTGTTATAAGTATGCAACAAGAAGACGAGTTTTTCAATCATTCTCTGATTTTTTTTAATTAAAATGCCTCAAAAATGGTCAACATGGGAACAATAATGTTCCTAATTGTCTGCAATATATTGCCTTATCACGGCCAAACTATTTAAAAAATAAGATAAGTGCTCTAATTTGAGTGTCACGTTGATAACATTGGTTCAAGTGTCCGAATTATATTATTGGTTCATGGCCATCTTGAAAATGGCGGTCTTACTGGATTTTTGTATGTCTTGTCGAAAAATATTTTTAGTAGTCCATATATAGCGAACACTCATGCCAAATTTCATGCTTGTATTACAGAGTGAACGATTGTACACTTAGCCGCCCTACTATCAGTTATGTTAAGAAATTAAAGCGACATTTAATCTTCAAACATCTAATTGAACACTGTGCGTGTTATTGCACATTCTGACCATAATCAGGTGTTTAAATAAGGATCAATCATGATATACCTACATATCGTCTATGGACTACATATGTCCAGGATATACATGTACTTGACTTGAAAACATATTTTATTTGCATAATATACACAAAACGGATTGGGGGACAAGTCATTTCAACTTATGAAGCCCCTCTCCCTATAGCCTAGACTATAATGGAACACACATGTTTAAAAGATGATGGTATAAATAGAAGATCTCTAATGAGTCGCATTTCTATAAGAAATGTATTAAGATCGTCCACTAAATTCGATTCGAGTCGAGCTTTAGCGAGGCTCGAATCGAATTTAGTGGACGATCTTAATAAATTTCGTGTAGAATTGCGACGAATTTGAGATCCATTTTATCACATAATCACATTTTAGCAAGGAAAAACGATCTCGAAACGGCTGGGTTTAAAAAATAATAATATTGATTTCCTTATCACAATCAAAGAGGAGGTAAAGACACATTTAAAACAATATATAGTTCCATTTTAAATCTATCTTTTCTTGTTGACAACATTGTTCAACTACGTACCCTTATCACCCATGTTTATCGCACAGTCAACAACCTAACACAAATTGAATATCATAATTCTATTCTAATTTACATACTAATAAATAAATAAAGTTCCGGCATTGACATCGATATAATTGCGATAAGCTCTTATTTCACTGCGCGTGCCGATAATACACGTGTGTCTTAGTAAACATATGAGGCCGGATTTATGGGCTAATTATGTGATCAAAGTACTTAATGTATGTCGATAAGTTTTGAAATATATAGTTTGTATTGCTTTCCAGAAGTTATCAGTCCAGAATTTTTTTTCTCAGCTGCGAGTTGTGCTTAAGAGATGGCACTGCATGATGACTATTTGGTGTGATTGGCGAGTGATGTTAGGCATGTATAAGTGATAATATGTGTATGTTGGAGGGAAACAAATTATCCTGATGATACAATTGTACTCTGTGTTGGTATTCGTTATGCTCCGGAATGCAAAACAGATGGTTAGTCGGAATTTAAGTCTGGTTGGGAGGATTGTCCATTTGTGATGCCACTTTCACATACTAAATTAAAAATACATGGATGCTCATGCAGTGAGAGCATATATTTGCCCAGAACTAATACAATGATCCCCGTTTTCTCCGGGGCGCACATGCAATAAAGCATACTTTCTATTAGTTTCTAAGTGATAAAAATATCGAGCGTTCGTTTCACATTTGCACATAATGTTGAAAAGCAGTTAAAATTTGCCATCACTTCAATAAATCAGGCTGGTGCACATGCATGCAGCATCAGTATACACGCATTTCATGTTTTATCGCCAAACTGTCACACCAGAACACGACAAATGCTTGCAACTACTAGTTTAATTTGAGATTTAAAGATTATACGTCGTTCGACGCACTTAGTTTTCAATCAGTTCTTGAGCATTGTCATTTATATCAACCTAGACAGAAACGCACCAATAACCCCCAATTGGAACATCTAGATTTTCCATTATACGCTATGTTCACATATGCAGTTGTGCAATTCTTCGCTGATAGATATTTATCTGTTGCACACTCTGGAATCACAGCACTTGGAATTGCAGAATATGTGTCTTCGATCGTTTTAAAGGTACTCAATCCGATTGGATTGTCCCCATATAATCAGAAGTTCCGAGAACAACGCCATTTTTAGAAATGCCGCTTCGGTTATCAGAATGGATTAATTGCCCAAAAAATACAGTCAAATATAGTATAAAATTGCCCAAGTGTATTATTTATTAACATGTTGTTCGACGAAATTTGGCCTTACTATCAGCCCAAATTCTCTTGATTTTAGAGTATCCATCTACATCCGCAATTTGGTCCGAGACCGTCGGCTCGTCGAATTTTTACTGCGCCATTAATGAGTCTCGATGGTGAAACATAATAGATTTCAAAAATCGATTTCTAATTATATATTCTGAGCTTTGATAGTTGGGTTCATCGACTCGAATTAAATTTATTTATTAAAATAGTAATTGAGGGGTGCTTAATCGGATTTCGCATCTATATATATATGTGTGTGTGTGTGTGTGCACATGTGTATTGAGATACCTCCTTGTTGGGGTCGAACGAGCCATGTCTGTTTAAGTTAGTTTACAACTGATATTTGCACGAAATAATCATTATAATATCGACATGCTGTTTGCAACCATGCGATAATTCTTTGCATTTCATGGCTATTCGTAAGCCGTCGAAAATTTCCGAACAAATTCGTTGAGATAACGCTGCAAATAAGTGTTTTGTTTCTTATATTTTTCTTTAAATTTGAGATCGTTTCGCTTGTACCGGTTCAATTTTTTAAATAAGCGGTCGCGTACAAACTGTACATGTAGTCAGAGAAGAAAATCTAGAGCTTTTTCCGCTCTGAGAATTGTATGGTACATGCTACATAATTTTTATGATTAAAACGAAGATAGAACTGTGTGTGAGGTTTTAAAATAGTTTCATATTAAGATAACGCAATATATACCTTTCCGGACAATCGCGTGTTATTCCGTTTCCGATTCTTGAACAATAATGCATGCAATGGACCTATCCGTACGTCCCGCCCACCTGTAGACTCCATGGTTACTGCTACTACGCACCACAAGCCATCTCAATTTCAATATCTCTTCAGTGGTAAAATGGCTTCCCATGAGAACGGACTGTGTTGTTAAACGCCATGTAACACGATAATATAGCTTCTTTCTGAATTTCACGATTTTCAAGATACCTATGTGTGTATATATGCATCTTGTAAAAGTGACTGTCGTTAGATATAAACAAAAATAGAACCAGTTTTTAAACAAAAAAACAGGTGTGATTGTTAGGCCATTTCCGATAACCAACAAAGATCGATGTTTACGTTGAATCAAATTGTGTAAATGAAGCCATTATAAAACTTCAATATCAAATAGCAAATATAATATCGAAGCTATGCTAATAGTTCACACCTTGATGAAATCACGATATCAGTTTACCATACAACGAGCGTCCTGAATGAGGCCCGGATGCAAAGGATTATCAAACAATGGTCTTTTAAAATTCCACATCATATTTTGCCGTCACTAAAGTACATTAAAGAAAACGCCGACTATCATGGAGTCAGTTACATCTTGCCATGAAGCAACAATGGCACAAAGTGAACTCGTTCGGTGAAGGTTGCATGTATACACCGCGAAGCACGTGCAATGTGTGAAATTTCGTGTAATTCTCTTGGAAAACATATGTTGATTCTCATTTACACGTCCATTGTCGCATTAATATGGAGGAAGCTTTAGATTCTCGAATGGATTCAGTAAAACGTTCGCATGAGATCCTACAGGTTAGTGTGAATAGCATACATTTGAACTCAATATTACCACGGTGTTATAACAGCAACACATGTGTATACATTTATAACGAAAAACACTTAACATAAAACACATACTCGCGGCACAATTAATATTCATAACTCATCATCGATCGGGACTACTATTTCCACGTTTTAGTTTGAAATCTATTATATTAATATTGGAATTTAAATAACATTAGGGTCCGAGCGTGGTCGTTGGCATTGTTTAATCCACGTAAACAGATGTCTTGGTTACTTTTTTTTATTTAGGAAACCGAACTAAAACATGTGTATAAATATCGTTCGTCAACCGGACATGTTCCCCATGTACATTTCAACGCCATTTTAGCTTTTTAACACTCATTTTGCTCTCGTGTTCGTAAATTCCCTATGGCTTACAACGGTAGTTAAAGAACGGCTTGTGGTGTGTTTCATATCACTAGGCAGGCACATGTCGCTTCCGTGTTTAAGCTATCGGCTATAATTGAAATTGGGCGGTACATACGGATAGGTCCATTGGCGCAAGAAGTGTTCGGACACGAAACATTGTGTTCGAAGTGGTATTTAAAAAAAATAATTTTAGGTTTTGAGGTCATTCTGCATGGCCTCATCTGCTATGGGAGACATAGCCTCAGATTGAAGTTCCCAAGTTATGAATATTGTGACGTACACCCATTGGGAACATCGATTATGCAATGCGTCGTCTGTCGATTTGGGGATATAGAGAAACTAATAAAAAACTAAAAAAAACTAAAAAAAACTAATAAAACTAATAAAAAAAAAATTCTATGTGAAGAAATTTCTATAGAAAATTGGTAATAAAGAAACTTTCCAGACAAGTTGGGACCTAAGCAGAATGAGGTCCCAGAGGGTGAATTTAGTGATGCTAGCCCGCAAATAACAGGCACATTAAACTTTCTGATACCCTCAACTTGGCGAAGCGTTAAAGTGATTATCACGTGAATGACTTACTATTGGTTAATGCCAGCTGTCATAGTTTGGGTGCATGGCTGACTATATATCGGTAGGGCTATATATAGCGTTTACGTCCAAGACCCGTTCGTACCCCGCTTAACCACGCGTGATATGTTAACAGGGACGTGGCTTGATTGTCTCTGTTTGGGAGGGGACGTCTACCTTGAAATTTCCAAATGCACCACCCTTGAACCAGACCAAAACCCAACGTGTGCGAATTTCCATTTGCACCCCCCCTTGGGTTGGAATTATCCAAGTGGTATCTCAAACTTTACAACTGTTGGAATATTCCAAATTGACACCCACCGAAATTTTTTAACTGATAACAATTTCAGACAAAAATTTGGACGAAGTATAGAAAATTATGCCAAATATTGCTCTAAAAAAACAACACAAATGTTGCGTCAGGCGTGAAATTTCCAAATGTGGATTTTTTTCGCGAAAGATGGGGGGGGGGGATCTTACAGACTTTCACCCGAACCCCCCTATCGCTACGTTTCTGCATGTAAACGAGAATATCAGTGTCCGATCTTTTAAGATGTATCACCATAATGATGTATGTAATGGTGTGGTGGCGATCTCCGGGCAGTCTGCGGCATGTTATATATAGAGGATCTACGAGTCCCCAGTTTATAGCGTAATTTACAAAACGAGTCCAGTAAATTAGGTCTGGGCCAAAGGCGAGGCCCAGACCTAATTTACTGGACTCGTTTTGTAAATTCCGCTATAAACTGGGGACGAGTTGTAGATTCTATTTACTACATGATCCAAAACCTCGACAAAACATACTTAAATCAGTAAATGGGACGCGGAACTAACATCGGCGTCTATAAGGCGTGCGTTTCATGTAACTATGCGTTGTTTGTCCGCGTACAGAAATAGTCCCAGATAAATAAAGACTCGTTAGCGTATTTAATGGCGTATATTTAATGGCATACCTTTTCAAACTGAAGTTTGTTGGAAAAATATTGGAGGCCATAGTATTTTGAGACTTAGCGTACGGAATGTAAACAGACCACAATCGGGAAGTCAAAGGTCACCTGGCATTTATAGAAGGGTTTTTATTGAATGGAATAAGGTTAGGATCATGTAATAAGTTTTTAATTTTTATTGGAACATAAACAATTAATCTCTAACAGAAAGCATGGCAGACTTTTATATAGAACGAGATTTCAAAAACCTGTGTATACCCTTCATCATATTTTGAAAACCTATGTACCGTTCAGCATATTTTCAAACCCATGTACCCTTCAGCATATTTTCAAAACATGTGTACCCTTCAACACCTTTATGGTGAGAGTGACCCCTTCAGAGATACTAATGCTGAAGGGCTATGGGTCACTCTCACCAAAACATGTACTGAAGGGTACACAGGGGTTGTAAATGTGCTGAAGGTTTTGTGACCGCCACCGTTACTTACACTTTGTTTCTGAAAGTCTGGCGCAAGTTTGCAGTTTGTTTTCAGTTTATTTTGATGTTCATTGGTACGTAAAACATTTACTCTCTAACAGAAATCATGGCGCTTTTTAGCACTTTCTTTTGTGAGAGTGACCCCTTCAGCGATACTAATTGTCACTGGGGTCCGATTTAATTCTTTTCTGGTATGGGACGCGTACACATGGTGGGTTTATGATGTCGAATCTGACATAGCATCTTTAAGACATACATACACAGAACGACACGAGTGTGCTGATGGGAGATAATATTGCGGTTATGTCCCATGTCAGTCTGGCCGCTAGGTGGCTATTTCAGAGGACCGCTTCATTTCCGGTTATAATATAAACAACACCATTTCAGCTAGCGTTTGCTTTGACACAATGTATACATTTTACCGTTTGTATTTACTTCATGTGTATTCTGGATATTAGGAAAATTCTGGGCCAATGTTGTGCAGTGTTCTGCAACAATCGTAGCGGTAATAGTTTTCCAAAAGGCGATGACATATGGAACAAAGAACTTCGCGAAAAATAGATCAATTCAATGAAGTGACGAAACAAAAAAGAAGTAAAAATGGGATCGATCGGAACATCCTGTGATTTATGCCTCACACTTTAAGGAAGATGCATTTATTTTCAGATACAACGAATGTAAGAGTATTATCACTCTGATACGACACGAGTGCTAGTGCGGAAGGATAGAGGCGCAGTTGACCTTATTATCTGAACATTTCATATGGGATAACTACTCATCAATGATGCTTTAGTATATAAAGGGTTAAATGGACACAGTGTGTTCGCAGTGGGTAAATGCGCAAAAAATATAAAAGACTGCAAAATCATCACCGCTATAAGAAGAACACAGAGAAAGAGACGAACTTTGTTCTTATATGCATTATTGATAGTTTTCCAATAACGAAATTTCGCATGTTGATACCATTGTTATGTAAACAAATATGTTTGCCAACAACCATCGCTAAGAAAATATTTTAGTCTTAATATGATTTTCAGAATATTTGTCAAAGCTTAGACTTTTTACAATGTTTGACATCAAGTTTTGATTAAACTTTGGAATCTTATTTGACTAATTGGACTTGTATCGGTAATTTCATTGTAGCAGTAATGTTTACATGAAAATGGTTTTGACATGCGAAATCTCATTATTGGAGAGTTATTAATAATGAATATAAGAACAAAGCGAATCTATTTTTGCATGTATACTTGTTGATGATAGTTGATTACAGACTTTATTTTATTTCGCTTTGAACCGACTTCGAAGACCCGAAGTCATTTTAAAGGCATGGGCGGCGTTCGTTGCAGAAATATTCATATTTGTTCAAATCGCCATCAACGGAAGGAATATTAACATATATATATAGTTTTGTTCATATGCCAAACATAATTAGCGCGTAAATAGTATATTGTCGTCAAGACGTACGATGGCGTACGTAAACAAGAACCTGCTCGTTTAAATAACACAGCGCAATTCTATTGGTTAATCACACGCAAATGATATAAACGCTCATTATTATTTCCATATCAGGAAAACAGTAACACATAACGCTCTTTATGTTTACCATATCCGGATTTAAACAAAAACCAGGTTCTGTAACGCTTTTTTTGCTTTTGTTTACATAACAAAGGAACACATTTGACAATAACATACTGTTTATGCCATATTTCTGATTTGGTTTAAGAACAAAGTCTGTCTATATTTTACTATTTTTTCTGTTTATGACGATTTTTGACGGAGGTGAATATTTTAACAGCATACCCACCGCCAACGCCGCCCGTATCTTTAACTTAGATTAGTTCTACGTAAGAGACACGAAACCCCGCGGCTACGTCGGCGATAATAAGCTGTGAATTCACAAGACATTCCAACACGATGTGGAAAGTTTATATAGAAATTGGAACACTTCATTCTATACCCCCTGCTCAATTTAAGAAGACCGTCAGTTTTCGCAAATTTCGGCTTCCGTAGTTTCAACTTTAATTTCTCAATTAGTGAGTCGAAATATGTCTGAAGATACGACAAAGATGTGTCTTTGTGACGAAAATTGAATTTTTTTCTCATTATAGGCAACATAACCTACTTCCCGTTTAGAATGACACAAAGCGCCATGATAACAGACTCATCATGTTACGTTCATAGATATACACAGGCAAATTTGTCGGCAGTTTTTTTCTGGCAATTCTTCACAAAGACCTCAGGCGTGTAACATATGCTAACTATACTTTAAAATGCGTATGTATATATACCACCGTTTAGTATATATGGTCAGTGAGGTACATGCGTATCTGTAATTATGTAAATATACCACCGTTTAGTATACATGGTCAGTGAGGTACATGCGTATCTGTAATTATGTAAATATACCACCGTTTAGTATACATGGTCAGTGAGGTACATGCGTATCTGTAATTATGTATATATACCACCGTTTAGTATACATGGGCAGTGAGGTACATGCGTATCTGTAATTATGTATATATACCACCGTTTAGTATACAAGGGCAGTGAGGTACATGCGTATCTGTAATTATGTATATATATACCACCGTTTAGTATACATGGGCAGTGAGGTACATGCGTATCTGTAATTAAGTATATATACCACAGTTTAGTATACATGGGTAGTGATGTACATGCGTATCTGCAATTAAGTATATATACCACCGTTTAGTATACATGGGCAGTGAGGTACATGCGTACCTGTAATTATGTACTGTATAGGTTATACTGAAACTGACATTTGCAACAGGTAAACCTTAACATATGTGAATAATCAATCGCGCAATCACGCATGGCACCTCATGTATATCCACTGAGCTATAAATAGACAAAACCTCACAGGCACGTGAAAGAAAAAGGCCCCCCTTAGGCCTGAAACGCCCTTCAAGACATACATGACAGCCTTCACACTACATCATCACCTGAAAAAACAAATGAAATAAAATAACAGACGTGAGAATATTGAAAATTCAAACTCACAACTATCAAAATGTAAACGCAAAATGTGCCATGGAGTGACGTACCTTTGACAACATTCAAACAATCCCATTTATACTACTAAATATGTATGATCTGGGGGGGGGGGGGGCAGCACACAGCCCTCTGTGCCGGAGATGTCCTTGAATATTCATGATGCCTGATTGCGTAACTAACACAACTAACGCCATTTTAACCTTATAACACGGGCCCCGTTCTTCATTTCAGCGCACTACACGACTCGCTCAGCAACTACAACCACAAAACATTAAAGGGACACATCGGGACTCTCCCATACCCCATATTAAAGCTCGTGGGCTCTTCCACATACAACATTCATTCAATTAAATCCAGCTTTTGCCGGGTTCAGACATGACGAATTTCTATGTTCAGATATCCTCACAACAACAAATCGTGGGGTGAAGGAGAAGATCACTCGATCTTTTCGACCATCGTGGGTGCTTCGCGCCCACCACTCTCTCGTGCACGTGAAAGCAGTGAACGTCATCGCGAGAGTTAGTTGTGGCAAATAGTTACGACGAGAGCCACGATGTTCGAACTGTACAATCATGTAACTTGCGCCATAACACATGCGTCTGATCAAGTTCAACTCCTTCACATATATGTGCGGTTCTGTGTTTACTGAATACCACCAGTCAATAGTATCAAATAATTGTTACCATTTTAGTTATGGTACGTTTATACACTGGCAAGATTGAACGGCATTTTTTGCAGGCATTTTCTCATAGAAAACCATATGATGTCATAAGATGAACGGCAAGATGCTTATAAAATGACATGAGAAGTACAATTTTCTGTAGTTCCACATGTAAGGGTCTTTTACATTGCTGTATATCTGTATACACATATACATCTGTATATGCTGTATATACAGTTCTACATGCATACCAGTGTAAACGGGTTGATATAGAAATGCACACAGAAAGAAAACGGTATTCGTTCGTGTGAGCAGAAATCGTGTCCGTAAAAGGTCACGGTCAACACCAAGGCATTTGCGACAGGCAAAGCTGATTTGATTAATTGTTACCCGGGCTTGGCAAATGTGCGTAATCTTTCTTTGTCAGTTCAACCCATGTATTCCATATGGATATGGAATACAGCTGGCATTGAAACAATTGTCAGAAAATCCGGTGCGCTATCTTTCTGCGGCAGTAGCCCACGACCGGGCCCACCATCTCCTGCTTCTCTTAGACTCAACTGATGCCGACGCCACACAGATCAAATCGCTTTGGTCTGCTGATAGTTGATTAATTATTTTTGTCTGGCCTAAACAGACACGACTCATAGTTAAATGTCAATTACCAGAGTACTGATGAGCGCGCGTTCACTATCAGTAATCATGTTGTGATCACATTAATCCGCGACACGTGACTTCACACATATCTGTGTACTGATCTACACCAATGTAAACGCCCCCGTAACGCCGCTACTAATTATAACACGCTTTAATTGCGAAACAATTAATTGCATGCTAATGACAGCCAAATTTCGAAGCAGTTAGATGTGATACAGCTGCATTTTATAAACATGTTTTTGCATTCGGTTTCTGGCACATTGTAGCTTTCTATACCGAAATGCCTGTTAACCCTTTCAGTGCCAAGTCTTAGAGCTCTTTTCATCAATGTATCACATTATTATAATCAATACATTTGAAAAAATGCTCAAGGAAATATGGATTGATACAAAAATCGGGCTTGGCACTGAAAGGGTTAAAAAGAATGCCTGGCAAATTTGAAGTATACCCGTAGTATATGCTCAGTGCAATCATGTCGCAGTTGAAGTTTTATTATACAGATAATGCATGCCTTGGAGTTGACTATTCCTCCACGAGGACCACCATTTTTGGCATAATCAGCGACAGGACATGCATTATTTATTATATTATATCGAACATTGGTGACAATTCTCACACAATTTCTGTGTCTGATTTTGTCACATTTGTATTTACCCTGCATGAAATTTGAAAATCGGTCTCAGATTTTAAATTTAAGCCAATCTTTTGATGATGGCATGGTAGCATAACTATGTTATTAGTTGTATCTAACACGCATCTCTTCGTGATTCATGCATTTATTTCCATAAATTCCATAAATACGTCATTAGCAAATACATTTTGGCGAAATTTCGGAAGTTAACTTCTTTAACTTGGATTAAAATGGAAAAGGAAGTTATACATAACGTTCACTGGCATTACACAATTAGGACTGTCCGCTTACCAACTTAACATACAAACTATTAAATACATTGTATAGCTACAGTCAGACATTTTTAAGATCATAACAATTCACCAATAAATCTAATATTGCAACAAGTATCGTACACAATATATTTTCAGTTTGGCCGAATCTTCAGACGGAAATCAGATTGCGCGATATGAGTATGTTACTATAAATAGAAAAAAGAATAGTAGGCATGTAGAAATCCTACTGGGGTACTATAAATGGCTTGGAGTTGACTATGCCAAAATAGTGGTCCTCGAGGAAGAATAGTCCACGAGCCGCAGGCGAGTGAACTATTCCTCCTCGAGGACCAATGTTTTGGCATAGTCAACGACAAGACATCCATTATTTATTATATTATATTGAACATTGGTGCCAATTCTCATACAATATATGTGTCTGATTTTTAATATATTTTATTTACCGTGAATTTTGGAAATCGGTCTCAGATTTTACAATTTACGGCAATCTGTTGACGATGGCAGGGGGCATAACTATGTTATTAGTTACATCTAACAGCGCCTCTTCATGATTCATGCATTTTTTGCTAAAAATACGTCATTAGCGAAGACATTTTAACTAGCTTAACTTCGATTAAAACGGAAATTGAAGTTAAAAATAACTGCCGCTGGCATTACAAGATTAGGACTGGCCGCTTGCCAACCAAACGGACAAACTATTAAATACATTGGCTAGCTATGATCGGACATTTGTAAGATCATTACATTTCACAAATAAATCTAATGATACACCGACATTGCAACAAGTGTCGTACAAAAATATATTTTCAGTTTCTTCGGGCGGCAAAACGATTTCGCGAAATGAGTTTGTTACTATAAATAGAAAAGAATAGTAGGCATGTAGTATAGCAGTGTGCAGCCAATCAGAAGGCGAGAAAGTCACGTGAAATATTATATTGTAAAGTACATTTCCGCCACACAAGGTATCGTATCGGTCTAGAGCATTTGGGTGAAATTGCCACACTGGATGGACCCCTCGAAGTAACGCAATCAACGGAAGATAGAAATATAGGTGAACAATCGAAGACATATACATTGTATTTTCGAAAGGCGTCATCACCTAACAAAGAGCAATCGATAATTATCTGAAGAATTGCAAGAAATTCGATCGCTGTGCAATAGGCTGGTCTACTCATATACTTGAATGCAGGTAGGAGTATCCACCCTTTGTAAATATGTCCTGCTAATGTGCTGTGATGTTGGTTAGTCCTGCAGATTTACATCTTCTTCCGCATACGGCAAATCTTGTTGTATCTTCTAGAGTGTTTTAATGCCGGCGCATGCATGATAAAACGGTTAAAATATCTTATTTACAGGTTACAGATTTAGCTATATAATGTTGATGGGCAACATCTTGTTGATAAATAGTAACGTTATCTTCCATAAATTGATAATAATGCATTCAAGAATATATATGTTTAAATATATATAGCCTTTGCCACTCAATTGCCAATTGCAACAATCAGAAAAGCTAATATTTTAGAATATATTTATTCTTGAATGATTTATGTTGCCAACAGATTTTCTTCGAATCGCTCGGACCGCCAAACTTAAAATATAAGAAAGATAATGGATTTTTATCAACAATATCAGTTTGCCCCACCAACATGATATAGTCAAAGCAACAGGAACCACCAACAATCCAACAGGACGAACACCATACAAATCAGCAGGACACTTAACCAGGGATGTTACATGTACTCTCGAGTGTTCGGAAACCACGTTGAATTCAATTAGGGAACTCATTGAGCCGTTTAACTCCTATCGACATTTATCTGTCTCAGACATCCGCTCTCGTGCGGGAGGACGCCTCATTCGTTTCCGAGTTTACCTTACTTGTTGTCTACCGCAAGATTTTAATATGGTCCAAGGTTGTATTTATAGTGTGGGCTAAACAAAAGCTGACCGTATTTCAGGACGAATGGAGAACGCAGTGTAATATTGTCGTTATGCCGCGTTCACGTGGACCTGCACGGACATGTCTGCACGGAAATACCAGATACCAGGTCAATTTAGGTTTGCACAAAATAAATATACTTGCATGCGTCTGATCACTAACACATGGTTAGGGTTGCTCAAAATATATATGGTATCGGATCTCTATCGGTGTGTGGCATTTCACTCTGAAATTGCCAATAGCTCACATTGGTTTCTTATCTGTTCTTAATATTACCCAAACAATTTGTACCCACATGAGTGTGAGTTTCATAGGTCATAAGCGTATACCTTTTCCTAAATTCTATCATTTCGCTCTTATGTGTATCTGAGGCCTTTTCAAAATATCATTTATATGTATGATATATCAGGTTAAAAAAAAAACAAGTGGGGACTTATAGAAGACGGAAAATAAAATACCAGATAGAACCATATTTGAACCTTGTTGAACATTTCGCCGTTAAATTAACTTTCACAAAGCTTCGGATTAGCAACTATGTTTTAGAAATTGAGAAAGACAGACATAAACAACAAGTACCCACTGATGAAAGAATTTGCAAAAAGTTGGCGTAGAGTTAGAAACCGAAGAACACTTCATATATGAGATGCCCCATTTATTAATTTTTTTGTTTTTAAAGCGTTTCTTTGGAGTATTAAACGAAAATAATCAGCCTTTAATACTATGGCTGGCCAACATAAATTCTTACTCGTTTTGAGAAAAGGTGAACCCAACAGATATAATAGCATCTGCAACATTGTCCAACTCTTTATACATACACGGTGTGAATCACCAAACATTGGACATTAATAATTATATGTTAAGTGAGCTGTATTTATAATAATAGTTATTTGATGTTTGTAATTGTTTTCACATCGGCCTCGAGTGGGGGAATCTCTCCATGTCCAGATTGATACGCTTCCCAACTCTCGGCGAAATCGCTCCTTTTTAGGGTCTCTTTACATTGCTGTAGATCTGTGTACAGTTCTACACGCATACTAGTGTAAACGGGTTGATATATAAATCCTAGATATGTCCAGATTTGGTGCACGAAATATACGTTATGCTATGTACCCGCATGAGTTACCATATGTAACAAAAACACATCGCATTTTTAAAACGACTTCTAAATGTAACTTTGTAACCCTTTTTCAGCAATAAAACACTTCGCATTTTTAAAACGACTTCCAAATGTAACTTTGTAACCCGTTTGTAACAAGGATGGGTGAAAAATTTTCATTTATCTAGTTGGAGTTATTCTCTGAGAAGCATCTGTAACTATGTAACAAAAACACGTCGCAGTTTTGACTTGTAACCGACATTTGGAAGTCGTTTTAAAAATGCGACGTGTTTTTTGTTACATAGTTACAAACGGTTATCAGAGAATAACTCCAACTAGAAAAATGAAAATATTTCACTCATCCTTGTTAAAAAAGGGTTACAAAGTTACATTTGAAGTCGTTTTAAAAATGCGACGGGTTTTTTTGCTAAAAAGGGTTACAAATTTACATTTGGAAGTCGTTTTAAAAATACGACGTGTTTTTGTTACATAGTTACATATGCTTATCAGAGAATAACTCCAACTAGAAAAATGAAAATATTTCACCCATCCTTGTCAAAAAAGGGTTACAAAGTTACATTTGAAGTCGTTTTAAAAATGCGACGTGTTTTTTTTGCTAAAAAGGGTTACAAAGTTACATTTGGAAGTCGTTTTAAAAATGCGACGTGTTTTTTGTTACATATTTACAGATGCTTATCAGAGAATAACTCCAACTAGAAAAATGAAAATATTTCACCCATCCTTGTTAAAAAAATGGTTACAAAGTTACATTTGAAGTCATTTTAAAAATGCGACGTCTTTTTTTTTTTTAAAGGGTTAAAAAGTTACACTTGGAAGTCGTTTCAAAAATGCGACGTGTTTTTTTGTTACATAGTTACAAATGATTATCGGAGAATTACTCCAACTAGAAAATGAAAATATTTCACCCATCCTTGTTAAAAAAGGGTTACAAAGTTACATTTGGAAGTCGTTTTAAAAATGCGACGTGTTTTTTTGTTAAAAAAGGGTTACAAAGTTACATTTGGAAGTCGTTTTAAAATTGCGACGTGTTTTTTGTTACATAGTTACAAATGGTTATCAGAGAATAACTCCAACTATCAAAATGAAAATATTTCACCCATACTTGTTAAAAAAGGGTTACAAAGTTACATTTGGAAGTCGTTTTAAAAATGCGACGTGTTTTTTGTTAAAGAGTTACAAAGTTACATTTGGAAGTCGTTTTAAAATTGCGACGTGTTTTTTGTTACATAGTTACAAATGATATTCAGAGAATAACTCCAACTAGAAAAATTAAAATATTTCACCCATCCTTGTTAAAAAAGGGTTACAAAGTTACATTTGAAAGTCGTTTTAAAAATGCGACGTGTTCTTTGCTAAAAATGGTTACAAAGTTACATTTGGAAGTCGTTTCAAAATGCGACGTGTTTTTTGTTACATAGTTACAAACGGTAATCAAAGAATAACTCCAACTAGAAAATGAAAATATTTCACCCATCCTTGTTAAAAAAGGGTTACAAAGTTACATTTGGAAGTCGTTTTAAAAATGCGACGTGTTTTTTTGTTACATAGTTACAAATGGTTATCGGAGAATTACTCCAACTAGAAAATGAAAATATTTCACCCATCCTTGTTAAAAAAGGGTTACAAAGTTACATTTGGAAGTCGTTTTAAAAATGCGACGTGTTTTTTTGTTAAAAAAGGGTTACAAAGTTACATTTGGAAGTCGTTTTAAAATTGCGACGTGTTTTTTGTTACATAGTTACAAATGGTTATCAGAGAATAACTCCAACTATCAAAATGAAAATATTTCACCCATACTTGTTAAAAAAGGGTTACAAAGTTACATTTGGAAGTCGTTTTAAAAATGCGACGTGTTTTTTGTTAAAGAGTTACAAAGTTACATTTGGAAGTCGTTTTAAAATTGCGACGTGTTTTTTGTTACATAGTTACAAATGATATTCAGAGAATAACTCCAACTAGAAAAATTAAAATATTTCACCCATCCTTGTTAAAAAAGGGTTACAAAGTTACATTTGAAAGTCGTTTTAAAAATGCGACGTGTTCTTTGCTAAAAATGGTTACAAAGTTACATTTGGAAGTCGTTTCAAAATGCGACGTGTTTTTTGTTACATAGTTACAAACGGTAATCAAAGAATAACTCCAACTAGAAAATGAAAATATTTCACCCATCCTTGTTAAAAAAGGGTTACAAAGTTACATTTGGAAGTCGTTTTAAAAATGCGACGTGTTTTTTTGCTAAAAAGGGTTATTCTCTGATAAGCATCTGTAACTATGTACTATGTCCCGCACTCGAGGTATCGCTCCGCCAACAAATCTGGTGCGATAATTTCGTCAAAATCCAGACACTCATGCGGTTCTATCTATTTCCCGGATTATCACGTGACGGCTTTTGCCCAATCAGAAATAGCGTTAGTTAAAGGATGGATAATAAATCCTTATATCTCATATCTTATATCGTATAGTGATGAATAGTCGCGTGCTTCGCGAGATACTTGGTCATCGCGCCAACAAAATTAGTATGTGATATAAAAGATCTTCAATTCGTTATGTTGGGATATACGATTTTATGAAAATCGGTTGATAAATTTGATTCACAATTCGTCTACGACTCGTTATGAATCAAATTTATCAAACTCGTTCCATAAAATGTTATATCCCAACAAAACTCGTTGGAGATCATCTATATGTATATATCTGTAATGCGGTGTTAATTTTGGTTTTCTCTTAGCCTACATGTACAGTAGACATAATCTGTATCGACGTATACTAGCTGAAGCGGTCCATCACACACAGATGAACCCTTTCTGTACTAAATGGATTCTTCCAGTCAGTTAAAGGTATACACCGGAATGGTATATTATTCATTTGGAGGGATCTTTAGGTGATAAAAGCAGACATATAACTAAAAGTGAAGAAGGAGCCCTACTTATTGAGGGAACGTTTAGATAATAAGTTCAACAAACGATAACTATACTCATCAATGATGCTTTAGTATATGAAGGGTTAAAAAGCATCTGATTTAACAGCGACATGAACAGATTTAGGAATATGTGTATACACGTACGGCCTGTGAAACTCACACTCGTGAAGGTGCTAAATGGCTAGGTTAGAACAAACAAGCAACCAATGTGAGGTATTGGCAACTTTCGTTTTGTAACCTCGTAACAATTATGTATATATTATCTATTTCAATGTATACCCCGCCTGTTATATTATGTATTATATTCTCAAACACTGTTTTTACGGTTTAATGGGAAATAAACATATTGAATTGAGAGTGAAATGCCCATCCGCAATAGAGAACCGCTACCGTATATAGTTTGCCACTATCTAAAACCCTTAACCCTTTCAGTGCCAAGTCCGATTTTTGTATCATCTTGGATTCAAATGGCTCTAGCACCTAGTAGGGCCACCTTTATTTTTCGGTGAAATCCGGATTCTTTATCTGGATACCATAGGGAACAATAAAAATAAGGTTATTTGTAATCATCGGGGGGTGCAGGTGGACCTTATTGGCTCCCCGACTAAATGTATCAGCGACATTCTGAACTCTTCGACCTGTGACCTCTGGATCAATTTTCCCACAATGCTTCGCAAAAGCGGAGTGGAAGTCACGTGATTTTTAACCCATTTTTCTTGTCCGGATTTTCATCGCGTCGAAATTCTGTTTCATGGTATTGTAAAAATTAATGACGTCATTCACGCCTAAACATGAAAAGCAACTGTCTGTCTGTCTGTTTGTCTGTCTGTTAGCAATGGCCGGGAAAACTGCCGGACGGATTTCGACCAAATTTGATACCTAGGGGTACTTGTCCGGGGAGTGTTTTGGACGAGTCAAATCGTGACCCCGACCTGACATTGACCTTCAAATGATCAATTCAACAGGTCAACCTGTGGTATTGCTTAAACATTGAAACTTTCCGAAATTTAAAGAGCTCTTTCCATCAATGTATCACATTATTATGATCAATAAATTTGAAAAATGATCAAGGAAATATGGGTTGATGCAAAAATCGGACTTGGCACTGAAAGGGTTAAATGCATATTATCGACTTCTTCGGTGTATGAAATTGATAAGTTGGTATTCCGGTGCTATGCAAACTGGAGGAATGTAGCATTCCATATTAACATCGCTGAAAACCTCAAGCAAATGGGCGGTACCACTCCATAGAAAACATCGTCTGAACTGTGCTCAATGGTAAATAATTATTTCTCAATTCGGGACGCAACTATCGGCGGGACGCAACTATCGGCGATAAACTAACGAAAACAAGTTCGCCACCGAGAGACACTGCATTTAATTAATATATAAGAATGACGGTGTGTATTGTCAATTTGGATTATAATATTTGCAAAAATAACTCCCATGAGCAAGATTGTTCTCCATTTATATTTGATCACTCTACCGGAGTGTTCTACACCAATATACCGACGACCATCAATCAATGTGAACACGGTTCACACACTGACTGCAACCGTATGCTGTATTTGAGTCATGCACATGGATGCAAACAGGATGCCATTGATAGTGGCTTCAGTGGTGTTTAAAGATACCGGCCCATATTTCATGTTTTGTTGCTAAATAATACGGGAATGAGCTCGTTACTTAATAAACTGATGGGAGTCGGTTGAAAATAACCACCGTACTGAAATAATCTATCTTCAATTACGCAATTATAACGCATAAATTAATGTAGAAAGGTTGAAATCAGCATCTGCGTTTAACGCGACGTGTTTCCAAGTGTTTCAGACAATTCCATGTCTTCATTCAACCAATATATCTCATATATATTTTTAAGACCTCTGTCTGTCTGTTTGTCTGTTTGTCTGTCATTTATACAAATCTACGATTCTCGACCGATCGGGACGAAACTTGGTAGTGTGTGTAGTTTGACCAGGCGGTCGACGTTGTCGTATTGGCGAGCCCGTGTGGCGCCCGCTTCGCGCATGCGCAGACGAGATCTCGGAAACGGGTGGAGCTATCGACTTGAAATTTGCTATGTGAATGTACCTTGCCCCGGATACGAATTTTATCGGGTCGCCGAGCCGTGCGACGCCAGCTTCGCGCATGCGCAGACGAGATCTCGGAAACGGGTGGAGCTATCGACTTGAAATTTGCTATGTGAATGTATCTTGCCCCGGATACGAATTTTATCGGGTCGCCGAGCCCGTGCGACGCCAGCTTCGCGCATGCGCAGACCAGATCTCGGAAACGGGTTGAACTATCGACTTGAAATTTGGTATGTGAATGTATCTTGCTCCGGATACAAATTTTATCGGGTCGCCGAGCCCGTGCGACGCCAGCTTCGCGCATGCGCAGACGAGATCTCGGAAACGGATAGAGCTATCGATTTGAAATATGGTTTTTGAATAGCCCGGACAACGTCGGGCTGGGTAGAGCTATCGACTTGCTATGTGAATGTATCTTGCCCCGGATACGAATTTTATCGGGTCGCCGAGCCCGTGCAACGCCAGCTTCGCGCATGCGCAGACGAGATCTCGGAAACGGGTGGAGCTATCGACTTGAAATTTGGTATGTGAATGTATCTTGCCCCGGATACGAATTTTATCGGGTCGCCGAGCCCGTGCGACGCCAGCTTCGCGCATGCGCAGACGAGATCTCGGAAACGGGTGGAGCTATCGACTTGAAATTTGCAGTGTGAATGTATCTTGCCCCGGATACGAATTTTGTCGGGTCGCCGAGCCCGTGCGACGCCAGCTTCGCGCATGCGCAGACCAGATCTCGGAAACGGGTAGAGCTATCGACTTGAAATTTGGTTTTTGAATAGCCCGGACAACGTCGGGCTCATCGGCTAGTCTACTATATATTTTGGGACTTCTGTCTGTCTGTCTGTCTGTTTGTCTGTCTGTTAGCAATGGCCGGGAAAACTGCCGGACGGATTTCGACGAAATTTGAAACCTAGGGATACTTTTGTCCAGGAAGTGTTTTGGACGAGTCAAATCGTGACCCCGACCTGACCTTGACCTTCAAATGGTCAATTCAAGGTCAAATCGGGTAAAACGGACGGATTTCGACTAGGGATACTTTTGTCCGGGGAGTGTTTTGGGTGGGTCGAATCGTGACCCCGACCTGACCTTGACCTTCAAAATGGTCAATTCAAGGTCAAATCGGGTAAAACGGATGTACATGTACATTATTTCAAAAACGGCCAACGTACTCTGTGAGAAGTATGGGCCCTCCAATGGAATTCATTCGCGTACATAGGAGTGATAGTACCTGAGTGATGAGGCCCGCGGCAATATGTTGAAACATAGTTAGCACGTATTTCATGCTGCTAGTGTATTCTTGCGATTTAATAACTTCTGTCTGTGATATGCTCCGGTTGATATTATAGTAATGACGTAAATTTTTCACGAGAAATAAGCCCACACGAATTCCAATGTATCGACGCCAATCGCAGTAAAACCTATAAGTGGAATGCTGAGAACACTTCTAAAGATGTAAATGCCAATGGAAACAGCAGCAGATACCGTGATCTGAATAATGTGATAATGACAAGACTAGTATGGAATTAGGTATAGCCACGTGTGACATTCATTAGGGTTTAACTAATGTGGTTACGAAACTGTCCTTAACTTAATTCCGTATCCCTAATTTACACAGTATTAACTTTGACCTATACATTTTTACACATGTGACTCAGTTGGTAAGAAGCGCTGCACGCTAGTCCGACATAAGGTGGCCATGAGGTGATTCATTTTTCCACCCAAATTTTTGGCCACATGCATTTTGTTTGTTGCCAAATCCAAAAAATGACATGTTCTCAATTTTTTTATCTTTTTTGTCTGATTCCCAACTCTATGCCTGAATTAAAATTTATCCGCATATACACACAAAATAAATTATTTTGACATTACATGATTAATAAATTTAGTACAAGTATTATTTCGATTGTATCGGTATTGCAGACAAATAGCGACAACTTACTTCGGCGTCATTCACATTCGCCTATTAACCTATTGCTTTAGACTAGCTGCTCTTATAATACAGACCATCATTAGTACATGGAATACAATGTCGTCAATAATATATTTGCGTGCCTGACCCGAACAGACAAAGAGTATTAACTGTAAAAACAATTATTTTTCGTGTTTCGTGCAAAGTAAAGTATTCTGTTCTGAGATCGTGACGAGCGCAGAGCCAGTTACAAAAAATATTACATTGAAGAAAGAAACCATATACTCATACATATATGGAGCTCTCTCAACCATTCAATTAAGCCACCTCAGAAAGTTAACCCTTTACCCAACAGAACGGCCCTGTGCCAATGCATTCTCTTATATATGCGAGTCGACCATAGGTCGCCTCGCATATATAAGAGAATGCATTGGCTTAACATATTAAAAATTATAAAATTGTTAAAGAATGTAAGAAAAAATGGTAAAAAGTGTTAAAAAAGATTTTTTTTAGGCCAATGCATTCTCTTATATATGCGAGGCGACCTATGGTCGACTCGCATATATAAGAGAATGCATTGGCACAGGGCATAACTGTAACTATCACAATGTGGTCAAGGAGCCGGTTCCAATGATATCCATATGTGTATGGTTCTATTGAGACATACCCAAGATATTTTAGGCTGTTGAAGCTTTATTTGGCCGGTTTTGGCCGTTTTGTTGGGTAAATGGTTAATAGAGGGATACTCTGTCCGGAGACTTATCATTTATGGATTGGGCGCTTACTTGATATGCTCGGCCCTTGGTACCAATTGTCCCCCTTGCTACTCTGGTCGATCGTTCGGGACAGGAGACAATAACTAGGGTCGCTGGACATGATGGCAGGTCACATGATATGTCTGCAAGGCATTACACGGATAAGTAACGGCGGGAGTTAAATTTTGTTTCGCTCCACGACAGGATGAAGTGAAATCCTCCTGTACAGAATGATATACCTTACATATACATATATATACAGTATCAACATAAACCTTACATTATGGAACAATAATTTAATCACAAGCTGTCAATTCACGGAATGCTGTAAAGAGTTGGTTGTCATTACGTGCGCTCGCGCAACAGTATGGCGATCAGACAGATTCGTTCGTACCTTGGTGTCACTCTGTTCCGTTTCACTCCATGACGTCACCAAAAACGACGTAAAACCTCGTGGCGTTCTGACATTTTTACTGTGCCGCGTTTTTGCTATGTTTATTTTATGTGTTGTTTTCGATTATTTGTTTGTCGCCGATATCGCCATTTGTCGGGATTCCCTGTTTCTATATTTAAAACTGGTATGCTCGTAGTGAGCCTCGATTTCGATTTTTTCTCCCAGGTCAAAATACGTCAGAGTTATGACAAAAATAGATCGACCTACATTTTCTCCATTAGAACTCTACATCAAAGAGTCTATAGACTCCTTCTGGAACTACATAGACTCCTTCAATTGGGTATTTTTACTTATAATTGGGAAGTTTTATCATTTTTGGTTCGTGCGAAGACCTCTTTTTATCGTGCGGGAAAAGAGAGACATTCAAAACGCGATTTCGTAATTCGACGCAATAGGCTGAATAGCCCAACCTTCATCCGAGTTCCGGGTCAAATACGACGAATGACGTAACACAATACAAAACGCATTTGTTGACACAAACACCGTTTGAAGAGTTTATTATTACATAAAATGATCGTTATTGATTAATTATTGATTAATTATTCATATTTATTGTTGCATATTGGCTGCTATCAATATTTACACAAATGGTATTAATTATTTCTTATAATTGCTCCTTTGGTCAACTTTGACTATCGGAAAATGAAAATGAAAATATGAGCTGAAAAAAATGTAATCGATATTAAAGGTACGGTTGGCCTTGACGGTGGGTATCCTTTGAAAATATTTCCAACCGTCAAAAACCACCACAAACAGAATGAACATCAAAATGTAGACAGACTTTGTCCGTATACAAATAAGAAATATCGCATAAACAGTATGTTATTCGTCATATGGTTGACCATTGTTATGTAAACAAAAGCATAAAACGTTACTTTTCTGGTGTTTGTTTATATTATAATGGTAAACATAAAGAGCGTTCTTTGTGGGTGAATTCCTGATACGGAACTACTAAAGAGCGTTTATGCCATTTGTGTGTGATTAGCCAGTAGCATTGTGCTTTCTTCTGTAACACAACCAGGCTCTTGCTTAGGTAAAACATAGTAGGTCTTTATGATAACATGCTGTTTACGCGATGGTCTTGGTATATATGAACGAAACTGTATGCGTTTTACTGTTTTTTCTGTTTACGGTGATTGGAACAAATATGAATATTTTCGACAACTAAGGCCTCACGTGCCTTTAAAGTCTCATCCTTTCGGCAACATGGAATTGATTTTAATTACTTAAATGATTAATATAGTAATTTGCATTTTATCTGTGATGAAATGAGAAATGGTAATTGTCTTTTTTTGCTAACATTAAATTAAATTAAATAAATTAAGTAAAATACAGAGAAATTATTTTTTTAATTATTTGTTATTACATTTTTGCCCACGTTGGCATCTCTCTGAGTGCATTCTAGTTTAATTAGCCATGCATTACGTGGGTACTGTACGCCAATTTCAATAAATTCCCGGTGATAACGATCTAGAAAAATAAGTTATTTGAGTCGAATGTGCAGGTATTCTATAAACGTGCAGGGTAACAGGTTGTCTTAAAATCAAAGTTAATAATTTGATATGAATATAATTTACGAAGTTCCGTGTACAGCACGTAATCAAATTAATTGACGGACGGTTAGTGGATTTGGCAACGCGTGGCACATATGATCGTGTACAAAAATATGTTGATACGGGGCGTAAACTCAAGCCACTCACTGACTAGTGACTATACAATAACTTAAATAAATATATAGGACTAGTATGCATATAATATAACATTTATTTGATAAATTTGCTTGAAACTGTACAACAATTATACTCGACAACGACAATTTGTATTTTCGCATTCCGGCTGATCTGCCATCCGTAACATTACTTCGTACTCAATAGACTTTCAAATAATGGAAATCTGGTTACCTTATTCTTCGACTCAAAGACTATAGAAACCAACAACAGCATTTGAGTACAATACTCCCTTAAAGGCACGTGCGGCCTTAGTTGTCGAAAATATTCATATTTGTTCCAATCACCGTAAACAGAAAAACATTAAAACGCATACAGTTTCGTTCATATATACCATTACCATCGCGTAAACAGCATGTTATCATAAAGATTTACTATATTTCACCTAAGCAAGAGCCTGATTGTCTTACAGAAGACAGCACGATGCTGCTGGCTAATCACACACAAATGACATAAACGCTCTTTATTCGTTCCATATAAGGAATTCACCAACAAAGAACGCTCTTTATGTTTACCATCATAATATAAACAAACACCAGAAAAGTAACTTTTTATGCTTTTGTTTACATAACAATGGTCAAATATATGACAATAACATACTGTTTATGCGATATTTCTTATTTGTATACGGACAAAGTCTGTCTACATTTTGTTGTTCCTCCTGTTTGTGGCGGTTTTTGACGGGTGGAAATATTTTCACAGGATACCCACCGCCAAGGCCAACCGTACCTTTAAACTAACTTTCCCTTTCAATTAATCGGTGTCGGTCACTCACTCGTCCAAAAATAAAACAAAAGCTTCACAGTCGTGTCTGGAACGTACGACGCCAGCATGATTGATTTCAATTGACGGACAAACGAAAAATGAAAAATGAAAATTCGCTTCAACGTGATATGCGATTGACAGGTGTTTGTTCCAAAGACATAATTGTTCATTGCAAGGAATTTGTAAATTTTGGTGAAAAATGGTTGGATTCAATTATAAGAAATAACTCTTGTTTAGACTTTAGAGTAAGGTATTTGAATTGTAACCGAAAGTTTGAATACAAATTTTCTGTTAGGCGCTACACGCTTTATATAATTGGTCCAATCTCTACCAGAGCTCTACATTCACATTTCCTCTCTGACTCTGTCACAGACCGGGTACTAGTCTGTATTTTTCTATATTTAGCGCGGGGTTTTCAAGCAAAATGGCGAGACCGCGATCGACCAGTCAAATTCCCTATGCATGTGTTTTGGCACAGGGGCCTGTAACGCGCTCCGCTGCCCGCCCCCCCCCCCTTTGCGCTGCCAATATACACCGCCTCTATACACGCGCCTGCTTCACGTTAATGGTAGTATAATAGAGACAAGGGGAACTGTAGGTCTTTCCCGTTTTACAATCTTTCAATCAATACCACAATCTCCCCTGATAAGTTAGTAATCATGCACTGTGGGAATGTAACATTCTACTAACATCGTCGAACATCTCAAAGAAATCGACCATACCATTCCATAGATATCACCGTCTGAACTATATACGCTTAATTATAAATATTTACATCTCGATTCGGGACGCAACAATAAACTAACGCAAATTATTTCGCCATCGAAAGTCATTGCATTGAATTAATATATAAGAATGACGGTGTGTGTGCTGTAAATTTGGATTAATATTCGTTAAAATAACTACTTTGAGCAAGATTATTTTCCATTTCTATTTGATCACCCAACCGGAATGTTTCACATCACTTTAAGACGTTGTGTTTTCTGAAACTGTACGATCGGCGTGGCTGAAATTTCGGTAATATTAATTGAGTTGAATGCTGCATTGTTTAATCCTTTCATGGCGGGAGATGCGCTGGTGCAGCATTAATGACCCTGTGCCAGTGCATTCTCACATATATGCGAATATCCCATTGGGAACCTCTCATATATAAGAGCATGCACTGGCTTACAAGGTCAAGGTAAATATTGTTATACCAATGCATTCCCTTATATATGCGAGACGCCCTATGGGCGACTCGCATATATAAGAGAATGCATTGGCACAGGGTTTTCAGAAAGCTCCATGAAAGGTTTAAGTGGGAAACGTGCCTGGGCACTCGCTTGTAAGAATCAATCATATAGGTATTTAAGACAATGTAGCACCATTAAATGTAGAATAGCATAGCCGAGCATGTCGTTAGCTTTGGTAAATATGCTTTGTATATACATTTTTACGTTCAGCATAGAGTTGTTTTTATGAGAAAATGTTTCCAAAACAAATTCGTGCAAACATGCCAGTGTATGAACGCACCTCAATCAGTTTGGACCATTGAAATAAGTGCATACAATATTGCTTTAATCGAAACAAGATATATAGCTATAGTTAGTTCTTAAATATACATGGTCCCCACGATGATACATATATTATACAGCGTTTTATTCTTCCCTTTTATCGTCGATTGAAAGGGAGAGGAAACCTCTGCAGTGAAGGTACATAAATAGCCATATTTTATTCCGCGCGTATGTTAGGAGCGATAACTCATGGCTGATATAGCTTTGTCGGCTGATATAGTAAAACCCAGTACTCACTTACAGTATTGCTCTAAGTAATAGACTCCTTAACCACAGCAGAATTATGGGTAACTTTTCAGGATTTAGTCGGAACTATGGCTTGTTGCCATTCATCTGAAAGCTTTCCCCTGCTGTAGGCGAAATGTTTCAGTTTGCATTATTCACGCTTCTCCCGAATGCGATAAGTGCGCGATACCATTCTCCGTAAAACAGATGTATTGCCTTCCGAATAGTTGTGGCATGCAGAATAAGTTGGGTGGAAGGGTGTGTTTATTTATCTTCGTTTTAACGATGGAGGAAAAGCCAAGATTAAAAGATAAGATGCGATGTGGATGTGGAAGCCATCACATTGTGTGTGTCATTCCCTCCATTTGATTAAAGTGATGGGAAACACCCCGGTTTGGTGATCAAATAGAAATGGAGAATAATCTTGCTCAAAGTAGTTATTTTTACGAATATTAATCCAAATTTACAGCACACATACCGTCATTATATATTAATTCAATGAAATGACTTTCGATGGCGAAATAATTTGCGTAAGTTTATCGCCGATTGTTGCGTCCCGAATCGAGATGTAAATATTTACAATTAAGAGTTGTTCAGACGGTGATATCTATGGAGTGGTATGGTCGATTTCTTTGAGATTTTCAACGATGTTAGTAGAATGCTACATTCCCACAGTTGGCATAGTGCAGGAGCCCGAACTTATCAGTTTCATGCACCGACCAAGTCCATAATATGTCTTTAACGAATTGACGCATACTTATTCGTGAACAAATTATACCACGCGAGTGTACATGTGTTGTCAACTAAACACATCATAAAAAGAAAGTCCCCCCTAATATAATGTGTAATATTTTCGGAGATATTGGATTTTGGTGAAACTTTCCACAAATGATCACTGGAGCTAGAGACACAATCTGTGCGAAGGACAGCCATGTAAGTGGTGTTACGGACGACTGACTATGAGTTGATTGGAGGAGGGGTGCTTTTCAAAAATGGCAAACACACAGGTAGAGTGATCTCGGCGACAGTATTGTTTCCTTGATTACACATTGTGCACTGCCAGTAGTTTTTGTCAGAAAATGATGTTGTGAGTCCCACCGCATGCTCTAGAGCATAACTTTGCCAAATGGGAACAGTAAGTAGTTGGGAAGGTTGAAATCAACTAGTGATAGGTCGAATACCAACCAAAAAACAGAGGCATAGCTATTGGCCTTTTGGGGGTGATTTCTCCATAAAACATGTTGCCCGCCACATGGGTTGATGCCAAAAACCATACAGAATTTAAGACAGTGAAACCAACTGATTGGCAATATCGCAGATCGTCACCTGTTCATTCAAGTGATTAGTTTCTATCTATATAATACCTTGCATATAAATTAGAATTTACCTTTGTCGCATTACAATATTCCATTGCACGATGCACAGCATATAGCGAGTTGAGCGATATCTCTTGTGATCAAGAACTTCATTAGGTTTTTGCTGTATCGAGTATAGGAGGACCCAAAATGAAACAGCAACTTTTACGAGTATTTTACCGCGATCACTGCATGAGCCTATACGGACATGTTATGTGCTTACTTCACTACTTCAAACTAATAATTTAGCATGCATCTACTATGCACACGTTTGAAGGACGTGTCATTTTACCCTTTGTATACTAGATAATCATTGCCGAGTATTATCCGGTAGGAAATGTTCAGATAATAACTTCAACGATGATATTATCTGAAAATTTCCCTCCAATAATAGGACTATTTCCGTACTTGCATTATTTGTCACCTGCTTATTTTTTTCTTCTGACAACACCCTAAATGAATAATAGACCATTACCCAATGGTTCTGAAATTAACAGGTGCCGAAGTGTCGAAAAATCAGGTGCCGAAACGTCCAGATGCCGAACCACAATCACAAGTGCCGAATTTAATCATATCGATGAATGTTTGTGTCGTAAATGACAACGAAGATACCCTGTGCGTTCAGCCGCTACCAAATAAACGACCCAGTTTATAAAATAAACTCAGTTGGTTAATACGAGCCCTGGGCCTACATGTACCTACAACGTCTTCATAATATCTAAGATGGCCACGAATCCAGTATGCCCATTAACATATCATAATATTTAATTTGTTTATTATAAATAAAACTAGAGAAAATACAGAATAAGAGTTAAGGATCAGTGGACTCCAATATCGAGCACGAAATGTGGTGACTTTTTTGGGCCATGCCCATGTCAGTTGTTTTTCCAGAATTTTGTGGTAATTTTGGATTGTGGACAATGTATTTTGTCAAGTAACTCCATTGAGCAATACATAGCTACGAAAAATGATGAATATTGCAAGAGTGAATTCCTAGATAATAAACTGGGGTCCCCTGATCCTTAATGTGATACATCAAATGGAGGATTATGCAATTAAAATTATAATGAAAATACATTTCGAATATAAGTTAAAATACATTTAGGATTCAAATGTTTTAGCAGAGACAAAACTTAAAATGGAATATTAATACAATGTATATTTGCCAACACAAGTCATTTAAATTAAGGCACACACCCAGAATACAATCAGAAAAACGCATGCATGTTAGATATGATAACCTTCTCAGTGGCCATTTAACCCTTTTTTCACACAGAACTCCTACACCATATGGATTAAATATTTCGGCATTATTGCAATATCCGTTTGAATGCTAATGTTTGAAAAAAATATTTCTGTGAAAAAGAGCGATTTTTCATCAAAAAAATAAATGTTTCGGTTCCTAATGGCAGGAAAATCTAAATTAACCAACACTTTTTTCCTATAAAGTAGAGTTATGGTATGATGTAGTAATTTTAATACCAACACTGTATGCAAATAAGTGAGCACTGCGCCAAAACCTGCTAAAAATCGTAAAAGTCCCGTGGGTAACATTCATCGTAGATTTGGCAATAGCCACAACAGATTCCGTTATTTTTCACTATTATTTTCGTGAACAATATATATTTCTCCTTAAAAAAAATCGGTTTCAACTTCTTCTACCTTGGGTGGGGTACTCGACCACTTTTGGCGTTTGTCCGCTGCACTATCCCTATAATACACTAAATAACACGAACATTTTAAACCGAATACAAGTTTACATTTTCACATGTATAACACTATATCTGTTCTATACATGTATTTAAATGATTTTATTCATTTGATATTAACTTGCTACATATATAACTTCTTGATTTTACCTTCGTCGAGAACGAAGTTCTGTTATAGCGTCATATTTATGTTCGTATCTTTTAAGAAAAGTTACTGGTACTTTAAAGATATATTTACTTCCATATTGTGTGAGTGAAATAAAAACCCTCAGATTTGGGCGTATTTAATTTTTCATAATAAGAAATTTACCGTCGCATATTGCATTGTACTTCGAGAAATCAATGCAGTCTCAATTGTTTGTACTCGTCATAGTATATTATTATCCATCCCATAACTAACACTATTTCCGATTGGGCAAAAGCCGCCACGTGATAATCCGGGAAAATGTCATATTGGACTCCCGAATTTCATATTGGACTCCCAAGTCTGCAATATGACTTTTTTTATCGGGACTCTGTGACGTCACGAATTAACTATTGCGAAATGAATATGTGAAATTGTGATGCGAGCGCAACACTGGTTGACTTAGCAGACGTTTCACTTCCGCGTTGAGTTATTTTCCATTTCAGTGTTTACTGTTCCAAATCATGCTTTCTGATGATAAAATACAGGCTTTTACAGAGAATTAAGTGCCATAAATACCAAAAATAACCACTAAAGTTTTATTCCCAAAATGTGGATAAACATACAGATGGATAATAAAAATGTCATTATACAATGTTGTGTACAGTATGAGTTTTTCTTGTACTTGTCCAGGTTGTGGTGAAAAGTCATATTGTCTCGTCCAATATGACTTTTCACCACAACCTGGACAAGTACAAGAAAAACTCATATTGTACACAACATTGTGTAATAACTTTATAATATAGGTACATATAAAGTGTTTAAGTATTTAATTGATATGTCTATACACCATTTATAAGACCATATGGATTTCTGAGATTCTATTTATTACATGATCCAAAACCTCGACAAAACATACCTAAATCAACAGATGGGACGCGAAACTAACATCCGCTTTTATAAGGCATTCATTCAATAGTTTTATTGCCTTCGTCAAGAAAATTTATGACATACAAGACAAAATACAAAATACAAAATCAAAATATAATATACATCACGCACGCGCCACCATAACGATCACACCACGCATCCTGACTTTCCAAAAATGATCTGGGCCCCCACTGACTATCCCTTCCAGTGTCGTTTTGCGACACATGGCAGCTGATAATCAGGTAGGGCCCAGTGCCATCACATGCGTACTTAAAACCACACACCACCACTAGCAATTCATTTTTAAATACAGTAATTGAATACGGATTACAATTATTGCTCTATATATATAGATACATATTATCATATTTTGAATTTGTACGGATTATCTTAGCTAATTAAGCCTATCATTGAAAGGGTGTATTCGTACATGTATCTGTAATAGGGTGGTGTGTGGTGTTACTCACTGTCTTACTCGCCTTACACCTCTCATTCATAGGAGAACATATTACATTAAGCTTAAATTTTACGTGTTTTATAGGTTTCAACTAACTTTTAGAAGCAATCATTTCATATAATGTAATGATCCATATACAGCATATAGGTCATATAATACATAGGGCATGCAATAATATTTTTGGTCAGCAATATATCTGTGATAATTAGGATTTGGCATGGTATATTTTAAATTATATTAATATATTCGGGTCATCGGACCACCAGATCAATGGCAATTTAACTCATGTCCCTCTTTATTGGTCTTTGGGCATACCAGGTAGTTAGCCTCACTTGTGTCAAGGTCGTGTAATTAGGTCAGCACGTGCTGACCTGCTTATAAATGGAATGCGGTGTCTGGGCGAGTCGCTTCAGTGACCTAGTGATTATCTTTACCAGTGCGACAAAAGTGGTCGGAATATGTTGTTTTTCATCAGGATTTTATTTCCTATCATCCAATGTGGATTTATGCTGTGGAAACTCGACATTTGTGTTAATTGCTCTACGGAGAACATTCAACTTATATTTTACTTCCGAAGTTCCGTCAATAATAATAAATCAAATTCAATTGTTACCGGTATTAAATTCAATATGTTCGCACATTCGGATATATATTGAAACATGGTAGTATTGATACATTGTGTCACATTCAGCTCAGTTCACACCGCAGTGCTTTTTAATGGCAATTAGTCACAAGGGAATTCATGGTGTTCATGACAGATGGAAGGACTAATATCTCTGCTGCTCAAAGGGTGAGTATAGTCCACTTGATACTAGTGGTACGGTTTACAAGTATGCTCTACAGTTTCCAGACACTTGTTAATGATTTATTCACAATAGTATATGCAGATTCCTTAATCTAAAATAATAAATTATATTATAGATTACACTGGAATATACTTAACTCATCCACAAATCGGCCAGTAAATACAATTTCAGCCCAAGTGCCAAGGAACTTCGTTTAACACCTCTCACTCTGTTCCACCATTCTCAGCAACTAATTAATGGTACCCATTTTATCCACTAATATATAGTTACATGGTTAGCCTTTTGCTACTTAGGAGCTGCTGACAGCTTAAGTTAAAGTCATATGTAGGTTTTAACATTTATAGTCTTGAGAGAAAGCAGCAATTTATTTGTACAAGTGCTTACCCATTACTATTAGTATTACTAATGTAGTTGAGCCAGAGTGAGAGGTTTTATGTTCAAACATGATGATTATTATTTATCAAATTTATGATTAAACATCATATACATTTTTATACAAATCAAATAATAATTATTTTGGACTTGATTTGTAATTTATAATGAAAATATATACACAATTTATACAATTAAGTATACTCTCCATATGAGAGGTCAATTCAGTCTGGTGCTAGTCTTACATGGCCGCCATGCCATCACGGTCAGTTATAATTCCATCAATGTCGATGGTGTTGCCATATGCAGCAACATGTATGGTCGGGTTTGTAATGTTTAGTGCCTGAAGCACTAGTACATATAGTGGGCCTTAATTCCCGGGTTATGTCATTCTCACTTCATATAAGTGGGTTTTGTGTATTGTGTATGCGGTAAATTCACATTTCATTTGATAGGGGTTGGGTCTGCTAAATTGTAAATCATTAGTGTTTCTAAGCACATAAAATCTTAGGTATTTCTCTGATAAGTCTTACAATTGGCTTTAATTTATCAGTGTTCAAATTAAATAACTCATTTAGTTTGAACACACTTGGTCTTTCATAGAAGTACTTATCCATACAGTGTTTTGAGTTTTTTGCACACTAAAATAGCATGATATTCATCACCTATACCTTCATTACAGGCTTTACAAATTCTCTTTGAGAGATCAAATTCCTCCCAATCACCAGTTTCTATAGGGAGTCTATGGTTTCTGGTTCTAAATCTTGCTATGACCTTTGCATCTGATTGGTTGAAGTATTTGAGATATGGTTCCATTGCATAATTGTGTTTAACTGCTCTATAAAATATGTATTTATTAGAAGTATCAAGTTTACCCCTCCATTCTTGCATGTGCATATCTCTTAGTCTATCCCTTGTTGCATTTTTGATCCATTTACTTCTACATAAATTTTGGTCACTCCAAATAAATGACATTCCAGTTTCATTTAATATTTTTCTGATGCCATTCACCCATTTAAAGGCACGCTTAGTTTTTTTTAATACAAATCATTGAATCATATAGTATTTTTGTCAATTTCCAGCATTCGCCTTCAATTATTCTGGTCCAGTAACATAACATTTTGTGTTTAATTATAGTTGAAACTGGGATTATGCCCAGTTCACCATATACCATAGCAGTCGGTGTTGTAGTTTTCAAGCCCAATATGAATTTAAAAAACCATAACTCTGTTGTCTCAATCATAGCATTAGAACCATATCCCCATACTTCACATCCATACGTGAGGGTTGGCAAGATTGCTTTATTATATATATCAATTATAACATCAAAGGTTAGATGTGATTTTCTCATTTTGTGAATGAGTGAGAACATAGCCTTTTTGGCCGCAGCACACCTTTTTTTCTTTTCATCAATAAATAAATGGTTCTCATTGCTAAATGTCACCCCAAGATACTTATAACTTTTGGATAATTCTATAGGCTCATTTCCAATATAGAAGATCTCATCTTCATATTTCCCTTGGCCAAATACAACAATTTTTGTTTTAGAGCAGTTAATGCTGAGTTTCCAGTCTAGACAGTATTGATGATAAGAATCTAGGATTTCTTCTAATCCCTCAGTTGTGTCAGCCATGAGTATGGTATCATTAGCATATAAAAGTGAAAACAATTTAACAAATCTGTGCATTGCTTTACCACTCAAGGCTGACAAAGTTATGGGATTTTGACAGTTTTTGCCAAGGTATGACTCCAGATCATTCAGATATAGGGCAAAAAGTATCGGGGAGAGATTTTTGCCTTGCCTCACGCCAATTGGACATTTAAAAAAGGGGGAAATCTTTTCATCAACTGAAACACATGATTTTATATCCTGAAACATACTTTGTATGACCTTTAATAATTGTCCATCAATACCTGATGAGATAAGTTTATACCAAAGACCATTCCTCCAGACACTGTCAAAAGCCTTAGACAGGTCTATGAAGGCACAATATAAACTACCATTAATATAATTGGTTAACTCAATCATCGAATTCAATGTATGTATGTGGTCAATGGTGGAATAGTTTGGCCGAAATCCAGCTTGATTTACAGAGAGGATGCCATTTATTTCTATGAATGAGTATATTCTCTTACTGAGTATACTAGTAAACAATTTGGCCAAACAGCTGACAAGTGTAATTTGTCTATAGTTATCAGGGGAAGAACATTTCCCAGATTTATAAATTGGTTTAATAAGTCCAATACTCCACTCTTTGGGTAAATGTCCAGTTTTGAGAATCAGATTAAAATATTTAAGATAAACTATTTTCATTTTAGGGTAGGAACCTCTGATATACTCATTTGTAACTTTATCGATTCCAGGTGCTTTCCCTGTTTTAAGACCTTGTACTGCCTTTTCGACCTCTTCGATATTAATATCTCGATTCAGTAATGATGTATCGTAGTTTGGTTTTACAGACTCTGGGAGCGGAGTATCAACACAACCTGTAACATTTGAAAAATGGGAATAGAATTCATCAGCTGAGGGCATGGGGTGATAACATGTTTTATCATCTATACTATTAATAAGTTTCCAATAATTCCTCGGATTTGTGCATTTAAGGCTCTTAACTCTGTTTTGAAACTCAATATTGTATTTGAACTTACTTCTGCGCATTGCGACCTTATATGCCCTTCTACATTCTAACAAATTGGTATGATTTTGGAGAGATTTATACATCAGATAGATTTTCCTTGCTTTTCTATATTTCTTCCTTGTGTTGGAGCAATCGCTATCAAACCATGGTGCTTTAGATTTTTTGGAAACCCACCGTTCCTCTACTTTTTGGAACCCAATACATCTGTTGCATTTTGTAACAAGTTACTTGTCAAAATTTCTGAGAATTCAGATAATTCTTTATCACTCAATTCACTATTATCTTGCATTTGATTCAAAATTTTTACAAGATTCTGTACTGAATCATCTGTGAAAGTTTCGGAGAACTGCACACCTTTTTCGCTTGTCCATGGTTTAATAGTGATTGTTTCATTCAGATTTGTACAATTTACTGAAGGAATTTCTTCTTCATAGCATGATATTGAAATTTTCACAGTTAAGGGACAATGTGCATCAGATAAAAGACTATCTGGGTCATGTACGTGCATGAAATGACGTTTCACGTAACTATGCGTTGTTTGCCCGCGTAAAGAAATAGTCCCGATAAATAAAGACTCTTTTTTGTTTAATGGCGTATATTGAATGGCATAACGTTTCAAACTCTTCTTTCATTATTGTTTGTTGGACAAATATTGGAAGCCATAGTATTTTGAGACGTAGCGTATACGGAATGTAAACAGATGACAAATCGGAAGTCAACGGTCACCTGGCACTATTCCTGTTATTAAACGAACATTTAATATCACAACTTATATAATGGGTTTAGTGAATGGAATAAGGGTAGGAGCATGTAATAAATTATAATACATAGACTATATTTCATCACACAGACTCTAGTATTTGTCAGACCTTGTATGGCTCCATTGTCTGGTCAATTGTGTTGAAATTTTGGAGTGTGGCTAAAACCCAAGCTTGGTGATTTTTGAGGGAGGTGACCAAAAGACAAGCTTGGCGGTTCGAAGAAATGATAACCATTTAACATGCTTTTATATGAAAACTAGCTCGAACATGTTTTAGAAACGAGAAATCGGCGGAAATGTTTTATTTCAAAATCGAACGTGGCAGTTCATTCATCTGTCATCTAAAAGACAACACTTACCAATAGCAAATGCTCAAAACCGTCAAGCTGGACTGTGATAATGAGAAAGGATAATCAATTTACATGTCTAACATGAAAACTAGCTAGAACACGTTTTAGAAACGAGAAATCGGCTGAAATTCAATTTCATATTTTGTTTAAAATTCGAGCTTGGCAGTTCGGTGATCTATCACTAAAATAAAACAAAGCTCAATATAGAACGTTGAAAACCGCCAAACTCGACTATGCGAATGAGAAATGATAAGCATTTGACATGTTTTACATGAAAATTAGCTAGAACAGGTTTTAGAAACGAGAAATCGGCAGAAATTCAGCTTCATATTTTGATTTAAAATTTGAGCTTGATGGTTCGGATGTCCGTCATCTAAAAGTGAAAATTATTAATATACCAATAACTTGATTTTGGAGGGCGTTATGGTTTATTAACGGCCCTCCAGAAATGATTAACAGCCCGAGGGTTCATTAAAGGCCCTCGACTTCGTCTCGGGCCTTTAATGGCCCGATGGCTGTTAATCATTTCTGGAGGGCCGTTAATAAACCATAACGCCCGACAAAATCAAGTTATTACTATTATTACCACTTTCTGAAATGAAACTATAATTGGCTATAATGAATTTGCGATAGAAACATATATAATTACTGCAGTTGCGATACAAGGCGCGCGTAATGTCGTTGACTGTTTCAAAATCATTGAATGAACTAACGACACATGCAATCGCGCGCACAATCAAACATCACAAAGAACAACCTATATTCTTGCGCACTATAAAAGAATAGTTCCTAGTTTTTATCATTATTTTATTGCCTCCCATCGTGGATAATATGGTAAAGCATATCACACTAACTAATATGTTTGTTGAGTATTTATCATTTAACTAGGGAATTGCCCGTCAAAAATTATGGGTAAATCGATTTTCGTTGTTCTTTTCTGGTGTTCGCGTGCATAAACAAATTGTCATTTCTATAAGAAATGGGATGACAAAATATTATGCTTCTCTAATTGCCATTGCTGTATTCCACCCCCGGCTCCAACATATATATGCATGAACATCTGGAACGCAACAAAATCAACATCTATTACTTTGTTATTATACTAACAGAAACAGTCCATGTGGCATTTTGTGTGCTACCTATATAGAGCGAAAATGTTTATCTTAAACAGGCTCCTTAAGCTCCTTATTAAGCGGTGGATGGGCCGTGGCACAATGTGCACGACCAAGCCCCTTTCATCATTGTGGGATTCGCGTACATTTTAATCTAAAAATAGACTCCCTTCGGGAGCTTTAATTCAGCAGAGTAGGGGCCACTGCATTGCGGCCCATTTGAGCGCTTCGCGCACATTTCGATATTTTATCCATATGAAGTTTGGTGATGATCGGATGAGATGTGGCCTGTAGGGTGTGCCGAAAAATTTAGTCATGCAAAGAGTAATATCCCAGGATAAAATTTCGGAAAAAAATAAATGGCTCCCATCTAGAGGTCACATCGAAGACACACACGCAGTTTGGTGATGAGCGGATGAGGGATGTGGCCTGTAGGGTGAGCCAAAGGATTTAGTCATGCAAAGAGTAAAATCCAAGATGGCTGCCGGCGGCCACGTTTTTCATCGAAAATCGCTAAAAAATTTGATAGCTCCAATCTAGAAGTGATCATAAACATGCTTGTAAATTTTCAAAACATTTCTCCAATACACGTAGATGCGGACTGCAGGGTGTGCCGATGGATTCAAATTTAAAATTCAAAATGGCTGCCAGTGGCTATGTTTTTAATGAATTCGGGGAAAAAATCGATTGCGATGATCGGATGAGGGATGCGGTCTGTAGGGTGAGCGAAAATGTTGTCTGACGACGGACACTAACCCATGTGTTTGACTGACTTCTAGTGAAAATTTGAAAACGGCTGGACAATGACTGAATTTGGCAAACAAATTTCAAAGAATATGAAGCCGGTATATCAATAGTTTGGCTGAAGGGGGTCACTCTCACAAAAACAAGTGTTGAAAGGTATATACGTGATTTGTGATCGGCACTAATGCAGTTACTCTAACTGTGTTCCCGAACGTCTGGCGTCCACCAGCAGTTCGTTTTAAGTTCATTTTAGTTTTCCTTGGAACATATACAATCATTCTCTCACATAAATCATAGCAGACATGAAAACTAAAAGTCATTTAGAACGAGAATTCAAAATCTGTGATGTGTACCCTTTAGTGCTGATTTTGGTAAGAGTGACCCCTTCACCAAATTACGTTGACAAAATTTGGAGGTTTAATGATTATTGTTTAACAGACTTTCATACAATTTTGTTTTCGAATGAACATACAGTACCAGTCAGAAGAAGTTTTATATTGAGGCGCCCCTTTATTGCGCTTAATTTCGAAAAAGGCGCGATTATATACCAAAAATCTGTAGCGCTAATTATTGCGATATTGAGCGCAAAATAATGCGATATTAAGCCCAAAATATTGCGATATTAAGCGCGCAAAATTTCATATAGACCCGATATGGTGTACATATAGCATTTACAACTATAATTATATACAAATATAAAACATTGTCTCTATTTATTCAACAAACAATATAGAAGTAGCAATAATGTGCTTTAAATATCAAAATTTTGAGCGCAAGTTGTCGCAATATTAAGCGTGTTATATCCCAATATTAAGCGCGAAATATTGCGATATTAAGCTCACAATATTGCAAAAATATCGCAAGCAGCGCGCTTATAAGCGTTTCCACTTGCAATATTATTGCGATATTGGGCGCGAAAATAGCGCGCTTATACCACTTCTTTTGACTGGTACTGTGTACTTCGAATGCCTTGAGTCCCTTCAATGTAAAACGAATAAGCATATCTCAGATAGAAAACGTCCACATCGTGTGTCTCCAAGTTTGAAGGATGTGTCAGTCAACGCATTCCACTGGAATAAACACCCACAGTCCCCGTCGCCGTTAGGTTCCGATGCATGCCAGATGAGGAAACCAGATGAACCATCAATATTTCGCCAATCATGTTCCACTGATATGTCATTCGGAGCCACCCAATACAGGTTGTCAACGCCAGTTCTCAGGACACCTGCAAGTAGAGGATTGTTGTTGTTGTTGTAACTTGATGGTATGGGGACCGCCTGATCGGAGTACCTTTAATATCACGCGTTTGTAGTAATGATAAAATAGTAATTTACTCCACATATTTCCGCGTTAGCAAAGAAATGAAGAACAGGTTCTATACCGATACCAAAACATAATTAGACCGTATCAGTGAGTCCATTAATCAGGTAAGGTCTTTGTGGACCCAATTTTTTCCAAAATTTGATAAGAGTCCAAGTAAAGGATTATGTTCACGTATATTAGTATTCACAGAAACCATGCCAATTGATGCAACATTTTAAGAGTATACTTCATGGTGTATTATGTTTGAAATACAAAATGTGAACTTTATAGAGATTTAAAAAAATATATATTTAGAGGCAATGGTCCAAGAAAAACAAAGTCCATATCTAGGAATCAAATATGCGAATGTGTACTGAACACTGTGATGAATGATGTACTATAACAAAGCCCTTAAAGCCACAATGCGGTTTGTGCTCCAAGATATAAACAATAATATTTGCTTTTGAATTGTTCCTGGTATCCAAATAGGTCGATAAATACTTGAACTACATTTCTACGGGCATTATATGTCCAACAAAGACGCATTGGAGTCATAAAAAAATCAACTTTGAACACGGTGTGTGGGTCCCGAAGAAACAACAGTCATGTGCACGGCGTGGAACAGAAAAGAGCGTTCCGTGTCGATCTATCCCTGATGGTAGAAATAAAGAGCGTTTGTTTCAATCTTGTGCGGAAAATTGAAAACAGCTGGAAAATGGCCGAATTTCAGTGCACCGGCACATTTACAAGTGGAGCTACATGAATTTTACTTATCATACCATTCGCTTTGGTAAAGATATATGTTATATACACGTTTCCGTTCATATGATGGCACAATGTGTTTTTCTATGACGAAATGCCTGCAAAACATTGCCAGCAAACTTGCCACGTATGAACGTACCCTAAACATCGGGGAGACTCCACTAAAGAACTTTGGTTAGAACGGGCCACCTTTTCTTTAACCAAGAGTATAACATTGAAAAACAAGCACGCAAATGGAATGTCTCACTTAGAAATGCATTTGTGAAAAAATGGGACAGTGTCCTAGATATGTTCTCTTCACTCGATCATTGAGAAGTTTCCCCAAAAAGGTTTAAAAGCCCAACATTATTTATTAATCCCAATCAATATATTGTTGACATTTGTCCCAATCATGTTAAAAAGATTATCTATTAAATCCCAAAACCATAGTGTACATAGCACAGCATAAAAGTGCATTATTACAGAACTTTCAACTTTCATAAATCCTAGTTTCCTTTGCAGTTTCACAAAGTATAAGACCAAAATCATCATACGTGAAAAAGTTCTGGCAAATATCGAGTAAAACACATTTGAGTGGCATGGCGACAAATTAATTTATACACAGGGTTATAATATACAGTGTCTATGATTAGTAATTTATGTATGAATTATGTATATATGAAATACACCACTGTAATAATTGATAATTGTATCAAAAATACGAATAAATGATAAACAAAAATGGAAAGGGCCACGAAATTGTTTACAACATACCGGATAGAGCTCGTTAATCCTCGCCACTCATATTCATTCTCATAAAAATCGCCACGATGTGGAGTGTTTTGCTCACCGCCCACGATTTACGCGCTATATGTAAACAAATCTCGGCACACTTAAAATGTATTTTGTTGATAATATCGCATTCATACTATCATTATACTATAGTCTATAGTATATTCTTGATTAAATTTCATAATTTAGTAACTGTTATTCTAAATTATAACCTATAACGAAGGCCATACGTGCCTTTTAAAATCAGGAGACCTCAACTGGAAAACCGTGCCTGTCTACCAACAGATTACAATTACCTTAGAAGCTAAGGTAGAACTATATGTAAGGGTAAGTTCATACGCTGGCAAATTTGCACGGTGTGGTAAGCAGGAATTTTGACGTAGAAAACGATATGGTGCCAGAATATGAACGGAAACAAGCACATATAGTGCGTCTGTGCCACAGCTAACTACCTGCGAAGTAAAATCTCTGTAGTTCCACTAGTAATGATGCTACCGAATTTGCCTGTAAATAGCATGCAATTATCTTGCAAGAATAAATCATACCCGTATTTGAAGGCAAATTCCAGTAGCACTGTTACAAGTGGAACTAGTTAAATGTTACTTCGCATGTCTTTCGCTTTGGTAAAGATGCATGTTATATGCACGTTTCCGTTCATATACTGGCACCATGTGGTTTTCTATGAAGACATGCCCGCAAATACATACCGTGCAAACTTGCCAGCGTATGAACGTACCCTAAGATATGCCTAAAAACATTCTAGGTCTAATGGAGAACAATAACCAAGATATTTACCTTGAAATGAGACATCAAAATTACATGTTTCCTGATTCACTGTAAACATGGGACTAAATTTTCAAATAATTATCAAACCTGCTTATTTTTCACCAAAATGCCATTCAGCAAATAAAAGTGGCAACATGGTAAGTGAATACAACAAATAATTCTACTATAAAATATATATATTGCAGCAAATAATTTCAAGTTGCAATTCAAGTGATGTCTGATCCTTCATACATATATGTTTAGATACTTTTATCCGGATTACACCAACCATTGTATGTGTCATTAACCCTTTACCCAACAGAAGGGCCCTGTGCCAATGCATTCTCTTATATATGCGAGTCGACCATAGGTCGCCTCGCATATATAAGAGAATGCATTGGCTTAACACATTAAAAAATATAACATTGTTAAAGAATGTAAGAAAAAATGGTAAAAAGTGTTAAAAACAGATTTTTTTTAGGCCAATGCATTCTCTTATATATGCGAGGTGACCTATAGTCGACTCGCATATATAAGAGAATGCATTGGCACAGGGCATAACTGTAACTATCACAATGTGGTCAAGGAGCCGGTTCCAATGATATCCATATGTGTATGGTTCTATTGAGACAGACCGAAGATATTTTAGGCTGTTGAAGCTTTATTTGGCCGGTTTTGGCCGGTTTGTTGGGTAAAGGGTTAACACGGACATGATTACCCGATACACATACCTGGATGAGTAGTGTCCAGATCATTGAAGATGGTATATGCTGTTTCGTCCTCCAAAGGTAACAGTTCTCCGCCCATCGATTGGCAGCTAGCAACTGCTTCCTGCCATGTGTGCGACGTCGCCATGGTAACTAACCAGGATTCTTCTTTCTCCGGAATATAATGGTAGATTTGTTTTCCGGGTAACAATACTGAAAATAAGCAAATAGTTTGGATAACAAAAATAACAGCTAGTATTTATACTTGATAAAACATTTCCAGCTATTTTCATTCTGTGATGTACACAGACGTGTGAGACACACACCCATTTCATATATGCACTATTGTTATCATAGGTTAATGATGGCTATTCTTTATTAACGCCACCGGTGTATACTGTTCTACAAATCTTAGAAAGTTGTGGTCCCATGGACATTTTATAAATAGATAATGGGTTTTTTCGGTTATTTTGGGACGCGTTAAAGTTGTACTTCGACTCCAAGTCCGGTAAAACTGTAGTTGGAATGTCCAAGTTCGTGACAGTTCTATTGACTATGCCGATGATTTGAGAAGCTTTATTGTTTTAGGATATTGTAGGAAGGATAATCTGACCGTGTCAAATTGAGCTATAGCTATGGGATATCTCGCAGGACAACACATTTCGGGTTTTCGTGGGGTGTGTATTCGCTGGGTGTCTTATAGTTGCAGTATGTAACTATTATGACCGCGTTAATTGTTTTCGATGTTTAGGTATGAACAATAGCTGGGCCATGCACTCTTGGCGGGAACACAATGCATCTGATTTTTTTATCCGAATTTAGAAGCTTTCTGGTGTGTGAATGAGGTAGACCGGCCCCCAGATGAGGGTAGTGTCACACGAAAAGGTAGAATTTTTTACGCTCTCTCCAATTATCCTTGTCCCATGGGGGTTCCAAAACACTAAGGTATCCAGGACGGAACATGTGGAAAATATATTTTTTTGACATTTTTTGGTGTTTTTGACCTGCAAATTTCAGTATAATCAGGAAAACCAACAAAATAAGACAAATGTTGAATAAAATATACTTGAATATTATATATTTATTCCATCTGGGTTGCTTAACATTTATGATGTGCGAAAAGTTATATTATCCAACAAATGTTGTGAAAAATTCACGAAAAAGCCGAAAAAAATGCATAAATTGCAGTGCTTTTTCAAAAAAAAATCCAGAAGATTTCCTATAAAAATTTCATTTTTTGGTATAAAGCTCTCATTGGTGCACCAACATTTTCAGCATTATATACCTGATTTATTAATATCAACATGACAAGCAACGATATCCAACAATCCGAGATATTTCAAAAAACTAAACCCACCCCCCTAAAACTGATTTTCTATCTGAAAATACCTGTCAAGTCAGAATAGCCCGTTTTCGTTCTGTTTTGTTAACCAATTCAGAGTCTTATCATATAGCATGTATCTGAGGAGGTTTATGTTATGGTAGAGTCTAGTTTGTTTAAATATTTGATTTTTTTGGGGTAAATTGGCCAAAAATGTTATTATATTTAAGTGAAATTGTTTTGAAAAATTCCCATGACTTTGTCAGTTTTTTGGCAACTATACACACTGTACTGGGAGAAGATGTTAAAGATAACGTACATTTTGATGCATTTCATTTGAGACTGAACTGGGACCACACCATTAAAAACCCATATCGAACATTATTAAATATTAAAACAAACAATTGTGGTTTCGTTCTGAATGAATGCATGGACATAGAAGATGCACCAATCGAGACACAAGGACAATCGGTGCTTTATTTCACGCTCGGAGTTAAGCCTGCATCTTGTGGTCGATAATGACGTTGGTGATGGTCTATATCGTTTGTAATTCATCAATAGATGGATGGATCGATAAATGCCACTCAAAAAGACGACAATATTCCCGTCTATTAAATAAAACCGGATATATCAACCTGGAATTAACACGTCACGTCGTCTCTTTATATAGTCTCACTGAAGTGAAACGATTAGTGTCGATTAGAAATAGTTTGAAAGGGAATAAAGGTAATCGAAGTGATGACTCGGGCTCGTCCCGTTTGCAGACTATTGTTTTCGGTAGGCCGTGGTTCTATCTTACCACACAACAAAAACTCCTGCCATGTGGTAGAGAACTAAGAGAATTTCTATTGAGCACTATAAATACCCGGATATCGAAATATTTCATCGCGAAAACAGTTGTATGAGGGTTAATTACTGCCAGCAGATGGCCATCTTTTAGATATCTAACAGGGCGATTCTCAATTATTGTAAGGGGTGTCTAGATAATAAGGTTTATACTCTAACTAATCAGTTGCAACATTTGTGAAACTGTTAAAATTGCCTAGTGGAGGAAAAACGTACCGGATTCATGCAATATATGTGTCCTGGACACAACACTTAGCTTAGGTCGGCCTAATTGTCATCGTTGTAATAACACAGCCGATCGCACGTTCATGTAATCCCCTTCCGCATGTCTGCAAAGTGAGACCAACCCCTTATAACGTCGGAATACTGACGACTTATATACATGTGTGTATGTCAAACATAATTAACCTGTTATGTCACTGCATGAATAGTATAGAAGAGTAACATATTAAATCTGATATGAACCTTTTTTGGGGAAACGCAATATATCCAACAAGCTACTGGGTGGTTATTCATCCACTCACTTGCAATATTATAGTCTGTTTAGCATTGTGAAGGTTGGAGTACTGTCTATACTGTTTAACCCTTTACCCAACAAACCGGCCAAAACCGGCCAAATAAAGCTTCAACAGCCTAAAATATCTTCGGTCTGTCTCAATAGAACCATACAAATATGGATATCATTGGAACCGGCTCATTGACCACATTGTGATGGTTACAGTTATGCCCTGTGCCAATGCATTCTCTTATATATGCGAGTCGACCATAGGTCGCCTCGCATATATAAGAGAATGCATTGGCCTAAAACAAATCTTTTTTTAACACTTTTTACCATTTTTTCTTACATTCTTTAACAATTTTATAATTTGTAATGTGTTAAGCCAATGCATTCTCTTATATATGCGAGGCGACCTATGGTCGACTCGCCTATATAAGAGAATGCATTGGCACAGGGCCCTTCTGTTGGGTAAAGGGTTAAATGTGATAAGGTGTCGGCTTCGGACAGATTTTAGATCCATATTGTTCCACGTGGCAAGAAGACTTATATACATAGAATGATTCAGACATTGCCAATATTGAAATAAAACAAGATGGAACTAAGAAATTATATCCACTTGAGTTATTGACCACTATGGTTCCGGTCCCCAATGTGCATGGAAGCAGATAGAACAAGTCAGTTCTCAACACAACTCACTTTCACGTACTTCGGACAATAAATAACCGTGATTTACGGCGTTATTGTTCGAGATATGGCTTCGGTGTTACGACCATCATGTAGAAAACGTCTGGACTTCTTTGATAGATGTAGGGGAAAATTTGATATTGCAATGCTGATTGATACACATTCAAGTGCAGAGACAGAAACATGGTGGCGTATGAAATTTTCTCCTCACTATCAAGTGTTAACCCTTTACCCAACAAAACGGCCAAAACCGGCCAAATAAAGCTTCAACAGCCTAAAATATCTTCGGTCTGTCTCAATAGAACCATACAAATATGGATATCATTTGAACCGGCTCCTTGACCACATTGTGATAGTTACAGTTATGCCCTGTGCCAATGCATTCTCTTATATATGCGAGTCGACCATAGGTCGCCTCGCATATATAGGAGAATGCATTGGCCTAAAAAAATCTGTTTTTAACACTTTTTACCATTTTTCTTACATTCTTTAACAATTTTATAATTTTTAATGTGTTAAGCCAATGCATTCTCTTATATATGCGAGGCGACCTATGGTCGACTCGCACTATATAAGAGAATGCATTGGCACAGGGCCCTTCTGTTGGGTAAAGGGTTAAAAGGGTGTTGCGATCCTCTTTAGTAATACCATCCAGTACAAGATAAATAAAACAATAGTGGAAGCAGGAGGTAATTTCATTATTCTTGATTTATCTATTCAGAATAATAGATTAAGCTTTTGTGCTGTATATGGTCCAAATGATGATAATCCAAGCTTCTTTGAAAATTTCTTCGAACATATTTAGCGCAGTGACCAAACGCCAAAAGTGATCGGGTACCCCTACCCACGAAAGAACAAGTTGAAACCAAATGTTTATGAAATATAAATATATATTGTTCACGAAAATTATAGTGAAAAATAACGGAATCGGTGGTGGCTATGGTCAAATCGACGACGAACGTTACCCACTAGTGACTTTTTCCAGAAAGTAACGATTTTTGTTAGGTGAGCCCTGTGGCTAAGTTCTAACTTATTTGCCAACATTGTTTGTGTTAAAATTGCTACATCGTACCATATCTCTATATTATAGGAAACAACTGTTGGTTAATTTGGATTTCCTGTCATTTGGAAGCGAAACATTTAGTTTTTGCTGAAAAATCGCTCTTTTTCACAGAAATATTTGTTTTCAAACATTATCATTCAAACGGATATTACGATAATGTCGAAATATTTAATCTATATGGTGTAGTAGTTATCTAGTAAGCATATGTAGAAAGAATTTAGCAGAACTTTTGAACTGTTTACGAGAAACTGGATTTTAGCTACCCCTCCCCAAACACGTATTTGGTCGAAAATTTACATATTTTTGATAAAGATTTTACAACCTTTTCTAATTGAGCTTAATGGGACCCAATACGAATTGTGTACTGAAAGGTTTGGCCAGAGATACCGTTTAGTTGATTGCAGATATGTTCAGCCTTTCAGACCCCCAGTTACAACAACAACACATTTTATTGATAACAGGTAATTCTGCATGCATTAACATCGATTTTGTAGTACCAAATTTTTTTTATAAACAAGTGACAAACTATATAATGCATATGGCTCAGAAGTTATCTGAACATCACATGTATGAAGAATTTGACAGAAATTTTGAACGGTTTGCGAGATAATGGATTATTTTAGCTAGCACTTCCCAGAACACGTTTTTGGTCGAAAAAAGTTTTTGTTATAAACAACAAGTGACAAACTATATGATGCACATGGCTCAGTAGTTATCTGGAAATTACACGTGTGAAGAAGTTTTGAACGGTTTGTGAGATATTGGATTTTAGCTAGCACTTCCCCGAACACGTTATGTTCGAAAAAATACATATTTATGATAACGACCGCACACGTTTTTGTAATTATTCTAATAGGACCAAATTATGATTTATGTGATGAAACCCGGATCCATAGACACCGCGAGAGTGGGTAAAAACGTCATCGGGCTTCCAAACCCCCCGTTACAACAACAATACTTGTTATTTATAACATGCATGTAATTTTATATTAATATACACCGACTTTGTAGAACTGAAGTATTTGTTATACACGGCACATATTAAGACTAACATACAGAACAGAAACATTCAAGCCCCTGTCACACTCAGGCCGGCGCTCTTATTGCGCTGCAAAAGTATCAAAGCGCCCACCTAAACGCACTAAGGTCTCCAAGAACCGATTGGTGACGCAGTGGACACTGGCTACAACGGGCGAGGATCTCCATGGTCGCCCATAGGTGCCAGAGCGCCGCGCTTGTTTTATGCATGCACAAAACAAGCGCAGAGGCTCGGCGTTCTGACCAGGACGTAGTACTGTCGCCGTGACAGCGCAAAGCAAAGCGCCAAGCGAGCGACGTGAGCGTTATGTGGACGTAGCAAAAGCGCATATTACCTTCTCGTGGTCGCAGCAAGGAATTAATCTTGTCTTTTGCGACTACAGTAAGCTTAATCAAATTCTCACTACGTGCCTTTCCCGTCCTTAATACGCTCAATGAGGCTCTGTCCAAAACTTATTGCGCTCTTTCTGCGCTGTCATGGGGTGTTATGGACTGGTTCCCGCCCATAGAACGTCCACATTGTGCTGCCACTGCGACTCTGGCGCTCGCTTTACGCCCAAGCGTTATACATGGCGTTTACAGCAGGTTTACAGTACGATCCCACTTCGAAATGCGATCTGCTCACACCAACTGTTGTATTGCGTGTGTCTTTGGTAGGTATATGTTATGTCTGAATTATATAGTTGTATTGCGTGTGTCTTTGGTAGGTATCTGTTATGTCTGAATTATATATTTGTATTGTGTGTGTCTTTGGTAGGTATCTGTTATGTCTGAATTATATAGTTGTATTGCGTGTGTCTTTGGTAGATATATGTTATGTCTGAATTATATAGTTGTATTGCGTGTGTCTTTGCGATCAGGCTGGCGTTTGGTTTGAGTTGAAAAAGTATCAAAATACGAGTAACGCACAGTGGAAGCGCGGAAAATTGTCAGAAATTTTCAATCTGTTAAAACAAGAGAACCAATGTCAGAAATGGTAACGCGCTCAAGATCATATATTATAAACCCAAGAATGTAATTGTAGAATATAAAATATATTGGTTTTGCGAATGACCAACTCAGAATTCCGTTAAATAACAATAACAACCAGCACCTAATTAACGAACCGGTGCCGACTCGACCGACTCCGACCACAACCCCCAGTGGGCTGCAGAAATTTATTTTATTTGTAATTGACATATAGTTTATCACAAACCAAAAATCAACATTAATCAACGTTGATTAACACAATAAACGAAAGTGAATTTCCCCAACTACATGCACCTTATACGGGACTCGGCCTTCAGCTTGCAGTTTGACTTTTAATCATCCCAAAAATTCCCATTCTATAAATAAAACTAATAAAATACCCATTGATAATGTCAGCCTGCACGCGAAACGAGAAACTCCCCCACCAGTTATACATGCGGCGCGCGTGACAAGCTGTGCTCCTATCCCGCTTATCACGTTTTCGTCGCGCTCTTTGTACGACCCATTGCGTTCCTGCTTTGTCACGTCAATTGTCACGCTCTCGCCCGCTCTCACTGCGTTTCCTCCACGCCGTAAACGCTCTTAATGCGTTCAAGTCGTTGTCATTGCGTTGTTAGTACGCTTTGCGTTGTCATGGCGACGGTACTACGCCTGGTCAGAACGCCGAACCTCTGCGCTTGTTTTGTGCATGCACAAAACAAGCGCGGCGCTCTGGCGCTCTGGGGCGATCACGGAGACTCTCTCCCGTCCTAGCCAGTGTCAACTGCGTCACCAATACGTTCTTGGATATCTTACTGCGCTTTGCTTGGCGCTTTGATTATTTTTCAGCGCAATGCAAGCGCCGGCCTGATCGCAGCGGAGTGTGACAGTAGTTTAATCGGACAGCTAATTTATTGCGGAGTGTTGGGTATTTTCCCCACAACATAAAAACTGACTATGACTGGAGAACGCAGGAGGCGCTATCTATACTCTCCGCGCCCGCGCAGAGAACGTTTTGCGAACTTATTGTGAACGTACTAGCATCACAATGACAGCGACTTGAACGCACTAAGAGCGTGAGACTTGACAAAGTACGAACGCAATAGGAGCATACTTTGTTTTAAAAGTTTGACAATTTTCGACAGTTTTCGGCGCTCCTCCTGCGTGTTACTCATATGCTGGTACTTTTGCAGCGCAGTGAGAGCGCCGGCCTGAGTGTGACAGGGGTTTACCTTAGTGATTGTTAGTGTCCCTCTAAATCGACCACAATATAGAAAAAAATGGATATTGTGTTTTATATTTCATAAACTATAGCCTAACCAAGATGACAATCGTTATCTCAAACGTTGTTCTATGTTTTCAGGTTCCCCTACGCTATTAGAAGTATTGAATAATTTCAATTGATAAAGGCTTCACAGAAGGATGAAAGCTTGTGTGCATTATACACTAGTGAGTCTATAGAGGGGCTATCATTCAATTCCTGTCACATTAAGTATTGAACACACCACGAACTGAAAGGATAACATCAATATTATCCGAATATGTGGACAAAGGATAGCTATGTGGGGAAATACACAATGTTTATGGATCGGTTGGTTCCCGAGATAGTGCGGCACTTTTCGAAACACGGACGCATGGCAAATAGGAAAGACGATTCTGCTATTTTTTTCTAAAACACCCGATTTAAAATTTTGAACATAATATGAACTTATCAATATGTTCTCTAAGAAGAATAGGCGTCTCGTTGGATTCACATCTAAAAATAGAATATTTGGGGTCTAAAATTGGTTGTACTAAAATATTCCCAAAATAATAAAATATCAAAACCCAAAAAAAATTCAAAACTTCCAAAAATTATTTTTTCCAAAAAATTTAAAAATTTCCAAACTTCCAAATTATCAAAACCCCAAAATTTCCAAACTTCCAAATTATCAAAACCCTCAAAATTATTTCTCTAAAAAAAGTTTAAATAAAAAATTTATAACGAGTTTTCGGTTTCTGATAATCTCTATATTAAAAAATGTCGAATGTTAAATTATTTGCGCGTAATATCTTTCGTAATATTTTTTGTTCAAATATTTTTCATGAATTTATTAATCGATGTTTAGAAAATAGCTTTATTGGACATTGGGACCATCGATATGAATGCATACATTCCAGTGTTTTATCGGACGCAGTTCATATAATTGTCATACCTGAAAATAGACACTATTACTTTTACATAAATAATAAAGAGCGTTTATTCTTTACACTCTCTCTATCCCATATGACAGGTGTGTATTATCGTGAATTATTGGAAGTATTGAGACTAACGGTCGAAAATTGTAATGTGAAATTAGAACCCTCCAGAATGAATTGTTCGCTGTACACGCAATCACACACGCGACATTGGTCGTGTGTCACACCTTTGCTTTACCAAATGAATTATATTATTTCCTCGGTCACAGTTATATGGTATTCAGAAAACATATCGATTTAATGTCTGAACAAACGAGTTAGTATCAATTAAGGTTGATAAACTGTGTCATTCACACGATAATTAGTTAGCCAAAAAACATGCATACGTCCAGGACACTCAATTATAGAAATTGCTTTGATGACATTGTTATAACAACATTACGTAATAACCACTTAGCGCCCCACATTCATACTTACGCTTTGGACATTTTATCAGTTTATCACGTGATCACTAAATGGGGCAATCGGGTATCCACCGATGCCTGCAATATATTATTTATAATAATTGGACTCATTGATCTCACGGGAATAATACTCTTAGTTGTTCCAATAAAATAGTTATCAAATTCGATCACCAATAGATTTGACTGTGGAATATAATGACCTTTAACTTATTTATCGATCTAAAGGGACACTCATTGTGAATGAATGTTAACAATACAAGCGCACGAATGAAGAGCGTTGAACATATACGAAATTACTACACGAATGAATTGAACCTTGAAATTTATATTTCACATCTTACCAACAACAGCTACAGACATAATCATAGTATTATACTGTCTTGCATGTACACACGCTATGACATCATTAAAGGTGGACAATCCACTCAAGGTGTGGCAACAGATACGGACATAGGCATAGTGTTATACAGTCTTCTATGTACCCACGCTATGACACCATTAACGTACATTGGATGTTAGGTATATGACTCTTGAGTATGCACCAATCAATGAGCAAATGAGCAAAAAACTGAGCAAATGAGCAAAAAATGAGCAAATGAGCAAGAAAATGAGCAAATGAGCAAGAAAATGAGCAAATGAGCAATAAAAATGAGCAAATGAGCATAAAAATGAGCAAATGAGCAAGAAAATGAGCAAATGAGCAATAAAAATGAGCAAATGAGCATAAAAATGAGCAAATGAGCAAGAAAATGAGCAAATGAGCAATAAAAATGAGCAAATGAGCATAAAAATGAGCAAATGAGCAAGAAAATGAGCAAATGAGGAAGAAAATGAGCAAATGAGCAATAAAAATGAGCAAATGAGCAAAAAAATGAGCAAATGATCAAGAAAATGAGCAAATGAGCAATAAAAATGAGCAAATGAGCAAATAAATGAGCAAATGAGCAATAAAAATGAGCAAAATGAGCAAAAAAATGAGCAAATGAGCAAGAAAATGAGCAAATGAGCAATAAAAATGAGCAAATGAGCAAAAAAATGAGCAAATGAGCAAGAAAATGAGCAAATGAGCAATAAAAATGAGTAAATGAGCAAATAAATGAGCAAATGAGCAAAAAAATGAGCAAATGAGCAAGAAAATGAGCAAATGAGCAAGAAAATGAGCAAATGAGCAAGAAAATGAGCAAATGAGCAATAAAAATGAGCAAATGAGCAAATAAATGAGCAAATGAGCAAAAAAAATGAGCAATAAAATGAGCAAATGAGCAATAAAAATGAGCAAATGAGCAAAAAAATGGGCATACCTGTATGTAGGCCTATCAGTGGATGAATAGTCTGCCGGAGAAGTACTGTGTAGACAGGTCTTGACGGTAAGAGAGTCAGACGAGAAGTGAAGGCTTGGCTATTAAAACATAGTAATGCGATAGCGAACATCAAACGAGTCTGCGCACACATATCTGTCAAAAGGATACAATAGCAGTCATTGGTCAATTTATCCCCGGTGTCAGCTCAGTACCCAATCGGGACGAAGCCGAAGGTCAACTCATTTTTTTTTTGCTCATTATAGTACGTCACTTGGACATTTTATCAGTTTATCACGTGATCACTAAATGTGGCAATCGGGTATCCACCGATGCCTGCAATTTATTATTTATAATAATTGGACTCATTGATCTCACGTAAATAATAAATACTCTTAGTTGTTCCAATAAAATAGTTATCAAATTCGATCACCAATAGATTTGACTGTGGAATATAATGACCTTTAACTTATTTATCGATCTATGTTAGAACATGGTCTTAACAAAAAACTTGACCATAACAAAAATTACCTTACATTTATGCATGAATCTAATTAGACCATACGTAAATATTGTCAGCTTATCGTCTAATGAGCAAATCCGATGTTTATCAAAAATAGTACAACTTCCAGTTGGTAATTACTCTTACGAATGAAGAGCGTTGAACATATACGAAATTACTACACGAATGAACTGAAATTTATATTTTCACATCTTACCAACAACAGATACAGACATAGTCATAGTGTTATACTATCTTACATGTACCCATGCTATGACATCATTCGAATGGGCAATACACTCAAGGAGTTAAAGTGACACGAAACAAGGGACGTGATGTAATATTGGTGTATGAATCTTAAAGGAACACAAGACACTCTAAAGGGACACTCATTATGAAGGAATGTTAACAATACAAGCGCACGAATGAAGAGCGTTGAACATATACGAAATTACTACACGAATGAATTGAACCTTGAAATTTATATTTCACATCTTACCAACAACAGCTACAGGCATTATCATAGGGTTATACTGTCTTGCATATACACACGCTATGACATCATTAAAGGCGGACAATCCACTCACGGTGTGACAACAGATACAGACATAGGCATAGTGTTATACAGTCTTCTATGTACCAATGCTATGACATAATTAAAGGGGGATAATACACGCACGGTGTGGAATGTTAAAGTGACACGCGGTAAGGGACGTGATGTAATATTGGTGAAACCCCCTCCCCCACTTATAGATATATAACGAAGACGAGAATAACATGTTGATGAAGTTTATTGAAATTTAATCATTGTCTGAATCTTCGCCCGTTAGATTTACTTCTAAGAGTTTCTTGAATTTTCTCATCGCTTCATCCGCAGCCCATTCATTATTATATCCGTGTTTGGTCAGTTTGACCATTTTCTTCATGATAGCGTTATGTATGCGGGATGTTTTCAATCGATGCTGGTATTCTAGAAGTTTATTGAAATTTAATCATTGTCTGAATCTTCGCCCGTTAGATTTACTGCTAAGAGTTTCTTGAATTTTCTCATCGCTTCATCCGCAGCCCATTCATTATTATATCCGTGTTTGGTCAGTTTGACCATTTTCTTCATGATAGCGTTATGTATGCGGGATGTTTTCAATCGATGCTGGTATTCTATCAATCGTCTGTAACTTTTGAGAAAGAGAGAAAACTCTGTGTCGATGCGTTCTAGCTGAGCTTTTCCGTCATCCTCTTCTCCCGACACGCCCTCTTCTTCCATCAGTTGATCAAACTTATCAGACAATGCTTTCACATCATCGATGACGCGTTTCATCATACTTTTGAATGTGTTCATCTCATTGACGCATCGCGCAGTTTTTTTACGGCCGAATACCGTTCTACTACCGGCGATAGTATCATCCTCTGAATCTGATAGAGTTCCCCGTTCATCTTCATCTGAATCTAGACCCGCTTCGTCAGATTCATCGGTATCTTCTCCGAAGAGAGTTGGTTTTGTCTCGGACATAACTCCGTGTTTAATCTGTTTATGTCTTTGTAGATTGTAGTTCGTCGATAAAATAATGCCACATAAATCACACCCGTGCATTATCGCGAATTATTGGAAGAACCATCACTCTTATAAGTAGTTGTTGTTGTTGTTGTGGCTGATGTGGCTGATGATACTGTTGTTGTTGTTGTTGTTGTTCTGAAGGTGTGTGTTTAACTTTGATATGACGCTTCAAACTATCTTGCCAAGCATAGACACTTAAGCACTCTTCACATTGATACTTCATTTTCCTATATAATCAGTGAAATCGAGCGTTCTTCTATGCACCTATATTTATATAGAACATAAACAAGGGAAACGTGGTGGACTAGTTAACTAGTTCAGGCTGTCGTTCACAACGTCTCTTATTGTTGTTTGTACTGGATACAAATTTATCACATTAGCTACAATACAACCTACCTATCCAAATGTCAATGCAATTATGAGTGATTTCAATATGAACACTCTATTATATAGATATGTGTAACCTGGTGACTGACATGATGATACAGTTATGCACTAAATAATGGACTGCTTAACCACAGCAGAATTATAGGTAACTTTTCAGGAGTTAGTCGGAAATATGGCTTGTTGCCATTCATCGGAAAGCTCTCACCGCCGCAGGCGGCGGCGGCGGCGGCGGTATTGCGATATTTTACTGCGGCGGCGGTGTCGCCACCGCCGCCGGGGTCCGCCGCCGTCGGACCCCACAGTAAAATACTGCAATGCCGCCGCCGCCGCCGCCGCCGCCTGCGGCGGTGAGAGCTTTCCGATGAATGGCAACAAGCCATATTTCCGACTAACTCCTGAAAAGTTACCTATAATTCTGCTGTGGTTAAGCAGTCCATTATTTAGTGCATAACTGTATCATCATGTCAGTCACCAGGTTACACATATCTATATAATAGAGTGTTCATATTGAAATCACTCATAATTGCATTGACATTTGGATAGGTAGGTTGTATTGTAGCTAATGTGATAAATTTGTATCCAGTACAAACAACAATAAGAGACGTTGTGAACGACAGCCTGAACTAGTTAACTAGTCCACCACGTTTCCCTTGTTTCTGTTCTATATAAATATAGGTGCATAGAAGAACGCTCGATTTCACTGATTATATAGGAAAATGAAGTATCAATGTGAAGAGTGCTTAAGTGTCTATGCTTGGCAAGATAGTTTGAAGCGTCATATCAAAGTTAAACACACACATTCAGAACAACAACAACAACAACAACAGTATCATCAGCCACATCAGCCACAACAACAACAACAACTACTTATAAGAGTGATGGTTCTTCCAATAATTCGCGATAATGCACGGGTGTGATTTATGTGGCATTATTTTATCGACGAACTACAATCTACAAAGACATAAACAGATTAAACACGGAGTTATGTCCGAGACAAAACCAACTCTCTTCGGAGAAGATACCGATGAATCTGACGAAGCGGGTCTAGATTCAGATGAAGATGAACGGGGAACTCTATCAGATTCAGAGGATGATACTATCGCCGGTAGTAGAACGGTATTCGGCCGTAAGAAAGCTGCGCGATGCGTCAATGAGATGAACACATTCAAAAGTATGATGAAACGCGTCATCGATGATGTGAAAGCATTGTCTGATAAGTTTGATCAACTGATGGAAGAAGAGGGCGTGTCGGGAGAAGAGGATGATGGAAAAGCTCAGCTAGAACGCATCGACACAGAGTTTTCTCTCTTTCTCAAAAGTTACAGACGATTGATAGAATACCAGCATCGATTGAAAACATCCCGCATACATAACGCTATCATGAAGAAAATGGTCAAACTGACCAAACACGGATATAATAATGAATGGGCTGCGGATGAAGCGATGAGAAAATTCAAGAAACTCTTAGCAGTAAATCTAACGGGCGAAGATTCAGACAATGATTAAATTTCAATAAACTTCTAGAATACCAGCATCGATTGAAAACATCCCGCATACATAACGCTATCATGAAGAAAATGGTCAAACTGACCAAACACGGATATAATAATGAATGGGCTGCGGATGAAGCGATGAGAAAATTCAAGAAACTCTTAGAAGTAAATCTAACGGGCGAAGATTCAGACAATGATTAAATTTCAATAAACTTCATCAACATGTTATTCTCGTCTTCGTTATATATCTATAAGTGGGGGAGGGGGTTTCACCAATATTACATCACGTCCCTTACCGCGTGTCACTTTAACATTCCACACCGTGCGTGTATTATCCCCCTTTAATTATGTCATAGCATTGGTACATAGAAGACTGTATAACACTATGCCTATGTCTGTATCTGTTGTCACACCGTGAGTGGATTGTCCGCCTTTAATGATGTCATAGCGTGTGTATATGCAAGACAGTATAACCCTATGATAATGCCTGTAGCTGTTGTTGGTAAGATGTGAAATATAAATTTCAAGGTTCAATTCATTCGTGTAGTAATTTCGTATATGTTCAACGCTCTTCATTCGTGCGCTTGTATTGTTAACATTCCTTCATAATGAGTGTCCCTTTAGAGTGTCTTGTGTTCCTTTAAGATTCATACACCAATATTACATCACGTCCCTTGTTTCGTGTCACTTTAACTCCTTGAGTGTATTGCCCATTCGAATGATGTCATAGCATGGGTACATGTAAGATAGTATAACACTATGACTATGTCTGTATCTGTTGTTGGTAAGATGTGAAAATATAAATTTCAGTTCATTCGTGTAGTAATTTCGTATATGTTCAACGCTCTTCATTCGTAAGAGTAATTACCAACTGGAAGTTGTACTATTTTTGATAAACATCGGATTTGCTCATCAGACGATAAGCTGACAATATTTACGTATGGTCTAATTAGATTCATGCATAAATGTAAGGTAATTTTTGTTATGGTCAAGTTTTTTGTTAAGACCATGTTCTAACATAGATCGATAAATAAGTTAAAGGTCATTATATTCCACAGTCAAATCTATTGGTGATCGAATTTGATAACTATTTTATTGGAACAACTAAGAGTATTATTTACGTGAGATCAATGAGTCCAATTATTATAAATAATAAATTGCAGGCATCGGTGGATACCCGATTGCCACATTTAGTGATCACGTGATAAACTGATAAAATGTCCAAGTGACGTACTATAATGAGCAAAAAAAAAAATGAGTTGACCTTCGGCTTCGTCCCGATTGGGTACTGAGCTGACACCGGGGATAAATTGACCAATGACTGCTATTGTATCCTTTTGACAGATATGTGTGCGCAGACTCGTTTGATGTTCGCTATCGCATTACTATGTTTTAATAGCCAAGCCTTCACTTCTCGTCTGACTCTCTTACCGTCAAGACCTGTCTACACAGTACTTCTCCGGCAGACTATTCATCCACTGATAGGCCTACATACAGGTATGCCCATTTTTTTGCTCATTTGCTCATTTTTATTGCTCATTTGCTCATTTTATTGCTCATTTTTTTTGCTCATTTGCTCATTTATTTGCTCATTTGCTCATTTTTATTGCTCATTTGCTCATTTTCTTGCTCATTTGCTCATTTTCTTGCTCATTTGCTCATTTTTATTGCTCATTTGCTCATTTTCTTGCTCATTTGCTAATTTTTTTGCTCATTTGCTCATTTTTTTGCTCATTTGCTCATTTATTTGCTCATTTACTCATTTTTATTGCTCATTTGCTCATTTTCTTGCTCATTTGCTCATTTTTTTGCTCATTTGCTCATTTTTATTGCTCATTTGCTCATTTGCTTGCTCATTTGCTCATTTTTTTGCTCATTTTGCTCATTTTTATTGCTCATTTGCTCATTTATTTGCTCATTTGCTCATTTTTATTGCTCATTTGCTCATTTTATTGCTCATTTGCTCATTTTTTTGCTCATTTGCTCATTTTTATTGCTCATTTGCTCATTTTCTTGCTCATTTGCTCATTTTCTTGCTCATTTGCTCATTTTTATGCTCATTTGCTCATTTTTATTGCTCATTTGCTCATTTTCTTGCTCATTTGCTCATTTTCTTGCTCATTTGCTCATTTTTTGCTCATTTGCTCAGTTTTTTGCTCATTTGCTCATTGATTGGTGCATACTCAAGAGTCATATACCTAACATCCAATGTACGTTAATGGTGTCATAGCGTGGGTACATAGAAGACTGTATAACACTATGCCTATGTCCGTATCTGTTGCCACACCTTGAGTGGATTGTCCACCTTTAATGATGTCATAGCGTGTGTACATGCAAGACAGTATAATACTATGATTATGTCTGTAGCTGTTGTTGGTAAGATGTGAAATATAAATTTCAAGGTTCAATTCATTCGTGTAGTAATTTCGTATATGTTCAACGCTCTTCATTCGTGCGCTTGTATTGTTAACATTCATTCATAATGAGTGTCCCTTTAGATCGATAAATAAGTTAAAGGTCATTATATTCCACAGTCAAATCTATTGGTGATCGAATTTGATAACTATTTTATTGGAACAACTAAGAGTATTATTCCCGTGAGATCAATGAGTCCAATTATTATAAATAATATATTGCAGGCATCGGTGGATACCCGATTGCCCCATTTAGTGATCACGTGATAAACTGATAAAATGTCCAAAGCGTAAGTATGAATGTGGGGCGCTAAGTGGTTATTACGTAATGTTGTTATAACAATGTCATCAAAGCAATTTCTATAATTGAGTGTCCTGGACGTATGCATGTTTTTTGGCTAACTAATTATCGTGTGAATGACACAGTTTATCAACCTTAATTGATACTAACTCGTTTGTTCAGACATTAAATCGATATGTTTTCTGAATACCATATAACTGTGACCGAGGAAATAATATAATTCATTTGGTAAAGCAAAGGTGTGACACACGACCAATGTCGCGTGTGTGATTGCGTGTACAGCGAACAATTCATTCTGGAGGGTTCTAATTTCACATTACAATTTTCGACCGTTAGTCTCAATACTTCCAATAATTCACGATAATACACACCTGTCATATGGGATAGAGAGAGTGTAAAGAATAAACGCTCTTTATTATTTATGTAAAAGTAATAGTGTCTATTTTCAGGTATGACAATTATATGAACTGCGTCCGATAAAACACTGGAATGTATGCATTCATATCGATGGTCCCAATGTCCAATAAAGCTATTTTCTAAACATCGATTAATAAATTCATGAAAAATATTTGAACAAAAAATATTACGAAAGATATTACGCGCAAATAATTTAACATTCGACATTTTTTAATATAGAGATTATCAGAAACCGAAAACTCGTTATAAATTTTTTATTTAAACTTTTTTTAGAGAAATAATTTTGAGGGTTTTGATAATTTGGAAGTTTGGAAATTTTGGGGTTTTGATAATTTGGAAGTTTGGAAATTTTTAAATTTTTTGGAAAAAATAATTTTTGGAAGTTTTGAATTTTTTTTGGGTTTTGATATTTTATTATTTTGGGAATATTTTAGTACAACCAATTTTAGACCCCAAATATTCTATTTTTAGATGTGAATCCAACGAGACGCCTATTCTTCTTCTCTATATAACATACTTAAACAGAGTGTGTGGACGGAAGGTATATTCAATCAGGGAATACATCATTTATATGGGTTTCTTGTTTCGCGTAAGCGTGTGTCGCTTTAGGCAAAGCGGCTGATAAATAAGAAAGACGAATTTGCTATGTTTTGAGGACCCCTACCCAATTGAAGTGTTACAGTTGGACGCACCACGAACTGAAATGATTATTCACAGTATTGAATGAGGATGTGGGCAAAGCTAGGGTAGAATAGTATCATGACATGCACAATGTTTATGGATGGTTGGTTCCCGAAAGCCTTTGGCACTTTACAAAACGCGGATGGCAAATGACATGCAAAGGCGAATATGTTTTATTTTGTGGGACCCCTTAATCCATTAAACTCTTGGACACACCATGCACTGAAGCTATATGCTCGTAATATTAACTGACAGTGTGAACGAAATGTAGTGCTATCAGGGAATATACAATTTATATGGGTAGTTTGGTTCCCGAAATCCCAGGGTATTTTACAAAAACGCGGCCGACAAATACGACAGTTGAATTTTCTTTGCTTTGATGCCCCCCTACCCCAGTGAAAGTCTTAAACACTGTTCGAACTGAAAGGATATGCCCCCAATATTAACTGAGGGAGTAGACAAATGATAGTTATATCAGGAGAAACACGTCGTTAATGGATGAGTTGGACCGTTGGTTCCGGAATGTCTGCATTGGGACACATTATAAAAAGCGGCTAGCAAACGAGAACAGCGAATGTTCCACTGCTGTTGGGGACCCCTTAACTCATTTGAACTCTTGAACACACCATGTTCTGATGTTATATCCCCGACACATGAGGCACTTTATAAAAAGCGGCTGGAAAAGATGAAATACGAATGTTCTATGTTTTAAGGATGGCACTTAAAGTCTTAAACACGCCATGAACTGAAATGATATGCTCTCAATTTTAACTGATGGTGTGGACAGACGCGATTTCTGCGTCAATGGCGCCAAAATATTATCGTGGAAATTCTCTCATCCTACGTAGGCGGTCGATCGTCTCGTTTGTTTGGCGTTTTCAAATGGCAACGTGGCAGCAAGTTATCACATAATAGTATATGTAGTCGTTTTCCACAAGTGATTGTAGGCTCATTAGTCCAACACACATCGAGCCAATGGCACTGACATAGTCTTTTGAATGCCATGTCCATCGATATACCATACGTTCTGTGTGTGTTTTGTATGATGCAAAGTCGTCTTGTTATATAGTATTTCATACTTTATATCTCCGCTATACTATGATGTTGAATGTGAAATAACCATTATGTTTGCAACGAATGAACTGTTGATGGATTCCACATCCGGTGACTTCGTCTATCTCCGTCATTGAAAAAAACCGAAAACACTCGGGTAAACGCACTGATCGCATCGCTTAGTTAGAATCCTATCCTAGTGATAGACGTTTTGGTCGCTCGCGACGCCGTGTGAATACCTCCGTGATATTATGTTTGCCCTAATTGAGCGTCGACGCTGACGTGGCATCGTCCCCGTCGCCGTCTTCAATAGCACTTACAAGATGGTTCCCGAAAGCCTATCTCGCTTTACAACAAGCGGCTGGCAAATGAAGAACGATAATTTTCACTGCATTTCTTAGGGGACCCCAAACCATATTTGAAGTCTTGAACACACCACTAGCTGACCGGACATGCTATCAATATTACAAGAGATTGTGGACGAATGGCTGTTCTATCAGAAATGATGCAATGTTTATTGATATGTTGGTTCACGAAAGCATTTGGCACCTTACAAAAATCAGATGGCAAACGATTAAGGCGAATTTTGACTGTTTTGAGAGATCCCCTACCACATGTAAACTATTGAACCCATCACGAACTGATGGATGTGGTACCAATATCAAACGACAGTGTGGATAAATGGCTATTCTATCAGGAAATACACAATTGTTATAGATCGGTTAGTACCCGGCAGCCAGAAACACTTTACAAAAAGCGGCTGGCAAATTAAAATTGCTATTTTTCACTACTCTAGGACTACCTACCCAATATGAAGACTAGAACACACCACGAACTAGAAAGATATCCTTTCAATATTAACCGAGTGTATGGACAATGGGTAATTGTATAAGTAAGTAGACAATTCCTATAAATGTTTAGATCGATTGGGTCCATAAAGCATGAGCACGAAAAGTGGCTGGCAAATAAAAAGCAACATTTCTGTTTTGAGGACCCCTACCCTATTTGAAGACTTGAAGACACCACATGCTGAAATGATAGGTTCTCAATATTGGTGTAAACAGTATTTAATCCATATAATTCATAAAGTAATTACAACATAATAACAAGTTATGGTATGGAGTGGATTCGACAGCAAGCTGATAGCTTATATGTGTCGTCTCCGATTACGATGTGACCGAGCCCACGTCGTGAGTATGCTTGAATTAAGTGCGATGTATTTCAGACAATTTGGTGCTCACAGTTGGCGTTTATTTAGTTTTTGTCTCGCATCAACTCACGCGGTGGGCTCGTTCGATAGGTGTGTCGAAATTGAGTTTTATGGAACAAACGGTTTAAGTGAGACTAAGAGTTGGTATTGATAATAGTTGGTGTTAGACAAATTAATATCAGGTCAGTGGGAGAAAAGGGCAGAATAGTAATGTTTCAGATAGAGGAGAATTTAAAGATATGTGGAAAATCTGATGTAGACAGAATTATTTTGAGGAGCTGACTTTTAGCATCTGAGCCGACGACGCACCACGGTAACAGTTCACAATGAATTCGAACGCGGAATGTTTTCTTATGTGGTCAGGTTATAAACTAAGCTAGCTCATTATTGCATATCTTCCGATTTTATTTGGTTATTGTGCGTGTGTGTGGTTTAACGAACGAGTCCTCGGGGTCATTACTGATTGAATTTGAATCGTTTGGTTCTTAGGATATACTTTTGTACTTCTCTGAAAATGGTAATATTATCGTCATGTAAGAGTTCAGTGGAACCACGGAGTAGCACCTCGGTTGTAATGTTGCAAAGACCAGACACTGTGGTTAGTAATGAAGATCTTTGTGAGTCGTATCTTTCGCATTCGAGTAAATAATGTTCGGTATCCTCTAGCTCACCGCAAGCGCACATGGGTTGGTCAGAAACAAAATTTGAATAGGTGTGGTAATTTAAGTGGCTACAGTGCAGTCTAAGTCGAGAGTGCAAAACCTGCGCATCGCGTGTGTAGGCATAATAAAACCATTTAGGGATATTGTTCATGTTAGAATTCAATGACTTTGAGAATGTCACTATTGAATCCATGGCAATCCTGCTTGTGTCAAGGTTATTCCACAAGGTGGTTGTCGAGGGAAGGAAGGATCTTCTGTGATATTCATTATCGAAAACTGGAACCATGAAACAATTGCCTTGTCTGGTGACACGTCCCGATATCTGACTGTGAGTTGGAGGTTCTAAAGTTCTTAGATATATTGGTGCCTGGCCATACACCATCTTGTAGAATAGCTTCAGTTTGTATTTTTCACGTCATGATTTTAAAGTTTCCCAACCAGTTTCTGCTAGGAGTGTCGACTTACTGACAGACCTAGTGGCACCCGTTACGATGCGAGCTGCTTCATACTGTATATGTCAATATTAAAGGCACGTGAGGCCTTAGTTGTCGAAAATATTCATATTTGTTCCAATCGCCGTAAACAGAAAAACATTAAAACGCATACAGTTTCGTTCATATATACCATGACCATCGCGTAAACAGCATGTTATCATACATATTTACTATATGTTACCTAAGCAAGAGCCCGATTGTGTTACAGAAGACAACACAATGCTGTTGGCTAATCACACACAAATGGCATAAACGCTCTTTATTCGTTCCATATCAGGAATTCACCCACAAAGAACGCTCTTTATGTTTACCATCATAATATAAACAAACACCAGAAAAGTAACTTTTTATGCTTTTGTTTACATAACAATGGTCACAAATATGACAATAACATACTGTTTATGCTATATTTCTTATTTGTATACGGACAAAGTCTGTCTACATTTTGTTGTTCTTTCTGTTTGTTGCGGTTTATGACGGGTGGAAATATTTTCACAGGATACCCACCGCCAAGGCCAACCGTACCTTTAACTGAGGGTATGACTAAATGTTAGTTTTTATCAGGAATTACACACCATGGATGTATTGGTTCCCGAAAGCCTGCACCATGTGGCTCTTCACAACAAGTGGCTGGCAAAAAATAAATGCTAATTTGTATGTACCCCTATACCCTATTTGAAGTCTTGAACACATCAGATACTGAAGGGATTATCTTCTCAATATCAGAAGAGATTGTGGCAGATTTGCTATTTTATCAGGCACCATTGGATATGTAAAGCTGCATGTGTTGTTTTCCGACAGCCTGTGACACTTACAAAAAAACGGCTAGTAAATAAAGTAAAAATGCAATTTTAACTGTTTGTGTGACCACCTACGCTGTTTTAAGTCATGAAAACACCACGAATTGAAGGGATATGATCTCGATTTTAACTGATGGTATGGACAGAGGGCAGCTCTATCACGCAGTAAACAAGCTATAGTGCGAGGTAACTGCTACACCATATGGATTAACTATTTCGGCAATATTGCAATATCAATTTTAATGTTTGAAAAATATATATTTTTGTGAAAAAGAGCGATTTTTGAGCAAAAAATAAATATTTCGGCTCTAAATGGCCGGAAAACCCAAAGTAAACCAACACTTTTCTCATATCAATTAGAAACATGATTTGATGCAGTAATTTTAACATCAACAATGTTGGCAAATAAGTTAGGACTTAGCCACAGAGCTCGCTCTCGCTTTACCAAAATCGTTAATTTCTGGAAAAGTCACTGGTTGGTATCGTTCGTCGTCGATTGACAATAGCCACCACCGATTCTGTTATTTTTCACTATCAATTTCCTGAATAATATATATTTCTTTTTCGAAAAAAGTTGATTTGGCCGCTGCACTAATTGATGGCTTGGAAAATACATCTATAATATTGCTGGTGACTGGAATGTTCCCCAGGATTACTCAATCGATACTGTTCGATACAAATAGAGGAATAATCTTAAATCAAATGAAAAAATTCAATTCTGGCAAAGCATGTCAGATTTACACGATGTGTGGAGACTTCATAACCCCGATTCCCAAAGATATAGCTGGAGAGGTCAAGGAAATAAAATGGCTCGTCTAGATTATTTCCTGACCTCATCTGACCTTCAGTCATTTATTAAAAACTCTAAAACTGTTGAGCTATAAATCTGACCATAGTCAATTTAGCCTGAGTTTACAAGTTGTGAGTCATCATAGAGGCAGGGGTACATGTAAATGCAATAGTAGTTTACTAAGAGACAAGACGTATGTCGAGTCAGCTAAAACAACAATTGCAGACATAATACAAACGCGGCTATTGGCGAAGAGAACTGTTTTATAATTGATGATCAACTATTTTGGGAAACTCTGAAAATCCTGATTCGTTGACAGACTATAGCGTACTCTTCGAAATTTAAAAAAGAAAGAGATAAACCAGAAAAAAAACTTAGAGCTGAAATATTTGAGGCTTACGGAAGACTGGAAAGTAGAAACGAATCAGTCTCAGAAGAAATTGAAAAAGTCACATCAGAGTTAGTCACGATAAGGGACAAAAAATGCAAGGAATCATACTAAGAACACAGGCAAAATGTAAAGTATAAGGTAGAAATCAACCAAATATTTTTGCAATTTGAAAAAAAAAAGCTACACCGAGAAAAGCCTTTCAAGATTAATAAAAAGCGATTGGTCTGAAACAAGCAGTTTATCATAAATAATGAAAGAACAGCACGCCTTCTATAAAGATCTATATGAATCAAAACTCTCCCCAACAACAGCGGAAAATTAAGAGTTTACTTTTTGGGATGAAAACAACGCTTTCCTAAATCTTTTGGATGACGACGAAAGTCAGTCAATCGATGGCATATTAATCGAAATTGAATGTTCAACTGCACTCAAAAGAATGATAAATCACCAGGGTCATGTGGGTTTACAGTGCCCTTCTATACATTATTTCAGGAAAGATGTTGGATACCTTGTGAAAAATGAATTAAATCATAAATTAAAATGCAAACACTTTCAGTGACCCTGAGATGTGGACTAATAACTTGCTTACCAAAACGAAATAAACCAAGAAAATATAACACATGGAGACCTATCACGCTCCTTCATGTTGATGCGAAGATTGGGTCAGCCGTAATTGCTAACAGAATGGAAAAAATCCTACTTGAGCTGATCTCATAATATAGTGTTATTATTGTAACTATATTATATACCGGGTATGGGTTCTATATTCTGGTCGTTGCAAACCATAATGTGCTATGCACATCGAACCATGTATTACACTATATACACATATATATGCAATATTTACAACACCAATGCTATCAGGTATCACACACAGTACACGCAGTTCAAACTGCTCACATATTCATTATAAAATAGCACATGCATGTTCAAAACATCGAACACCCAGTTCCCGTGTACAAGTCGATGTCGTATATAGTTTCAATAATAATTGAGTGGTGACATATATTTATTCAAAACTATAACATATATGTGTGACCAACATCAAATAGTGTTTTGACTTTGTTCAAATATACAACACTATGTATTGGATAATATAGAATACATTGAGCATGTAAAGTCTGTAGACTGTCATATTTGTTCAAAAACTGCATAAATTGTTATGCAGATATAAATTGTCGACACACCATTGTATTCAATTTTTGCATATATAGATGACCACATTGCATAAATATATGACAGTGCGTAAACGGTTATACACACATGTGTATGCAAAGTTTACAACACTGTGTGATTGAACACAAATGTACATTGGTATTGTAAAATGCACCTTTGTGTTGTAAAAGGTAGCACATTGGTATTGTAAAATACCACATGTATGTTTAAAACATCGAACATGCTGTGCCGTAAACAAGTCGATGTCATGTATATGTTCAATAAAACGAGAGTAGTGGCATATATTTGTTCAATAATATAACATATATATGTCACATACATCAAATAGTGTGTTGACATTAATTTATTTGTTCAAAAATATAACACGATGTATTGGATAATATAGAACACAGTAGGTATGTAAAAAGTCTGTAGATTGTCATATTTGTTCAAAAACTACATAAATTGTTATGCAGATATAAATCTGTCGGCACACTATTGTGTTCAATTTTTGCATATATATATGACCACATTGCATCAATATATGACAATGCGTAAACGGTTGTCATATATATTTGTTGTATATTCCGGTCGCTATCGCCGGGAAAATTGGTCGAAATTGTCGGACTAAATGAAAGGGACGTATTGATGTTTCATGGTGACAGGGGTGGTTGCGTAGAGGGGTGGCGGACAAAAATATCCTTTGTCGAGAACCGGCAGTCAAATAGGGAGTGTTTCGTGGAAGGGGGCTATATAGCCCCGGACCAAATTAAAGTATTTTCGGGTATACAGGGACGTATTGATGTTGCATTGTGACAGGGGTGGTTGTGTACAGGGGCGGCGGACAAAAATATCCTTTATCGAAAACCAGCAGTCAAATAGGGAGTGTTTCGGGAAAGGGGACTAGCCCCTGACCAAATTAAAGTATTTTCGGGTCAACAGGGACGTATTGATGTTGCATTGTGACAGGGGTGGTTGCGTACAGGGGCGGCGGACAAAAATATCCTTGATAGAAAACCGGTAGTCAAATAGTGAGTGTTTCGGGGAAGGGGGCTAGCTCCGGACCAAATTAAAGTATGTTCGGGTCAACGTGAACACATTGATGTTGCATTGTGACAGGGTTGGTTGCGTACGGGGACGGCGGACAAAGTTATCCTTTATCGAATACCGGCAGTCAAATAGGTTATATGGAGTGTTTCGGGGAAGGGGGCTTGCCCCGGACTAAATTAAAGTATTTTCGGTTCAATAGGGCCGTATTGATTTTGCATTGCGACAGGGGTGGTTGCGTACAGGGGCAGCGGACAAAATTATACTTTATCGATCACCGGCAGTCTTGTAGTGAGTGTTTCGGGGAAGGGGGCCAGACCCGGGATGATCGAGAGGGTGGATAGATAGGATCCTTCACTCCTCGAAAATCGCAGTAGAAAATATATATACATGTATCACCAAGAAGGCTTCAGACAGAGTAAATAGTTCACGGTGAATCTGACATATTATTTAAAGTTACTCACTGACGTCACCAGTGTCACGGCCACGTCGTGGGGGAGGGGGGGGGGGCTAAAAATAATGACTACACCTCAACGATTTAGTGGGTAGTATGTAACACATTGAGCATGTTAAGCCTGTAGTGCGCATATTCGTTTAAATGTTGCATACATTGGTATACAGATGTATATTGTCGGCACACCATTGAGTTTTATTTGCGCACATGTAGCTAGATGACCACATTGCATGCATTGTATGATTGCGGTGCTAAACGGTTGTCACATATATATCGGTTGTATAACACCCCGACCAAGTGGTCCTGCTAATGTGATAGGATGTTGGTGCGTTTTGCTGAATTGCTATCATATTGGTAGTATATGGCCGCACTGGGGCAGCGTACTAAAAAATCTCCTTTAGCGAAAATTGGTAGCAGACAATAAACGGTTTTACATGTAGGCCTACCATCTAGAAGGCAGAGGAAATAGTTTATAGGTAATCTGACAGGTGCTTTAACGTGGCTCACTGTGGTCACCAGTATCACGACCAGTGTCGGGGTTTGGGGGGGGGGGGGGTGCGGTAGAAACTGAAATTATTGATTACTTGGCCGCTTCTGATTTTTTAAATAAGGCATCTCAATGATTTATAATTAGTGAATTCATGAATACAACGTCATTTACATACGCTATGATGTATATACACAGACAGAAACAGTTGGACATGTAAGGGAGAGGGGTGGTCCACTGAAATTAATAAAAAAAGGTCCTTGTTTTGACGCAAATTTCCACCAGTCGTTTCGGAAGTTCATGATATTCTATGTTAACAATATATATTGGTATATTTCAAATTTGTCAACGAGGCGCCGTTCTGGGTCAAAAAATTGGCGATGTGGTATGTCGCAAATTTCATCCCAATCTTAGATATGTCAGAGAAATTGACGCACAGACTCAGTTCATGAGTGTTCATAGCTTCAAATGTGATTGTTTCAGTGAGCGTGAATAAGTTCTCATTTTTATCAAAATGGTTATGCATCGATCGGAATAACACTTTGGGATGCTCCTCAACTCATATCAAGCTTGGAAATCGATCCCAAATTTCGTACATGTTATGGTTCTAATCCGATGCATGACATCCTCATCTATACATAGCCCATGCAGACGACGATCACATATATCCAGAATCTACCCACCTCGGCTATATGGGGGGGGGGCTAAATGTGTTAATAAAGTTGTCTAGTTGCATGGTGTCATCATATGGGCCATAGATATGATATACATTATGTAGAGGAGCTGTGCATCATAATTGATATGAGCAATAATTCTGTAAAAATAGAGGATCTGCAGTTGTATGCAGTTTCACTCCCCAACCTTTGTCAAAATATTCAACAGAGAAGAATTTCACACCTGACACAACATTAGCTGGAAATTTCACATCAACAATATGTTGAAAATGTTCTTGTAGTTTGATTTCAAACAATTTATTGGGTGAAATTTATTGTTGTTCAACCAATATTCGCATATTTTCCTTCTTTTTGTCCAAATTTTGGACTGAAATGGGCATCAAAATTTCCAACCTTATAGGCGGTGTCATGTTGGAAAGTTTGTATTCTGATCCCTCCCTCGTGGCCAGTAAAAACTGATATTAATTTCAAGAATACAATATTGTCCTACATTTGGTAAAAATTGTCATTAGTCAGAACTTTTCCAACCTATGTAGGGTGTCGGGTTTAAAATTTCCAAACTATAGGAAGGCTTGAGGCTAGTCTAGATGCTAAGATTTCGCGATTTTCGTGTCCAGATAAAACACTGCTTATTTGTATAAGAAAACAATAATTTAATACATTTGGTCAAAATTGAACTGAAATGGTCATCAGTTGACAATACCGGGGAGTATGAGGTTTGAAATTTCGCTTGAGGTCAGTATTGATGCTAGGATTTCGCGATTTTCTTGCTTAGTTTAGTTTTCTCAGACCGGGCCGACTATGGGCGTTATGATTTATGCAATTTTCATGTTAAGATATATGAATATCTCATACTGGGTATATGCATAGGTTATGAGGCCTGAGCACTTATGTGTACAACCGTACTACAACGGGGTGCAAGTGGAATTATGCAAAACCTTATGATTCACGGGGGTGCATTTGAAATTTCGCAAGGTGGACACCCTCCCCAACGGACATCATCTAGCCACGTCCCCGAGCTTGAAGTCCGACGTCAATACCGCACGGCCACCGCAAAGCTACCCAAAACAAATGAAGCTCAAATCGCCGCTGTATTCCGACGTCACATGCACTTAGGAGTTAGGACAATATCATTATGCCCATATTAATGTTGCTGTGTTAGAGGTACAAGTTATATGCCTGGGTTCGAATCCCACCCATTAAAAAAAAATACACATTGTTACATCGGCGCCTTATGTGTTATGTTATAATTATATGGTAGCTGGCATGTACACAGGGTAACGCTCGACAGGTCTTGGAGACAAATACATATAACATGCAGCCGTAGGCGTGCCACCGCATCTATCATACACCTAACACAGCTACCTTAAAATCAGTCACCTACATATAGGCTATATATATATATATGTGCATGCGACATCGAAATACATCGGCCACTTTTATGGGAATGATCGAATGGTGACCATCTCACCTAAAATCCCCAAATGGCTGTGATCAAATATCACCACTGGGACAGTAAACTGGTTTATCATATATAAATTAAAATATATGTTCTGAACTCCACAAATAGTTGTCAATTGAAAGTCGTAGATAAATGTGAATACCATTATGTCCATTTTTTGTAGTATTAAAAGCTGACAAAAATATTTGGAATGATATCTCACATACAAAATCTAAGACATATAACATTTGTTGTTGGGTTACAAATGATTTTGATTTGAGAGTTCGGTTTCTTATAAGGCAGAACGAATTGTAACCAATAAAAAATTAAAATTAAAATGTAAGATTCCTTTATATTCTGCATCAGTCCAGTTTGCTGAGGTCTTCAAATGCAATTGTTTTCACTGATGGGTCAGCAAGAGTTTCACATAAATGCCAATCAAATTTGTGGGATCTTGGCATACCACGACATAGTTCCTAGTAGTGATGCGGGTGGTCCGGTCCACTGCCAAGGTGGTCCAGTCCGGTCCGGTCCAGTACACATGCCTGGACCGGTCCACCTATAATAGGCTATATGTTAATGAATTCTCTGTTTTCTCAAAGTTTTTACTCTGTATAGTACAAACTATAAGGTTACTGAGTTCAGTGCATTGCAATGAGTCCATATATGTCAAAACTTACATTGTTTGCCGATTGTATGCATCGTTGTCTGTCTCTGGTGGGATACACTGGGAACGATGCACGATAATAGTATTTCTAGTAATGCGAACATGCACTAATAAAGTGTATTGGACAGATATATAGCTAGGGCCATAATGTGTTATAACCAATCTAACATCGCACTCAACTGATCGTGTGCATGATTCGTATCAGACTTATTTTCATTAAATTGAAATTTAAACGAAATAACTCTACTGATGACAATTATACAAAAGTGTACTGTAATATGACTACTACATTAATATTGGAGTCTTGGAGATTGTGATGGCTGATTGTATAGTCATGACAATTACAGCTATACACCTATCTACAACTACTATTGGATTAATGTGACTGTCTTGTCCACAAAATACAAGATATTAACCACTTGAATGCGTCAATACATCGTTGCTAATTGATATGACAGCAAATATGCAATAATATTCGCGATAGTTTATTATAACTGAAGTAAAATAGTGGACCGGACCGGAGAGAACCGGACAGGCGGTCCGGTCCGGTCCAGTGACAACCGGTCCAGACCGCGGTCCAGGGGGTCCAAAGCGGTCCGGTCCGCATTACTAGTTCCTAGTCAGATCTAGAAAGTAATGTTTCCCCACATAATATATTTATTAATCTGTGTAGATGGTGGACACCTTCCAGTGATAATTGTCACCCAGAATATTGTCTTCCCCTAGTTTTCTGACATCATCAACTAAGATATATTCCATTATTGGAGAGTGTTCATAAGAAATGCAATTCTTGACTATTTGTATTCTTTTATTATTAATTTATTATATCATAATAATAGTCTTACCAACAGAACACATATGCAAGTACAATAAATATTTGGTACATCAACAATGAGCACACAAAGCTTTGAAACAATATTGAAAACAAAAAAATATATATACACATTCAGTTATTTGTAGATAATATACATGTTGAAAACATTGACACTATTAGAAACAAGCCTTGAAATAGGGTGTCTGTCATTTGCAGAATGAGGTCCCCAGAGGGTGAATTTAGTGATGCTACCCTGCATAGTGGGCTAGCATCACCAAATTTACCCTCTGGGAACCTCATGCTGCTGAGGTGTAAGCAGAATGAGGTCCCCAGAGGGTGAATTTGGTGATGCTAGCCCACTATGCGGGGTAGCATCACTAAATTCACCCTTTGGGGACCTCATTCTGCAAATGACAGACACCCTATTTCAAGGCTTGATTAGAAACCACAGACAAAAATGTCAATGACCATGTAGCTCAGCTTGGAGAGAGGTTAATGTCATACATTACAGTGGGTTGAATTATTATGAAAAGTTTAAGTCATACCAGACGTTTACCTGAATAGCCATATAAAGTTTGGGATCAATCAGGATCAATTGGATAAAACATGATGGATGAAGGGTATGCCAAAGTATTTATTTATTCAAAGAGCAGCCATGTTTCTGACCAAATATTGTTCAAATTTGATAGCTCCCATCTAGAAATGATCGGGGTAATGCCTGTAAATTGTAAAAACATTTTTCCGATAAATGTTGGCTGCAGAGTGTGGCAATGGAGTCAATTAAGAAATCCAACATGTTTAACTAAATTTGGAAAACTTTGAAGGCTTCCATCTAATGGTCAACCCACAGTTCCATATGAAGTTTAGGGGCGGTATGATAAGGAATGTGACATGTAGGATATGACAAAGAATTTAGTCGTGCAATTAGTAACAACAATATGGAATCTGGTATCCATGTAAATCAACAAAATTCACATATTGTGGCAATGCGTGAAAAATCCATATAAACTTTGGTGACAATCGGATGAGAGATGTGAACTGTTTGTTGTACTAATGGAAATTTATGATGGGCGGACAATGTTTGTGCTTGAATTTGTCAAGATGAGCTAAAGTCATATATCCATACCAAAACCATTACACATGAGGTCTATTCATCACACTTTGATCCTAGATATCTAGATGGTTAATACTTAAGTTGTCAGTTGCTGGTTTCAGCAAAATAATTTTATACAGTTATTATGCAATATTTTGTAGTGTGTACAGTATGAGTTCTTCTTGTATGAGTGCATGTTGTGGTCAAAAGTCATATTGGACACAGTGTTGAGTCCAAAATGACTTTTCACTACAAACTGGATGAGTAGAAGAAAAACACATACTCTTCACAACAATATATAATAAAAACTTTATTATCCATCTGTATGTTTATCCATTTTTTTGTGAATAAATCTGTTGAGGTTATTTTTTGTAATTGTCAGCACTTGATTCTCCATATATAAAAACCTGTATTTGATAATCAGAAAGCATGATTTGGAACAGTGAACACGGAAGTGAAAAATAAAACTCAATGCAGAATTGAAACGTCTGCTAAATCCAATAGAGTATTGCGTCCATCACAATTTCACATAATTATTCATTGGCAATAGAGTTACTTCATGACATCATGGAGTGCTGATACAAAAGTCGTATTGGACTCGATTGAGTCCAATATGAATTTCGGAATTCCAATATGAATTTTTCCCAGATTATCATGTGACGGCTTTTGCTTTTGTTAGTTAAGGGATGGATAATAATACATGTACCATTTATCACCAAACACAGAAAATTTACTACAGGAGTGAATGCCGCGTTTTTGTTGCCAATGGTCAAAAACCATGCATAGATAGTCACCATTTGATTTAAGAATTAATGGCATGGATAAAAAATAATTATGACTATTGTATATGGCATTCATAATTATGTTATTAAAATCAAACTCTAATCACTTGAAAGCGATTTGGTGTTACATCATGTTCTCTGTAGTTATACGTTCCATTCTTGGCAAGCATTTTCACTCTTCTACAACTTTTTGAAATAAAATGGAGCATGTTTCAGAGTAATTATATAATTTGAATTTATTTCTCCACATTAACAAGTAGTCCAGATATTCAGTCACAGTGTTATTGACAGTGGAAGTGTCAGTGACACTGTAGCTCAACTTGGAATTGGGATTATGCACTGGAATCTTTTGTGGGGAGGATTAACAAGCACTATACCGGTATATTGTAAACAGTTTGGTGTCCTTTCTAACCAATGGTCACTTAGTGCGGTCTGCCTGTTGTTGAGTGTACTGCTTATTGCATACTTTGCCTACTGATTGTTTACATAGTTTAGCATTTGTTTACGAACACAGATAACTAACATGCCAATAACATGCAATTTACGCGATGATTTTAAGAACAAAGTTTGTCTATGATACAATATTCTTTTTGTTTACAGAAGTGTTAACAAATATGGCTATTTTAATAGCAATACTACTGATAACACTTAAGGTATCAGTAACATTGGCCTTTTCGGATATTAAAAGCACATAGTGTTCAAACATACAACAATAACTAATGTGAACAAGAGGCGGATGACGATCTGCAGATGTTTAACACATACCTTGGCGACAGCTATGAGCTATTTACATAAAACCTTACACCATCCTTTCCATGAGTGCAAAACTTTCAACAATTCAAGCCTTACTATTAAGTTCACGAGTGGAATCACACTTATTGGGCACCTTGCTCACATTAACACAATGTTAACGCAGATGTGGCTTTGATTTCAACCTATCAGTGACTCCAACACAGATATGTCTTTTTGAGTGATAAAGCTAATTAAACTCAATTAAAAGTGGGAGAGTTTATAGCTGTTAAATACAAAATAGTTAAGAAATTAAGTAGATAAGCACCATAGCAACTCATGTTATCCGTTTATTACAATGGAACATGAGACATAACATATTGTGTTATTTTTATTAATATATGTAGTATCATTGCTATTTTTTGTTTATTATGTTTTGTGTCGGCTGCATATTAAAAATTCATAACAACCTATTAATATTCCACAACTAAAAAAACAATCAATACCTGAACAACTATACAAGTGAGGAATGTATAGACCTGGATATAAAATATGATTGCTAATGATTGGCTATAAAGGTTAGTTTTCTTCTAAGCTGATCATTGGAAAGATACAATGTTTGTAAACAGTTTAAATATAATTAAAGTTATGGTTAATATTTTCAAAACCATTCGATCCGATACAAAAATCTATACAGGTGAAGAATGTGTCATGATTATCACAGATGTGATTATTTATAGAGTGGTCACGTACAAAATATTTAGCTATCACATTGTGTCATCAGGATTGATGAAGGAAGTTAATATATTTAAGCAAATAAACCAAATGACCATCACTATGCAGGTCAGGGGTGTGTTATCATAAACTGTGCCATAACTATAAACATAATCAATGGAAATATTTGAGTTATCAAATTGGATAGTAAGGGGTTAGTCTTACCCAAACTAATGAACTGATAAACACAGAGTAGTCAAGAAAAAGCATGTCATTGCATTTTTAAGTCAGTCTCAAGAATTCCAGCACTGTTAATATTATCCTGCAACCCAAATGCGTTTAAGGGAATTTCAAAATAAGACATTTCCTCTAATGATGAATATTCAATTGGTCATGTATTGAAACACTGACTGAACCTGGCTCAAAGTGAAGGCGATAATTTAATATAGGTCTATCAGATGATATGTGTCTATCAACTGGATTTTAATCAAAAAATGGAGAATGATCAAATAAAAAACATGAGAAGACCATATGATGTGTGTAGAGGGTTAATCATTTTCGATGACATCATATGGTGGAAGTAAGGAATGTGTGGAATAACTCTTTTCTAAGATATGACAACAGTGTCTTTGAAAATAATTAATGCCATGTACGTACCTGTTTCAACACAGAAAACATAACTGGAATAAAGGGCTTTCAATCATAGTGTGACAGATGATAAAAAAGTCTGCAGTCATCAGTAGTTACAAAGTACTATGGTTGTCCATAGCTATATATTGTCTCACTCCAAACCACAGTCCGGTTGTGTCATGTTCTCTTCAAATTTCACAATGCATGGCAAACAGGTATGAATTATAAAGGGCCATAACTCTGTTGAAATATATTGGATCAAACCGATATTTGAACTTGATCTGTATTTAGTTGTCAGAAATTCATATACCAAATTTGGTGTCTATCAGATGAAAAATGTTAGAGTCATCGTCAGGCTTGGATGAATTCTATTTAAAAACAAGAGTGGAAAGGGTTAACTAAACATTACCAAATTCCAATCCATACAGATAAAGAACGTGCTAAGAAAGACGTAGGTATGAAATATCAGGCAGATCAGAAGAAAATTGTTTGACTTAGATGCATCGGATAGCATTTGTGTGCAGTGTTAGTTATTTTCTAAACTGATCAACTAATCAACAACAAAAACTATACAGGTGAGCCATGTATCATCATAAACCAGCATATATGAACACAATGGGTAAAAAAATACATGAGTTATGGCATCGGATAGAACATGACCAGGTATGGATGGAAAGTGTTAATCATTTCTAAACCAACAACCGATCGACACCAAAAACTATACATGTGAGGGGTGTGTCATCATAAACACGCAATTAAATTTGAACATGATCCGATAAAAAATACTTGAGTAATCGGATCGGATAGCAAGTGTCTACAGAGACGGACAGACAGAAGGCTAGCCAGACAGGTCCAAGTTGAGCAGACAGGTCAGACGAGCGACGGATGGTTGATCCGGACATCGGCATCATGTGTACCCATACATGGTATGGGTACACATAATAATTGTGTTAGCAGCTGTCTAGCTGTAACAAAGTAGGCACTTGTCAAGTTTACTTCAAAATAATTAAAAGTATACATTCAGCTTTGAAATTAAAGTGTTCACATTGACATACATAAACATTATTATTTCAATTAATTCAGATGTTGACATTACGTGCACCATACATGAACATGTGTTGGAAGACAAAATTGTATTTTTATAATATTATTCATCAGAAGATTTATTTAAATCTGAAAAGTGGATGTTATCAGGAACAGATTCTACAGGTAGTTCATACTCAAATTTAAAAGTAGAATAAAAACAGATGAAAACACCAATCATCTAAGTTTAAATAAATTTATCCAAAAAGTGTTTTTTCAGTGTTATTATTTTCTCATTAGAAGCCGAACCAACCCATGATATCTTGTTATAAAATAATAAGTATTGGGTAAATACTAAAACTTAATCAATGGTCTATTCTTTTGTATTTAATTTAGTTTGTATGATGGGTTTTTGAAAAAATCTGCACCCACCCTGTGGGGACATCCCTGCGAGAATAGGACATTTGTGATTTATTTGGATGCTTGACTACCAACTCATCACCACGGTGTTGAGTGTTTTGTTTATCGCTCACTATTTAATATCATTATACAATACTACTACATGGAAATAACACTCCACCCCATGTTCAATTAGGAACAAGATATGTGTCCCACTGTTGTGAGTAAACATAAACATATAAATCAGGACTTATCAAATAAAACTGAAATATATGGGTCACCCGACTCACCCTTTCCATGACTGGAGCTTCATGAAATTTTGAGAAAACCCTGTGCCAATGCATGTTCACATATATAAGGGAGCCTCACATAGATAAGAGAATACATTGACCTAACATAATTTCCTTGACCTTCAAAATCAGTTCATTCTCGTATATATATGAGAGGGTCCCTTTAATACTACACCAACACAGACCCTGTTATGAAAGGGTTCATACCAATACTAATAATAAAATGTCAAACTGTATTTGTTTTAGATAGTGGTCAAAACATTGGATTAAACTGCATTCATCCAAAGGTTCCAACCCACTATCTGCTAGCTAATTAGTTTATAATGTGTTGCAGACTGTCACCTGTATATAGTAAAGCCAGTGTATTGCCATATCTACATGCACACATTGGAATGTCAAATAGCCTGTAACTACAACTGTAGTTAACAGAAGGAATTTAATATGCTGGGCAGGGATCTGGCTATATGGTGGGGTTGGATGGACATAGTTGATAATGGGAGATGATGGTGATGTGGTGTGACCAAAAAAAGTTAAACTTCTATAACAAATAAAAGTCAAATTAAAAATTAAAAAACTTTAAAATTTATATAGACTTTATTTCATTTAATTGAGCAAGGATTCAAATCTAATTTTTTTAAAGAGTTATGTCCCTGGCTCTACTCCTATCATCCAAGGACCCTCCATACCAAATATAAGCTAAAGAGGCCTGGTGGTTTTTTAGAAGTTGTTAAGAATTACTATGATGGGAAAAAGCTGTGGTGCTGGCTTTGTAACTATTTGACTTGGCAACCTTATTTTAACAAATCTGATAATGTGAGTCACCCAGGGAACATCCATACCAAATATGAACACATTCGGTCTTATGGTTCTGGGGGAAAAGACAAATTTTGATTTTGAATTCGGTGATAATGGGTGATTATACTTAGCAGATATCATAACGTCCAATTTTCGTGAAGAATCGACCAAAATCAAACAGAAATTTTCATACGACATACATATGAGAAAAAAAATCACACAACATGTTCAAACAAGCTCATCATGAATCACCATAAAAGAAACCAATTGTTGAAAAATGTTGTTAACATTAGTACAGAAAAATTGTTAACAAGAGGTCGTGAGAATGTGATGTTGAATGTGGCAGAGACAAGAGTAATTTATTTTTCAAATGCTAGAAACATTAGTCTTGTTTGGGGAAATTAAATCAGAAAATGTTTGTAAAATTAAACTATAATCTATATTATCATGTTTGGGATAGTAATATTGATTAAATTGTATCAAAACCAAATATTGTTAGAACTTAATATAGACAGGGATCATATTTTAAGAGGCAGACGCAAGTTTTGCATAAATCCTGCCGAAAATGGCAAGATATTTTCTATAATAAATTTCTCTCGATCTATATGGCAAAAAATCTAGAGTTTCTTATATCATCATCTTCATTGTATATTGAATCTGAGCAATTAAAGTATGGGCTCTCATTAATACCCGAGGTGTCACCAGAAAGGGGAATTTCAGCAACCACCATTTTTTAGGTAGCCCAGCTATTCTAACTTTGGGAACCAGTTCTTGTGGGGTCAATATAGGGGGACAAATATGATTTTTTCACATTTTTCACTGGCGTCTTTTGTGTATGATATGTGAATTGAAATTTCTCAAACATAGTATGTATGAAACTCAGGTGCAGTTCAGAAAAATTTGGATGTGGTCAGATTATTCTCCCTGACTACAGTTGCGATCAAAATTTAGCATTCAACCTACTGAAGATATTTTGTTATATTACTCAAACTTTGATAGTAATATCACTAAATGGTCACATCGTGCTACTATGTGAAGACAATACAATGGTGTCTGACATACTGTAATTATCAGTAATCTAATTCAAGCAATATATGTAGTTAGTCGCAATACTTATGCTTCTAGATGCAGTACTGGGCAAAAGTTTGTATAGAATACTTTATAATGACACCGATATCATACAGTCTGATGCATGTTGAGCCAAACGAAAAATTATCACAAGACTATAGTTTTTTTTCACAATGTGAAGATGTTGTAAATTATTGTCTTATTGATACCTGTTATCAACTGACTAAATTTAATGTTGAAGTCAATTGTAGATCATAATGAATTTTAGCGTGACAAATATACTTGCAAATGATACTCCAGCATCATCATCATCATCACACATGCACCCATCGTATGTGTCATCCTTTCTATGATGTTGTTCTACATTTTTATGGTGTCCATTCACCTTAAATTTTCGTGGAGTGCGAATCATTTATGACTTTATAAGGTGGTAGCACTGTTCTTTTTTGGTGCGCATTCATCTTTATATATTGTCCATTTACCTTCATATGCTATGTTTCACCTGTATATGGTATCCATTCACCATTAATATGATGTCCTCTATTCTCTATATGATATGCATACATCTTTGATGATGTGGTTCCACCTTTATATATGGTATCCATTCATCTTTATAGGACAATTGTCATCATATGGTGGAAATATGGCCATATTTATATGACGTGAAAATATCTTTATATGGTGTCAATTCACCATCATAATGCTATACCATAATATACAGACATATACTCATCAAATATACACATCATATAAAGTTGTATATGCAGCATATAAAGTAATATGTACATCATATAAATAATAGCGGCCATCATAAATGGTCACCATATACAGATTAAGGTAAATTGATACCCAATAAAGGTAAATGGACACCATATAAAGGTACAAACCACATCATATGTAGGTAAATACACACCATAACAAGACAGTCAAAGACTGTGGGGTCGCTCACCAGACTGCAAAGACTGATAAGACTGGGACTTTGGAGACCATAACAGTTAGAACTTTTCATAATCACTTTAAAAAAGTAGATCTAAACAGGATATGTAGATAGAGAGGCTTCACATACCAACTGTACGCTACTGATCACCCCCCCCCCCTCCTCCAGCTCATGTCCCTTCCCGACAAGGCTCCAGACTCCCAAGTCTTAGATTGGCAACTGTCATCTCAAACTTTCTCTATTGTTGGAAATTTCCAATCTCACAAGCACCTTTTTATAAAACTATTTAGACATGTTTGAAGCCCAATTATCCATGGACCCAAAAACAGCATATATGTATGTCAGATTAATCAGTCAAGTAGTTCCAAGGTAGATGTTTTAATGAATTTTGTATTTTAATGATCTTATTAGACACAAAAGTGTTAAGTCCCCATAGCCCCGTCATTTCTTAACAGGTTGCCTTATGTCAACAAATCTGAATCTCAGTCACTAAAGGATCCTCCATCCTATATGTAAGCTAAATAGTCCAACCTATCTTGAGACGACATTTTAAGTATTACTATAGAGGCATACAGTTATGTCTCGGGTACCACCCTATATCTGATGGTAAATGAGAAGAAGTCGTTTTTAAGAATTACCATGGAGGGCAAGAGTTATGGCCCTAGCTTCACAACCATTTGAAAGAGTGACCTCATTTGAACAAATCTGAATGTGAATCACATAGGGAAAATATCCACACCAAATATGAACCCATTCAGTCTTATGATCTAGAGAAGATGTTCACAGAATTGTTGACAGATTGATGGATGGACAGAAAGATGAACAGGTGACAGATGAGAAGTGATGACTATAGCTTCGTCTCAGGTGAGCTCAAAAATTACATTTCATTGAACAAATCTGTAAATCACCTCCCCAACACTGGGGACATCCCTGCAAGAATATGACATTATCTTATTATACCAGTAGCGTACAGCATATATACAGGTAGTGTGGGTGGGGTCTCTGCCCCTATTTGAACAAACATGAATCCCCATCTCTGATATCTATTCATCTTATAATTATAAACATTCGCTTTTAAGAGTTGAAGTTAATTGATTTTCCAAAAAGGCCCCCATTGGAACAGATCTAAACATGCCACCCAAGGACCCTGCATACACAAATATAAGCTAAATAGACTTGATGGTTCTTGAGTAGTAATAGTTGTTAGGAATACTATGGATGGAAAACGTTATGGCCCTGGCATCCCTCCTATTTGACCTGATGAACTTATTTGAACAAATCTGAATTTGAGTCACATACAGGTAGGGAATTCATATAGATCTCGAGAAGAAAACAATTGTTGATGGATGGATGGACAGAACAATGGATGGAAGGACACTCCGACAGACCAACATATTTAATCCAATATACCCGCCCACTTTTTTGTCCATAATAAGGTATAATGAGGTCACGTAGCTAAGTTGTTAAGAAAATAATATTGGAACAGCCAAGCGTGAATTTAGTGTGTCTGAGGTCCCAAAAGGGTGAATGTATTGATGCTATTATGTTAGGTAGGTTAGTATCACCAAATTCACCATCTGGGAACCCAATTTTACTTAGTCCTCAACTGCTATGGGAAACCTAGGGACAGACAGAAGTTCTCCAGCTGAAGTTGGTGACATTACTGACATATGACAGTATGCGCACCCATTTGACACCTCAATTATGCATTTTAACATCTGAACAGAAGGGAAAAGAGCTGCTAAAAATGTAAATTTGAGACTCTAGATACTTCCCAGAAGATGAAGCCTAAGCAGAATGAGGTCCACATAGGGTGTATTTGGCGATGCTAGCCTGCCGTGCAGGGTAGCATAATTAAATTCACCCTCTGGGAATCTCATCCTACAAATGATGCCAGACACACTTAAAGCTCTGAGAAAAGGAATTTAATCTGCTATTAATAACCAGTGTAATGTAAACAATGATGGTGCTACTGACAACTTTAGAAAACAAATGTACAACACCATTAATCTCATTTAAATTATGAATGACATGAATACACTCCCTGGGGACTCTGCCCATAGCTACAGATGTTCTCTTATCTATCTATCTGGCCCTGATTATAAACAACATGTGTCACGTCTGTCAGTTCAGAGCAGAGTTGGCTTGTAATGGGAATGCACAGATACTAGTATTAAAAGGAATTTACTGAACATTTCTGTACATCTGTCTGTTCATCTTTTCTCCCAAACCCCTGATTTCAACCAAATTTAGTGGGGAGACTAGAGGTACCTACCCCCGAAGATGTAATGTCACAAGTTCTTAAATTTTTTAATTAAATGTTTTTTATTTTATTTAAATAAAAAATATTTTATTTAATAAAAAAAATATTTATTAAAAATAAAATATACATAATTATACCTTTTTTTTTGGGTTAAATTGAGCAATAAGTTAAATCTAAAAAAACAATATTTCTTCAGATTTATGTCCATAGCCCCACCCACATTTGACCCAGTGACCTCATTTGAACAAATCTGAACCACAGTCACCCAAGGTACGCTCATACCAAATATGAACCCATTCGGCCCGACAACTTCAGAAAAGAAGTCGTTTTAAGAATTACTATGCGGAAAAATAGTTATGGTCCGGACATCAAAACTATTTGACTTGGTGACCTCATTTGAACAAATCTGAATAAGAGTCACATAGGGAACATCCACACCAAATATAAACCCAATCGGGCTGATGGTTTCAGAGGAGAAGATGTTTAAAGAATTGTTGACGGACGGACGGTACAACGGACGGACAGACGGACGACGGACGAGGAGTGATGACTATAGCTCCACCGGAGACTTCGTCTCAGGTGAGCTATAAAAGTAAATACACACCATAGTAAAGGTAAATGGACACAATATAATGTAAATAAACACACAATAAAGATGAATGGGAACTACAACCCACATACCAAATTTGAGTCAGATCGGTCAAAAAAGTTTTTGAGTCTATATAACACACACATATACAAACATACACAGAGACAGCAGTTCCAAAATATATAGTAGATTATTATACCAAGTTGCATTTGGTTATCTACAAACGAAATGTATTAAACAATAGCCTGACAAGTTTTCAGCCTGCTGGTTGTACCTGCCTCGAAAAGACTGGTGCTGTGATATAGCAGATTGGATAGTCTTTGGTATTCAAGTGCCTTCATATGTGTTGTCAGATTCCAGAAGAAATAATCTCATGACATCTTGCCCGGTATGGCTGCATGGTATCTGATGAACATAATTCACAGAACTTTACCACTGTGTTATTTCTGCATAGTCATCTCACAAGACACTAATGCTGCGTGACTTGTAAAAAAGACAATCAGAACCTGAAAAAAAATAAAAGGGTTTTAATTGTCGCTTGTATATCACTTGTGTAATGTCAGTTAAGCTTGTGTGCTTCAATATTGTATACTAGCAGGGTACCCTGGCATATATTGTAAAAAGTAAACCAAATTTAAATATATGTTTATCGGTTAACAGATAAACATATACATAACTTCATATTTCCAAATTTGATGGTGCTCGACCCGACCCCAACCCCTATCTCGGACGGCATCACTTGGAATTACTCAAAATATACCATTATATAATATGTCAAATAATTGAGATGACTGTATGAGTTCAGTTAGTGAATTAGCATTCACTAGTCATACGGAACCCCATTCCTAACTTTGAGAGCACCATTTTGTGAACTAATTAAAACTGACTAATCTTCTTCAGCTACCTGCAGCTACCTGCATATAAATCAGACAAATTCTGATGACGTTTTTTAAACTCAGTCGACTCAATATGAAATAACCATATGAATAGGATATATATGTTGATATTCATTCTTTAATAAACTTAATAAATCAATCTTCGAGAAAACATGTTTGCTTTTTATATTCATGAAATGCATCAAAAACAAGGGTTCATTGTTTAGCATACTTTCAGAGTGCATTGAGAAAGGAATATGATCATGTGATAAAACCCAGATGTATGGCACATATATGCACCCATATAAGATGTCTTCAAGGACAATTTTACAAACCAATGGTTACATATATTCCCCTTGATGATGTTTAGGCCAAAACAAAATGAATGTGTGTTTCCCGTAACCCGACGGACCGTCTTCAAAACCCCCCGACCCAAGTTCATTTTATTGGTTTTAAATAAAAAAAATCAATCTATAAACTGACCGACCACACTGATAACCAAACTATGTACGCGTGATTCCATTTTATCTGATTCACCTCACGAGATAAATGATATCTTTGATATATTTCTATATTTTTCGCAAACTTAAGCCACATCGTCACTCTTCAAACAAAAGTCAAATTACGACCGTACACAAAACCGGAAAATTACAGGTTATCGTTCCTCTTCGAAGAACGTGTTTGTGTTGATAATATGATATGGAGTATTGTTGAGTGTATTTGAGCAAAAAAGCTGTAGCCAGCTGTGATTTATAAGACATGCGCAATAGGAAGCTACAACGGCCAGGGAAATGAATGGCGACTATCGCTAAAGTAACATTGTACCCGACTCTGATAGGAGAATTTCTTATCGGGGAGATATTTTTTATAATACTGCTCCCTGGGGACACATAATTGTCATTCCCATTTTGTTGGCATCAAACCAGGGGGGGGTCCAGGAACAAATTTGCATACACAACGCTGAATTTTTTTTTTTTTGCAGCACTTTGGACCCCCACCCCCCTCTTTGTGCAAAAAAATTATTGTTTTCCACTCATGGTTTTGGGACCCCCCACCCTTTCCAGTCACATTTGAATGAAATTTATCAAGCTGGAGAGTCATTATAGGCAAAAACATCAGGGTGTAGAATGTCCAGTGAAGGTGGCTGATGTTGAGAAACAGAGAATGGTTAAATTAGAATGAACATATATAATAATTATCAGTCATTCGTAATTTGACCATTCTGTTTTTTCAAGCATCATCCAACTTTGGTGTACTTTCGCCACCAGTTAAACTCAATTACTAATAAATTATAACTATGAGCACAAGCAATACACTCATGAGTTTGAAAACATTTATCATGAAAAACTCAACACAACCATCTGACACAACCAGTGAAAACAACTTTAAAAGAATATTTTATCTAATTATTTATTCAAGACTTTGCACTGGACTTTGTGTAATGTGCATTTATCCTCGTGTTTACTTTATATATTTTTTTAAGTTGCTAGTTAAAGTGAGGTTGTAAACACACAACACACCGGAAAATTATATGCTGTCCAGCAGGTTGAGATGGGGTTTTCTAGATAAATGTTTTAAATCTCATATGAGTGTATTGCTTGTGCTGAGACAGTTCAGCTCTTTTTGTTATGCAGTATTTCATAAACTGTATGTCCTATATATTTCCATTGGAAGTGTGTCCCTATAAGTGTTTTGACTGGTGGTATTAATATAGTTTCCTATGAACGATCCACTCCGATCTTATTGGATTTAATGGAGTCAGAATTTGTAGCAGTGACTTTCTATGCAAAATGTATCAGATATATTCATTTTCATTTTATCATCGATGTAGTTCAACTGACATCTCTAAATTGAATTTTGAAAAACGTTGAAGCTGATTGAAGAATTATTTAAGTTAATTTAAACTCAGGTGAAGTTTCAATTATCGTTGTGCAAAGTGACTTACAAAATCTTTATCTAATCTGGATTAAGACATGAATGAGTTTAACAAGAAACTTTGGTTACATTTTCTGTTTACAATATGCAGTGTACGTGGTTAGATGGATCATTTTAATATTTACAATAGCTAAATGGTTGTAGAATAGCGCATATAAATAAATAATATCTCATTATTTTACAAGTGAAAGACAGTCATGTTTTACTAAGAAAATGCTATTGAGACTGATAGAGATCCATGTGAATATCTTTTCATTAATAATTGGGTATGTAACACTGTAGCACTTTTGTCTTTTATAGTATTAGTAACTTTGTGCCAGAAACATGTTTATAGATTAGAGAACAGGCATGTTCTACATTTATTTTACACATTATTTCAGTTTCATATCAGACTTGGAGAGTTGAATTTCAGTTTGATACCACAGATAGTGGTAATGTGATATTTTATTTTACTTACTGAAGTATATGTGGTTTATTTGTCGTTAGAGTTCATTATAATATATTTACATACCAAGTGGTTATCCATCCCAGGTGGGCCAGCACAGTTAAAAATTTCACGAAGGTTTACTTAGTATTAGAAGGGACCAAATAATCAAAACATTCTGAGGCCAACCTGACCACAGATAACTGTACCTAGTATCTTATGTGTACACTACAGGTGTTATTCAGATCAAAACACATAAAAACAATCATTATATAGGCTAAACAGCTTGTAATTAGGTCAAAAAAGGGCAAAAGGAAAAATTTGCAAGCACCAGAAAACACTGGAAAAAACGTGTTTTCAGGAGCTGCGACCTACCCCAACCCCAATTTAATTTGAATATACCACATAAATCTAGAGGTGTGACTGTCCCAATGGGACTAAGAATACCCCCCCCCCCCGTGTTTTTAAAATACTAAGATGTTTCACATGTCAGTAAACATTTTAGTTAAAATAATAAAATAACAGTTCCCATTGCAGGTGCACAAACCTAACCGAAATCTTAAACCTATTGACCGAAAAATGTAGGAATAAAAGCTCGGACAAAATTAGGCATGTTGCAAAAAAATTTCTAAGTCAGAAAAGGTGGATAACTCCACCAAAACATGCCCGACAGACGTCACAATCGCAGGTGCACAGGTTCCCATGGTACTAAATGTCTGTGCCAAGTTAAAAACAAATTTACCTAACTAGAGGTGTGACTGTGACTAAGGATACCCCCCCCCGTGTTTTTAAAATACTAAGATGTTTCACATGTCAGTAAACATTTAGTTAAAATAATAAAATAACAGTTCCCATTGTAGGTGCACAACAATAACACAAATCTTAAACCTATTGACCGAAAAAATGTAGGAATAAAAATTCAGACAAAATTATGCATGTTGCAAACTTAAAGTCGAACAAGAGCTACGCTGGGCGTGCAATATACGCCCTCTCTTGGGGTCGGCGGAAACTGGTAAAAAAGGGGCATAACTCTGGTAAAAATTGGCGGACGGAACTCAAATTTGAACTTGACCTGTGTTTTGGTGGGAGAAAGTAATATACCAAATTATCATTGCATCCGATAAGCTCTAGTAAAGTTATCATCCGGACAACAAATTTCAGGGATTTTCTAAGTCAAATTACGTCAAATAATGGGCATAACTCCGGTGAAAATTGGCGGACGGAACCCAAATTCGAACTTGAGCTGTCTTTTCTCCTAATTGATTGAAATCGGTTCACTCTAACTAAAGTTATCATCCGGACAACAAATTTCAGGGATTTTCCAAGTCAAATTACGTCAAAAAAGGGGCCATAACTCTCGCAAAAATTATCAGATTAAAACGAAATTATGAATTGAGCTGTATGTTGATATATGTAATCCACAAAATAACGGGTTTTGCGTATAAACATTCCAAAATCGAGTTATCATCCGGAAACCAAAAAACATAAGAAAAACTGAATTTTCTGAGTCGAAAATGGGGCATAACTCGAACTTGACCTGTGTTTTGGTGGGAGAAAGTAATATACCAAATTTGGATTCATTCCGACAAACTATACTAAAGTTATCATCCGGACAACAAATTTCAAGGATTTTCTAAGTCAAAAAACGTTAAATAAGGGGCATAACTCCGGTGAAATTTGGCGGGCGGAACCCAAATTCGAACTTGAACTTACTTTTCGGCTAATAAACCCACATACCAAATTTTACTAATTTTGGTTCACTCTAACTAAAGTTATCATCCGGACAACAGGTTAACAGACGGACGGACGGACTGACGCCCGCCCGCCTGGACGGACGGACCAATACTATAATACGGCCTTTTTTTCAAAAGGGCGTATAAAAAGGGGAATAACTCCACAAAAAAAGTCAGACAGACATCATAGTCACAGGTGCACAGGTTCCCATGGTACTTAATATCAGTGCCAAGTTAAAAAAACATTGACCTATAAATGTAGGAATAAAAGCTCGAACAAAATTATGCATGTTGCAAAAATATTTCTAAGTTGAAAAAGGAGGATAACTCCACCAAAAAATGTCGGACAGACGTCATAATTGGAGGTGCACAGGTTCCCATGGTACTAAATATCTGTGCCAAGTTAAAAAAGAATTCACCTAAAAATGTATCAATAAAAGCTCGGACAAAATTATACATGTTGCGAAAAAAGTCGAAAAAGGGTGGATAACTCCACAAAAAAAATCCAACAGATGTCATAATTGCACGTGCACAGGTTCCCATGGTGGTTGATGTCTGCGCCAAGTTTCACGGAAATTGATCTAAAAACAACTGAGAAAAACTCCGGACAAATTTGACAAAACTTCGTTGCGGGGGGCCGGGGTATAAAAATTATACATGTTTCAAAAAGAGGGAATAACTCCATCAAAAGAAGTCCGACAGACGTCATAATCGCAAGTGCACAGGTTCCCATGGTGGTTGATGCCTGTGCCAAGTTTCAAGACTGACAAAAACTCCTGACAAATTTGTGTCCACGGCTCGACGGACGACGGATGGCGGACGGACGAGCTGACTCCAGTATACCCCCTAACTTCGTTGCGGAGGGTATAATAAGTTTAGTTTGACTCTCTTGAAAAATGCGTAAATCACCCTATATCTAGGGTAGGTGTTCAACGGGTTAACAATTTCTGTACTAAATAGATTTTTGCCCTCAGTTTTAAAAGTGTACACTGGAATGTTCTATTATTTATCTGGATGAAATCCAGTGCATTTATGGTTTCACCTCAAACTAATTTTTCAGTGGGAATAGGTACTTTAACCCAGCACAAACAACATACATGTACTAATGAAAGTGTCAATAACACTGTAGCTCAACTTAGGTAGGGGAATAATTTAATGGTTGACAGTAAATGGAGGAATTAGGAAAGGTGCTAATGGAAATGTCTAAGTATGACAAGATGTACATGTGAAGTGAGACCAAAACAATAGTCGTATTGGTGGAAGTAGAAATGGAATGATAATGTATACGAATGAACAATGTTAACTAGATAGTAAGGACAGGAATAGCAGCAACAAGTCCTTTGTGATCAGACCATGGACACTGTATGACTATTGTCAGAACATCTGCATGTTAGTGAAAATAAGATCAAGTCTTGATTTGGTGTGTGGTGCTTGGAATTATCTTTATCAATAAAGGGTGTTTCAAAGGATTTAGTGATCCTAAGAGTAAAATGCAAGATGGCCGCTGGTGGCCATGTTTTTTGACCGAATGACCCTAAAATGACTCGTTCCCATCTTCATCTCAATGTCAACATCCATGATGATCAAACAAACAGTACAGCCTGTAACCACGTTAACTGAATAAATTTTGAAATCCATGATGTTCACCAGCGGCCATGTCTTTTGGCTGAATGACCCCCAAAATGACTCGTTCTCATCTACATGTGCCAAAGTATTTAATGATGCAAAGATTAAATTCTAGAATGGCCACCAGTAACCAATATTTTTGGGAATCACCCCAAAATAACTCGTTCCCATCTACATGTCAACATCCATGAAAAAATTCATGAAGATCAAACAAACAGATCGGTCTATAACACATGCTAATGAATTTTGTAGAAATATTTAGTCATACAAAGAGTAAAATCTAAAATGGCAATTGGTGGCCATATTTTTTTGACGAATGACACCAAAAGACCCGTTCCCATCAAGAGGGTACCCCGATGATCCATATGAAGTTTGGTGATGATCAGATCAGGGATGTGGTATGTAGGGTGTGTCCAAGTATTTAGTGATGCGAAGAGTAAAATCCAATATGGCTGCCAGCGGCCATATTTTTTGGCCAAACGACTCCAAAATGACTCGTTCCCATCTAGAGGCCACCCCGATGATCCATATGAAGTTTGGTGATGATCGGATCAGAGAAGTGGTCTGTAGGATGTATCCAAGAATTTAGTGATGCAAAGAGTAAAATACAAGATAGCCACAAGCAGCCATGATTTTTGGCCGAATGATCCTAAAATGACTCGTTCCCATCTACATGCAAATGTCAACATTCATGAAACATTTTATGATGATAAGACAAACAGTACGGCCTGTAGCCCATGCCAATGGATTGAAATTTGAAAATTAAGATGGACACCAGCGGCCATGTTTTTTGGCCGAATGACCCCAAAATGATGTGTTCCTACAGTATCTACATGTCTTCATGACAAATTTCATAGAGATCCGACTAAAGATATGACCTGTAGCCAGCGCAAAAGTCCAGAGATCAGAGATGTGGTCTGTAGGATATATGTGCCAAAGGACATAGTGATGCAAAGAGTAAAATCCAAGATGGCCAACAGCGGCTATGTTTTTTTGCCCCATGATCCTAAAATGACTCATTTCCATCTACATGAAAATTTCAACATTCACGACAAATTTTACGATGATCACACAAACAGTACGGCCTGTAGCCCGCACCAATGGATTTATTTTGAAATCCAAGATGGCTAACAGCGGCCATGTATTTTGGCCGAGTGACCCCAAAATTACTCGGATGCCAACCCATGGCAATAGCTCAAACTTACAAAGTAAGTTGAGTTAAAAATAAAAAAGAATCAACAAAGGCGAAATCGATGAATTTTGTGAAATAAATTTGTCATAACTTGGTTAAATACTCTATGGCTTTTCAAGAATGTTTATACAAAACTGTATTTCACACTGCCTTTCATTTACATATCCATTTTGTAGAGTACACAACCCTGACTACAGAACAGAAAAACCTTTCGTAGATACTTTTGAGTATTTTTTGAGTTATGTGCCTCCAAAATTTGGAGTTTACCTAATTTCGGAGCATCAATTTCTCAAAATTAGTTATAATCCATTATTTATGGTCTTGTATTTTAAAAACTAAAGAAAAATATAGGGATTTCTTGTTGTTTTAATCATTTCCTCTCTAGGTTGTGCAAAAAATATGATATCAGTATGCAAATACCATTGAAAGGACCAAAATATTCTTTTGTGTGTTCCAGCATTGTATGGACAGCCAAATTTGCCCGAACCGGCATAATTGAAATAGCATTTTGAGGTCATACATCTCAATAAATATATATCTATTTTCCCTTTATTTCACATAATCGCTTATAGATACGGGTGGCGTTGGCAGTGGGTATGCTGTTGAGATATTCACCTCAGTCAAAATCTGCCATAAATAGAAGGAATAGTAAGATATAGACAGCCCTTGTTCTTATGCCAATCAGAAATATGGCATAAACAGTATGAGTTATTGTCAATTTTCCCCGTTTGTTATGTAAACAAAAGAAAAAAGAGTTTCGTTTCCTGGCTTTTGTTTAGATCCGGATATGGCAAACATAAAGAGCGTTATTTGTTACTCTTTTCCTGATATGGAAATAATAGAGAGCGTTTATATCATGTTTATGTGATTAACCAATAGAATTGCGCTGTGTTGTGTAAACAGAAGCACAACTGCTGTAACACGAGCATGTTTTTGTTTATGTACACCATCATACGTATTGACAACAATATACTATTTATGCGTGGATTATGCTTGGCATATGAGCGGAACTGTATATATATGATATATATGATGTTCCTTCTGTTTATGGTGATTTGAACAAATATAAATATTCCTGCAACTAACGCCGCCCGTATCTTTAAGTGTACATGGATAAAAATCATGGCGTGGAAAATCATATTATGACCGTATGAATCCTGAGCATTGCATGACTCTTTTATAAAAATGCTATTTTGGGAGTTTTTGTCCATGTTTAAAGGTTTTTAAACAAATTCTGCCAATAAGGTGCACAACTCCGGGAAAAAAAGTTGGACGGTGGTATATTATTGCAATAGACCCATATACCAAATATCAATTGAATCCGTTAATATTTCATTGAGTTATCGCACTAACAGTGATAACATTGTGATTAAAATAGACAAACTAAGACCCATAACTCAGGAAAACAAATTCGGACAAACCAGGTTTTCGAACTCGTCCGAGATATTGTTGCAATAGACTCAAATACCAAATATTGTTTAAATCGGTTAATATTTCATTGAGTTATCGCACTAACGGTGATAAAATTGCTAAAAATAGACAAACTAAGACCCATAACTCAGCGAAACAAATTCGGACAAACCTGATTTTCGAACTCGTCCGAGATATTGTTGCAGGAGACTCATATACCAAATATTGTTGAAATCGGTTAATATTTCATCGAGTTATCGCGCTAACGGTGATAAAATTGCTAAAAATAGACAAACTAAGACCCATAACTCCGGAAAATAAATTCGGACAAAACTGGTTTTCGAACTCGTCCGAGATATTGTTGCAAGAGTCTCATACACCAAATATTATTGAAATTGGTTAATATTTACGTGAGTTATCGCGCTATCGGTGAAAAACTTAACTAAAAACCATCTAAGATGGATAACCCATAACTCTGCAAAAAAATTCCGACAAACCTGGTTTTCGAACTCGTCCGAGATATTGTTGCAGGAGACTCATACACCAAATATTGTTGAAATCGGTTAATATTTCATCGAGTTATTGCACTAACGGTGATAAAATTGCTAAAAATAGACAAACTAAGACCCATAACTCAGCGAAACAAATTCGGACAAACCTGATTTTCGAACTCGTCCGAGATATTGTTGCAGGAGACTCATATAGCAAATATTGTTGAAATCGGTTAATATTTCATCGAGTTATCGCGCTAACGGTGATAAAATTGCTAAAAATAGACAAACTAAGACCCATAACTCCGGAAAAACAATTCGGACAAAACTGGTTTTCGAACTCGTCCGAGATATTGGACGATTTGTTTAGTAGTTAGGGCGTGTACCATGTCCATATCACGTAACATAAGGGTTCGGGGGGGTAAACACAGCCATGCTTGCAACTGTTGTTAGCCCCTGGGTCCCGGGTATCAGCCTGTGTCTCATAACAATGATATGTTGTTACCCTCGGGCAAAGATTGATGTCATATTGATGACGCATTCGTGCTAATATAGACTATTGGTGCTAATTGGGAGTAAGTGTTAGTTTTAGGCGCCAGGTTAAATTTGCAGATAACTGGCTTATGAAAGTTTGATTAGCTTGGTGCGTTATGGGATGTAGGATCCTGATACGATCACTGTCCCGACTCAAAGTAGTCAAAGATTCTGCCACAGGGACGCAGTGACGATGAGGATCGATGCTACCCCAGGGATGTATAGCGACGAGGCGGCTGGAGTGTCAACATGCCTAACACATCAGCTGAATATCTCTGATCGAAGTGATGTTGATATTGTTCTGATAGCTCCATAGTAACTCAGAAAACAGATCATTTTTAAATGACTTCCATGTGTAACTGTTTAACCCTCACTTTGGAGATTCTTGAGAATATTTATATTTTACTTGTTAGAAGATTATGCAGTGAACGTAAACGGCTACTGTTGGAGAAAACAACGATTTATTTGAAACTCCAGTATATAATCCGATTACGAATGCGTGATTAATATTTTGCGCACCAAATCTGGACATATTTACTGTTGATTAAATAAATCTTCCAGTTTGTAAAATGGTCCTATTTTAGCCACACATATAGGCCAAGAGGGTGATTTTGGGGTTTCCACTTGCGCCTGTAACGCGCTCCGGTGCCCGCCCATTTTTTCACTGCCCCTATATGCCGACGCTATACATTCACGCATGCGTCACGTTAAATAATAAGTACAAGAGAAACTATACAATTCCCCCGTTTTACCATCACTCGGAAATCGGACAAATTTAGTCCATATATCCGAGCAATGGTGTCGACGTCGCCACGGGTGTTTCGATGAAGGATTCCTCTTTCAATCAATACCACAAGCGCCAATCGTTACCATTTCTATCCTTGGCATTTATTAAATTTTTGACCACCGAATATTCTCTCCAGAGAGCTTAAAACCGGCTCAAATTCTCCTAAATTCACCCCATACATCTTATTATAATAAAAAAAAACGATCAAACGGTCAACTAAACAGCTAGCACTGAGTGAATTCTTAAAGGTACTCAATCCGATCAGTTGGTCCCCATATCATCAAGTTACAACAACAACATTTCTTCCAAACTCGCTTTTGTTATCAGAATCGATTAATTACAACAAAATAATGCAAACCGCTGTCAACTATGGTATAAAATTTCCCAAACGTGTTATTTAATAACATGTTGTTCAACGAATTATGGCCGTATTATCACTGAAATTTGGCCGTATTACCACTTGATTTTAAAGTTATCCATCCTCATCCGCAATTTTATCCGAGCCTTTCGATTTGACGACTCTTTAGTGGGCCACAAATAATTATACATTTCGAGAAATAAGAAATTAAAAAAATAGATATCTGATCACTCTGAGCTTTGATGGGTGGGTTCCTCGAATCGAATCAATTATTTGTTATCCCCGAAGCCAAAAGAAATAGTAACCTGTGAGCGTTAATTCGGATTACGCATCTTTAACGGCTAATAATTTATTTACACAAAAGAATCAAAAGTTTAATAAACCGTTCAATATAGCCACAGTAGCTATCTCACCCCGTGTACGTGGTATCGCCAAACCCGATAGTATACATGTATATCACCAAACCAGACCACCCGGTTTTGATAAATGAACATATCTTCCCTCAGATGAATCTAGATATCTCCCAGTTAAATGGTGATATCTACTTTTCAAAACATAATGTTCCCTCAATGGGATAGCGACCATACCTTGATCTCACCCCGATAAATTTAATAGAAATTCCGACTCATTTCCGAATTTATCATAAAAAGTAGACAATTTTTGACGTTTGGTAGTTCGTTTGAAACATAATTATCAGTCATAGATGGCGGATAATGCGTCTATCAATAGAAAAATATTTGTTTAATTAAACATGAAATCGTCTAGCCTACAGAGCTGTTCGCAAAACTACTAACTGCGTCCAAGTGTGGGTACCCACCATAATTTCGGGTAACAAATCCGCAAATCGATCCTGTCAACCCATAAGTTTCGACTTTTTGCATCTGGTGACCATTTCAGTCCATACATTTGGCAGAAATTATTTAAATTATCTAAATATGCGGGTTTTTCTCTAAAACAATTTCGTGCAAGGCTCTATAATTTTCTAAACGGTGTGTATACTGTTGGTGGGAAAGTAGCTACATGTAGATAATGTCGATCACTCAGTTATGTATACCTGAATGGAAGTAAAACGTGTACGGTCATGGCATATTTTTGTGGGCCAAGCGGGGACAGGTATCAAACGCTAATCCGAAAATATGTTATTCAAAGATATGAAGTATTTATATCATACTTCATTATATTATCATCCCTGTACGGAGCCTCACACAGATAGAAGAATATATTACTGAGAGTTGTCTGCTCGCGTCTTTGAGGGGCACCATACGGTTAATTCTGTCCAATATGTCATTCGAAGATATGAAGTATTATCCCTGAGTGTAGTTCAATCTGTAAATGTTATATGTTTAAAGTGTCGAAAAGCGATGCTATAAGTTGCTTAAACCCTCCAATACCGGGTAACAGAACTGATGACGATACCAGTGACATTTCGTTTTTATTACTACAGACCTATACACTATTACTTACAAATCTACACCCGCATACTCATGTACATAAATCTAAATTTCAAAATGAACCCTTTTGATACCTCGCAGCCTACGCATATGTTCTGAATTTCAAAATTGTTAAAACCCAAATATGTACGGTCCCATATTTATCTTAAACTACCAGTTTATGACAATCATGATACCGATGCTTATTAAAACTATTATGATGCACATATATTTAACTATGACGGTGCACGATTCTACGATACTGGTACGCATACCCTTGTCATATAGTATGCTCCTATTTTCAAAATTGTAAAACACCAAGCATATACTTCTATTATTAGTTTAGTTGACTTCTAAGTTTTCCATGTGTACCTAGATTTATTACACGCCTTTGTCCGTGTTATCGAAGACAGGTTTATCCCTGTACTCCCCGGTGTCCCCAGCCCCCATCTTACAACGGATCGGTACAGTGGTTTATTCTGCATCGTCTATAGTTGAGCGAAAATTGGGTTCAAGAGACCAAATCACTAGAACGCGCAAACAAAGCAGTATCGTAGCGGGATCATGTGACTAATCTTCAACCATCTAGAACAACCAGGAATATTGTTGCTATCGATGACATCCATTAATGACTCATGTTACTTTGATCAACATTAGATAGTTTGTCTGACATGCTAAATGGAGAAGTTTAGTCTCAGTATCATTAAAAGGAATCTTGAGGTACCTGAACCCTAAGTGCGGCTCAATTCGAGATCACAATCAGTGTTTGAGACTGTGTGTGGTTATGTCTTATCTTATTCTGGGATTTAATATCAAGTGTGGCTGCCTAAATAGCCTTTGCATTGAAAGTGGCTGACTGCTGGCTCTTGTGATAACAAACAAATCATTCTCTACATGGCAGATGACATGAAGTGATTAAAAACATATCACTTTGTTTCATTTATCAACAGGCAATCAACAGTATTCTAAAATCTGACCCATGTCTCATTAATTTTCCCAAATGGCAGTTAGTTTAGAAAATTCCAGAGAGGATATACATATAAAATCAGAAGTTATGGAATTCTCTTTAAATATTTAAATTGATCAAATAACTGAACCCCAGTTGCATAAAGACACTTGAATCTCAAGATTACATGTAGCTAAATGATTTTAGCAATGTTCTAAAGCCCATTGTGGTAACTTAACCTACAAAACCCTTTATTAAACAGCATGTGCTGTGTATTGTTGAAACTTTAAAAAAAATTAGATACCATCGCTTTTATCTGCACATTGGCATAAAAGACATCATAAAATAATATCGCCATATATAGCTAAGTAGTCCAAAGGCATGGGATGGAATTGGTGAATATGGCTCCAAACAAATTCACCAGTACACGACAATATTTTGGACCGATTTAAACCAAATTTGGTGTGCTGACTCGGGGTACCCTTGGCGGAGTTATAATAGTGTTAGTTTTTTAATTTTGTTATTTAAAATGTTTTTTGTTTTGTTTATTATTTAAAAAAAAATTGTTTATTATTTTTGTTTGTTATTTATTTAATTATTTTATTTTGTTTTTGTTTTGTTAGATTGAGCAAGGAATTAAATCAAATTTTGAGAAATTTGTTCTGAATGTCAACAGGTTTGAAATCTTAATAGTTTTGATTAAATTGCTGCTAAAGTTCTGAAAAATATAAGGTTGCTGGGGAGAGATTCTCTCAGTAGATGGGATATATTCATTCAGGTATATGGATCAAACAACTAATTTTTCTCCTTAACAGTTAGTCCTAATTTTGCCCCTGCTGTCCCATATGACCAAATTTAAATACCAGTATGTGGTTTAGGGTTAGAAGTCAGAAAAAAATATGCTTGGCAGGTAGACTTAAAATTTATGTTTTGACATATTCTAATGGCTTTTCATGTTTTATTTTATTTAAATGTTTATAGAGTGATAAAGCTAATTAAGCTCAATTCATAGTCTATAAATATAGTCTTACAGAGTGATAAAGCTAATTAAGCTCAATCCATAGTCAGGCAGAAGAACCATGCATAACAATTAAAGATAAAAAGTTAAAACATTTAGTAAAATATGATTGATAATGATTGGATATACATGTATCATACTTTAATGCATAATTATGAGATAACTGTATGAGAGTCTGTAAACACCAGCTGCTATCTGACAATGTCAATACACTGTACTGATCCATAGCTAACTGACTGCTCTGTGGGAATGACTTTGTCTTAATATTCCCAGTCTATTACATGTAACTACATTATCAGTTACTTGAATTATAAAGGGCCACAACTCTGTTAAAATATATCGGATCAAACCCAAATTTGAACTTGATCTGTATTTTGGTGTAGATCAGATGAAAAATGTTTTGAGTCATAGCAGCTTGCGTGAGTTCTAAGTAAACATAAGAGTGAAAAGGGTTAATTAATTAATACCAAAAACCATACAGATGAAGACCATGCTAAGGAAAACCTAGGTAAGAAATGAGGCAGATCAGAAGAAATATGTTCAACTTATTACATTGGATAGCATGTGTGTGAAGAATTAATTATTTTCTAAACTGATCAACTAGTCGATACCAAAAACTATACAGGTGAGGGGTGTGTCATTATAAACCTACATATCAAATATGAAAACAATCGGACAAAAAATACTTTGGTTAGAGCATCGGATAGCTCATGCCTACATGTATGTGCGGATGCAAAGTGTCAATAATTTCTAAACCGATTGATACCAAAAACTATACAGGTGAGAAGTTTGTCATCATAAACATGCACATAAAATTTGAACACGATTCGATAAAAAATATTTGAGTAAATGAATCGGATAGCAAGTGTCTACGGACAGACGGCTCAACAGACGGCCGGACAGACAGACAGACAGACGGACGAACGACGAATGGTTGATCCGGACGTCGGCATTATGTGTACCATACATGGTATGGGTACACATAACAATTGAATAAATCTTTGCTTCCAATTGGTTATGTTGTTAACGCATAATAATGTAATAGGGAGAAGAATAATCAGTAAATTCTAAGTATAAAATGGGCATATCTCTGATTAGAAAAGATTGGACTCTATCAGTGTTATAATGTAAATAACCCACTTACAAAAACAAAACAAAAGTTCTCATTCAGAAACAAGATAATTAGCACATTAAACGTTGATAAGGACCATAACTCTGGTAAATATTGCACCCATATTCAAACCTGCCTATTATATTTTCATGTGAGTATAATCCATAAAATAATCAATTATCTAAAACTAAAGTTTTCATTTGGAAGAAAAATAATCTGAAAAGTCAATATATTTTCTTGTGAGCAATTAGTTCAACTTTGCTCATACATAAACGGTAAACCAGCTAGTTATATTGGTAGGCAAGATGCTGTTTTACATTAGAGAATGCTCCCTCAAGTTTCTTATGATGGACTTTTAAGTATTGATTTATAACTCATCTAAACCCACCAATAAATATGATCGTCTAATCAAATCAGTTTATTCCATAGAAAACATGTCATTTTACTTGTAAGATGCCTGTAAATTTTCAAAACTATGCTCAAATAAATGCGGGCTGCGTGGTGTGCCAATAGATTAAAATTTGAAATTAAAGATTGATGCTCTGGTGGCCATGTTTTAAAAAATTTTTCGGGAAAAATGTAGGCTCACATCTAGAGGTCACACGAAGATCCACATGAAAGTTGATGATGATCTGATAAGAGATGTGACCTGCAGGTGTGCCGAAGGATTAAGTCATGCAAAGAGTAAAATACAAGAAGGCTGCTGCTGGCCATACTTTTTCGACAAATAAATTACAATACCTGTGTAACAGGATATCTCCCCCCTGGATATCCCCCCCGGGGGGAAGATATCCTAGGATATCTCCCCCCACCCTGGATATATTCCCCCCCATGTACGACTAAAAAATTATTTCACTCATTTGATATCGTTTGGTTCTGAAATGGCCAGAAAAATGTTTTTTGAGATTAAAAAAATATATATATTAATTTTTTTTTCAATTTAAAAAAAAAAAGTGACAAAATTATTGTTTTCACGAATTTGATTGTCTGTTCATTGACCAGAAAAATGTTTTTTTTTAATTCAGTTTTTTTCTTTTCTTTCAAATGTCTAGGCTTGGATATTCCACCTACATGACAAATGAAAGTGTCAATGACACTGCAGCTCAACTTGGAGAGGGGATATTGTCATGATAGTACATTACAGTAAATGGAGCAATAAGGAATGCAGACTGTTTAAATGTTTAAGTAATACCAGAGGTCAAGCCGAAGACCCGTATGAAGTTTGGGATCAATTGGATGAACAATGTTGGCAGTATGGCATGCCAAAGTATTTAGTGATGCAAACAGTAAATCCAAGATGGCTGCTGCCAGCTATTTTTTTTATTGAATACCATTTGATAGCTCCCATCTATAAGTGATCATGAACATGACACTAAATTTTTAAAACATTTCACCAATAAATGTTGGGTGCATGGTGTTCTGATAATTCAAATGTGAAATTCATGATGGTCACTGGCGTCCATGTTTTTTTAACGAAATTTTGATAAATTTGACGGCTCCCATCTAGTGGTCACTCCAAAGATCCATACGTAGTATGTATGTAGGGTATGGGGAAGGATTTAGTCATGCAGAGAGCAAAATCCAAGATGGCCACTGGTGGCCATGTTTTTCATCGAAAATCGTTCAAATTTGATAGCTACCATCAAAAGGGACGTGGTCTGTATGGTGTGCCAAAGTATTTAGTCATGCGAAGAGTAAAATCCAAGATGGCTGCCGGCAGCCATGTTTTTCATCGAAAATCATTCAAATTCAATAGCTCCCATCAAAAGGTGATCATTGTATTTTGTTAACGAATTTTGGAAAAAAAATGATGGCTCCCATCTAGTGGTCCTCCCGAAGATCCATATGAAGTTTGATAATGATCGGATTAGAGATGTGACTAGTAGGATGTGCTAAAGAAAATTATTGATGGACGGATGCATGCACACTTTGTCAAGTTGAGCTAAAAATGCAATCAATTATAACTTTTGCATTTGATTTGACCGATGTTTGCGAAAACCCTGTGCCAATGCATCTATGGTCGACTCGCGTATATAAGAGAATGCATTGGCCTAACAAATTTTATATAATATTTTTTTTAAATGTAAGAAAAAATGATAAAAATTAAGAAAGAATGTAAGAAAAAACTATAAAGAATATAAACTTGTTAAAGAATGTAAGAAAAAATGATAAAAATTGTTAAAGAATGAAAGAAAAATGGATAAAAAAATGATAAAATTTTAAGCCAATGGATTCTCTTATATATGCAAGGCGACCTATAATCGACTCGCATATATAATAGAATGCATTGGCAAAGGGTCATTAATGTTGCACCAGCGCAGATCCCGCCATGAAAGGGTTGACAGAACTGAGATTTAGAGAGGTAGGTCTTGTTGCATGTGCATACCTACAAGAGTTAAGTGCATACCTATTAATATTACATACTGGAAGCAGTCTTAAAACCTTTTGTCCCATTACAGTAAAATACAAGATGGCTGCTGGTGGCCATGTTTTTTGGCCGAATGACCCCAAGATGACTCGTTCACTTATCTATATGTCATTATTAACATTCATGACAAAGTTTATGATGATCAGACTAAAGGTACGACCTGTACTAGTAGCCATTGCTTAAGCATTTAAAGGATTTAGTCATACAAAGAGTAAAATCCAGGATAGCTCCTGGCGGCTGTTTTTTGGCCAAATGACCCCAAAATGACTCGTTCCCATATACATGTCATGTTAACATCATAACAAATATTATGATGATCAGACTAAAAGTCTGACCTGCACTAGTAGCCATTGCTAAAGCATTGAATTTTGAAATCAAAGATGGCCGCTGGCGGCCATGTTTTTTGTCCGAATGACCCCATAATGACTCATTCCCATCTACATTCCAATTTAAACAGCCATGAAAAATTCCATGATGATCAGAATAAAGGTACGACCTGTAACCTGTGCTAAAGGATTTAGTCATACAAAGAGTAAAATCCAAGATGGTTGCTGGCGGCCATGTTTTTCAACCGAATGACCCCAAAATGACTCTTTCCCATCTACATGTCTTTGTTAACATCCATGACACATTTTATAATGATCAGACTAAAAGTACGATCTGTAGCCTATGCTAAAGGATTTAGTCATACACAGAGTAAAATCCAAGATGGCTACTGGCGACCATGTTTTTGGGCCAAATGACCCCAAAATTACTCATTCCCATCTACTTGTGAATAATAACATCCATGACAAATTTCATGATGATCAGGCGAACAGTACGACCTGGAGCCTGGAGCCGGTGCTAATAGATTGAATTTTGAAATCAAAGATGGCCACTGGCGGCCATGTTTTTTGTCTAAATGACCCCAAAATGACACGTTCCCATCTACATGCCATTATTAACATCCATAACAAATGTTATGATGATCAGACTAAAAGTACGACCTGTAGCCCGTGCTAAAGAATTTAGTCATACAAAAAGTAAAACCCAAGATGGCTGCTGGCGGCCATGTTTTTGGGTCGAATGACCCCAAAGTTACTAGTTCCCATCTACATGTCAATATTAACATCCACGACAAATTTCATGATGATCAGATGAACAGTACGATATGTAGCCCGTGCTAATGGATTGAATTTTGAAATCCAAGATGGCCACTGGCGGCCATGTTTTTTGTCCGAATCATCCCATAATTACTCGTTCCCATCAACATTCCAATTTCAACAGCCATGACAAATTTTATGATGATCAGACTAAAGGTACGACCTGTAGCCCGTGGTAAAGGATTTGGTAATAAAAAGAGTAAAATCCAAGATGGCTGCTGGCGGCCATGTGTTTTGGCCGAATGACCCCAAAATGACTCGTTCCCATCTACATGTCATTATTAACATTCATGACAAATTTTAAGATGATCAGACTAAAAGTACGACATGTAGCCCGTGCTAAAGAATTTAGTCATACAAAGAGTAAAATCCAAGATGGCTGCTGGCGGCCATATTTTTGTGCCAAATAACCCCAAAATTACTCGTTCCCATTTACATGTCAATATTAACATCCATGACAAATTTCATGATGATTAGACAAACAGTACGGCCTGTAGCCTGTGCTAATGGATTGAACTTTGAAATCCAAGATGGCTGCTAGTGGCCATGTTTTTTTTTCCGAATGACACCAAAATGAATCATTCCAGTCTAAATGTTGATGTCAACAGCTATGACAAATTTCATAATGATCTGAACAAAGGTACGACCTGTAGCCTGTATTGTTGACAAATCACGCACACACGGACGACGGACGACAAAGCCATGGCAATAGCTCAAACTTTACAAAGTAAAGTTCAGCTAAAAATGACTGTAGGAAAAAAATATACAGGGCCCTGCCAGGAAAAAATGTGTAAGCCGGGCTGCTGAACCACCAACAAACCCCCGCCTAGTGTTCAGAAAAAATTGCAGACTCCACCCTGCTTAAGCGCAATCAATTGCTTAAGCGCAATTCCTTATTAAATGTGAATTTAGCCTCCAACATGTATATGTTCATTGCTTTTTGAGACCCCCAACCACTATACTAGGCACTAGGCCTTTTGCCAGTATTACACTTTTAGCCGGGCACTTTGCCACGAAATCACAGGGGTCCAGATTTTTTAAAATGAAAATAACAATGTCACAGATATGAGAGGCCTTTTTCACATATTATTATTTATCTTTGCTTTATGGTGGGCCTATATAGACTTTAATGATGTAGGCTATTCAGGCCTGTGCCATTTAATATTAATCCAGGGTGATCAGCCGGGGGAATCATGAATTTTTTAATTTGCGCTAAAGCCTTAATGGAAGTTTTAAACGCAAAATCATTTGCGCTTTAAGAGTAATATGATCTATTTGCGCTTGAGAAAAAATTTATTTGCGCTGAAGCATAACTGATTTGCATTTAAGCACAAATGGTTTGCACTTGAGCACAAGTGACAGACTAACAACGTCCCAAAATTAATCATTTAAATTATTTAATGGCATGAACAGTTATTTTCAGTAAAGACACCACCTTCTACAATTCATTAGGATGGGGTCTGTTGTGACAGTTAGGCAGGGATGTGCTGTCTGGGGGGTCTCTGTTGGGGTGGGAGAGTGTCTGTGTCCATCTTGGGGAAATTCCTGTGTGAAATTTCCATCTAATGTTTTGGCAACTGTTGACATTTTTTACCAAAGTTGGGGGGGGGGTGAGACACACAGAAACAATTAGATATGGCAAGAAACGTGAGCAAAAAGTTAAGGGGGTGTGTTTTTGTCCCATGTAGAAAGCCTTGATACAGAGCGGGACAAGCGTTACAGAAGCTGACAAAATATGTTTTTATTTCTCATCGTTATCTGCGTCTCAGTAGTAACCCTTGATACAGAGCGATACAAGCGTTACAGAATCTTACAGAGTTGATTTTATTTCTAGTGATTATCTGCGTCCCAGTAGTAACCCTTGATACAGAGCGATACAAGCGTTACAGAATCTTACAGAGTTGATTTTATTTCTAGTGATTATCTGCGTCCCAGTAGTAACCCTTGATACAGAGCGATACAAGCGTTACAGAATCTTACAGAGTTGATTTTTATTTCTAGTGATTATCTGCGTCCCAGTAGTAACCCTTGATACAGAGTGATACAAGCGTTACAGCAGTTAAAAAATCGTTATTATTTCTCATCGTTATCTGCGTCCCAGTAGTAACCCTTGATACAGAGCGATACAAGCGTTACAGCAGTTAAAAAATCGTTTTTATTTCTAGTGATTATCTGCGTCCCAGTAGTAACCCTTGATACAGAGCGATACAAGCGTTACAGCAGTTAAAAAATCGTTTTTATTTCTCGTCGTTATCTGCGTCCCAGTAGTAACCCTTGATACTACTCGATACAAGCGTTACAGCAGTTAAAAAATCGTTTTTATTTTTAGTGATTATCTGCGTCCCAGTAGTAACCCTTGATACAGAGCGATACAAGCGTTACAGCAGTTAAAAAATCGTTTTTATTTCTAGTGATTATCTGCGTCCCAGTAGTAATCCTTGACACAGAGCGATACAAGCGTTACAGAATCTTACACAGTTGATTTTATTTCTCATCGTTATCTGCGTCCCAGTAGTAACCCTTGATACAGAGCGATACAAGCGTTACAGCAGTTAAAAAATCGTTTTTATTTCTCATCGTTATCTGCGTCCCAGTAGTAACCCTTGATACAGAGCGATACAAGCGTTACAGCAGTTAAAAAATCATTTTTATTTCTCATCGTTATCTGCGTCCCAGTAGTAACCCTTGATACAGAGCGATACAAGCGTTACAGCAGTTAAAAAATCAGTTTTATTTCTCAACGTTATCTGCGTCCCAGTAGTAACCCTTGATACAGAGCGATACAAGCGTTACAGCAGTTAAAAAATCGTTTTTATTTCCAATGATTATCTCCGTCCCAGTAGTAACCCTTGATACAGAGCGATACAAGCGTTACAGCAGTTAAAAAATCGTTTTTATTTCTAGTGATTATCTGCGTCCCAGTAGTAACCCTTGATACAGAGCGATACAAGCGTTACAGCAGTTAAAAAATCATTTTTATTTCTCATCGTTATCTGCGTCCCAGTAGTAACCCTTGATACAGAGCGATACAAGCGTTACAGCAGTTAAAAAATCGTTTTTATTTCTAGTGATTATCTGCGTCCCAGTAGTAACCCTTGATACAGAGCGATACAAGCGTTACAGAAGTTTAAGGAATCGTTTTTATTTCCAGTGATTATCTCCGTCCCAGTAGTAACCCTTGATACAGAGCGATACAAGCGTTACAGCAGTTACAAAATCGTTTTTATTTCCAGTGATTATCTCCGTCCCAGTAGTAACCCTTGATACAGAGCGATACAAGCGTTACAGCAGTTAAAAAATCGTTTTTATTTCTCGTCGTTATCTCCGTCCCAGTAGTAACCCTTGATACAGAGCGATACAAGCGTTACAGCAGTTAAAAAATCGTTTGTATTTCTCATCGTTATCTGCGTCCCAGTAGTAACCCTTGATACAGAGCGATACAAGCGTTACAGCAGTTAAAAAATCGTTTTTATTTCCAGTGATTATCTCCGTCCCAGTAGTAACCCTTGATACAGAGCGATACAAGCGTTACAGCAGTTAAAATCGTTTTTATTTCTCATCGTTATCTGCGTCCCAGTAGTAACCCTTGATACAGAGCGACACAAGCGTTACATCAGTTAAAAAATCGTTTTTATTTCTCATCGTTATCTGCTTCCCAGTAGTAACCCTTGATACAGAGCGATACAAGCGTTACAGAATCTTACAGAGTTGATTTTATTTCTCATCGTTATCTGCGTCCCAGTAGTAACCCTTGATACAGAGCGATACAAGCGTTACAGAATCTTACAGAGTTGATTTTATTTCTCATCGTTATCTGCGTCCCAGTAGTAACCCTTGATACAGAGCGATACAAGCGTTACAGCAGTTAAAAAATCGTTTTTATTTCTCGTCGTTATCTCCGTCCCAGTAGTAACCCTTGATACAGAGCGATACAAGCGTTACAGCAGTTAAAAAATCGTTTTTATTTCTCATCGTTATCTGCGTCCCAGTAGTAACCCTTGATACAGAGCGATACAAGCGTTACAGCAGTTAAAAAATCGTTTTTATTTCCAGTGATTATCTCCGTCCCAGTAGTAACCCTTGATACAGAGCGATACAAGCGTTACAGCAGTTAAAAAATCGTTTTTATTTCTAGTGATTATCTGCGTCCCAGTAGTAACCCTTGATACAGAGCGATACAAGCGTTACAGAAGTTTAAGGAATCGTTTTTATTATCAGTGATTATCTCCGTCCCAGTAGTAACCCTTGATACAGAGCGATACAAGCGTTACAGCAGTTAAAAAATCGTTTTTATTTCCAGTGATTATCTCCGTCCCAGTAGTAACCCTTGATACAGAGCGATACAAGCGTTACAGCAGTTAAAAAATCGTTTTTATTTCTCGTCGTTATCTCCGTCCCAGTAGTAACCCTTGATACAGAGCGATACAAGCGTTACAGCAGTTAAAAAATCGTTTGTATTTCTCATCGTTATCTGCGTCCCAGTAGTAACCCTTGATACAGAGCGATACAAGCGTTACAGCAGTTAAAAAATCGTTTTTATTTCCAGTGATTATCTCCGTCCCAGTAGTAACCCTTGATACAGAGCGATACAAGCGCTACAGCAGTTAAAATCGTTTTTATTTCTCATCGTTATCTGCGTCCAAGTAGTAACCCTTGATACAGAGCGACACAAGCGTTACATCAGTTAAAAAATCGTTTTTATTTCTCATCGTTATCTGCTTCCCAGTAGTAACCCTTGATACAGAGCGATACAAGCGTTACAGAATCTTACAGAGTTGATTTTATTTCTCATCGTTATCTGCGTCCCAGTAGTAACCCTTGATACAGAGCGATACAAGCGTTACAGAATCTTACAGAGTTGATTTTATTTCTCATCGTTATCTGCGTCCCAGTAGTAACCCTTGATACAGAGCGATACAAGCGTTACAGCAGTTAAAAAATCGTTTTTATTTCTCGTCGTTATCTCCGTCCCAGTAGTAACCCTTGATACAGAGCGATACAAGCGTTACAGCAGTTAAAAAATCGTTTTTATTTCTCATCGTTATCTGCGTCCCAGTAGTAACCCTTGATACAGAGCGATACAAGCGTTACAGCAGTTAAAAAATCGTTTTTATTTCCAGTGATTATCTCCGTCCCAGTAGTAACCCTTGATACAGAGCGATACAAGCGTTACAGCAGTTAAAAAATCGTTTTTATTTCTCATCGTTATCTGCGTCCCAGTAGTAACCCTTGATTCAGAGCGATACAAGCGTTACAGCAGTTAAAAAATCGTTTTTATTTCTCATTGTTATCTGCGTCCCAGTAGTAACCCTTGATACAGAGCGATACAAGAGTTACAGCAGTTAAAAAATCGTTTTTATTTCTAGTGATTATCTGCGTCCCAGTAGTAACCCTTGATACAGAGCGATACAAGCGTTACAGAATCTTACAGAGTTGATTTTATTTCTCATTACGCTACACAGTGGTGTAAGCTGGTGTAGAGTTTTTCATATTCTGTGGTCGATCGATAATCCATTGGTCGAATGTATGATGGTTATTTCGTACTTGAGTATAAACCGTACCGATAGAGTCACGATAGTACGACAAAGATTAGCACGTGTGTTTACGTCACCGGTGTAATTGTGGGGACCTGTTTCTATTATGAAGGTTCGCTATCCCGAAGGTCCGCTATTCCGAAGGTTCTCTATTCCGAATGTTTTTGTTATTTTTAGGTTAATTCTATATTGTAAAGTATTGAGACTAATTTGAGAGGGTTCATTATCACAAAGATTCTTTTTATGGAGTGTGCGCTCACATCCGAACTGATCCTGCGCGCATACCGATACAGATACAGGAGGAAATAACTTAACTTAGAGCATTAAATGTGATTTTGTCTTGTTTTCGCGGGTTTTCTTGAGATTTAATGTGATTACGTGGGCCACACCTTTGAATTATTGGCATATAATATGAATGTTGTGGTATAAATGGACCCTCCCGCATTGGGACATGACACAGGTACAGTTGACTTAAGTGATGTTCTGTGTGGGCTCCAATTTGGAGTTCAATATTTTAAGGGCCAAATTTAGAATTTTATGGGCCCATACCTTTGAACTCTGGGCATATAATATGAATATTGGGGGCATGTCTCTATTCCGAAGGTTCACTATCCCGAAGGTCCACTATTCCGAAATTTCTCTGAATGTTCGCTATTCCGAAGGTTCACCAATCCGAAGGTTCGTTATTCCGAAGGTTCTGTATTCCGAAGGTTGATGTTATTTTAAGGTTAATTCTATATTCTAAAGTATTGAGAGGGTTCATTATCACGAAGATTCTTTTTATGAAGGAAATAACTTAAAACATTAAATGTGATTTTGTTTTGTTTTCGCGGGTTTTCTTGAGTTTAATGTCATTACGTATGACCTTATTTCTCATTACATATTCACGCCAAGCAGCCCACACAATTGCTATGTTTCCGTGCGATTTAATGTCATTACGTGTGACCTAATATCTCAATAATCTGAGGCAAGAGTACGCCTGCTAAAGGCGAATTATAACAGTGGGGCTATAACGCTCAATAAATACTGGAGGCTATAACAAACTGCGCAGCAGAATATCGCTGAATAGACGAGTATGAGATGAGCCTAACTGCAATTGTGACTTTGTTTAAAGGCCCACTTAATTTTCGAGTCATTCATTTGTTTATAGTATATACGGTTTTAATAACAATTTATGCCATAAAATTTGAATAAAATACTATAATTCATCACCATTTGAAACGCAGAATACTTCTATCTCCTAGTTTGAAACACCTTTAAAATACCGCGACAAGTCGTGCGTCGTATATCTAGCAATTAGCAACTAACATGTCTTCTTCGGCTTTCCATATATTTCAACGTAATTTGATACTTATGGGTATTTGTGTCCGGGAAGTGTTTTGGACGGGTCAAATCGTGACCCCGACCTGACCTTGACCTTTAAAACTGTCAATGCAAGGTCAATTTGGGTAAAACGGACAAATTTCGGCGAAATTTGATACCTAGGGATACATTTGTCCCGGGAGTGTTTTGAACGGGTCAAATCGTGACCTCGGCGTGACCTTAACCTTCAATGTGGTCAATCAAAGGTCAAATCGGGTAAAACGGGTCAAATCATGACTCCGACCTTACCTTGACCTTCAAAATTGTTAATTAAAGGTCAAGTGGGGTAAAACGGACGGATTTCGACGAAATGTTATACCTAGGGGTACTTTTCTCCGGGTGGGGGTGTTTTGGGCGGGTTAAATCATGACCCTGACCTGACTTTCGAAATAGTCAATTGAAGGTCAAATCCCGCCTTTCGCCGGAAATCAGATGGGAAACAGCCCGGACGAAGTCGGGGCCATCAGCTTGTGTAATAAAGTAGACAGTTTGAAGAAAGTAATGTATAACACGAGAAACGGGAAAACTTGAAATATGGAAGTATGCAAATTTCCCACATAAAATTTGAAAGCTAGTTTTTAGAATAATTATTATTAAATTTATATTTATGGCTAATAATATGATATTGGTGGCGTTACCATTTCTGACTATGGTTTTCTTGTCGTTATCTGCGTCCCAGTAGTAACCCTTGACACAGAGCGATACAAGCGTTACATAAGTTTAAGGAATCGTTTTTATTTCTAGTGATTATCTGCGTCCCAGTAGTAACCCTTGATACAGAGCGATACAAGCGTTACAGAATCTCACAGAGTTGATTTAATTTCTAGTGATTATCTGCGTCCCAGTAGTAACCCTTGATACAGAGCGATACAAGCGTCACAGCAGTTAAAAAATCGTTTTTATTTCCAGTGATTATCTGCGTCCCCGTAGTAACCATTGATTCAAAGCGATACAAGCGCAACTCGTTAAAAAAATTCGACGTGTTTTTTTTGTCACAAAGTCACCAATACTTATCGTGGAATAACTCCAATTAGAAAAATGAAAATATTATTTTATAAGGGGGATAACGCTGTTGAGAATGCGAATCTGCAATTCCCGAATTTCAGCGAAGCCATAGAGAATGTGCCGATAGAGTTTGACAAACTTTTAAAGGTCCTCACAGAAACCACACACGTTAGAACTAGAATACTTTATAATTATAAATCTCAATGTTATTTGTCTATTTGTTCATTTGTCCGGGTTCATATTGTATTAATTAAAATGGCACTGTGATAATTTAACTAACCAACTAATTATATACCCAAAATGACTGAAACTGGTTAGTGAAAATTTAAACACAGGGATAAACTGGAGTGTCTTGGGGTAGATGCCGTTGACGCAGACTACTTAAATGGGTACAAATAAATTAGATGATAAATAAAGAGCGTTTATTATCAGCTCAGACGCAGACATATGTTGGACAAGAGCATCACTGTCCAGACAGACTATCTACATGGGAGCAGCAAGTAAGAATATACACTATGCTATCCAGTGTGGTAAGCCTATATAGCCAGTTACATTAGTCACTATTAGCTAGTCATATTGGTTATTCAATATGACTATCGGTATATATAGGCAGCAATATTGATCAAAGTAGCAAGCTATGGTGGATAGTCTATAAAGCAGACTAGTAATAGTAGTCTCTATAGCTAACCAGTGTAGTAAATATATATATATCAAGTTGCATTAGTTACTACCAGCCAGTCATAATGGTTATTCAGTATGAATATCGGTATGTATGGGCAGCAATATTGATCAAAGTAGTACATGTAGTTATGGGGGATAGTAGATAAAGCATACTAGTAAGAGTAGTCACCATAGATAACCAGTGAGGTGAGTCCATCTATCAAGTTACATTAGTCACTACCAGCTAGTCATAATGGTTATTCGGTATATGAGAGGTAATATTGGTCAATGTAGCTAGCTCTGGTGGATAGTCGGTAGCAAGGTAATAAGATTAGTCACTATAGCTGAAGGTGGTTATTCAGTATACATGGGCAGTTATATTGATCAACATAGCTAGTTACTAATTCGTACTAGTCATGGTCATCACTATATATATAGTACTATTAATCAAGATGGCAAGCTGTGGTGACTTATCTATCTTGCCAGCTTGTATGAATAGTCGCTATATCTTACAAGGGTGATATGTCTATCTAGCCAGTTACATTAGCCACAATAGTTGGTCATGGTGGTTGTTCAGATTATCTAGGTAGTAATGTCGGATAGTCTATACACATCTATTAATAATAGCCAATCATGGTGGTATGTTTATATAGCCAGTTACATTAGTCACTGTAGCTAGCCATGGTGTTTATTCAATACACGTGGATAGCAATATTGATCAAAGTAGCTAGGTAGGTATATATTTTATACAGTATAAGCTAGTAAATCTAGTCACTAAAGCTATAATCCGGATGGTGAGTCTATCTAGATAGTTAGTCAGTGACTATAGTTAGCCATTGTTGTTAGTCGGTGCAATGTGGGCTGTAGTATTGATCAACGTATCTAGCTATTATGGATAATCTATCCAGAAGGCTAGTTAGTGTAGTCAATAACCTGGGTGTAGTCAAGCTAACCTGGGTGGTAAGTCTATCCAGACAGTTAATTAGTCAATATAGACAGTCACTGTGTATGATTATAGCTACCCATGGTGATTATTCAGTATATATGGGCAATAATATATATCAAAGTAGCCAGATAGAAAGACAGTGTATATCGCAAGCTAGTAAGATTAGTCACTGCAGGATGGTAAGTCTGTCTAGCCATTTACTGCAGTCACTATAACTAGTCCTGGTGGGTATTCAGTCTACATAGACAGTACTGTTGATCTATATAGCTAACTATGGTGGCTTTTCTATCCATTAATCATAATGGCTAATCGTGGTGGTTATGCAGTTTACATAGATAGTAATATTAATCACTATAGCTAGCACTGGCGAGTGGGTGGTCTATTTATCCAGCTAATAATAATAGTCACTATAGCTAATCAGGGTGGTAAGTCTATTCACTAGTATTAAGGGAGCTAAATTAGTCAATATCCCTAGTAATTGTGGTAATTCAGTACATATGGACAGTAATGTCGGTGGATAATCTATCAAGAAAAGCTCATACATGTATGTGTAGACATTATAACTAACCATGGTGGTAAGTTACATTAGTCACTAGAGCCTGTCAATTTGGTTACACAGTACAAATGGACAGTGATATTGATCGGTGAAGCTACCGATGGTGCATAGCCTATGCAACAGGCTAGTAAGTGTAGTCATTATAGCTAAACAGAATGGTAAGCCTATCAAGCAATTACGCTAGACACTATAGCTAATCATGGTGGATATGCAGTCTATATAGAGAGTAATATTGTCATTATAGCTATCAATTGCCGATAGTCTATCTCTCCAGCTACTAAAATTGTCACTATAGCTCAGTAGCAAGGTAAGTCTATAAAGCCAGTTACATTGGTCACTATAGCTAGTAATGATTTTCACAAAGTTTATACGGGCGGTAGTATTTATCAATGTAGCTAAGTGTGGTGGATTATCTATCTAGCTAGCATGTAATAATTGTCACTAAAAATAATTCATATTATATTTCCAGAATACAAAGATTTAGGCATCTCCCCATTTTCCTTGATGGGCCCTTAAATGTTTGAACCCCGAATTGGAGTATGTACAGTGAAAACCTAAGTTAACTATATAGTAGTCATGTACAGATGCAGGATGGTCCATATATGTCCCAACGTTCATAATATATTCCAAGAAAACAGATATTTAGACTCCTACAATTTTCTATGGTGGGCCCTTAAAATGGTGAACCCCAAATTGGAGCCCGTGCGGTGAAAACCTAAGTCAACTATATATTAGTCATGTACGGATGCAGGACGGTCCAGATATGTCTCAACGTTCATATTCTATTTCCAGAATCCAGATATTTTGACTCCTACCCATTCTCTATGATGGGCCCTTAACATGGTGAACCCCAAATCGGAGCCCATGCGGAGAAAACCTAAGTCAACTATATATTAGTCATGTACGGATGCAGGACGGTCCAGATATGTCCCAACGTTCATATTATATTTCCAGAATCCAGATATTTTGACTCCTACCCATTCTTTAAGATGGGCCCTTAACATGGTGAACCACAAATTGGAGCCCGTGCGGTGAAAACCTAAGTCAACTATATATTAGTCATATTTGGATGCAGGACGATCCAGATATGTCCCAACGCTCATATTATATCCCAAGAATCCAGATATTTAGACTCCTACGCATTTGCTATGATGGGCCCTTAACATGGTGAACTCCAAATCGGAGCCCATGCGGTGAAATCCTAAATCAACTATATATTAGTCATATAGGGATGCAGGACGATTCATATATGTCCCAACGTTCATATTATATTTCCAGAATCCAGATATTTTGACTCCTACCCATTCTCTATGATGGGCCCTTAACATGCTGAACCCCAAATTGGAGCCCGTGCGGTTAGACCCTAAGTCAACTATATATTAATTATGTACGGATGCAGGACGATTCATATATGTCCCAACGTTCATATTATATCGCAAGAATCCAGATATTTTGACTCCTACCCATTCTCTATGAAGGGCCCTTAACATGGTGAACCCCAAATCGGAGCCCGTGTGGTGAAAACCTAAGTCAACTATATATAAGTCATGTACGGATGCAGGACGGTCCAGCTATGTCCCAAAGTTCATATTATATTTCCAGAATCCAGATATTTAGATTCCTACCCATTCTCTATGATCAGCCCTTAACATGGTGAACCCCAAATTGGAGCCTGTGCGGTGAAAACCTAAATCAACTATATATTAGTCATATAGGGATGCAGGACGATTCATATATGTCCCAACGTTCATATTATACTGCAAGAATCCAGATATTTAGACTCCTACCCATTCTCTATGATGGGCCCTTAACATGGTGAACCCTAAATTGGAGCCCGTGCGGTGAAATCCTAAGTCAACTATATATTAGTCATGTACGGATGCAGGACGATTCATATATGTCCCAACGTTCATATTCTATTTCCAGAATCCAGATATTTTGACTCCTACCCGCTCTCTATGATGGGCCCTTAACATGGTGAACCCCAAATCGGAGCCCATGCGGTGAAAACCTAAGTCAACTATATATTAGTCATGTACGGTTGCAGGACGGTCCAGATATGTCCCAACGTTCATATTATATTTCCAGAATCCAGATATTTTGACTCCTACCCATTCTCTAAGATGGGCCCTTAACATGGTGAACCCCAAATTGGAGCCCGTGCGGTGAAAACCTAAGTCAACTATATATTAGTCATATACGGATGCAGGACAGTCCAGATATGTCCCAACGCTCATATTATATCACAAGAATCCAGATATTTAGAATCCTACGCATTTGCTATGATGGGCCCTTAACGTGGTGAACCCCAAATCGGAGCCCGTGCGGTAAAAACCTAAGTCAACTATATATTAGTCATGTACGGATGCAGGACGGTCCAGATATGTCCCAAAATTCATATTATATTTCCAGAATCCAGATATTTAGATTCCTACCCATTCTCTATGATCAGCCCTTAACATGGTGAACCCCAAATTGGAGCCCGTGCGGTGAAATCCTAAATCAACTATATATTAGTCATATAGGGATGCAGGACGATTCATATATGTCCCAACGTTCATATTATATTGCAAGAATCCAGATATTTAGACTCCTACCCATTCTCTATGATGGCCCCTTAGCATGGTGAACCCCAAATCGGAGCCTGTGCGGTGAAACCCTAAGTCAACTATATATTAGTCATGTACGGATGCAGGACGATTCATATATGTCCCAACGTTCATATTATATCCCAAGAATCAAGATATTTAGACTCCTACCCATTCTCTATGATGGGCCCTTAACATGGTGAACACCAAATCGGAGCCTGTGCGGTGAAATCCTAAATCAACTATATATTAGTCATATAGGGATGCAGGACGGTCCAGATATGTCCCAACGTTCATATTATACTTCCAGAATCCAGATATTTTGATTCCTACCCATTCTCTATGATGGGCCCTTAACATGGTGAACCCCAAATTGGAGCCCGTGAGGTGAGATCCTAAGTCAACTATATATTAATCATGTACGGATGCAGGACGATTCATATATGTCCCAACGTTCATATTATATCGCAAGAATCCAGATATTTTGACTCCTACCCATTCTCTATGAAGGGCCCTTAACATGGTGAACCCCAAATTGGAGCCCGTGCGGTGATAACCTAAGTCAACTAAATATTAGTCATATTTGGATGCAGGACGATCCAGATATGTCCCAACGCTCATATTATATCCCAAGAATCCAGATATTTAGACTCCTACGCATTTGCTATGATGGGCCCTTAACATGGTGAACCCCAAATCGGAGCCCATGCGGTGAAATCCTAAATCAACTATATATTAGTCATATAGGGATGCAGGACGATTCATATATGTCCCAACGTTCATATTATATTTCCAGAATCCAGATATTTTGACTCCTACCCATTCTCTATGATGGGCCCTTAACATGCTGAACCCCAAATTGGAGCCCGTGCGGTGAGACCCTAAGTCAACTATATATTAATCATGTACGGATGCAGGACGATTCATATATGTCCCAACGTTCATATTATATCGCAAGAATCCAGATATTTTGACTCCTACCCATTCTCTATGAAGGGCCCTTAACATGGTGAACCCCAAATTGGAGCCCGTGCTGTGAAAATCTAAGTCAACTATATATTAGTCATGTACGGATGCAGGACGGTCCAGACATGTCCCAACGTTCATATTATATTTCCAGAATCCAGATATTTTAACTCCTACCCATTCTCTATGATGGGACCTTAACATGGTGAACTCCAAATTGGAGCCCGTGCGGTGAAACCCTAAGTCAACTATATATTAGTCATGTACGGATGCAGGACGATTCATATATGTCCCAACGTTCATATTATATTGCAAGAATCCAGATATTTATACTCCTACCCATTCTCTATGAAGGGCCCTTAACATGGTGAACCCCAAATTGGAGCCCGTGCGGTGAAACCCTAAGTCAACTATATATTAGTCATGTACGGATGCAGGACGATTCATATATGTCCCAACGTTCATATTATATCCCAAGAATCAAGATATTTAGACTCCTACGCATTTGCTATGATGGACCCTTAACATGGTGAACCCCATATTGGAGCCCGTGCGGTGAAACCCTAAGTCAACTATATATTAGTCATGTACGGATGCAGGACGATTCATATATGTCCCAACGTTCATATTATATCCCAAGAATCCAGATATTTAGACTCCTACCCATTCTCTATGATGGGCCCTTAACATGGTGAACACCAAATCGGAGACTGTGCGGTGAAATCCTAAATCAACTATATATTAGTCATATAGGGATGCAGGACGGTCCAGATATGTCCCAACGTTCATATTATATTTCCAGAATCCAGATATTTTGATACCTACCCATTCTCTATGATGGACCCTTAACATGGTGAACCCCAAATCGGAGCCCATGCGGTGAAAATCTAAGTCAACTATATATTAGTCATGTACGGATGCAGGACGGTCCAGATATGTCCCAACGTTCATATTATATTTCCAGAATCCAGATATTTTGACTCCTACCCATTCTCTAAGATGGGCCCTTAACATGGTGAACCCCAAATTGGAGCCCGTGCGGTGAAAACCTAAGTCAACTATATATTAGTCATATACGGATGCAGGACAGTCCAGATATGTCCCAACGCTCATATTATATCCCAAGAATCCAGATATTTAGAATCCTACGCATTTGCTTTGATGGGCCCTTAACATGGTGAACCCCAAATCGGAGCCCGTGCGGTGAAAACCTAAGTCAACTATATATTAGTCATATACGGATGCAGGACAGTCCAGATATGTCCCAACGCTCATATTATATCACAAGAATCCAGATATTTAGAATCCTACGCATTTGCTATGATGGGCCCTTAACATGGTGAACCCCAAATCGGAGCCCGTGCGGTGAAAACATAAGTCAACTATATATTAGTCACGCACGGATGCAGGACGGTCCAGATATGTCCCAAATTTCATATTATATTTCCAGAATCCAGATATTTAGATTCCTACCCATTCTCTATGATCAGCCCTTAACATGGTGAACCCCAAATTGGAGCCCGTGCGGTGAAATCCTAAATCAACTATATATTAGTCATATAGGGATGCAAGACGATTCATATATGTCCCAACGTTCATATTATATTGCAAGAATCCAGATATTTAGACTCCTACCCATTCTCTATGATGGCCCCTTAGCATGGTGAACCCCAAATCGGAGCCTGTGCGGTGAAACCCTAAGTCAACTATATATTAGTCATGTACGGATGCAGGACGATTCATATATGTCCCAACGTTCATATTATATCCCAAGAATCAAGATATTTAGACTCCTACCCATTCTCTATGATGGGCCCTTAACATGGTGAACACCAAATCGGAGCCCGTGCGGTGAAAACCTAAGTCAACTATATATAAGTCATGTACGGATGCAGGACGGTCCAGATATGTCCCAAAGTTCATATTATATTTCCAGAATCCAGATATTTAGATTCCTACCCATTCTCTATGATCAGCCCTTAACATGGTGAACCCCAAATTGGAGCCTGTGCGGTGAAAACCTAAATCAACTATATATTAGTCATATAGGGATGCAGGACGATTCATATATGTCCCAACGTTCATATTATACTGCAAGAATCCAGATATTTAGACTCCTACCCATTCTCTATGATGGGCCCTTAACATGGTGAACCCTAAATTGGAGCCCGTGCGGTGAAATCCTAAGTCAACTATATATTAGTCATGTACGGATGCAGGACGATTCATATATGTCCCAACGTTCATATTCTATTTCCAGAATCCAGATATTTTGACTCCTACCCGCTCTCTATGATGGGCCCTTAACATGGTGAACCCCAAATCGGAGCCCATGCGGTGAAAACCTAAGTCAACTATATATTAGTCATGTACGGTTGCAGGACGGTCCAGATATGTCCCAACGTTCATATTATATTTCCAGAATCCAGATATTTTGACTCCTACCCATTCTCTAAGATGGGCCCTTAACATGGTGAACCCCAAATTGGAGCCCGTGCGGTGAAAACCTAAGTCAACTATATATTAGTCATATACGGATGCAGGACAGTCCAGATATGTCCCAACGCTCATATTATATCACAAGAATCCAGATATTTAGAATCCTACGCATTTGCTATGATGGGCCCTTAACATGGTGAACCCCAAATCGGAGCCCGTGCGGTGAAAACCTAAGTCAACTATATATTAGTCATGTACGGATGCAGGACGGTCCAGATATGTCCCAAAATTCATATTATATTTCCAGAATCCAGATATTTAGACTCCTACCCATTCTCTATGATGGGCCCTTAACATGGTGAACCCTAAATTGGAGCCCGTGTGGTGAAATCCTAAATCAACTATATATTAGTCATATAGGGATGCAGGACGATTCATATATGTCCCAACGTTCATATTATATTGCAAGAATCCAGATATTTAGACTCCTACCCATTCTCTATGATGGCCCCTTAGCATGGTGCACCCCAAACCGGAGCCTGTGCGGTGAAACCCTAAGTCAACTATATATTAGTCATGTACGGATGCAGGACGATTCATATATGTCTCAACGTTCATATTATATCCCAAGAATCAAGATATTTAGACTCCTACCCATTCTCTATGATGGGACCTTAACATGGTGAACACCAAATCGGAGCCTGTGCGGTGAAATCCTAACTCAACTATATATTAGTCATATAGGGATGCAGGACGGTCCAGATATGTCCCAACGTTCATATTATACTTCCAGAATCCAGATATTTTGATTCCTACCCATTCTCTATGATGGGCCCTTAACATGGTGAACCCCAAATTGGAGCCCGTGCGGTGAGACCCTAAGTCAACTATATATTAATCATGTACGGATGCAGGACGATTCATATATGTCCCAACGTTCATATTATATCGCAAGAATCCAGATATTTTGACTCCTACCCATTCTCTATGAAGGGCCCTTAACATGGTGAACCCCAAATTGGACCCCGTGCGGTGATAACCTAAGTCAATTAAATATTAGTCATATTTGGATGCAGGACGATCCAGATATGTCCCAACGCTCATATTATATCCCAAGAATCAAGATATTTAGACTCCTACGCATTTGCTATGATGGGCCCTTAACATGGTGAACCCCAAATCGGAGCCCATGCGGTGAAATCCTAAATCAACTATATATTAGTCATATAGGGATGCAGGACGATTCATATATGTCCCAACGTTCATATTATATTTCCAGAATCCAGATATTTTGACTCCTACCCATTCTCTATGATGGGCCCTTAACATGCTGAACCCCAAATTGGAGCCCGTGCGGTGAGACCCTAAGTCAACTATATATTAATCATGTACGGATGCAGGACGATTCATATATGTCCCAACGTTCATATTATATCGCAAGAATCCAGATATTTTGACTCCTACCCATTCTCTATGAAGGGCCCTTAACATGGTGAACCCCAAATCGGAGCCCGTGTGGTGAAAACCTAATTCAACTATATATTAGTCATGTACGGATGCAGGACGGTCCAGATATCTCCCAAAGTTCATATTATATTTCCAGAATCCAGATATTTAGATTCCTACCCATTCTCTATGATCAGCCCTTAACATGGTGAACCCCAAATTGGAGCCTATGCGGTGAAAACCTAAATCAACTATATATTAGTCATGTACGGATGCAGGACGATTCATATATGTCCCAACGTTCATATTATACTGCAAGAATCCAGATATTTAGACTCCTACCCATTCTCTATGATGGGCCCTTAACATGGTGAACCCTAAATTGGAGCCCGTGCGGTGAAATCCTAAATCAACTATATATTAGTCTTATAGGGATGCAGGACGATTCATATATGTCCCAACGTTCATATTCTATTTCCAGAATCCAGATATTTTGACTCCTACCCATTCTCTATGATGGGCCCTTAACATGGTGAACCCCAAATCGGAGCCCATGCGGTGAAAACCTAAGTCAACTATATATTAGTCATGTACGGATGCAGGACGGTCCAGATATGTCCCAAAGTTCATATTATATTTCCAGAATCCAGATATTTAGATTCCTACCCATTCTCTATGATCAGCCCTTAACATGGTGAACCCCAAATTGGAGCCTGTGCGGTGAAAACCTAAATCAACTATATATTAGTCTTATAGGGATGCAGGACGATTCATATATGTCCCAACGTTCATATTATACCGCAAGAATCAAGATATTTAGACTCCTACGCATTTGCTATGATGGGCCCTTAACATGGTGAACCCCAAATCGGAGCCCGTGCGATGAAAACCTAAGTCAACTATATATTAGTCATGTATGGATGCAGGACGGTCCAGATATGTCCCAACGTTCATATTATATTTCCAGAATCCAGATATTTTGACTCCTACCCATTCTCTATGATGGGCCCTTAACATGGTGAACCCCAAATTGGAGCCCGTGCGGTGAAACCCCAAGTCAACTATATATTAGTCATGTACGGATGCAGGACGGTCCAGATATGTCCCAAAGTTCATATTATATTTCCAGAATCCAGATATTTAGATTCCTACCCATTCTCTATGATCAGCCCTTAACATGGTGAACACCAAATCGGAGACTGTGCGGTGAAATCCTAAATCAACTATATATTAGTCATATAGGGATGCAGGACGGTCCAGATATGTCCCAACGTTCATATTATATTTCCAGAATCCAGATATTTTGATTCCTACCCATTCTCTATGATGGGCCCTTAACATGGTGAACCCCAAATCGGAGCCCATGCGGTGAAAACCTAAGTCAACTATATATTAGTCATGTACGGATGCAGGACGGTCCAGATATGTCCCAACGTTCATATTATATTTCCAGAATCCAGATATTTTGACTCCTACCCATTCTCTAAGATGGGCCCTTAACATGGTGAACCCCAAATTGGAGCCCGTGCGGTGAAAACCTAAGTCAACTATATATTAGTCATATACGGATGCAGGACAGTCCAGATATGTCCCAACGCTCATATTATATCCCAAGAATCCAGATATTTAGAATCCTACGCATTTGCTATGATGGGCCCTTAACATGGTGAACCCCAAATCGGAGCCCGTGCGGTGAAAACCTAAGTCAACTATATATTAGTCATATACGGATGCAGGACGATCCAGATATGTCCCAACGCTCATATTATATCACAAGAATCCAGATATTTAGAATCCTACGCATTAGCTATGATGGGCCCTTAACATGGTGAACCCCAAATCGGAGCCCGTGCGGTGAAAACCTAAGTCAACTATATATTAGTCATGTACGGATGCAGGACGGTCCAGATATGTCCCAAAATTCATATTATATTTCCAGAATCCAGATATTTAGATTCCTACCCATTCTCTATGATCAGCCCTTAACATGGTGAACCCCAAATTGGAGCCCGTGCGGTGAAATCCTAAATCAACTATATATTAGTCATATAGGGATGCAGGACGATTCATAAATGTCCCAACGTTCATATTATATTGCAAGAATCCAGATATTTAGACTCCTACCCATTCTCTATGATGGCCCCTTAGCATGGTGAACCCCAAATCGGAGCCTGTGCGGTGAAACCCTAAGACAACTATATATTAGTCATGTACGGATGCAGGACGATTCATATATGTCCCAACGTTCATATTATATCCCAAGAATCAAGATATTTAGACTCCTACCCATTCTCTATGATGGGCCCTTAACATGGTGAACACCAAATCGGAGCCTGTGCGGTGAAATCCTAAATCAACTATATATTAGTCATATAGGGATGCAGGACGGTCCAGATATGTCCCAACGTTCATATTATACTTCCAGAATCCAGATATTTTGATTCCTACCCATTCTCTATGATGGGCCCTTAACATGGTGAACCCCAAATTGGAGCCCGTGCGGTGAGACCCTAAGTCAACTATATATTAATCATGTACGGATGCAGGACGATTCATATATGTCCCAACGTTCATATTATATCGCAAGAATCCAGATATTTTGACTCCTACCCATTCTCTATGAAGGGCCCTTAACATGGTGAACCCCAAATTGGAGCCCGTGCGGTGATAACCTAAGTCAACTATATATTAGTCATATTTGGATGCAGGACGATCCAGATATGTCCCAACGCTCATATTATATCCCAAGAATCCAGATATTTAAACTCCTACGCATTTGCTATGATGGGCCCTTAACATGGTGAACCCCAAATCGGAGCCCATGCGGTGAAATCCTAAATCAACTATATATTAGTCATATAGGGATGCAGGACGATTCATATATGTCCCAACGTTCATATTATATTTCCAGAATCCAGATATTTTGACTCCTACCCATTCTCTATGATGGGCCCTTAACATGCTGAACCCCAAATTGGAGCCCGTGCGGTGAGACCCTAAGTCAACTATATATTAATCATGTACGGATGCAGGACGATTCATATATGTCCCAACGTTCATATTATATCGCAAGAATCCAGATATTTTGACTCCTACCCATTCTCTATGAAGGGCCCTTAACATGGTGAACCCCAAATCGGAGCCCGTGTGGTGAAAACCTAATTCAACTATATATTAGTCATGTACGGATGCAGGACGGTCCAGATATCTCCCAAAGTTCATATTATATTTCCAGAATCCAGATATTTAGATTCCTACCCATTCTCTATGATCAGCCCTTAACATGGTGAACTCCAAATTGGAGCCTATGCGGTGAAAACCTAAATCAACTATATATTAGTCATGTACGGATGCAGGACGATTCATATATGTCCCAACGTTCATATTATACTGCAAGAATCCAGATATTTAGACTCCTACCCATTCTCTATGATGGGCCCTTAACATGGTGAACCCTAAATTGGAGCCCGTGCGGTGAAATCCTAAATCAACTATATATTAGTCTTATAGGGATGCAGGACGATTCATATATGTCCCAACGTTCATATTCTATTTCCAGAATCCAGATATTTTGACTCCTACCCATTCTCTATGATGGGCCCTTAACATGGTGAACCCCAAATCGGAGCCCATGCGGTGAAAACCTAAGTCAACTATATATTAGTCATGTACGGATGCAGGACGGTCCAGATATGTCCCAAAGTTCATATTATATTTCCAGAATCCAGATATTTAGATTCCTACCCATTCTCTATGATCAGCCCTTAACATGGTGAACCCCAAATTGGAGCCTGTGCGGTGAAAACCTAAATCAACTATATATTAGTCATATAGGGATGCAGGACGATTCATATATGTCCCAACGTTCATATTATACTGCAAGAATCCAGATATTTAGACTCCTACCCATTCTCTATGATGGGCCCTTAACATGGTGAACCCTAAATTGGAGCCCGTGCGGTGAAATCCTAAATCAACTATATATTAGTCTTATAGGGATGCAGGACGATTCATATATGTCCCAACGTTCATATTATACCGCAAGAATCAAGATATTTAGACTCCTACGCATTTGCTATGATGGGCCCTTGACATGGTGAACCCCAAATCGGAGCCCGTGCGATGAAAACCTAAGTCAACTATATATTAGTCATGTATGGATGCAGGACGGTCCAGATATGTCCCAACGTTCATATTATATTTCCAGAATCCAGATATTTTGACTCCTACCCATTCTCTATGATGGGCCCTTAACATGGTGAACCCCAACTTGGAGCCGTGCGGTGAAACCCCAAGTCAACTATATATTAGTCATGTACGGATGCAGGACGGTCCAGATATGTCCCAAAGTTCATATTATATTTCCAGAATCCAGATATTTAGATTCCTACCCATTCTCTATGATCAGCCCTTAACATGGTGAACCCCAAATTGGAGCCTGTGCGGTGAAAACCTAAATCAACTATATATTAGTCATATAGGGATGCAGGACGATTCATATATGTCCCAACGTTCATATTATACTGCAAGAATCCAGATATTTAGACTCCTACCCATTCTCTATGATGGGCCCTTAACATGGTGAACCCTAAATTGGAGCCCGTGCGGTGAAACCCTAAGTCAACTATATATTAGTCATGTACGGATGCAGGACGATTCATATATGTCCCAACGTTCATATTATATCGCAAGAATCCAGATATTTATACTCCTACCCATTCTCTATGAAGGGCCCTTAACATGGTGAACCCCAAATTGGAGCCCGTGCTGTGAAAATCTAAGTCAACTATATATTAGTCATGTACGGATGCAGGACGGTCCAGACATGTCCCAACGTTCATATTATATTTCCAGAATCCAGATATTTTAACTCCTACCCATTCTCTATGATGGGACCTTAACATGGTGAACCCCAAATTGGAGCCCGTGCGGTGAAACCCTAAGTCAACTATATATTAGTCATGTACGGATGCAGGACGATTCATATATGTCCCAACGTTCATATTATCTTGCAAGAATCCAGATATTTATACTCCTACCCATTCTCTATGAAGGGCCCTTAACATGGTGAACCCCAAATTGGAGCCCGTGCTGTGAAACCCTAAGTCAACTATATATTAGTCATGTACGGATGCAGGACGATTCATATATGTCCCAACGTTCATATTATATCCCAAGAATCAAGATATTTAGAATCCTACGCATTTGCTATGATGGACCCTTAACATGGTGAACCCCAAATCGGAGCCCGTGCTGTGAAAACCTAAGTCAACTATATATTAGTCATGTACGGACGCAGGACGGTCCAGACATGTCCCAACGTTCTTATTATATTTCCAGAATCCAGATATTTTGACTCCTACCCATTCTCTATGATGGGACCTTAACATGGTGAACCCCAAATCGGAGCCCGTGCGTTGAAACCCTAAGTCAACTATATATTAGTCATGTACGGATGCAGGACGATTCATATATGTCCCAACGTTCATATTATATTGCAAGAATCCAGATATTTATACTCCTACCCATTCTCTATGAAGGGCCCTTAACATGGTGAACCCCAAATTGGAGCCCGTGCGGTGAAACCCTAAGTCAACTATATATTAGTCATGTACGGATGCAGGACGATTCATATATGTCCCAACGTTCATATTATATCCCAAGAATCAAGATATTTAGACTCCTACCCATTCTCTATGATGGGCCCTTAACATGGTGAACACCAAATCGGAGACTGTGCGGTGAAATCCTAAATCAACTATATATTAGTCATATAGGGATGCAGGACGGTCCAGATATGTCCCAACGTTCATATTATATTTCCAGAATCCAGATATTTTGATTCCTACCCATTCTCTATGATGGGCCCTTAACATGGTGAACCCCAAATCGGAGCCCATGCGGTGAAAACCTAAGTCAACTATATATTAGTCATGTACGGATGCAGGACGGTCCAGATATGTCCCAACGTTCATATTATATTTCCAGAATCCAGATATTTTGACTCCTACCCATTCTCTAAGATGGGCCCTTAACATGGTGAACCCCAAATTGGAGCCCGTGCGGTGAAAACCTAAGTCAACTATATATTAGTCATATACGGATGCAGGACAGTCCAGATATGTCCCAACGCTCATATTATATCCCAAGAATCCAGATATTTAGAATCCTACGCATTTGCTATGATGGGCCCTTAACATGGTGAACCCCAAATCGGAGCCCGTGCGGTGAAAACCTAAGTCAACTATATATTAGTCATGTACGGATGCAGGACGGTCCAGATATGTCCCAAAGTTCATATTATATTTCCAGAATCCAGATATTTAGATTCCTACCCATTCTCTATGATCAGCCCTTAACATGGTGAACCCCAAATTGGAGCCTGTGCGGTGAAAACCTAAATCAACTATATATTAGTCATATAGGGATGCAGGACGATTCATATATGTCCCAACGTTCATATTATACTGCAAGAATCCAGATATTTAGACTCCTACCCATTCTCTATGATGGGCCCTTAACATGGTGAACCCCAAATTGGAGCCCGTGCGGTGAAACCCTACGTCATCTATATATTAGTCATGTACGGATGCAGGACGATTCATATATGTCCCAACGTTCATATTATATCGCAAGAATCCAGATATTTATACTCCTACCCATTCTCTATGAAGGGCCCTTAACATGGTGAACCCCAAATTGGAGCCCGTGCTGTGAAAATCTAAGTCAACTATATATTAGTCATGTACGGATGCAGGACGGTCCAGACATGTCCCAACGTTCATATTATATTTCCAGAATCCAGATATTTTAACTCCTACCCATTCTCTATGATGGGACCTTAACATGGTGAACCCCAAATTGGAGCCCGTGCGGTGAAACCCTAAGTCAACTATATATTAGTCATGTACGGATGCAGGACGATTCATATATGTCCCAACGTTCATATTATATTGCAAGAATCCAGATATTTATACTCCTACCCATTCTCTATGAAGGGCCCTTAACATGGTGAACCCCAAATTGGAGCCCGTGCGGTGAAACCCTAAGTCAACTATATATTAGTCATGTACGGATGCAGGACGATTCATATATGTCCCAACGTTCATATTATATCCCAAGAATCAAGATATTTAGACTCCTACGCATTTGCTATGATGGACCCTTAACATGGTGAACCCCAAATCGGAGCCCGTGCTGTGAAAACCTAAGTCAACTATATATTAGTCATGTACGGACGCAGGACGGTCCAGACATGTCCCAACGTTCATATTATATTTCCAGAATCCAGATATTTTGACTCCTACCCATTCTCTATGATGGGACCTTAACATGGTGAACCCCAAATTGGAGCCCGTGCGGTGAAACCCTAAGTCAACTATATATTAGTCATGTACGGATGCAGGACGATTCATATATGTCCCAACGTTCATATTATATTGCAAGAATCCAGATATTTATACTCCTACCCATTCTCTATGAAGGGCCCTTAACATGGTGAACCCCAAATTGGAGCCCGTGCGGTGAAACCCTAAGTCAACTATATATTAGTCATGTACGGATGCAGGACGATTCATATATGTCCCAACGTTCATATTATATTGCAAGAATCCAGATATTTATACTCCTACCCATTCTCTATTATGGGCCCTTAACATGGTGAACACCAAATCGGAGCCCGTGCGGTGAAATCCTAAATCAACTATATATTAGTCATATAGGGATGCAGGACGGTCCAGATATGTCCCAACGTTCATATTATATTTCCAGAATCCAGATATTTTGACTCCTACCCATTCTCTATGATGGGCCCTTAACATGGTGAACCCCAAATTGGAGCCCGTGCGGTGAAATCCTAAATCAACTATATATTAGTCATATAGGGATGCAGGACGATTCATATATGTCCCAACGTTCATATTATATCGCAAGAATCCAGAGATTTATACTCCTACCCATTCTCTATGAAGGGCCCTTAACATGGTGAACCCCAAATTGGAACCCGTGCGGTGAAACCCTAAGTCAACAATATATTATTCATGTACGGATGCATGACGATTCATATATGTCCCAACGTTATATTATATCCCAAGAATCCAGATATTTAGACTCCTACGCATTTGCTATGATGGGCCCTTAACATGGTGAACCCCAAATCGGAGCCCGTGCGGTGAAATCCTAAATCAACTATATATTAGTCATATAGGGATGCAGGACGGTCCAGATATGTCCCAACGTTCATATTCTATTTCAAGAATCCAGATATTTTGACTCCTACCCATTCTCTATGATGGGCCCTTAACATGGTGAACCCCAAATCGGAGCCCATGCGGTGAAACCCTAAGTCAACTATATATTAGTCATGTTCGGATGCAGGACGGTCCAGATATGTCCCAACGTTCATATTATATTTCCAGAATCCAGATATTTTTACTCCTACCCATTCTCTAAGATGGGCCCTTAACATGGTGAACCCCAAATTGGAGCCCGTGCGGTGAAAACCTAAGTCAACTATATATTAGTCATATACGGATGCAGGACAGTCCAGATATGTCCCAACGCTCATATTATATCCCAAGAATCCAGATATTTAGAATCCTACGCATTTGCTATGATGGGCCCTTAACATGGTGAACCCCAAATCGGAGCCCGTGCGGTGAAAACCTAAGTCAACTATATATTAGTCATGTACGGATGCAGGACGGTCCAGATATGTCCCAAAGTTCATATAATATTTCCAGAATCCAGATATTTAGATTCCTACCCATTCTCTATGATCAGCCCTTAACATGGTGAACCCCAAATTGGAGCCTGTGCGGTGAAAACCTAAATCAACTATATATTAGTCAGGTACGGATGCAGGACGATTCATATATGTCCCAACGTTCATATTATACTGCAAGAATCCAGATATTTAGACTCCTACCCATTCTCTATGATGGGCCCTTAACATGGTGAACCCCAAATTGGAGCCCGTGCGGTGAAACCCTAAGTCAACTATATATTAGTCATGTACGGATGCAGGACGATTCATATATGTCCCAACGTTCATATTATATTGCAAGAATCCAGATATTTAGACTCCTACCCATTCTCTATGATGGGCCCTTAGCATGGTGAACCCCAAATTAGAGCCCGTGCGGTGAAACCCTAAGTCAACTATATATTAGTCTTATACGGATGCAGGACGATTCATATATGTCCCAACGTTCATATTATATCCCAAGAATCCAGATATTTAGACTCCTACCCATTCTCTATGATGGGCCCTTAACATGGTGAACCCCAAATCGGAGCCCGTGCGGTGAAATCCTAAATCAACTATATATTAGTCATATAGGGATGCAGGACGATTCATATATTTCCCAACGTTCATATTATATTTCCAGAATCCAGATATTTTTACTCCTACCCATTCTCTATGATGGGCCCTTAACATGGTGAACCCCAAATCGGAGCCCGTGCGGTGAAATCCTAAATCAACTATATATTAGTCATATAGGGATGCAGGACGATTCATATATTTCCCAACGTTCATATTATATTTCCAGAATCCAGATATTTTGACTCCTACCCATTCTCTATGATGGGCCCTTAGCATGGTGAACCCCAAATCGGAGCCTGTGCGGTGAAACCCTAAGTCAACTATATATTAGTCATGTACGGATGCATGACGGTCCAGATATGTCCCAACGTTCATATTATATTTCCAGAATCCAGATATTTTGATTCCTACCCATTCTCTATGATGGGCCCTTAACATGGTGAACCCCAAATTGGAGCCCGTGCGGTGAAACCCTAAGTCAACTATATATTAGTCATGTACGGATGCAGGACGATTCATATATGTCCCAACGTTCATATTATATCCCAAGAATCAAGATATTTAGACTCCTACCCATTCTCTATGATGGGCCCTTAACATGGTGAACACCAAATCGGAGACTGTGCGGTGAAATCCTAAATCAACTATATATTAGTCATATAGGGATGCAGGACGGTCCAGATATGTCCCAACGTTCATATTATATTTCCAGAATCCAGATATTTTGATTCCTACCCATTCTCTATGATGGGCCCTTAACATGGTGAACCCCAAATCGGAGCCCATGCGGTGAAAACCTAAGTCAACTATATATTAGTCATGTACGGATGCAGGACGGTCCAGATATGTCCCAACGTTCATATTATATTTCCAGAATCCAGATATTTTGACTCCTACCCATTCTCTAAGATGGGCCCTTAACATGGTGAACCCCAAATTGGAGCCCGTGCGGTGAAAACCTAAGTCAACTATATATTAGTCATATACGGATGCAGGACAGTCCAGATATGTCCCAACGCTCATATTATATCCCAAGAATCCAGATATTTAGAATCCTACGCATTTGCTATGATCGGCCCTTAACATGGTGAACCCCAAATCGGAGCCCGTGCGGTGAAAACCTAAGTCAACTATATATTAGTCATGTACGGATGCAGGACGGTCCAGATATGTCCCAAAGTTCATATAATATTTCCAGAATCCAGATATTTAGATTCCTACCCATTCTCTATGATCAGCCCTTAACATGGTGAACCCCAAATCGGAGCCTGTGCGGTGAAAACCTAAATCAACTATATATTAGTCATGTACGGATGCAGGACGATTCATATATGTCCCAACGTTCATATTATACTGCAAGAATCCAGATATTTAGACTCCTACCCATTCTCTATGATGGGCCCTTAGCATGGTGAACCCCAAATTGGAGCCCGTGCGGTGAAACCCTAAGTCAACTATATATTAGTCATGTACGGATGCAGGACGATTCATATATGTCCCAACGTTCATATTATATCCCAAGAATCCAGATATTTAGACTCCTACCCATTCTCTATGATGGGCCCTTAACATGGTGAACCCCAAATCGGAGCCCGTGCGGTGAAATCCTAAATCAACTATATATTAGTCATATAGGGATGCAGGACGATTCATATATTTCCCAACGTTCATATTATATTTCCAGAATCCAGATATGTTTACTCCTACCCATTCTCTATGATGGGCCCTTAACATGGTGAACCCCAAATCGGAGCCCGTGCGGTGAAATCCTAAATCAACTATATATTAGTCATATAGGGATGCAGGACGATTCATATATTTCCCAACGTTCATATTATATTTCCAGAATCCAGATATTTTTACTCCTACCCATTCTCTATGATGGGCCCTTAACATGGTGAACCCCAAATTGGAGCCCGTGCGGTGAAACCCTAAGTCAACTATATATTAGTCATGTACGGATGCAGTCGATTCATATATGTCCCAACGTTCATATTATATTGCAAGAATCCAGATATTTATACTCCTACCCATTCTCTATGAAGGGCCCTTAACATGGTGAACCCCAAATTGGAGCCCGTGCGGTGAAACCCTAAGTCAACATTATATTATTCATGTACGGATGCAGGATGATTCATATATGTCTCAACGTTCATATTATATCCCAAGAATCCAGATATTTAGACTCCTACGCATTTGCTATGATGGACCCTTAACATGGTGAACCCCAAATCGGAGCCCGTGCGGTGAAATCCTAAATCAACTACAAGAATAAATAGGCGAATTCAGAAAAAGCTCCAAATTTGTCCGCTTCACAGACATCCGGTACCCCATCGACTTCGACAAGAAGGACCTGATCCACTTACTTCAACCTGAAGAAAAGGGCCAAAACGTCGGAATCGTCCGCTACAAACGCGGATAGAACGCATTCTCAGGGGCTCCATTCTTCACTGAATGCGTTCCCAGAATATGTGAAAAAAACGGCCCTTTTCAGGGCCAACCAATCGATTAAAGGAAATTTTTTCCACATGCTATACTATATTGATTGACAATAAATTGGCAGGTCTATATGTATATATGTGGGGTACCCGGCGTTGCTCGGATGAACTTATAGTAGGGCGGCTCCGTGTCAAAAAAAGGGTGAATCGTGCATTTTAAGGTAAAAGCAACAAACTTTGTATACAACATCCTGAGGTGATATCTTGTGGATTTGGATATCATGCCAAGGTAGGGAAAGCCCATGGTTGCCATGGTAACCACCGAAAAACATAGCCGCCAAAAATTCCAAATTGGCTTTTTGCGGAAGTGCGATTTTGGTCCGCTCTCCCTGCACTGCACCCCTGACTCAAATAGCGCCACTTTTGCCATTTTGAAAGCACACGATTAGATTCCTCGTTTCATAGAGAAGAATGTGTATCAACTTTGTGGAAATCGGCGCTAAACAGGTTTATTAATTATTGTGCACCTCTCCCCCTCCATGCACCCCTGACTCAAATGGCGCCACTATTGACGTCTGTAAACCACACCATTAGATTCATCATGGAGATGATTATGTATAAGTTTGGTGGAAATCGGCGACAATTTTGTTTCTGCCCTTCTCCCCTTTTGTGCCCCTGACAACAACAGCATCACTTTAGAAAATTTTAACCCGCACTATCTTATCCATTATCTTTCTTGTAAGAAAAAGTACCAAAATAGACCTCTCTATTGTTATCGAGATGGTCCCTGTAAATTGTTATGGAACAGACATTGGCAAATATATATATATATATATATATAATTTCACAGTTTAAAGTAACGTGTGCACAGTTATATATATGGTCCAAGAATAACATGAGACATCATAGTGTCAAGGAGACAACCCAGCTTTACACAACGTCATTTCCTGGGCGCATTTAGCTTGCATCGGAAGTGATCAACGTAGAAATCTTCCTTCCGGGTTCGGTGTATTCTGTTTGCTGAGAACAGTTTTTGGAATGGGAAGATCGAATATTGATTCTTTCCACATTCATCCAAATGTTCACTCAGTGAAATTTTGCGATATTCTGGATGATTTATCTCGAACAACAACTGTATATACACGCAAAAGAAAGTTTCCCGACTAACATCAGTGACCATATTATCCACACCTGGGCACTCGGATATACGCGGAATTCTGTTCTTTAATTGCCTGTTGGATTGTAGGACTTTTATGAATTTTGCTTAGTCCGTAAGAGCTGCATTTCATCTCAAATTTTGTGAGATATTCGGCTTCTTTATCAGTTAGGCATTTAGAGAACTTTGTGACAAACTTCTCCTCATTTGTAGGAAGTGTCTTGTAAAAACGATCGTCCAAGAGTGTATCTTCCGATGTGTTGGCATAGTCGGTCGCTTCCATAATCTCCAGTGCACCTCCTTTGTCTGCTCTTTTACAAACAATAGTGTTGTCAGAACAAAGGCGATTTTTTGAACAGCTGGATGGGCGTATGTGACCCAGTTTGTGATTTCTAGATGGACTGGTGGCAGCACAAGAATACCCGTGGTTGCTGTGATTATGCATACATATTGGAATTTGGCAACGAGAAATTGTTAATTTCCTCCACGCACGACTTACACCCAATTTTTGAACAGCTGGACAGGTTAATTGTGACCTAGTTTTTTTTATTTTGAGATGAACTAGTAGCGGCACAAAACGAATCCAGAACAATAGTGTCGTGGCTGCTATGGTTATGCCTACGCATGCGATTTAGCAACGAAAACTGACCTTTTTTCATTATGTTGACCCCATGCACGACTTACGCCCAATTTTGAACAGCTGGACGAGCGTATGTGACCTGGTTTGTGATTTCTAGATGGACTAGTTGCGGCACAAGAAGAATCCAGAAAGGATAGCACCGTAGCTGCTGTGATTATGCATACATACATGTGGGCGATTCAGTAACGATTGTTATCATATTATGAGAACTGGGAACTAGAAACTGGGGTTGGTCTGGGAACTAGTAACGGAATTCATGGAACTTGTGTAAGGGCAGATATGAAGCTACTCACAAACTCACAAAAAACCTTCAACGGCATTACAGCACAATAAATTGGGTTGATACAGTGCAATTCTAATATGGGTGAATCTGTTTTAAAAAAAAATATAAGAATTAAAAGATTATTTAGCTGGTTTTGAATGAGATGATATATACCGTACCACGGTGCCACATACCAATGCAAACTGTATGTACTCTATATATGTAGACATCAGAGGCTACATAGGTGAAGCGGTACCTCCCTGGTGTTACTTGTAACAATCTTAGTCTACGAATCTTAATGCACATGGAATTATACCTGCTAAGTTAATGGCACATAATCGTATCGTTGTCTCCTAAAATTTTGTGGACCGAACAATGAAGAGCATTTTTTTTGATAATTCATGTTTCCGATGGGTGGGAAGGTAGTGTGGGGACCGTGGATATAATCTAGGAATCTGGTACTGATATATACGGCGCGGCAATGCCGATAGCTGTGTGGTTTAGAATAATTCAAGTGTCCGATGGGCGGTCGAGTTGGATTGTCTTCATCTAGAAATGATACACCAAATCATATTAAATAAAAGGTCGACCGACCACAATGTCCCTGGAGACGGTGGCTAACTGAAGGATTGGATATGTCCGGAATAAATGTCATCATCCGGAAACCTCAAATGTTGAAAATCAAGAAAATTCGTCAAACTAGGGGCCATAATTGCGGTAGAAAAGATCGGATAAGTCTGTTTTTCGAACTCGTTCAAGATATTTTTTAAAAACAGCTCTTACGCAAAACATTGTTAAAATCGGTTAATATTTGTTCAATTTATTGCGCTAACGAGCTAGAAAAGTCGGCAAAAATGACAAGAACTCGACAAAAATGGTTCCAACCAAACTCAGAATTGCAGGTTCCAACGATGTTTAATATCTGTGCCAAATTAAAAAAAAAATGACTGGAAAATGACGGAATATGTACACAGGCTCGGGCTAAAGTTGGGTCCCAGGATGTATGATGCTATGTCAAAAATGTTTTCTGTTAAATATGTATGGCAGTGTGCGTTTTAGTCATGGTTTGGACGATGAACCCATTTCTTTGTGATAGATGCCAAGATTAATCAATTAATTTGCAATTGAGTTAAAGGGAGGTAAAAGCTATTCTGCGTCATAAGTTTCAAGATCTATCCAAGTAGACCCACGGAGCGTCGATAAACATAGCGGTATTTTCAATTAGGAGATTCATTTCAACAGAACATTGTGTGTCAGTATCTATAGAGTGATTTTTAATCACCTCTCCAATTCTGTTCACTGCCACCAGTCTCATAAGATTAATATATGGATTTCCAGAATAACAGGTGCGCCGTGGGTGGTAAAAGGCTTTTGTATTTATCACATTGAGTGCTTCTTTCAACGGTTTACATTTCAACATCATAAACCCCTTCCTGCTGAAACTTTGACGAGCGACACATGCCAATCGATATAGGTATCGCTGGGCATATATTGACAAGGCTGAAATATAGCTCCAGTCTTATAATTGATGCTGCGTACACAGAATGACAATTCTTTCATGAAATTCCTATCCGATTGATTATTACAATACAAATTGGCATTGTCTTGGAGAATGACTATATATATATATTGCATATTTTGGTTATAAATGTTGGAATCGTTGTCCGACTTAAGTTGGCTGAATATTAGGCACAAATAAATTGCTAGTTTTCCGGGTGACATCCTGTCTGAGTGTAAACAAGAAGTCAAGACTGTCACCTTATAATCAACTTGTTTTATAGTATTAGTGTATACTTAATGCAGATATAAACAAATAAAAATACCGTATACATGAAGATGTTGTCCGTGTGGGATGAGGTGTGTTGACAATTAATTTGGAAATGCCGCGCCACCTCATACATGTACTATAGGCTATAGTCCCGGCTTTGGCCAGTGGGTCGATAGTCGGTGTGACTATACAGAGCGTTTAGGATTTCAAGTGGGTTTCACTGATCTCTTCGTGGTATACCTGCCAGTATCTTGGGTTCTGGGACTTCTCTTCCCGATATCGTGACGTCGTATCGTTTATACCACTATTTAGACATGGCAGAAAATCGCCACCATCTGCTCCTCTGATATTTAAACAATTAAATCGACAATATGGATAGAGAAACCCCAGATCCATCAGGACCTAAAACTCATACGTATTTTCAACAACAGACTGGGAGATGTTACAAAAAAACAAAGAAATGTTTTTGAAAACCGTTTCGCAGCCCATAAACATGATTACGTAGCTAGACGCATGGCGGCCTCCCGGGAATCCTTGCATTTTCATGCGGTGCCACTCGGTGGGCGTCCACGGGACAGGGACGCAACCATATAACCCCTTCCAAATGTTCGATAATTGGGCTGAAGTCGTGCACGGAGCTCAACATTGCAATTTTTGTTGCTAAATCGGCTGCGTAGCCAGAACAATTGCAGTCACAAGGGAATCCTTCCGTGTACATATGGTCGTGCCCCTGTCATATATAAGATGCCATCGGTGGCACCGCACGGAAATGCCAGGATTCCAGGGTGGCCGCCATGGTTCTGGCTACGCAGCCGATTTAGTAACAAAACGTGCTATTTGGACACTCCGTGCACGACTTCAGCCCTATTTTCGAAAATATGGAACGGTCGCCATTCACGACTTCAGACCAATTTTCGAATATTTTGAAGGGGCTATATAGTCACGTCCCTGTCCTATAGATGCCCGCTGGGTGGCAACGCACGAAAATGCAAGAATTGCCGGGTGGCCACCATGGAACTAGCTACGCAGCCGATTTAGTATCAAAAGGGGCTATTTTGACACTCCGTGCACGACTTCAGCCCTATTTTAGAAAATATGGAACGGGTTATATGGTTGCCCCCCTGTCCTATATAGATGCCCGTTGTGCGGCACCGCACGAGAATTCAAGGATTTCCTTGTGACTGCCATGGTGCTGGCCACGCAGCCGATTTAGCAACAAAAGTGCAATGTTGAGGTCCATGCACGATACATATATCATATTTTTATCAAGGTAAAATAATCACGAAACCGCTGGGGTTAAACAAAATTAATAATGATTTCCATATTACTACGGGACATTTACTAGGGTTGGGACAACTGTTCAAAACCTGGTTCCTTGTATACTTTTTAGTAGAAGCATGGCATGCATATTTTCAACATCGGAAGGATTGTGATAAAAAAAATTGCACTCTATTCCAATGTTTTAATGTCACGTGATCTCCAAATCCAAGATGGCTGCCGTCTTAAGCAAAAATCAGGATATTTTCGAGGATTTTTGTGCATGTTTTTGACCAAATCTACCCCAAATAGCGGCCATATATCCCCAAATCATCCGGTTCACTTGTCTTTATTGTTTACTGGTTCAGTCGAAACAGCAGATGTGCTCAGGAAGGTTGGAGTTAACATTGTGGGTGGTTTAACTCAGATGAAATATAGATTTATAACATTGTACGCAAGACCCGATATAGTTGAAAACGGTCATTGTTCATTTTGACGTTAGAGCTGTATGGCTAGTTAACCTTCATCAATTTTGTTCTAACTCTATGGTTAATTGACATTCATCAAACACCTTAAAGACAATACAAGGAATGAAATAGAATTCAATATGACGTTGGTGTGATTTAATGTGGTTTAATGTCACGTGACCTCTATGGTTGTCAGATAAAATATAGATTTATAACATTGTACGCAAGACCCGGTATAGTTGAAAACGGTCATTGTTCATTTTGCGTTAGAGCTGTATGGCTCGTTAACCTTAATAATTTTGTGTTCTATCTCTAACTCTATGGTTAATTAACATTCATCAAACACCTTAAAGACAATACAAGGAATGAAATAGATTTCACTAGTGTGGGGGCAACTATTCAAAAACTGGTTCCTTGTATACTTTTCTTAGTAGCAGCATGGCATGTGCATTTTCAACATCAGGATGGGTTGTGCTAAATAATTGGACTCTATTCCAATTTTCAATGTCAATCGACTAATCTAATGTACAGCATTAGAAACTCATCTGACATCCAAGTATTAAGAATAAAGTTATTCACCACCCCTCCAACCCACCAACCAATACATAATTTCAGAGCGCAGATTTTTATTCGCAATTCGACTTCCAGTTCTATGAAATGTTTGTTTATGAATGAAGGATCGTCTAATCAAATACAAAAAGTTAGAAACTTATCTACGTCGAAGTTTAAAGACCAATGTTATTCGCCACCCCAAGTTTGAAGAATAAAGTTATTCGCCACCCCACCCAATTCAGATCGATGATTTTTGTTCGCAATTCCAGTTCTAAAAATGATTGTTTTTGATTGAAGGATTATCTAATATTATGCACAAAATAACAAACTCATATGACATCCAAGTATTGAGAATAAAGTTATTCGATAACCCCCAGCCCACACCCAACCATCTTACAGAATTTCTTATCGCAAAATTTTGTTCGTATTTCCACTGCCAGTTCTATAAAATGATTGTTTATGATTGAAGGCGTCTAATCTAATGCACAAAGAGTGGGGCGGATAGATGACAAAATCGTGCATTTTATGGTAAAAGCACCAAACTTGACAGCATGTACTACATACAAAAATAAGACATTTTGGACAGCACACTACATGTATTTGGTGGTTTGATTGTGTTATTCAATTGTCATTTATACTACAAGAATGTACTATTTTAACCTACATGCATGGACTGTAGTTATATTTGTTGTTGGTCTTCTCTTTGGCTGTTTCATTTCGTACTCAGTGATGGTGATATGTGAAACTCAATGTTGCTCATCTCTCACGATCCAGAACAAATCATTTAGTGAAAATGTATTGCTGTCCCGATTTAAGCAAAACATGCGTCTATGTCTTAGTGCACTTTGTTGTATCAAATAATTAATATCATGTCATGCCATGTCCCATCCAATTATTTCAATCCGTGTAGGTTTATACACTGAAAATGTATTTTGAAGATTTAAAATCGGATGGTGGTCATGTCATTCCCATGTATGGATTTTGTCTTGGAGAGATCAACAGGAAGTTAACGACAAATATAACTGCACTGTGGTTCCCCGTCTGCATTTAAATCGTCAACACACCTCTGTAACTGGCTGAACCGGTTTTCATTGTTTTCAAAAATAAAAACACGTTCGATACTAAGTCCCCTGAAGACTGCTAATTTCTGAAGTTGTCATATATTACAATCCTACCCCAACAGCGTGAATAACCGTGACAATTGTGTCCTCAAGAACAAAAACACATTGGAGGAGGGAAGTCTTCGATTTTTTATTGGTTATGGCACAGTATGGCGTGGACGGCTGTTTCCTAAGTGTTGCAAGTGACACGTTAACGGCTACTCTGTTGGCGGTGATCAGTAGACACAAAACAATAAACAAATGTGCTCGTTACAACTTGTTCTATCTAGTTACTTAACCCACAACAGCGGTTCTGGGGTTAGGACGAAAAGTTGCGAACGAACGGACGGATAGATAGACAGATCTCATCATATGTCTATATAAACATACATGTAAACACACCAACTTTTGTCTTTTCGGGTAAAGCATCTTGCGGAAAACCACAAACAAAGTGGTGAAACTCGCGTCGAGAGACATGCCCTTTGGCAGATTTGTTTAAACGCAGAATAAGAATGGATTAGTGGTCCATGCGCGATACTTGTTTCTCAATGAATACATATCGCTCGCGATAATTTATGGCGTGTCAATAAGCGTTTTATCGGCCAGCACATTGTTCCGATTGGTAACAAGGTAGTTTGACTGCATGTTCATACCACCGAATAGAGTTATCAACTAAATGACAACTGAACGACAAGATGCGCCCTTTGACCACCAATGTAGGTCTAAAACCAGGTTTAACTCGGATGTTTAAACTGGAGATGATGACTCCGGCCTATATGTTCAAACATAAAACCCAACATCATAATTTTGCATATATACATAATATCTGCTAGTATACAATTTATATGCATACGTACAAAATGAAGCACGTAACAAATACTGTTCAGTTGTATGTATTTGATTGTATATATATCGATTATAACATGTCATACAAGTGGGTTTATTCATAGGCCATGTTAAGTGATACATGTTTATCTGGCTGGTATATATATGACATGCACCACGGATACCGACCAAACATTTGGTGAAACATTTTGTCGCCATCAAATTGTTTCCATCAAATTTCCGTTCGATTCAGGGGTGTAAGAAGGGAGGGGTACACACGCTATTACAAGTACTTATAATTTATGTGCACATGACAATGGTCCGGTTTTAGTCTGAACATGTCATACCGCTACTTTCAGACTTTAAGTTGTGAACGTATTGTCTGTATGTGTATGTAGCCTTAACGATAGGAGTAGAGGCAATTTGAGTCTCACTGCCACATATTCACGATCACCTATATTAACTGGCTAATGTCGCTTTTTACCGATCCAGCAGGAAGAGAACTTTTAATGTTTAATTGAAAAACTTTAAATGAATAACTCGACACGACAAACACAAAGGGCGCTTACTACCTCCAAGACACACCTGTTGTGTTGTGATGTTGTATATCGCTCATATGAGGTTGGTGGCCTTTTGTTGTCGCTCGATTATCGTGAAAGGTCAGATTTGGAGAGTGGTCCAAAATTAGCCTTTAGTTTATCAAACAACGTTCTATTGAAATTAAATATCTATGGGAAATACCATAATGCCTGTCGAAGCTCTCCAGGTCTACCTTGATAATGACTTTGCTTAGAATAAACTAGAACAATAAACCGTTAAATTTGCGAAACACAATGACAATTAAATTTTCTAGAAGGGTGTAGCCTTTATGTCTTTTGCAAAGAAACTGGCTGATATTGACCACTTTTACACACTAATTGGTTCATTATTCTAACATCCGATCCAAGACTAACAACTCGCAAACTCTATAATATTTAAAAAGAACGTTGAACGAGTTACTAAACACGACAAGCACAAAGGGTGTTTACTGTCCAAGACATACCTGTTGTTTTGTGATGTTGTATATGTCTCTTATGAGACTGGTGCCCTTTTTGTCGCTCGATTATCGTGAGAGATCAGAATTGGAGAGGGGTCCATAATTAGCCGTTGGTTTATCAAACAACCTTCTATTGACATTAACGTTCTATAGGAAAGGCCATAGTACTCATAGAAGCTCTCCAAAGATACTTGGAAATTGCTTTGTCTGGAATAGACTAGAAGATTAAACGGTGAAATTTGCGCACAATGGCATTCAAATTTCGAGAAGGATGTAGGCTTACGTCTTTTGCAAAGAAACTGGCTAATATTGACCACTTTTACAAACTAATTGGTTGATCGTTCTAACGTCCGAACGAGTTATTCATGAACTCTAACACATTTGACGAATATGGCACTGCATGAGCATCCATGTATGCATTTCCAATGGCCTAGCGTCCAATTAGAACATTAACATAAAACGGATTTAGTGGTAAGCTAATAAATATGTCGGAAGTGACTTCAATGTTCATTAAATATTATGATTATGTATATATATCCACAGGTTTATAATTATGATGACTAGTACACTTGCTTGAATACATAATGCTATCATGAGAATGAGTATCAATTAATTGTCATCGATAGCAACATCCAGTAAATTCGCCTCTTATCGTATTATCAAGACCTCATTTGAACGAGAAAGTTACCTATGAATAACAAACCACCGAGTCATGCAAAGCATCCTTCTTTTCCGAACGAGGAACCATAGACTCTCAATAGAATATGACACGTGGACCAATGCCCCATATTCGGATAGATATGCGCCCTCTGCAACTCAGAAATATGCGACGAGTATCATGTAATCCTTAAATGTATTGAACCCCAAGACATACGTGTACAGTACCTGGGACCCTACTATTATCAGAGACCAAACGCTAACAAGTTAGCAGCACTATTCAATAACTACAACAGAAGAATTACCAAGAATCTCTCAGTTTTTATAAAAAAGGTCATTGATATATTTCGGAACTCTTGAGGCTACATTATCGGACAAACAAGTAACTCCCCTTCAAAATATACCGTTATAATATACTTGTTTCTTACACATGTACCAACATTTTACGAAGAAGGACCCCAACACCAATACAATAGTTTATGACTGCAGATGGGCTTATTTGATAAGCACAACAAGTAATACAATCTGATTCCTCTTGAGGCTTAATCACTTAAACCATTCAAAACACGCAACCATTACGCCGAAATTAATAACAATAACCCTATATATCTATCAGACAAAATATAAATATAAAAGAAGCATCATTCCCTTCCCGCGCTCTCTCCCCATTCTCCATCTATATACCTTGTCTTTCACTCTATATTATCTCTCTCTATACGTCTGTCTTACATATAATGTTTGTGTTCTATTGAAATAGTGTTCAACTATCCTTTCCCAGTGTTCAGTCAGTCGAATTTTTCAAAGCAGTCAAACAGAAACAAAAGGGCCATTGTTCTCGCAAAGCGGATGTTTTACCTGAGATATGGATTTTAAATTGTGTACTTGAGTAATCCCAGGGCGACAACTTTAAAGCACTTCAACTAAACTGATCCCTGTTCTACGACAATATCTGGAAATAAATAAAAACATCGATGCTCAACTGTTGTTAAATATATATTATTATTTTTATTGGCGTACATGCGTCCTATTACCATACTGTTGGGGATAGCATTTTGAATCTACCCATATATAAAATTTATATGTTCTTACAAGTATATGACCCAATCAAAATAGATGCACAGCGAACAATTTTTATGAGGTTTCTGGTCATTAGCAATACATAATGGATAGAGTATGACAAACAACAGGTAATTCACCAAAATGGTTGCCATGCCAACGGTGTACGTTATTCGGATCATATTTTATCCCCATAAAATTGACGATTGTGTCCTCTTTCCACCCAACTAATGGTGTGGCCATTGTCTATCGGGAAGAGCAATTTCTAAGTTTAAGGGTCGCCAATTGGCCTGGTGACATGTTTCGTAAAATCTCTCACACAAGTAATAATCAGCTATGGATAAGATATGTGTCTCAAAATAAAGGCTATGATCTCCAGTATGTAACAAAATATCAATATCATGCAATAAATTGAGAAAGGTTCCTCATAAAGACAAATAATATCACATGAAATGATAAAACACTTGACCTTTCATAGTCACCTTGACTCTTGAGATCAGTGCTGGAGGTTCGTCTTGGAGAATGTATGCATGCAAGTATTATTATATAACCATATCCACCAACAAGTCCACCGTTGTCACTAAAATAATTCACATATGATCATTTTCCAGAATTCTCAGAAACCACACACTGTTGCTATGGTAACGCCATTTTTTAGGCTACTAATCGATAAGAAGCTTATCAACAATGGTTTCCAATGTCTCCAGTATATGGGATTTACGATTAACTACGTATACATTGCACAAAATCCCCAATTTTGTTTACGAAACCCATTTTTTTTATACAAATGACAGGCTACTATGAAGAAAGTTGGAGTGTGACATGGACCGATCTTCCTGGAGCATCCGGGGCCTCGGTGGCTCAATCGGGTAGGGGTACAACTCCAAGCCGTTTCGCCCTCCAGCGCTGGCGATAAGGGTTAAAATCCTCATGTTTCCGTCGTGGACTTTGTAGCTCGAAATCGTTATCTGGTGGAGTTACCAGTTACTCGCCGATGGCCGGTGGTTTGCTGCGCATGGTTGACGAGTTTATCAGCCATTGAAATCACTGTTAGATTAGTCGCAAGTGTGCGGATTTCCTCCACCACTAAAACTGGCAATGTCATGATATGGCCTTAGTTGCTAAAGCGACAATGAACCCCAAATCAATTAATCAATCAACCAATCAATCCTGGAGCATCCAAAGGTTGCCAAGAACTATTGCGACGTGGTTGCAAGAATGGATGCAAAAACAATTGCAAATTCTCGAGGGCATCATTACGCTGTACTGCTCTATGCAGTTGCAATTGCAAATACAGTAATGCCCTAAGTAATCGACCCCTTAACCACATCAGAATTATGGGTAATTTTCAGGATTTAGTCGGAAATAAATATCCATATTTCCGACTAAATCCTGAAAGTTACCCATAATTCTGCTATGGTTAGGATGTCGATTACTTAAGGCATTACTGTAAGTGTTGCCAAAAGTGACATGTATGCAAGTTTTTCCAACTATTTAGGGTGCGTTCACACAACTAGCAGAATTGACTGGCGATTTGTCATGAATTATTCACACTTGACTATCCATTGCACATTCTTGAATGCCACTTATCGCAGAATGAGTGTCTTCGACTGTTTTATCCTATATTGGAGCGGCGAAATGCCACGAGTTATTGCATGATTGATTCTCATAATATATTAGAATCAATTTTTTTAGCACACTTCAGTTGTATAACAACTATATAGGGAATTACATATATCTCACGATATTGCTATTGCAAATGTAAACAATTCATATCATACCTTGTCGCACATAATTCGCACCTACGCTCGTAATACAAACATTTGCTTACCTCTATTTTGAAGAATTATAGTTAATATCATAAATATGTAAACTTTGCGGTACTTGTATGTTGCGCATATAATACCACAATGATTAGCAGCTTGTCAAATTGTGAGTAAGTGTTATTATAGCTGCACAAAGGTAATCGGGTAGCTCCATAGCAACGGTTGCCAAGCAGTTGTGTACAAGACCAATATTGTCCACACACACTCGCTAAAATTATATGCTATAAAGTTAACGCGGAAGATTGTCATAATCAACTTTCAGATAGTTTTATATCATAGAAATGCTTCTCGTGCCATTGTAACCATCAATTATAGTAATCAAAACAAACAACCCACTGTTTTTTCTTTGCATTATATTTACGCTATTCCATCATCTTCTGGCCTATAATTTTTGTTTTGCAATCCTTAGAATTGTTATATATATATACAGAGTGATTTATCAGTTTATATTTTCTTGTCAATGTACATTTTATAATAAAAAATGTACACACATCTCAATAAAATGTCGATACACGCAGCCAATACTAGGGACTTTCAAACAAATGGCAGCCATTTTATCCGCCATTTTGATTCTACCCAACTATAACGGACACATGAGTCAATGGATATATAGCCTGATCCCTTTTCAGTACAAATAGGTACATAAAACATTGTTTTTCGATCAGAAACTGAGTCATAACGATGCATACTTGTTGGGATTGAGAGAAAAACAAGATTTGTTGTCAAAACGGTTGCCATGGCAACCATGGGCATTCTCCAGCTTGGCATGATATCAAAAATGTCTTATTTTTATATGTAGTACATGCGTGTCAAGTTTGGTGCTTTTACCATAAAATGCACGATTGTGTCATCTGTCCGCCCCACTATTAATGCTTAATTTATTAGTGGCACTTCAAGTCATTTCAAATAATTATTATTTTGGGGCAAACTGCACCTATTATATGACGTTACATCTATCTTTTGAGTTGATTAGGACCTATTTATAATTGCCAATTCATTACCTCAAACAATTCCTTTAAGTCATTTGAGGGCAACTTCACATACACCAAGACATTCAGTCAATTTAGTTTTTTTTGCACAATTTATATTAAACGCTCTTTATTGCTCATAATTTAAGTCATCTGATGAAATATGCGCCAATCCTATGACCTGCCCGATTGTTTAACTTCTGTAACGCTTGTATCGCTCTGTATAGTGGAGTCGCTTAACGAAAAATCGTTCACTTTTGGATAGAAGCATGAAACTTTCAGGGTTGGTTGGGTATGTGGTCCTCATCAACCAGTTAGCTAGTTCCAGGTTTCTGGTGACCCCTTGACCTTCAAATTGACCTTGATATTTCGAAAATTTGAGATTATGGAGTATCTATTTTGTATCGAATATAATGGCTATATTAAATGATATATAGACATTGGAGATTGTCGACGCGATAGCATGGATGTCCGCCTTTGTACTCACATTCAATTTGTCTATGATAATCCAAAATGGCCGCCATAATGGACGCCAGAATAAAAAAAATTACGTTTTTTCACTAATATCTTTCAAATGGCAGCCAAAATGGCAGCCAGAATATGGAAAAATGTAAATATTGCCCCAGCGAGTAACGCAGCCGCATAACAGTTGTGGTTGATGAAAAATGACTATTCTGTCTTGTAGATATTAAATACTACCATTTCTGATGTACCTTGGTTAATTGTTACTATTTTAAACACGGAAATTACCAGAATTATTGGATTTTTCTATCACAAACTTGACATCAAAATCGGAAAAAAATTAACCTTTTAGGTTAAGACAATTTTTTCAAGTAAAATGGTATCGAGGTGTGTATTGTTTTGATCTGTCTTAAATGGGTCACACTTATCTGTTTTTTGACAAAATTACTCAAGATGGTTTGCAAAATGGCAACCAAATTTGGTAAAACAAATTATTTTTCATATATATCCTGAATATTATTCTCTGATGTTCAGAAAATGTAGCAAATTGTGACTCACTTTGTATTAACCATGTTATTTATGAGGCATGAAAAATTAATTATAAACGATGTAGTACGGAATTTTGCCAAAAACTTCTTTTGGGATTCTGACCATGTTTTTTGTACAGAAATGGAGAGCACATTGAAGCTGAACTGAAAGGGGCATTATTATGAGGCTACGACAATAAAATTGTGGCTCATTGGCATTGAATGACTAATGTCAGGAACCCGTTTCCCCCCCATTGTGCATATAAACCACCATCAGGATGTAGAACTCTCTGACATTACCTCTATATCGATTAACATGTCCCTGAGTTATTGTGTAAAGCGATACCCACCCAAATTTACACATGTACAACCCACCCATGACCATACACTCGCTCCATATATACATAACACGGTATTAACACCACATAAATGACCATGTAGCCACTAGTTTTTTTTACACACACACTTCATCCATGACCGTACAGCCATATTTAGGTATAACCGTACACCACGCACTTGACTATATAGTCACAAGTCACCATGCATGTATACTTCTACGCCACGACCGTATAATCACTCTATATATAGCTCTACACCCCATTCATGATCATACAGAATAATGTTTGGGAAATATATGAAAAATTAACTTGTTGGGTGCATAAGAAATGTTAGTATTCAATCTATATAACACATAATAGTCAAACTTTGTCATCAACCACAACTTGTATGTGATTGCATGGCACGCAGCATGGGCAATATTTACCATTTTCCCCATTTTGGCCGCCATTTTTGCAGCCATTTTGAGCCAAAGTGACAATTTTGGAACCAATGAGTTGGAATATGCATAATAAATGGAATGTTTCACTAAAATTGCACAGTTCTGCCCATTTATTGATGAAATGTGACTAGAATTCACAATGGTAATTTTGGGAAAATGTTATACCGCTTTCTGTAAAATCGAATTTTTGAGAGATCAGAAGGGTTTTTGACTTCATGAATGGCATATTTCATTGCTCCAATGGTCAGTTAACATGAATAGTACAACATAAAGTGAGAATTCTCAACCAGTACCAAACAGCATAAACGGATCTTAAAGATATTAGAGAAAACAAATCAAATTTTCTACTTCCAGCTGCCATTTTGGCCGCCATTTTTTCAGCCATTTTGAGCCAAAGTGACAATTTTTGTACTAATGAGTTGGAATATGCATAAAAAAATGGAATTCTTCACTAAAATTGCACAGTTATGCCCATTTCTTGATGAAATATGACTAGAAATCCCAATGGTGATTTTTGGTAACATTTTATACCGCTTTCTGTAAAATCGAATATTTGAGGGTTCAGAAGCGTTTATGATCCCATGAATGGCATATTTCATTGCTCCAATGGTCAGTTAACATGCAAATACAACATAAAGTCACAATTCTCAACCAGTACCAAACAGCATAAACTGATCTTAAAGATATTAGAGAAAACAAATCAAATTTTCCACTTTCGGCTGCCATTTTGGGCGCCATTTTTGCAGCCATTTTGAACCAGAGTGACAATTTTGGTACTAAAGGGTTGGAATATCCATAAGAAATGGAATGCTTCACTAAAATTTAACAGTTCTGCCTATTTCTTGATGAAATATGACTAGAAATCCCAATGGTGATTTTTGGTAACATTTTATACCGCTTTCTGTAAAATCGAATTTTTGAGGAATCAGAAGGGTTTCTGACACCATGAATGGCATATTTCATTGCTCCAATGATCAGTTAACATGAAAAATCCAACATAAAGTCACAATTATCAACCAGTACCAAACAGCATAAACTGATCTTAAAGATACTAGAGAAAAACATCAAAAATTTCCACTTCCAGCTGCCATTTTGAGGACCATCTTGGACGGTGAGTTCCAATTTTACCCTATAATGGTGGCATTTTATCTTATGTTCACAAAAATGTATACATTTGTATACATATGACAAGACTGTCTCACTATAATTTGCAACAAACTGATTTAGTGACCCGTCTGAAAAACGGCGGCTATCTTGGGCGCCACCTTGAATTCAACGGGTTCCACTTAACCGAAAGCTGAAACCAGCTGGATTAAGATCAGGGATATAGTGGATAATATATGTGCGAAGTTTGGTGCTTCTATCCGGAAGTGAACGATTCTTCCATTATTGTGGGTTAAGCGACTCCACTAGTATCAAGGGTTACTACTGGGACGCAGATAACGATGAGAAATAAAATCAACTCTGTAAGATTCTGTAACGCTTGTATCGCTCTGCATCAAGGGTTACTACTGGGACGCAGATAATCACTAGAAATAAAAACGATTCTTTAACTGCTGTAACGCAAGGGTTACTAACTTACTACTGGGACGCAGATAACGATGAGAAATAAAACCGAATCTTTAACTGCTGTAACGCTTGAATCGCTCTGTATCAAGGGTTACTACTGGGACGCAGATAACCACTAGAAATAAAAACGATTCTATAACTGCTGTAAAGCTTGTATCGCTCTGTATCAAGGGTTACTACTGGGACGCAGATAACCACTAGAAATAAAAACGATTCTTTAACTGCTGTAACGCTTGTATCGCTCTGTATCAAGGGTTACTACTGGGACGCAGATAACCACTAGAAATAAAAACGATTCTTTTACTGCTGTAACGCTTGTATCGCTCTGTATCAAGGGTTACTACTGGGACGCAGATAATCACTAGAAATAAAAACGAATCCTTAAAATTCTGTAACGCTTGTATCGCTCTGTATAAAGGGTTACTACTGGGACGCAGATAACGATGAGAAATAAAAACGATTCCTTAAACTTCTGTAACGCTTGTATCGCTCTGTATCAAGGGTTACTACTGGGACGCAGATAATCACTAGAAATAAAAACGATTCTTAAACTTCTGTAACGCTTGTATCGCTCTGTATCAAGGGTTACTACTGGGACGCAGATAACGACGAGAAATAAAAACGATTTTTTAACTGCTGTAACGCTTGTATCGCTCTGTATCAAGGGTTACTACTGGGACGGAGATAATCACTGGAAATAAAAACGATTTTTTAACTGCTGTAACGCTTGTATCGCTCTGTATCAAAGGTTACTACTGGGACGCAGATAACGATGAGAAATAAAAACGATATTTTAACTGATGTAACGCTTGTATCGCTCTGTATCAAGGGTTACTACTGAGACGCAGATAATCACTGGAAATAAAAACGATTTTTTAACTGCTGTAACGCTTGTATCACTCTGTATCAAGGGTTACTACTGGGACGCAGATAATCACTAGAAATAAAATCAACTCTGTAAGATTCTGTAACGCTTGTATCGCTCTGTATCAAGAGTTACTACTGGGACGCAGATAATCACTAGAAATAAAATCAACTCTGGAAGATTCTGTAACGCTTGTATCGCTCTGTATCAAGGGTTACTACTGGGACGCAGATAACGATGAGAAATAAAAACGATTTTTTAACTGCTGTAACGCTTGTATCGCTCTGTATCAAGGGTTACTACTGGGACGCAGATAACGATGAGAAATAAAAACGATTTTTTAACTGCTGTAACGCTTGTATCGCTCTGTATCAAGGGTTACTACTGGGACGCAGATAACGATGAGACATAAAAACGATTTTTTAACTGCTGTAACGCTTGTATCGCTCTGTATCAAGGGTTACTACTGGGACGCAGATAACGATGAGAAATAAAAACGATTTTTTAACTGCTGTAACGCTTGTATCGCTCTGTATCAAGGGTTACTACTGAGACGCAGATAATCAATGGAATTAAGAACGATATTTTAACAGCTGTAACGCTTGTATCACTCTGTATCAAGGGTTACTACTGGGACGCAGATAACGATGATAAATAAAAACGATTTTTTAACTGCTGTAACGCTTGTATCGCTCTGTATCAAGGGTTACTACTGGGACGCAGATAACGATGAGAAATAAAAACATATTTGTCAGCTTCTGTAACGCTTGTCCCGCTCTGTATCAAGGCTTTCTACATGGGACAAAAACATACCCCCTTAACTTTTTGCTCACGTTTCTTGCCATATATGGAAACAATAACTGCATCAATGAATCATTTACAAATTTAGAATTCCATATGGTAATTGATATTTTCCATTTGCCATTTTGGCATGAAAATCATTGAAATGATGATGAAATTTCCAACTAATTCAGGCTATGCCTATGGTTCTTTAGTTTCCCCAACCAACCAGTTTCCCCAAATTTTATTTTGTTGACACATTCATATAACTGAATTAATTTAATCAATATGTTGTCGCAATACAGCCCGATCACAAATTGGGTTGTTTATATTTTCTCCATAGTTAACCTCAGTCATCTTTTTCTGGTTTCGCGCATGGGTCGAATTGTCAGTCCAAAGTGTTTTGGACGGATACCACTCTATGGCCAAATTGGTCGACCATCTGGGATGTGGTATGTAGGGTCTATCAAAGTAATTAATGATGTAAAGAGTAAAATCCAATATGGCTGCCGACGACCATGTTTTTTGGGTAAATGACCCCAAAATGACTCGTTCCCATCTGGAGATCACCCCGATGATCCATATGAAGTTTGGTGACGATCGAATCAGGGATGTGGTCTGTAGGATATGTCAAAGGATTTATGGCTGACAGTGGACACGTTTTATGGCCAAATGACCCTCAAATGACTCGTTCCTATCTATGTCCCAATGTCAACAGCCATGAGAAATTTCATTGATGGCTTCTGGCGGCCAGGATATTTGGCCGAATTACCTACTGAAAGTGTCAATGACACTGTAGATCAACTTACGGTAGGTAGGGGAATAATTTAATAGTTGACAACAGATGGGCATGCAGCACATGCTAATAGATGTTGTAGAAATATTTAGTGATACAAAGAGTAAAAACCAAACTGGCCATTGGCGGCCATATTTTGTTTGCCGAATGACCCCTAAATGACGAGTTCCCATCTAGGCCACCCCGATACTCAATATGAAGTTTGGTGATGATCAGATCAGGGATATGGTCTGTAGGGTGTGTCAAAGGATTCACAGTAATGCCTTAAGTAATCAACCTCTTAACTAAAGCAGAATTATGGGTAACATTTCAGGATTTAGTAGGAAATATGGCTTGTTGCCATTCATCGGATGAATGGCAACAAGCCATATTTCCGACTAAATCCTGAAAAGTTACCCATAATTCTGCTTTGGTTAAGAGGTCGATTACTTAGAGCATTACTGTAGTGATCCTAAGTGTAAAATGCAACGTGGCCACTGGCAGCCATGTTTTTTGGCCGAATGTCCCTAAAATGACTCATTCCCATCTTTATCTCAATAACAACATCCATGATGATATTTATGAAGATCATACAAACAGTACAGCTTGTACCCCGCGTCAACGGATTAAATTTTGATACCAAATATTCCAGAGATCAGGCGATATATACCTACATGTACAAGTTGTTGGAGCACATACTGCAAGGAAGGGAGCAGAAGCTCATTGTGCATTAAAAGGTATTGCATCTCATTTGAATATGCCTTGAAAACAGCAATGTTTTCTCAAGATCCATGTGAACATTTGACACCTAGGTTGTTTTACATACAAAAAACACCATATGGCCGAACTTCGAAAATAAAAAAAATAAAAAATTATGTGCTAATTGAGCACTAAAAAGTGATATAACCCTTTAACAGGCTATCATTTGAATATGCCATAAAACAAAAATGTATTTTCAAGATCCATTTGAAATTTTGACACTTAAGATTGTTTTACTGACAAAAAATACCTTATGCCCAAAAATAAGGGTTTAATCAAGTTTATGAATGGGTATCCCAATATAATGGGATACCCATTTATAAACTTGATTAAACCCTTATTTTTTGGGACTGTATGTCCAACTGTGGTAGATTGACCTAATTTATACAGGAATTTGTAGTTATAGAACCAACTCTTTCCATGAACCCTGTGTGATGGCTGGAGTGAACAAATTTCGGAATCACATCACGATATAAGGCCTAAGTGAATCTTATTTGGAATACTCACCAATGCTGACCAATGAAGTAAAAAGGCACTGTGTGACAAATATATCCTACCTTATGTGTATTTAGCTGTGTATACAAGCTCTCTGCAGTTAACATTGTGAATTTGGCAACAGTCCAAGCAGTCCCTCTGCATGGAGCACTGTGAATTTGGCAACAGTCCAAGACACGTGGGTTATAATAACTGAACACCTGTGGCCAACGTGATCTCCAGAATGTTTTTAAGTGGAAGGGACAGTGTAGTGGGGTGGGGGTGGAAGTTGGATTTTGAGTGTGTATGATTCACAACTTTTGTAAAAAAAAGTTAATACACATGTAGTTGGAAATTTCATACATTATTACACTACACCGTAAAGGTTAAAATACATGGTTACCATTTGTTTTGCCTGGTATATCAACTAGTAATTATTGTCCCCATTATGATGGGGACGGGGATCGGGTGATGGAGGTATTTTGAGGGGGTGGGAGTCACAACTGTTATAAAGAATTTTAACAGTTGGAAATTTCATACATGATTACACTAACTTTTTGTCCCCATTTATTTTACTGCTGTCTGGAATATCAAGCAATTAGAACAAATTCAAGTCACCAGGCTCTCTGAGTTTTCCTGGTGATGTTATCATATTTCGAATTCCAGAAATGGGAGCGTTATCATTCTTGTCCGTGGTTGCCTATTGCTAATATAAACTTTGATCAATGATTGGGTGAGGGATGTGGTCTATGGTGTATGGATTCATGCAAAGAGTAGGCTAACGTAGGCTAATAGTAATACAGGTGTTAAACATGCCTGTAAATTTTCTATATATAATAATAAATTGATGGAACATGCAGAGTGTGCCAATGGATTCAAATTTAAATCCATTTAAGGACTTTGCTAACCCAATTTTCCCCAAATTTGATGGAGTCAAAATAAAGGTTTATGTTCACTTTTGTTAGTAATCACATTTTAAGAGCATTATTAATGCTGAATAGGTCATAGTCTCATGGTTTCTGTCAAAAAGACACCCAGGATCTCTTAAACTGTCAAAAAGACACCCAGGATCTCGTAAACTGTCAAAAAGACACCTAGGATCTCCAAGTCTCGCCAAACAACGGGAATTTTGTTTAGTCGTCTGCTATTAATATTATGATAATTATTTGTTTGTGATCGGAGTGAAATATCAACGAAATTTAATTCGGCTTTGATTCTGACTGACAGCGCAATTCCGCATCCTTGATAGTTGGCCCAATATTAATAGCAGACGACAAAAAAAAAATTCCCTTTGTTTAGTGAGACGGTGAGATCCTGGGTGTCTTTTTGACAGTTTAAGAGATCCTGGGTGTCTTTTTGCCAGAAACCATGCGACAATGACCTATTCAGCATTATTAATGGTGGAATATGTTAGAAATACTAAATGTGAAATTTATATGTATTTTTTTTAACCCAAAATCAATAAACTCAAAGTCCATACCAAAGAAAAAATATGGCAATGTCTACTGTTCAAACACTGAGAAGAATGATGAACAATAAAATAATATTCATATTTATCAAGCATTCTTTGATAAAAATTACTAGAAACCAATTGTTTACAAATAATTGAGTAAGTTACCCGACATCGCTTGTAGTGAGGTGGCTGTTAAATGTTAATATCTGTGGACAGTGGTGTGTTGTGAATCTCTTGACAAAAGAACTGTGCAATACCCAATCTGGTGTTCCCCATAGCCCAGAAACTAGGTCACCAATCATCCTGAGTCAGGATAAAGTACAGCACCGGCTGGTCATAATCCCAGCAGGCTTGAGTGAACATTATCTTGACCCATCAAATTCAGTTCCCAAATAGCTTTGCTGAGCAATGAAATCTACCATTTGTAAACAACTGCGTCCAAGCCAAAACTCTTAATAAAACTGAAGAAATGTGAGTATGTCTTTATTGTTCATCATTCTCCAGTGTTCAGTACACATACCCGGTACCCATATCTTTTTGTTAGATATAATCTGTATGTTTGTTGAATTTGTGTTCGGAAAAATAGATTTTAAAAACTTCTACCAATTTAACATTTTTAATTTCTAACATAATTAATATACCATGAATTATAGTTTTTATCCTCTTAAAATGTTGCAAGGACGCTGATCTTCGATTTTGAAGATCCCCCGAATATTGCCGAGCCGATTCGGGTATCTCCGGGGGATCTTCAACATTGGAAATCTAGATACTTAATAGTATACTTCGCTGTTGCCCCAAATACCACCTAGAAACACCCCGAAGAATTCAGTCATATGCGGAGTCTGGCAAAGCATAATAGGACATAGACCGGCCATAGTCCATACGAGTGTGCTATATATGACATTTAGCGATTCAAGAAAAACTTGCAACTACTGTGTCATGAAGTGGATTATCATGTGATCTGACAGTTTTTTTCAGACTAATTAAACGGGGGGTCGGAGTGTTTCTATGTGGTATTTGGGGCGGGCCACCCATCCATGCCGTCAAATCGGTCGAAATCCTTACCGTTCTCGAAAATGGTCCATACCCCATTTTCACACCCTCGGGGTGGCACCCCCCCCCCCGGGTGATGGGTGGGGGGTCGGGTGTTTCTAGGTGGTATTTGGGGCGGGCCACCCACCCATGCAGTCAAATTGGTCGAAATCCTTACCGTTCTCGAAAATGGTCCATACCCCATTTTCACCCCCTCAGGGTGGCACCCCCCCGGGGTGATGGGTGGGGGGTCGGTGTTTCTAGGTGGTATTTGGGGCGGGCCACCCACCCATGCAGTCAAATTGGTCGAAATCCTTACCGTTCTCGAAAATGGTCCATACCCCATTTTCACCCCCTCGGGGTGGCACCCCCGGGGGTGATGGGTGGGGGGGGTCCGGGTGTTTCTAGGTGGTATTTGAGGCGGGCCACCCACCCATGCCATCAAATCGGTCGAAATTCTTACCGTTCTCGAAAATGGTACATACCCCATTTTCACACCCTCGGGTGGCACCCCCCCCCGGGTGATGGGTGGAGGGGGTCGGGGTGTTTTTAGGTGGTATTTGGGGCGGGCCACCCACCCATGCCGTCAAATCGGTCGAAAATCCTTACCGTTCTCGAAAATGGTCCATACCCCATTTTCACCCCCTCGGGGTGGCACCCCCAGGGGGTGATGGGTGGGGGGTCGGGGTGTTTCTAGGTGGTATTTGGGGCAGGCCACCCACCCATGCCGTCAAATTGGTCGAAATCCTTACCGTTTTCGAAAATGGTCCATACCCCATTTTCACCCCCTCGGGGTGGCACCCCCCGGGGGTGATGGGTGGGGGTCGGGGTGTTTCTAGGTGGTATTTGGGGCGGGCCATCCACCCATGCCGTCAAATTGATCGAAATCCTTACCGTTCTCGAAAATGGTCCATACCCCATTTTCACCCCCTCGGGGTTGCACCCCCTGAGGGTGATGGGTGGGGGGTCCGGGTGTTTCTAGGTGGTATTTGGGGCGGGCCACCCACCCATGACGTCAAATCGGTCGAAAGCGACATTTTTTAAAATAAGCAATAAGGAATAGGGAATAATTTCCAATTGTCATGTTCGTGTGAACATAAACCTTTATTTTGGACTCCAATAAATATTGGGTTAAATTAACACATTTCGGCAAAAATATTAGGCCTACCTGAAATTTAACATTTTCCACTCAGGCTTGTTTACTTTAAAGGTACGGTTGGCCTTGGCGGTGGGTATCCTGTGAAAATATTTCCACCCGTCAAAAACCGCCACAAACAGGAGGAACAACAAAATGTAGACAGACTTTGTCCGTATACAAATAAGAAATATCGCATAAACAGTATGTTATTGTCATATATTTGACCATTGTTATGTAAACAAAAGCATAAAAAGTTACTTTTCTGGTGTTTGTTTATATTATGATGGTAAACATAAAGAGCGTTCTTTGTTGGTGAATTCCTGATATGGAACGAATAAAGAGCGTTTATGTCATTTGTGTGTGATTAGCCAGCAGCATCGTGCTGTCTTCTGTAAGACAATCAGGCTCTTGCTTAGGTAAAATATAGTAAATCTTTATGATAACATGCTGTTTACGCGATGGTCATGGTATATATGAATGAAACTGTATGCGTTTTAATGTTTTTCTGTTTACGGTGATTGGAACAAATATGAATATTTTCGACAACTAAGGCCGCACGTGCCTTTAATAGTCCTCGAAATAACCAATGTGATGCGGAAACGCCATGACAATATATGAATATGGAATGTATCACAAACTCCACCAATGTCCACTCCATTAATCAGAACTGCCGCCATCATGATTGACGATGTTGTTGTTATTGAAGATATATGATACAAGGATGGAAAGAAAGTTAAGAAGTTAAGAAGTTGTCTGTAAATTCCTCAGTCGACTTCGGATAACCCTAACGGAATTTAGCAAACTGCATATTTTTAGCGCCACCTACGCTGATAGTGCAGGGGGACTGAACTCTGCCTTGTAGTTTCGCTGTCTCGACCAAATGCATTTCGGCCCCTCGGATACAACAAATAAATATGTCGATACGACGTGAACACGACCCAGTGCAATATATTTTCAATCCTAACACTAGTTTTCCTATAAGACGAATGTTAGGATACAATATAAATAGAGCTCCGCGCATTTTAACGCCCGTCGTATTTGTGTCCAATATTGAATATAAATAGAGCTCCGCGCATTTTAACGCCTGTCATTTGTGTGTGCAATATTGAATATATATTACACACCCTTTAATTTGCGCTAACACATTATATTTTCTAAAATGTAAGTGATAGGTGACGGTTTATAACATAAAGGTGTACTCCTTTTATCGCAAAGACGCACATGTGCTCAAAAATACAAGACATTTATAAGGCTTCATTTCCCCATATTTGAAGGTGTAAATGGTGACATTTGCTTTCAATAATTAAATAAAATGATAACTAAAATACAATAAAATGTTGTCTGTTGCTAAATAGCGACTGTCATATGTATGTGGTATTCTTACTACATACAAATGCAAACTTCTGTCAATGTCCATACATGTTTGCAATTTATAACATATATATGTGTCAAATATATAACATAGTTAATTAACAGACTCAGCCATGTGTTTAATGTGAAAATATATAGGGGCGTTTTATAGAATATAAATTACGCACGTTTCATTTTGGGGTAATATATGGGCATTATAAAATGTAAAACGGATAGATGACGATTTCTAATATAAAGGTGCACACCTTTTATTGGTGAGCTGGTTGTGTTCAAAGATACAATATATTTTCCCCACCGTTTAAGAGCAGCAGTCATGTGTGCAAAAGCAGCAGATATGTATTATAAACGAGGACATGTGCTTTCAATAATTAAACAAATTGATGACTAAACTACAAAAAAATGACATCTGCTGCTAAATAGCGACTCTCATATGGGTGTGCTATTCTGACTACAAACATATGCAAATTTTCATCAGCATCCATATATGTTTGCAATTTATAACATATAGATGTGTCAAATTTACAATATAGTTACAGAAAATAACGACATTTCATACATATGTGTTCAATATATAATAAACATGTGTACATATTGAATACATATAGTGAAATTTACCACTTTTCGCCACATATGTTTGTTCTATTATTGAATATATAAGAGCGGATACAATATAGTTACAAAAAAACGCCATAATAATCTCAGACTCCCAATTAGCATTTCTAGCAGGACCATATATTTGTGAATCAACCATTCTCATTTCGTCCTAATGGATAAATGTGAACAGAACAATATACTGGCTTACTAACTATCATCGATTTCGAAAACGCATTTGGTTCTTCGGAATTGAGTTATATGGAGAAATGTTTGAAATTCTTTAAATTCGGACCAGATATTATTAGTTGGTCAAAAACCTTCTATACAGACAGTTTCAGTTATATTATTAACAATGGGAACTTGTCAGATAGATTAGATATACACACGGGTGTGAGACAGGGTGCATGTATCATGGTATCTGTTCATCCTGGCAGTAGGGACTCTTAGTGCAGACATAAAATGCATACAACTCAATGGATCGGAATTCGTAATATGACAATATGCAGATGATGTGATCATTTGGGGATGACTCACAATCATTGAATGAAGCCCTTAATACAGTTCGAAATTTCTCACAAATATCAGGTCTAAAGGCTTATTTTGAAAAAAACACTAGTATTATGGATTGGATCGAAACGGGGCTGTGCCGAAAACTGTTAAATTCGGACCAGATATTATTAGTTGGTCAAAAACCTTCTATACAGACAGTTTCAGTTATATTATTAACAATGGGAACTTGTCAGATAGATTAGATATACACACGGGTGTGAGACAGGGTGCATGTATCATGGTATCTGTTCATCCTGGCAGTAGGGACTCTTAGTGCATCAATTATACACAACCCAGACATAAAATGCATACAACTCAATGGATCGGAATTCGTAATATGACAATATGCAGATGATGTGATCATTTGGGGATGACTCACAATCATTGAATGAAGCCCTTAATACAGTTCGAAATTTCTCACAAATATCAGGTCTAAAGGCTTATTTTGAAAAAAACACTAGTATTATGGATTGGATCGAAACGGGGCTGTGCCGAAAACTGTTAAATGAAAACTATATTGAAAACAACTACCGGACGAAATTGCAAAATATGGAATATCTGCTGAATAACTTGTCATTCAGGCAGTTATCTCCTATTGGAAAACATTGTAATAAAGACCCTAGCACTTCATGTTGCCAGCACTACCTCCCCCGCCCAGAGGTATCACTGATAAAATACAGCAAGCTTTCTCTCGCTTTCTGTGGTCGGGAAAGAATGGTAAAACCAAACGCAAAGTTGTTATAAATCGTATTGAAATGGTGGTTTGAAGTTTCCCCATGTAGATTCTTTCCCGAATGCTTTGTGAACAAATTACTTGATCCATCCAACACGGCAAGCTGGAAAAGTATTATCATGGATGATTTTGAGCCATTTGGTGGCAATGAAATATGGCATCTTCACATGTTTAAATGTTTTAAGGAAAATGTAAACCCTTTTTGGAAAGGTATCTTATACGCTTGGAGTCTACTGGACCAAAATCTCAGCACATCCCAGGAGATATCCTATCTCAACCGATTCATTTAAATAAACATATCTTAGTGGACAGGCATATGTTAGTTTAATAAAGAGTGGATAAAGAATAATATATTCTTTAAAATGGATCTGATGATAGATCACTCAGGATTCCTGGACAATGGTTCATTCTGTCGTAACTATAATTTACGCACTCCTTTTGCATGTTACCAGGGACTTTTAAATTTAATACCATCTCACTGGAGAGCATGCATGAGGGGAAATAACCTGAAAACATTATATCCCACATTACTCGTTTGAACAGCCTACCATACCCAAAACGATGGACAAAACTACTAGGAAAACCCACTAGTGGTTTGAATTAGAGTGAAATCTATAAACATCTGTATCATATTACAGAAGATATAGGATTGATTAATTTCCAATTTAAGATCAACCATGATATACTGATACAAATTCAAAACCAGTGCAAAATGTCGGAAACAGAACTTTGTACCTTCTGTGTGAACTCAAGATAATTAGTTCTTCATCTCTTTTTTTAATGTTCCATTTAAAAAACTGTACTGCTTCAATTTGCAACAGAAAACTGTTACTCAAAGAAAAAAACGTGGATTTTCAATAGACCTCACCCCTGAATATACTGTGCTTGGAGTGAGATACGCAGAAGCACCCATATTTTAAATCTTGGATATTTGTATATTACTGTATAGAGGAATTATAATCAATATATATTTTGGGACTTCTGTTTGTTTGTCTGTCTGTTTGTCTGTTAGCTATGGCCGGGAAAACGGCTGGACCGATTGAGTTCAAACTTCTAATATAAGGTAGGGTAGGGTGATCAACTATAAATGGAAAATAATCTTGTTCAAAGTAGTAATTTTTACAAATATTATATCCACATTGTCAACACATACCGTCACTCTGAATATATTAATTAAATGCAGTGACTCTCGGTGGCGAAATTGTTTTCGTTAGTTTATCGCTGATAGATGCGTCCCGAATCGAGTAGTAAATATTTACAATTGACCGTAGTTCAGACGATGTTTTTTATGGAGTGGTATGGTCGGTTTGCTTCAGATTTGATCAATGTTAGTAGAATGCTACATTGCTCCAGTTGGCATAGCGCCTGGATACTATCTGATCAGTTTCACGCACCCGATCAAGTACATAATATGTCTTTAATGAGTTTTCACAAAATAGGGATTCCCACTTCATCCCTGAAACCAGTTAGAGTGCCAGTGTCCTCAGACGTAGTATAAAGAAATGAGACAAAGTCTGGATTATTTATGAGACTGTACATGTATCTGATCTGAATAGAGGGAACTCACCATCATAAACTGCAGCGAACGCGACGCTCCCCACAAGAGCCGTATAGTCACCACGGTAACGGGTCAGCGGCCAAGAGTAGAAATGACATGTTCTACTTCCGCTGTTGTGGATAAAGGACACGCATCTCTTCGATTCACAAAGCCTGGCACACATAATGTCCGTATTATTTGTGGTAGATGTCTTAGTTTCGAACGCGCCAGGGCCATACATGTCTTTCATCCATTCCAAACCTTTAAATTTGAAATCAGAAGCATCTGCCATGCCAAAAATAAACAACACAAAAACCAGGAACAAGGCGACAATAATTGACATTCTGCCGATACGCGTTGTACTGTTGTACTGATGAGATGCCGATGAGTTGCCAACTCTGGTCAATAATCACGAGATCGAGTCTGACACGAGTCGAGTCATTGCATGACGACATTCCTTTTGACAATACGTGCGGTAACTAATAGCCGTGCTACCATCTTCATAATAGCAACCATGCATGCATCGCACGCCCAATGCGCTCATCGGTTTCTTACTAGGTAATCGTGCACAATGGCGTCATTTTGCCTTTGTTCATTTGCTGTGACAGTGAATTTCGTCGAGTGTTCGCGGTCCAGTAAATTGGGGTTAAAATGTTCATGTATTGATATCCCACCTGGAAGCAATTGATCTCTCAAAGTTGTTTTATGTTTCGAGGAGAGGATATTTCAATTTTCGTCACATCATTTTGTGAGTCTATTACTGACTCGAACAACTGGCTTGGAACTTTCTATTGATTTCAGATCACTTCAATTGAAAGTTTCGACCTCTTGTGACAGACGGCATGCAACAATTATGACTGGTATGTGGGCAAAATTTGACACCGCAGAACATAAAAGGGCCCGGTAATCTCTACCGTTTTAAAAAAATGTCAACATCGAAACAATGCAATCAGTGTTTATTTGATTGATTTATTGATTTTTTATTTCTACAATAACAAATAATATAACAACAAAATTATGAACAAGTATATAAACATACGGATGGCGGATTAATTAAAAGATGTATTCAGGGTTCGATACCTCTAGATAAGGCACCAATATATTCTATAAAGTCTACTTCTGGGAACGCCACTAGCTTTGTGTCGCTGAACAGTTTTACTATAAGCAGAGTCGACACAATTTCATAGGTTATAAAATTATCCAAAACAAAATATAAAAATAAAAAATATAATTTGTTCTGTCAATTGTCCCTCAAGTATTCCACTAAATAACATGAATTCTAGACTTGACTGATTATTGCCCCAACGAGAACGTGTGTTATGCATTATGGTGCTTATTAAGCAAGAGTGTTTACACGATATCAATAACCCTGAATACATCTTTAAGTATATGAGGGTATCACCCCCCCCCCCTTCCCCCTGAATCCTGAATACCAGTTCATTTTGTGGGGTGAATCCTGAATATGAGTTAATTTTGGGGGGTGAATCCTGAATACATGTTAAGAAATAATACATAGAAGTTACATAGACACATTATGATGCCGGTCGCGTTATGAAACCGTTATGATACCATTAATGATACTTTATGATCAGGGCCGTTATGATACCATTAATGATACTTTATGATCAGGGACGTGGCTAGAGGGTTTTCGTTGGGGGTGTTGGGAAATTCCAACTGCACCCCCCCTCCTTGAGTCAGAATCAGACCGAACACAAGTTTTGCATAATTCCATTTGCACCCCCCCCCTTGCACATCAGTGTTTAGGCCTAATATCCTATATCTTCATAAACCATGGTTCTATATTCCCGGTATGAGAAAATTCAGATATTTTAACCTGAAACATTGCATAAATCCTAACATCTAGTGGTCTAACTCCATACAAATGCACACGGCTACGGGCAAGAGACCACGACACACCGAGCTGACCATCGTTGTTCGGCCGGTGTGAGAAAAATTTGAAATTTGAACAAGAAAATCGCAAATCCTAGCATCCAGACTGGCCTCAACTAAAGCTTTCCTATAGTGTTGGAAATTTCAAACCTCATACTCCCCCTCAGGTTGGAAAATTCTCCAACTGATGACCACAAGTTTGACCAAATGTAGTAAAATATTGTTAAACTTATTAGCATTTTTGTATTGGCCACAGGGGAGAGACAATGACACACCGGGCCGACCATGGTTCGGCCCGGTGTGCGAAAATTTAGGTAATCTGAACAAGAAAATCGCAAAATCTTAGCATCTAGACTGGCGTCAAGCATTTTTAGCATGTTTATGATGGCATGGGCCGCATGGTGGTCGAATATGCCCAAGAAGCTATTCTACCCACCCATTCATACAGATAACTAGCACAAAATATTACTTTGCACCATCAAAACCTGCGTCCAAGATGTTTTGCTTGAACCCGAATACCAGTTAATTCGGGGGTATGAATCCCGCGTACGGCTTCAAAACACCCTGAATCCCGCGTACCGAAAGGGGGGGGGGGGTGACACCCTCGTATATGCTATATACATGCTGTTCCAGACTTGAACGCGAACTTGAACGTGAAGCAGAAATTAAAGAAACACAAACTTTATTTAGGGCACACTAGTATGGCGTTTTTTTAACTATATTGTATCCGCTCTTATACTTTCAATAATAGAACAAACATAAATGGCGTAAAAGTGGTAATACTATAACCGTGTCCTTGACATTGACTCGCTCATATAGGCATGTTTCTGGACCTCGACCTATCCGACTCAAATTTGGTAACTAGGCCTACTTTGATCCCGGGCACAATATGGGCGGGTCCAATTTCACTTGCGACCGTGTCCTTGGCCTTGACCTTGACCTCGCCCATATACGCTTATATAGGCATGTTTTTGGCAAAGAAATCCCTAAATAGTCCGGACGAAGTCGGGCACATCAGATAATCTACTATATAATTTGAGAACTACGTATATATATATGTGTGTATATATGTGTATATATGTGTATGTGGGTACTTCATGGAATCCAAAACGCGTGTTCAGATTGAGCTCAAATTTCGTATATAAGTGTAAAATCCCACCGATACGGCGTGATCGCGTTTTGGAGAAGCTCAGAGCACCGTTTCTCCAATCCCAAATCACCGCAATCGGCACCTCGGGGGGTTAATAGCGTTGATATAAAAAGAGCGTTCGTTTTCCACAGTGTCTATATAAAGAGCGTCGTTTTCGCTATCTACTTATCTGTATGACGGGAGTCTGTAGCCTGTCGCTCGAAATATTATGCAGAGACATTTCACGACGGGAAGCGTTTGTTTTAAATTCAATGCAATGTTATCGCTCGATCGTTGTCTGTCGTTCCTAGGAAGGGGTACGGGTATTCGCTATCTACTTATCTGTATGACGGGAGTCTGTAGCCTGTCGCTCGAAATATTATGCAGAGACATTTCACGACGGGAAGCGTTTGTTTTCAATTCAATGCAATGTTATCGCTCGAGCGTTGTCTGTCGTTCCTAGGAAGGGGGGATTTCTACGGGTAAATTTTTCAGCCAGAAACAAAAAAATTAATTAAAACAATTTAAAATAAAAAAATTTAAAAATAAAAAAAACAATTCAGAAAAAAATATATTAAATTTAAAAAACATTAAATTCATATTAAAAAATAAAAAACAAAAATAAATAAAAACAAAATAATTTTAAAAATGTCATGTTTCTGACGACATTTGGTACAAATGCAGCACAAGTGTCTCGGAACCTGTTGCAATTGCTTTTTCGAACAAAGCCATGGGACGAATGCCGCCAGTGGTGGGCTAACCTGCTAGTCTATTATATATTTTGGAACTTCTGTCTATATGTGTTTATGTTTGTATGTGTTACAGACTGGAAAACTGCTCGACCGACCCGACTCAAATTTGGTATGTAGGCCTACTTTGATCCGGGAACAAAATGGGCGGGTCCAATTTCACGTGCGACCGTGTCATTGACCTTGACTGTGACCTCGCTCATATACGCTTGACAAGGGGCTGATTGTCCCGCACCGATGGGGTCGCATGCATGATTGTAGAAACGTGTTGTAAAGGACTCTGCTATCATTGAACACATTTTCTCAGTCGAATTTATTTGCTTAAAAGAATTTAGCGGCTGAATGAATAACCTGTATATGTCCATGTGTACTGGTACAGTTTCGCTCCCAAACACTAGTATGTATGTGTGTTATAGACTCGAAAACTGATCCGATTCAAAATTGGTATGTAGGCCTACTTTGATCCGGGAACAATATGGGCGGGTCCAATTTCACGTGCGACCGTGTCCTTGACACATTGACTGTTTGATTATGACCTTGCTCATATACACTCATATAGGCATGTTTCTGGACCGATCGAACAATAGTTTGTCCAGATGCTGTATATTCTGCCCAGACCAAGTTTATATCGAAAAATATACGACAATGCTTCTTTGTGACCGACAACCATCCAGCTATGTTGCTGAATTCTCTTCTAATTATAACTAAAGTAAATATCGCGGGTATATGTGTCCGAATCGATTTAAAAAGAACGACTCTTCGTTTCCGGAATGAGATGTACTCAAATCCGTCTCGTCTCGTACTGAAATGACATATTCGACAAACCATATTATTCAAATAAGCTGATATACGAGTCCGATATGTTCTTGAATTTTGAAGCATGATATACGTGACAAGGATGATTGTAGAAACGTGTTGTAAAGGACTCTGCTATCATTGAACACATTTTCTCAGTTTAATTTATTTGCTTGAAATAATTTAGCGGCTGAACGAATAACCTATATATGTACATGTGTACTGGTACAGTTTCGTATCGGAATTCAACTAATACCAACCTTCAAAATGCTTTCTGGTAACAGCGGTTTATGAGAAAACAATAATTGTACATCTAATAACGACCCCGCTCGGCGCGCTTGCGCGCCCGAGATTGGGTCGTGTATAGGTAACAGGCGGGCGTGACGTTACACATAAATTACAGTATACCGTGAAGGAGAAATTTTTATTCACACAACATTTTCGTGAGAAAATCACGTGACTTCCGGCAGTGGTTTCACAAAATCGCGGAATCAGATATGAAACGAATTTCTACTTCACAACTTCTGATATGTGGCAATGGACAACTGATGTATTTATTTATTTATAAACAGTAAGTTGTTATGAATGTGTTCTACATAGGTTCATATTATATTAGATCAGTTTCATTTGTTAACAAAATGAAGGCAGTTACGGTGTACTGACGTCAAAGCGTTATTTGTTTCTGCAGGCCACAATCCAGACATGAATTATTTCACCTCACTATAATAGACTAGCCATATATTGATTGATGTATTGATTGAGTATTTAATCCATGCTCATACTCATGTAATCAATTAATTATACTATCACATCAGGTGTTACATTTCAATGCAGCGAAGTGTTGATTTTTTCTGAAGTCAGCAGCCAATACGATGTTTATGTTTACTACTTCCCCACTTCATATCAATGGTGTTCATCTATAAATGTTAACTATATAATAATGGTTATGTAAAGCACCCGTATTAAATACAAATATAATTCTTATTATTATGACGGGGTCGTTCTATATGACTTGCATATTATCATATTAGAACGAGAGAGATAACTCAGATTATGTTTACGGCAGTATAGTACCACCACATACACTTATGTTGCAAAATCGTTCATTAATGTGATTAAACAACTCAATGAATGTGTGCTAACTTGTTTAAACAAGTTACTAAGTTTTAAAAACAAGTAACCAACTTCTTTAAACAAGAACTGCTTAAACATTTTAGTTATCTGTATTAAACAAGTTTCTAACTTGTTTCAATGTGTTTAAACAAATTAGTAACATAAGTGAAGGTGCGGTTCTATGGTGTCGGCTGTGTATATATTTTACCATATCTCACTTTTTGTTTTCTGTTTTGTTAACTTTTATAGAACATTTATAACCAGAGGTAATCATTTCACTGTTAACTTATTTACTTTTGAAGATGGCTTCCATAAAAAATAAAGTAAATGTAAACACAGCAACTTTTTATGATTTGCAAGCAATTCCCGGTGTCGGACCCAAAGTGGCCGAGTCCATTATTGAAAGAAGAAAGGCAATAAGCTTTCTTTCAAAGGAAGATTTGTTTATAATCCCATTTTTTAGAGGGTCAAGGGATCAAATGGCAGTTATTGATTTCTCAGTACCACCAAAGCCAATATATGTTGATAATTCCATCAACAATGACATGGTGACACAAAATCCCATACCAAATGTGATTAGATCACCAATACCATTAGTACCTTCACCGACATTCCCACAACAAATTTTCGGTACAGGATACATATCTCCTGAAAATCTAGTTAACACAGGTATGAATAGGTCAGCAGATTTATATACCGGTATTACTTGTGATGAGCTCATGAAATATGGTCAAGATATAAGGGTTGAAAAATACCAGCCCATATCACCTCCATGTATAGGGAATTACAATAGAAGGGTTGAAAATTACCAGCCAATGACACCAAGTCATAGCAACACCGGTACACCACAACGACACAAATGGTTGGGTGATTTACCAGGGATGGACTCAGATAGTGATAATGAGTCTGTATATTCTATTACAAAAGCTGCAAATACTGCAACAGGTAATCATGTGACAGGTAAGGGGGTGATACCAAAAACAACTTTGGTAAACACAACCGGTTTACCGGTCATGAGTACAAGAATAGTGACGCCACCAATTGTAAGTTACACTGCGACATTTCCCATGAGCGCAGTAACAACAACACCACCTAAGACCTCAACCATCACAACCATGACATCACAAAATGCGATCACTAGCGCTTACAGTACTGGCACAGCGCAAGCAATGCCAGTAAATGTTAGTAACCAAAGTTGGACAATGTCTAAAAGTTACAATAATATTGGTGCAGTACAGTACAGTACACTACCAGTAATGTCACAGCCATTTCAAACAACTTTTCAGTTGCCCAAATATGTCAACTAGTAAACCAACATTCACTTTTGGTAATACTAATAGTAAGACTCCACCGAAGGTGCAAAATACTGCACCGGCCAATAGACGAAAGCACATTTTGCCACACAAAGTGCCAATACAACAGCCGCAAACAGTGTCGACATACAATCCACCAATTTCACAACCACCCACTAGTATGAACAGTCAGGCACAAACACAATTTGTGGCGAACATGCCAAATTTGAATAAGCCACCACAACATTTTGATTGGAAACAAGGTCGTCAAAGTGTGCAATACAATCAAAATCAGATGTCAGTGGGTCAAGGTTTTTCGCAACCAACACAAACATTGTATAGCACGGGTTCAACAATAAAAGGTTTACCGCCGGTGTCAGCCAATGGTAACCAAACGTTGATAACCCCAGGGATACAATATCAACAACAACAACAATTTCAACCACAACCTCAACAACAACAATTTCAACCACAACAACAACAACAATTTCAACCACAACAACAACAACAATTTCAACCACCACAACAACAATTACAACAACAACAACCATTTCAACCACAACAACAACAATTTTAACCACAGCCTCAACAACAACAATTGCAACAACATAATAAAATGCATCAACCTAATCAAATGCAACAACCACAACAAATGCAACCACAACAACCATTTCAACCAATTCAACAAGCGCAACCAATTCAGCAAGCGCAACCAATTCAACAACCACAACAATTTCAACAACCGCAACCATTTCAACAGCCACAAATGTATAACCCACAGCCAGTACAGGCTCATCAGAACAATCTTAATATGGGCGAGAGGCGTAAACCATACACCCCAAAACACATTACATTTGAAGGCAATGATGATTGGAAATCATTCCGACTCAAGTTTATGAACTTTGCAAATGTCGAGCAATGGAATGAAATTGAAAGCATGAATGCACTATGCACTACGCAACCTTTGCCGAAACCATGATAGCCTTAGAAAATCGCTTTGGTTTTCATGATCTACCAGAGACAGTGCAGTTGGAATTTGTCCAATCAAAGCAGGATCCCAGTCAATCTTTAGAAGATTGGGCAGATACCGCTTTGACTCTAGCCACAAGAGCTTTTCAGAACTTGCCCCAAGAATTCACATTGCAACAAGCAATCATGCGCATCTGTCAAGGATGTAATGACAGAGAAGCAGGTCAATTTGTTGCCAATAAGAAGCCTCGTAGTGTAGAAAGCGCCATCAATCAAATCCGTTGGCACCAATACACTCACCAGGCAATTTATGGTGCAACAAAGACGCGACGTGAGGTGCGCCAAACCGTATTGTCGTCAGACTCCGAAGATGATGACACATCATCAACTGTCTGCCAAATCAATAGGTCACGATCATTTCGAAGAGATGATCGACGAAATTGGCAAAATAAACCAAACTATGCCAGAAGGGAATTTAAGCCAAGATTTTCCCAAAATACAAAAGAAGGTAATAGTGATAATTCGCGCTCACCTTCGCCGTACAAGCCAATGTCTACTGAGGTACACTCATTAAAATCCCGGATGTACTTCATGGAAGACAAAATTGGGTCGTTAATGGAAACTTTGGGTAAAATTTCCGAAAAATTAGAAATTACGCCCAAAAGGGAGCAAAAGGAGAGCAAACCGCCTTATGCGGACCGATCTCCATCACCATCAAGGGGCAGCAACTCTCGCTGTTTCCAATGTCAAGGTTATGGCCATTTTATGAGAGATTGTCCCTCAAATAATTCCAAAAACAAGTCAAGTTCGGACCAAAAAGGGGTATCCTTTAATTTAAACAAGAAGGGGTCCGATCAAGAAGTATGATGGGTAGCCCGGATAGGCAAAATGACTTCATTACAGATATTACAAAGGATAATGATCAAACCATAAAAAACAATAACTTATCTGACGAAACTTTACCAAAATTTGTGAAAAACAGCAATGTTAAATCGCAGAAAACAAGTTCCGATGATAAAAGTTATTTGGTACCAGAAGAAGATGAAACCATTCTCACAATTAATAGAATAAAATCATTATCTGCAATTAGAACACCCATCAATATATCCAATTATAGTACAGAAGCAGTGATCGATACCGCTGCAGATATTACTATAATTTCTGAAGAAACATTCTCAAATTTGAGACCAACACCCCAAATTGTAAAAACAATTTCCATTAATACAGCCGCTAGAAATTCCAAATTCAAAGGTCATTTAATAGGTCCAATAGAAATAACAATAGGAGATAAACACTTCTCCGAGAAAATTTATGTAGGACCAATTGAAGACCCAATGTTATTAGGTTTGGATTTTCTGATAAAACATCATGCCCAAATAGATGTCTGCAAAGGTATTCTTCAGTTAGAGCCAAATTTGGATTTCAAAATACAACAAGTTGTTACCGAAAATCCAAAAATATCTAGAGTTATTGTAAATCAAACTACAACTATTCCACCAAACTCAGTAGTTTTATTGCAATGTAATCTAGAAACCGCTTTAGATGATGAATACATCATTGAACCCAACTTTTTATATAACTTGCTAATTTTTAGAACAGTACATGGTGCACACACAAAACCTAAAGTTGGCATAATTAACGTCAATGATGCATGTGTGAAACTTAAAAGACATGAAATTATTTCACTAGCCTCTGAAATTGACCGTGTCATGCCGGCAGATAAGACCAATTAAATGAAATAACAATCGAAGAAAACCTCGGAAAATGAACAAATAACTGTTCCAGTGATGAGGATTCCCATTCATCCGATGATTCCCATTCATCCAAAATAAAAATATGCAAAACCGCAATCAATATGCCCGATCATTTAAAAGATCTGTTCGACAGATCAAGAACCCTACTAAATGACAATGAAGCTGAGGAACTAGCATCAGTATTAAGTGAATTCCAAGATGTATTTGCTAAAAGCGATTTCGACATTGGTGATTTCACCGAAATCGAACACAATATTGATACTAAAGATGCTAAACCCGTTAAACAGCGCATGCGTCGAACACCACTATGCTTCGTAAACGAAGAAGAACAACACTTAAAGAAAATGTTAGAATCAAAAGTGATTCAACCTTCAATAAGTGAATGGAGTAGCCCTCCAGTGTTGATTCGGAAACGAGACAAAAGTGTTCGATGGGCTATTGATTATCGATTAGTAAACGCGGTCACCGTAAAAGACAGTTATCCATTACCATTAATAAACGAGTGTATTGACTCGTTATCCGGTAATGTATGGCTTAGTCAGGGAGACTGTCAGTCAGCTTATTGGGCGGTAAATGTCCAAGAATCAGATCGCCCCAAGACAGCCTTCTTAAGAAAATACGGTTTGTGGGAATTTCGTAAAATGAGTTTTGGTCTCTGCAATGCTGCCCAAACGTACTGTAGGGTAATGAACCTAGTACTAGCTGGACTAAACTGGGACATTGTTCTATCGTTCGTAGACGATTTGGTTATTTTAGGCCAGGATTTTATCTCGCATCTCCAAAACATGCGCGCAGTTTTACAAAGACTGCGCAAGTACAAATTAAAATTAAAACCCAATAAATGTACTTTCTGTCAGAAAAAAGTGGAATTTCTCGGCAGAACTGTTAGCCAGCATGGTCTTGAAATGATTAATTCTTCATGCGAAGTGGTAAAACACTGGCCAGTCCCTACGTGTTCAAAAGACGTAGAAAAATGCTGTGGCCTAGTAAATTATCACAGAATGTTCATTAAAGACTATGTAAAACCTCAAAGCCTCTATATGCAGTTACAGGTAAACAAAAGTTTGTTTGGGAAAGTGAGCAACAACAAGCTTTTGAAAAACTGAAAGTGGATTTAATAAATCCGCCAATCTTAACCCTCCCCAACAAGACTGATCTCTTTGTTTTGGATGTCGATGCCTCAAATTTAGCAATTGGCGCCGAATTAATTCAAGTACAACAAGGGGAAGAAAAGGTTATTGCCTATGGAAGTTATGGTTTATCCGGAGAACAAATAAAGTATTGTACGACTAGAAAGGAGCTGCTAGCAGTAGTTCGTTTCACACGCCAGTACAGGCACTATTTGTTGGGAAGGCCATTTATTCTAAGAACAGACCATAATTCATTAAAATGGCTGATCAGCTTCAAAGAGCCTCAGGGTCAAATTGCGAGATGGCTCGAGGAACTCAGCCAGTATGATATGGTAGTACAACATAGGCCTGGGATAAAACATTCCAACGCGGATGCATTATCTCGTATTGCATGACCCCATCCGGTGTGTCACAGTTATACCGCTGACACAAAACTTGAGAATTTGCCATGTGGGGATGCAAATACTGTACCCGAATACATACCAACTGGTCAAAATTTGAAGAACATGTTGATTATGCAGTACCATTAGCAAAAGGATCGTGTCAATTCGAGTCAGAATTTGATCCAGAAGTTAATAAAAACGCTAGCCCTACAATATCAACAATAAATATCCATACTAATTTTGATCAGTGGGAATACAAAACCTCAAAGTGGAGTGGGATAGAACCAGAAACTGGTTGGACCCATACCCAACTTGAAATTGCCAACAAAGCACTTACGCAGCCCGGAGTGCTAATTCAACAATTAACCTCCTCCGATAATTTGGCACTATCCAGCCTAGGAAGCTCAGAAGAGTTGGGAAAAGCTCAAAGAGCTGACCCCGACTTGGAAATAATTATTACTTGGTTGGAAACAGGAGAAGAATCCAGTGAAGGTGATTTATTCATCACTGGACCTTCTGCCAAACACTGTTGGATAAACCAGTCAAGGTTCCATTTTAAAAAAGGACTTCTACATAAAACCCCGAAATCCGGAGGTTCAATTCTGGTCATACCAAGTAAATATGCTTCAGAAGTACTGGAATTAGCCCATGATATACCCGCTTCTGGCCATCAAGGTGTTGCATGTACCTTATCCCGAATAAAACAGAATTTCTGTTGGTATGGAATGTCTAAAGACGTAGAATCCTTCGTCGCAGCTTGTCCTAAATGTAACCAATCTAAAAAACCAACAAAACATTCAAAATGGGATATGACCAAGTACCATGCAGGTGCCCCAATGGAAAGAGTTCATTTAGATTTTCTAGGACCATTACACACTAGTGATAAAGGGAATAAATACATTCTCATGATGATTGATCAATTTACCAAATGGGTAGAATGTATACCGCTTTTTTGCGAGGTTTGGAGCCCCATTTCAAGTATTCACAGATCAAGGGTCCTGTTTTGAAAGTAAATTGTTTACAGCAATTTGTGAACTTTTCCAAATTCATAAGTCCCGCACCACAGCCTATCGACCAAGTTAAAATGGTCAAATTGAACGCCAGAATCGTATTCTTATGAATGCCGTCCGATGTTACGTGGATAAAAACCAGAAAGACTGGGACAAGTACGTACCCCAGCTTGCTGGAGCGTTGCGATCCTCAGTCAACCGTAACACCGGTTTTACCCCAAATAAACTCATGCTAGGTCGCGAGGTAAACCATCCCGCTGACTTAGTTTTCAATTTCAAAAACGATCAACAAAAACCAGAGCTCCCAGAGTATGTAAACAGTGTAGAAAAAGAGATGAAAACATGTCATGAAATTGCACGATCAACCCTTAAAACATCACAAGCGGTAATGAAACGCAATTATGACGTACATATCTCTAAGCACACATACAATGTGGGTGACCTGGTATATCTGTTAGACACGGCAAATGTCAAAGGTAAGACCAACAAGTTGCAACCAATATGGAAAGGTCCAGGAATCATTTCTGCCAAATTCACACCATATCTTTTTAAAGTAATATTCAAAAACACAATAACGGTGGTGAATCATGATCGAATCAAATTATGCAATGACAAAGTGTTACCACCTTGGTTAGTAAAATGCCAGCAGAACTTCAATAAGACTGGAGAAGTCTCCGTCAACCGAAGTACAAATATATTCTGCATATGTAAAAAGGCATACATAGGAAAGTTCATGATTCAATGTGACCACTGTTTAGACTGGTTTCATGGACATTGTGTCAACATTACCGCTGAAGAGGGAGAAAGTTTGGATACTTATAAATGTACCAAGTGTTCAGACTAATTCCTTTTCTTTACAGTCACCTTCCGTGCTAAAAATGGAAGAAACGGATTATCAGGATACCATAGCTGCGATAAATCGCCTCACTAGCGACAACAATTCAGATACTGAGTTGACTTTGACTGGTGAGGCGAAACATCCAACAGGGTTGACGGCGTCAAGCTCAGTATCCATTAGAGATTCAGAACCTGAATCGATGGATACTGAGCAAGGTAAGGCGGATGAAAAGCAGGTAAAAGTGCTAGTCATTCCAAAAGATTCAGAACCTGAATCAATGGAAATAACTAGTGACACCGCTGTCATTAAAATAGACAAAGAGGAAATCCAACACTTGGTTACCAAGTCAACTTCCTCAGTAGAAGCAGAAGTGATTAGCGCAGAAAAAGAGGATAATAGAGACTTAATCACAGAGTCCACTTCCTCCGTAAGCACGACAGCAACCGCTGACAATAAGAAAGAGGAAATCGAAGACCCAGAAACTGAGTCAACTTCCTCATGTCAGCCAAGTGCAGATCAACTTGAGAGAGAATATGCTATAGAATATACGGTAACCCAAGGCCGTTTATTGGAAGACCCAGTGAAACTAATAGTTAAGCTATTGGGAACTAGCTGGTACAATAGAAAGAGGCAAAGCATTTTACTCTCCCAATATGAATTGGCAAAGTCCAAGTCAAAAAACAAATGGCTCTACGAATGTCGCAAGTGCGCACATGAACACATGTGTCTGTCCCGCGAATGGGTAGAGAAAAATATGGGCCCCCTCCCCAAAGAACAGCGACCAAAAGCCAAAGGCTTTAGAAAAGAGGTAATTACTCCTCTGGCCCCCAGGCGACTGTTTCTAGTGACTCAACAAGTCCAAATATAGTCCCCGAGGTTAAACATTACACCCATGAACTGGAAGAAGGGGAGATCATAGACGATGAAATCCATTACGTCAAACCTCCTGAAATAAATAGGGTAGTACCTCCTTCTGTGTTCAGAAAGGAGTCGCGAACAATAATAACTCCTCCTTCTGTGTTCAGTAAGGAATCGCGACCAATAAAAACTCAGGGCGCAATACAAAAAACAAATAAAAGGCCGGCACAAGACAATATTGAGTCTCAGCCGACGCCACCCAAACAAAAAGCAGGTGCGCCATGCCCCTACAATTATTGTGAAAGATGGGTACACAGAGGTGGGGTAAAAGCCCATGTGATGACCAACCACCTACCAACCTACTGGTGGGTCTTAGATGAAGTACCCCACCCTAAGTGGTTACAGAAGACGCTGGAGGACCTGTCAGAAATGGCAATGGTCATCAGTCGTCCCAACCCCAACTTGCCTCTCCTAAAACAATTAAATACATTGTTGGATGCAGTCAATAAGACAACATATGATCAGACTGTATTCCCCCGATCCACATCTTACAACCCAATATATATTAGAACCATGACTGCAATTTGCAAAAAACAAGGCTGGAAGACCCCAAGTTCTTTCCAAATCAACCCTGTTAACCACCCAGCCTGTCTAATTTTCTGGAGGTGCCATGCCGCAATTATAAATATCATTACAAACCCAAATAAAGGCGTATGCAATAACGATACCTCCGAGCAATGTCTCAATAAATTTTGTAGAGCTCCATGTCATGGTATAGGCCGTCACCACATAATGACTAAGGTCAAAGTGGTTAAGAATGACGCTGGAGTCAGGGATACAGTTAAGCGACTGATAACATCAGAAACGCCAGACACCATCCCTGAAAGAGCTATTGACCTTCAAACCGCAGTGGCCTTATTATTATTCCCAGGGAACGTTAAAGAGCAGTCAACATCCACAATGGGTAAAGCAGCTCAACTTTCCCCAATAAAACCTCCACAGAGGGCGGCAGATCGGTCAACATGTCCATTGCCGCCACCACCACCGAAACCACAAAAGGTGGCAGCCTTGGCAACATGCCCATTACCACCACCACCAACACCACCAAAGGTGGCAGCCTGGACATCATGTCCATTGCCACCACCCCCAGGATTTACCGGCGGACCGTCAGCATCCAATAGGGATAATGCAGTTCAGCAGTTAATGTCATGGATACCGCCACCAAAGGTGATTGCTAAAGTATTATTACCGGTACCAACCAAACTGCAGGGTTCCATCGGCACTCCAAGTTTTGTAAGGCCAATTTTGCCATCACAAGTTCAGCAACCGACACCAGTCACGATGTCACCGCTGATCCACCCTTTGATTCCGGTAGGGGTAGACACCCACTTCCACCTCAACCGGTTGACGAAGCGATTGCCCCACAAAGTTAAAACCCCAGTCGAGGCAATTTTAAGTGCAGCAAAGTTTATTTTCCCAAACAACGCTGTGCAGGTGATTGGCGGAGTCGACGTAATGTGTGACCCCTTACAATACCCTAATATGGTCACCAATGAGCCCATGTGGAAAATTCCCATAGGATTCCACCCTAAACAGTTCAAACTGCTGTCAAATCCGGCACTAAGAACCCAGTGGAATCAATTGATTCACCACCCAGCAACAACTGCTGTTGGTGAAATTGGACTAGATCGATCAATGGATCTTACTTCCGAAGATCGATATGACCAAGATATGGCCTTTCAATCCCTCCTCAGAGATGCAAGAAAGATCGAAAAAACGATCATCTTGCATATAAGAGGAGAAAAAGCAGACAAAATGAATAGGGATGTAACCTTCACCGCGCTCCACCTGTGTGAAAAGGAGTGTTATCCCGACGAACACTTCCATCTCCATTCCTTCATGGGAAGTTCAGATATGGTCGAGGCATGGTCCCGCAAATTCCACAACGCACACTTCGGAATATCTGGGTCGTGTTTCAAATTCAACTCCTTACAAAAAGAAGGCATAAGATCAATACCTATGAACCGCCTTCTATTGGAAACTGATGCCCCATATTTTGGCAAAGAAATGGGACATCCATATACATCTCCAGCCTTAATAGGAGATATTGCCGAATTCATCGCCACTATTAAAGGTTGTTCCCTCCGAGAGGTACTTGCGCGCACTACTGCAAATGCCAAGTACTTTTATAGAATGACTTGAAAAACCGAGTCAGCAGCCTGCAGTATACTTTGATTCCAATAGTTTGTATACTGGCAGGGTCTGGTACATGTAAGGTTTGAAATACCAAACCAAATTGTACATAATTCTCAAAGGTTTGAAACACCAAACCAGCTGAATATGAAGTGTATTTAGGAGTGGAAGGCTTGAAAAACCGAAGCCAGCATCTCTTAAATTGGAAGTAGATTATGTTTAAAGAAATTGTAGTCACAGAGCGGTAGCCTGATTGTAGCACTGTAGAACCAAAATACTGGTTCCAGCTATGATTGGAAAACCTCATAACCCTATTTTTGCGAGGTCAGGGTTTTGACTCATGTAGTCATAGGCACTCCACCCATTTTGGTTTAGCAGGCTATCTTCATTCTTTTCAAAATAAAACTGGGTGGTGTGTAGTGAAGTTGGTAAACAATAATTATTCCACGTGCTCCAATATAAACAATGTGCCGCTGTCAAAATACGTCATCAATAAACATTGGGTGCGGTCCAATCAAACCGACGATACCGCAGCCAATTGCTGACTACAGCGAGAGCCGAGGATTGTGGGTTGATATAATCTCCACAGAAAGAATCTAAACTCGGACCAGACCACCACGACTAAATTGACCAAATGCTAAATATTCTACAATGATGCATGATAAATATTCTACCACGATGTATAACTTATAAGAGTTCCCGACCTACTAGATAGGTAAGTATGCTATAGAGTGGTGACACATTTCTTCCAGATCTGGAAATAATCATCCGCGAAAAATTACTGCTAATTGCACGAGAGAGCTTGGCCCCAGAGGTAATAGGTCGATGAGTCCAGAATGATAGTTGACGTCTAAAAGAAGGCTAATCATGACGTTGGTGTGACTGGTTCGAGACAGTCTAGTATTACCATAACGTTGAGTCAGGCTCTGGCAACAGAGGGGCAATATATATGCACCAAAAACACTGGCATGGATGTCTCTCCAGTCTCCAAGTACACTCTCAAATAAAGCAGTTGATTTAGGTACCCCATGGAACCTAAAGCCGCGATAGTACCAGACAGTTTGGTACTATAAGCCTTTATAGCCTATTTAGCGTTATAGAACCACATGAGTTGGTACTCCACAGAGTGCCAAACGTTGGCTCCATGCTGATTGGGTGAGACCGTGGGTGTGTCAATATCGAGTGCCGTGTGTAAATTAAAGTGAAAAATGGCCGACCGTCGACTCGCGGCCGTACATCTGTCGGATTATTTTATTTAGCACTATGCAATGGAGTCTTTGTGGTTTTGTACTTAATTGGATATTTAAACGAGGCAGCATAATTTGGAATCTAACATGTCACATTGTTAAATTTGCCGGTATCAGGGCTGTTTTGTTCTCTGGAGTATCGAATTGCTGGATCTATGCGTAGTACCTAAATACTTCAGAGTACCTGTCTTGATATTTTGGTACTTCAGATATAGAATCATAATATATAGGGCGTATCATGAAAGAATCTATTTCTTGGCACCTCATATCGTGAGCGTCGTGGCTTCGGTGACATAAATGCGGGGTGGGTATTATATGCACAATGCCCGGGTAGAACTTAAATAATTATTAGGTAATCCAGAGTACCAACAATTTGGTACTCTAGAGTACCAAGAAGTTGGTACTCCAGAGTACCAAACATTTTGGTACTCTAGAGTACCTAAACTTTTGGTACTCCAGAGTACCAAAAAGTTGGTACTCCCCCTGGGACAAAGCTTAGTACCTACATAGGTACTCTGAAGAACCTATATTTTTAAGAGTGTAGTGACGAAATGACATCACTCCACGTCGATAACTAAAATGCCATAGCGACTGTCATATTGCTGCAACATTTAATAGTCATTTCGTTACCAACAGAATATGAACACGATCCATTAGCAAATACATCATATATTTATATGCCTAACCAGCATTGTTCTCTCTAAAAGACTCACAGAAGTCCATTTCCAAACCAGTGTATATAGATTACTTTTATGCACACTTTACGTTTTTCTTCCGAAACACTCAGAAGTGCTAACACGTCAGGACTTTTGTGCGAGCGACTGACCATCTGGGTCTCGTATGGAGTTTCAATATGACATATACCCCATGTTATGCAAAATAGTTGCACGCTTCTACCAATAAGGCTATGAATTGCGCGAAGTGCATAAGCTCAATGCAAATGTTTGTTTTTGTGGGCGGGTGTAGAAGTGCACTAGTGCTCTGTTTGATGTCTCGGTGGGAGTTGGTTGTACATGAACGTAGATTAGGGTTCAAATCCACTTGTTTCCATTGTGTAGTTTGTAATTCGAAATCGTTAACTGGTGGAGTTGCCAATTACTCGCCAATGGCCGGTAGTTTGCCGCACATGGTCGACGAGCTTATCAGCCATTGAAATCACTATTAGATTAGCCGTAAGTGTGCGGATTTCTTCAAACTTAAACTGGCAAATGTCGTGATATGGTATCAGTTGCTGAAAACTACATTAAACCCCAACCAATCGATAAATCAATCAATCAATAGATCAATCAATCAAACATTTTAAGCTTCCAATCTCTACACAAGTCATGCCTCCTTCTTACTCTGTAACCGGCGGGGTACCAGTCTGGTTTTCTATATTTAGCGCTGGTTTATCCAGCAACAATGACGAACCCGATCCCTGCAATTCCATATGCACTTTGTGAGAAAAATTCCCTCAATAATCACTTATTGACAGAAGAGAGATTTAGAGCGGTAGGTCATGCTTCCGATTTTCGCACGCTACTCAGTAAAATGGCAGCGTATTAGAATGTTTGTTTTTGACTTGACTGATTGATTGCTATGCGCGTTAATGTCAATGTGCGTTTAGGCATTTGTGTTGATAACAATAACCGGAGATTCAAAGTACACCCACTATGACCCACTGTGTGCAACTGGGAACCTTACCAAAATGACCAGAAGTAAAAGATCACAACTTATTGGTAACCTGTGGGTGTGCTTACCAATTTTCTTTGGACATGGGTCATATGCCGATGTCTCACTGTAGTGTCAGTGGTTATAATTTTGACTTAGTTACATTCTGCAAGAATACCCAGAACCATTGTGATATCACCTGAACGATGGTCAATCATTGAATGACAAAATTCCATTAGTCACAGACCATTGATCTCTACAATGGGCGTTGGCATACGGCGGAAATAGAGAACGTAAAATTAATTGATTTGCTGCAGTTATAATATATATACTATTGAGTTAAGCTCTTAACAAAGGGTTGCTGAAACAGATCACTTGTACTGAATTAGTGGGAATAATTATGTAGGTGTATCCAACCTGGATAGGATATCAGCATCGGTATTAGATTCACCAGACCTGTACCTAATGTCAAATTTAAAAGAGCATGGTGCTGATATCATCTCTGACCCATGGCTTCTAATTTGGTGGAAGTTAAACCATATCATAGAGGTTTATTATCGGTATACACAAGAACATAATTCCCATATAGATAGTCATAACTCGTTTCCGTAACTGCCCACATTACAGCAACAATTCTAATTTATGAGCCAGGTAGTACTTGTCTGCTGCTGTGAAGCCTCGGCTGTCATAAGCGATTAACCGCTTCGACACATCTTATCAGTAAAGGGCGCAGCCTATACTGTGCCGGGAGGCACTGATGTGGAGATCAAATGGTCTGTTGTACTCCGTGTGGCCTAAACGGGTGGATTAGAAATATGATATTTCAATGTAGCATATACACATTGCTGCTCAATCCCCGTTAACAATTTCATGTAAAAGAGGAATTAACCTTATAATTTGGGGCTTCTTAGTAAAAGCATAAGGGAGTAAGTATCTCAATGGTTTAGCAATCCTGAAAAAATATTTTCCGTAGTAAATCAAAGAAATGAACGCAGTTGATCAGGATTCTTGGGAACTGGCCAGTTGATAATTTTTTTTAACTCCCTCTGTATCTGTCTCGATACCATTCTTTGAAATATCGTAACCTAATTAAGGAACACGACGTATGAAGCATTTACACTTTGCTGGAGCCAGTTTCAAACTGCATTCTCTGAGCCTGTCAAAACAAATCTAAGCCATTGCAACATCTCATGAACTGATTTTGACAATACGAAGACGTCATCGATATAGATATTGTAAATATTTCTGTTGAGACATTCAATGCAGTCTTCCATTATTCTCTAGAAATCAAAAGTACCATTACTTAAACCAAAAGGTAATATATTATATTCGTATAAACCAAGACATCCCGTATAATTGGTTCGATATCACTGCCCAGTCGTACTTACTTTAAATATTTGTAAAGGGACATCGAACCGATTCATCAAAAGAAGAATATGGAAATACAACGAGGCAAATTTAAGTGCAATGAATGAAGAATTGCAAACGTGGGGCTCCGAGCATCCTTTGAAACATGTGAATTATACAGAACTTGCGACGGTGGTAACTAACAAAATAAATGAAGTCGCGATAAAACACATTCCAAACAAATTTGTTACAATTAGAACAGATGAACCCGAATGGATGTCAGGCCACATTCGTCTCCTTATGAGGCAACGCAAACGATTATATGCCAAAGCAAAAAAGAATAAGACACTAAAAGCATGGGCTAAATATAAAACCAAGCGAAATGAAGTAATATCATCTATCAGAACTGCCAAGCGACTGGAAATGGGAAAAAAACAAAAACTCCTCGGCAGTTCTTTTACTGATTCCTCAGTGTGGTGGAAAACTCTTAATAGACTCATGGCCCCAGACCACAAACCTATTCCGTCACTTTGCGAGGACAACAACGTATACACAGATAACATTTTTAAATCAGAAATATTAAATAATTATTTTTGCTCTACATCGTCTCTGCCCGAATCTGACAAAAAAGAACCACCGCTATTATCTAGATCTAAAAATTGTACATTGAAACTTATTAAGATTACACACAAAGATGTATTGGAATCCCTGACAAGTGTTAAAGTAACAAAGGCCAGTGGCGATGACGGTATCAGCCCAAAAATTCTAAAGAATTGCGCAACGGCCCTAGCAAGTCATATGTGCTATACATTTAACGAATTGTTAAAACATTCCTATTTCCCTGATGAGTGGAAGAGAGCAAACGTTTGTCCCATCTTTAAAAAAGGAGATCCAAGTATGCCATCGAATTATCGTCCGGTTTCATTGCTAAGTTGCCTCTCAAAAATATTTGAGAAATGTATCTTTCGACATTTATCAAAATACTTATACGAAAATAAGCTCCTAACTGATCTACAATCGGGTTTCACTCCAAATGACAGTACTGTATTCCAACTAACAAACATATATCATTATCTTATTTCATCTTTAGACGAAGGAAAAGAAATAAGGTGTCTTTTCTGTGACATCGGCAAAGCTTTTGATAAAGTTTGGCATAAGGGATTATTGTCCAAACTAAGTAACCTAGGTGTGTGTGAAAACACATACGACATTTTGAAAAATTATTTGGAAAATCGACAACAAAGAGTCATTTTGGAAACTACCCAGTCGTCTTGGAAATCTGTAGAATCTGGTGTCCCCCAAGGATCGATACTGTGTCCCCTAATATTCTTGATATACATCAATGATATAGCAGACGATATAACAAGTAATATCCGACTTTTTGCAGACGATACCTCCCTTTTTCTAGCAGTAGAAGATCCCATAATGGCTGCTGACGTCCTAAACAAAGACATATCAAAAATACACGATTGGTCTAACAAATGGCTCGTTAAATTTAACCCATCCAAAACTGAATCCCTCTTAGTTAGCAGGAAAGAAATTAAACCTTTGATAGCCACCCCCATCTCAAAATGGCAAATCAGCCAATATGCGAAGTAGCGTCACATAAACACCTAGGTCTAACCTTTAGTTCCGATGGTAAATGGAAATACCATATCGCAGATATTGAAAAACGAGCTTATAGTAGGCTGTCCCTGCTGAGGAGGCATAAATTTAACCTTGACAGGAGGTCACTAGAAAGAATATATTTATCATTTATTCGTCCTGTCCTGGAGTATACCTCCTCAGTTTGGGACAACTGCAGCAACGAAGAAGCTAATGAATTAGAAGAAATCCAATACGAAGCCGCGAGAATCGTAACTGGCGCGACAAGAAGTTGTAGTAAAGAGGGCTTGCTCCACGAAACTGGGTGGGAGACACTTACGAATAGTCAACACCCGCCTATACCTATACATATATGTCCCCCCTATAGCAGGGAGTCTAACAAATTACGACTTCAGACCTAAAGACATGAAACCGGTTTTTTGTAATACTGAATCATATAAAAAATCCTTTTTACCTGCAGCTGTGAGTCTATGGAATGATCTACCACCGGAGGCTAAATACAGTGAAACCATATCGGACTTCAAATCTTTTCTTAATACTGATCTCGTCGTGTAACCCCGTTACATGGAATTTGCTTACACAAGACGAAGTCAAATTTTACATTGTCGACTACGACTAGGGTGTAGCAATCTGAACTACGACTTATATTTCAATCATTTGCAAGACAATCAATATTGTATATGTGGCGAAGTTGAAACAGTATCACACTTCTTGCACTATTGCCCAGTCTTTGAAGCCGAGAGAGATATATGTCTCAGCAACCTTAATAATTTGGAAACAAAAACACTCTTAGAAGGTTCAAAATCACTTCCCTTATCCAAAAACATTGAGATATTCGCTAACATTCAGAAATATATAGAACTAACTGGCAGATTCAAGCCATATTATGCACAGACCTGATGTATACGATCTTAGGCTATGTATGGAACAAATTAAAAACGCATTAAAATCAAAATTATACTAAGTGTAACATCAATCCCAAAAGTACCCTGCCAAAACCTGCTACGATTGAGGAGGGGGTGGGGGTATCAGGCACATTATAATTAACGATTACAATAGTAATTTCTTGGGCTGTATACATTCATATACATCGAAATGTACATTCTAGTTTTGTCTGTATGAAACGGTCACCATTCATTATTTCATACGTGTAGGAGATGTCTTAAGATAAGCATTATGCTTACTGCCAAATCCTATTACAACCATCAATATCTCTCATCATCATACCGTGAATTTTGTACATTATATTGGTTAAAATAAAATATGTTTAAACTAAACTAAAAGTATTCTCTCCTCAGCAATCTCCGATTGACGAAAGCCTTATTTCAGATCCAGAGTAATACTTTGCATCTGATAAGTAATCGAAAAGGACCTCAATGAAGTAGTTTTATGGAATAGTGCGATTGTTTAAAGGTACGGTTGGCCTTGGCGGTGGGTATACTGTGCAAATATTTCCACCTGTCAAAAACCCCCACAAACAGAAAGAACATCAAAATGTAGACAAAATGTATACAAATAAGAAATATCGCATAAACAGTATGTTATTGTCAAATGTTTGACCATTGTTATGTAAACAAAAGCATAAAAAGTAACTTTTCTGGTGTTTGTTTATATTATGATGGTAAACATAAAGAACGTTCTTTGTTGGTGAATTCCTGATATGGAACTAATAAAGAGCGTTTATGCCATTTGTGTGTGATTAGCCAGTAGCATTGTGCTGTCTTCTGTAACACAACCAGGCTCTTGCTTCGGTAAAATATAGTAGGTCTTTATGATAACATGCTGTTTACGTGATGGTCATGGTATATATGAACGAAACTGTATGCCTTTTACTGTTTTTTCTGTTTACGGTGATTAGAACAAATATGAATATTTTCGACAACTGAGGCATCACGTGCCTTTAAAGGTACGGTTGGCCTTGGCGGTGGGTATCCTGTGAAAATATTTCCACCAGTCAAAAACCGCCACAAACAGAAAGAACATCAAAATGTAGACAGACTTTGTCCGTATATGAATAAGAAATATCGCATAAACAGTATGTTATTCTCATATATTTAATCATTGTTATGTAAACAAAAGCATAACAAGTTACTTTGCTGGTGTTTGTTTATATTATGATGGTAAACATAAAGAGCGTTCTTTGTTGGTGAATTCCTGATATGGAACTAATAAAGAGCTTTTATACCATTTGTGTGTGATTAGCCAGTAGCATTGTGGTGTCTTCTGTAACACAATCAGGCTCTTGCTTCGGTAAAATATAGTAAATCTTTATGATAACATGCTGTTTACGCGATGGTCATGGTATATATGAACGAAACTGTATGCGTTTTAATGTTTTTTCTGTTTACGGTGTTTGGAACAAATATGAATATTTTCGACAATTAAGGACTCACGTGCCTTTAATGCGTAGCGCATTTTCCCAGTTACGAAAGCATTTGTGACAAAGAGGAATAACTCTATTGATGTATCCATTTTTGGACTCCAGTTGGATCACCGACATATCTTTGTGGCTTTCACTGTGTATCGCGGGTTATGAACTGTCATTTGATAGTTAGTATATAGCTGCAGTACACGTATATATGTAAGGTTGCTCTTGCATGGCTAGACTCAGTGATGCTATATGTCACAATAATGCACGTTGTAAATGGTATTCGCACGTGTGAATGAGATCCGAGCGATTTATGTTGACGCATCAGAAAAAGGTCCCGTTTTCCAGCAGCATGTAAGCATTAATGGCCTTCCTTATAACAATTTATAATAAAACCAATGTCAGAAATGGTAACGCGCTCAAGATCATATATTATATACCCATGATGGTAATTTTAGAATATAAAATATATGGGTTTCGCGAATGACCAACTCAGAATTCCAACAGTAACAACCAGCACATAATTAACAAATCGGCGGCCGACTCGACCGTCTCCCACCACAACCCCCAGTGGGCTGCAGAACGAAAGATGTCTGTAAAAGTTGAAATATAAGACTTACACATTATCATTTTCATTTCTTTTATTTGTAATTGACATAGCTTGAAATTCCCAACTCCACCTTTTACCGGAATCGGCATCCGGGTCGCAGTTCAACTTTTAAATCCGTCCCAAAAATTCCCATTTGTATAAATAAAACCCCCAGCGCCCAGGCGAAACAAGAATCTCTACATTAGTATACACACGGAGCGCGAAACAAGACGACAGTTAAAAAAAACGGGACGTATTATGTTACTGATCTGCCCGCCCGTCTGTCCGCATTCCGTTCGCTTTTGGATTCCGAGTGATAACTTTAGTTAGTCTCAACTGAGTGGAATGAAATTTGGTATGTGGACTCTCCATCAAAATCGAGCCCTAGCACAACATACAGATCAAGTTCGAATTTGGGTTCCACCTGCCAATTTTCACCAGAGTTATGGCCCTTTGCTGGAATTACCACGGGCACATGCATTTAGCCACGCCTGTGTGATGCCCTTGTCTTGATATATATTTGTTAGGCCTAAGTTTAACACTTTCTATACTAATAGGTCGTTTGTTGAACTTATTATCTAAATATTTCTCTCAATAAATAGGGGTCCTTCTGCACTTTTATTTAGCTGCCATCCTTTTTATCACATTTACATCCCTCCAAATGAACAATAGATCATTCCGATGTACATTCTTTAACTGACTTTTTAATTGAGTATAGAAAGGGTTAACCTAATGGCCAGAAGAGAACTATGGAAGTACGGTTATATGACCGCGTTCATATATTGGCAAATGAACCTGGCATTTTTTGTGCAGGCATGTCGATACCGAAAACTATACTCTCAGGATCCAAACAAACATACCTGTACGATTATTAATTTCTCAGAAAAAGCCCACCCTATATGGTCCTTATTTGGGTGTGTATGTTTATTAAATTGTGTACATCAATACCATAAGATGTCACCCACTTTATCAGAACTGAACTGTGAGTCTGTGAAGCGTTTCGGGTGATCGAATATGTTCTTGAATAAATTTCAACACATGTCGATTTTCCTGATAGAGTGGACGTCAATGGTATTAATTTGTTCTCTACATGCAAGCAATTGTGATCCTTCAATGGGAATACGTTTGGCAAGTACAAATACTGTAATACATTTGAAATAATATTAGTGTATTTATATATATGTCAGGCACATCCTGAATTCGACTGCTATAGTGCCTGGTATTCCACTATTATGGTGGTATATGACCATTACCGTTTTGTGAATTTGATAAAAGAGGGATAATCCAAGATCATATTTCACACAAATTATTGAAAATCAGCGGAGCAAATAATTCGGTATCATACATACATTTAGTGCAGGATAATAATGATTAATCATGACGGCTCACGATCAGCAACCCAATTAACATTCAATTAGTTTAAATGTTGTTATGAAGGAGAGATTGAGTCATTTTGTTATTGTCATTTAGAAAGGCACATATTAGTAATATTATTGAATAACAACGCTGGCGCAAAAGATTGCACAACAAATTTTGTCGTAAGACTGTTCATTCGCTGCGATATTGTCAATAGTACATGTAATTTGGCTATGCACTGGTATGCGCCATCTTCTATTTCCAATGCAAATACAGGAAATATGAATATGTTATGGTCATATACCACTATAATAGTGGAATTCAGGATGCGCATGACCTGTTATATGTGCAATATTTTTCTTACTTCTAGCAGTATGGTATGTTAAGTACATGTACATCTAACTTTATTTAATTTTATGTGCCAAATGTTTCCACCTGTGCTATAATTATGCCCGATACTATAATTAGATTTCTTGAAAATGTCCATCCTGTACTATTATTATGCGCCGTACTATTATTTGGATCCCGAGAGTAGTGTGGCTGAAAACGCTCGCAAAAATAAGATGCTGATAACCACACGATAAGTGATACCTCCGACTGCATGTATACTGTAAATAAACATTCAACTATCTCGCAAGAAATTATTGTAAGGAATGTTAATAGCGCCTTTACATGTGGAACTACAGAAAATGTCTCACTATGGAATGACAGGTTCCTATCTATTACATGATCCTACACTTTTTCTATTCAATAAACCCATTCTATAAATTGTGATATTGCATAACAGGAAGTAGTGCCAGGTGACCTTTGACTTCAAGTTTGTCGTCTGTATATACATTCCATATACGTTACGTCTCAACACGATAAGGCTTCCAATATTTTTCCAACATACTCTAATGAATGAAGAGTTTGAAAAGTTATTTCATTAAATATACGCCATTAAATACGTCAAAGAGTCTTTATTTATCTGGGAATATTTCTTTACGCGGGCAAACAGCGCATAGTTACGTGAAACGTCGTCACGTCCCATTTGTTGATTTAAGTATGTTTTATCGATGTTTTTGATAATGTAATAAATAGAATCTACAACTCGTCCCCAAAACGAGTGCAGTAAGTTAGGTCTGGACCTCGCCAAACGCTGGGTCCATACCTAATTTACTGGACTCGTTTTGTAAATTCCGCTATGAACTGGGGACTGTTGTAGTTCCTCTATTTATAAAATACATGAATGTTCAGTCCGGGAGCTAATAGGGGTACCCTTGCACACACCCTGGGACTTAACTTCACCCCATTAATTTTGTTCCTTATTATGTCCTTCAACTTTTAAGCAATGTTAACAAGAAAACAAGTGGCCTTTTAGACTCCAGACAAGATGGCGTCCATCATGGCCGCCGTTTTTCAGACCAGACCCTAGGTCAGTTTTATGCAAATTATAGCGGGAAAATCTTGTAAAATGTATACAAATGTATATATTTTCGTGAAGCTAAGACATAATGACACTTTTTTGGGCCAAAATTGAAACTCACCATCCAAGATGGCCGCCAAAATGGCCGCCGGAAGTTGAAAATATGACATTTTTTCACAAATATCTTCTAGATCAATTCATGCTGTTTGGAACTGGTTGAGTAATATGACTTTATTTAGTGTTTTGTATATTAACTGATTATCGGAGCAATTAAATGTGCAACTAATGGGGTCCTAGCCACTTCTGATCCCTCAAAATTTCGATTTTACAGAACGCGGTACAAAATTTTACAAAAAATCACAATTGGGATTCTAGTCATATTTCAACAAGAAATGAAAAGAACATTGTAATGTAAATGAGGCATATCATTACCTATGAATATTCCAAATCTCTGGAACCAAAAATCTTACCTTGGCTCAAAATGGCTGCGAAAATGGCCGCCAAAATATGGAAAATGGTAAATATTGCTCCAGGGTGTCCTGCAATCGCTTACAAGTTGTGGTTGATGTATACAATTGGCTAATCTGTATTCTATACATTGCATACTAACATGTCTGATGCACCGTGGATCATTTTTACTATTGTCACCACTGACATCACCAGAAATATGGGATTTTTCTCTCACAAACTTGACATAAATATCGGCAAAAATTCACTTTTCAGGGTTCGACCATTTGTTCAAGTAAAATGCAACTATCTTTGGTATCAAAGGTGTTTATTGTTTTGGTCTATCTTAAGTGAGTCACAATGTGGTGTTAAAAGACTAAAATGCTCAAGATGGCTTCCAAAATGGCAACCAAATTTGTAAAAAGTTAAAAGTTAAGTTAATAACATATCCCGAACATTATTCTCTGCGTTATCCGAAAAAGATAGCAAATTGTGACTCACTTGCAATTAGTTATTTTACGTATTAGTTAATTAACTGACAAATACGTTCTATTATATTTGTCCCAGTTCCGTATGGGGCATGACAAATTCATTTTAAAGTTGCAGTATGGAATTTTGCGGAGAACCTCTTTTGTGATTCTGGCCATATTATTGAAAGGAAATGGGCAGAACTTTGAGACGGAACTGAGATAAACCATCATGATATGTGGGTAGTCAGGCCCACTATGATACAAATTTATCAACTGGACACAGGGTGGAAGCCAAGATGGCAGCCAGGGGGTTACTCTATGACCATAGATGAGGATAACAGGGAGTTATTGTATGGTCATGAATGATGTGTGGGTATATAGGAGTCCCCTGTTAGTGACGGTGGGACATATATTTATATATGTTGTGGATGTGTTATCATTGATGGTGTATGGGGAGTAGATGTATGATCTTGGATGGCGTGTATATAACTTATGAGTGGCAAGTATGGAACTTATGAGTGGTCGTATGTGCGGGTATTGGTATATCTGGAAGGGCTCACCATTGGTATTGTGCATATGTATACCTGGATTGACTCTATGGTCATGTGTATGGCGAATAGGTATACATGTAGTGGCTGTATGGTCCATGGTGAGGTGAATAGGTATACAACGAGTGAATGTATGATCGTGAATGTAGTGAATATGTATACATAGAGTGACTGTTTGGTCATGTGTCGGGTGTAGGTGTATACCTGGTGTTCATGCATGGTGACTTGTGACTGTTTCGTCATTTGTGGTATGTACGGGTATAACCAAGTATGGCTGCATGATCAGGTGTACGTGTATAAAGTGGGTTACTATGTTGTCATTTGTGTGGTGTTTATGTACATATGGAGTGACTTGGGTAATGGGTGGGTTGTAGATGTGTATCTTGGGTGGCTATCGCTTTCCACAATAACTCAATGGTATGTTAATCAATAGAGAGGTCATGTCAGAGAGTTCTCCATCTTGATGATGTTTATGTAGATGGGGGGGGGGGGGGGCGTTAAGCGTGGAAAGCGATAGCCACTCATTAGCACACAGTCATTACATATATATATATACTAGAAGGTGACCCGACTTCGTCCGGGCTTTGACCTTGAATTGTCTATTTTGAAGGCCAAGGTCAAGTGGGGTCACGATTTGACCCGTCCAAAACACAGTTCCCGAACAAAAGTACCCGACAAAAGTACCCGTCGAAATCCATCCGGTTTTACCCGATTTGACCTTGAATTGACCATTTTGAAGGTCAAGGTCAGGTGGACCAACACCCCAAAAATGGTGGAAATCGGCCCAGCGGATACCGGGAAATCGGCCCATCGGATACCGAGATACCCTATGCATCAAATTTCGTCCGTAAAAATCCGCCAGTTTAACCCGATTTGATTTCCACTGAAGTATATAAACGCGCCTCATATACACACGCTCATTAATTATCAAGTTTCAACGTAAAGATAAATTACCATCGGTGCCCGAGATATCGCCAAGACGTCTGAAACAGTCAAATGCATCGGCCGGAGAAGAGTTAACGTGATCTAACTTTATGACCTCTAACGACGTCGTAGAAGTTACGCATTGTTTTTACCCTGATAGAAGATCGTACCACTTCTTCTTAATAATTGAGGCAGATAACTAAAACGGATACATACATATTATATATCGTTGGAAAGAGGAAATACGAGAGATTCTCATAGTGTCATTATTATGACTGGCATGTTATTATTCGCGCTCTTTCGAATCGATTTGTAAGCACCGAACTGAAATATATTAGCGCAAAACGGCGTAAAAAACAGATTTGACCTTGTCACGTGAAAAGTTGACCTCGCACGGACAAATTAATAGGCCTATGTTGGTCCTGACCCGAAAATACCCCCACATACCAAGTTTCATCGAAATCGGCTGGGCCATTTTCGAGTCCATCGATTACAAACACACAAACAAACAAACAAACAAACAGATCTTCCAAAATATATAATAGATAAAACACCACAGACGTAACAATATAGTGACCACTGTATACATGTACACCTGACCCATGACCACGGATGACCATACAGCCATGCGTCACAATGCAGGCACACTGGGTATACTCCTAAACATGACCCATAACCATAAAGTCACTCCTTGTATACCCATTCATCTCACCGTTGGCCATAAGGTCACCCCCTGTATACCTATTCTCCAAACGCATGGTCAAATAGACAATCAATATCTACATCAACACCACAACAATGACCATAAAGTCATTCCGGTATACATATGCACCTCACCAATGGCCATATATATAGCCACTCGCTTCATACACATACCCTCACCCATATCACCTGGTATACTGTAATCAGGAAACAATATTTTTGTTTGCAGTGTCAACGTTCAAGGACCGACTTGTGTCCTTATGATTGTAATGTTTTGGTAGACAGAATTGTGTTTTCCAGTTGAGGTCACTGCTCATAAAGTTTATTTTGCCACAATACTTGACCGAACGTCCTCAGGCGAATCAGGCGACATTACAACTAGTACAACTACGCAAGAAGCAGAACAGTGGGATTTAATACGACACATAAGAGGAGTCGGAATCTTTTGTATATACATAGCTATGTTATGAACACATTTGATACGCGAAATATATACATTTCGGGGTCGGTGGCTTCAGCACACTACGTTTGTTTTTCTCAAGCGAAAAATTCAAGATATATAGTGATTTGAAGCTTTTAATTTTTCTCCGCGTTCGGTTCTGGGATTCATAAGTACGGTCGATAAGTATGTTAAATGTTTGTATACCGACTTTACTGAATGCATCAGAGACTCATACTCAAGTTTGTCAGTCGTAGACTTCACAAAATTCGGTTCTTCAGCGTGGAATAACACACATCATTCACTATTAATTCTTTCCTGATGTGTTAACGATAAAGATTTTTCCCCACATTCGTACGAACAGACATGGAAAACAGCTCGTTAAATATGCTATCAGTCAGTATCAGTATCTTTCATATCACACACGGTATAGATATCGATATTATATGTCTTTATCGACCCATTTTATTAGCACACAAAGTATAGATATCGATAATATTATGTCTTTATCGACCCATTTTATTAGCTCGACTTTTGATATATCGGTTGGCGTTCGTCCGTCCGTCAACAATTTCCTTTGGCACACCATGCAGGTCACATCTCTAATCCGATTGCCACCAAACTGCACATGGATCGTCGGGGTGACCTCTTGATGGGAGCTATCGAGTGTTTTCCCTGAAATGCGTTGAAAAACATAGCCGCCAGCAGCGGTTTTGAATTTAAAATTTGAATATATCGGCACACCCCGCAGCCCGGATTTATTGCAGAAATGTTTTGGATCACCAATAGAAGGAAGCTATGGAGTTTCGATGAAAAACATGGACGCCGGCAGCCATCTTAAATTTTACTCTTTGTGTGACTAAATCATTTGGCACACCCTGCAGACCACATCCCTCATCTGATCATCAACAAACTTAATATTAATATTCAGGGTAAACTCTAGATGGAAACCATCGCTTTTTTTCCGATATTCGTTGAAAAACATGGCTGCCAGCGTCCATCTTGGATTTTACTCTTTGCATAATAACATTCTTAGGTACAACATACAGGCCACATACCTCATCCGATCATCACCTAACTTCATACCAATATTCGGAGTGACCTCCAGATGGAAGCCATCGATTATTTCAGAAATTCATTAAAAAAACCAGCAGCCATCTTGGATTTCAAATTTGAATCCATCGGCACAGCCTACAGCCCGCATTTATGAGAGAAATCTTTTGAAAATTTACAGGAATGTTTAGGATCACCTCTAGTTGGGAGCTATCGAATTTGAACGGCAATGCCAGGCATCCATCTTGTATTTTACAGTTGTTACTGTGTGTGTGTGACTAAATCCTTTGGTACGCCCTACAGACTACATCCCTTGTCCGATCATCACCAAACGGTATGTGGATCTTCACGGTGACCCCCAGGTGGGAGCTTCGATTATATTCGAAATTCGTTTAAAACATGGCTGTCATCGACCTTCTTGGATGTTACTCTTTGCATGACTAAATCCTTCGGCACACCCTACATGGCACACCCCTTATCCTATCGTCACAAAACTACATATTGATTTCGGGGTGACCTCTACATGGGAGCCATTGATTATGTCCGAGATTCGTTGAAAAACATGGCCACCAGCAGCCATCGTGGAATTCAAATTTGAATCCATCGGCACACACTGCAGCCCGCATTTAGCGGATAAATGTTTTGGAAAATTACAGGCATGTTTAGGACCAACACTTGATGGGAGCTATCGAATTTGAACGATTTGTTATGAAAAACATGGCCGCCAGCAGCTATCTTGGATTTTACTCTTCTCGTGACTAAATCCTTCGGAACACCTTACATGTAACACCCCTCCTCCGATCGTCACCAAATTTCACATGATTGTTCCGAGTGACCTCTAGATTTGAGACATCCAATTGTTTTTCCGAAATTCGTTAAAAATCATGGCCAATAGCAGAAATCTTGTATTTCACATGTTAATTTATCGGCATTCCCCGCCGCCCACATTTATTGGTGAAATGAAAATAATTTCAACTGCACGATACATGCCATTTACTCGCTGTACTGAAACTGTTTAACTTTCCTTCTTCTTTATCATTCTATTCATTGCTCAGCAAAACAATTATTTCTCCCCGAGTCGAGCTACATTGTCATAGACACTTTCATTCCTTCCTTTATTTGTAATTTCGAGGTTCAAATGAGCCATACAGCTAAACAGTCCGGGATTTCTTTTCCGTCGTGATATGCTCATGCAAGTTGCTACTAGAAGTCAAACTTCATGCAGAGTTCAGTGTCCTAGCTACGCAGGAATTACCACTGCCCACACCAACACGTAATGTGAAAAAATGTCACATCTATTTATTTGAGATTTTTGTAGGTTACAATTCATGCTGAATTATTTTAAGAAACTGAACTGTCCATATTCATTTGAAAATTGTTTAGATCAAGCCAGAATGAATTGGAATTGACAAAACACTTTAAAAAAAGTTAGATTTAATTATTTAATTAAGTAAATACACATGCCGGCAGCGTTCAGACATAGCCTAGCGAGGTGACTGAACTCTGTTTTGCAGCTTGTCCAGAAGGGACGCGTAACAAAACGTATTAACCAATCAAACATATTGTAAAACAGCTCACATACAAGTCACCATTAACCCTTTACCCAACAGAAGGGCCCTGTGCCAATGCATTCTCTTATATATGCGAGTCGACCATATGTCGCCTCGCATATATAAGAGAATGCATTGGCTTAACACATTAAAAATTATAAAATTGTTAATGAATGTAAGAAAAAATGGTAAAAAAAGATTTTTTTTAGGCCAATGCATTCTCTTATATATGCGAGGCGACCTATGGTCGACTCGCATATATAAGAGAATGCATTTGCACAGGGCATAACTGTAACTATCACAATGTGGTCAAGGAGCCGGTTCCAATGATATCCATATTTGTATGGTTCTATTGAGACAGACCGAAGATATTTTAGGCTGTTGAAGCTTTATTTGGCCGGTTTTGGCAGGTTTGTTGGGTAAAGGGTTAAGGTGACATGAACCACGCGTAATGGTAAATGTTAAAAATCAAAACGGTTTTAAAAATTATAATTATTAAAAATTACATTGACAATGGATATACTTTGTTCTTATTTTTTGTATTGATAACTCCCCAGTGACGATATTTCGGATTTTGAAGCCATTGTTATGTAAACATTACTGTTTCAGTGAAAGTCATTTTATAAACAAACATAATCAAATACAATTGCAAATAAAATGTTTTAGTTGAAAATATGTATTTTCTGGAATATGTTTTCATTATTCTGAGATTTTGCGATGTAGACTTCTTGATTTTATCAGAATTTGCTCGACTGTTTGTTGATAAAACGGCTGGCACTGTAACAGTAATGTCCACTTGACAAAGGCATTAAAGGCCCACTTAATTTTCGAGTCGCCGATATTTTTGTTTATACTGCCTTGATATACATTTTTAATAGCAATCAATGCCATAAAATATTAAAATACTATAATTCATCACTTTTTGGAACGTCTGTGTCTCAGAAGGTGCCCATAAAGAAATTAAAAAAAACTTATATCATAAAATCATTTCTCCCGTTATGGCTCCCAGAATGCGACAGAATTCAAACAAAAGTTTATTTTCAATGGAAAGGGAATAACTCTATATCGATATATTCTCCTTCCATTGAAAATAATATACTTTACGTAGAAACTTCACAGAACAGACGTCGGTTTCTCAACAAACAAAAAACACGTTCACAGTTTAGTAGATAGACGGTAGCATGGACCTTTATACTCTGTCGTGGACAAACAACTTTTAAAAGTCATTGCATCTATACAAATCCGGCAGATTTTCTTCAGCATGAAACAATAGAGAGCGTTTAGTCTAATCTGATATGGTATACTATCAGGAACTTTTATGTCACACATTCGCGAGCACTAACAAAGAGCTAAAAATGTACCATGTTTTGTTTCAGTGCATGCATGTCCAGTCTTAAAATCGTGATTTTATCAACTATATATTATTCAAACCAAATTACGCATATATAATCTTTTAGGCTCAAATGGGTCGTGACGTTTAACACCTCCAAGACTGGAGCTTCTTAAAAATGTGCGAAAACCCTGTGCCAAAGTATTCTCTTATATATGCGAGTCTCAGATTGGGAGCCTCGCATATATAAGAGAATGCATTGGTATAACAATATTTACCTTGTACACTGTAAGCCAGTGCATTCTCTTATATATGCGAGGCTCCCAATGATAGATTCGCATGTAAAATAATTCACTGTCACAGGACAGGTAATGCTTTAAAACGTACCAATGTTATTTATATGGTGTCAAATCGGACATTGGGTCTTCAATCCCTTCATTGCGTGAGCTGTGCAAAATTAAAGACCCTGTGCCATTGCATATATAAGAGAATACACCGGTTTACAAGATAAAGGTAAATATTGTTAGGCCAATGCATTATACTCTTATATATGCGAGGCGCCCTATGGGCGACTCGCATATATAAGAGAACGCATTGGCACAGGATTTTCGCAAAATTTCAGGAATCTCCAGCAATGAAAGGGTTATACCAATATTTAATTACTGGTGTTGCAAACTTTGAACAATGCTTGACGTTGCAGGTGGGAGTATGCATTATCATGGTTATGTGTTATCTGCAAAGGTACGCCCAATCTACAGTGGGTAGACAAATATGTAAAGACAACTATAAGATATACTATCGTTTTCTATAATGAATTTATATATCAAGGGTTCGCAGTTTGTTCTCTAAACCCTTAAATACATACGTCACGTATAATGATGAATGCACACTTCTCTAAACATCGGAAGTGATGATATAGGATTATAAACAGATACATAATAACTGGAGTACGAGGCACTTTAAAGATGATCTATCTCTTACTGTAACAAGTTTTATATAGTTTCCTGGGTATAAAATAATAAATATGAATCGATTACTCCTGTGCGGAATCGCTTCTATCAAATAATGTTGATTTTATTTCGAATTTTAGGTATAATGTATACAATCAATTGCGACATTTTACGGGCTATTCTATGAAACTTCAGGTGATTTCAGATATAGCAATAGAGTTCTACTGTTTGCAACGCTCTAAACGTTTCCACGATGCTCGCGGAAATGTTCGGACCGTAGAAAGCGGGATAACTCGATCTTATTTTCACCAAGTTAAAATGTTAAATATTTTGCTCTACAACATCGGGAATAAACCACTTTATTGTGCCTTTATAGACAGATAATATGCCCAATATGCATTATGTCCTGTTGGTCAGTGCATGAGTTATTTGTAGTCTTGAAATTGGATTTTATAACAAAAATATTTTGCTGTTGTAATTGTTGCCAGAAGGAGATAGACCATTTTTAAGGGCCAGGCGTGTTTTAAACCCGATCAACAATTGCTAGACATATTCAACAAATAATTTCTCTTGATCTAACTTGAATCTCAGATCTATCTTGAATATCGCATATCCCCACACCATTGTATATATAATCTGAACAGTTATAACAGAGGTATAAACAATGGATATTAATACATTTGTGTGATTGGAAATATTATTTTCAATTTTGTCCCTTTAGGTAACAATGACTGCTAAAATAATTAATAATTTCACACAACAATCCAATCACCGAATAGCTTATTGTCTTGGCGCCATGAGAGGAAACACCATACTCATTTATTACAATGAAGAACAAACACGGTGGGGAATCACGTGGTTTTAAGGTTAAGGAGTACCACGCATACAAAATGACCGAGGCTGGTGCAAACGCCCAAATAACAGAATATATGAGGAACTGACACAAAACATAGCATTTTGACTGTTACGAGCATCGGCTAGTTTATTTTTGAAACAAGTTGATACCTTATTTGTTCTGAAATACTCAGTAGTTTTATAGAACATTTTGACCAAAGTTGCCAGTCGGTGTTGCGTGGAATACACCAGTCCATACATCTTGGAGAATCCTTCGACTGACGACTTTGGTCAGAATGTTAGAGCAAATAAATGCGCATTTGGACACAAATGATATATCCGGTTGTTTGAAAAATAGTATAGCATCTCCTCGTAGATGACAAAATACTATATATGTAGTTTATTACCTTTTCCCTCGTTTCTGGTCGCGTTTTCGATCGTCTCGACCAGTGTCATTTGCGTCATTTGGTGTTGTGGGCTAGAATCCAGAAAAAATTGGTCTCCGCAGGAAACACTGATTTCACATCAGTATACTAGACTTGGTTGCATTTATAACCGTTTTCGCAAAAGATATATGCGAAAATAGCACAAGCAAACGTGCCTGCTTCAGAATCAAATTACCACAGTTGAATAGCCAAGGATGTACCCTTTCCAACAATGTATAGCACGACATCGTGTGTTGCGCCGATGTTTACTTATGGTGTTTTGTAATAACGATCCCGCCTTAGCTGCGTGTAATTTTCCTCCGGACAAATTGCTTAGCGAAAAATCCCCCTAATAGGCGGACAACATATTCAATAAGTTCCCGTCTCGCAACGATTTGGCCTCACAGACATATCAGCGGCTTATCAATTCCTTCGAGATAAATGATTGAACCAATCTACCCTAACAAGGGGGATTTTTTCACGGTTGTATGTCGCGCGAATAGTATTGGCTGGCTGCCAGGTATTCACACCCAACATCGGAACGCGGCTTATTATTTGAAATCATTTGTGAGCAGTGGTGGCTGCGAGGAAGTCAAATTATATGTCCATCATAACATGGGTCGCCTTCGTTGGAGATGATGGAATTAAGCCTCAACCAAATTTGTTGTCAAGTTGATGTGGGGGGCTTATATGACCTTGACCTTGACCATAAAACGACCTTGACCTCTGTTGAAAGACATCTCACTTAAATGGCCATTTTGCTAGATATGTGTTGCGATGTACGCGCTCATGTCAATATTCAGAGGCCTTTTATAGCTATCCTTTAGAAATATACCGGTATCGAGGCTCCTACATACTCGAGTCTGTATCTGACGAACAGAAACATGGGAGTACGATATCAATTTAAACTTGACCTCCATAAAGAATCTATTATATATTTGAGGAAAGTTTGTGGTCTGTGCGTGTGGGTGTGTGTGTATGTATGTGTGTGTGTGTTTCCGCGATGGAATCGGAAACGGCTAACCGATTTTGACGAAACTTGGTACGGGTATGTAGTTTGACCTGAGGACTAACATGGGTATATCCGTTTGCCCGTGCGGCGTGACCTTGACCTTCAAATGACCTTGAACTCAAGTTCTCCGCTGAGCCGATTTTCACCAAATTTGGTATGTGGGGGTAGTTTCAGGCGCTGAGCAATTTCGTCACACCCGGATGCCCGTGCGGCGTGAACTTGAGATTTTAAATGACATTGAACTCTATCTGGGTATCCACTGGGCCGATTTCCACCATTTTTTGGGGGTGTTGGTGTAGATGGGGATGCCAACAAATTTCGTCTCACCCACATGCCCGTCAGACAGGTACCCAGCTAAAACCTAATGTATAGTTTGTGACTTTTGTCTGTTAGCTATGGCCGGGAAAACTTCCGGACGGATTTCGACGAAACTTGATACCTAAGTGTACGTTTGTCCGGGAAGTGTTTTGGACGGGTCAAAGTGTGATGCTTGATCTTCAAAATGGTCTATTCAAGATCAAATCGGGTAATAGTGGCGGATTTCGACGATATTCGATAGCTAGGGATACTTTTGTCCGGGCAGTGTTTTGGACGGCTTAACTCGTAACCCCGACCTGACATTGACATTCAAAACGGTAAATTCAAGGTCAAATCTGGTCAAATTTCGCATAACTAGATCCGACGAAGCACCGCGTGTGGTTGCCCCGTTACGTGTCACGTACGATCATATAATAGTTTGTATACCGACTTTACTGAATGCATCAGAGACTCATACTCAAGTTTGTCAGTCGTAGACTTCACAAAAATCGGTTCTTCAGCATGGAATAACACACATCATTCACTATTAATTCTTTCCTGATGTGTTAACGATAAAGATTTTCCCCCACATTCGTACGAACAGACATGGAAAACAGCTCGTTAAATATGCTGTCAGTCAGTATCAGTATCTTTCATATCACACACAGTTTAGATATCGATATTATATGTCTTTATCGACCCATTTTATTAGCACACAAAGTATAGATATCGATAATATTATGTCTTTATCGACCCATTTTATTAGCTCGACTTTTGATATATCGGTTGGCGTTCGTCCGTCCGTCAACAATTTCCTTTGGCACACCATACATGTCACATTTCTAATCCGATTGCCACCAAACTGCACATGGATCGTCGGGGTGACCTCTTGATGGGAGCTATCGAGTGTTTTCCCCGAAATGCGTTGAAAAACATAGCCGCCAGCAGCGGTTTTGAATTTAAAATTTGAATATATCGGCACACCCCGCAGCCCGGATTTATTGCAGAAATGTTTTTTAAAACTTATATGTATGTTTTGGATCACCAATAGAAGGAAGCTATGGAGTTTCGATGAAAAACATGGACGCCGGCAGCCATCTTAAATTTTACTCTTTGTGTGACTAAATCATTTGGCACACCCTGCAGACCACATCCCTCATCTGATCATCAACAAACTTAATATTAATATTCAGGGTGAACTCTAGATGGAAACCATCGCTTTTTTCCCGATATTCGTTGAAAAACATGGCTGCCAGCGTCCATCTTAGATTTTACTCTTTGCATAATAACATTCTTAGGTACAACATATACAGGCCACATACCTCATCCGATCATTACCTAACTTCATACCAATATTCGGAGTGCATGACCTCCAGATGGAAGCCTTCGATTATTTCAGAAATTCATTAAAAAAAACAGCAGCCATCTTGGATTTCAAATTTGAATCCATCGGAACAGCCTACAGCCCGCATTTATGAGAGAAATCTTTTGAAAATTTACAGGAATGTTTAGGATCACCTCTAGTTGGGAGCTATCGAATTTGAACGGCAATGCCAGGCATCCATCTTGTATTTTACAGTTTTTACTGTGTGTGTGTGACTAAATCCTTTGGTACGCCCTACAGACTACATCCCTTGTCCGATCATCACCAAACTGTATGTGGATCTTCATGGTGACCCCCAGGTGGGAGCTTCGATTATATTCGAAATTCATTAAAAACATGGCTGTCATCGACCTTCTTGGATGTTACTCTTTGCATGACTAAATCCTTCGGCACACCCTACATGCCACACCCCTTATCCTATCGTCACAAAACTCCATATGGATTTCGGGGTGACCTCTACATGGGAGCCATTGATTATGTCCGAGATTCGTTGAAAAACATGGCCACCAGCAGCCATCGTGGAATTCAAATTTGAATCCATCGGCACACACTGCAGCCCGCATTTAGCGGATAAATGTTTTGGAAAATTACAGGCATGTTTAGGACCAACACTTGATGGGAGCTATCGAATTTGAACGATTTTTTATGAAAAACATGGCCGCCAGCAGCTATCTTGGATTTTACTCTTCTCGTGACTAAATCCTTCGGAACACCTTACATGTAACACAACTCCTCCGATCGTCACCAAATTTCACATGATTGTTCCGAGTGACCTCTAGATTTGAGACATCCAATTGTTTTTCCGAAATTCGTTAAAAATCATGGCCAATAGCAGAAATCTTGTATTTCACATGTTAATTTATCGGCATTCCCCGCCGCCCACATTTATTGGTGAAATGAAAATAATTTCAACTGCACGATACATGCCATTTACTCGCTGTACTGAAACTGTTTGACTTTCCTTCTTCTTTATCATTCTATTCATTGCTCAGCAAAACAATTATTTCTCCCCAAGTCGAGCTACATTGTCATAGACACTTTCATTCCTTCCTTTATTTGTAATTTCGAGGTTCAAATGAGCCATACAGCTAAACAGTCCGGGATTTCTTTCCCGTCGTGATATGCTCATGCAAGTTGCTACTAGAAGTCAAACTTCATGCAGAGTTCAGTGTCCTAGCTACGCAGGAATTACCACTGCCCACACCAACACGTAATGTGAAAAAATGTCACATCTATTTATTTGAGATTTTTGTAGGTTACAATTCATGCTGAATTATTTTAAGAAACTGAACTGTCCATATTCATTTGAAAATTGTTTAGATCAAGCCAGAATGAATTGGAATTGACAAAACACTTTAAAAAAAGTTAGATTTAATTATTTAATTAAGTAAATACACATGCCGGCAGCGTTCAGACATAGCCTAGCGAGGTGACTGAACTCTGTTTTGCAGCTTGTCCAGAAGGGACGCGTAACAAAACGTATTAACCAATCAAACATATTGTAAAACAGCTCACATACAAGTCACCATTAACCCTTTACCCAACAGAAGGGCCCTGTGCCAATGCATTCTCTTATATATGCGAGTCGACCATATGTCGCCTCGCATATATAAGAGAATGCATTGGCTTAACACATTAAAAATTATAAAATTGTTAATGAATGTAAGAAAATATGGTAAAAAAAGATTTTTTTTAGGCCAATGCATTCTCTTATATATGCGAGGCGACCTATGGTCGACTCGCATATATAAGAGAATGCATTTGCACAGGGCATAACTGTAACTATCACAATGTGGTCAAGGAGCCGGTTCCAATGATATCCATATTTGTATGGTTCTATTGAGACAGACCGAAGATATTTTAGGCTGTTGAAGCTTTATTTGGCCGGTTTTGGCAGGTTTGTTGGGTAAAGGGTTAAGGTGACATGAACCACGCGTAATGGTAAATGTTAAAAATCAAAACGGTTTTAAAAATTATAATTATTAAAAATTACATTGACAATGGATATACTTTGTTCTTATTTTTTGTATTGATAACTCCCCAGTGACGATATTTCGGATTTTGAAGCCATTGTTATGTAAACATTACTGTTTCAGTGAAAGTCATTTTATAAACAAACATAACCAAATACAATTGCAAATAAAATGTTTTAGTTGAAAATATGTATTTTCTGGAATATGTTTTCATTATTCTGAGATTTTGCGATGTAGACTTCTTGATTTTATCAGAATTTGCTCGACTGTTTGTTGATAAAACGGCTGGCACTGTAACAGTAATGTCCACTTGACAAAGGCATTAAAGGCCCACTTAATTTTCGAGTCGCCGATATTTTTGTTTATACTGCCTTGATATACATTTTTAATAGCAATCAATGCCATAAAATATTAAAATACTATAATTCATCACTTTTTGGAACGTCTGTGTCTCAGAAGGTGCCCATAAAGAAATTAAAAAAAACTTATATCATAAAATCATTTCTCCCGTTATGGCTCCCAGAATGCGACAGAATTCAAACAAAAGTTTATTTTCAATGGAAAGGGAATAACTCTATATCGATATATTCTCCTTCCATTGAAAATAATATACTTTACGTAGAAACTTCACAGAACAGACGTCGGTTTCTCAACAAACAAAAAACACGTTCACAGTTTAGTAGATAGACGGTAGCATGGACCTTTATACTCTGTCGTGGACAAACAACTTTTAAAAGTCATTGCATCTATACAAATCCGGCAGATTTTCTTCAGCATGAAACAATAGAGAGCGTTTAGTCTAATCTGATATGGTATACTATCAGGAACTTTTATGTCACACATTCGCGAGCACTAACAAAGAGCTAAAAATGTACCATGTTTTGTTTCAGTGCATGCATGTCCAGTCTTAAAATCGTGATTTTATCAACTATATATTATTCAAACCAAATTACGCATATATAATCTTTTAGGCTCAAATGGGTCGTGACGTTTAACACCTCCAAGACTGGAGCTTCTTAAAAATGTGCGAAAACCCTGTGCCAAAGTATTCTCTTATATATGCGAGTCTCAGATTGGGAGCCTCGCATATATAAGAGAATGCATTGGTATAACAATATTTACCTTGTACACTGTAAGCCAGTGCATTCTCTTATATATGCGAGGCTCCCAATGATAGATTCGCATGTAAAATAATTCACTGTCACAGGACAGGTAATGCTTTAAAACGTACCAATGTTATTTATATGGTGTCAAATCGGACATTGGGTCTTCAATCCCTTCATTGCGTGAGCTGTGCAAAATTAAAGACCCTGTGCCATTGCATATATAAGAGAATACACCGGTTTACAAGATAAAGGTAAATATTGTTAGGCCAATGCATTATACTCTTATATATGCGAGGCGCCCTATGGGCGACTCGCATATATAAGAGAACGCATTGGCACAGGATTTTCGCAAAATTTCAGGAATCTCCAGCAATGAAAGGGTTATACCAATATTTAATTACTGGTGTTGCAAACTTTGAACAATGCTTGACGTTGCAGGTGGGAGTATGCATTATCATGGTTATGTGTTATCTGCAAAGGTACGCCCAATCTACAGTGGGTAGACAAATATGTAAAGACAACTATAAGATATACTATCGTTTTCTATAATGAATTTATATATCAAGGGTTCGCAGTTTGTTCTCTAAACCCTTAAATACATACGTCACGTATAATGATGAATGCACACTTCTCTAAACATCGGAAGTGATGATATAGGATTATAAACAGATACATAATAACTGGAGTACGAGGCACTTTAAAGATGATCTATCTCTTACTGTAACAAGTTTTATATAGTTTCCTGGGTATAAAATAATAAATATGAATCGATTACTCCTGTGCGGAATCGCTTCTATCAAATAATGTTGATTTTATTTCGAATTTTAGGTATAATGTATACAATCAATTGCGACATTTTACGGGCTATTCTATGAAACTTCAGGTGATTTCAGATATAGCAATAGAGTTCTACTGTTTGCAACGCTCTAAACGTTTCCACGATGCTCGCGGAAATGTTCGGACCGTAGAAAGCGGGATAACTCGATCTTATTTTCACCAAGTTAAAATGTTAAATATTTTGCTCTACAACATCGGGAATAAACCACTTTATTGTGCCTTTATAGACAGATAATATGCCCAATATGCATTATGTCCTGTTGGTCAGTGCATGAGTTATTTGTAGTCTTGAAATTGGATTTTATAACAAAAATATTTTGCTGTTGTAATTGTTGCCAGAAGGAGATAGACCATTTTTAAGGGCCAGGCGTGTTTTAAACCCGATCAACAATTGCTAGACATATTCAACAAATAATTTCTCTTGATCTAACTTGAATCTCAGATCTATCTTGAATATCGCATATCCCCACACCATTGTATATATAATCTGAACAGTTATAACAGAGGTATAAACAATGGATATTAATACATTTGTGTGATTGGAAATATTATTTTCAATTTTGTCCCTTTAGGTAACAATGACTGCTAAAATAATTAATAATTTCACACAACAATCCAATCACCGAATAGCTTATTGTCTTGGCGCCATGAGAGGAAACACCATACTCATTTATTACAATGAAGAACAAACACGGTGGGGAATCACGTGGTTTTAAGGTTAAGGAGTACCACGCATACAAAATGACCGAGGCTGGTGCAAACGCCCAAATAACAGAATATATGAGGAACTGACACAAAACATAGCATTTTGACTGTTACGAGCATCGGCTAGTTTATTTTTGAAACAAGTTGATACCTTATTTGTTCTGAAATACTCAGTAGTTTTATAGAACATTTTGACCAAAGTTGCCAGTCGGTGTTGCGTGGAATACACCAGTCCATACATCTTGGAGAATCCTTCGACTGACGACTTTGGTCAGAATGTTAGAGCAAATAAATGCGCATTTGGACACAAATGATATATCCGGTTGTTTGAAAAATAGTATAGCATCTCCTCGTAGATGACAAAATACTATATATGTAGTTTATTACCTTTTCCCTCGTTTCTGGTCGCGTTTTCGATCGTCTCGACCAGTGTCATTTGCGTCATTTGGTGTTGTGGGCTAGAATCCAGAAAAAATTGGTCTCCGCAGGAAACACTGATTTCACATCAGTATACTAGACTTGGTTGCATTTATAACCGTTTTCGCAAAAGATATATGCGAAAATAGCACAAGCAAACGTGCCTGCTTCAGAATCAAATTACCACAGTTGAATAGCCAAGGATGTACCCTTTCCAACAATGTATAGCACGACATCGTGTGTTGCGCCGATGTTTACTTATGGTGTTTTGTAATAACGATCCCGCCTTAGCTGCGTGTAATTTTCCTCCGGACAAATTGCTTAGCGAAAAATCCCCCTAATAGGCGGACAACATATTCAATAAGTTCCCGTCTCGCAACGATTTGGCCTCACAGACATATCAGCGGCTTATCAATTCCTTCGAGATAAATGATTGAACCAATCTACCCTAACAAGGGGGATTTTTTCACGGTTGTATGTCGCGCGAATAGTATTGGCTGGCTGCCAGGTATTCACACCCAACATCGGAACGCGGCTTATTATTTGAAATCATTTGTGAGCAGTGGTGGCTGCGAGGAAGTCAAATTATATGTCCATCATAACATGGGTCGCCTTCGTTGGAGATGATGGAATTAAGCCTCAACCAAATTTGTTGTCAAGTTGATGTGGGGGGCTTATATGACCTTGACCTTGACCATAAAACGACCTTGACCTCTGTTGAAAGACATCTCACTTAAATGGCCATTTTGCTAGATATGTGTTGCGATGTACGCGCTCATGTCAATATTCAGAGGCCTTTTATAGCTATCCTTTAGAAATATACCGGTATCGAGGCTCCTACATACTCGAGTCTGTATCTGACGAACAGAAACATGGGAGTACGATATCAATTTAAACTTGACCTCCATAAAGAATCTATTATATATTTGAGGAAAGTTTGTGGTCTGTGCGTGTGGGTGTGTGTGTATGTATGTGTGTGTGTGTTTCCGCGATGGAATCGGAAACGGCTAACCGATTTTGACGAAACTTGGTACGGGTATGTAGTTTGACCTGAGGACTAACATGGGTATATCCGTTTGCCCGTGCGGCGTGACCTTGACCTTCAAATGACCTTGAACTCAAGTTCTCCGCTGAGCCGATTTTCACCAAATTTGGTATGTGGGGGTAGTTTCAGGCGCTGAGCAATTTCGTCACACCCGGATGCCCGTGCGGCGTGAACTTGAGATTTTAAATGACATTGAACTCTATCTGGGTATCCACTGGGCCGATTTCCACCATTTTTTGGGGGTGTTGGTGTAGATGGGGATGCCAACAAATTTCGTCTCACCCACATGCCCGTCAGACAGGTACCCAGCTAAAACCTAATGTATAGTTTGTGACTTTTGTCTGTTAGCTATGGCCGGGAAAACTTCCGGACGGATTTCGACGAAACTTGATACCTAAGTGTACGTTTGTCCGGGAAGTGTTTTGGACGGGTCAAAGTGTGATGCTTGATCTTCAAAATGGTCTATTCAAGATCAAATCGGGTAATAGTGGCGGATTTCGACGATATTCGATAGCTAGGGATACTTTTGTCCGGGCAGTGTTTTGGACGGCTTAACTCGTAACCCCGACCTGACATTGACATTCAAAACGGTAAATTCAAGGTCAAATCTGGTCAAATTTCGCATAACTAGATCCGACGAAGCACCGCGTGTGGTTGCCCCGTTACGTGTCACGTACGATCATATAATAGTTTGTATACCGACTTTACTGAATGCATCAGAGACTCATACTCAAGTTTGTCAGTCGTAGACTTCACAAAAATCGGTTCTTCAGCATGGAATAACACACATCATTCACTATTAATTCTTTCCTGATGTGTTAACGATAAAGATTTTCCCCCACATTCGTACGAACAGACATGGAAAACAGCTCGTTAAATATGCTGTCAGTCAGTATCAGTATCTTTCATATCACACACAGTTTAGATATCGATATTATATGTCTTTATCGACCCATTTTATTAGCACACAAAGTATAGATATCGATAATATTATGTCTTTATCGACCCATTTTATTAGCTCGACTTTTGATATATCGGTTGGCGTTCGTCCGTCCGTCAACAATTTCCTTTGGCACACCATACATGTCACATTTCTAATCCGATTGCCACCAAACTGCACATGGATCGTCGGGGTGACCTCTTGATGGGAGCTATCGAGTGTTTTCCCCGAAATGCGTTGAAAAACATAGCCGCCAGCAGCGGTTTTGAATTTAAAATTTGAATATATCGGCACACCCCGCAGCCCGGATTTATTGCAGAAATGTTTTTTAAAACTTATATGTATGTTTTGGATCACCAATAGAAGGAAGCTATGGAGTTTCGATGAAAAACATGGACGCCGGCAGCCATCTTAAATTTTACTCTTTGTGTGACTAAATCATTTGGCACACCCTGCAGACCACATCCCTCATCTGATCATCAACAAACTTAATATTAATATTCAGGGTGAACTCTAGATGGAAACCATCGCTTTTTTCCCGATATTCGTTGAAAAACATGGCTGCCAGCGTCCATCTTAGATTTTACTCTTTGCATAATAACATTCTTAGGTACAACATATACAGGCCACATACCTCATCCGATCATTACCTAACTTCATACCAATATTCGGAGTGCATGACCTCCAGATGGAAGCCTTCGATTATTTCAGAAATTCATTAAAAAAAACAGCAGCCATCTTGGATTTCAAATTTGAATCCATCGGAACAGCCTACAGCCCGCATTTATGAGAGAAATCTTTTGAAAATTTACAGGAATGTTTAGGATCACCTCTAGTTGGGAGCTATCGAATTTGAACGGCAATGCCAGGCATCCATCTTGTATTTTACAGTTTTTACTGTGTGTGTGTGACTAAATCCTTTGGTACGCCCTACAGACTACATCCCTTGTCCGATCATCACCAAACTGTATGTGGATCTTCATGGTGACCCCCAGGTGGGAGCTTCGATTATATTCGAAATTCATTAAAAACATGGCTGTCATCGACCTTCTTGGATGTTACTCTTTGCATGACTAAATCCTTCGGCACACCCTACATGCCACACCCCTTATCCTATCGTCACAAAACTCCATATGGATTTCGGGGTGACCTCTACATGGGAGCCATTGATTATGTCCGAGATTCGTTGAAAAACATGGCCACCAGCAGCCATCGTGGAATTCAAATTTGAATCCATCGGCACACACTGCAGCCCGCATTTAGCGGATAAATGTTTTGGAAAATTACAGGCATGTTTAGGACCAACACTTGATGGGAGCTATCGAATTTGAACGATTTTTTATGAAAAACATGGCCGCCAGCAGCTATCTTGGATTTTACTCTTCTCGTGACTAAATCCTTCGGAACACCTTACATGTAACACAACTCCTCCGATCGTCACCAAATTTCACATGATTGTTCCGAGTGACCTCTAGATTTGAGACATCCAATTGTTTTTCCGAAATTCGTTAAAAATCATGGCCAATAGCAGAAATCTTGTATTTCACATGTTAATTTATCGGCATTCCCCGCCGCCCACATTTATTGGTGAAATGAAAATAATTTCAACTGCACGATACATGCCATTTACTCGCTGTACTGAAACTGTTTGACTTTCCTTCTTCTTTATCATTCTATTCATTGCTCAGCAAAACAATTATTTCTCCCCAAGTCGAGCTACATTGTCATAGACACTTTCATTCCTTCCTTTATTTGTAATTTCGAGGTTCAAATGAGCCATACAGCTAAACAGTCCGGGATTTCTTTCCCGTCGTGATATGCTCATGCAAGTTGCTACTAGAAGTCAAACTTCATGCAGAGTTCAGTGTCCTAGCTACGCAGGAATTACCACTGCCCACACCTACACGTAATGTGAAGAAATGTCACATCTATTTATTTGAGATTTTTGTAGGTTACAATTCATGCTGAATTATTTTAAGAAACTGAACTGTCCATATTCATTTGAAAATTGTTTAGATCAAGCCAGAATGAATTGGAACTGACAAAACACTTTAAAAAAAGTTAGATTTAATTATTTAATTAAGTAAATACACATGCCGGCAGCGTTCAGACATAGCCTAGCGAGGTGACTGAACTCTGTTTTGCAGCTTGACCAGAAGGGACGCGTAACAAAACGTATTAACCAATCAAACATATTGTAAAACAGCTCACATACAAGTCACCATTAACCCTTTACCCAACAGAAGGGCCCTGTGCCAATGCATTCTCTTATATATGCGAGTCGACCATAGGTCGCCTCGCATATATAAGAGAATGCATTGGCTTAACACATTAAAAATTATAAAATTGTTAAAGAATGTAAGAAAAAATGGTAAAAAGTGTTAAAAAAAGATTTTTTTTAGGCCAATGCATTCTCTTATATATGCGAGGCGACCTATGGTCGACTCGCATATATAAGAGAATGCATTGGCACAGGGCATAACTGTAACTATCACAATGTGGTCAAGGAGCCGGTTCCAATGATATCCATATTTGTATGGTTCTATTGAGACAGACCGAAGATATTTTAGGCTGTTGAAGCTTTATTTGGCCGGTTTTGGCCGGTTTGTTGGGTAAAGGGTTAAGGTGACATGAACCACGCGTAATGGTAAATGTTAAAAATCAAAACGGTTTTAAAAATTATAATTATTAAAAATTACATTGACAATGGATATACTTTGTTCTTATTTTTTGTATTGATAACTCCCCAGTGACGATATTTCGGATTTTGAAGCCATTGTTATGTAAACATTACTGTTTCAGTGAAAGTCATTTTATAAACAAACATAACCAAATACAATTGCAAATAAAATGTTTTAGTTGAAAATATGTATTTTCTGGAATATGTTTTCATTATTCTGAGATTTTGCGATGTAGACTTCTTGATTTTATCAGAATTTGCTCGACTGTTTGTTGATAAAACGGCTGGCACTGTAACAGTAATGTCCACTTGACAAAGGCATTAAAGGCCCACTTAATTTTCGAGTCGCCGATATTTTTGTTTATACTGCCTTGATATACATTTTTAATAGCAATCAATGCCATAAAATATTAAAATACTATAATTCATCACTTTTTGGAACGTCTGTGTCTCAGAAGGTGCCCATAAAGAAATTAAAAAAAACTTATATCATAAAATCATTTCTCCCGTTATGGCTCCCAGAATGCGACAGAATTCAAACAAAAGTTTATTTTCAATGGAAAGGGAATAACTCTATATCGATATATTCTCCTTCCATTGAAAATAATATACTTTACGTGAAACTTCACAGAACAGACGTCGGTTTCTCAACAAACAAAAAACACGTTCACAGTTTAGTAGATAGACGGTAGCATGGACCTTTATACTCTGTCGTGGACAAACAACTTTTAAAAGTCATTGCATCTATACAAATCCGGCAGATTTTCTTCAGCATGAAACAATAGAGAGCGTTTAGTCTAATCTGATATGGTATACTATCAGGAACTTTTATGTCACACATTCGCGAGCACTAACAAAGAGCTAAAAATGTACCATGTTTTGTTTCAGTGCATGCATGTCCAGTCTTAAAATCGTGATTTTATCAACTATATATTATTCAAACCAAATTACGCATATATAATCTTTTAGGCTCAAATGGGTCGTGACGTTTAACACCTCCAAGACTGGAGCTTCTTAAAAATGTGCGAAAACCCTGTGCCAAAGTATTCTCTTATATATGCGAGTCTCAGATTGGGAGCCTCGCATATATAAGAGAATGCATTGGTATAACAATATTTACCTTGTACACTGTAAGCCAGTGCATTCTCTTATATATGCGAGGCTCCCAATGATAGATTCGCATGTAAAATAATTCACTGTCACAGGACAGGTAATGCTTTAAAACGTACCAATGTTATTTATATGGTGTCAAATCGGACATTGGGTCTTCAATCCCTTCATTGCGTGAGCTGTGCAACATTAAAGACCCTGTGCCATTGCATATATAAGAGAATACACCGGTTTACAAGATAAAGGTAAATATTGTTAGGCCAATGCATTATACTCTTATATATGCGAGGCGCCCTATGGGCGACTCGCATATATAAGAGAACGCATTGGCACAGGATTTTCGCAAAATTTCAGGAATCTCCAGCAATGAAAGGGTTATACCAATATTTAATTACTGGTGTTGCAAACTTTGAACAATGCTTGACGTTGCAGGTGGGAGTATGCATTATCATGGTTATGTGTTATCTGCAAAGGTACGCCCAATCTACAGTGGGTAGACAAATATGTAAAGACAACTATAAGATATACTATCGTTTTCTATAATGAATTTATATATCAAGGGTTCGCAGTTTGTTCTCTAAACCCTTAAATACATACGTCACGTATAATGATGAATGCACACTTCTCTAAACATCGGAAGTGATGATATAGGATTATAAACAGATACATAATAACTGGAGTACGAGGCACTTTAAAGATGATCTATCTCTTACTGTAACAAGTTTTATATAGTTTTCTGGATATAAAATAATAAATATGAATCGATTACTCCTGTGCGGAATCGCTTCTATCAAATAATGTTGATTTTATTTCGAATTTTAGGTATAATGTATACAATCAATTGCGACATTTTACGGGCTATTCTATGAAACTTCAGGTGATTTCAGATATAGCAATAGAGTTCTACTGTTTGCAACGCTCTAAACGTTTCCACGATGCTCGCGGAAATGTTCGGACCGTAGAAAGCGGGATAACTCGATCTTATTTTCACCAAGTTAAAATGTTAAATATTTTGCTCTACAACATCGGGAATAAACCACTTTATTGTGCCTTTATAGACAGATAATATGCCCAATATGCATTATGTCCTGTTGGTCAGTGCATGAGTTATTTGTAGTCTTGAAATTGGATTTTATAACAAAAATATTTTGCTGTTGTAATTGTTGCCAGGAGATAGACCATTTTTAAGGGCCAGGCGTGTTTTAAACCCGATCAACAATTGCTAGACATATTCAACAAATAATTTCTCTTGATCTAACTTGAATCTCCAGATCTATCTTGAATATCGCATATCCCCACACCATTGTATATATAATCTGAACAGTTATAACAGAGGTATAAACAATGGATATTAATACATTTGTGTGATTGGAAATATTATTTTCAATTTTGTCCCTTTAGGTAACAATGACTGCTAAAATAATTAATAATTTCACACAACAATCCAATCACCGAATAGCTTATTGTCTTGGCGCCATGAGAGGAAACACCAAACTCATTTATTACAATGAAGAACAAACACGGTGGGGAATCACGCGGCTTTAAGGTTAAGGAGTACCACGCATACAAAATGACCGAGGCTGGTGCAAACGCACAAATAACAGAATATATGAGGAACTGACACAAAACATAGCATTTTGACTGTTACGAGCATAGGCTAGTTTATTTTTGAAACAAGTTGATACCTTATTTATTCGGAAATACTCCGTGGTTTTATAGAACATTCTGACCAAAGTTGCCAGTCGGAGTTGCGTGGAATACACCAGTCCATACATCTTGGGAGGATCCTTCGACTGACAACTTTGGTCAGAATGTTAGAGCAAATAAATGTGCATTTGGACACAAATGATGTATCCGGTTGTTTGAAAAATAGTATAGCATCTCCTCGTAGCTGACAAAATACTATATATGTAGTTTATTACCTTTTCCCTCGTTTCTGGTCGCGTTTTCGATCGTCTCGACCAGTGTCCGCGCTGGACCGAAATTTACTTTTGCCAAATGAAAATAGTTTTCCTTGATAGTATCATTTTCTGAAACCTTAATTTTTATGTTTTGACACACGCGTGTTGAATGATTTTGATATCGACAGAAAAGCAGTTAATAATGAATCATACTCGCATCTATATTGTGGTTTATCGTACAATAATCCAATCACCGAACAATACAACAGTAGGAGGGTTGCTTCACCAGAAGGGCACACCACAAGATGATTAAATGTGTAAACAACAACCACCACACTAAACACTAGTAATCCCTCCAACCATCAGTACTAATGCTATGAGATTAACTGCTTGTCAATAGATGTGTTAACTTCCCTTCAACCTTATAAAACACACTAATATAATTATGTTTTAAGAGTTTCCTGAAATGAATATTAATTATTGACGAATATTTTTCAAATTGCTTGAGGAATTAAAAAGTGACTTGCCAAATGCAAGTGAATTATTTTTGCCATTGGCAAATTTGGCAAGTGGCAGCGCGAACCCTGGTCTCGGCCATTTTGAATGCGTGGTACTCATCAACCCGAAACCACGTGATTCCCAACGTGACAACGCAGCCACAAATATGTCAGCCGATTGGAAACAAATATTGGTATTCAGTGGGTCAATTAAAGCAAGGAGCAATCAGCTGGAAAATTGTTTCACAATATTGATATAGTCGTCAGCTTGGATTTGAATATGGGCATATAACCTAAAACTCATATCAACCCAGATTTGCATGGATCCATATGCATGGCATGGACATTCTTATATAAACAAAAAATAGTTCCTCTCATGATCTACATATATGACATCATGGATAAATTATCTGTACTTTAGAAAAAAGTTCTATTTTACAGAAGTTGTTGGTACATGTGATGTTTAAATATGTGTATGCCATAAAATAGTAAATGGGGTTATAATTTCCAGCGGGTTGGTGGTTCTTAAATACTGTGTCACAGTAATCGGTTGTACATTTTTGAAATATCAGGAATTTTTGGTAAAACGTGCGTCTATCCCACTAGGCTACAACATTTAAATAACATGGTTTATGAATATTTGGGTTGAAAAAAATCGATGCATGAGGGGAAAAATTAAATAAAATTATGCATCACCGCTATAACACATGACAAATAGATTTGTCCAAGATTTGTGAATATGACAAGTTTTACACAAATTATAAAACTAATTTGGGGAATTTTACGCAACAAACAAAAAACTAACATCAGACATTTTCTTCACCACTGTGACCACTGACCACGTTCTTCATATTTTGATGAGCGTGAACATAATAAACCAACGATATAAAATGTTTTTGTTTTTGTTTTAAGGAAACGTTGTAGAAGGGGTTCTTAAACCAGGTTGTTAAACTGCCGTTGCCTAATGGACATTTATCAGATCCGATAATGTGCGCATGGAAAGCGGCTTTAGTGAATGCACAGATGATTGCAAACACGAACATGACTGCTTGTGCGCACGTTTCGAACACTGCAGCTGTAGGGACAATTGGCTAGAATTAAATTGCTGTTGAGAGTTTTTTTGTTTGCGATCACGGCGTCCAAAACGGGCGATAGTGGTCATATCTTGCACCACAGGAAGCTATTCCGCAAACTCGCGGAGCGATATCGATTTTTACCCAGGGGAATTTATCTAGGATACTGCGATGCGCATGTATAGTGACATCTCATGACGAACCAAAGTCGACCCAAAATTTATAATTGTGGAACATCCGATGTCGAAACCTCGAAAATTGAAATGTTATGGTAAACATTTATTAGAAATTTAGTTGTTTTTAATTGAATACATGATTATGAAGATTTAAAAATTTAGCCTGAATTTACAAATTGTGAGAATAAAGTTTTTTTTTTTACGTTACGATTTATGTTTTTTTTTTGGTCTTTCTCCAAAAAGAAAAAAAAACAGTGGATGCTCGAGAAAATGTGTGTTTCTAGTTTTAAATTTTTTTTCTTGCTTTAATGCATTTTCTAATTTTTCTAGCTATTCTCCCTAGAAAATTGGAGTTTCTTAACTTTTCTCGAAATAAGAAAAATTTAATTACGTAAACAAAATACGTTTTTCAGTTCAAAAAAACATTCTAGAGTAAGATTTATTTCAAATAAAGTTTCTTAAAGAAAACAATATGGAATTTTTGTTCTTACTCAAGCACTGACTCAAGAAAAATTAACATTCGTAGAATTCTTAATCTAGTAAATGTTTCCTTAGATTTCTTGCGCCTAGAAAAATATGTTGATAAATATTTTCCTAGCTATTCTCCCAAGAAAATTTCTCAGTTTAAGTTATGTTTTCTCATATTAAGAAATTATTTTTGGTAGTGTAATTGCAGTTTGAAATATGGGATGAACTCACCCAAATTAAGACCGACAAGTACAGTGGTAGTTCACACTCAAACGCTTATTGTGAATGTCATAAATGGCAAATTAAAAATGGTAATGTCGCACATGTGAATAACTTTCACAGTGCCATCACGTGCATATTGACAGTTATTAACTACGGCCCATGTCGAAACACGCTCGATTTGAACAGTCACATATTCGCGACTGTTAAAATACCTAACAACACATATATGGACGAATCGGGACATTTTATTTCACGGCTTTCGACAATAAATAGTGAGCGTTTATTATTATTTCTAGTCTTTACAGTCGAACTTCAAAAAATCTGAAGCCCCTCATGGGAAAGACTACAAAAATAGCAATATAGACAACTGGACCATTGCCACTGGTATATACAGTCTATATTGGAATTTTAGCATTTTCCCCACGGTCCTGTGCGAAAAATATGATCAGGCGGAATCGGCGTGTCACAATTATTTAAATGAGTTTTCATCCGCACAACTTAAAGTTCAACTGCACGCGGGGTAATGAGCTGTTCGGGGGGACTATTTTGTTATATATTATTGATAAAATTAACGCGGAATTTTATTGGTGGAAAGTGTGGTGTGTAATAAAAATAGTAATAACTTGGTTTCGATAGCTACATGACATTAGGCACTCGAGGAGACGGACCTATACTGGTAAACCTTCGATCACTCCGCTCAATCGGGGTTTTACAGGCCCTCGTGAATTATGACGCGTAATCATCGAAACCCAATGGTTATCCCTATGTAATATTGTAATAGGCATAGACTGCCCAGTAAACAAATTTCCAGTGCCATTTCTGGAGTAGGTTAGTGCTGTTACGCCTGGGTATATCAAGTCTCTTTAATAATAAGACGACGATAATCTTTATCCCTTTCGTGACGGGAGTCGCGCTGATGCAGCATCAAAGATTATGTAGTGCATTCTTTAATATTTGTGACTCTCCCGTAGGGAGCCTCGTATATATAAGAGAAAGCAATGGCTTACAATGTCAAGGTAAATATTGTTATGTCATTGTATTCACTCGAGATAAATCCTTTCATGACGGGAGCTGCGCTGGTGCAGCATTAAATACCCTGTGCCAGTTCATTATCTTAGATATGTGAGTCTCCAATAGGGAGCCTCGCATATATCAGAGTATGCACTGACTATCAAGGTCAAGGTAAATAGTGTTAGACCAAAGCATTCTCTTATATATGCGAGGCACCCTACGAGAGACTCGCATATATAAGATTATGCATTGGCACAAGGTTTTCGCAAAATTTCAGGAAGCTCCAGTCATGTATGGGTTAACAGATCTATGTCTCTAAAATTCCGTATGCCAATTCCATTTCTGTATTAATGGGATTCCCTTCAATTCATCGGTCATGACTCAGCCCGTTCACAATTTCGTTGGTTGTGATGTAACATTACAATTACAAGGAGTAATCCAGTCTCTTTAAAAAACCGCTGACAATTACATGCAAATCTTCACGAATGCGAAATATCGGAGGTTAATGACGTATTGACATTTTTCCCCACGCATACAGGGGGGTGGAAAAAAGTTTTTTCCGGGCACGTATGCCGGGGTGGGTGGGTGGTCGATAGGACCAACAAACAATTTTTTCCGCAACTCAAAAACATTTTTCCTGCAAGTCTTTTTGACTGTTTTTGCAATGAGTTTGGCTTAAAACACATCTATATGTCAATATTAACATAAATGACAAATTCCATGATGACCAGACAAACAGTATAGCCTGTAGCCCATGCTAATGGATTGAATTTTGAAATCCAAGATGGCCGCTGGCAGCCATGTTTTTTTTTGGCCGAATCACCCCAAAATGACTGGTTCCTATTTACATGTCAATGTTAACATCCATGACTAATAGTATGCACATAAATTCATATACAGCTTTTTACAGTGAATTCCCCCCCACAAATCTCTGTTTTAGTGTTAAAAGGGGTGGGGGTCCAAAAATGGTCGAAAAAACTGCTGAAAACGGAAAAAATTTGGACGCGGGGGTGGGTGGGTCCAAACAAGGGTCGAAAGTCAAAATCAGCATACGTGCCTGCAATTTTTTTCCGACTCCACCTGACGCATATCGAAATACGACATTTTTTATAATTCAGAATACAGCCGGTATATAATTGAGTACGATAAAAAAAAAATACTCATCGCAATTTAGGAGATATTTTCTTTGAGTTTTTAACAGATAACGCTATTTATTGCCGAATATATGTCCGCATCGTGTTGTGTTTGTAAATACTACTAAATACTACGATTCTCACAAGCTAAGGATAGAACAACATCAGGCATGAGCTCCATATTCGGAAACAAACTATAACGTCGTATTGGGAAATCCCCCGTCAACCTATATAGAAATAGGATCAGGATATGAATTCGAGAGACGTAAATCTTATAAATTACCATTGACGTTTTAAAGAGACTGGGTGTGTTTCCTCTAGTCACATGGGTGTTCTCCCCACCACCAGTTATCGCATCTTTAACCCTTTCTATGCTAATAACTCAATGATAAGTAATTCCATTAGGACATGTTCATATAAGAATATGTTCAACATATGCAACTTATTAGCTAAACTTATCCCACCTATGAATATGAATCATTTTGCTCTTGTGTAATGTGTTTTCTGTCTCTCGTCTGCTTTATTGCATGAACACCCCTCCAAATGAATAATAAACTGGTCCAATGAATACATTGATAACCGAATGGGAGAATCCATTAAGTATATATAGAACGGGTTAGTTATCGAATACATTATACATTTCCTCATTAACACGTCTATCGCACATCTTCTCCTTTGACATGCAACCACCACATTCATAGGCACCACGTGACCACATCGTCGTAGTTGTTACACACCATCTACCCACATCTTCGTTTCTACACATTACCATCCCAGTCTTAGTTTATACACACACGCTGATCCAGCCTTCGTTTCCACAAACCAACTGACCGCAATATGTTCTACATATCATCTGGCCAGGTCTTCGTTCCTACACACCACCTGGTCACATATTCGTTCCTATCTTTCAACACAGTACCAGACACGGCAATGTTTCTGTCTACGTGTAGTCACGGGCGTCAAAAGTATAATACCAAGGCAGCAACGTAAGAAACAGTCCAATGTAAGACTACACCAGCACTTATATCACATCAGATCATGCCATGAATCTCAACTCTGGCTAACGCCCGTAGAGATCATATTCCACCAGTGCAAAACCTTGGAACTTTTTGAAGTTTTGACAGGGAGCATTATAAAGTCGGTAAAACTAACACGAGCTATATATTTCTTAATGATTATCTGCTCCTTAATAGTGTACGTCACTATATGTGAAGATCGCATCTCGAAAATGCATGCTTTTCTGTAACTTTTGAGAGCCGATATCGCAATAAACATTCAATTAATTACCCAGGAGTTATATCCATAATTGTCAGAAACTCAAAGCAAAATTGCTCACAAAGTCACTTAAATCGTGAAATTTTGAGTTGTGACCTTCACCTACAGTGAAGTCGATTATTAAGAAACAGATAATAACAAAGAAGTATATTCCCTGTGTTATTTTTTCGATTTTATAAGGTTCCCTGTCAAAACTTCAAAACGTTCCCAGGTTTTGTACTGGTGAAATATGATCCCTACGGGCGTTAGTCGCAGCAGAGATTCATGGCATGATCTAATATCACATATACTTTTATCAAGTGTACACGCGTTTCACCTACTCCGAGTCATAGGCACGACCACTAATATTGCAACAGTCGAGGACAGAGTAGCGGCGAAAAATATCCAGAATAATATCCTATCGACAACCTGGGCAACCCGGCGCCAGTCCTGTATGATATGATAATCACGCTCCTCTCGTTCATGTTTCACCAGTATCCGCTGAAGTGATATCATGATTTCCTCGTGGAGTTTATTGATGTTGGGTGTCTGAGTCCGCGGCGTTGGCCGCTTCTGGTCATGCGGTATGGAGTTGCGCATGAATTCACGCCGAACATTTTCTGGACCAATATGCACGGATGTAGAGTGTGGTTCAATAAAAGTTTCCGGCATCCCGTTGCCCACCTGGGAATCGTCCTTCAACTCGCGCGCGATGTTTTCCATCGTCAGCTTCAGAGACACATTGCGGACGAAGTTAGTGTCGTCTGCGGTCATACATTTTGAGTATGTGTGCTCACGTTTTCCGCAGAACAAGTTCGACAACTTTCCCAGGAATATTGATCTAAGAATCGGCGGTAGAGGTTCTTTGTTGGGTCCTCTGTGGTGGAGATTCAACACAAACACAGTCATTATGACTGATACCGAGGTTAAGGCCATTACGATCGTCAGATATATACCTGCAAAGACACGATATGAAAATCAGACTTTGCAGTTCAAATGCTGCATGATAATTTTTACATAAACTCAAAATTATTCAAAATTAAACTCAGAAACTGAGCTCTGTAGCTTCTGCGACAACTCCAAAAGAGAACATATTGCACTTGTTGAATGAATGCCTTATTTAAACACACTGCTGTTTGAATTGAACTTCAATAGGAATTTAGTGTTTCTTGCAATATTCCCTTCAACCTATCACCTGGATATGTAATGTCGGGACAAAGCAACTCTAGTCAACTCGGATGCGAAATATAATGTGCTTATACATATAAGTTCATATTATTGTACAATATATATATTTACACTTACTGAGAAAATAAAACTATATAAGGATTAACTGTCATGTGGACTGCTTTTTATGGAGGTGTAACCGTGAGGTAAGTGGACATAACTTGTGAAAAACACGATGGGTTTTACATACAAGTTATGACCACTTATCTCACGGTTACATCTCCATCAAAATAGTCCACATGACAGTTAATCCTTATATTTATATACATTTAGCGAAAAAGCCACTTTTGTAAATGTATTTAAATCGAAAAGTGTATCGTGACAAAAACAGCCCAAAATACCCAATAGAACCCTTGGCAAAAGTTAATAGGAACAATTTCTCTTCATATTGAAACCCGATGATGTATTAAGTCAATCCTGCGCGAGTCCAAATGCGCCCAAAACATTACGCGTTCGTCTTTCCAAACCCAATGACGTATCGATGGTGTTATGAGCTTGGTGTTATGAGCCGTTTCGCATTCGCCGAGAAATAACTGCAACTAGCCACGTGGGCGCCGACCAATCAGAATGCTGGATTTAGTAATGACAACACTTAGTATGTAAATATATAAAAATGCATGTAGGACAAATAGGAACCTCAATACCTTCATCAAAAAAGATTAGATAAATAGTAGGTTTTGCATTGAGTATTTATTTATTTATTTCTAACTAACTCAAACTCCAGGCAAACTTAGTGAACACATGGTACTGACTGGGTGGTCTATGCATAGAACAGATTGCTTTGGAGATATTGATGATCACAACAACCGATAATACAAAACCAAACAATAATAGACAATTTCATTCTGGCACCAACGGTTCATGTGTTGGTGTGTATCATTGGGACACAAAACACATGGGCCCAATTGTAAGTTGGCCAATCAACGAACAATATTTGGTGTAACACACAGGCTATATGTATACATATAAGGATTAACTGTCATGTGGACTGTTTTTTATGGAGATGTAACCGTGAGGTAAGTGGACATAACTTGTGTAACACCCGAAGGGTTTTACATACAAGTTATGACCACTTACCTCACGGTTACATCTCCATAAAAATAGTCCACATGACAGTTAATCCTTATATTTATATACATTTAGCGAAAAAGCCACTTTTGTAAATGTATTTAAATCGAAAAGTGTATCGTGACAAAAACAGCCCAAAATACCCAATAGCACCCTTGGAAAAAGATAATAGGAACAATTTCTCTTCATATTGAAACCCGATGATGTATTAAGTCAATCCTGCGCGAGTCCAAATGCGCCCAAAACATTACGCGTTCGTCTTTCCAAACCCAATGACGTATCGATGGTGTTATGAGCTTGGTGTTATGAGCCGTTTCGCATTCACCGAGAAATAACTGCAACTAGCCACGTGGGCGCCGACCAATCAGAAGCTGGATTTAGTGATGACAACACTTAGTATGTAAATATATAAAAATACATGTAGGACAAATAGGAACCTCAATACCTTCATCAAAAAAGATTAGATAAATAGTAGGTTTTGCATTGAGTATTTATTTATTTCTAACTAACTCAAACTCCAGGCAAACTTAGTGAACACATGGTACTGACTGGGTGGTCTATGCATAGAACAGATTGCTTTGAAAATATTAATGATCACAACAACCGATAATACAAAACCAAACAATAATAGACAATTTCATTCTGGCACCAACGGTTCATGTGTTGGTGTGTATCACTGGGACACAAAACACATGGGCCCAATTGGAAGTTGGCCAATCAACGAACAATATTTGGTGTAACACACAGGCTATATGTATACATATAAGGATTAACTGTCATGTGGACTGTTTTTTATGGAGATGTAACCGTGAAGTAAGTGGTCATAACTTGTGTAAAACCCGAAGGGTTTTACATACAAGTTATGACCACTTACCTCACGGTTACATCTCCATAAAACAGTCCACATGACAGTTAATCCTTATATTTATATACATTTAGCGAAAAAGCCGCTTTTGTAAATGTATTTAAATCGAAAAGTGTATCGTGACAAAACCAGCCCAAAATATCCCATAGCACCCTTGGCAAAAGTTAACAGGAACAATTTCTTTATATTGAAACCTGATGACTTATTAAGTCAATCCTGCGCGAGTCCAAATGCGCCCAACACATTACGCGTTCTTCTTTCCCGAAACCTATGACGCGGCGATGAAATTATGGGGCTGCAGTTATGAGCTCTTGCGCGTTCACCAAGAAATAGCTGCAACTAGTCACGTGGGCGCCGACCAATCGGAATGTTGGATTTAGTGATAATCACACTTAGTGTGTAAATATATACATATACATACACTAAGTGGTATTGGGACACACAAGTGTCTACACTTAGTTTTATCCCGTTTCCATGTGGACAAACAAGAGTTTGAGAGACACCGACAGAAGCAACAAGGCGAATAAAGTTGGATAATTAATATTTACTGCTGTATATACACGGGTAAGTCTCAATGGGGTGTCATATTGAGCGAAAATCTGCGATGTCATTTATATCATCCTATAAATATAATTGGTTCAATAATTGAAATAACTATCATCAGAAGTTTCAACAACTTTAGAAATATGATATGATGTAATTAGGCGGCATTCTTATAAGTTCCGATTAATTGTCTTATTTGTTGTGTCGTATTACTATATGTGACCCGCCATATCAAATCCGGTCGTAAGTCGGGATTTTTTTACCCTGTGCCAATGCATTCTCTTATATATGCGAGTCGACCATAGGTCGCCTCGCATATATAAGAGAATGCATTGTCCTAACAATTTTTTATCATGTTTTTTAAATAAATGTTTCTTACAATTTTTAGGACATAAAATAAAAAACATCCATTACCCTGCAGGGAGCCCCACACATATATAGAAGCATATAGAAGAGTGTCGTCTGTTCATGTTTGTCTGGGGCTCTGTATGGGTGAAATTATAAAATTGTCAAAGAATACAAGAACAAATTATTAAAATTGTAAAAAATTGTTAGGCCAATGCATTCTCTTATATATGCGAGGCGACTTATTGTCGACTCGCATATATAAGAGAATGCATTGGCACAGGGTAAAAAAATCCCGACTTACGACTGGATTTGATATGGCGGGTCACATATGTATTTCCGTTGATAGTTTTGGAATAAAAATGTTATGTACAAAATAAATTAAATCTCCATTGTCTCTCATCGATCGATCAGATCAAATCAGAGACAGTTGGAAGCAACAAGACCCAATCAACATGCGTGTAGACGGCTGCCTAGTTAGCGCCCACGCCACATAATTACCCGGCTTTACTATGGGCCGAATGTGACGACAAATGGACACAGTGACGACACATCCATGGCCGAATCACCTCAAGACCGACTCGTCCCAATCCCAGTATGATTGTGATGAATGAAAATAATCTCTGACGTGAATGTGCAGTAATGAGTCGCTCTGAAACGCCTGAGAGCAACGCGCTAATATCACTGACATAAATTGTGGATAAAATGTAACCAAGTGTCGATTTCACAGGTCGTTAATAGCGACACTTGTGTTGCTAACGAGTAGCTTCTGCGTGCATCAGATCTCACTTTTCACTACCCTATGGTAATATGGCATCACCTGATTATGGTCCTGGGCATCTATATGTTAATTTAGGGTAATTAAATCCGAGACGTCTAACTGTAGCCGACGGGAGCAATCGTTCTTCAGCACGATTCATGCCATCTCCGATTGATTCGTACCAATCATCTATGCTTTATATCAATAAAATTCATTAGAGAAAAAAGATCTGGTTTTCTCTAACAGGAATGATATACGTGATTAAAAAAAGACACTGACGTATGTTTTCATGAACAAAATATGCAGACCATTTTATTGCAAAAGCCGCCGTTGATGATGGTGGTGTCTGTGTGATGAATATAGATTGAATTATATATATAGAGGGCAGTTCAAGTAAACTGGGCTACCGATCGCTGTGATATGGAAAAACGACGACGATGATGAAGATTTTGATTATCATGATAACGATGATGATGGCGATGATTATGACGATGATGTTATGATGATGGTAATGATGACGATGACGATGATGATGATGATAGTACAAATATGCACCTCTGCCATAGAAAAATGGCAAGCCAGACAACAGTGGCCCCCTTTTCTAAATATATGTATATATGTTAATTATTTAATACTCTGTATTCGCCACTTAATTGTGACATTGAGTTAAATAAACAATCAATCAAAAACAAATTAGTATTCCCAATTGTGCCTATATAACTAGCATCGTCGCTTATTTATAGCAGTCTTGATAATGTTTGACAATAAAAGACAATTCACAGGCGTGATGCAAGTAGATAAACGTATTCTGTCGAGTTGGATATTTGGATAATCGAACATGAAAAAAGTATTCGATCTTGAATCTCCGAATATCCAACAAAACAGGGTACGTTTATTGTTATATTTTATTTATGTATAGTTATCTGATGAATAAACTAATTTGAATTTGAACTAATTTGCTCATTGCGCATGAACATAATCTAATTATACATGGCCATGATTTGATTGCGTTGTCACAAGATAACACACAACGGCATCCCAGTTGTATTAACCCTTTACCCAACAGAACGGTCCTGTGCCAATGCATTCTCTTATATATGCGAGTCGACCATAGGTCGCCTCGCATATATAAGAGAATGCATTGGCTTAACACATATTAAAGAAAAAATGGTAAAAAGTGTTAAAAAAAAGTTTTTTTTAGGCCAATGCATTCTCTTATATATGCGAGGCGACCTATGGTCGACTCGCATATATAAGAGAATGCATTGGCACAGGGCATAACTGTAACTATCACAATGTGCTCAATGAGCCGGTTCCAATGATACCCATATTTCCATGGTTTTATTGAGACAGACCGAAGATAATTTAGGCTGTTAGGGCGTTTCTGGGCGTTCTGTTGGGTAAAGGGTTAAAGACGCTTTTATTACACGCTTGTTCCCAGAAGTACAGTGTTATTGCTGTTCCATATTTACAATTACGTATGGAACGTATGTTCCATACGAATCTCGTTGACGTAAAATGACGTACATGACGTTCGCCTCAGCACTGAAACCGGAACTATAAAATAAAAGCATCATCACACATGACAAAACACGTTTATCTCCTTTGTAATTAAATCCATCAACAAATTTTAAAGACATTGCATGAAATGCACTTTTATCGACATCACATGCTTTGAAGTGAGACATCCTTTTTCGGTGATCAAATATATTGATACGTCCCATGACATGTGGTTACTCGTAGCAGCACCAGAACAACGTTATGTTCACAGCGTTAATAGAAATCAACTTTCTGGTTGACTCGAGTACGCGGTGACGTATTTTATGCGCGTTGTCAATGACACCGTTCTCCACTCAAAATGTGTGCACGATTCAGCGAACGATGCCAGTGAATCGAAATCTAAAGTTATATAGCAGCTGTAAGGATCAGCGACAAATATTCGACTTGTATGTCACTTCAAATATACATGTAATAATTGTCAGCCTACCCATACGTAGCCTAACTGCATGGGTGCATGGGTACATAATCGACATTTATATATGATCAATATATGCACATAACGACACGAGTGTACGTACTAATGGATGTGTTCACACTAACACAGTAGAGATGAAAATGATGAGAATAATAAGAAAGTATTCACAATTTGGGCTGATATTATATTTACATCACGATTATAAATGTGACCATATAACCAGTAAACAGCAGTGCCCAGTGGAGATGCGCACATGTATATGCATATGGCACGTGGTGTGCGCGTATGTGGCCATCGGGTGGCCATTGGTGTTTTCGGATATGTATTCATGATCACGTGAAACTTTTGTATATATGTTATTTATATATGTGTCTAAATGTCAAATAAGACTTTTATTTGGACAAATAAATCTATGTTTATGTCTATGAAATGATACGAGTGCCAGCGCAAAGTTCCGCATCGACGCACCTATTAACACACGTGTCGTTATCTGTTTATTACACACCACCCGTCCTGAAAAAAACGCGAATTAAACAAAACAGATTGTCAATGTTTATTCAGACACACATGCATATATAAGACTTGTTTTGTCGTGTGTGATGATTCCTTCGTTTTATATTTTGCTGTATCAAGGTTGAGGCGAATGTCATGTATGTCGTGTGACGTCGAATTAATGCGTATCACACACGTTGACCATACGGGTTTGTAAATATCAGACATGTCGTGTGGCGTCGACTGAATGCGTATCATGCACGTGGACCACAGATGTTTGTAAATATCACACAGCAGGATCTCTGTAATTCTATGAACAAGTGTGTATGTATGTTCGTATGTGTGTATGTTCGTATGGCAGCATTGAGAGCTCACTTCATGTTTCAAATGTGCTGATGGGCTCTTCGTGATGTCAGTGTTTCGACTGCGTTGATTGAAATTATGATTCATACATTATTTTATTCGCATGATACATACTTTCACAGCTTGAATGTTAGGGTCCGGGAAGCCTAGTATAATTCTGACTGAGTACATACACGTACAGTACCAGCCAAAAGAATGGTATATTAAGCGCGCTATTTTCGCGCCCAATATTGCAATAATATTGCAAGTGGGAACGCTTATAAGCGCGCCGCTTGCTATATTATTGCAATATTGTGCGCTTAATATCGCAATATTTAGCTCTTAATTTTGCGACATCTTGCGCTCAAAATTGTGGCATTTAAAGCAAATTATTGCTTTTTCTATATTGTTTATTGCATAAATAGAGACAATGTTTTTAATTTGTATATAAGTATAGTTGTAAATGCTATATGTACACTATATGTACACTATATGCACAGTATTTATCTAACATAAATATAACATTATCGGGTCTGTATGAAATTTTGCGCGCTTAATATCGCAATATTTTGTGCTCAATGTCGCAATTTAATAATCGCGACAGATTTTTGGTGCACCTCAATATACCACTTCTTCTGACTGGTACTGTACCTCTGATTTTATATTTGCAAAAACGCTCAAAATGCCTGTTCACTGAGTGCGGATCCACCCATCCCGTTCCGTTTTTTAGTGCTACAAGTCAAAGTTCTGAAGTAGCATTCCATATAGGCAGCTTTTTAATATTCATGAATTCCATATACATGTATGGAATGCTACTCCAGAACTTTGACCTGTAACACTAAAAACGGAACGGAACTGGACGCATCCAATATGGCCGCAACTCAGTGACACGGCGTATTATCACAGTTTACTACTCGTTGTATAAACAAATTGTTTATAAAACAGTTGTTGGAAATTATTATCAAAACCCAATGATAAATACACACACCTTTACTTCAATAATAATAATATATAGACAAGTATGGAAAGCTGGCCAATTTACTGGATTCAGAGTCAACCGGACTCCCGCTACCACAACTAGTTTCAAGTCCTATTTCAGCATAAAAAAATGTATCAGTTGTAAAAATATTTCTTCCACTCAATGAACTATATATATTTCTTGAAAGTAACACTGCAAATCCGAAATTATTTGGCATTTCTTGCAACATTTATTAATGTGAATTTCCAACAACACAAAAATTGAAAATCTGACGAGTCGCCATCCGAGTCACAGGCTGTAATTAGAAGCACATATTAGTTATGACGTTACAATCTCGGATGGCGACTCGTCAATCTCTCACAGGAGCTTTCCATACTTCTCTATATTATTATTAAAGTAATGGTATGTGTACTTATCAGCGGATTTTTATAAAATCTTCCGACAACTGTGGTTTATACTTACTTATTAGCGGGACGAATTCTGATGTTTCTGGGAGATTCTCTGCGACGGCTAACATGAAAACAGAAAACGCAAGAAGAACAGTTATTCCGAGTGCGATCTTCTCACCAGAATCGGGTGGAAGGCAAAACACAAGAAGGGTCAAAGCTGACATCATTATACACGGAAATACGACGTTATACATGTAATATAAGGTTCGCCGCTGGATGTGTATGTGAAATGTGACGTCAGGAAACGGCTGAAGACAACACTGATAGTACTCCACGTTCCTGATGATTTTAACACTGAGTAGATGCCACTCGCCATTGACGACATAGTTTGAGAGATCGACCTGAAATAAAAGAATAACATGGATATCTAAATTAACCCTTTACCCAACAGAAGGGCCCTGTGCCAATGCATTCTCTTATATATGCGAGTCGACCATAGGTCGCCTCGCATATATAAGAGAATGCATTGGCCTAAAAAAAATCTTTTTTTAACACTTTTTACCATTTTTTCTTACATTCTTTAACAATTTTATAATTTTTAATGTGTTAAGCCAATGCATTCTCTTATATATGCGAGGCGACCTATGGTCGACTCGCATATATAAGAGAATGCATTGGCACAGGGCCCTTCTGTTGGGTAAAGGGTTAATTACTCTACCATAAGCTGTCAACTCAGGGAACAATGTAAATTTGTTCATTTTTAAGCTTCTGTTAAGGATTTTGATTTGTTAAAAGGCATATTTAAAGGTCTAGTTTTTTTCATGTGATATACAAAATCTTCAATTAATAAAATCTTATATTCCAACATAACTGTTTGGAGATCCTCTATATATACGTGCAATTCCGTCTCATTTATATTCGAAATAACACATTTATGGATCCGTTAAATTTCAAATAAAAATAGAAAATATATACAAATTATTCACATATGTTAATAAAGACGATGACAGAACATTTGGTTGTCATTTAATTAACCTCTTCGCTGCTAAATGATGTTATGATGCCATGTGCTGGGCTGTTAACGTCATTGCCATTTTCCAGTGGAAAAAATATAATGGGAATATCACAAGAACCACAAAAGTGACTCAGTTGAAAGTCTATTATCGTTGATAATCGTGGAACGTCATACACTGTTTGGAACTTCGAGATACAGTTATTCCGATGCAAAAATCTCTGGGTTCCAGTTATGGATAATGGCCTAAGGCTAGTGTGCTGAAGTAGGTCGGCAGGTACTACGGACTATAATATGAATCGTGCGTGACACATAGTGGAGCAACCACACATTTTGTGCCTCAAATTTGCCTTTTTTCGGCGACATAACGCTAAGAATAATTTATGTAACATCATGCAGTGGTCACAACGGAGACGACATGCCAAATTGACAAGACGTGTCGTTGATTGTAAAATCTCGTCTGGATTATTGCAATGACTTCTTCATTTTTCGTTTTCATTAAGCTGACCAACGAAATTGGTCTAAATGAAATTAATAGACTTAAATTCACAATTAGGTTGTGAAGTAGTTACTTTCATTTTATCGCGATGCTTCATGTCCAATTCCGCGTTTTTTTGCAATCTCCACACGGTTGCTAACCGGAAGTCACGTGACAATTTCTCAAAAATATATACCCGCGATCTTGAAAAATCACTGATGGATATAGAAACAAATATATGACGTCATTCACCTGCCTTAGGTATAAGCACCCTTGGTGGTTGCTATAACAAACAACGTGCACTTTTACGTCGTAATATATAGTTATGGACGTCATAGCAGCGAAGAGGTTAACCATTATACGGCTATTTCTCGAGAACCTTAATTGGTATCAGTCTCTCTTCCAGAAAGCACAGGTGTGCACAGACAGCAACTGCGCACGTGTTTGGCACACAGCCAGTGTTGTTTATTTCAATTGACCCAACCAATCATAATTATGAAAATCAAGTCTCTAAAAAAATTCAAATGGAAGTGTGATTGACATAAGTGTTAACCGCAAGGAATTTATCAATTTTATGTAAATATATTGGTGAAAACTAGATTATAAGATTTCGATGACAGGATTTGTATAACATTGGTATATGTGCTAACAAAAGCAATGAACCCCCATATATAATGAAATGACCTCTGTAGTTCTGTTGACAATGTCCACTTGAAATCCATCGTAGGTCCATGATCCGAATTTCATTTTACATTTCTGTTCATCAAATGGGAAATATGTGACGTCAAACTTGCATGAGCTCAATAGCTTAGTTGGTATCGGCCAGAAGACGTTTCCGTCGTACTTCACCATGGCATTTGCAGGCATCATTCCATCAGTGTATTCCGCGGCACTGTAACAAAGCAAGAAAACAATGAACATAAAACAAGAATAGAGACCTTTCGCAAAATCACGAATACGATTACGGATATGGAAATACCCTGCCAGTATAAGGTCACAATTCGATCTTTACGCACGGGGGTTCTTACGTGAGACGAAATATACCACCAGCAGTTTATTTATGTGCAGATGTGTCAAGAATGTGTCACCGGTCCTGCTTGGGGACGCTCTAGCATTATCCGTGTGGTGTAATACACACGGATAAGACCATGGGATCTGAAAGAGACACACATTACTTTTTCCATCAAATATATGTGTATCTGAATATAGTGGGGCATATGCCTCTCACCAATTAGCCATCGTATGTAAATGTTTATGGTGTCAACTAGGCTCCGTGCTGGACCGAAATTTACTTTTGCCAAAAAAATTGCCAAATGAAAATATTTGTTGCGAAATTATTTTAGCAATCGCCAATTGCTATCCCTGATAGTATCATTTTCTGCAACCTTAAGTCTTTTGTTTCGACACTCACGGTTTGAACGACTTTTGATATCGATAGAAAAACAGTTAGTTAATAATTAATTATACTCGCATCTCAATTGCGGTTTATCATACAACAATACGCCAATTACCGAACAATACAATGGTAGAATGGTTTCTCCATCAGAAGGACACATCACAGGATGATTAGTAATCCCTCCAACCATCAGTACTAATGCTATGAGATTTACTGCATCTTAATAGGGGTGTTAACTTTCCCTAAACCTATAAAACACAACTAATATAATTATGTTGTATAAAGTGTTTCCTGAAATTAATAGTATTGATTGAAATTGCTTGAGGAATTAAAAAGTGACTTGGCAAAACTTTTGCTAAATGAAAATATTTTTTGCCAAATGTGAATTATTTTTTCCATTGGCAAATTTGGCAAGTGGCAGCGCGAACCCTGGTGTCAACCTTACTAGGACAATATATCCTATCCGTAATCGTAATGGGTTTTTTTGCGAAAGGTCGCTATTTAGTCTGTGTCTACTGACACATATATACACATTGTACACGTAGTTCTAATGTTATTTCACCATTTTTCAGCCCAAGTTGTTCTGTTCATTTTTGTGGTTGTTTACAATAAAGAACATTCATTCGACACATACACCCAACCATCCACCCCTTCACATATTCACACTTGCTTACTACATGTAACTAATATGTATTTCAGCAATAAACTCAACATACTCCCTGTGCAATAGACCGAACATGAATCAGACCAGCCCCGGGCAAACATAATATAGCAACCATTAACCATATATATACTAAATATTCGCTGACGAATAGTTCCCGTATACTCAGATAACAAGTTCAACAAATGATAGTTTGAACTTATTATGTGAACATATCCCTAAATATAAAATAGAACTCATTCTGCACTCTTTTATTATATATCATCTGCATATATGTGCTGAAAACCACTCCAGATTAATAATAGACCATTCCAATGTATACATTTATAACTGAATGGGAGTATAACCATTTAGCATTGAAAAGGTTAAAGATAAAGACGCACTAAATGTATACTGAAATATTTTATACATTGCAATTGCAATATGGTGATCTAAGATGATAATATTAACGTCAGTCCAAATTTATGACTGAAATGAACCAATAATCGGAAAATGGTTTTATCGTGTATGATAGAAAATAAGCCGTTCGCTGGTATTTGGGCTGCATCTGAAAATAGTTGCAAAACTCAATGCGTAATTGACTTGCTGTTTTCTGGTATAACTGTTTTGAATTGTGGTTATACAATCATGTACCATATATTCTCCCTCATCGAACTAATTTGATGCGCAAAATGTTTAACCTAACATATAATTATAAGCTATGAAGCAATCTATCCCTTGATACTAGAATGTGCTTCACTACTAATCAACATCATCTAAATGTGTTTGGCCTATGGGGGGGGGGCTATGGGCATTCTAACTAATGGAGCACTCTTGAGCACATACAAAATCAGAGATTATATGCATTTTATAGTTTTATTAACCCTTTACCCAACAGAGCGGCCCTGTGCCAATGCATTCTCTTATATATGCGAGTCGACCATAGGTCGCCTCGCATATATAAGAGAATGCATTGGCTTAACACATATTAATTGTTAACAAATGTAAGAAAAAATTAAAAAAAATTTTTAGGCCAATGCATTCTCTTATATATGCCAGGCGACCTATGGTCGACTCGCATATATAAGAGAATGCATTGGCACAGGGCATAACTGTAACCATCACAATGTGGTCAAGGAGCCGGTTCCAATGATATCCATATTTGTATGGTTCTATTGAGACAGACCGAAGATATTTTAGGCTGTTGAAGCTTTATTTGGCCGGTTTTGGCCGGTTTGTTGGGTAAAGGGTTAAAACTGACTACGGTTACCCAAATTACTTGAAGATTTTGCCGTCTAATATATCGATATACCTCTTGAAGCTCAGAACTGCAAATCATAAACTGCCTATGGAGTGCGCAAGATGGAAGAAATCTCAGAATGATAATGACAATAGGATATGCACCATATGTGGAGAATATTTAGGAGACGAATACCATTTAGTTATTATATGCAGTCATTTGGATGAAATCAGAAAACAATATATCCCTGAGTACTTTTGGAAGATCCCTACGAGAGAGAAATTCCATGGTCTCCTATCTCTTCAAAATATAAGCCTCATAAAAAAGACTATGCATATTCCTAAGGTGTGCCTTTAAGAAGGTGTCTTATACTATATAATCGAAATCATTTATTGTTATGGGTGAACACATGTAATTATCATACTTGTTAAGTTTATCGCCTATTATTGTGTAATCTAATTTAATTACTGCTGTGTATATGAAATGAACAATGATTAATGTGATATTCAATGTTGTGTACATAGTGTATATATGTTTTGCTTGTTTCACTGTTATGTGACTTATGCAATAAATCAATCAATCAATCAATCAATCAAGACTATAGTGTTTCCTATCTGTTCTCATTGCTTCCTGTATTTCCATCACATTTCTACATTAACTGTGGAGTTGGTGCCCAGGTGAACAATAAGAAACTGTATAGACGCAAGAGTTTTAGTTTAGCTGTGCTATACAGGGTTAATATATGACCAAACGCTAGCGTAATTAACGAACCACAGCTAAAACACACGCATAAGCTAGGATATATCTGTGCCTTTTTTAAATCTGATAAAAATAACTTCATAGATTCGTATTCCCATCAAATAAGATTCACTTAGGCCTTATGTTGTGGTATGATTAATTACACTTCAGACATGCACATTTCAAGGGTTCATCAAAAGAGTGGGTCCTATAGCTAGCAATTTCTGATGTCAATTAGGCCAATCACACATCAGGGCACTTCGAGCTCACCACGTCAGACTTAAAACCTAAAATAAACTTTTAAAAGCCGTGTCTTATGTACAAATTATTACAGAATATAAACTCCCAACATCAAACTGAAAGTTTTCAAAAGACAAGACTGTTGGTTATTTTCGAGAGGGGAGTATTTTAGAGAAATTAACCATTATATTATTGACGCTGTGTGCGCCATCCGATTGAGATGTGTACTATACGAAGGATCTTGTCGATTTCATCATGTTCATTTCATTCATATAAAATGCCATCATGTCGATTTCAACGAAACTCGACGAACTACGTCATCATGTAGCTTTCACTATCGACCGAATTCTCGATAACCTGAACGTATCTTCTGCTTTGTTCATAAGAATGTGTTCCTTGTGAATTCGTGGAAATAGAAGGATATCAAAGGATTATCAGATTATTAGGATAATTTGGACGCGATATAACGTTTGCATGCATCACGAATTTCGATTTAGATACCAACATTGTCTCCCGACCTGCCAGAGTGATTGATATTTTCCTATTGCACACACGATTTATATTTTAGGCCATTCCAATGCAAATAGTTAACAGTCTTTAATACATATATGTCATAATTATGTTCTCAATAAAATGTAAACCGCCGCTGCGAATGAACTTCACTCTGCATAATTCCGATAGTAACTTCCACCGATCTACTGTGCGACAAAAGTGCTCGCAAAATTTTAAAACAGCTGTGTCGTATTAGATAATAATTGGTGACGTCACAAAATCAGTCTATATACGACCCAAAGCGTCCGGCTTTGGTTCGTTATCAGAAGACAACGGAGGAACATACAAAATATAACACACATGATAGCGTTCTTGAAGTTTTCTTCGAATAAGTTGGAAATGTGTGAGTAGAGTTGGAAAATTATAACCGAAGGGTACTCAAAACTTCTGTTACTACAATACAGTCAGGAACGTGGTAACGGGTGGGGGTGGGGGTAATCTCACATCACAACTTTGGTCACATTTTTCAAAAGTTGGACATTTCATGCCTGACAACATTAGTTGGAAATTTCTCATCACATATAGGTTGAAATTGTTCTCATTTTTTAACTTTTCAACATGCAATTAGTGGGCGTATACACCACCCTCCTAACGGAGACCATATAGCCACATCCCTGAATACATTACAATGTATGCATGTGTAGTACCTACTGTGGGGTAATGGATGACGGGCTTTGGTTGAGAGATGCTCAAGCGCGATATTAGAGGCTAGTAGCGATATATATATATGCTGCCAACTCACATAATCATGCAATTATTTCAGCATGCACCGGCAATGTTCAGCATTATTAAAAGTACGAGTGTGTTCTTGTCAAAACTCGTCATGTCGAGTCGAACGCCTACGCATGAACTTCAGCACTATTGTTCCTATTCAGTGTTAATGCATCGCCGTGCCGACTACCACAAATTGCTTGCCTCTTGTCCTAATCGTGTTACCATTTGGTCTGAATACCCCACAAATTTGATATCCAGCCGGAGCTGCGCTCTATTCGATATTAACCGCAGACCGACGTGGTGATCACAGGGACACGACAAATTCTATTTGGCTCATTCGCGGAGGGAGCCGGAATAAAAACCGAGCCGGGAGAGAGTTCAGTGACCTCACGTTTGTCAAAGGGGGCACAATTGCCGAGAAATTTAATACGATTTAATTGGCCGTGAATGGAATTGGCCTGAATTTAAAACTGTCTGCGAAATATTTACAAGGACGTGGCTATGCATATCAGGCGCTCGATTACCGTGCAATTTAATATGATTCAATTGGCCCTGAAATAAATTGGCCTGGATTTAAAACTGTCTCAACATGTCTGCGAAATAGTTACACGGACGTGGCTATGCACATCAGTCGCTCGGCTCCTTCACATGAACATCACATGTTACTTCCAACAGAGACTATCACACAATGAAGTCAGCTCCCCAAATATGATCATGGGGTATGACCATAACAGAAGAACCAATCATGAGTTGTGTTACCAAACACCTTATTAAGTATTCACCAAAATAGTATATATATACGTAGCTACAATTCCTCAATAAATTATGCTTGCCCGGTTCCACTTCCGATCTTCTACTCTGTATATATAGAGACTCAACTACTATGCTAACTCAAGTCCATCTTGAGTTGCCATATCCACGGCATCAGTCTTGATACTCGGGTCGCTCTACCACTATTTGTATTCACCGCTTTTTATTTTCTGCATTACTATTAAACGCTATTACATATATATAACCGTTCTGTGCATGGTAGAAAAGCTTACAACTGCTTATGGACACTTCAGTTCGGAAATTTGACCGAGAGCAGGAAAACATATTCGGCTTTTGATCAGAAAGCAACAATTTTCATACTGATATACTGATTGGATAACCAAACTATCAGAGTAATTGCAACCTTATTTGTTCTCAGAATTCCAACAAATTTTGGGGTAGGGATTTGAATTTGAATTGAATTTTTATGCGAAAGTTGGTGGAGATGATATACCTCCCCCCACATCACTTGTCGTCACGTCCCTGCTGGGAGGACCGATGCCAAGCAACATCATAAGTATTAATTTGATGGGAATTTAAAACTTGAAACATATCTGCCAACTATCTCATAGTTTATTCCAGAGATATGCGGCCTTAGCTTTGATGTTGGGCGACGGAATTCTAAATCCATACCACTCGGATCAAGAATCAAAGGAATTTATCCAAAGGCCATTGTAGTATATATATAATAGTGACGCACGAGTCACGCATAAATAGTCCTTGAAGTCATAAACATGCCATGCATGTTAGTGCAGGGAACTTTTCACATTACAAATAGCGTACATCTGGAAAGTCGATTTAGGTTCATATAGAGCGTACTTTAGATTCAAATAATGCCGATATTGGCTTATTGGTATTTTTGAAATAAGTTCAATATCTATTTTCGGGAGAACAGGCTGTATTGGTATACTTAACTTACATGCACGTATGTTCTTCTTTCTCATAACATAAGACAAAATTAATGCTTTCACTTATACGCGCACATATCTATACGTTTTCTTAGATCATGTCGTGAATCTCTACTCTGGATAACGCCCGTAGAGATCATCATATTCTACCAGTACAAAACCTTGGAACTTTTTGAAGTTTTGACAGGGAACTTTATAAAGTCGAAAAAATAACGCAGGGATTTCTTAGTTATTTTCTGTTATAATGTACTTCACTGTAGGCGAAGGTCCCAATTCGAAATTTCACGATTTAAGAGAAGTTATGAGAGATTTTATTTTGCGTTGCATTCAATTTTGGAATTTATCCTGCATGGGTAATTCGGTGTTTATTGCGATATGGGCTCACAAAAGTCAGAGAAAAACATGCAATTTTGAGTTGGGACATTCACCTACAGTGAAGTACATTATTAAGGAACAGATAACAACTAAGAAATCTATTCCCTGCGTTAATTGTTCGACTTTATTAGATTCCCTGTCAAAACTTCAAAAGGTTCCCAGGTTTTGTACTGGTGGAATATGATCTCTACGGGCGTTAGCCAGAGTAGAGATTCATGGCACGATCTACGTTTTCTATGCCAGCTACTATTGAAGTCGAACTTAACAAACCCATTCCTGGGATGTTTTGTTGTTTTGGCGAATGTGCACACGTAATCTCTCTGTATTCATGTTGTGATCACAGTAATCTGCGACACGTAACTTCACACATATCTGTATACAGATCTACAGCAATGTAAACGGATCCCTTATGCTTACATGCTGCTGGAAAACCGAATTTTACAAAGCGTTCTCACAGTGTGCTCTAAGCTTATTATCACTATACTATTTAAATCGACAGTCGCAAACAGTAACAATTTTATCTCTTTTTGAATTACTTTTGAAAAGTCAACTGCATATGATAAAGAGCCTTTATGGGTTCCTTGCAAGTTAACGCCATCAATTAAAAATGGTTATTATCATATTACTTTATGGTTATTATCATATTACTTTATTGTTATTATCATATTATTTTATGGTTATTATCATATTATTTTATGGTTATCATATTATTTTATGGTTATCATATTATTTTATGGTTATATTATTTTATGTTTATTATCATATGATTTTATATTTATTCTCATATTATTTTATGGTTATCATATTATATATTATGTTTATTATCATATTATTTTATGGTTATCATATTATTTTATGGTTATCATATTATTTTATGGTTATCATATTATTTTATGTTTATTATCATATTATTTTATATTTATTCTCATATTATTTTATGGTTATCATATTATATTATGTTTATTATCATATTATTTTATGGTTATCATATTATTTTATGGTTATCATATTATTTTATGGTTATCATATTATTTTATGGTTATCATATTATTTTATGGTTATTATCATACTAGGTTATTATCATATTATTTTATGTTTATTATCATATTATTTTATGGTTATCATATTATTTTATGGTTATCATATTATTTTATGGTTATCATATTATTTTATGTTTATTATCATATGATTTTATAGTTATTATCATATGATTTTATGGTTATCATATTATATTATGTTTATTATCATATTATATTATGTTTATTATCATATTATTTTATGGTTATCATATTATTTTATGGTTATCATATTATTTTATGGTTATTATCATATTATTTTATATTTATTCTCATATTATTTTATGGTTATTCTCATATTATTGTATGGTTATCATATTATTTTATGGTTATCATATTATTTTCTGGTTATTATCATATTATTTTATGTTAATTCTCATATTATTTTATGGTTATCATATTATTTTATGGTTATTATCATATTATTTTATGTTTATTATCATATTATTTTATGGTTTTCATATTATTTTATGGTTATTATCATATTATTTTATATTTATTCTCATATTATTGTTTGGTTATTATCATATTATTTCATGGTTATTATCATATTATTTCATGGTTATTATCATATTACTTTATGTTTATTCTCATATTATTTTATGGTTATCATATTATTTTATGGTTATTATCATATTATTTTATGTTTATTATCATATTATTTTATGGTTATCATATTATTTTATGGTTATTATCATATTATTTTATATTTATTCTCATATAATTTTTTGGTTATTATCATATTATTTCATGGTTATTATCATATTATTTCATGGTTATTATCATATTATTTCATGGTTATTATCATATTACTTTAAGTTTATTCTCATATTATTTTATGGTTATCATATTATTTTATGGTTATTATCATATTATTTTATGTTTATTATCATATTATTTTATGGTTATCATATTATTTTATGGTTATTATCATATTATTTTGTATTTATTCTCATATTATTTTTTGGTTATTATCATATTATTTCATGGTTATTATCATATTATTTCATGGTTATTATCATATTACTTTATGGTTATTATCATATTATTTTATGGTTATTATCATATTATTTTATTGTTATATTATTTTATGGTTATTATCACATTATTTTATGGTTATTATCATATTATTTCATGATTATTATCATATTAATTTTATGGTTATCATATTATTTTATGGTTATCATATTATTTTATGTTTATTATCATATTATTTCATGGTTATTATATTATTTTATGGTTATTATCATATTACTTTATGGTTATTCTCATATTAATTTATGGTTATCAACTATAGTGCTGACACATAGCAGCAATCATTCACTGGAATTTTTAGAATGAAAGGATGAGTTTATGTGGCCAACACCCAATCCGCTTGTATCCAAATCAGCCACATTTAAATGCCATAAACTTTGGTGCAAAGGTGAATTTGCAAATTTATAGGATGGGGTTAGGCGCGACAATACTGCTTATGAATATGTTGCCAAAAGACCAAATGCATGACCATTGGATATATTACATTTCGGTACAAGTGCTTATATTTCCCTCAGCTTGTCACCCATGTAATATAATATTGGGAATTCCATTTAAAATTATGTGGCATATATAATAGATCTTCACGTTTTATTAGCCTGACAAAGGTAAGTGGAAATTTGACTTTCCATATCTTAAATATTGGTTTCAAAGCTAGTGTACTGACAGTTTGTGAGATACAAGTATCACGTTAATTACACACAATGAATATGCAAGATTAAGCAAGACTCCATACTTGTTATAGAGGACTATGTCTGGTAGCCAAATCTTGTGGCATGGAATCCTCAGTCCTGTGATGTTGTTGAATTCAAGTGGATCCCACTGAAGGAATTCGTCATACCACTCCTGTAAAAGATATTACAGTATAATGTAATGTGTTAATATTTCGTCATTCGGTTACTGTCCATATCAGGACGTTGACATTTCATTGCATGGTGGAAGAAATAGGGTTATTGCCACTTGACAATCATTTGAGTCGAAGTACCATGTATCCTGTTAAACTACAGTCACAATCATGTACAGATATCCAACTCATATTACTCCCCTTGTGTATATAATGGTATAATATGTTTCTGTAACAGTCAGTCAACTACTACATTCTACTATCTATGAGACACGGACTCAGTGTGATTGTTCATTGCTTCAAATGTGTTTGCTTCAGTGAGTGGGAACAGATTCTCATTTCTTATCGAAATGGCCATGTATCCAATCGAAATGGCACATTGAGATGTCCCCCAACACAGGTCAAACATGGATTTTCGCTCATGTTTGCAGAACCGCGCCAACCGTATCTAGCTCAGAATACGGTGATCTTATCCACGACCCATCCACCTCGAATACGCGGACATCATAAAAAAGGAAGCCATTTCCATGAGAGTTGGAAAGCGTATCAGCCTGAACATTGGTTCGAACAGTGAAACATAAATGATCTACCATTATTGGATCAGCACATTACGCGTGCCTCACTAGAAATTTAGAATGGTACCTTTTCCACACTTTACTGTTGGTTTGGACAACATTCCCTTTATTTAAATCTCCCACTCTGGGTCAGGATTTACAACTGCTAACTGAATGTATATTACTGTTGGACTACAGTTGGTATCCAGCTAACCCCCTCTTCACTAAATACGCACTGGCGAGTAGTTCATGGAATGTTCAGATAATAAGTTCAACAAACGACCATAGATCGAACCCTGCATGTAGCAAGTTGGTACCATTCCCCACACCCTGGGCTATCACAATACCAAAGCCCAAATCAAGCCCGATAATCCACGCAGTTACAATGTGAAATGTTCGCACGGGCACAGCCATTACAAATGTCAAGTCTATAACAAGGGCCATAACTCTGGTTAAACTAGATTGACGAACCCATAGTATGAGGGTATCGTCTGGTTTGATATAATACTCAATAGCACAACAAAATACAAAATTAGAGTGTAAACATGAACACATATACAAGGAAAGCTATATACATATGTGCCTCAATGGCGGTTAAGTTAGTATATACTGTAGAGCAGAAGCTGGTCCATTATTTCAAAATCGTTAATCTAAGTAAGCCATCATGGCCGCCGTCTGGAATACACCATGCGTTGGGCTGTGGTTATACACACAGGTACCTGGAACAACATGACCCCAATTCAAAACCCAGTGTGTACCGCATGCTGTTGCCGAAATTTATGTATATTACATGTTCACTATGTTCCTGTATCAGTCTGGTATACACCATTCGCTGGTATATGGTTACACCCAACGTGTAACATGCCGGAAATTATTTTGGGTACATGTACAAATGTGTTCCTGTATCAGTTTGGCTACTCATGGTTTTCGTTCTGGGGGATAACTAACTTAAATTTTGAAACGCCAATTTCTACCCACTTATATTTCTGGATTTGTTGTCTTTACGTCTGCGTGCAACAAGGTGAATTATAGGCATGCACTGCTATAAGTGCAAATGAACTGGCCGCCATAATTTGTGTGTATGGAATCATTGCATTTTCTACTATGCTCAAGCACGCAATATCCATATAACATATATCTAAGTCTCGAAGTCCCGAACATTCGTGTGCATGTGAACTGGGAAACAAGCGAGACACATAACTTACCGTACCGACGTTATTCTTTATTCGAACCGTTCCATGTTCTAACCAGGGAAGTAAGTAAGTACGTAATTAAGTAAGTGATGCTTTATTCTCAGCCAATTGGTACTTTGGTACACGAGAACGTGACTAGATGCATGGTCTCTGTTGTGGGTGTGAACATTGGAATTTCCAACTGCAAACCTTGTACCGCCATTCATGGATTGGAATTTCCCGACCGGTACCTCAAACTCTCCACCTGTTGGAAATTTCCAACCACACCCATGCATGGTTGGGCATTTCCCACTATTTCCCATTTAAGTCCAAACATCAGACCGAGAGAAGGAAAATAAAAGTTCAAATTAAATACTATCAAAACAACTTCAAAATATTTTTTGTCTGAAATATCCAACAAATGTTGCGACATGCATAAAATTTCCAACTGTTGAACATTTAGGCTAAATTGGGGATTTTGACACGACCAAAGCCCCTTATCCCTAGTTCTGATATGTGCTCACTCCCGGTTAAGAGGTTTTTTTTGTTATATTGTTGGTTGGTCCTGCTGCTTTAGTTATGATGTTGGAGGGGCAACATGATGCTGTTAAGAAACAAAAATGCCCTTATTTTTCTTAAATAGTCATTTTGAAGGTCTTCGGCAAGTCTAAGTGATTCGATAAACGTTGCTTTCCGATGAATGGCAACAAGCCATATTTCCGACTAAATCCTGAAAAGTTACCAATAATTATGCTGTGGTTAAGAAGTCGATTAATTAAGGCATTACTGTATGTGTAACTGAATAGAGTGGGGAATATGCCGTCTCACCAAATAACCGTCGTAGGTAAATTGTGACGGTGTCCACCTTACTATGGCAATCTATAATATCCGTAATCGTAATAGTGATTTTGCGAAAGGTCTCTTTTATCTGTAATCTGCTTACATTTACTGAACATCCCCCATATTGATAGTAGACTATTCCAATGTATACTTTTAAAACTGAATTGGAGAATCCATTTAGTAATGAAGGGGTTAAAAATGTGACCAAAGTTGGGGATGTGAGACATCCCCAAATCACCTACCGCCACTCCCTAATAGCAGACATACTTAACCAGCGCATCTACCACGTTTTAACACTTGCTTATTTTGGTATCCGAGACGCGCCCTTACTGCAATACATCTAACACGACGGGATCTGGGATTGATGAATGGAGATGCCATATAATAACTACATCGCGTCCCGAACAAGACGAAGAGATGCTCACAAGAAAATAATCCCGATAAACAAGAACTGTCTATCTGGAATCATGATTACTGTCGCATGACGTAATAAATGGATGGGAAGCTCCAGAATATAAAATGGTTTGTCTCATTTAATACATTTGTTGATTATATTCCCCATGTGGTACAGTGGGGAAGCAGTATACGGACTAGACTGATAGATTGTGAATATATTTTAAAGGACTGATGGATAGTGAATAGATATTAACGATGATGCACTGTTGGAAAATACCGTTGGTTTGACGCTGTCGGACCGTACTAGTAATCCGACGATTCCATACCGTTTCATCAGTTGTACGGTGAATCACTGTTTTTTTATGCACCCTGAAAATGGTCTAAGTTAAAATTGTGCGTTATTCCAAGTTGATGTCATCAATATTTAACAGTATTAGCGGTGACCAAATTATATACGACAGTGACTCCATACGGTATGACTCAATCTAACTCCGCTGATATTAATTTGCCTATTCTATTAAGTGTTTGTATTCCGGCTGCGTTATCCGGCATGTTCATTCAATGCAATGAATTCCGGCAGCGTCAACTAATTAATAATGTTATTCCGTAACTCATTTACATTTATCATTAAAGTGATGTGAAGCACTCCAGTAGGGTGATCAATAGAAATTGAGAATAATTTTGCTCAAAGTAGTTATTTGTTACGAATATTAATCCAAATTGACGATACACACCGTCATTCTTATATACTAATTAAATGCATTCAATCTCCATGGCGAAATCATTTGCGTTAAATTATCGCCGATAGTTGCGTCCCGAATCGAGATGTAAATATTTACAAGTGGGCGCAGTTCAGACAATGTTTTCTATGGAGTGGTATGGTCGATTTCTGAGTAATTTTCGTTGATGTTAGTAGAATGCTACATTCCCCAGGTTGGCATAGCGCCTGAGTACTAACTTATTAATTTCACATCCGAACAAGTCCATAATATGTCTTTAACGAAATTAATGTCGATTGTCGATCGTGATCGCTGTAATCTATTGGTTTTTTTAAAGGTGACTTATACAGTGTCGAATAAACTGTCTGACTTCGATTTCTAAGTTGTAAATTTGCGAAAACCGGCCGATGGCTTAATCATTGATATTTTCCCACTAAATTTCTGCAGCTGTGTTGTATTCGGCGGCACATTCGCGTAGTCGGCTGAGATCCATATTCATAATTAATTTTGCTCATCACAATAAAGGAGACATTATCTTAGATTTGTGTTATAAGTCAACGATATTCATGACTGATTATTCTTTCGCATCTTGTTGTATTTATAACAATTTCCAGATCCTACGCTTCTCACAAAGTTTACTACGCCAAGAATGCACTCCATATTTGGAGACGGCTTATTACGTCATGCTGGGAATGCCGCGTATAGAGACGTACATCCGTTAGGATTATCGTTGGCTTTTCAAAGAGACTGGAGAAGGTGGTGCTTAATCAAAAATTACAAAACCGTAATGACGGTAGAAAACACATTTAAATGATCGTGTGAAGAACGCCTTAACATCTTCATTAGTGAAGCATCCTGCATTTTTTTCGTAAACCCTGTGCCAATGGATTGTTATATATGCGAGTCTCCCATGGGGAGCCTCGCACATATAAGACAATGCATTGGCCTAACAATATTTACCTTGACATTGTAAGGCATTGGATTATCTTATATTTGAGACTAGCTCTTCTTATTTTCTCTATGTTTTATTTTCATTTCTGATGAGATAACTCAACATAAGCGATGAGTCGCTTGTTGCTAGAGCCTATTCACCCTCATCTATTCCAAATCATGTCATAAACATTGTGTAAAATATTATATATGTTCTTTAAGGGTAGAAATAAATATTGTTTAAACCAGACTCCCTATATATAGGACACTCGCATATGTGAGAGAATATAATGCACTGGCACTTGGTTTTTAATGCTGCACCAGCGCAGCTCCCGTCACGAAAGTAGTCCCATGTCACGACAATATTTGGAGGCACCACACCCTCACTGTAACGAGTTGAAACCTGATTCAATACTACCATGGGCTGCCAAATGAAATGTAATATAGTTAATTTAGTGCCATTAACCATTAGTGTGTATAGTGCACGCTTCTTTGTGTGCCAAGGTGCGTGTCAAGGTACCAAGTTACCGCGGAGAGCTCCACCTGTCGTTAACCGAGAACTCTGATATTTGAACAAGATAAAATGTCCAGCATATGTGATCATGTTCCCTCTAAGTGAAATAATTGATTTTTTAAATTTATTTTAGAATAGCAATTCTTCCCATTTGTTTGGTATTCATTCAGTTGTGGGGCCACTCACCATATCATTTTATTCGATAAGTTAGTCAACTAAGCGAGATCACTGGGTCGCGGCCGTTTGGATTCATCCAGCTCAGTTCGTGGTTTCAGAGATTCTTCCAGCTCCGGTTCCGTGGTTTCAGTGCTGCAGATCAAAGTATTTCAGTAGCATTTTAATAACTGGAGCTTTTGAATTATTCCTGACTTCCATAATTATATGGAATGCTACTCCAGAACGTTGACCTGTAGCACTTTATAACCACGGAACCGGACATGCATGGTGGATTCGATATAGTCTCGAGTTAGTGACCGGGCGTATATAAGAGACTATCAAAGTTTCATCGCATTCTGTTTACAACGTCATAAGTTATCCTCGAACATATCAGGAGGGACTTACTTTTTTGAGACGATAAGTTAAAATTTACAATGTTTGAGCGGGTATACAGTGGGTGAATAGTAAAATATGTATGTTAGAACTCCCAATAGAAGTATTAAAAATAAACACATCTTTGATAAGCGTTGGCGATCTATATTTTCTTATCAGTTAAAATACGACTAATCCGCAATTAAAAATGATAACAGTGAATTTTCAATTACTAAATTTAGAAAAATGTGCTACTATTAGCCTAAAACAACAAATTCCCCACCCATAGTTGCTTGAAAAATCAAACAATTTCAACCTATCATACTGACACAACATTATTTGGAAAATTCACACCAACATAAATTGTTCTTGGAGTTTGATTTTCCAGCAATTTCTTAGTGGGGAATTTATTGTTTTTAGATCAACATTTGCATATTTTCCTACTTTTGGTCAAAGTTGGACTGAAATGGCCATCGGTTGGAAATGTTCCAACCGTAATGGGTTGGTAGGTTGGAAATATCCAACAGTGTGGTGTCCTGGTCCCTCCCCCGTGGCCAGGCAAAAACTGCTAGTTAATTTAATAAAACAATATTTTACTACATTGGTCAAAATTGTGGATTGAATTGGACATGAATTGGAAATATTCCGACCACCTTATTGGGGTATTAGGTTTGAAATTTCCAACAGTAGGAAAACTTGAGGCCAGTCTAGATGCTAGGATTTGGGGATTTTAAAAACTTTCTCACATGGTCGGCCCGGTGTGTCCTTGCACTTCTTCCATGGACAGGAAAACAATGCTAATTAATCTCAGAAAACAATATTTTACTACATTTGATCAAATTTGTGGCTGAAATGGTCATCTGGCAGTTAGAACATTTCCAACCTAAGAGGGGGATCATGTTTGAAATTATCAACACCGGGGAAGTTTGAAGCCAGTCTAGATGCTAGGATTTTGCGATTTTCATGTTCCAAAATTTTCTCACACCGGGCCGGTCCGAACGTGTGGTCTGGTCTCTCGTCCGTGCCCGAGTCTCTGCCAGGAATTAAACCACTATATGTTAGGGTTTATTCCATTACCAGGTTCAAATCTCTATATGTTCTCATACTTTGCAGAACAATGGCAAGGCAAGGTTGGGGTGTGTGCATGGAATTATGCAAAAATTGTGAATTTGGTCTGATTCAAGGGGGATGCAGTTGGAGTTCCTCAGGTGGACATTTCCAACTGTTGTGGAACAGGCAATTCATCATTGAGACCCAATAAACCATGATGCATATATATACTAAGGAAATGGCCACATGTGAGCCTTTGGCTTACTGCCAAATCCTTTTCTCTAATGTTAAATTGTTAATGTCCTTATAATATGTATTATATGTGCTATTCTTGAGAATAAAATATTGTTTACACTAACTGTTGTTCACAAAATGTTTGACCACCCACCCCCCTTCGCCGAAAGGTTATTGCACCCATGGATAAAACACGTGTAATTTATGCTTTATGCATTACGCTCATCGGTCTGAATGTCACATCAAACTTGTAAATATTGACAATCTGCGGCGATTACGGTACGGAATGCTGTTCAATGTGTTCGTAATCACCACATCAGTCTGCTGGGACACGACATCAATCCAACACCAATCTGCATATCACGGGTCTCAGTGAGAATCAATTTTACTCTTGTGGGATTTCGCCTTCTCTGCTCTTCTTTGGTTTGATTTGGGGCTTCTTCTCAGTAAATATGTTACATAATTGTCGAGAGGATATCAAGTATGGTTGTGTGGTCTTGGCAATTTTGCACATTTGTACAATTGTTTGCGCTAATTGGACTGCATGATTCGATAGAGAAGTAGCGTATATTAAACCGGAAGCCCAGAGGGTTGCAATTACACTATCGCGTACGAAAGGATTGATGCCCTAGATTTGGTATCACCCTTGATACATCGCAGAAAACTAATTTCTTAAGTATCGTAATCCTGGCGTATAGGGGCTGCCCCACCCCCAACATTTTTATTTACATCCGTCATTTTTTGTTTAAATATTAACTAATGTTCACTGATCATAAAAACATAACTTAAAAAACGATATTTCCTGGCGTTTAATGATAAGGGCTTTTGTAACCACCCACCGAACCCCGATTTTTAACTTTTGTTTAGAATGACGTATAGTTCAGAGCTGCAGCTATAGGGTACCTACGCCCCCATGATTTACATTCACTCCTCATTGTCTTCCTTGTTACGTCCCTCAATGATCGACAACCAGATGCCACGGAATTGACTATTCAGACTATACATTAGAAATAAAGTGCCATTTGTTCTGAGCATGTAATATTTCCCACATTTAACAAATGAATCTGCCCATGACACACAAGATTACAAAATCATAACTTTCATCTAGTATTTTCGCAGTACGATACAAGGATGACTGTTCACCATATAACATAATTTGAAACTTAAAAACGTCAGAAAATCGCCTCTGATAAAGATTGTTTATTGTCATATTTTCTCCCATCCCAAGAATCACATTCTGATCTCTTTTCTTACCAAACTTTGGCACATTTTATTTATCTGGTGATAAATCTGATGCGATATTCGTCGATTATCTCGGTGTGTGTTTATCTATTGGAAAAACAAAGCGAGCGAGCAGTGTTAATACGTCCGGCCCAAATATTTGGCCCTTCGGGTGTGATTTTTCCAGGTCATGATGGATAATATTAATCTACGAATAAACTATCAGCTACATCGGTGACAACACGTCCATCACTGAATCCACTCAATGTGATGAAGTTTCGTGCTGGGCGAATCGTTCACATTCGCAGGTTGTGTGGGAAGATCAGGAGTCGATAAACAGGAAGCATGGATATCAATTTCACGCCCAGTCAATTCCTGCTAAATGTCTATGATGCTGGTAGGTCCTGCTGAATTGCTATGATAGTAGGGCAACGCGATGATGTTAAGAAACTGTAGCGTTATTTTTTTCAAAAGTTGTCATTATTGCGATGTCTTGATGATCTGAACAAATGGTGGAAAGCCAGACGGGACCGCCATTGGAATGATTTTAGTAGCCAGAACAGTACAACCCACCCATACACTGACGGGGCCACAGCCGCGAAGAACGGCCGCTATCAACTGCTAACTTTCCAGCATAGCAATGTTCTGCCTGCAATAAAATTATACACAGCCCGGACCTTTTGTAGTCATCGTATCTCTAACAACCACACGTGTCTGTGCATGGGGGAACAATATACGAACAACTGTATACGCGAAGAAACAAGGACACACACACACAGGGTATATGTGAGTGACGATTGACAGGTATTTATGCAGATATAACCATCCCGTTATATATAACTACACAAAGGGATGTGATATTAGTGTGGGGGAAATTAACTTATATATACAGCACCACGGATATTACAGTTCCGCTAAAGTAAAATTATATCCGGAAATCAAGACAACTGTAAAAGTTCGTACAGGGCAACACACCAGCAGTCTAATATTCGCTGGGTGGATTAATAATATATTCGTGCGAGAATAATGACACAAAGCATCTGTGGTCTTGGTTCGCGTTAACCCTTTACCCAACAGAACGGCCTTGTGCCAATGCATTCTCTTATATATTCGAGTCGACCATAGGTCGCCTCGCATATATAAGAGAATGCATTGGCTTAACACATATTAAAAATGATAAAATTGTCATAGAATGTAGAAAAATATTATAAAAATTGTTAAAAAATGTAAGAAAAAATAATAAAATTGTTAAAGAATGAAAGAAAAAATGGTAAAAAATATTTTTTTAGGCCAATGCATTCTCTTATATATGCGAGGCGACCTATGGTCGACTCGCATATATAAGAGAATGCATTGGCATAGGGCATAACTGTAACCATCACAATGTGATCAATGAACCGGTTCCAATGATATCCATATTTGTATGGTGTTATTGAGACAGACGGAAGATAATTTAGGCTGTTGAAGCTTTGTTTGTGCGTTTTTGGCCGTTGTGTTGGGTAAAGGGTTAATAAGGGTAATAGCTTCCATACACCATTACATTGTATAGCCATTTTTCGCACGGTCCAACACCTTTTCGCAAAATTGACGACTACGTATCCGTTTGTGAGACAATCGTGACGTCACTCGCAGTAATTATGTTGTTCATCGGGTCATAGATTTGCGCTTTGTGTTAGGGAAGATTCTCGAGTTTAACAATTTAAGGACATTTCAATTATGTACGAAAGTTGAAAACAGTTGGAAAATGGCTGTAACCATGGCAAGTATGTTTCAAACCATATGAGGCCGGTATATTAATATTTCGTGCATTGTTTGAACCTTTATTACACCTGCTTCCAAATTATATATGCAGACAAAATGTGGAAGCTCGAATGAGCCATGTCCGTTCAACTAAACACGAATGGTGAATGTGAGTGTTGTTTAGCACGAACATGCGTATCAAAAAAATCGAAACTGATAGTTATCTAATTACAGAAATTTGCCCCTCGAATCGACAAGCATCCACATATGCATGTATATATACTAACCTGGTCAAGCCAGACGTTTGTTACAAGAACCTGATTCTTCTCATCCTGAAAGAAGAAAGTCATGTTATGTATATGTCACACCAAAGAAATGGATAAGTACTGTATACATGCAGCATACGTGAATACTTACATGTTATGTATAACATAATAATACTTTCATTACATGCTCATGGGTCTCTTTTTGGAAATGACGGTGCGTCCTGCCATAAAAGCGGGTTTAGCCTACCGTTTCTCATGAATCCCCCAATTTTTAAACAGTTTAACCGTTGTGCACTCTTGTTTCGATTAAGGTTATGCAGTTATAACAGAAAAGTTTGAAGACAAATTAAATAACGCGTAAAATAAATTTGTCTTCAAACTTTTCTGGTTATAGCTCATAACCTTAATCAATAGAAATAAGAGTTATTTATTTAAACTTTATACGCCATTTGGCAGGAGCACCTTAGTTGCTGAAAGCGACATTAAACCCCAATCAATCAATCATTAGATCAGGCCTAGGGAGGCTCACAATCCCTTTCATGGTTCCTGTTGGCTACGATAGATTATTCTAACACCATAGATAATACAACCTGTAATACAAAAAGTTTGGAGCAGAATGAGTTATTTACGAGATTTCATAATTCTCAAACATATATTTGCTATTTATATTAAATTTCCTATCTGAAGAGTTATACTGCTAAAACTAAATTAACCACTTTTGACTTTAATATGACACTGTTTCATATTTTATACATCTTTGCGATGAATGATAAAATAGCATGTCCCTGTATCGTGATATACATGTGTGTATTCATTCGAATGAGTGTCGCCCCACCACTCTACTGTTTCTATTGTATAGTACATGCGGTCAGTGTGGGCCTGTCAAGCTAAACCATGCACTTACTAGAAATGGCGGATGATGGGTGCAGGCAGTTGGGTGGTTGGTACAATTCCAGTTTGTGCAGGGACATGGGTATATTAACTTTTATCCTGCGGAAGTTCATTGATTAAACTATATAAAAATACATGTGTTAATCCACCGTGCATGGGTATCAACATTTACTCCAATAAACCGACATTCCAACTTTTCCACCAAACTTAGCATTATTGCATCTTAAGGAAGCTGTATTGGTGCGTTCTGGCCTGTCATGTGACCGCATACCATTGGGAACCATACTGCGAATAAATAGTCTTCAGACCGTATTTTCGTGCAATCCATTGGTGGTTTTGGTCACCTGCTGCTGTCGGGCAACCTCTTTCCAGAGCCTGACCTCTATAGTGAAACCCATGATATTTATAAGTCAATGTCATATATACATATATCCTATATGTAACTCAACTTTACTTTACAGCACATTATTCAATATATATACTTTAAAAAAAAAACTATACCTCTTGTACTTGACATGTATTTGTACTGTTGTTTGTTACATAACATGGTTATTCAAGGTCCATTAAAACATTACAAAAGACATTACATATTTCCTTATCTCTCACTAGTGACAAATAGGCGCGTGCTTCCCGACAACTTGGCATAGCTCCAGCAAAATGACTTTACATTGAATTAGGCGATTAATACTATTTCGTAATGCCACGCATGACAACAACACCAGCCAATTTTAAATGATTGCTTTGTTCATTAAAGTTAAATTCTTGATCAACTTCGTTGCACTAACGAAAATAGACACACAAACAAAGAGGCAAATTGGGGAACTACAGTTTCCGTCGTCAGCTCGAGCGCGCAACTATACGGTTGTGAATGTAAATGTTATGTTGGGATATAAGATTTTATGAAACTCGTTTGATAAATTTGATTCAAAACTTGTCTACGACTCGTTGTGAATCAAATTTATCAAACTCGTTTCATAAAATCTTATATCCCAACATAACTGGTTGGAGATCCTCTATACCTTATCTTATCGTATCGTATCGTATAACATCGCATTGCATCGCAACGTATCGTATCTTATCTTATCTTATCTTATCTTATCTTATAATAACACATCTTTTAGGTTCAAATGAGTCATGTCCGTTTATTAAGCGAAAGGAGGTAACATATTTGGTAAACACACCATACCAATGAGGATGATTGGGTCTGAACTCAATACAATTGGGTTATATCCATCATCGCCCTGTAAAAGGAAAACCAGACGGACTCGACGTATTCTGGCTCCGTTGGTCATCCGCGAAATTATTCATATAGCGATAAATCGTGTTTTATGACAAGTACATTTCGTTGGTAACAATGATAGGAGATTTGCCTCCCGTATTGACATTTGTCTGGCGAGTAGAATACCGATTGAATGTCATCCCGAAAGCCACGATAATGACCATGATAAATAGTCAGCCAGTGTATAGCACAACATTTATGTATAGATATTCGTTCTAATTAGGATTTGACTTGGCGTATAATATCCCACATGAATTCAGGTTATACGAGTGCACAAACTTTGCCACAAAGACTGCGGAGGCACGACACAGTTGGAAGTCAAGTTTTTTTATAACTAAAATTACTCCAATAAAATATATAAGGGTATATAAACATCCTCAACGTCAACTAATGATAGACATTTTGTACTAGGTACCTTAACAGTTTACAAAACGGAAAATGTGTATGACAATGTTTCAGGCAATTCCACTCAAAGGCATATAAACTGTCTGAGCACTAACGTCTAACTTTGCTGTCAAACCAATATATACAATACGGTCTCAATATGGTTAATTTTATTCTGTATGGTAAACTCAGAACTTAAATCAATTTAAGCTTCACACAGTGTTTGGAACATTGCATCTGCAAACCTTAAATAGTAAACACCATCGACCACTTTAGCTGTTTAATAAGGGACATTTAAAGTTATTATGAAGACAAAAAAATAATCTATTATTTTTTGTTATCACCATTGTTAAAGCAAAAGAAAGTCAATTTTCGGGCAAAAATAAGTCGAGGTAGTACATAGAATCGCTATTTCGTCTTACTTTTAAAATAGTCCGAACACTTTGTGTGCATTTAAATATTTTATAATTGCATGTCGCGGGTAAGAAAGTAGGCATGGGCACGGAAGAGCGAACCTTTTCCGTGTCTTGGACAGAGTCACAGGGAGCAAGAATGTGTGAATGTATTTTGTCTCTTCCTTCATTGTTATTCTTCGTTCTCAATACAAAATATAAAAAAAAAATGGTTAAATCGGCAGTTCGTATTGGAGCCTTAAATTAAGCATGGTAATTATTGGAGAGAAAAAACGTCTGACTTTGTTGATCTATTGTTGTAATCGTAAGGGAGCTGGATGCGATCTAAGTTGTTATATTGTACCTGCTCGTTCAATTGGCGAAACTGTTTCGATATAAGTACGGATTTATGAGCCACGCTTAGGGAAGGTAGTCTCTGAATGGGCAGAACTATCACTTGCCTTTCGGGGTCTGAGTTATATAGGGGCATTGGAGGTCTCGGTGAAATAACACTCTGCGTGTTGCTAACATCGCAGTGTGGCATATGGGCTGAAACGACTATAGGTCCCAATATACCAAAAAAAAAACAGCACCCAGTTTGGTTCAGTGATACAAGGAAGGGGCGAGGGGCACCAAAATTGATAACAAATATTTTTAGCGCCGATTTACACCAAATTAATACATATTCTTCTCCATGATACGGGGAATCGAATCGTGTGGTTGTCGATTACCACCACACTTATACTTAATCATCTCCATGATATACATGTGTCTTATGGACGTGGTTTAAGTGTGTCAAAAGTGACGACGTTCTGAGTCATGAATGGGGAGGAGAGGGGCACGAAAGCTGATTCAAATACGTTTTGCACTAATTACCACCAAATTCATACACGCTCTTCTCACATGAAAGGAGGAATCAAATCATGTGGGTTAAAGAAGCCACATTTTGGTGCCGTTTTTGTCAGGTATTGCGAGAAGAGGAGCATTAACAATGATAAGAGTGTGTTAATCGCCGATATCCACAAAAATTATATATAGTCATTTCAATAATTCGTTTTAAGGAGCCTAACACAAGCAACTTTAAATCTCGCTCTGTGTCGGGCTCATGTAGCTGCTATATAGCAATATTTCTTATAAACTGTGAATAATTAGCCAGTATGTCACCTTGAACAGAGGAGCACCTGGACATTTCTTCACGGAGATATGATAACCAGCATGCCAGGTGTGCTCAATATCTTATTCTAACCCACTAGATTGATTTATACATCTCTATGAAATACATAATGATTATGTTTTGATTCAAATAAAAGTATTATTAAAATATATTAAAAAACAAACAAGAGTCAATTCCAACCACGTCGACTGTACGATTTAAAAATGATAATGTCGGATGTACGCTCAGTTGTATATATATAAAATATCTAACGTTTGACAGCTATCGAGCCAACTCATAATATAAATCAGTCCAAGTCTACTCGTACTAAAACCAGCTATGATGTTTAGTAGGAGCAGACTTGGACTAAATATAAATGAGAACTGCCGCGATCTATGGTAGGACCTATGTTGGTCTCTTAATTATGGGAGCTAAAACAATAGTGATCTCAATAATCATGCTGGCATTCTGCGACCACGCTTCTGATATCGATGATTTGCCAGAAGTGCTGTCTCCGTCGTAGAACACCATTGTTGTCAGAAGCAGCCTATCCACTAATTTAAACGGGATCAAGTAACGAGGATATTAACAGTATGTGGTACCTATTAGCCATGAAGCTGATATATAACAACACTTTTTTTTTAAAGTGACAATACTTATCCAGTATATCAGCATGAACAGAGAACCACCTGGACATTGCTTTAATGATAACAAGGACTGGTGTCTTTAATATCTTAGTCTATGACCCACTAGATTGATTTATTTATCTCTATGTAAAACCCAATTGTCGTCTTTTGTTTTTGCGATCTAATGTGTTTATGATTTTCATGTTTGATCCCAATAAAAATATTAAAGTAATAAAATAAAAAATAAATAAACAAAATAAAAAATGTCAATTCCAACGTAGACTGCACGATTTGAAACAGTTTAACGTCGTATGTAGGCGCACGCAGTTGTAAATAAATCAATGCTTCTTTATTGGTGGACGAATTAATCACGATAAACAAAATGGCAATCACTCCGACAAGATGAGCCACTATACTTAAATTCCATGTATAAGAATTACGTTTTGTGATATTATTATCTATTCCCATCAAATGTCCACATTAGAGTTTTTAACATCACTTCAACTCGGAAAACAACTGGTAACCCTGCTAGTATGTAGTATATATATTATTATGTATCATGTGTGTCACTGGGCACAATATTCTTGTTGTATATATCACTAAGGAGTAGTTTATAGCAATTTGTTCTACTCTACTAAATCAGGGTATAAATTAGCGTGAACACAACTGGATTTGACTATACATGCATATGGTCTGAGATGCCATGGTTGTGGACATTCATTGAATAATCTCTCGATCAATCTTGATTGGGATTTGGACCAGAATGCATGGCTACAATCAAGATATAATGATTTGTGGAAAATCTCCTTCTTCGTGCAAAGTCAGATGTTGAAACCTCACACCAGTTTATAGTGCTTCGTGTATATATTTTTAGTTGTGTTCTGTCAAGTTTGTGAAGTTTATCATACTCCTTATAATTTTAAAAGCTGGACTGCATGGTTTTGTTAAACCTTAATTAAGTAAAGTACACTCATACATTGATTGTATCTTATTAGTCAAGTCCATCCACACGTACGCGTAACGTGTGACGTATATTACTATGGTAGTGCTATGGATATGCATTCGGCGGGAAAAGCCATGTGATTTCACGGCGTCAAATCTACACGTCTTGAGATATCGACCAAACTTGTGGCACAACCTGTTAAAATAATCAAATAGTAGTCCACGGTGTGATCGCCGATATGCTTAATTAGCTTCAATCAAGACATATACGCAGACACATTCGTTGCTCACTATAGAAGATATTACATTCGCACATATAGCATGCAAGCGACGAAATGACGCCGAGAAAAACTGCTGAGAGAAAAAAAGCTATTTATGATACAGGAGGCAGACGGCTAAATAATATGAAGGAAGTCGTTGTCAACAATTATGTTGGAAGAAATAACGGCTGGGTCACCGTTGCTGAAGAATTTAAGAAAAGTTTGTGTTACTCCTGTTGCACGTTTCGTAATACTACAAGTTTGACACGTTTTACCAGAACGGTCACGTGTGTCAGCTGGAAATGGCAATGGTAACACACATTAAAAGTTATATTAAAGTGTGGCTGAACCTGTGTATTGTCCGCTAATATCAGTACGCTCAAACTTAGTTTATCGCTAATCGTCGTCTGAACCAGAATTTGACGCGCTGTACCGTGATTTCAAGCAATGGCAGTAACGGGACGTAACTAAAATATTACGGATAACTACCCTTTCCGCATTGGACTGAAAGATTGCTAGTGTTGGTGTCCACCACTTACAGAAATAATAACATTGTGGACATCACATTACTGCTTAATTATGGCCATGTACGAGCATGTCGGGTCTGTTATTCACGCCTGGGTGACGTCATCTGGGGAACCGGTCGTTTCACAGACACCACTGCTTTAAACCAGACATAGTTTATTCCCCTTGAAAAGCTCTTTTCTCTGACAGTTCGCCTTAATACACAGTATACTACGTAACATTGAATTCTCCAAGACGATTGTATTTTGCCAAAAGGAAGCAATTAACTTCGCTCGGATATTGCCCTCTTTCGAACCTTACTAAAAGCAACTTCAAGAGTAGTCAAAACCTATCAAAATCAATGAAAATCCCGGGAGTTAACTCGAGACCGATACATTAAGACACATGAAATAATAAACGGAAATTGAATTGTCGATGGAAATCGGACTTTTTGAAAGTCGGTTTGATGACTCCGGTATAATAAATATTGTATATGCCGCGGTTTTTTGGCGGCAGAGTTAACTTTGATTCCTCTTTGCGCGGGTCTAACTGGTTTATTTTTCTCTGTATAACTTGGTTTTAACGGTCGTGTTATGGTGGCCTGAAAGGAATTCGAGCTTGCGTGTGAAGTTATAATCCCTTTGTGGGGGCCACCGGGCTTTCTTACATAATACTGTCTGTCAGAGAACGGAACACTCGACTGCGAGTTATTGTGTGATGTGAAAATATTATGACATTACATCGGATAAAGTGCATTTATCTTCGCAAAATACCCATCGTAATATCATTCATACAGTAATGCCCTAATTAATCGACTCCTTAACCACAGCAGAATTATGGGTAACTTTTCATGATTTAGTCGGAAATATGGCTTGTTGCCATTCATCGGAGAGCTCTCGGGGAGAGCTTTCCGATGAATGGCAACAAGCCATATTTCCGACTAAATCATGAAAAGTTACCCATAATTCTGCTGTGGTTAAGCAGTCGATTAATTAGGGAATTATTGTAATTCAGCCGACTGCAAGCAATATTTCAATTCGTAACAACACAAAGCTTCTATGTGTACGTTTTCTGCAGCAGACAGTGACCAGATCAAATCGGTGAGTATGAGATTTTAATCGTCTTTCAACTGAGGAAATTTTACCAGTTAGACTATTATAGGGTGCGATAAAAAATTAAAATAATCGATAAAGGTAGTGTGCGGTTGCGTTGCCCAATCTAAGTTCTCACAATATTTTAGTGCAATATTTGACCAACAAAATATCACAATATTAAATAAAACGCATAAGAATTTTTTTCGCGATCAATATTGCGATAATTCGCGCTTAATATCGCAATATTGAGCGCGATAACTTTCTGTGTTGCGTTATGATTGCACCTTTTGTTAAACAGGCGCGGTCTTTATCTACCATTTACTACGAAATTCCCTGATACAATTGACGATAACGAATTGCGATAAAAACATCTGTATCGTCACTGCAGTAAAGATTCATGTATCGCGACTCGGCTTGTTTTCGTGACCACATAGCGACTCGGCGACCAAGGTCGCCTCGTCGCTATATGGCCACGAAAACTAGCCTCGTCGCGATACATGAATCGATACAAACACATTGTGTATATAACACATATATATCGCGATAAAGCCACTTCTCAACGTACCACTGGTTGGTACTAAGAATACCAGCACAATAGCCGGCATTACATATTCGTGTTCCGAGGACAATCTGAATTTTAAAAACTAAATTACATGTATAAATAATTATTCCGACCATCCTCACATGCAAATTCTAAATAAAAGCGGTGAGATTTAAAATTGTTCATTGGAATAAGAAAAAAAAACAATCATCGAGGGCTAAAGTTTCAACTTGACTGAATCAATGAAGTGTCAAATCCACATGATAACGACCAATGGAGCATTTCTAAGTTGCTACAACCTGTGTACCAATTTGTTGTTGTTGTTGATGATGATGATGATGATGATGATGATGATGATGATGATGATCATGACGTAGATGATGATGATGATGATGATGATGATGATAATGATGATGATGACATTGTTGATGATGATCATGATGATGATTATGATGCTGCTATTGGTGATGATGGTGAGCTGACGATGTTGATGGTGGTGACGATGATGATGATGGCCATCATCATCATTCTGCTGATGATGATGATGCTGATGAGGATGATAGTGGTGAGACGATGATGATGATGATGATGATTATGATGACGATGATGATGACGTTGTTGATGATGACGATGATGATGCTATTGGTGATGATGGTAAGCTGGCGATGATGACGGTTACGATGGTGATGATGATGATGACCATCAGCATGCTGCTGCTGATGATGATTCTGATAATGATGGTAGTGGTGGTGATGATGATGATGATGATGATGATGATGATAATGGTGATGGCGACGAATGGTGGTGGTGATGATGATGATGCTGCTGATGATGACGTCGTTGATGATGATGACGATGATACTGATGATGATGATTAGGATGAAGATAATGATGACGACGGCGATGATATCGACGATGATGATAAAAACGCTGGTGACCCTACAACACTATTATATGTAAAGAGTGCAAATACGTTTGTCAGCTTTAACGCGTGTCAATCACGATTGAGTTCATTAAAGGCCCACATAATTTTCGAACACACAGACCACTTTATATAAAACATATCCCATATTATATACCACTTGAGAGTGGAAGTTCCAACACACTGTATTTTCAACTTATCCCGTGTAATAAAAAATATGAAAATCTGAGAGTAGCAACCGGGGAAATATTTCTATGATTTAAACTATTTTCTATTACTCTGTGAGCACCTTCCGAGACATATAGACGTTCCAAATGGTGATGAATTATATTATTTGAATCATATTTTATGTCATAGATTGTTATAAAAACCATATATCAAGGCATTATGAAAAAAATAATCGGTGAATCGAAAATTAAATGGGCCTTTACTGTGGGTGTAAATTTTCAAACGTAATTTCAAGTGTTAAACGTTTATACCCATAGTAGAACTACAGCATAGTTGGGAAAAGAGTTCTTATTATGTTATATTAATTTAAAATTGGAAGTTATCATAATTTCACTTAAATATGAGGAACATTGCCGACATTTCAATCAAATGTATCTTGTTAGTGTTATATGAACTGGGAAACATATATGAATTGTTGTATCAAGTGACTGGTGGCTCAGAAACAGACTGACGTCATGACGTAAATGTATGCATCACTGACGCACATTCCTTGTAGCGTTGTGTTTGTGTCTCCTGATGCATGAGGAGACACATCAAAAGTGAACAACGGAGTATTTGAATTCGCGGCACAAATTAAAAAAAAAAATTATGGCATAAATAAAATACACCCATAGTAGCCGAGAGTACACAATTTTCACCACTCGCAGTATTGATGGCTCGTGGTTAAAACCGCAATTCCACTCGTGGTGAAATTTGGTATTCTCGGCTACAGTACTAGTGGGTGTATTCTATATATATATCTTACGTCAACAACATCTAACTGCGCATGCGTCAAATACATCGTCTGCTCACAACGTCACTTGTCGCAGCTATTAAATAGGGAATCTGATCGATGACGCGTCATTTATCATCATCGAATTCAGATGCGACCGCTTAGTCCCAGACAAGGGAATTACACATGTAATCACGCGATTAGTTCTCGCGTCCCACGAGAACTCGGTATACTCGTTATCCGCGATCTGAGAATGATGTACTACCAATTTCGGTCACATCGGTGTTTTATAGAATAAATCGTATTCTATTTCATACGCGCTGAACTTTGTGCAAGAAGTGACGTGTACTGTACAGGTTCGCAAAACAATTGTCCAGTGGTTATTATTTATCTGGTTCACCGCGTAAAATGGCGGCTATAGACATCACGATATTCCTATGCCCACTACCTGTGATTAGTGTTCAAGATATACTGTAGTAATAAATATGTGCCCTTGTATGCGGCCGGTCGCAAGTGTAGCTAGTAACTTGTAACATTTAGGGATTGAACTATCATTTTCGGAAGAAGTTTAATAATATACATGGTTCATTCTGATTGGGTGCATGATAGGTCAGAGTTAGCTATAATAAAATCTATTATGATTATGGACCCTTCGAATTTATAACCAGTGATGACGCAACTACATTATTATACTGACAAATTGTTGTGCGAAATCAGTGTAAAGAGATGTTATATATAAATGCTAAATTTGTTTAAGTGTTCTCGTATTCATTGTTACCATAATATTCTGTGACTTACATTACAAGCTAAAAATCACAAGCAATGGGCGAAACCACTCTAAGATCTACTGAGGGCGGGACGAAAACACGGACGAATCATTGTGTTAGCTGAACAAAGTTATGGTGCATGCGGAAAGCGCCTATCCTAATTACCCTTATATGGAGATAGCATCCGCATTGATAATGCCCTGCTTAAATAGTCTGAACTCAACATTAATATGGGTTTAGGTGTTACATGTATAAACCATTCTGTAAACGGCGTTAAAGCCACATGGTGGCGGTTTGCGCTTCAAAATACACCTAATAATATTCGCTATTTAAATTTTCCCGGTATCGAAATTGGTCGATAAATATTTGAACTACATGTACCTTTCTATACGGACATTTTATGTCCCAGAAAGAGGCATTGAAGTCATACAAAATACAACTTTGAATAGGGTGTTTGGGTGTCAGACAAACAACAACCAGGTGCACGGCATGGAACAGAAAGGGCGCCCCGTGTTAATCTATTCCTATATGCGTTTGTGTCACTTGAAAACAGCTGGAAAATGGCTGTGACACCAATGAAAGTATTTTTCAGAGCATATGAAGCCGGTATATCAATATTTCGTGTATTTATCAACCTATCTTATACATCCTTCCAAATTACGAAGATACAATTTGGAACCTAGAATGAGCCAGGTCCGTTTAACACATATGTATAGGCACATGATTACACTATATACATGTGGCGAATCCGGAAATTCACATGGCCGTTGGGCTTGAACATCGTACACATACCTTTCTAATTCGCTCATTTATGTGAGTGCATTGATTTATGGTAAGGGCGCAGGTTTGCGCTCACACACCGACGTGCTCGATCGATCGATCGATCGAGAGAGAGAGAGAGAGAGAGAGAGATCGAGAGAGAGATCGAGAGAGAGAGAGAGAGAGAGAGAGAGAGAGAGAGAGAGAGAGAGAGAGAGAGAGAGACCAGCTTAACATAAGCAGGACGGATCTTACCACAGTAAAGAACGGAAACAAGGTCAAGGCAATAGCGACGAATTCCATTTATCACGTTTTCTATAATAATAGTCAGGTTCATCAATAGGTATGTGTAACTTGTAACGTGTGTCACTGTGGTATTGCATATGGCTGGAATATTCACATGATTTCACTGCATCGACCCTACACTGTTATAAATATTGGCCAATATCTAGCGAACATGTAAATAATAGTTGAGTGGTCAGGACGAGATGCCACAAAGATTCAATCAAAATATGATCTTTCCGCGCCAAATTCCATTCTCAAATCCCAAACTTATTTGATTTGTCAACTGTTCCTTTATATTGCAAGTATATTAAGGAGACAACTAACGACTTAGTTTCAATGGTTTGAAATTTCACATAATATCACATATTGATGATAGTGTAACTATAGAGTTTTGTTTATTAACGTGTCAACTTGGAACTATATTTTCCCACAGTCCTACTTTAACGCAACATGAACCTGATATAGTCCCTAAAGTACTGCCTTGCCTAGGCGCAGTGGTCACATGAGTTATGACTTTCATTGCTAATGACAACACCCGTTAAAAGTAACATGTACGTGTTGTTGCACTTGGCTAATGTCAAGGCAATTTATTTTCTTGTTCATTGGTTGTAATTTACTGGGACTGGAAATTGATGCTGTTTATGTATACCCCCTACATTCTACAAGAAATACATGTACTTTGAATGTGTGTTTTTGTTTTGTTGGAATTTGGAGTGGATCCATACCACGTCTGATGGAAGTTTATCACTACGCAAATTGCAATCATCGAGATATAAACGTGGAATTGAGATACGAGAGAATAAGATTGAGTTCTTGAACATGCTTGTAAAATTAACTAACACGGACATTTCACTGAATGATAAGAACAAACTACTCAGAAACCCACGAACGTGCTTCATGGCTCAGAACGGGTGATGCAATTGTTCTCTGAGCTACCGCTAATGGCATTCAGGAGAGACTCAAATATCGGTGATATATCGATTCACGCGAAAACAATTTTTTTAAATCTCGACACATATTCCCATGCATGTGCGAGAAGACTGTAAAGTACATATGTTGTTTATTTCCTTTGAACAAGTGAGGAACACAACGAAAACAAACTCGTATATACGGCTAAACATAATGCAAGTTGTTAAACTCACAATGTAAGATATATACATAATCTATATATATAAAAGAGTAGGATATGTACGTCCGTATGTCTGTCCGGATTTTTCTGCCAGAGCCCTAGACCGATTTCAACTAAAATTGGTGTGGTGACTCGGTGTACCCTGGCGGAGGTTCTATAACGGCGTTAGTTTTTCAATTTTAATATTTAAAAAAAAAAAAAAAATTGGGCCTATTTGAGACTCAAATATGTCCAATATGAACCTATGTGAATATTTAGGTCTAATATGAACCAATTTGTAAGAGGATATGTAGCAGCATAAGATGTACGCTCTTTATATGTGTGTTTTCACTGTGGCCCGCGCCATCCAATAGAATAACGGGTACAAGTCCACTATGGGATTATTCCAGAATCAAATAAGTCCAATATGAACCAATGTCAACATTTAGGTCCAATATATGAACCTATTTGCATGATGATATATTGAAGAAGCATAATAAATAAATATATATAAATGAGTAGGATCTGTCTGTCATGTGCGCGACAGGCCCTTAACGTTGAGTAAATTATTCGAAGGGAGTCTATGTCAGCTAGTCTATACATGTTTTGGGTATGTTCCATCTTATAGATGATGGGTTTATGCATTAAACAATTCGAAAACGACCAGTTGATGTTACAAAACATACTTAAGAAAGCAAACATTACTCACCATGTCGAATATCTGTCCGAACGTGAGGCCCATTCTGATTACAACAGCGGACGATGCGTTTCTGACGGGCCGAACCGATTTTTCGTACCCATGCATAAGGTACGTAAGTAGACGTTGCTCATCAGAAATGTAACGGGGGCTGACCCCGTCTTCGTCGTCTTCGTCATCCCCTCCTAGCGGCTCGTATCGTCGTCTATCGTTTAACGTTCGACAGCAATCTAAAAAATAAGAAGAATCAAATAATTATGTATGTGTATTTTCACGGTGGCTGATACCGGAACGAAATGCTAAATCGGAAGAAAAAAATTGTGAAAAAGGGGGTTTCTGGTGTTTCTCACACCTGTGCAACAGTTGGTTCAAGTGGCGGTGTCCTGTTGGAAATTCTCCGCCATATCCTCGTCCCTGGTTCCATGTTAACTATTATCGGAATGAAATGTCATGCCTGACTCAACATTAGTTGGAAATATTAGACCAAAAGTAGGGTGAATTTTTTTATCTGGAAATTCTTGTTTTAAAGATCCACTTAATTTTCGAACCCCCAGATAATTTTATATAAAATATATGCCATATTATATAGCATTTGAAAGAGGAAGCTCCGAAACATTGTATTATCAACTTATTATGTGTAATAAACTGTGAACATGTTGTTTTTTGTTGAGATACCAACTTGGTGATCTGTGCTCAAGTTTCATAGTTTTCAATGGAAGGGGGATAACTCCCGTTCCATTAAAAATACATTTTTAGTTTGAATTATGTTGAGTTCTGGGAGCCATAACGAGGGAAATCTTTCTATGATTTCAGCTGTTTGCTATTTCTCTATGTGCATCTTCTGAGACACAGGCGTTTCAAATTGTGATGAATTATAGTATAATTTTAATCATATTGTATGGATTGTTATTAAAACCGTATATCAAGGCACTATAACAAAACAATCGGTGAATATAAAATTAATTGGGCCTTTAAGTCCAAAAGTCGAATACTTTCCATGAAGAACTAGTTGGAAAATTGTAACTCAAGGAGGGGAAACTGGAATTTCCAGAGGACCTGGGATTGCGGGTCCGGTTCAAGTGAGGGTGGAAATTCTCCGCCACATCCTCGTCCCTGGTCCCATGTTAACTATTATATGAATGAAACGTTTAAGTCTTAAAATGTTATGTTGCTCTACATGTCAGAGATTTTCATCTTCTCCTTCGAATTTGTCTATTTGCCCTGCATAATTGTGGGCATATCACCAACGTCCGCTGTCTGTCGTATATATACCACGTGTCTATGTGTCTGAATTTTTGTCTGCAAGAAATAAGTTGGACACACCTTGAGACTTAATTGTCTTGAAACAGGTCTCAAGTTGTATCCAACTTATGTCTTGCATGCAACCGTCGGAGAAGCCTTGTTCAGCTATACCAATACTCATTCAATATGGCTTTATGTATGTAAGTATGGAAGATAGATAGATAGATCTTTATTTGCACAATAATACAATACATTAACAGAATATTAAACAAAATTATATTATTGCACAGGAGCAGCATAACCTAGCTGGCCGTCTTCCTGCTGCCCCTGAATGATAAGTGCAATATGAACATAGATGGCGTATTTACAATTTCACACAGACTATTTTGTATTTGGATGGCCGGTTGGTGCCTACTTTAATATTTTATGTTGTCGTTTTAATCCAGACTGGGTTGAATTTTGAACAATGCTGTACTATAATAGAGATTTTGGACAAGTTTAAGAGATTGAAACGAAACTAGTTATGTTGTTGCGACAGTCCTGTGTCACATTCGCCGACAACACCGTGCATGTGACACAGGGCTATCTGGGATGTTCAGGGTGATAACTGGAGTGCACAATAATATGAGTTAAAAAGATTATTGAGTCAAGTGGATTTTTGCCGTCTGCAAATGTAGCATAATTTGTTTGCACAGATAACCAATTGAGAAAATTTACCTATTAGTTCCATAGACAATAACTTTTTGAATGTGTAATTAAATTTACATTTTTTTATTTTGGAATTTATCGAGTTCCACACTTTAGGAAATGAATGCTTTGGTAGGGCTTCTGAAAAACATGTTCTAGCTTTATTGCTTCTTAATTTATCCGCATGTCTAGTGTTAACACCGAGGGAATATGTGAACATATTCTTAAACGCATGGTTTACCTGTATGCGGGGATGTGCGTCTTCACGTGAGTATATATGTGCATGTGTGCATGTATCATTCCAGTCTGTAAATTTTTCCCCCGCATATGAACTTTTGATTGTGAATCTGTCTTTTTAACTGCTTCTTTGTAGGTTATGTTGGATTTACATTTATTTTGAATTTTATTATGTATATATGATTACCATTAAAAAGTTCTCATGTATTGTGTAATGTATCAATCAATGTTTGTCAATTAATGTCATGAATCAGGTCGCCTGAAGTTGAAATGACAATGGCGGATTTTTTAAAATAGGAGGTAATATTTATTTTGCCATGAGCTCTTGTTATAGATATTATCTCGTTCTTTTCTAAATCAGCGATGTTAACCCTTTACCCAACAAACCGGCCAAAACCGGCCAAATAAAGCTTCAACAGCCTAAAATATCTTCGGTCTGTCTCAATAGAACCATACACATATGGATATCATTGGAACCGGCTCCTTGACCACGTTGTGATAGTTACAGTTATGCCCTGTGCCAATGCATTCTCTTATATATGCGAGTCGACCATAGGTCGCCTCGCATATATAAGAGAATGCATTGGCCTAAAAATATGTGTTAAGCCAATGCATTCTCTTATATATGCGAGGCGACCTATGGTCGACTCGCATATATAAGAGAATGCATTGGCACAGGGCCGTTCTGTTGGGTAAAGGGTTAATATCACATTGAGACCACGTGATTCTTTACAGTGATCTAGAGACCTACCTCGGGATAAATTAAAACAGGTATACATGTATTTGTTCTTAATTCGTTCGGATATAGTATAACATTTTAAACTGATAAGCTGCAGAATATATTTTAGACAACATATAATCTTCAAAGTTCTTGTATTGTTTAAGAGGAAGGTGAAGTGACTTCCAGTAAATTGTGAATGGGGATTTCTATGACAATTTCTGGAGCAAAATTGATATATGCAGCAGTTATCTGAAAACTAAAGAAGGTTTATCGTTGAACAGACATAACATCAACTTGTGAGTGAGTAGTGTAAGTTATAAATTTTTGCTATGGATATATTTTTTGAGAATTCTATCCTGGCATTATCCCCATTGTGTTCGCACATCCGTGTCTATTTTTGTATCCACATAGTCCGTATATGGACGTGTGATTGTTACTCCATCTAAGTACTTCTAATATAACAAGTTCCAAGCCGACCACCAGATAAATATCCATTGATTCCAACATACATAACATCAAGTCACACCATGAAACATTTGCACAGTATCTCTGTAACTTTTGCTTCGGAGATACGCATGGAAATTCCCATTCAAAATTGGCTATACTTGATTTATTCCTTAAGCCGTTAGTGTGTTTGTTTAGTGGCCTATTCTGGAATTTCCTTGCAACTCCACAGTAAATGTAATGAAACTTGTTTTTCTTGGAAATCAAGAAGGTGTGTCATCAAATCCCAGAATTACCCATTTTCATATGTAGATGATTTAAATTAATTGAAATATTCTGAAATAAAACAAACAGCCATCCGATGTAACATGTTCCCCCATTACCAGACAATTTAAGGACTTTGCTAACCCAATTTTCCCAAAATTTAATGGAGTCCAAAATAAAGGTTTATGTTCACTTTTATTAGTAATCCCAGTAACCAAACCAATGGGTGCAACATTTTAAGAGTATAATTCATGGTGGAATATGTAAGAAATACTAAATGTGAAATTTATAGAGGTTTTTAAAATAAATTTTTTCGAACCCAAAATCAATAAACACAAAGTCTATATCAAAGAAAACAATATGGCAATGTATACTGAACACTGTGAAGATTGATGAACAATAAAGATATACTCACATTTTTTCAGTTTTATGATGAGTTTTGGCTTGGAAGCAGTTGTTTACAAATGGTAGATTTCATTGCTCAACAGAGCTATTTGGCAACTGAATTTGATGGGTCAAGATAATGTTCACTCAAGCTTGGTGGGATTATAAACAGCCAGTGCTGAGACATGACAAGATTACATCCTGATTCAGGCTGATTGGCGACCTAGTTTCTGGGTTATGGGGTACCCAGAGATTGGGGATTAAACAGTTCTTTTGTCAAGAGATTCACAACACACCACTGTCCTCAGATATTAACACCTAACTGTCACCTCACTACAACAGATGTCAGGCAAGTTACTCAAATATTTGTAAACAATTGGTTCTTAGTAATTTTATCAAAGAATGCTTGATAAATGTGAATATTATTTGATTGTTCATCATTCTTCACAGTGTTCAGTACACATTGCCATATTTTTTTCTTTGATATGGACTTGGTGTTTATTGATTTTGGGTTCGAAAACATTTATTTTAAAAACCTCTATAAATTTCACATTTAGTATTTCTAACATATTCCACCATGAATTATACTCTTAAAATGTTGCATTCATGGGCTTGATTACTGTGATTACTAATAAAAGTGAACATAAACCTTTATTTTGACTCCATCAAATTTGGGGAAAATTGGGTTAGCAAAGTCCTTAACAAAATGTGTCAACCGACATCTTGAAATGCGCACCATGTAACCTTTTCTCCATATATTTGCACGGATATTTCCATAAAAATTGGTTCTGAATAAATTTCCTTAGAATATCGCCGTGAAATCTATAACCGGAACTCGGTTGTCTTTAACTATTAACAGCTTGTCTTTAAGTGTCATAAAGAGATGGCAGAGACACTGCCCGGTTTTCGAACCAGTGGCGTGCTTAATCGTATCAAATCTCCGACGTAATTGCACGCGGGGATAAACGGGCCGTATGATATCTCATAGACAGATGAATTAATTTCCCCATGGCCGGAAAATGTTCCCCGCTGTCGACAAAAACTAATGCGCTCGTTTTCGTATGTCTAATAATGTACACACACGGTAGCTTTATCAAACGTAAGCTCAGATTCAACAAAATACCATAGTCAGAAATGGTAACGCCCTCAAGATCATATTATTATTTCACGAATGCACCACCTCAGAATTCCGTTAAAACAACTAATCCTTCAAATTATTACAACTACGGCTTGTCATTGAAAGTTTCTCATTCACCACATCAGAAAGCCTCTAACTGCGGACCAAATCTATACTAATCGCAATACGACCTTTAGTCTACATTCCAACTGAGACATACTTCGTCGGCAATGTTAGCTGTTATATTATGCATTGTGTTCCCGCAATAAAATCTTCAAGAGTGGCCCAGCCATTGTTCGCACCTAAATATCGATAGCAATTAACGCGGTCATAAAAGTTACATACTGCAACAATGAAACAGCCACGAAGATACATCCGCGAATACAAACATCCTGCAAAAAGTATAACCGGTACGCAATATAGCTAGTACATTTTTAATCATATTTGCTCCATAACTCCACTCACACGACCAGACCAGCTTCGCAATTTACACCCTATAATAAGCTATTTATAGTCTACAATGCCAATAATATAATAACTAGCGCTCTAATAATCCACTAGCAATTGCCGTGATAATGACGCATATATGACGAAGCAGGCAATGGAAAAGAGATTGGATACACTATCCTAGATATATGTATTAAATGGTAACAATGTGTATACTTTTCCATATGTTAAGCCATTATTGCAAATTAAATATTGACTATGCAAATAAACAATTCCCATTCCAAAACAAAAAACAAAACAAAACAACAAAAAAAAGAATAAAATTACGTATGTACAGAATGATAGATTTCATGATTATTAAAACCTTTTCCAGAAAAGAAAAAACACGTTCACTACATAAATTAACAGCTTGAAATTTGGCAACACAAACGTCGTTACATACAGTTCGAGGCTACATGTACATGCCTTAATAATTCAATGACAAAATACTCCGCTTATTTGAATTTCTGTCGTAAATAGCGTTTTTCATTGACATTTCTTGGAATTGACACCGAGCTTAAAGGGACACAATGTACTCTCAGTGGGTAAATTTGCAAAACTATAAAAGTCTATAAAACATAACCACTAAGAAGAATGTGAAGATATTTATACAGTTTGTTCTAATATTAAATAGTGAAACAGAAAGTTGCAATATCTTAATCTAAGTATGATTCTCAGAATATTTTTCAATGCTTTGACCTTTTCCAATTGTTATCGTCAAGTTTTGATAAAAATCTGGTACCTTATTGGAATAATTTAACTTTTATAGGTAATACCACTATAACAGTAATGTTTACATGACAATGGTTTTGACATGCGAAATCTGGTTATTGGAGAGTTATTAATATTTCAAACAAGAACTGAGTCAATCTATTGTTTCCATGTATTTGTTGATGATAGTTGTTTTACAGACTGTTATCTTATTTCGCATGAACCCACTTCACATGAACCCACTTCGAAGACCATAGGTCCCTTTAGCGAGACTGAAAGTATTCTTTCGAGTTTTATTGTACACCCAATGGCTTATTTGTGTGAAAAAAAGCAAAATACAGAAGTTTTCAAGACGTTCAATAAAAAAAATGGGTATTGTTCTTGAACAATACAAACCTATTACGTCAACAACGTTACTGGCGACGTCAACTTTAACAGAAAATGTCTTCGCTGAATTATGCGCGGGGTTTAGTCTACATTAAGCACACGTTTGTTCAGTTAAATACAACAATATCGACATAAATGTTAGTATGTTACAAGCTACAATCTTCAGAGTGTGCAATAAACATAGAACAACACAGTTGTGTGAACATGTTAACGTTATTGCACTCGTTTGTCTTGCCGCGAGGTAAAAACTCGAACTTCCGGTTCTCGTTTTACCATCGCGTCATAACAAACTCGTTCAATAACGTTAACCAGTTCACACAATTGTGTCGTTCTATCTATGTATAACACAGGAATACGGATCGTGATGCATCGCAATAACAAGCAACGCATCCTGACGGAGAGTTCTCTGTAGCTCTTGGCGTTTTTACCACTCAGAATAATTCTTATGCTCGGAAAAACTGTGAATCAGGGAAGAAATGTCAGTAAAAGAAAGCAGTAATTACTATTTAATAAGTCGACCGAGCGCAGTTCAGCGTGGTATTGTGTCATGCGATGCTACTCATTGCGGGCGAAACGCAACCCGAGATGCTTGTATGCGCATCCCAAATGAGAAGAGAAAATAATTCAAATCTGATTCCGATAGGACAGTTCGATTATGGCCCATGCTGCTAGCGATCAAGAAATGCACAAAGCAATTGTCAATTTGAAGTCTGCAAACCCGACGATTCCAACAAAAGAACAGCTTGTGGTCCTGGTTGGGAGCTGAAGTAGGATACTGGGGTCTGCTGTCTAGAAGACATAGTGTCACAATACACATATATACCACATTAATATATAAATGTGTGTTGTGGCTCTGAATCGGCGTATCACTGGATCACGAGGCACCAGTCAACGGGAAGTAATTAATGTGGATGGACAGGCCAGTCAAACCAACAAGCAGAGACCATTCCCATGCACATTCAGTAATGACCTGCCTGGGGCAAGACAACGACAACAAGACCCTGGACACAGGAAGTGATTAAGGAAGTCGGAAGACACATGAATTTACTACGTCCCCCATCCATCATCGTCAAGGGACGTTGTAGTATTAGACTTTCTATCTCCACCAGTCAGCAGACAGACACATTCAGATCAGCAAGCAGTCAGATGCAACCCCGACGGTTCAGAAGATCTACGGGATGTCTCCCAGGCGTTTATACTTATATATTCAGTAGACGGCGGCCACAACGACGACAACGATGACAGCAACGACGAAATTGGATGCATTACAACTCTATTATTCACCTGTATTAAATATCATCAACTTGTCATGGTGTTAAATGTATTTCTCCACGTATTGGGACAAGAGTGCTATACAGAATAATATGGGGTACACTGTATTTGGGAGAGGGGTAGCCATAAGTGAGTCAGCACTTTTCATCCAATCCCATTGTCTGTATAAACAAATGTGCACGTTCTATATCATGTGCTATATAAATTAGATAAATATATATGTTTAAACCCGTATTTACATAGCGCCTGATCCCCAAAGCGCTTGCATTCTTACTGGTATCATATATATACACAATAGCACACTTCAAGTATACATATACATATACATATACATGTAATAGACAGTATAACAATAGCATCATGTACAACAAATAATCTAAGATATATCTGAGGTATTTCTATTTTCTGTTTTTGTTTCTCTTTAGTATTCCTTACATTTGACACGCCGCAATATGCACGGAAACATCAAGCATTACTTCCTTACTAAGAGTTCGATTTTTGAAGTCAGTCAAAAAGTTTACAAATTTCGTACATTTTTGCTGTGAGTCCCCAAAATATATGAATCGAAAGCTCTATCGCCATTCGTTTTCAAATATATTTACGGAGCATCCATGATCGCTTATTTCTTATACACCAGGTCCGTTGAACGTACATGCTTACATTTGAATCAAAATAGTTTCAGGTAACACATGGATAAGGCTAGAACTAGACTTATTATAGAATACGAACTATTTATATGGGAGATTCATCTACAGGTGCATCGGAGTTCCAGACTGTCAGCTTCAATATCACACATTGTTTAAGTCCAGTGAATTCGGTATTTATTGCGGTTGTCTCTGGTACTCTTGAAAGATATGGCTTTGTTACAACGAAATATATATAAGAAACACAATTTGAGTGTGGCATAAAACTATACATATAACAATCAGGAAATTGCATTTTGTTTTCGCAAAATGAAGGCGACAATTATTGCTGGCCCACAACAGGTCATCAAAATCGTAAGAAATAAATGGTTATAAATTGTATGTCAGACAAGATGGTGTGTTTCGGGTGACAGTTCTCGTTTTAAACATGTTATGTCACACAACATGGAGTCTAAATTATAAATGACATATGTTACGTCATAAATGGGACAGAACACTTTAAAATGCTGCCTAGCAGTCTATAGTGCGACACAAGTTAGCGAAATTCGAAATGTCTGACATATCTTCGAAATAATATGCTTCTACTAAATGGTACTTAATTTTTAATTTTGTAATTATTGGGGTACTTTTAGTACTGTTAGTAGGACGTAAACCACCATTATCCGAAAGTTTCAACCCGCAAACACTTATCCAGAAGAATTTAGTGAACAATTGTCAAATTGTCCGTTTACGGTAGTCATTCTGGAAACCATCTTGGGTAGTGAGTTATAATTTTGACCCAAAACGCTAGCATTATTCCTTAGCATTGAACAACTACATGCATATGTATTATATTCGAGATGTTTCCTTTATAAATCGGATGGTTGGTGCCTATTCTGAATAAAATGGCAACCATGTTGGACGCCATATTGTTTTTTATCTACATAACCACGTTTTCGTGTAAACATTGTTAACGGTTGGGGAACATAATAAGGAACAAAGTGATTGGGTGAAGCAAATTCCTCGTGTTCAAGGTCATCATACGTGTGTGTATACGAGCTCGGGCTATGTGTGAGAAGTACAAATGGCTCACCGTTATGTGCATCATCTGTGAGTACACACGTAATACACACGTAATACACACGTAATTGCGTATATATGTATCCACATTTAACCACACTTTATAACCGCTAGATTATATATGTTTATTCGCGACGATCATGTTATTTGTGGCATGCTAGACACGTCCCGTGGGTAACTATCTATCAATTCTGATTTCCGATTCCATCCATCATCGGTTTGTTAGTCAATCCATCTGACTTCTCCCTGAGTCTGATGTCACTATCAACCACTCAATCACTCGTTTTGGAGGATACCTATATCCAACCAATCAGTACCCTGATGTGGTCAATTTGCAGAATGAGGTCCCAGATGGTGAGTTTAGTGATGCTACCCCCGCACCAAGTTCACCCTCTCGGGACCTCATTCTGCTTTTGCAATTTCTATAGCCCATGCATATTTACAGAAGCTAAAATGCTTAACCGATGTGACTAATGGGTGAACATAACCAACTTCAACTGGGGAGCTTAAATCTGATCCTATGTCTCCCATAAAAGTTGAGACCTAAGCAAAATGATGTTCCCAGAGAATGAATATCGGGGACATGGTTATAGGGCCTCTCTCTCTCTCTCCCATCTGCTTTACAACATGCGATATTTCTTTCACCTGATGTAATATTTCTTTCTCGAGTAAAGGACTTTAAAGAAGTTATATATGTGTGTATCTGAATGCGTGGTGATAGGGGTACGTCTACCCCCCCCCCCCACAACATTGGTCAAAATGTTAAATAGTTGGAAAGGTCATGTCTGACACTACATTACTTGGAAATTGTATACCACATAATTATACAAGTAGGTTGTAATTGTTCTAATTGATAGATTTTTCATCAAGTATTTAGTGGGGAATATTAGCATATTTATCTAATTTTGGTCAACATTTTTGTCTGAAATAACCATAAATTGGAAATTTTCCAACCTTATGGGAGTGTCAGGTTGGAAATTTACAATTGTTGGAAAGTTTGAGTTACCAACCCAAAAGTGAAATGGTATATCGCGAACATAGGAAATTGGTCTGTTTCAAGCGGGAGGGGGTGCAGTTGGAAATTTCAATTTGGACACCCCCAACGGAGACCTACATGTATATAATGTCACCTGGCGATATGTGTGAGTTTATATATAGTCGATGTTGTGGCTAGATGGTTTTAGTTGAGGGGGTATCCACCTTGGAATTTTCGGCTGAATCCGGGTCGAAATTTCATGCTTAGTGTCCACCTTTCGATGATATGAGATCATGTCGGACAATATGTCTAACGCTATGTTTAAAAATTAATGTGACGAACCGTTTTCACCCATCCCAGACTCCACCCTTCAAAGTTTTGCGACTGCGCACAACTGAAATTTGAAAATATGTTTAAATTTTCTCGTTACAATATACATTATACTCGGTTACAAAATAATAAATATTTTAGCGTCGTCATCTCAGAATGGCTTATGCACGACGTCGGCTGAGTTGGTTATGCACGTTAAAAATTGTAACACACGCACAATCAGGTTTTGAATTAGAAGAACTTAATCATAATGGCCGATGAATGACGCTGGACATGTGATCGCGCTACAACTCCACAACATGCTGCAAATTCTTCGCACACGCCGAACTGTTTTGCAGCGAATAAGTTATTGCGGACAAGCATGCATTGCGTTGGCTGTTTCATCCGTCTTCCATCGTTCGACATTGACTTGTAATGAGGCCATTTATCAAACCAATCTTGTCGCCGAAGATGTTAAACGAGATGTTCGAACACGCAACAAATTCGGGAAAACTTCAATAAGGTTCCATCCATCTTCAATTAAATGTTTTAGTCACGACAAAAACATAATACACATACATTCTCAGACAGTCTAAAACATAGTTTGGAATTGTGCGAATAGTGAATGAAATCATAGTCTGGTCAACTTACGACTATCATACTTTGTGCGTGCATGACATCGTCCGTACTGATGTGTACGGTTGTAATTACATCGAACGTGACATGATATACATGTAGAATTTCCTAGTGGGCAATACCGCGTGTTTATTTGAGCACGACGAACACTGTGCAATGGCCTCGTTGGTTATGTCGTCGGTATCTTGTATATACATGCTGTGAACCCCAATCCACCATATATAGCTTTTCGAATACATGCCTTTTATCAGACACAGGGGGGATTCGAACACGCCGACATGGGAGGTTGTCCACTTTGATTACCGAGGATCGGTGGTTACTACGAACTGTGCTATGGTTTACCATGCAATGAATGTCACCCTGTCATCGACCGCGTTTGAATTCCCCAAAACTAAAACCGATAACGGCAGAGTTAAAAACTGCTAAACAACATTAAAATGACTTTGGGGACTATAAAACCGCTCACACGAGCTCGTCGGCCGACCTTACTTGTAACCCCATTACTCGAGTCTGGAGTAAACTACAAACCCAAATGTAACATATCCGTCTGAATCTGAGCGTATGTTGATATTGCGTCGCGTCAGAACTAAACTGTTCTATCTCCATTTTGGTGGGAAAATGATATATTGGTATTTTCCTGTCCGAAAATCACCAGATATCGTGTCTAACGCATACCAAATTTGAATGAGAGGCTGTGTATATCATTTATCTCACTTTTTTGACAGTGCTATTTTGTTCTATTTACACCAGTCATTAAATACATTTCAGTGCTAAAATTTTGTATCTCTGGCCTTCAATAGAAAGCAATGGAACCTGACATTGGCAGAATGCCAGAGAAGTGACTAGTTGGAAATAATGCTTTCTCACTCCTAGGTGTGAACATCTTATTTTTATAGGATAATTATTTGATTAAAATAACACAGAAAATTGCGCGATTTGGAATTTTTGCACGTTTATATGACTGAAAAACACAAAAACCACTATAGCACGGGTAAAAAATGAGAAATTTACGCAAATTGTTCTATCTCCAAAGTGTTTTTTTCGTGATTACACCCAATATATAATATGTTTTGTCTCGAAACTCGTCATATATATAATAGTACTTTTACACCAGCTATCATACCCGCTGTGTACTTTATTCCAAAACAGAATGAGAACATGTGAACTGGGGGAGGGGGTCAAAACTTTAACTCGATTTCCCACAAAAATGAAAATATGGAAATAGAACACTTTAGTTCTGACGCGATAGGATAGGATAATTTATTTCCAATATACACATATACATACATAACATAGAAAGAACTAGATAAACAATAACACATTTATGTGGTATATTGAGAGGGGACGGCTTAGTCCAATATAGACTGTCTTCCTGCCACCCCCTGTTTAATGGGTGTAATTAATATTAGATGGCTATATGATAAGCCGTGTACGGACCAGGTATATATAGATGGGCATTGTGTTGGCTTCAACATTGTGTAGGAAGTGTGACTACTCGACGAAGGTGATTGAATGATCATTAATTTTAATTCTGGTTGTCGAGCAGTATAATAATGGATGATGTTAAGGGATAATCTTCCAGTATAAGAAATTCACATATACATACATATCTATACATATACATACGTATATATATACATACATATACACACACTTATAAGTGCATATACTTTTTTATTATGTCTTTAATCTAATATTATTAATTTAATATTATTTGTTGGGGCAATCAGGACATCCTTTGTTTTTGCACTTGACGTTGTCAGAGTACTGGGTTATCATGCTTTTCGTAATACGTTTTTTAAGTATGTGTCTACTTTGTTGAGATGTTAAGTCGTTTTCTAAGCATTTCCATATGGTGGGAAATTCGTGAAATGGCAGGTGTTCACTGAATGACGTTCTAGGTTTCTTGAGGAATAGAGGCTGTTTATTACTGGTGACAGGTCCAGTTGTGCGTTTAGTAAACATTTGTAAAAAAGATCCAGGTAGGCGATTATAATACCAGTGATGTATACAAAATTGTAGCGTGGACCTTGTGAAGATCATATACTTTCAAAATATTTTCTTTTTTAAACAGCGGTTCTGTGTGACTCCTAAACTTTTTATTGCACACGGTTCGTATGGCGACGAAATTTTATCAGTATAACCAAACAAAACGCACTGAAAAAATAACTTAGTCATAGCCTTAGTCAACCCGTAACTTAGTTATTTTTGACTAACGTAGCCAAAAGTAACTAAGTTTGACCTTAGTCACACTTTAGTTACTAAGGTTAATATTTTCTTGATTCAGTCATGCCGTCAAAACTCAATAATATACTTATCGGCGACATATTATATACGGCAATGACTCCATACAGTATGACTGAATCTTACTCTGCTGACATTTAATATGTATATAATATCGCATTCATTCTGTGTTAATCGGGTCTGTACGTATATGGACGAGTACGTAATTTTAACTCAAATTATTGTCTCACCATTTTGTGGCTGACATTTTTAATTCGGTAAAATCACTAAAATCAGAGTGATTTAGACGTGATATTGGCGTCGAACGAACTAAAAGAGACGACATATTACATAAATAACAACCATGGCGTATTTGGACAGCGGATAAAATCAGGATAAAAGAGAAGTTAATCTGCGAAACCGTGTATTGACTATTGTTGAACTAATTATTCTGCTGCTTTCAACAAGTGGACAATTTGTCAATAATAGCTTGAATCTTTAGTCTACATGTGAAAGAACGGCGTCTGAAATATTTGCTGTCAAAACTAGATTTGTGCCTGATGACTCCTTCAAGGTTACATGTACATGTACCGTACACAGTACTGTACAGTACATACAGTGTGGTGAACGTTTTTCGCTGTGGCATTGTGGACGACTACCACAAGTTGAAGTTCATTCCGGCTTGGTTTGGTGATCGAGACTGTTACCTGTTCGATTGCGGACAGTTGTTAAAGACGGTGTGATTTCGGTTCCTTTGATAACCGGACAAGTTTAAATTCTGCGAAAAAAAGGCTTATTAATCATTGAATTCTTATGCGAAAAAATTCATCGCTTTTGTTTAAAGCAAATTCAGGGACTCCCGTATAGAACAAGAACGGATGTTGTTCTAGGGCTTCTCGGAACTGCACCGATCTCATCAATTATAGACAAAAGAAAACTAAGCCTCTTTGGTTGTCTCTGTAGAACAGATTCTGATAAAGCCTCAAAAACAAAATTCTATATCGCACCGAGAGGCATATGAATGGGTACACAGCCATTCATTCCTCGTTCATTTCAGAATTAACTGCCATTCTAGAGAAATATGATCTTATATCTCATTTATCGTCCTTTGTTGAAACAGGACACTTTCTTTCGAAGGACACGTGAAAACAATTAGTGACTCGCCAAATATCATATGTTCACGAAGAAGACTGGAAAACCCGTCTTGCCAGTGATAACTCCATGCTCAACTTTGCAAATAATTATACCTCTCTGAACATATCCCCACTCTGGTACGCATGTAGATGTTATCCTAAACATAAATTCGAATTTCTGGAAGCATCAAAGTTGTTGGCAAAAGCAGTCTCCCAGGAGGAGGGGGCGTGTCAACTTTGTGGCAAACCATATGACAATATAGTAGAACACGCAGTCCTCGATTGCTCCAGCATCAACGAAGCAAGAAATGAAATATGGTTCAACCTTCTTCAACATTTTGACATACCTTGCTTCATTGAAATAGATAATTTGTGCACAATTGATCAACTAATGGTGTTTCTGTCTTGTATAACATTGCATGCATGTTGTTGAGAAGATAAGTGACCTTAATTCATTTGTCCTGTTCACAACATGCAGTAGTGTTAAAATGTGGAAACTCTATCATAAACGCCTTAAAGAAATTACAGATGCGAACACGATCACTGTCACTTGACGCATTACTCCACGATCTCTATATTGTCCCTTCACTTTTCTATATATAAACACCCACAGCCCTTCTCCATCTACCCCGTCCATATGCGATCCCAAATATCAAACGTTGATCCATGTATTCTAGTCAAAATGGTTAAACTGTCTCAAATTCTTACTGTATCTGACCATAATATTCATGATCCTTTCATGTCAATTGTCCGCCATGACTCCATTTACACATTCGTGTGTGTTCGAGAGTATGCACGCATGTACTGCGAGCGAGTGTGTGTGCCTATGTACACGTGTGTATGTATATGTGTATGTATGTGTGTGTGTATGTAGGTATGTATGGTTGTGTCTACAAGGGTGTGTGTATGTGGGTATTTGAGAGCGGTTGTGGTGTGTGAGGGTGTGTGCATATGTGTTATTTATGCGTGGTGTACATGTATATACGTTTGATTTTCATCGTGTTTAATGTCTGTAAATACTAATTATCATTGTATTGTGTTCCTGTTCAATATATGTAAGCTCTCTGTATTATGGAGGAAATAAAGGTGTATATATATACAATTACAAGAGAGGATATACATGTACTAGTACTGTACTGTGCGGCGTGCGCACCAGTGTAATTCACAAGAGCTTTGAAACAATGTCAACAAAAACACCAAAAACAATGAAACTGATGCCGTGTAGTGATGGATGATAACATATCTACAATTCCAACTTTACAATGACCCCGACCAATTCATCCGTGTTCATCATTGAACAGTGTGGATATGAGACATTGTCATTATTCGCCATATTATCGACAAGTTACCGTATCACGACAATTTACCAGGAGTACACTATTATTGGTTGGATGTTCTTATCAATCTATCTTCGGCTGATTCACTGATATTTCATGGAAAATATGCGACTACATGAGAACAGTGTCGCCAAGTCATTGCGCACAGTTACATTATTATTGGATTTGCTGTTGTCTTGAAGGGACCAATCCCAAATAGCTGTTGTTGATATATACAGTGGTACAGTACCATTCAAAAGAAGTGGTATATTAAGCATGCTATTTTCGCAAGTGGAAACGCTTATAAGCATGTCGCTTGTGATATTATTGCAATAGTTTGCGCTTAATATGGTGACACTTTGCGCTCAAAATTGTGACATTTAAATCAAATATTGCGAGGTTTGTTTCCGCGATTCACTCAAAATGTGACCGCAACAAAGCGTTCATAATTGCATTCATTTCTGAAAACAAACATTCATTTGTTAAATAGAGGTATTCGCCAAGTGCTATGCCTGTGTGGATATGCACGCTTGTATCAAGCCAAGGCGGTGTTCCTGAAATTATTGTGACGAGACTGAAGGCAAGTCACGATGTGTGTCGGAAACTCCACCGTGACTTGATACAAGCGCTCAGTTCCACACATAGTGGTGAAGATATTTATCATATAATTTTTCTTCTAAAAAAACTCTTCATTTCCTCCGATTTAATCTTCTATGTTGGTCGCTCGTTATCATTTTAATGTAAGCATAATTTTTTGTTTCAATTTGAAACAATTATCGACTGGTCAGATATTGAATGTATATTCAATGCATACTTAGTATGCTGTGATGAATAATTTTCTTTCAAGATAAAACATTGTTTATATTGTCTAATTGTTTCAATAGTTAATAAAATTTATGTTGATACCTGTAAGTCATTATTTTCAGTTATTTTAATCTGCAGTTGCGATGTTCAGCTGAGGTTACAGGGCTATGATACCCCCAATAATTAGGCCCAATTAAATGTACTAATGGATACAGTGATGCTTTAGTCAAGCCTTAGTTATTTCTGACTAAGGCCTTAGTCAGAAATGACTAAGGGCAACTTAGTCATTTCTGACTAAGCTAAGTTAGTTAGTTTTGAGACGGGGGTTCTGACTAAGGTAACTTAGTTACTTTTGACTAAGTTTTTTTTTTCAGTGCGCTGAAATATAGGGTTCTCCATATTTAGGAGTATCACCTGTATGAAATTATATTGTGATGATACATGATGTACATGTATTACACATATTTAATCTACAAAGTGAGATGACGACGATTATGACGATGACGATGGAAGCGCTGACACGACGATGATGACGATGACAATGTTGATGATGAGAAAGATGATGATGTTGACGATGACTATCGCGGCAAAGTTAGAATTGATGGCGGTGGCGAAGATGAGAGAAACAATGTATTAATGTGACGACGACGGCGATGACGATGATGATGATGATGACGATGACAAGTTTGATGTGATAAAGATGATGATGCATGTTGTTGACGATGACTGCCGCGGCAACATTAGAGTTGACTATCGGTGACGAAGATGATGGAAATAATGCATTGATGTGACGACTACGGCGATGATGACGATGGTGATTATGATGATGATGATGATGATAACGACCACGACGATGTTAGTGATAAAGATACTGATGGTGATGATGATGATAATTGTGATGATGATGTTGATGCTGAAGATGATGATGGCGACGATGGTGGCGACGATGACGACGACGACGGTGATGATGAAGATGATTACGATGGTGGTGATGATAATAATGACGATGACTACCACGACGATGTTAATGATGAAGATAATGATGATGACGACGATGATGCATATGATGACGATGACGATAACCATAACGACAGCGAGGGTAATGTGACCCAGTTGGATATATGTATGTCCGTGTTCTGCATTAATTTGAAGCGTTACAGTATAACTCGTGAAGAACAGTATAGCGTTACCTCTGTCGTATGCGAATTTGGTTAATCGATAAGTCATCTGTATACGGATATCTGCAGTAAATCATCAATGAGCTGTATCGATGCACATTCGGTCTGATTACGGCATGGGAATAGCAGTTACAGCAACTGTGCATCAGATTTATAGTCCAATCGCTTGTAAAACCTTCCGAACGACAGATGGGGTTGATTTATGTCAATATGATTCGAACAGAACGACTCGCCGCGAAGAAACTAAACCAGGAGGCCAACCGCATTATGATTTACGTCTTCTCAGGCAATGTCCCGCTGTGGCTTGTTATCGAGTAACGAAAATTTATTTAATTTTCGAACTTGTTCGGCATTAGTCAACATATCGTAATTTGATTTGCTACAGTTTCGGAACAGCATCAGACGTCATACGTGAAAACATGAGTAAAATCAACGCGGTAGTCTACGTTAACACATCATGGCAATTTGCTTTAATGAATTTCTTTATAGAAGGCTATCAATTGCACAATTTTGAATGATATATTTTGGTAATTTCACACTAGAGCTACACAGTACCAGTCAGAATATGTGGCATATTGAGGCGCGCCTTTATTGCGATATTGAGCGCGCTTAATTTCGAAAAAGGCGCGATTATAGCGCAATGCCAAAAATCTGTCGCGCTTATTATTGCGATATTGAGCGCAAAATATTGCGATATTAAGCACGCAAAATTTCAAACAGACCCGATAGTGTTATGTATATATTAGATAAATACTGTGCATAATTATAGTGTACATATAGTGTACATATAGTATTTACAACTATAATTATATACAAATCTAAAACATTGTCTCTATTTATGCAATAAACAAAACAGAAGCAATAATTTGCTTGAAATGTAACAATTTTGAGCGCAAGATGTCGCACTATTAAGCGCGAAATATTGCGATATTAAGCACAAAATATTGCAATAATATCGGTGCGCTAGTAAGCGTTTCCACTTGAAATATTATTGCAATATTGGGCGCGAAAATATCGCGCTTAATACACAACTTCTTTTGACATATGAAATTCCACGAGTTATGGCACGATTGATTTTGCCACGTATTTGAAGGCTTCTTTCTGGAGAATTTCAGTCGTAGAATAACTTGTGGAATTTCGGATATATCAATGTTCATGATTCATGCATCGTATAAGTAATGGGTCTTTCAAATCGTTGCTCAGAACACATGGTACTTTGCATTGCTTTTGCATACATTTGGTTATGCAGATGCAGTAATGCATGATTTCCCGCACACTTGTTCTCCCACCACCGCACTATCACACATCAGTAATACCTAATAGTATAGTTAATCATTTTCAATATTATTGTATACATGCATGCACCCGTCATGCCAAACATATCCTGTCTAAAATACTGTGTATACTGTTGTTATTCTGTATCGTGGGGAGCGGGCTCTATCTTAGTTTCAAGAACTTGTCCCCCAATCCCCTGGTCTCTGTATACTAATATACTATTAAAATATGTTTAAACCAAACCAAACACTTGTTCCTGTATAATTAGTCATGACGGAAAATAGATCATACAATACGTGAACTTAGTTGATATAGCCAAGCACTCGCCTGTTCCTACTCTACTAATATTGTGGTCAGTGAGGTCAAGATTGGATATGGAGCTAAGCTGTTGGTAGAGAATATCACTGATATGTTAAGAACCTTTATTTTCCGTCAATGTCAATCTCACATGTATCGAAATGGTTTTCACTGCGCAAAACTGTCAATTCGCTTATAAAATCGAACACGAAAAAACATGATGCGATTGTTGGCGATCAAACGACAACTCAACCTTCTAAGTCATAACGATATCTACTCGAGTGTAAAGTGTTAGCCCATCCAATGCTCCATTTGCAACATAATGTTCGCGCAAAAGTCACTGGAAAAGGAGCATATTCCAACGTCTGTAATCACAGTGGTTTATTAACCCTTTCAGTTAAGGAAATCGGACTTGGCACCGAAAAGGTTATGTAATCGTGCATGGTTGTGCAACTTGTGCGAAAAATGGATTGTTACACCATTGAAAACCATGGAATATCTTCATGGCATGTTTTCAAAAGCTTAATCTATTGTGTCCTGCATTAAGCTCATTTGTCTGTATAATCCTTTTACAAGCGCCAATACTATAAAAGTGATGAAAGCTGACTATGCCTCGAATCAGACCCAGTACACATCGAAACAACTCAATGGGGATTTACAACATCAATGACAAGATGTATGTAGCTGGTGTAACCAGAGTGTATTCACAAACAAACACGTTGTTCGTTCTTTTGTAATGACAAAACATTGCAGGTGTATTCTCGAGTCGTGTTTTATGTGCGATCGGTCGTCCGTATCATCTGATACAATAATTGTCTTATCAACTGATGATGACCGATCGCCCAAAACGCGACATGAGAATACACCAGTAATGTCTATAGAACGGAACATGCTGAGCTTGAGTAATTCCCCATGGATACGCAGGTATATAATACACCAGCTCATTATTATCGCCATGATAATAATGAGCAGCAATTATACAGGCTCAATGGGATTGTACACACACAATATTTCTCGTGTGTATTTCTTGAGAATATGTCATGGATACACGTGTGTGCACATGTTAATGAACAAGCTGCATGCATCTCGTCTATAGAGATACGTATACAGATGACCTCTTATTGACCCAAACTAAATTCGTACAATAATATAAGAGGATCTACTCGAGTCATTAACTCGTTTTCTTTATAATTACCATGTTGTTTCTTTATAATTACCATGTTGTTTCTTTATAATTACCATGTTGTTTCACCATTATAATTACCATGTTGTTTCTTTATAATTACCATGTTGTTTCACCATTATAATTACCATGTTGTTTCTTTATAATTACCATGTTGTTTTACATCGTTCATAAAGTAAATGAGTGTATTATGCACTCATCCATTGCTCAAATTCAGTCACTTGTTGCATTCATTCTTTTGCGTATAATGGGAAATGGTCCCATAAATGGCCGGATTTAAAGGCACGTGAGGCCTTAGTTGTCGAAAATATTCATATTTGTTCCAATCACCGTAAACAGAAAAACATTAAAACGCATACAGTTTCGTTCATATATACCATGACCATCGCGTAAACAGCATGTTATCATACATATTTACTATATGTTACCTAAGAAGAGCCTGATTGTGTTACAGAAGACAACACAATGCTGTTGGCTAATCACCCACAAATGGCATGAACGCTCTTTATTCGTTCCATATCAGGAATTCACCCACAAAGAACGCTCTTTATGTTTACCATCATAATATAAACAAACACCAGAAAAGTAACTTTTTATGCTTTTGTTTACATAACAATGGTCACAAATATGACAATAACATACTGTTTATGCGATATTTCTTATTTGTATACGGACAAAGTCTGTCTACATTTTGTTGTTCTTTCTGTTTGTAGCGGTTTATGACGGGTGGAAATATTTTCACAGGATACCCACCGCCAAGGCCAACCGTACCTTTAATGCACAAGTACCCCTTTAGATTAGACAATATGCATACCCAGATTTCACATTAATGTGTAGTTTGGTATTTGCGTGACTCTAAGCTAACTTCGGGGCGACTTCAAAAGAACATCCTGTTTGAAATACAGTTGAAATCTAGCATGTGATTCAGTAACATTGTAATACATGTGAACAGTGAGGTAACGGGATAGGGGACGAGTATCATCTTCTACTGATAAGTAATGAATTTAGAGATATCCGTGAACAGTACATTCCAAAAATACTACTGGCTATCTCCAACTCAAGTACAGTTTGATGGCTTGATATCTATAGCTAATATATCGCTTCTGAAAAGGGTGAGTATATTTCTGAAATTAGCCTTCAGAAAATTGAGATAATAACTTACAACTATACTGGTGATCTGGCATTGACAGCATTTACATCTATATGTAATTTATTTCAGCTATTATATATATATCACTATTTGTGTGAGTCGATCGTCATCAAAATTCGAGATTTTTATAGTGAATATATTACTTACATAATTTATATGGAATATTATGCTAAAATGCTTATTGAAATATCTCATGTACATAGTGTATATATGTTTGTGTGTGTTCCACCTTAAATGGTGGCTTTACGCATTAAATAATTAATTTAAAACTCATAGTAGCTCATATACACTGTAATATTACATCACATTCTACAGTATCTTCCCTATGCAGCAGCTTAGTTGTTATGTCTTTGGTGTGGCAGAGCATTGGCAGTAATATACGAGAGATATTTCAGTTGATACAAACTACATCTACAGTATATTATGCAGCAGATTCTTAAGTTTTGAAAGAAATTTCTATGTGTTTAGTGTGGCATGGCCTAGACAGTAATATACGAGAGGAAATATTTAAGTTGATACAGACTACATCTATTGCATCCACCCTAGCGTATATGTCCTTCCCGAAGATATATAGAACTAATTTGAAAGTGAGACCAAATTAACATGTAATGAGAGGTATATATAATACGTATTGTACGTACAATAACCGAAATAGTATCATGTGTTGATCAGTATAAGCGGACATGGCTCATTTGGAATTCTACGTAATTTGGCAGGAGGGCAAATATAGTTCAATAAACGAAATACCTACATACATGTTTTATATACTGCGAAACAACTTGCCGAAGTCATAGCAATTGCCTAGATATGTTTTTACCATATACAATAGGTAAATTCGCCCCGCGGCCACTGACATCTTTATACAGAAATGCAAAAATCAAGTAACTAAGGCGTTGCTAGGACGTATCCAATCAGAATTGACGAAAATGATAGAGAACAATATAGGTGTAATTATATTCACGTCACGTACGTATTCACTGCATTCGGGACGGGGAAATAATCGTAAGCCCTGGGGACTCAAAATGGGATTATACCGATAAAGACTCGATTTGCTGAATGCAAAAAATCGATGTCCCTCTTATTCAATCCTGTTCTAAATAAACTCTGATATTGAGATGTTGTTGCGATTTGTGTGGGTTCATGCCCAAGTGGGCACAGTACCAATGAACCGCTCACTGACCGATGAAATTGGTTAATTGTGGTCTGCTTCTGAGACGCCGATGCGGAAGTATACTGTGACTAGGAGCAGTGGAGTTGGCATTCTGACTGTTATGCCCATTAAATCCTCTTGGCACCGCATGGGCGGTCCGGACTGGTCCGGGCTGGTCCCGGCAGTGAGTCAGTTACACATAGTCTTTTTTAGCTTGCTGTTCTTGTGTGATTTTGTTAATACACGTGCAGTATGTGTGTCTATGCTTTATTCAACTTACAGTAATGCTCTAATTAATCGACCCCTTAACCACAGCAGAATTATGGGTAACTTTTCAGGATTAAGTCGGAAATATGGTTTGTTGCCATTCATCGGAAAGCTCTCCTCGATTAATTGGAGCATTACTTACAAACATTACATACTTGTATCAGTAAACGTGGTGTTGTGCATGACTATATGATACCCTGAAATCGCAAAATGCATTTGTTGAGCATTGCATTGCCACGAATGGGTGTGACTAAACACCGCCCGGACCAGCCCGGACAAGCCCGGACCAGCCCGTACCAGCCCGGACCAGCCCGGACCAGCCCGGACCCCCCATATGGACTATATGAGTGATTGTAAGGCCAATATAAGTGCAGGGGTGTCATGGAAACCCACTCAGGGTCGCTATTAACCCTCAAAATGAATTGACATTTATATATATCTCAAATTAATGAGTATGAGCGTTCAATGCTTCAACTTTTGTCCCCATTGCTGTCACAGTATTTTGCTTGTAGTATTTTCCGTCGAAATAGAACGTGTAGTTTTTGGAGAATTAAGTTCGCTTATTCTGTCATGATTTCAATGCAACGTTCTGCCAATTGTCACGAGGGATGAAGCCATATTCGTTACATCGAAGCTCGCAAGTGATGTGGTTTCGTCCACGTATCTTGGCAATCTGTGTATAAAGTGCATGTCGTCTCTCAAGTAATTTGGAACATTTTGCAATAGCGGCTTCAATGTTAGGTCCATCGGGTTAATTCGTCTGTGAGTCGGGTATGTCGGTTCCACAACCATCGGAATAAACGTCAAATCTATCAAAATTCAAGCAACCTATATAGAAGTCGTGTGAACCCTGTCTTATAGTTAAATAGCCCGTCTGTGTTACATTAAATCATGTTCGGTGATTAATCAACTGACATTTGGGCCACCCGTTTCATAACTCAATAACACAGACCGTAACACGAACACGACGTCACACATTGTTGACCTGATCACTAAAATCGGTCAGAAGAGTACTTGTGCGCGCTTTTAAAAGATCAGCCGAAGTGCATCAGAAGCCAGTTATTTATATTGATCACATAATCTAAATGTTTGAAAATGATATATTGGGTTGACGTAATGCGCTGCGTGGACCAGCCTCAAAATATCGGTAGACTTTGTGAAATATATAAGATTACATTCAGCTTTTGTATGGGAATAAATCATCAAAAAGTTATATAAATATAATAAATGACTGTGGTGGGTGTGTGGCTGTGTGAGGGTGTGTTGGTGTGATTGTGAGAGGGGTGTGTGTGTGTGTTATTGTGCGATACGGCTGTGATAGTTTAGTGCACATTTACATGAAGTGAGAACAATGTGTCCCAACGACCAAAACGTCGTACCCTCCAATAATACACAGACACACTACATTCATTTATTAACCCTTTCAGTGCCAGGTCCGATTTTTGTATCAACCCATACACCCTGTATCAATGCATTCTCTTATATATGCGAGTCGACCATAGATCGCCTCGCATATATAAGAGAATGCATTGGCCTAACAATTTTTCATCATTTGTTATTATTTTTTACAATTTTAATAATTTTTTCTTATATTCTTTAACAGACTTATTTTGTAGGTTTACGTAATCTTACGTTTTTCACGGGCATCAAAATTATTACTATGAATACTTGGTGATAGTTTTGAGTTATAACATGCCCCTAAGGTTTTAACCAGTTTGTTTTTAAATTCGCTATAGCATGCTTAAGCATACCCAAAAAAATCAACCCCCCAAAAAACAAAACAAAAAACAAAAAAAACATTTTTAGGGCCGATTTTACAGACATTAAATTAGGGCCGATGAGATCGGCCCCTGGCACTGAAAGGGTTAAATGTCGGGGCCTTGCAGTGTGGGCGACCAGCCAATTTGCCGGCTTTCGTCCTACATATTGAAGCCCTTCCGTTAACAGTCGGACAACCCAATGACCTGTGAAATCAGCTAATTATATTGCGTGATAAAACGCTGAAGTTTAGTGTAGGAGACGTTGGCTGGCTCGTCATCAACATCTCCCGATGACTCGTCTCGACACACCCTCCAACAGATGCCTACAATGATCTCCGGAATAGCACGCACATTTATATAATCACGGAACCAAATTCAGGTAATCGGCTGGTTAGGGCGCACGCACCAATTTAACGGACGCAGTGTCATTAAACCATTGAGATGGATACAACTCCAACTAAACTAATCTAATTAGTTAGCAAGCACAAACTCGATAGGAATTTGTGCTAAAACCAATTTGCACCAATGGACACATTTCGCATATTAAACTATTGCTGATAGATATTACGAAAAGCTAATATATTTTAGTCGTAATTTGTCTGACGGTCCAGAAATCTGTTCGCAGAATTGACGACTATGTGTCCGTTTGTGAGAAAAGATTGCCGTTCAAAATTCGTGCAACTCACAGTAAGGTGATAAGGTTATGTTTGTCGTTATTATTGTGTACTTCGTCATGTCGTTATCAAGTCATAGTCATGCAGTCGTTGATCCGATGATTGCATGCAAAGCTCGCGTGCCCATGGTTGGCTTGTCGAAACCGTAATGAAACCTGCATTTCGATGTTCTCTAGTGGTTCTTGGTGATTTCCCATTTCTACACAGTTAAAGGGGTACCGTACACTAAATCCGGCCATTTATGTGACCATCTCCTTTTATACCGTATCAGCCGGTGGTCCGTACAAGCCAGGGTCCGCAAGAGCCAGGGTCCGTAAGGGCCAGGGTCCGTATAAGCCGCGTACCATATATACAACAAATGAATAAATTTGAGCCATGGATTAGTGCAAAATACACCCGTGTGTTCTATGAAGTCACAAATTCATTTTTATTATAACTACCATGTTGTTTGCATCGTTCATAAAGTTAATGAGTGTATCTTGCACTAAGTCATTGATCAATTTCATTCATCTGTTGCATATATTCTGTTGAGAATAAAAGTGTGATGTTGAGATGGTCCCACAAATGGCCATATTTAGTGTACAGTACCCCTTTAAGGATTGGATCAAACGCGAATACCTACATAGGATTATGAAAAAGCGTTGACGGGTATTATTTGAGAGAAGCCATAATATAGGCCGAAAAATGCACTAAATAATGATCTACATGCACAGGCCGTGTTACAACTCTGACACATCTTGCTACATATAAAGTCATACGAATTATTCAGCTGTTTTCAGGTTTTCTCAAGCAGTGATAAATACGCTTTGTGATGTTACCGTATAAGGCATTATATGTCCCAGAAAGACGCATTGAAGTCATAAAACACGTTGTTTGGTACCAAACAAACAACGGCCATGCGCACGACATCGAACAGAAAAGAGCGTTCCGTGTTAATCTATTCCTGATATGGTAGAAATAAAGAGCGTTTATTTCACATTTGTGCGAAAAATTTAAAACAGCTGGAAAATGGCTGTGACCACAGACAGTAATTTTCAGAACATATGAAGCCGGAATATCAATACTTCGTGTATTTGTCAGTGTATCTTATAAATCCTTCCAAATTTGAAATGTAGCCAACATATTCTTCATATACATCAAAATAGGCTTTTATACGGCGATATACATAATGATTTAAAGGGGATCAGAAAACTCTCTCATATAAATAACATTATTTTCTTTAGTGCGATTTCTCGGGAGTGTCCTTAGTTACAGCAAACACAGATAAGCGCATTGCTTGTTTAACGTGTCTTCGAACAATGCGTCTGAATTCCCTCACCGATCAGACAGGTATCAATTCACACACACCAGAGCAGGTCATCAAGACCACCGGTGTTGGGTGTCGCGACTCACTCCGGCGTGTTTGTCCAAAGAATAGACCTATCTCCCTTTACATTGGGAGGTTGCAGTTATTGATAGATCGAGCTGGGTTGTGTATAGAGGTCACTTTTCCTTATTTGGCTCGACCTCACTGATCTAAATGAGAGTAAATAACATCTATTAATCAAGCCTGAGTTACTATTGACCCCCTATTGACCCCGATGACTCGATCTTCCGATGTTTCTCTGGCAATTGGGCAATATTTGTAATATCGATTCGTATAGCCTCGTTAGGTCTTGTTCGTTTACGTATGATGTTAGTCGACCTTCTTGTGTTTGTTTTGCCCACTCGAAGCATTCGAACCACGATCAGTAAATAAACCATATATTTGTAGGGTCAACATACAGTTGTCTGCAATTTTGTCTAAAATGGACTTAAAGGGGGATTGTACCCTAAATCCGGCCATTTATGGGACCATCTCCTTTTATACTCAACAGCAATATATGCAGCAAATTAATGACTTTGAGCCATGGATTAGTTTTCACTTTTATTATGATTACTATGTTGTTTGCATCGTTCATGGAGCACATGAGTGTATTTTGCGGTAATCCATGGCTCAAATTCATTCATTTGTTGTATATATTCTGTTGATTGTTAAAGGAGATGGTCCCATAAATGGCCGGATTTAGTGTACAGTACCCCATTTAAGGCATCCGAAGTAGGTTCAAGCGAAATAACATAACAGCCTGTATATAGAACAACTATCATCGACAAGTTCATTGTAACTCATCTCGGAGCGGGGATAATTCAAATATTACAGGCAATGGAGCGATAAAGAATGCGGAAAGTTTATATGTCTAAGCAATACCAGAGGTCAGCCCTATGGACCATAAGAAGTTTATATTAATTGTATCAGTAGGCTATAGTGAATGCCGAAATATTTAGTGATGCAACCAGTAAATTGACCATGTTTGGATCCAAAATAATACGAAACATTATAGTACTGAACTGTATCGAATAGGAAACATTATTTTATTATACCATGGATATATAACATTATGAACCTGACATTTGAGTATTACTATGTTATACTACCTGAAACAGGCTCTCTTCAGGAGCCCTTATTCAGCGAACCCTTTGTGCGTTAGGGGCATGCAATTCGCGCACATTTGGACCTAAATATTCACATAGTTTCATATTCGACTTATGTGAATTATGAAATAAGCTAATAGTGAGCTTATTTTAATTTTTGTGTGTTTTTATATTTATTTATTTAATTAATTTTGTTTATTATCAAATTTTTTTAAAACTAACGCCGTTATAACCTCCGCCAGCTATAAATATGGTTGAAATCGGTCAGGGTCTGGGGAAAAACTCCGGACAGTCAGACTACTCTTTTTTATATACATATCATTACGTTATTACTCAAAAGCTGCGCCGGAATTGGTCCAATTATTCGCGCCCAACATGAAGTTCGTGTCTTGACGATTCCAACGATATATCAAACTCGATTATTTTTTTGAAAATGACACTTAGGACGTTATCATTCTCAGGCGACGGTGAGTAAGTTGTTGATTCCAACAGTTTATTTGGCGCCCCTCCAACGTCTACCGATAAGAAATACGAGTGCGGAGTGGTATCCCAATTTATTGCGCGGAGGTCGCAGAATGAGCCGACACGAGATATTCGACCGATCCATTCAACAAATAATCTTTTCCAGACGCCGTAGGGGCCATAATTGTAGATTGTCCATTGTTTGATTCTGATTGCAGTAATGCCCTAAGTAATCGACTCCTTAACCACAGCATAATTATGGGTAACTTTTCAGGATTTAGTCGGAAATATGGCTTGTTGCCATTCATCGGAAAGCTCTCCCCAATTTAGTCGGAAATATGGCTTGTTGCCATTCATCGGAAAGCTCTCACCGAGAGATTTCCGATGAATGGCAACAAAACCTGAAAAGTTACCCATAATTCTGCTGTGGTTAAGGAGTCGATTACTTGGGGCATTACTGTAGGATGTGTAGTCGTGTCGTTGAAATATGCCTTATTATATTGAACTGGCCATTCGGGGTCATGCTATCTTTCTTGGTTAACCTAATGGTAGATATCGGTTCGATGAACTTCGATCAAAATGTTGCAGACTCAAATATGTCAGCAACATGGGTGGGTACGAGATGTAGTCGGTGGCCAAACCATCGGACTCATATCAATATCAATTTAAATAGGAACTAGTCATTCGATTGTTAGTCCCAAGGTATTGCATTAAACGGACATGGCTCATTCGAACCTCCATTTTGTTTTCTACGTAATTTGGTGCGACGGATACGATAAGTCGATAAATAAACAAACTATAGATATACCGGCTTCGTATGCTCTGAAAAACACTTGCCAAACCCACGGCAATTTTTCAGCCGTTTTCAATTTTCGCCAGAAGTCAGACAAACGCTCTTTATTGCAACCATATCAGGAATAGACTACAACGGGACGCTCTTTTCTGTTCCATGTCGCGCAAATAGCTGTTTTGTGTTTGGGACCCAAACACCGTATCCACAGTTGTATTTTTCATTACTCCAATGCGTCTTTGTGGTTTACATAATGCTCGTAGAAAGGTAGTTAAGATATTTATCGACCTATTTCGATACAGAGAAAAATTCAAAAGCGCAAACCGCCATGTGGCTCTAAGTTAATACTTAATATGCATATCACACCAATTTGAAATCAACAATAAAAGTCATATTTATGTTGGTATAAGTATGAATCAATCACTATTCTTTGACTACAAAACTATTTTCCAATATCTTTGTTGCATTGCTTCGGCTGTATCTTCTGGCTATGACATCTTGTGTTTGCGTGTAACGCTCTTTGAAAAAGTGTTTCTGTCTTGATATTATTATGACCGTTTAGATATGTGTAAATATCTATCAGGTCACCTCAGAGTGAATTTTACAGGCATTAAATTGAGTCGGCTTAGTCTATCTTTGTAGCTCATGTTTCGTAGTTGAGGCAAGTCTAGTGATTGTATACGTTGGATGTTTTCAACAGTTTCCTGAATATTTCAAAGTCAAAGTGCTGAAATGTTCTGTTTATTATTCGGAGAATTGCGCGATTGCATGGTAGACGTTTCCATGGCCTGTGAGGCATGTTCTGGGACAGGAGTTATAGCTGTTACGCCAAGAATGGTGTTGGTCTGACTGCTGTTAGTGATATACCGACGAGTTTGGTTTGACGCTGTGAGTGCTGGTATCAGCACACTTATCAGCAGAGTATGTGACTGGTTTGGTTGATGGTTGAGCACCAATTATTTTCTTTGGTTCGAAATATGATAAATGTGTCTCAGCCTTATACCGTTGAATTTTGAATTCATTGTCCCTTATGGGACATGAACGATCCATTGCATCACGTGAACCTTGACAGTTTGAACACTTTTATTTTAGTTTAGTACAATCCTTATGATCATGACCAGAAACAGAACATATACCAACCTTCAATGCCGGCAGATGTTCGCACCGATTGAAAGTTAAAATATAACTATGCAAAGCAACTTTTAGTCCATCAACTGTCTTAGAAAATCTCGAACATCAACATCAACTCCCTGTGGTGTCAAATCAGCCAATATCTCCGTCTGATATATCGCGATATCTCCGTCTGAGATATCGCGGGTTCTCAAAATTGTTCTACTATTCGATGTTTTGTGAGGAGCAACCGTGACTGGTGTTTGTGCAATAGCTGTTAACTGCAACAAAACATCAGACTAAACTTTCTTTGAACATTCAATCAGGAGTGATCCAGTCACTGACCCGATCCTGGTCGGTTTGACAGATTTCAATTGTCCAACAATACTTTGAATTGTATTATCAATGACAAATGTAGAAGGTATTTTAACCCTTTACCAAACAAACCGGCCAAAACCGGCCAAATAAAGCTTCAACAGCCTAAAATATCTTCGGCCTGTCTCAATAGAACCATACAAATATGGATATCATTGGAACCGGCTCCTTGACCACATTGTGATAGTTACAGTTATGCCCTGTGCCAATGCATTCTCTTATATATGCGAGTCGACCATAGGTCGCCTCGCATATATTAGAGAATGCATTGGCCTAAAAAAAAGAATGCATTGGCACAGGGCCATTCTGTTGGGTAAAGGGTTAATAATCAGGTCGAAGCTAAGAACCAAGTACTGAGAGAATACCCCATCAACATTGGAACTAAGTGAATCATCATTCATACGATCAGGTCGTGTTTATTTTAAATTGTCATATAAAATGCAAAATAATCGACAACCAGCCCAGCAGCAACCGCGAACTTCTGGTCGGGCTAAATACTGGTACATGACCTGTTTAGCCACTGTATGAGACAGCCATAAAAGAAAATACAGGATTCAACACTCAACAATCATCAGGACGAACACAAAAGAGACAGGAGAGAACAGAAACATCTTACGTGAAAAACAGAACACAATACTTCAAACATCAGACGAGCAATACAACAGTTACACCAAATGAATCTGAAACACTGGAGAGGCGTGATCAGCCGATTGATTGAGCCGGGTCAACTCAACCATCCGTCTTGAAGAGATTTAGGACAAAAATGGACCATGAGCTAAGCCATACCAGCAGGTCGATGCCTCATGTGGTGCGGCCGCCCTTGTGCCACCAGGACTCCCATACCACGCCTCACGGGATGCACACACCGGCAAACAGGGTACCACATTAGGGAATTCTTACCATCGTAGTGGGCCGCGGTAGGCCTAGTCTACCTCTGGCCCACACGGGGTAAGATCATTAATGAAGATGATAAATAATGGAGACCCCAAGATGCTTACTTCTGACACTCCGGTGATGTCTTTCAGTAATGGCGAAAATGAAGAGTTGATGCGAATCTCTGGTGTCTATCTTTCAATAAATCCTTAATCGAGGACAATACATTTTGCCCTATACCATACAACTCCAATCGATGGGCTGGTCGTTATACAGGGCCATGGTGATGATTTGGAGACTTTCAATCAGTTGTTTTTCACAAACGCTTTGTCCGGAAAACGTGTTGGAAGATGGTGAATATATTTCCTCCATATGAGCAATGAAGCCAATGATAGCGTCGTTGGCGAAGGATTTCAGTATTTTGCTGATTATGCAAGTCAAGCTGGTGGGACGGTGGTTTCGTGACTCGGATTGTATTCCCTTATTAGAAATGTATGTAACTGAAGTTTGTTTCCATCATAAAGGAATTTACCCTTCTGTTAAAAATCTGTTGAAAAGCATTGCTAGAGGATGGGATAGTTCGTTCGATATATTTTTAAGAACCTTTGGGTGTACGTTGTCGGGGCCAGCCACTACTAATATATGAGTTGAGATGGTGAAGTTTTCTTTGTACCGCTTGTGGAGTTATTATGACATCTGCCATTCTTTGCATTCATGTGAAATTTTAAGTTCTCATAATTCTTCGACTTCTGAGTTCGCTCTATCTCCACATGATTTGGTTTAATAATATTTTAACCCACATCATGTATAATACAATAGCATAGATAATATTGTGTTCCTACTGTAGAACTAGGATTATGATTCGGCTGTAAACCTGTAATGCTTATATTTGCTGTCCCCACAAGTGACCATATCTCATTTGGACGCCTTTATTCGTCTTATAGGCAGGGAATTTATGTATACAAACTGCATAGAAAGCATATAATACTTATATTTCTGAACGAACTAGTTGATGTAGCGCTAAAACGTGTTTCCGTTTCTGATGTCATGCGACCTTTATTCAAATCAGGCTGGGAGAAAAACGACCACTTCTCCGAAGTGGCAATTCTTATGACTTATAATTAGTTTTCCAGAGTAGAGGCACAGAAAGTCCGTTATAGATTAGTTCACGAATCACTTGGGATTGTTTTGGAAACTGTAAGGAAAGTAGCCAAACCGAGATTTACTGATACATGTACAAAGCTCCTAACCGCATCGGATCCTTAATCCTTCCTATACTAAATGGCTCCCCGAACCAGTTATAAAAGAATACATTGCAATGGTATATTATTTATTTGTATAGGTGCTCAGGTAATGTAAGTAGACGAGAGATGGACGAACATACAAAATAATTGCAGAAGGATTAATATTAAAGGTACGGTTGGCCTTGGCGGTGGGTATCCTGTGAAAATATCTCCACCCGTCAAAAACCGCCACAAACAGAAAGAACATCAAAATGTAGATAGACTTTGTCCGTATACAAATAAGAAATATCGCATTAACAGTATGTTATTGTCATATGTTTGACCATTGTTATGTAAACAAAAGCATAAAAAGTTACTTTTCTGGCCTTTGTTTATATTATGATGGTAAACATAAAGAGCGTTCTTTGTTGGTGAATTCCTGATATGGAAGTAATAAAGAGCGTTTATATCATTTGTGTGTGATTAGACAGTTGCATTGTGCGGTCTTCTGTAACACAATCAGACTCTTGCTTAGGTAAAATGTAGTAGGTCTTTACGATAACATGCTGTTTACGCGATGGTCATGGGATATATGAACGAAACTGTATGCGTTTTAATGTTTTTCTGTTTACAGTATTTGGAACAAATATGAATATTTTCGACAACAAAGGCGTCACGTGCCTTTAATTTGTGCAAAATGCTCAAATAAGTTCAACAAACGACCTATACATGTTTTTTTTATCATTATTTAGCAGAGTTAGTCAAAAGAATCCTGATTTGTCTCGCGTATGAATGAATGACTGTACAGCTAAGAAAATGTTCATGTTGTCACAATAAGGAAGAGCAGGATCTCCAAAAAGCTAAATCTTTAATGAATAAATGTTGTAAGGAAGTAATTTATTCAATAGACGAATTCTTGGGATTGAATGTAGGTGGCAATCAAAGAAATAATGAAAGGCATTTTCTTCACCGTTTCCACAGGTGCAGTCTTTTGAATTTGCAATGTGATTTAGAACCTTATCGGATAGCAAGTTACTACATTCACATCGTAATCTATATACAGGGGTGTTATAGATTTAATTTTGTTTACATAACAAAGGTGGCGGAGATCTCGAGTCTCAATTTTGGTTGCATTCCAGTTTTTTACACACGTTGGCATGAATGTAGACTCAATTCGTTTGGAATTGGGTTTAAAATGGATAAAGTTTGACGCAAATCTCGTATCATGATCACTTATGTCAGAAAATTTGGGGGCAGTAAGTCCACCAAATATTTGGGCTTTGTGATTGACAATGTTATGAAAAAGTGAAAAACGCTTTAATTGCCTTCTATCTGAGAGTGTTCCCCAACCCATTTCGGTTAGTAGACGTTTGTGGGATACTGATCTCGTGCAGCCACTTATTATTCGTGCAGCCTCGTATTCTACATCATCAAGTTGTTTAAGTAACTGCTCCAGCCCAGACACTATACTCGCATATTCCATGATTGGACCTATACATGTAAAGGAACTACTCGCCGTTAAGTATTTAGTATAGAATGGGTTAACCCTTTACCCAACAGAACGGCCCTGTGCCAATGCATTCTCTTATATATGCGAGTCGACCATAGGTCGCCTCGCATATATAAGAGAATGCATTGGCTTAAAGATACGGTTGGCCTTGGTGGTGGGTATCCTGTGAAAATATTTCCACCCATCAAAAACCGCCACAAACAGAAAGAACATCAAAATGTAGACAGACTTTGTCCGTATACAAATAAGAAATATCGCATAAACAGTATGTTATTGTCATATATTTGACCATTGTTATGTAAACAAAAGCTTAAAAAGTTACTTTTCTGGTGTTTGTTTATATTATGATGGTAAACATAAAGAGCGTTCTTTGTTGGTGAATTCCTAATATGGAACTAATAAAGAGCGTTTATGCCATTTGTGTGTGATCAACCAGTAGCATTGTGCTATCTTATGTAACACAATCAGGCACTTGTTTAGGTAAACTATAGTAGGTCTTTATGATAACATGCTGTTTACGCAATGTCATGGTATATATGGACGAAACTGTATGCGTTTTAATGTTTTTCTGTTTACGGTGATTGGAACAAATATGAATATTTTCGACAACTAAGGCCGCACGTGCCTTTAACACATTAAAAATTATAAAATTGTTAAAGAATGTAAGAAAAAATGGTAAAAAGTGTTAAAAAAAGATTTTTTTTAGGCCAATGCATTCTCTTATATATGCGAGGCGACCTATGGTCGACTCGCATATATAAGAGAATGCATTGGCACAGGGCATAACTATAACCATCACAATGTGGTCAATGAGCCGTTTCCAATGATATCCATATTTGTATGGTTTTATTGAGACAGACCCAAGATAATTTAGGCTGTTGAAGCTTTATTTGGACGTTTTTGGCCGGTTTGTTGGGTAAAGGGTTAAGCTCGTCATTAGTGTTTTCCTATCATTCAGCAATTCTTCAAAACAGCAATGTCAGCAAAACAGGAAAGAAAATGGGTTTATGATAATTTGGAAATGGATTGCCTGCTAAGTCAGCTATGTAAACAAGCGCGTCTCTTTGCGATTGTTTGGAGTTATCTTGGTGACTGGCAGATTACGCCCCTTATCTCGAGAGCTGTCGTTCACAACCGGAAGTAGATCACAGCCTCGCGGGCATTCTCGCGGAATCATGACAGTCGATTAACGTCTGCTATTCATGTTGCTACACAAGGGTAATCGAAAAACTTCGACTTGGCGCCGGTTCAATTGGCCTGTGGGGGGAAATAGTGAGCGCGGTGTAGCTCGGTGCCGTAAAGTGTTGCATGGCTATATCAGCAGTTTCACCGTATTTGCTCATGGTGAGATTGATTCTTAATGTTATGATATTCATTAAAAGACGTCGCGCTGGCAATTATAAAGCACCCAGAACAACGCGTGGGCGATAATTGTGGCCATTTACAGCGATGATTTTTAATTTGCGAAAAAAACATTGTTACGACAAGTCGTTTTGTCTATTATAGCTTGATTCATTAGGTGGTGCTGAATGCTGCTTTGGTAGTTTGATGTTATATGTCATCATTGGTGTATCTTCTGTGCTGTGAGCCATACTTTTTGGTGTTACATAGCTGCTCAGTGTTCCAGTGTCTTTGTTATGAATTGGGTTTTGTGACTATGTTGGAAACGCGGCTAGGCAATCCCGGCCAACGTACTCTTCCACATTGTCATCATTGCCCTCCATTGTCAGTTGGTTGTTTCTTAGCGCTTGATATTATTGGCTAATAGTAGCAGAGCCCGTTTATTTTCTCCTGGATTCTTCTCATCCACACTTTGAGAGTAGGGAGAAGTTGTGGTATATTATATATACTCCCCTTACGTGGATGCCACGTATTGCCTGAAGGTCAAGTGTGAATCTGGGTGAAACACTCCGTCCAACTCCTTTCTTTTCGTTCAGCTCGCGAATTCCCTCGTTCACTGCTTCGATTTGCTGAAACAAGGTCTCGTCTTCTTTGTAGGGTGTTGGATCTGCACCTGTCTGTATACTATTATGTTGACTTATAGAATATATTGGTACTTCTAGAATAACAGGTGTAACATTCGGGTACCTTAATATTTCTGCTAGCAGTTCGTTGTATTTGCCCAGAATTTAGCTTGTAGCTTTGCTGGTGTCTGGTTCAGCTAGATATATGGTGTTATTTGTAAAGTCTTTGGCTGTTATATCGCAGGTGCCTAGCCAGATGAAGATGGTTATATTTTTAATCTGTTCTTCTGCTCTCTGGCGTAGTTTTCGTATTTTGTGGCGTATGTTGGTATGAAGCCACGATGTTTCTGTTTTTATCTTGACGCTGGAATTTTTCCAGAATACGATTTGTTGAGGCTTTGAACCGATTTCACTTTCAATATAGTGACCTTTACTATCAGATAGTATCACATGTATTGATATTTGGATAACTGGAGAGGTGATAAGTGGCTCATTCATATATATTTGTAGCTTTGACAAGCTCATTTATGTCAGCAGTATTCACACCTTGTGGTGTTGTATGTGAATTTCTGAGTCGAGACACGAGAGTATACTCAAGTTGCTGTAGGATTATGGACTGTCTATAACAGTCTATATATAGCTATTTGATAGCGATGGTGTGGTGGGGCAATAGAACAGTGATAGTGAATAAGATGGAGATCCTCAGTGGCACCGCATATATGCCTGATTGGAGTTTTTAGAATGTACATATATAGATTTCTGGATAGTGTGCACTGGGTGGGGAAAGGGTACCTCGTCTTTGTATGTGGTGTGTCTGCTGCGGCTAGTCAATCCCGGCCAACGGATTCTGCACCCTACAAGATGAGTACCTTGTCACTAATTAATTATGGTCTTACCAGTGCACACATACAGTGTATATATATATCGTCTATAAGTTCACAGTTTAGCCCTTATTAAGTGAAGCTTATGTTGTAATTATTCACAAAGTTTTCAGAAAATTCAAAATGGCGGCGCCTGTGTGAAACATGGTTGTCACGATGTTGGAGTGATAAAAATGAAGTCTGAGCTGTCTACCATGGTGTGAAAGTATATATAGCATGTTAAGAATATATAAAACAATGATACAAATCTGTTTTAGAACACAAATATAAAACATTTCAGCGAGAGAAAAGATTCAGGGTGCTCTACACCGGGGCGTTCGATCAACCCTACAACCGTACAAACTCCAGGCAGAGTTATCTCCCATCGCTCCTCTGAGATATCACTGCCATAAGGACATTTGGTAAATATTTCTTACGTGTTCTTAGTTCTTATGTTTTAGGATTAAAATTGTCTATGTCTGGCTCAGTCTATATTGTTCTTATCAATACCGAAAACATTACCATTATTGCAAACTTTTGGTGGTCAAATAAGATAATAGGTTACTAAATATTTCCGACGATATGTAAAAATAGATGTATCGGTCCACAAAGGACCATCCTTGTTGCAGTGCTATATCGCAGTGCTAACGTAGAGGGCGCTGCGTGGAGTTTGCCCATCGTATTGTGTCTGCAAAATGCGTCAATTCCTTTCTCCACTGAACAGCCAGGTCGCTCAGATACACTGATCTACACAGAGATACCCAAATGTTAACGATTGGATTTAAATTAGATATGTTGGAATGATGCTCTAGACACCATTGTGATGTCAATATTGACATGTCTGGGTAATTCTGTAAACATATAGCTCTATATGCAGCAATACAGGTTCGTAGCAGACTGACTGCGTAAACACAATCAAACAGTTAGTGCCGTGAAAGGAACGTCTCCCAATACTTTGGGAGTATGAATATTTTACATTACTCTCGTCTGCTTATTAAACAAACAGGAAGTAATTCTTTCTTGTCACTTAAATGGTCGAAAATACGTGAATATTTATAGACTTTTCTATTTATGCCGAACAGTTGTCCTCTAGGAGAGGGAGTGCGGAATACAGACACGCACGCAAGCAGAGAGCGAATATAAAGACATAACAAATAAGTTTCCCCTAACAATACCGTGCATTGAATGTTTTCCTCAAAATGTTCCTGTATTTTGTTTATACGCCGTTTCCATAGCAACGGCACCACTCTCAAATTTCACAGCAGGGCGGATTATGAAGCTGACATCTTCTACATTCGTCCGAGAAAATTTAAACTCGGAAAATAAGCCCGTTTGTGGCCAAGCCGCTCCTCCATCTTTTATTCAATTTGAATTTTTTCAAATATGAAATTCAGAACTTATTCAAAACATGAGAAATGTGGAACATTAAGGTCCGAATCGGCATCTCTGGTTTAGACTAGGTTTTATTCTAGACCAGGTTTAACTCCAGTTTAAACTAGGTTTAAGTAGGGTTTAAACTTGGTTTTACAGTAGTTAAACCAGGTTTTTGGGAGTAAAACTGGGTTTTAGCGTACTTAAACCAAGTTTTGTGATAAACTCAGTTTAAGTTGAAACTAGGTTTTATTAACGTGATAAAGTTATGGTAATATTACTAATTGTTTGTGGTGAATTGGCTATATAATCATCAGTATAAGCTTAGTTATATATGATTTATACGTACCATACGTCTCGCCTCGAACATACACCTTTAAATATACTTTGAAAAAAATTCAAAGTTAAACCACCCTACCCCAGGTTTGACTAAAACCTAGTTTTTTTGGTTTAATTATTCGGCCGATATTTTTCGCCCAATATTGATGTTGTTTCTTCGTGAATATGGGAGTGTTTATTTTGAATTGGGGGAGGCGTTTATGCGCGGGCGTTTGTCACTCAATGTAGATGCAGGAGAGTCTTAGTGGAATTCGGGGAGGCGATGTCGGTACTTATGAGATAAATTCTAACAAAATATGTGCCAGTGTGATGGATGATTTCTTGCTATACATGTCTGTTTGCAATTCGCTCGTTCGGATGTCGATTTGGCGGCTGAGAGCATGGCGGGATCGGACTGATCAGATTGACACGTTAGACACGAACATGACTTTTGAAACTGATTCCTTATTCACAAAAAGGTCTCTTTCGGTCAATTTGACGCATGGGTTGGTGGCCCGCCCAAATACCTATCAGAGACACCCCAGCCTTCACCCGGGGGAGGGTAACGGCCACCCTGAGGGGGTGGAGTGTGGGCTATTTTGGAGAACTGTAAGGATTTCGGCCAATTTGATAGTATGGGTGGGTGGCTCGCCCCAAATAACCCGTAGAAACACCCCACCCCTCACATCCGGTGGGGGGGGGGGGGGTACCACCGACGGGGTGAACGTGGGATATGGACTATTTTCGAGACTGGTAAGGATTTCGGCCAATTGACGGCATGGATGGATGGCCCGCTCAAATGTCCCATAGAAACAGCCCACCCCTGAACGCTGGGGGAACCACCCCAGGAGGTGAAAATGGGGTATGGACCATTTTCGAGAACGGTAAGGATTTCGGTCAATTTGACGTCAGCAGTGTGGGTAGCCCGCTCCAACTACCCCCTAGAAACACCCCCACCCGGAGGTACCACCCCGAGGGGGTGAAATGGGGTATGGACCATTTTCGAGAACGGTGGGTGGCAAATCCCAAATGCCACCCATAGAAACACCCCACCCCCACCGGACCCCATTTTCACACGCGGTAAGGGTGGGGTGTTTCTATGACTATATTTGAGGGCGGACCGCCCACAATGACGTCATATTGGCCGAAATCCTTACCGTTCTCGATAACGGTCCATACTCCATTATATGGGGTATTTGGGGCGGGCCACCCACACATGCCGTAATATTGACCAACAGGTCATGTTTTTGCGAATAATGCATAAAATGCTCCATACCCCATTTTCACCCAGCAGGGTGGTACCCTCCAGGGATGAGGGTAGGGTGTCTATATGGGATATTTGTAGCGGGCCACACACCCCTGTCGTCAAATTGGCCGAAATCCTTACCGTTCTCGAACATGGTTCATATCCCATCTTCACCCCTCGGTGGTAACCCACCCCACCCGCCCGGATGTGAGGGTGGGGGTGTTTATATGCGTTATTTGAGGTACCCTTCCCCGGGGGTGAGGGTTTGTGTGTTTCTATTCGGTATTTGGGCGTACCCAATTTCCACCTCCTCTGGTGGGACCCCTCCCCCCCCCCCCCCCGTGAGAAGTGGGTAGGGGTAGATCGTGCCACCCACTCCTGCTGCCAAATTAATTAGCCTAAATCCATACCGTCCATACCCCTGTTATCCCGGGGTGAGGGGTGATGTTTCTATCGGGTATTATGGGCGAGCCACCCAGTCATGCCGTCAAATTCGCCGAAATCCTTCCCGTTCTCAAAAATGGTCCATACCCCATTTTCACCCGTCCGGATGGTACCCCCGGGGTGGTGGTGTTTCTATGGGGTATTTGTGGTGGGCCCCCACCCATGCCCTCAAGAGATATTTTTGAGTTCCAAAAGTCACGTTCGTCCATGATATTAGATAATATCTAACCGTTATACAACAGACCGTGCATTCGTCGTGATTTCTCAAAGCGCACGGGTTATTCCCCTGATTAGGAGATTATATAGCGACAACAGGTCGCGTGGCCGGACAATGAATTGACAAGTAGCGATAATAAACAGAAAGACCACGCCTCCTATTCTTGCAATTGGACAAGTGTGGCCCACAGGTAACGCAATCGACCAAATCTATGTCGTCCCAGCGGTGGAGAAAAACTTGGTTTTACTACTAAAACCCAGTTTAAACTGGTAGTTTAAACTAGGTCTAAACTGGAGATGCCGATTCGGACCTACGGGATTAATTAACCAGATGCGTTCTAATATCACTTGATTGGGGAAATTTTCCATTTTCAAAAATCACACTGTGAACTTTGACGCTCAGCATCACCGACCTTATTACTGGCTCTGATCGTTCTGACCTTGACCATGCAGTTGTCACGCTGTGGGAATTTAGAGACATGATTTTGAACAAACGCAATATATAATCCACTGCATTCACTCTAAAGGAACCATGCCCCGTATGACGGGCCGAACAAGGGCAATCGCCATAAGTCTAGTATATGAAGACACCCCAAAAGATAAGATAAATACAGATAAGACAAGATAAATGTTATCTAGGAGTCGGAGGTAAAAAACATTATACAAACACAAGCTCTGAAGAGCTTTTGACCACGAACATAAATACAGTTATATGCTGCTCAAAGACGTTTATAACCCCCGTTAAACATATGTGGATGTTTAAACGAATACGATTAGCAATTTGCGAGTGAAACGTCAAGAGACTGGCCAAGTGAAAGACCGGTTAACAATTGGAAGACCAAAATAACGTTTGAAAGATAAGACCGCCTGGTGACTAATATGAAAAGATGAGGTAACCCTTTTTCTTCAAATTAGTTCAAATTAGTTTTAGTCAAAACGTATACCTGTTGACGTAATCATATACCTTCTTTATTTTAACACAACAAATTCGTGGGCCGATTCATGAACCGGTGCCAAACTGTCCGCAATCCACTCAAGGGTTCAAAACTACGCGCCGTCGACTTGTGAAAAAAAGTATTATTGCTGGCATTGAATTGAAAAGCGTTCGACCAGACGTCGATGTGCCAACGTGATTTTCTCGGATGAGTGTCGTGTTTGCCTTTGCCATGTTGACGAAAGAAGACTTGTCTGGTGGCAACACGGAGAGTAACACACCGTTATATATGTGTGCAACGTGTGACAATATTTTCCGGTGACAATAATATGGTATTGGCTGGGATCAGTTCTGATAACAAAACGGATCTTTACAAATATGTAAGGTTATTATGTTCTAACCAGAGGTTTAAATTTAAGGCGAAGGCGCATTTATAAATAAAAATTGCCATTCGAAAACAGCAAATGGATCACGGCGAGACAATTTAGTGCCTGACATCGTAGCATGTGTTGTTATCGAAATGAAAGTTTGACGTTAAATTTTATATATAATTTTAATTTTACACATGGCGGTTTGCGCTCCGAAATACACATAATATTATTCGCTTTTGAATTTTTCTCAGTATCGAAATAGGTCGATAAATATCTTAACTACCTTTCTACGAACATTATGTATCCCAAAAAGTACGATTAAAGTAATGAAAAATACAACTCTGAATAGGGTGTTTGTGTCCCAAACACAAAACGGCCATTTTCACGACATAGCAGAAAAGAGCGTTCCATGGTAGTCTATTCCTGATATGGTAGCAATGAAGAGCGTTTGACTGACTTCTGGCGAAAAGTTGAAAACGTCTGCAAAATGGCTGTGACTTTTTCAGAGCATATGAAGCCGGTATATCAATAGTTCGTTTATTTATTGACCTATCATATCCGTCGTCCAAATTACGTAGAACAAATTTGGAGGTTCGAATGAGCCATGTCCATTTTAAGTTAGTTCATTGTTGAGCATGATATTCACTCTTGTTTGTCGCAACCATTTGAACGGCTCACCTGTCACCAGTCGGCTTTAAATTTGTGAGAATTGTGGCCAATTTACCATGTGACAACCGAGTTCTGATACCATTATTATGAAATTAATTTATGTTCAATACGACTAACACCTAGATGACTGTCAAAATCAATTTATATTTTCCTTGTTTTGCATATCAGTATATTCAGTCAAGTCAACGTGTTTTTGATACCTGTGGTAATTAACAATTCCCGGTATAGTGATAAAGTCTTTTTTTAATTATTTGCGCAATAGTTAAATTTATCTTCGCTAGATTGTAGATTCAATGTGCAATTTTGGTTATTCAGATAATTAAGACACTCATTTTGGCTATGAATCTAGTGCGAGTGTTAAGTTTCGATTCTTTCGTATCAATATTCTCACATATTAAATATTCGAGACACAGAAAATACGCTAGACAGATCAAAGCTGTTTCCGAATGCAAAAACATTTTCTTATTCAAGTATAATTATGCAGCTAAATTGGAAAACCGATGTATATGTTTTATTATTTTTGTGGCCGACTCTATATGATCTATATTCGAGAAGCTCGATATATAGGTTCTAGAATATAAGAATTTGAAATGTTTAGTTTATACTAACTAAAAAGATGTACATCTCTCAGATAGCTGGAATTTCGGTTTTTGTGACCTAAATTAATGTACAATTCCCCAGAAGGACCGACGTATGTTTCACTATTTTTGCAGTCGACTGTATAGGATTCTAGATTCGAGAATCTCAATGTATATGTTCCAGAACCTAGACGTTTGAACCGTTTTGTTTATAATGACGGTGTCACAAAATTGATGGAGATCTCTCAGCCAGTTGGAATTTCGGTTTTTCTGAAATAAAAGAATGTACAATTCCCCAAGGACTCGAGATTGCTACCAGCAGCCACCAAACATTACAACACAGTTTCGCTGTATTAATGTATGGACAACCAAAATCGATTTCTAGTGACAGAAGCTTTTGTTGACTGGTGTGTGCGACTTTGTACTACTATCTTATAGCTAAGAATCTGCATGAATGCATATTGAAGAGAGACCCATATTTAAATTTCTATATATTAGCTGATTGGTTCATTAGTGTTTCCCACCACAGGTCTCCATGCATGCGCGCGATCAATTTTCTCGCCCGAGTCGAGTGGCTTCCGAAAGGTACACAGATGGTTCTCGACATACTTCTCGGTCAGAGTCAAGTGTCCCATTTAGACGCAAATCACGTCGAGTATGCCGTCAGTTATATACTAATCATACCGGCATTGTCTCGACCCAATGCTTGCGGGCCCTCATCGCTTCGAGCTCATGCACTGAAGTCTTATAAAAGATTTGTATTCAAAGATCACGCAGCTTTTAGCTTGATACTCAAGGTCGCATATACATGTTTGAAACATGCATATGTTTATATATTACAGCCGTGGGCGTGGCTTCGAACTCTTCCTATTAAGAAGCTGCATGTATGTTTGAGACAACGCACAATTTTTGGATTAGGTGGGATTCGAACCCCGGCCCGTGACGACGAGAGTGACTTGCAACTCAAATTCCGAAGTCGGTACCACACGGTCACCGAAGCGGCCTAATCCCCAAAAAAATGCATTGTCTCAAAAACGCATACAGCATCTGAATGTCGGTTCATTGTGTGTTATATAGTGTACACAGGGCAACGCTTGGCATGTCTCGGAGACAAGTATACATATATAACATGCATATGTACCAACAATCTACCACTTCATATCTAGTCTCGTTTCTTGTGGTCCCGGTGAGCGTGACAGCACATGCCTCTAATATAACATATCGTGTTCTAGCAAGGAGTAAAGAATTGGACCATGCATTGTTTAGTCATATCTGAAGTAAATGTCTTCTTAAATTTGGAGGAATAATGAATGGACGCCGAAGCCTGAATTTAGGCCGTCTTACATGTATGTCACGATATGACCATAGCTGTTACAAGGGAAAATCAACACTCATTAACTAGTCAGTCTTTCTTCACTTGTACATTAATTTTCTGTCATTTACATTAGTTATATGTATATGTAAAGGGGTGGCAATAATTGTACGGAAGATTACGAAACCTCTCATGAATTTGTGTGGATCTTCATAAATTTTCCACTATAACATTTATCTAAATTATCGGCAATTCATGACACTTCTGTCGGCGTTAAATACACATTCGGCTGAATGTTGATTGCAATTTATCAAAGGTATCTCACTATTTATAAGAGCTTTTTAATTTACTCGTGAGTCGTGATTCATTTCGTATTTTTCCATATACCTATGACTTGGTAATGGGTGAGCTTCGTACCTTCATCCCGATTATCTCATGGTATCTTTAGCTTATACCATATGTATTGGGTCTAATATCATGACATGGGGCCCCATTGCATGTGCCAAGCGCACCATAGCATCTAAAACCTAATGTCCTTATTAATATGTGTCCAACAATGAGGACACGTTAAAGTATAATCACGAGTCCGACACATATTCTCTACCTGAAATCGCAGAACATCACCACACTCGCTCATACGTACAAAAGATTTAGCATTAGCTGTGCCAACGGGTTACTCGCATCACCAGTGTACATCATATGTGACGAAGATTTGTATGCACAACAGGATTGTCTACCTTGGCCATATATATACAGCCCCGATTATATTACCATATCGTCGCCCATTCTCTGTTATAATTACATTATTTTCCATCTGCAGTGTGTTCCAATAACCAATAACAATTTGAATATTGAAGAAAACACCTTTTCAATACAAGGGGGTCCCGAAATCAAAAGTTGTAATCCACAGATGAGCAACTGTTTTGTAATAATGAGCAAGTTATGTGCAATTACTTAACAATTGTATTATATGTGTAGGTCCCAGAAATTAAATACCTCTCTACTCAAGGGTGAACATCGTACACTAATACAGGAACTATTCATATCAATATGCATACCATTTAAGGTAAAAGAAGAATTAAATGAGCTGACATTGGCATCACAGAGATAATTAAAGGTAAAAACCAACATTGAAAACACGCGAGAACTGATTGAATCGCTTTTTACTGAATTTCTTTTCCTATGCCAGAAGCCGGACCCACCCCATTAAATCGTGCTATAAAAGAAATGTTGGGAAACTATAAACTTGGAGCACCATTCCCTCAAGTTGACTAAATAATGGTCAATTTTTTGGTTCAGGTTATAAGTCTGAATATTCATATTCATGTTAGCAGTCATAATTTGTCTTTAAACATGGATGTTCAACAATGTTACATATGGCATTGGAACAATCTGCGATATGGGGGACTCAGAGGCGCCCAGCAAACCAGACATTGTATCCTGGAAATATTTCGCGACCGCTCTACCCCCCGCCCCCCCCCCACCACACCACCGCCCTGTTTTGGAAGGAAAATCACTTTTTTGAAAACCAGAAAATGTCGCTTTTATAAAGGTGTGCCAATTTGTTGCGCAAACAGTATAATTATTTATCATTCTCGAAAAATAAATGAGTGGTTGCACTAATCAATGTTTTAATGAATCAACTATTTTTAAGATATTGATTTGATTGTGAATGATTTAGTTTTTGAAAAAAATGATAATGCTATCAAACTGAAAGAAGCCATTTCTGAATGCAATTGAATTGCTTATTTTGCAAAGTCAACATCGAAGATGTAACATACTAGAACCTATATACATAAATACAAACAATACATAACATGTATGTCCACTGTTAGAAATTACTGTCGGTTCGATGGTTTCGGGCCGTCATAATCGACGGTCCCATACCGGTTCATCAGTTTGACGGTCCCATACCGTTATTTTATGTGCCCATGAAAATTGTCTAAATTAAATATTTTCGTGATTCAAAGTCATGCCGTCAAAATTCAATAGTATATTTATCGGCGACCATATTATATACGACAATGACTCCATACAGTATGACTGAATATTACTCTGCTGATAGTTAATATGTATTATTAATGCGGTATTCATTCTGTGTTATGCGGGTCCGTACGAAATATCATGAGTACGGTACGTAATTCTCATTCCGGGGTTAAGTTCCCGCTTTATCAATCAGCTCATTTCTTCGCCATTTTATGATTTATCGTTGTTAGCAAACTATTGTTTTTTGGGGAAATTGTTACCTTTTCGATTGTGTACAGTTGTTAAGGCGGTCTGATTTCGGTTCCTTTGATAACCGGACAAGTTTCAATTCTGCGAATACCGGCTTAATAATTGACAATTTCCACTAAATTGGAGAGTAGAGATTCATGTCAATCATGACATGATCCGCCGCCCGGGGTCTGACTTCATTCGACGCAGTGCTGATGTTGAAATTGCAGTGTTGTGACTTAATATCAAAACACTGGCACATTTACTGACACTAGAGGATACATGTACAATTAACACAAGCTTCGATGTCAACCAATAGAGACAATAATAACAACGACTCAACGAGCAGCTATTACTATTAGAATGTTGACAATCCAGTTGACAGTGTTCTGAATCTGATTGTTTCAAAGCATATGCATGTACATTTACAAGAGATTATTACATGTACATGTATTGTACGCACCAGTGTAATTCACAAGAGATTCAATGTTAACAACAACACCGTAAACAATGAACTGACTCCGCGCAGTGACGGATGATCACATACATGTATCTACAATTCCAACTTTACATTTACACGGACAAATTCATCCCGTGTTCATCAATTTTCATTGAAACGTGTGGATATACGGCATTGTCATAATTCGCCATGTTATCGTGAAGTTACTACGACAATTTACCGGGAGTACACTATTGGTTGGATGTTCTTATATATCTTTGGCTGACTCACTGATATTGATACTAAGTCAGTGTCGTGATACCAGTATACAGTTGATGCATCATGCTTTAAAATTTCATGGAAAATGTGCGACTTCAGGAGAACATTGTCGCCAAGTCATCGCGCACAGTTATTATGGGATCTGCTGTTGTCTTGAAGGTTCCAATCTCAACTAGCTGTTATTGATATACAGTACCAGTCAAAAGAAGTGGTATATTAAGCGCGCTATTTCCGCGCCACATATCGCAATAATTTGCAAGTGGAAACGCTTATAAGCATGTCGCTTGTGATATTATTGCAATATATTGCGCTTAATATCTCAATATTTTGCGCTTAATATTGCGACATCTTGCTCTCAAAATTGTGACATTTAAATCAAATTATTGCTTCTTCTATCTTCTATATTGTTTATTGTATAAATAGAGACAATGTTTTAGATATGTATATAATTATAGTTGTAAATGCTATTCCCAGTAATACTTCGGGGAAAAGATTTATCGCAGGTCGTTAAGTTCTGTACACAAAATAACAAAATGGTATTCATCACATACATTTTCGCAACATAACGGGCAGCTCGTGTCTTTATATGTACTTTACATGCGCTACATTAAAGGCCCCTATCGTGGAGAAGTATAGTCACCGTATCGACAACGTTCCTGGACTATATATCCCTGGTCGGTCCTGTTCCGTATACTGCCAGAAAGGGCGTGTGATAGTATATATAGAGAGATATATTTTCACGAGCCTTTATCAAATCACCGCTCCCTGTACGCACAAAGTGTTATGACAGCCAATCCGGAAATGGTGGTCTATCAGGAAATTGTCTGCTGATGGAAGCTCTGTGGGGACCGACGGGATGGTTAAATCACTTATGGCATGATTCATTCGCCGCGAGAATCCCTCATCGGGTATTAATCGACCTGATGAAATGAACTGAATAACATTTCTAACGTAAATTAAATTCAATCTATTTCTGTTCATCGATATAGGGGATGTCACAGGGTAAAAAAAAAATATATGATATCAAACTATTTACATGGCACATGTTTGTTACACTAAATTATTTTTTGCGTGATTGGTAAACTAACAATTGGGCCATGTCATTCATATCCCAATGAAACACACCATAACACGAACCAACCGTGTTTACCTTGACAACTAATAGTGGTCAATATACTAACTGCATGGGTGTTTTTCTAAGCGCGCGGCCATTTCCAACCCTGGTCAAATTGTCCTGCCAATGTGCTATGATGCGGTTGGGTCCTGCTGAATTGCTATGGTGATTGTAGGGCAAACTGTTGCTGTTAACAAAATGTACCGTTATATATTTTTTTTAATTTGTATTTTTCGCTGTGTTCCGATAATCTGAACATATCCAGGAAAAGCCACTATGCGTCTCAAACATTCAAAAACATATCTATTGCGAAATAGTTTAAATTCGATTATAATCAAGATGGTTATTCACGTCGTTTTAGAAACACCAGCGCAGGAATTATTATTATTATATTTTTCTAAAATATATATGTTCTTGAATGTTTCACACACTGGTTGTTATCTCAAATCGCTCGGATTAGCCAAACACCGCGAAAATTACAACTTGAGAAAAAATAACGGTACTTTTTAGTAACGGCATCAGTTTGCCCTACCCGCATCATATCAATTCAGCAGGACCTCCAGTATCATAGCATATTGGCAGGACCATGCACTTGACCAATGGTGATACCGCTATAGACTAATCTACCGATAATTAAGATATAGGTGGAATATTGGGCCAGCTTACAGGGCCGCATGGTGTAAAATCCAAAACTGCTGACATATTTCAGAAAAAAATAATCCTAGTTCATAAAAACTAATAAGTAAAAAGCTATATAAATATCATAAATGAATGGCGTTGAGTGTTTTATTGAGGGCTAGGTGGTTGTGACAGTTGGAGCACATTTAATGTCCCCATGCATAATTTATACAACAATAAATTTCACACGAGGAATGCATGGGTGTTTGGATTGTCGTTTATCAGTTTCTATTCGGGTGATGATATCATGTACAATGGGCGGCGACCTTATATAGACAAGGGTGTATATATGTTAAACATATAGGTGTGAGTACAGGAAATATCACTGGAATAGCCTCAAGTGAACTTGCAGAAAATATCTTGGACTTTCCTTATGAAAGTGGACAGATTCCTAATAGACTTTTTTATTTCTGGACTGGAATATCGTTCTGCGAGTTTTTGGGTGTTCGCTCTTCAATAGTAATATGATTTCATTTTGTACACATCAGGATACCATGATACCCTCCGCCTCCGACAGTTCATAGTTGAGGTCGAATCAATAATAAAGAGCGCTGTCGTTAGCTATGTCTCAGTATATAAACATTAAAGATCTTTTTGTTCGGAAGGTGTGAAAACATCATTAATTTCTGTTACATCGGTACACGTTCTATTACTTATAAATTTACCTCTGAGAACAAGGCAATATATAGTCATCTCATATCAATTTCCAGAAAAAAATGTTCAATCAAAGCTGATAAACACGAATGTAGAGATAAATAATACACAACGCACAGTAATTCCCTAAATAATCGACTCCTGAACCACAGCAGAATTATGGGTAATTTTTCAGACTGAGAGCTTTCCGATGAATGGCAACAAGCCATATTTCCGACTAAATCGGGGGGGGGGTCGGAAAAAAATTCCAGGTACGTATGATGGGGTGGGTGTCTCTCGGGTCCGAAAAGCAGTTTTTTCCATGCGCCAATTTTTTTTCTCCATTTCTGCTATTGAGTCTTATTTTGATCAGGGGGGTGTGTGTGTGTGTGTGTGTGTGAGAGGGTGTGTGTGTGTGTGTGTGATCGCGATGAACTCGAAAACGGCCGACCCGATTTCGATGAAACTTGGTATGTGGGGATACTTTCGGCCGGGGAGTGGCATTCATATGCCTATTAATTTGCCCGTGCGACGTGACCTTGACCTTGAAATCAGGTCATTTCAAGGTCAAACGCCCGAATATCACGGGATTTGGATGAAAATTTGTGTCTAGGGATACTTTCGTATGGGAGTCTCATAAGCATATTCATTTGCCCGTGCGAAGTGACCTTGACCTTAAAATCTGGTTAATTCAAGGTCAAATCGCGAATTTGTGTTTTGGACGGGTCAAATCGTGACTCCACCTGACCTTCAAAATGGACAATTCAAGGTCAAATCGTACAATTCGCCAAAAGCAGAGGGGAAAGAGCCCGGACGAAGTCGGGTCCACCTGCTAGTACTATATATAGAGGTTATCAGAAGTTGGATCAGTTGCACAATGGCCAACAATAACCCAAATTCAACTTGATAGAACAAGAAACTGCGCTATTGGAAAAATAAAATTTAATCAGGATTCCATCTACTGATACAACAAAATAAGAATAACTATGCAGAACTCAGCTGAAAATAAGCAATAAAATGAAAGCACACTTGACCATATGTGACATGGAAATAAAGATATAATAAATAATGGAATTAAATAGACTTTTGACAACGTAAAACATAAAATCTTAACATATAAATTGAAGGCCAGCCGGTGCAGCTTGAACAATTTCAAATTGTTTTCCAAATTAATGTGGATCAGCTTGTAATGTTAATCACAGTAACAAAGATTTTATCGTCACTGATATCGTGAGCAAAAAAGAAGTGAGATTGGGCTATCCATTTATGTGTTATTCCCAATTATTACGAAGCCGATTACTTCAGGCAGTGGCTACCAGCCTGCCATCACACACTATAACATGTTTCCTCAGTTCTGGTTTCTGAGATGCCCCAAGAAGAGTCATGCGGGTATATCATGGTTATGTTTGGTATTAGCATTATTCTTCAAACTGGGATGAACTGGGATGAACAGTTGTATTTCCACATGTTTTGATAAACAATTTGGTTCAAGCAATATATCACATAGCAAATATCAAAATATCAAATAATCTGAAATGTGTTGTACCATGTAGTTTGTAGAATACTCAAATGTGATTATGTGACTAGATCATGTAACTATATATTATGAAAATGAACGTTAATAAAAACTTTGGCACTCTGCCTATCCCTAGAAATGTGATTATGTTGACACATTTCTTGATTAATGACACTTATATATAGGATAAATTCAAATAGCATCGTTATCTTCATTGTGCACTGTTCTATTAAAATCTCGCGCAATAAACTATTTAGGGGGTGGGTGTCGAAAACTGACCGGAAAAAAATTCCTGAATCGGAAAAAAAGGGTGGGTGTCCAAAATTGCCAGGAAAAAAGGCCGGAAACGGAAGAAATTGGGTGGGTGGGTGGTCCGAGGCCGGAACAAATTAAAATGATTATACGTGCCTGGAAATTTTTTCCGACCCTCCCCTGACTAAATCCTGAAAAATACCCATAATTTTGCAGTGGTTAAGGAGTCGATTATTTAGGGCATTACTGTACATAATATGAATTGATTATGTATACACAAGGTACACATATTGATGTGCCCCCAACGACCACAGCGCCGTATCCCCCAAATAGCGCACACCCACGTGCACATTCATTTCTTATATTTATATAGCTTTCTGATTATTTATTCCCATAAAAAGTGTATTGTTATTTATTTACACTAAATATGCCGATAATTTGAGACTCGCCCACGCAGCACAATTAAGTCAACACAATGTGATATTACCAAACACTTAGCAATGATAACGTGATCAATATAAATAACTGGCTTCAGGTGAAATTCGGCTGAACTTTGAAAAGCAAGCCCAATTAATCTGATGACAGTTTTAGTGATTAGCTCAGGTTAGGTCAACAACTCATGACATCGTCATCCTGTTCGTGTTGCGGTCTGTGTGTTATTGGGATATGAAACGGGTTGACCCAATTGGCAGTTGACCAATCACCGAACAGGATTTAGTGTAACACAGACGGGCTATGTAAATATTTTATCTTATAGAAATATGTCAATTGTATTGTGTGCTTTAAAATCGGTGCCGGGTCTTTAAAGATACGGTTGGCCTTGGCGGTGGGTATCCTGTGAAAATATTTCCACCCGTCAAAAACCGCCACAAACAGAAAGAACAACAAAATGTAGACAGACTTTGTCCGTATATAAATAAGAAATATCGCATAAACAGTATGTTATTCTCATATGTTTAACCATTGGTATGTAAACAAAAGCATAAAAAGTTACTTTTCTGGTATTTGTTTATATTATGATGGTAAACATAAAGAACGTTCTTTGTTGGTGAATTCATGATATGGAACTAATAAAGAGCGTTTATGCCATTTGTGTGTGATTAGCCAGTAGCATTGTGCTGTCCTCTGTAACCCAATCAGGCTCTTGCTTAGGTAAAATATAGTAGGTATTTATGATAACATGCTGATTACGCGATGGTCATGGTATATATGAACGAAACTGTATGCGTTTTAATGTTTTTCTGTTTACGGTGTTTGGAACAAATATGAATATTTTCGACAATTAAGGCCTCACGTGCCTTTAACGCCGACCACACTCGGGGACAAAAGCACTATCGCTTTCCGTCAATTTATTGTTTTAGCTTTTTATGGCGAGGTCATAAAACCAAAACGTGGTAAAATGTTTTCTTCGAAGATCGATATCTTCCAATTTAAACCCCCTGTGTAAGGTTTCCGTCGTTTGTTCTCCCCGTTGTGTGGTTCAGAATACATCAAATTAGTAATGTACGATGTCAAATCGGAGTTGATATGTCTTAAGTTGTCCGCATATACCTATAGGAATGATCATAATATAACATGATTTATCTCACATAGCATTCTGAACTATAAAATTATAAGTTCTTTGTGATGTGATCAGGGACGTAGAGACAGGAGAAAGGGGCTTCCGCTACCATTTGTAAAAAAAATATTATAACAGTTGGAAATTTCATGTCTGAATCAATGGCCTTTGGAGATTAATAGGTTGTTCAGATTTTTCAGATGACCTGAGTTTCCAATTAATAGCTATTGTGTGATATATTTTATATAATGTCAGTCAAAATTTTATTGACTGAAGGTTCCTATCCTCGGTATTATACAGTAATGCCCTAAATAATCGACTCCTTAACCACAGCAGAATTATGGGTAATTTTTCATGATTTAGTGGGAAATATGGCTTGTTGCCATTCATCGGAAAGCTCTCAGTTAGAGCTTTCAGATGAATGGCAACAAGCCATATTTCCGACTAAATCATGAAAAATTACCCATAATTCTGCTGTGGTTAAGGAGTCGATTATTTAGGGCATTACTATAGAACGCTGCAAATTGCCACAAACCTAATACAAAACTCTACACCACAGCTAACTACATAAGAAGTGAAAACTATATGTTGTTCCAACAGTAGCAATGCCATCTAAATTTGTCTGTAAATAGCATGCAATCATCTTGCAAGAATCAATCATAAGGTAGGTTAAGACAATGAATTAGTAGCACCGCTGCATAATAAAACTACCGAAATGTTACTTCTCATGGCGTTAGCTTTCGTAAATACGCATTTTCTATGCAAGTTGCCGTTCATATTCTGGCATCATATTGGGTGCCTGCATAAAATGCCGCACAACAATCAATATGTTTATTCAGAATCACACATGTGATATAAGAATAATAAATGCGGTATACAGAATTTCAAAATGGTGCGATATGGTGTGAACAATCAGGCATTTGCATGGTTGAAATTGAAATATTAACCGCAGATATCATGTAGAATATTCAGTTTAGTTCAAAGGGGGTGTCAGAGAGGGGGCGGTGATCTCACATGTTCCTCGCCATGTCTTATGTATTCACAAAGTCTATGTAAAACAATATTATCAGACGACTGAAGAAGGGTTGATAACATGTGTATGTTGCAAACAGTCAATGCCCACGATGGTATAAATCTCCTCCTGATAGAGTTAAGGGCGTCACATTCAAATAAGAATGATATTCGTCCCCAACTGCGCCGCTATCACATAGTTTGCAAAACCTGTTTTCTACGTCTATTCGGTTCCAAGAGCCCGTTTCAATTGGCAAGTGGTGATTCGAACATCGGAAGCGTATTAAGGTCCATCTATCTTTACATTTCAATTGCGAAACTCAGTTTTGAATAATCTAAAAGTGCGAGATTTGTACATTGTGTCAATATCTCGTTTCCGCGCAAACATGCCCGTGTATGAACTTACACAAGGGGCGTGTTATGTGTGAAGCATCTAAACAGTGGGAAGGTTTGATGTACCAGTTGGAAAGTTACAACCCGGGCAAGAGGTTGGACGCAACGTTCCCAGAATCGGAAATGTTGGTCTAGAACTGAAGGAGACCCCCCCCCCCCACCACCACCACCACCACCACCACCACCACCACCACAAGGAGACCATCTAGCCACTCCCGTGTATGGGGTTCTTTTACATATCCATCTACATGTATATAGTATCATGCAATGACGACATAATTTTAAGTCTTTCATGGTGGGAGCTGCATTAAAGATACTCTGCCAGTGTATTCTCTAATATATTGGAGTCTCCCATATATAAGGAGCCTCCCATATATAGGAGAATGAACTAGCTACAAGGTCAAGTCAATAGTGTTATGCCAAGGTATTCTCTTATGTATGTGCATGAGGCTCCATAGGGAGATTCGCACAAATAAGAGAATACATGGGCACAGGCTTTTTCGCAAAATTTCAGGAAGCTCCAGCCATTGCAGGGTTAATAATCTGATTGCTTCATCTTAAAACGGAAACTAGTTCCAATCTTAGACGGTTATTTCTTATATTATAATATAGTGCTTTTGGCGGTGTTACGGTCTTGTTTTGTTTCGATGTCTGATGAGGTGGGATCATATCATGGTTGTCGGCGCGTTTTCCTCGCTACCTATGACAATCAGGAAGCACCAATCAATCAAACTTTTGTTGGTCTGTCAACAAACAAACATGAGTGCGTTTCGCAGAAACAAATAACTAAGCCGCACTGAAAATTGATCTACATCCTTCCGCGTTGGTTTGATATTATATGGTAAATTCATTGAAACATATTCCTTTTGGGACATATATGGCTCTTTTGTTATAGAATGGCAATTAATTCTATAAGAATTACGATGTCAAAATTGACTCAACGTGAAAGCCTTCAAAAGAACCAGACCAAATAAGTGGTATTAACCCGTTCATGCGCTGCGCTGGTGCAGAATTAAATACCCTGTTCCAGTGCATTCTCTCATTCGCATGGGGATCCTCGCATATATAAGAGAATGCATTGGCTTACAAGGTCAAGGTAAATATTGTTAGGCGACGAGCGTTTTTCTCTCATCGTTCAGTCGTCTAAGTTACAATATGATTCCGGTCTTTTGATAATTAATTTAACTGATCCCAAAGAAAGAAGACCTGAGAAACCAGCACCCGCTATCTAGTATACTACCCAGCGAAGCTATGTTTAAACAAATAAATCAACAGATATATGGTTCCATGAGTTGTCGTGACCAAACAACAAGTACACAACGTGAAGCCCTGAGGACCTATCTCCAACGTAGGTTCTACCACAGTAGCGCCCAGTTCACAGTTCGATTATTTCATGACTTCTCATCAACCTTGTTCTAAACAAAACCTACAATGAGTATCACTTGCACGTGGACCTTGGTTTCCAACCTGATGACGTCGGTATGACGTTCACATGGAACATATATAGCCCAGCTCAAGGTTGCCGCACAACAATATCATGTTTATAGTGTAGATGCATGCGTGTGGTTTTTGATAACAAATACAATCCGAAAGAAACATTTGACCACAATCCTCCAATAATGGCATAAATCGAAATTAGAATTGCGATTGATTAGCTGCCAATATACAGTGTATTGCCAATAAAACTAAGCTATGCGAGCGGAAATGATCGTTCTGTCCAATGAACATGTTTCAAGTCGGGGACAAATACATGTACAGCGTATACAATATTGCCCATCACTACACCAGACACGAACACCAAAGCCTGGTGCAAAGATATGTGTCCAAACTGTTATGGGGGGTGGGGGGGGGGGGGGGGGGGTGGTGGTTGCTTTGTCAATCCCAACAATAAGAATTATAATACTGAAAACTTTGTCCGATTACTATAGAGAAGTTTACAGTAATGCCCAAAGTAATTGACCACTTAACCACCGCAGAATTATGGGTAATTTTTCAGGATTTAGTCGGAAATATGGCTTGTTGCCATTCATCGGAAAGCTCTCACCATATTTCCCACTAAATCATGAAAAAAATTACCCATAATTCTGATGTGGTTAAGTGGTCAGTTACTTTGGGAATTACTGTAGATTGTAAAACGCCAAACTTGAAATTTGAGTTGTTATTGAAAACACCCGCGTTTTTTTAAATTAGTGCGGATTCTCTTGGCTAATTATAACATATCATCCAAAGTGTGTAACCGTATCTGCAGGTATACTTTGAGCACATATTAACGGCCGTGGTGCATGTAAATATAGAGGCCGGTGACTTATCTGCACATAGTTCTAGATCTCACAGTCGTTAGACGCTTTGTATGATCAACGAAGTTAAGCAATGTCGAGCTAGGTTAGTCGTTGCAACGGTTGGTTATTTCGCGCTCCGCGTGTATACTAATGTAGAAATTCTTGTTTCACCTGGGCGCTGGGGATTGGATTTTATTTATAGAAATGGGAATTTTTGGGACGGATTTAAAAGTCGAACTGCGACACGGAGAGCGTGTCCGCGGTAAAAGGTGTAGTTGGGAATTTCAATTTCGTTTATTGTCCTTTACAGTATTATGTCAATAATGTTGATTTTTGGTTTGTGACAAGCTATGTCAATTACAAATAAAAGAAATGAAAAAGATAATTTGTAAGTCTTATATTTCAACTTTTATAGATATTTTTCGTTCTGCAACCCACTGGGGGTTGTAGTCTGAGACGGCCGAGTCGGCCGCCGGTTCGTTAATTAGGTGCTGGTTGTTTTTGTTATTTTAACGGAATTCTGAGTTGGTCATTCGCAAAACCAATATATTTTATATTCTATAATTACAATCATGGGTATATAATATATAATCTTGAGCGCGTTACCATTTATGACATTGGTATTCTTGTTCTGGGTGCTGAAGCACTCTCGGGTTACAGTGACATAATTACACATTCTATCGGAGATGGTATTGTGATCTGGTAATGCTCACACGTGTCCCAACGTCCGCGAATATCGTCTGGATGAAGAGACGTTCTAATTAGTATACCCAGACGTCGGTACGAGCGGGAGTACATACTATTAAGAACAAATCTCAATTACAAGTCACCAGCGCGAGATATTTAACACAGATGGCCACGCTAATTGAATACTTCGGAATCCCCAAGCGTCACATTGCGATGGCTCAACGTCCGGGTTATGGTGAGACTGTTCACTACTCTGGGTGAGTACAAACAGACTTTTTCGGCGCATGGTGTCAGCCAGTCAGATATGGTATAATGTATGTGGATAGTTTGTAACCGCAGATCGTGATTAACTGCCACTAATGCGACGTGTTTAAAGCCCATGTGTGGTTTTAAAGAAACATTTTTTGTGTGATTTCATTATGATTTCGAAAGAGGCAGCGAGTGTGTAATTTTTTTTATTTGACGGATGAGTTTATGAGGTACGGTCACATGCACTTTTATTAGTGCGAATAACGTTTTTTATTTGACGGATGAGTTTATGAGGTACGGTCACGTGCACTTTTATCAGTGCGAATAACGAAATTTCGCTTGTTGAAACCATTACTATGTAAAAACTGTTACAGTGATTTGTCAACAGACAGCACTACTCGCGTACTGAGTTCAAATATTTTAGACTAAATATGATTTTGCGGAATGACTTAGGTTTTGAAATGTTATTTAATTAAAGGCACGTGAGGCCTTAATTGTCGAAAATTAATAATGTCGGTGCGGTTCATCAATGGTTGGAGTGTCAAAATAGCGCATTTCGTTGCTAAATCGGCTCTGTTGCCAGAACAGAACTACAGGCAGTATAGCAACCACGTGTAGGGGTGTGTCTTTAAAAGCGGGTAAAATATATATAAACGAGCGTGCCACTGTAACAAACTCATCGCTATTGATATAATACGCATTAAAGTGGTTCGCTCGTTTTTTAATGTAGATTTTTTTTATTTAAAATGTTTAACTTGTTTTAACGACACCCCCTATGGTATAGCCACAAGGACATTTGTACTTCCAACTGTATCAGACCCACGCTCCCAGGGTGAGTCTCTAGCCACGTCCATGTCAGCAATCTCAATGACATCAGTGGTATTATACCGCGACGAGTGCAACGTGAGTCCTTCCGAACGGTGATATATCGTTAAGTGCGGGGTGTCAATTTTCTCTGTGAAGTTATTCGTTCGCACTCTGCATGAGATATCCGGACTCATCCATCATGGGACAATGCGATTGCGCACGCGCATTATGACGTAATATATCAAGATTAATCTCCCCTCCGAGATAATACGGGAACATCCACCGAGATAATGCGGAAACATCCTCGGAGATAATGCGGGAACGTCTTGGCGGTTGTCGTTTAATTACGATATTTTCTGACATTACAATTAATCCAAGACTCAACACCTAACGTCTAGAATTGAGGTGACAAATGGTCCAACGTATAACATATGTACATGTAGCTCATCACATGACCAATTAATTAGTATGCCACTAGTGATGCTATGTTCTGTATTTGTAACTGGTTTCGTTGGCTTTCGTTGCCTTTCAATTATGGCATATTGCACCATGTGACTTTCGGGGCAAGAAGATATACATGTACTTCTTGAATGAATATGATTGTGGTTCTAAATCCATCAAATTAATTGAAAACCCAAGAGGCATCACACAGGAAAGTGTGTGTGTGTGTGAGAGAGAGAGAGAGAGAGAGAGAGAGAGAGAGAGAGAGAGAGAGAGAGAGAGAGAGAGAGCGAGAGAGAGAGAGAGAGAAAGAGAGAGAGAGAGCCAATGTGGAAGAAAGAATGAGAGATACAGATAGATAGAGAGAGGGGAGATATATATATATATATATATATATATATATATACTAGAAGGTGACCCGACTTCGTCCGGGCTTGGACCTTGAATTGACCATTTTGAAGGTCACGGTCAGGTGGGGGTAACGATTTGACACGCCCCAAACCACAAAATTCATCCGGTTTTTACCCGATTTGACCTTGAATTGATAATTTTGAAGGTCAAGGTCAGGCCGGGGGTCACGATTTGAACCCGTCCAGAACACTCAGTGGACAAAAGTAACCATATGTATAAAATTTCGTCGAAATCCCATCAAAATTGGCGATTTGACCTCGAATTGACCCTATTTCAAGGTCAAGGTCACGTCGCACGGGCAAATGAATATGCTTATGAGACTCCCCGTACGAATGTACCCCCACATACCAAGTTTCATCGAAATCCCGTGATATTCGGGCGTTTGACCTTGAAATGACCAGATTTCAAGGTCAAGGTCACGTCGCACGGGCAAATTAATCGGCTTATGCCATTCCCCGGCCGAATATACCCCCACGTACCAAGTTTCATCGAAATCCTGTGATATTCGGTCGTTTGACCTTGAAATGACCCGATTTCAAGGTCAAGTTCAAGTCGCACGGGCAAATTAATAGGCCTATGCCCGTTCCCGGCCGAAAATACCCCCACATACCAAGTTTTCATCGAAATCGGGTCGGCCGTTTTCGAGTTCATCGCGAAACACAGACAGACACACAGACAGACAGACAGATCTTCCAAAATATATAATAGATATATATAGAGAGAGAGAGAGAGAGAGAGGAGAGAGAGAGAGAGAGGAGGAGAGAGGAGAGAGAGGAGAGAGGAGAGAGAGAGAGAGAGGAGAGAGAGGAGGAGAGAGAGAGAGGAGAGAGAGGAGAGAGAGAGAGAGAGAGAGAGAGGAGAGAGAGAGAGAGAGAGAGAGAGAGAGAGGGAGAGAGGAGAGAGAGAGAGAGAGAGAGGGAGAGAGAGAGAAGCATCAAATTTAAGCTGGATCGGACCACATATCCACCCAATTTTGGTTTTTGGTCCAGTTATTCTGCGTGATTCTGGGGGTTATCCCGATAATTATCAGAGTTTCCATATTTTCGACCAACTTTTCTCCAATTTCGATATCCTCCAAACAACTGAAATTTTCCAATCTTCATCAGCAGCTTAACCACCTATTGACCCACTTTTTTAAAACTAGATGAAAACAATGTTATCGACCCAAAAAATCTGAACCAGAAGTGAACATTAGTTCAAGTTTCCTTCGCCGTAAACCCGCAAGTAAAATCGGTTGGGTTAATGCTGTTTTACGTCGAAGTCCCGTGTATGTATCTTTGTATAATAGACTTTACGTCCAGATCCAGTGGCGGGATATTTTGTCCACTTTTAATCGGTTTGACGCCACAAATCAATCGACTAACCTCGATTTGTTTACATTTAATTCACAGTCACTTCGCGAGGTTAAAGGAGTTCGTATTTATGTAAACATTGTGATAAAATATATTTTTCACATTACATTACTTCTTTCAGTTGACAACTCTCGTGGAGCTCAGAAGAAATATATTTCCTGTGGAATAAACCGGTTTAGTGTCGCATGCAAGTGTGACTGTCCCGTTGTCCAGTGGTAAGTATGAAGATGACCGTGTGCGGGAACAATGAAGAGTTCAGAGGTTATATAAGTGTATGTTTCAATAATGTGTACTGTCGGTAAGCAACAATATGTAGATGAACAGAGGTATTGGTGGTTCAATGGTTTAAGAGGGAGTGAATCTGTATCTTAGACACAAGTAGTTTTTCCAAGAGTTGGGATATCATGTGACCAAAATAAGGTCAGATATATCATGATAACCTTGCCCATAAAGTGTATCATACTATTGTTAACTATATGATGATACTGATTTGACCATCCCTCGACTATACAACGGCTACTACCAGTCATAACCAATTAAGAATAAGATCTTGTTAATTATGCCTGTATGTTCTTATACTATGTCATTATATCTCCCATGTATTGTGCTTACTTATATACATTTATCCTTAGCAGTTACAATCACTGGGGAAAGGAAGTTTATCCTAGATCCGGGAACATATCAAACTATAACCTATACTATATTATGTGCTATCGGGCATGACATTTTATTATAATTATTTGGGGATTTTAGGTGAGTGGGTCAACAACGATACATCCTGATATAGAAAGACATATACTATAGCAGACTGGACTTCGACGTTGGAGGCTGGAATATGGGAATAATATCCACAGAAATGACCGTATTTGCTCATTATGCCATAGTGACACTATTGCAGATGAAATCCACTATTTGATAGATTGCCCATATTTTAAAATCAGAACGAGATAACTTATTCCCTATTTACAGTAGAAGCGATTACAGCCTTCATAAATTGAAATTGCTATTGATCACATCCCGACCGTCTACTGTGAGGAAAAACCTGTAAGTTTTCAAAATTATAACGTCAACCGTCTGTTCTCCAGGGCAGTATACGAAGGTACACATTAGAGTCGTGTATCTTCATCGTTTACGACCATTAAATCATTTCTTATTGATACTAAGTATATTATTGATGTTTTCAATATCCACCATACTTGTGTTTTTTTTATAAATATATTTGTCAAACCATATACCGTGTGCCGATGCTGTTAAGTTAAGTTAGCTATATAAAGGAATAAGTTGCATTGATAAAACATGAATACTCAGTTGCTTAACAGCCTCCGCTCACGGTATAATGGTAGGAATTTGTTTTATGTATATCCATTACGCTTCCTCTTTGTACCACCTGATGTGGCGGCTTAAAGAATTAATAAACTATAGACGTAACCCGTCATATATCTGAACTGGTTTAGTCAAAAGAAAGCTTGGAACGATGCAGGGTGACAATATAATTATTGTCATAAATAGACACCCACGTGAGAGAAATTCGATTCCGAGACATGTGATCGGTAATATGTCCTATCTTCATAGATCGAATCAGCTCTCTGCTGGTGTGGCAACGAGTGCCAATTGTATGCATGTGTGCCAATACACACAACCAGATGTCCAATTTGCTATAGAAGCGAAGTAATTGGAATATGATTGGAATCAATTTGGGTTCGTTTGCGATGTATAAGACGCAGTGATTGGTCATTAGAGGTCCCTGCACCAATCGATTTTGTCGTTATTGTGATTAATCGTGGCCAAAAATTGTCCAGATTCATTGGGCACGTTTATACAACAACGAGGTATGCAAAATGGACTACTTTATTGGTTGGAATGTAACATTCAGGCAGCCGCTAGCTATGATCACGATAAACGTGCTCGATGTCATTTGTGGAGAAAATTCTGAGCAAACGACCAAATATGCAAGCATGCCGTGGGAGCTTTCCGATGAATGACAACAAGCCATATTTCCGACTAAATCCTGAAAAGTTACCCATAATTATGGGCATTACTGTATTTACTTTATGCCCAAAGCCCCGTTGCGCCGCGAAGCCTGAAATTATGCTATTTTCAGCATGGCACAATAAAGAGCGTTTCTCATTATTATATCTATATATGGTATGCACACAAAGTTCGCATGCCCATACTTGGCTTCTTGCATCCGTAATCGTAACTATACGGATATGGCAAAACGACAACTGATAGAAAGAAAACAAATTCTAGTGACGTAATACCCTTTGCCTATAAATATCAAGTAACTGTGTCGTAAGAATAAATTATACATGCATGCGGGGTATTTGAAGGCAAATTATGCATCACCGTTACAATAAGTCATGTTGAACTATAAATTTGTACGTCTCATGTCGTTAACTTCGGTATATAGATGCATTATATACGCATGATGCATGTCGTTAATATTATGCATGGTACCATTTGGTTTTCTATGACGAATTTTTTGCAACAAAAACAGGACACGTTTGCCAGTGTGTGAATGCGGCCTTAACCCTTTCACGATGGGAGCTGCACTGGTGCAGCATTAAAGATCTCATGCCTGCGCATTCTCTCATATACGCGAGTCTCCGATAGGGAGGCTCGCAATGTATAGGAGAATGCACTGGCTTACAAGGTCAAGGTAAATATTTTTAGATCAGTGTATTTTATCATATATAAGAGAATGCATTGGCACAGGGTTTTCGCAAAATTTCAGGAAGCTCGAGTCATGGAAGGGTTAAGTGTTTGTATTTAGTGTAATTAAACTCGTTTCAGTTTTGATAACATAGTGATAATGCACTCACTATCTATAGATAGCATTACATCGTTATAACTAAGCCCCAGTCATGAAATGGTCAATTATTGATTGGCACTCACCTGCCTGTAAGTTGGTTGCCAGACAGCACCAACGATGGTGTGCACCAGTTTTGCTCAATCCGATCAGAGGGTCCCCATATCATCATGATACAACAACAACAACATTTCTTCAAAATACACTTTAGTTATCAGAATCGATTAATTGCAACAAAATAATGCTAACCACTATCAACTATGGTATCAAATTTCCCAAAACGTGTTATTTATCGACATTTTGTTGAATGAAATATGGCTGTATTATAACTTGAGTATTCACGAAATTTGGCCGTAATACCACTTGTTTTTAGAGTTTATCCGCAATTTTGACCGAGATGACGAATGACGGCGTGATTGGGCCACAGACGATTGAAATAACAAACTTCAAAAATCGATATCTGATCACTCTGAGCTTTGATGGATGGGTTCCTCGACTCGAATCAAATACTTTTTACCCCCCGGGGCCAAAGAAATAGTAATTTAGGGGTGTTTAATTGGATTGAGTATCTTTAAAACCAAGTATAAAAAAGTCACTCTATGTCGGCCAAACTGCAAATGTCACGCATTATACGCGTGGAATCCGACAGTCAATCTTGTTATCAATGTATCCCGAAACCATGTCAACAACAAATCCCATAAGGATTAAATCTCGTAGAAAATCTCGTCGCCGTTCTTCTCCTGCGCGCGTAGGCGCTTATAAATGCGTATTTTCCAGGCAAAAGATTCTTCATAATGGGTTTATGTGCAACTCTAACGTTGAATTTGAGCAACAATGGCCCTCGATGTTGACATTTGCTCAAAGAATGCACAGAATAATTGAAAGACACTTGTCGGTTTGAAGCCTCACACTCATAAGCCTCGTACATAGCAGTACACAATTTATCAGGTTGTAGGGGGTGACAAATAGAAAATAGGTACCGGGGGGCATAACAGCCACGATAGCCTGTGTTAGATGTGACATTTACTGGTTTAAATGTTTAATTATTTTTACTTTTTTACTGACATTCGCTCTGTCATGGTCTGGTTTTTTTGTTTTGTTTTTTGAAAATGGTCGATTTGATTAAAAAAAAAATAGTAAAATTAAAGGGGTACTTACACTAAATCTGGCCATTTATGGGATAAACTCCTTTTATACTCAGCAGAACACATGCAACAAATGAATGAATTTGAGCCATGCATAAGTGCAAAATACACTCTTATGAACGATACAAACAACATGGTAATTTTAACGAAATATGAATCTATGACTCCAGCCAATAATTCATGTACATTATAATTGCCATGTTGTTTGCATCATTCATAGACACATGAGTATATTTTTTGCTGTAATCTATGGCTCAAATGCATTCATTTGTTGCATATATTCTGTTGAGTATAAAAGGAGATGGTCCCATTGATGGCCGGATTTAAGTGCACAGTATCCCTTTAAGCGTTTTATGTGAGCAAACCAAGGGTCATAACTCTGGACAAATAAAACGATGAAGCTATAGTACAGACAGTTGATGACACCTATCATTTCTATCGAAAATAAAAGATGCTTGATGGGACCTATGCCCAAGATAACGGCTCAGCATATATTTGAAGTACAGTTCGATCCCCCTCCCAGTTTGGCAAAAAATGTTGGAAATTGTGTATTGCTACATTCAGTACATTGGTAGTTATTTCTGTTTTCATTACGGTGTGGTTCTTGGGACCGTCCCACATGTACATGTAGGTCGGGAAATGTGTGACGTAGTTGTATACGGACCAAACGGTAAGTGCGTGGAAATACTTATCCAAGTCATGGCTCGATCTTTTTTTTCAGATGAATAATAAAGAGCGTTTGTGTCAAACTTTGTGATCAGCTTATTCCTAATATGGTGAACATAAAGAAAAACATTTCTCACAACTTTTGCGGAAAAATTAAACTAGGTCAATATTCTCGATAACTGCCAAGTGCATGAACTCTTTGTAACTGTACCTGCATTGCGTTTATTTGTCGACCTGTGTTGTCCATACTACTAAATTGCGTACCTTACTCGTATTTAAAAACGAGCATTACTATATTTTTCGCTCAGTTATAAATGCGCACACCATGAATTCGCGCAACGTGCTGCGCGAATTCAAAACTGACTAAAATATTTTCGAAAAATTCTTGTATAAATTTTAATGACAGTTCTTAATCGATCCCAAAGATACGTGTGTATATTAAAGACCATCACGCCGGACATTTATATCGAGTAGGGCATAACTGCATTATAATTTGTTGTGAAGATGGTTGGATATTCTCCAATTAATTATTTTGATATTTAAATATAGTAATGGAGATCATTGAAATGAGCTCGAAAGAAGTAAACCGGGTAGGCTGCTGACTTCTGGAAAAATTCGTTGCTTGTATTTTATATAGTTGGGTTCACATCAATAATTCAGACCATTATATGACCGCGGAGCCACTTCATGCAGGTTTGTGGGTATGGAGACGTGCTTTCGTGCATCAGTCTGGAATATGCATATTTTTTACTAGCATTGAAACGTCGAAGAATTTACCATTATTCATCGCTTTCATGTCAATAATGATATTGACATTGGTTTTCCGCATGTGAATATAATTCTCTATTCAATCTACCTAATCTTCTGTAATATATGTAACTCAGGAGGACATAACACTGTTACCCCCCCCCCCCCCCCCCCGCGGTTTGGCATCCATTCAGAAGCCGTACTATTTTTCGCTCAGTTTTAAATTAAAATAGTACTGCGCGAATTTAAATACGAGTGAGGTATTACAATTGTTTGTTTGAATTAGCCAAATTTTAATAGACTCTCTCATTTTATTGGATTCAAACTCAAATATATAATGTTTATGCGCTCGGCGGCGGTATGCGCTCCGGTACGAAGGTCACCATCCCTGGGAAAAGAAGCAATTTGTAATAAGTTGAATGCTGACACGCCATGTGAAGGAGAAGTAGAAGTGCTGCTCTTGTGGAAGCTCGGTTTCCATGCAAATGTATAGGGAAACTACGTGTGAGGAGAGCGTCCTTCGAGTGAAAATTTCCATAATTCTGATGGGCACTTAACAGCCATATAGATAGGGGGACATAATATAATTTCCACCGTCACGCCGTAAGGACCCACAATTGACACACATGTCCTGTTCCCCGCCATACTTATTACCCTGTAACAGCCGACGGACATCCGTGATGTGTGTCAGTAGTGCTACTATATCGAATCCCGACGTGTTCGTCCCACTTCGTGACACAGAATCTCATCCCTGTATTACTGTCACTAAAGATCCAATACTTCTACTTTCCCAAATTCCATGCAGGGTTTACCTCCCTTGATAACTCGATAAGACCGCTGCTACCGGCGAGATTTCACCCACATTTGGTGGACTTCCGCGATATTAAGATATATACTAAGCGAACAGATCAACATGCTGCGCTTACTAAGCACACAAAATATCGAACAAAATTTGTGTAAATTTTTAACCTTAAGCTTTAAAAGTCCCACTAAAACCGAAGAACTATATTTCGAAACGGTGTGATTCGGTTCTCCGATTATTTTATCACAACAGAAGTATAAACGCATTATAACAACTCGAACGGCAAGTCAAACACAAGAGTTCTAATTTGCTGCAATTTTGACGAGTAGCTTGCGAAAATCTTCAACAAAACTACCGCTCTGATTTTCCATTCTGTTATTATGTTTTAGTGCGGGAATTGTTCTCAAAGCACATAGAAAATTTGACTTTGGAGCGATCGGGTATCGCCATTTTTGCTGGAAAACCCCATGCTAAATATAGAAACACAGATTGGTACCCAGCCGGTAACAGAGTCAGAAAGGAAGCATGACTGGTGCGCTCTGGTAGAGATTGTCACTTTCCGTGTACTCACATTGGGGTGAACGGACATCAGTCATGTTTATAGTTATACGTACATGATGTTCATGCATGTAGCAATGGCATGTTGTTTTATTTTAGACTAGCTGAAACAGGCTCCCTTCGGGAGCCTTTGTTCAACAACGGAAGAGCCTGGGTCCAATTTGAGCATTAGCAACATGCGACCCCTGTGTGCGCTTCGCGCAAACGACAGACAAGTCAAGAGATAATATTTGTCATGCTACTTCAATATATCATCGGACAGATAGGTTCATATTGGACCTAAATATTTTCATTGGTTCATATTGAACTTATTTGATTCTGGAATAAGCCCTTAGTGGACTTATATCCGTTATTACGTTTGATGGCGCGGGCCACAGTGAAAACATATATAAAAAGAACGTACACCTAGCCCTACACCATATCCTCGTTCAAATAGGTTCATATAGGACCTAAATATTCAATCTATAGGTTCATATTGGACTTATTTGATTCTGAAATAGGCCCATAGTGAGCTTATTTTAAAAAAATATTATTTTTTTAATAAAATATTTGAAAAACTGACGAAATTATAACCTCGGCCAGTGTACCCCGAGTCACCACAGAAAATTTGGATGTTATCGGATCAGTCTGTGAGAAAATTCTGAACTGACAGACGGACAGACAGACAGAGTGCTATTTAATATATATATATTATAACATTCCTTGGGCCAATGCGGGACATATCTCCGTTGAAATTATTGTTCTAATACTGAATTCAAGGGACCAATGTGCAGTCTAATTAAAACTAGACCGACCATGGTTTCGTTACAGTCAACAATGAGTCTATAGAGACTCCGGTACTTAAAATGATTTCAGAGATGAACGGATAATCTCCAGCTCGCGACAGCTCATCAAGATCCATGTTTCGAAATAGGCACTGTTTACTGTTTGATTGACATGCGGCAGTGCCCACATTTGTTATAAACAATGGCTGCAGTCTTTATTGTAGATAAATAAGCTTCGTTGAATATTCTCATGTTCTTGTTTCAGTGAATAAATGCCTATTTAATGCAATACATTCGTAATTGCAACGTCCATAATTTCGATTTCGCCAAGATCAGCCTCGTTTTTTCACTCACTTTTGCTTTGCGTAATAATTATTTTTAGGAACATTGGGCGGGGCTTGTGATAAGTGACAAAGTGTCAATAATTATTGGTTTTGTCGGAAGCATTTGATTGGTCGAGAAACACACCCTTCGATGAGCAGGTAATTTCATTGGCGCGATTCCTCCCGTTTGAAAAAATTTATTACATGGGAATTGATATTGAAATGAAAATATGCGGGTCTAGTTTTAATTAGGATACCAGTCAATTTCAGTTACACGTATGTGTACAATTGACATGTTGTTTTGTTTTAGGTTATAATATTTCAGGTGCCAATGCGGGACATATCTCCGTTTTAATTTTTTCTAATAATAAATTAAATTCCAGGGACCTATAAGTATTGCATTTGAATTCAAATACTTTGAACGTTCAAGAGTATTGTCGATTACTTTTCGAATACTTTTGATTATATACCATATTAATATATATTATATATGTATTATAGATAATTTTAAAGACATATTATGGACTTGTTCGGGTGCGTGAAACTGATTAATTAGTACTCAGGCGCTATGTCAACTGAGGGAATGTAGCATTCTACTAACATCGCCGAACATCTCAAAGAAATGGACCATACCACTCCATATATAGTAAACATCGTATTAACTACCTTCAATTGTAAATATTTACATCTTGATTCGGGGCGCAATTATCAGCGATAAACGAAAGCAAATGACTTCGCGATCGAGAGTCATTGCATTTAATGCATATATAAGAATGACGGTGTGCGTGTTGTAAATTTGGATTAATATTCGTAAAAATCACTAATTTTAGCAAGATTATTCTCCATTTCTATTTGATCACCCTACTGGAGTGTTACATGTCACTTTAACATGGAAATGGAATATAAATCTCAAAGGATTGGCTCCGGCAAGGCATTCATACATTTGATTCGAATGATGCATGGCATCTCCACTTTCCATTCTGTCCTATTTTGGCGGCTGTAATTGACGCGCGTTGCTATGCCTACTCGTCGAAGCAGTTTGCCCTTACATGCGTGCAGACCTTTAGACATGCCATACACTCAGATATATGTGTCTGACGCAAACTTTATTTGGCTGATTTTCGTTAATGATTTGGACGAAGTGGGACAATTGTGTTTGCACTGGCAATTTGAAATCGATACAAGTCACAACGTCTTGGCTTTATACATATCTGAATAGCTGGATAGCCATTCGAAGGTCCCAGACATACGATATTGTTATGGGTAGATGGTGTATTGGTTGTGAGATAAAAGGACACTCTCGTGACGCTGAACAAATCCATGATCGATGTCCGAAGTCAGGACTTTCATCGATCATATCTCCGAGAAAGAGTTTCAATCGGAAGTAGAAATCCAATTCACAATATGTTAAAGGGCGTAACGGGAAAATATTAGAATAATCTGCAGCTATTCTTAGAAAACTTAGCCATTAATATTTAATGTAGCGGTTTGTATATGTGTGTTCGACTGATGACCTTTACATTTGACTATTGTCCGACGCTCTTAGCCACAATAATGGGTGTCACGGATACAAAGAAGGACATATATTGGACCGAGTGGGTCATTCGCAAGTATGTTATAAAATCATATGGATTTGCATGAAAGAATAGAAGGAAGCTAAAGAATCTGTAACCGGTGCTTGGTCATTGTAAATGTCTCACGGAGAGTTCACCGTGCGCTTAAAGACATATTTTCACATGTCCCCTGGTGCGATACCACCACTACAGGTATACATTGTATTAGTATATATACCTGCAGTGGTGGTATCGCACCAGGGGACCTGTGAATATTATGGACTTACTTTAGTGAATGCAACCGATAAGTTATTAACCAAACACTATATCCACCAGAAGAACGTACCAATCAACTAAGATTATCAAAAAAATTCCATCCATATCGACTGTATCATTTTAGAGAACACAATGTTTGAACTACGCACAATGTAAATATTTACTACGTTTTTTCGGACGATTTACAGAGTATAAACATTACGGCAATGATTCCGTAAACAATAGTCACTGTATGTGAGTCGTTTATAACAATGGCGCTCTTTTTTTGTTGCGTATTCTGATGTCAAATTTATAAAAAATAACTTATTTTTTTGGTATGATTCTGCATGTGCTATTGCGTTGTGAACACCTCAGGTTTGGTTTAGTATGTTGGGATATATCGTCGTTGTAGCAGATACAAGCCCCATATCAGGATCATCAGGATGATGTGCGTTCGACGAATGTATGGAGATACTGTACAGAGGGTTAATATCACCGATAGACCATTCCACCTCGCGTAGAAAACACCGACCTAACTGACAAAGCCTTCTACATAATTATGCTGGTTCCCCTGTGAAACAACGGATTAAATTATAAGAAATAACTGTTGTTTCGAATAAACTTATGGGTTATAACCAATAATTTTGCAGACAATTTACTATAACGCTCGGTTATAGAATTTATCTTCAATTTGTTCGCTCGTGTAAACCACCGGCAGGCTATTCAGTGAAATATAACGAAACCTACGATTTCGTTATTTCACTGTGGCTTCTAAGAGATACATACAAATATCTACGTTTCGGTAAATTCCCGATATCTTATAGGCAAGCATGCATATAATAAAAATTATTACTTCACTTGTTATTCCTTTATCTTCATTAAAAACAACTATTGTTGTGCACAACAGACCGATCCAGTCCTGACCCATGCCATATATGGTTCAGCCCACAAAATTCAGCCAGATTACAATTCCCCATTCCAATCGTATTTCATGCAGCAACTCGCCCACATTGGACAGACATTGAATAGACATGTACATGTGGGCCTAATAATGCCGAGCGGTTCTAAAAGTACCGGGAAACACTGGGTACTTCCGTACTCCGTACTTCTAAGCCACCGTAAACGGCTCTCAGAGATTCCAACCCGAGCGGAATAACAAGGGAACACGCGCCTTGATTGAATAACCATCTTATCGGTAATATGTATTGTCCAAGACGTCTTGGTCCGGCATGACACCCACAACGACCAGTCTCGCCTCCGTTTGACGCTAATCGGCCGATTCAGCGGGGTTTGATTGACGGCGCGCCCTTGGCCATCAGGATGACTGACGTACAAGTTATATGCCAGCAGTATGATAACAACAATATGGAGCTAGCATGTTTCCGCCATGTTTGATTCCGATTTTTCGCCTGAATATTTACAATTTAAGTAAGGTAGCAGTACACGATTTATCGGGTTGTAGGGGGGGGGGGGGGTCTGAAAATAGAAAAATAAGTATATGGGGGGGGCATAGCAACCAGTGTAGCCTGTGTAAATTGTTTTAACAAAACTTGGAAAGTTCTCCAAAAAGTGGGAAATTTGGATACGCAACAGGATTTTCAGTGAAGGCCAACTCTGTGTTATTGAAATAGCACGATTTCTCTCCCCTGAATTATGTTATCTGAGCTTGCAAGACGTTTTTTTCAAATTGATACGATAACTTTTTTTCTATTTCAAATATTTCTCAGCTCTAACATAGCTCTATCGGGTGGAAGAAGCTTATTTACTGACATTCGCTCTATCGTGGTCTGTTTTTCGGTTGAAAATGGTCAATTTGAGTAAAAAAAAACAAATGGGTAAAATTTAGCGTTTTGTGTGTGCGAACCAAGGGGCATGACTCAATGACAAATTTTACAAAGAAGCTAAAGTACAGACAAATGATTACAACTAAATGTTCTGTCGAAATTAATACATGCTTGATGTGACCTATGCCAAAGATAATGGCTCAGCATTCATTTGAAGTACGGTACCCCTCCCAGGTTGACCAAAATTGCTGGAAATCGTGTATTGCTACCTAAGTGAACTGATTCTCAATAACGTCGTGCAGACGAACATAAATGATAACGTCCATTATTTTATATACTAGCAGGGTTACCCGGCGTTGTCCAGGTTGTCCAAGTGATGTAAAACCATATGATGTGGACATTTGGTGGGAATAGAGAATATTCTTGCTCAAATTGTTAGACGTATTCTCATAAATTGTAGTATCTCTAAATGGAACCACGAAACGTCATTCTTATACATGGATTATAAGTATAGTGGCTCACGTTGTCGGAGTGATTGTCATTTTGTTTATCACGATTAATTCATCCCACCAATAAAACAGTATCTATTTATTTACAACTGCATGCGCGTACTTCAGACATTATCATGTTTTAAATCATAAAGTCGACGTGTTTGGAATTGGCGTTTGTTTTTTATTTTATGTTTTTTTTAAATATTTTTATTGGGATCAAAACGTGAACATCATAAACACACAATTATTTATAATAAAAAAAAAACGACAGTTGGGTTTTACATAGAGAGATGTATAAGTCAATCTAGTGGGTTAGACTAAGAGTTTAATGACACCTGATTATCATATATTCATGAAGATACAGATGTTTTAAGAAATGCCTGGTGCTCCTCTCTTCATGTTGCATATACTGGCTAAGCATTTTCAGTTTAAAAGAAATGTTGCTATATGTCAGCTACATGTGCCCGACATAGAGCGAGATTTTAAGTTGTTTATGTCAAGCTGTTCTAAACAATGAAAGAAATAATACGTATCGGGCATATGTACCCTTTCTAGATGCCAGAGGTATCCTGAAAAGTCACGTGCTACGGGATGTGTTTTCCTTTATCTCAGAAGAAACTATATTTGACTGCACACTGTGATCACTATTTTTGAACAGGCCTTCTATGCATTTCATCTCTCTTGACAAATTGTATCTTTTTTGTGGAAAATATCTTGAATGGGACAGATTAAATTGTGTTTTAATACATGAGCAATTCTAACATGCCATCCTCAGACGGTTCAAGGTCCCTCATTTTGCAAGTAAATATGCATCTCTTAAATATAATGATAAATATACTTTTAAGGCTTTCTTCTATGTATCTGTCTTGCTAGCTCACTATATGAATGCCCCGCTTCCCGTCCCCATATACATATGACAGTAGAGAAGATACAATTGTTCAAGTGACTTAATGAGGTCACTATTATATGTTGTCGATGTTGTGAAATTTCAAATCCAAAAACGTCTTAGAACGAATAATGGAGATGACTATAATATCAATTTGATGGACATCGGCGACTAAAACATTCTTATCAATGTTAGTGCCCTTCCTCTCTCCATCCATGACCCAAACGTCACCAAACGTGGCGTCTTTAACACACACATGATATGCTTCCTAGTATCATGGGAGGAGAATGTGTATGAATTCGGTGGAAATTAGTGCTAAACATCTGTGTATCAGCTTTGTTGACCCTCCCGTCTTCATTCATGACTCAAATGGCGCAACTTTTGACATATCTAAACCACGTCCATTAGACTCCAGATATCACTGAGATGAGTATGTATACGTTTATTTGGTAATCGGCAAAAATATCTTATCAATGTTAGTGCCCCTCCTCTCTCCACCCTTGAACCAAACGGTACCAAGTGTGGCGTCTATAACACACATGATTTGATTCCGTGTATCATTGGAGAATAACGTGTATGCATTTGGTGGAAATTAGTGCTAAACATATTTCTATCAGATTTGGTGCCCCTCACCTCCGCATTCATGCGTCCGCCTGTTTAAATCACGTTCATTAGACTCCTGATATGGAGATAATTATTTAAGTTTGTTGGTACTTGGCAACTAAATTCTGATCAAATCTAGTCCCCCCCCCCCCCCCCAGTCTCGCACCCAAACGGTACCAAGTTGGCATCTTTAAATCACACGATTAGATTCATCGTATCACGGAGAAGAATATATATCAATTTGGTGGAAATCGTCGCTAAAACATAGTTGTATTATAACTTTGTGTGTCACTCTTCCCTTTCGTGCACCCCTGACGCCAACGGCGCCATGTCATGGAGATGATTATTTGTTGAAATCGGCGACAAAAATAATTCACCATTTGTGTTGTCCCTCTCTGTGTGCCCCTGGCACCAACCCCTGACTCGAATGACCCCTCTTTTGACATGTTTAAACCACACTATTAGACTGCTGACATCATGAATATGGTTATGTATAAGTATGCTGGTAATCGGCGACTAAACAAATTCTTACAAATGTAGTGCCCCATCTTTCACATGTACGGAACCAATTTGGCCCCACGATTAAATTCCTCGTATCATGGTGAAGAATGTGTATCAAGTTGGTGGAAATCGGCGCTAAAATATTATTATTAATGTTGCTGCACCTCTCCCCTTAAGTGACTGGAGTGACGCCATATTTGACAACTTTAAGCCACACCATTAGACTCTTAATGTCATGGAGATAATTATGTATAAGTTTGGTGGTACTCGGCGACTAAACAAATTCTTATAAAATTTAGTGCCCCTCCCATAGCAAATGCAAACGGTGCCAATTTGGCGTCTACACATAACACAATTAGATGTATTATATATATCATGGAGAAGAATGTGTATCAATTTGGTGGAAATCGGCGCAAACAATATTTTTTATCAATGTTGGTGCCCCTCTCCCCCTCTGTGCTCCGCTTACATGAATGGTGACATTTATGACAGATGTAAGCCACACCATTAGACTCCTCATATTATGAAGATGATTATGTATAAGTTTGGTGGAAATCGGCGACGAAAGCATTTACTGCCCCTACCCCCGTTTCCACATCTGACAACAACAGCGTCACTTTAGAAATTATAATCCGCACCATTATATTCCTCTTTAAAAAGTTACCCATGTTAGATCCCTTTGGATCTAGATGGTCCCTCGTTCATTTCTATAGAACACAGACAGACAGACGTACATTCGCAAATATAGATATATAACTGCTTCCTGTAATGTGATGTTTATCATAGGCCCCCAAAGCTTGAAAGATGCCTACCGGTTACAGCTTAAACACATGTACATGTATTTACAGGCAATTCTTCAAGGATTGGCCATTTATAAACGGACAATCCGTACCTAAAATGTTCGTTAATTAATGGACAATCCGACCACGCGTGGCACGCGACCTTGGGATTGTCCACTAAATGACGACATGTATAGCTAATCCTGCATGTTAGCTTCATATTTAATATGAAGGGCAATAACTCTATAAAGAATGTGAATTTACTAAATAAGGGCGATTTGTATGAGAAGAAGTGTTTTTGACGAAATAACGGAGATATTTGAAGAGGAGTTTTTGACGAAATAACGGAAATATTCGAAGAAGTGTTTTTAAAGAGCGTCGGATTGTCCATTAATTAACGATCATTTTAGGTACGGATTGTCCGTTTATACGTGGACAATCTTATGCGCATTAGGTGTGTATATTTACCATATTATGTATATATGGTTCATGTCCATAGCTGTTCAATTTAGTCAACCCTCGACATCTACAAGTATAGGCGTTGTAATATGTCACAACAACTAGCAAACTAGCAGTCGCTGCATGCACTGACAAGGATCGAATTACTTTTATTCAATACACACACATAAGTCGCCAAACATTCGATTTGGGATTTTCAGCGACTTCGATACAAAGAGTTTCATATGCAATAAAAAAAACCCTAAAAAATAGAATTGAAAGTGTCAATTACACTGTAGCTCAACTGGGGGAAGGCATTGATTTTATGCTGAGAAGACAATTTAATGATAAAGAATATGGAAAGTAAAATAATGTCAGTGAATGTATTACGACGGTGACTTTGCTTTCATTTAAAACAGTTATCCAATAATTGTGGGCTACAGGGTGTGCCGATGAATTCGATGGCTAACGGCCATGTTTTAACGACTTTCAGAATTTAAGAAATGAATATTGATTTGCTTGCGTTCCATAGAGTATGTTTGCAAGTTGGCACGCAACAAAATAGACATCCATTACTTATATTTACACTCAACTGGCAGACTAAAGTGAAGTGAAACACTCCGGTAGGGTGATCCAATAGAAATGGAGAATAATCTTGCTCAAAGTTGTTCTTTTTACGAATATTAATCCAAATTGCCAACACACGCCGTCATTCTGATATTTTAACTAAATGCACTGACTTTGGGTGGCGAAATCATTTGTGTTTGTTTGTCGCCGATTGTTGCGTCCCGAATCCAGATGTAAATATTTCAATTGAGCGTAGTTTTAACGATGTTTTCTATTGGGTGGTATGGTCGATTTCTTTGAAATTTTCGGCGATGTTAGTAGAATGCTACATTCTCCAGATTGGCAAAACGCCTGAATACTAACATATCAGTATCACGAACTCGAACAAGTCCATATTGTCTCTTTAAAAGAGCATTATGCCACAGTTCCAACGTTATTCTCGTGACTTGATGCAAGTTGCATCTACATATGCCATTAACGTCGTTTTTCGGTTGATCTATGAGCCTATAGACTGATCAGTAGACGAATAACATAACATACTAAGTATGTTATTCGTCTACTGGTCGGTCTATAGGCTCATAGATCAACGGAAAACGACGTTGATGGCTTATAATTACAACGATAATACTTTATATTCAACTATCTACTATTAAAGGCACGTGCGGCCTTAATTGTCGAAAATATTCATATTTGTTCCAATCACCGTAAACAGAAAAAACAGTAAAACGCATACAGTTTCGTTCATATATACCATGACCATCACGTAAACAGCATGTTATCATAAAGACCTACTATATTTTACATACGCAAGAGCCTGATTGTGTTACAGAAGACAGCACAATGCTACTGGCTAATCACACACAAATGGCATAAACGCTCTTTATTAGTACCATATCAGGTATTCACCAACAAAGAACGCTCTTTATGTTTACCATCATAAATTCATAATATAAACAAACACCAGAAAAAGTTACTTTTTTATGCTTTTGTTTACATAACAATGGTCAAACATATGACCATAGCATACTGTTTATGCGATATTTCTTATTTGTATACGGACAAAGTCTATCTACATTTTGATGTTCTTAATTATGTTTGTTGCGGTTTTTGACGGGTGGAGATATTTTCACAGGATACCCACCACCAAGGCCAACCGTGTCTTTAATCCATCTCAGAAAATTAATTGCCAAAACAGGATTTTCCGTTGGACGATCTCCGAATTTGGTTGATGGGCCGAAAATAAATTGGCCGAAATTGTCAACGAGCAACTTCACCAAGCAATCTTTCAGAAAATAAATATTTACACCTCAACTTCAATTTTCAGCAATGAACTATCCATGATAACAAAAATTACTTGTTTGGCTACGATTACGTATAAAATGACTCAATAATAACCCAACAATTATCAACACACACAGAGTCGAATCCGAAGCGATTGGATAGTGATCTCCGGTAAATTATTAACACCAGCCCCGAGCCCGATCATGCCGGTGGCCGATGTAATTTTGTAAACAAAATTAATGTTCTCGTCACAAATGCCATGTCATTACCATTGTTATGAAGCAGATAAATGTTAATAGGGTTGTAATCGGGTAACACATTTTATTTATTTCCAATAAAATTATCCATCTTCATCAGCCTGTTGATCACTCTGATTCATGATAATTTGTGTTCACACAGTAACTATACACGTTGTCATGGACGCTCTTTCGAAAATTGGACAAATGAAAAACGCGGCACGAACTTTTAGTGTTCAGTAGAGCGTTACAAAAACATGAATACGGCTGAAATGAACAGACCTATATATATATATGTATAGTATAGTGTCCGTAAGAAGCCGAAACATGCAATATAGACATCAATTACTTTTTCAAATGTTTCTAGCATTGAGTTTTCGAGTTGTTTTTTCACTGAAATTCGAATGGAATTCTCGTTCCGCGCTTTGACGTCATCCGGGGACGTCGTGTGGGACGACGGTTATCGACTCGCCCATTTTTCTTAAAGTATCACTACGCGATGTGACTCGTCTACTGCAACGTCTATGCACTGATAGATCAGGTCACGCGCTAGCCTCTCGACCAATCAAATGCCCGCATTTCGGCGAAAACGACTGTAGTTGTAATTATACACAAATGGATGCAAGTTGGAGTCAGCGCGCGACGTCATGTGACGTATTTCACCCAAACAACGTCCTGCAATCATGTTCCACAACGCGAATGCATGTGTGAGCGTAAATATAATGTATGCAAATATAATGTAATGGCTCATATTTAGAGGCCATCCGAACTTCCATATGAAGTTAGTGCCGATCATACGAGGGATGTTACATGTAGAGTGTGTCGAAAGATTTAGTAATGCAAAGCGTACAATCCAAGATTGTTGCGGACGGCCATGTTTTTTGACGAAATTCGGAAAAAATGTTATGACTTTCATCTATAATGGTCATCCCGAAGATCCGTATCTGGTTTGGTGAAGATCGGATGTGGTATATCAAGCTGTAAAACAGAGTTCAGTCCCCTCGCTACGCGATGTCTGAACGCTGCCGGCACGCGTATTTTCTTAATTAAATTTAACATTTTTTTATTTAGGTGTTTTGTCAGTTACAATTCATTCTGGTTTGATCTAGACTATATTCAAATGAATATGGAAGGTTCAGTTTCTCAGAATAATGCAGAATGAATTGTAACTTACAAAAATCTCAAATAAATAAATCCGACATTTCTTCACATTACGCACGTTTAGGTGCGGGCAGCGGTAAGTCCTGCGTAGGGGACTTAACTCTGCATGGAGCTTGGTGGTATATAGGGGGCGTCAAAGATTTAGTCATGCAAAGAGTATTTGGTGGCAATGTTTTTCGTCGAAACACGTTCAATTTCGACAGCTCCCATCTAGAGGTGACCCTAATCATGCCAGTAAATTTTCAAAACATTTCTCCGACAAATTCGGGCTGCGCCGGTGGATTCAAATCTGAAATCCAAGATGGCTGTTTTAACGAATTTCGAAGAAAAAAAAGAAAAGAAAAACGATGGCTCACAGAGGCCACTGCGAAGCTCAATATGGAGTTTGGCGACGATCGGATGAGGGGTGTTGCCTATAGAGTCTGCCGAATAAAGTAGTCATGTTTTTCAACGGAATTTGGAGAAGAAAAAATGATGGCTTCCATCTAGTGGTTACCCCGAAGATCCATATGAAGTTTAGTGATGACAAGGATGACGGGTGTGGTCTGTAAGGTGTGCCAAAGGATTTAGTCATGCAAAGAGTGCAACCCAAGATGGCTGTCAGCGGCCATTTATTTTTACGAAATTCAGAAAAATGACTCTTATTTATTTTTACGAAATTCAGAAAAATGACTCTTATCTATGTTGGTCACCCAGAAGATCCGTATTAAGTTTGGTGATGATTGGATGTGGTATATTGGGGGCGTCAAAGATTTAGTCATGCAAAGAATAGCCGGCGGCCATGTTTTTCATTGAACGCGTTCAATTTCGATAGCTCCCATCTAGAGGTGGCCCTACACATGCCAGTAAATTCTCAAAACATTTCTCTGACAAATGCGGGCTGCGCCGGTGGATTCAAATTTGAAATCCAAGATGGCTGTTGGCGGCCATGTATGTTTTAGCGAATTTTCGAGAAAAAAACAAAAACGATGGCTCCCATATAGAGGCCATCGCAAAGCTCAATATGGAGTTTTGGCGACGATCGGATGAGGGGTATTGCCTATAGGGTGTGATGAATAAAGTAGTCACGTTTTTCAACGGAATTTGGAGAAGAAAAAATGATGTCTTCCATCTAGTGGTTACCCCGAAGATCCGTATGAAGTTTAGTGATTATCGGGTGACGGGTGTGGTCTGTAGGGTGTGCCAAAGGATTTAGTCATACATAGAGTACAATCCAAGATGGCTGCCAGCGGACACGTTTTTTCGTCGAAAACCATTCAAATTCGAGAGCTCCCATCTAGAGACGACCATAAACTTGCCTATAAAACATTTCAAAACATGTTTCCAATAAATAAGTCTGCAGGTGTGCCAATGGATTCAAATTTTCCAAGATTGCTGCTGGCTGCAATGTTTTTGTTAACGAATTTCGATGCAATTCGATGGCTCCCATCTAGATGTCACCTCGAAGATCCATATGAAGTTTGGTGATAATCGGAGGAGGGGTTTTACATGTAAGGTGTGCCAAAGGAAATTGTTGTTCGATCAAGGACTCATGCACGGATGACGGACGCCAACCCATGATAATAGTTCAAACTTGACTTCGAGCTAATAAAAAAAAGGACGACCCCCCCACACACGCAGATATACGAAACTTGTTGGGGTTCTCATTCCGCCCATCAGGGTTCGCGCTAGAAAACAGCTTATATCATAGAAGGATTTTCCCCGTTATGGCTTCCAGACTGCAATAGAATTCAAACTAAAAAAAATGCATTTTCAATGAAGGGGAATAACTCTATATCTTAACATATAAGAGTTATTCCCCTTCCATTGACAATAATGAAACTTGAGCACAGAACACCAAGTCAGTATCTCAACAAAAAACAATATGTTCTCAGTTTATTACACCGAATAAGTTGATAATGATAATACAATGTTTTGGAGCTTCCTCTTTCAAATGGTATAAACTATGACATATATTTTCACTAAAATTATCTGGGGGTTCGAAAATTAAGTGGCCCTTTAATGTCGCTGTACCGGTTGCTGCGTCTCCTACGTGGAGTCATTCATATTATGGAATTGAAATATAATGGCAAATAGTCACATCCGGCATTTATTTGGGACACTTACGGACTGTTATAGACAGGATTCTATCATTTAATGTTGCTGATGTAAATAAAAAAAAAAGCGTACGAGCTTTCTCTTGTGAACCATTAAAAGGCGAGGGGTCACACACTCCAGAAGGGAGCTCTCCTGATGTAATTTATGAATTTATATACAGGCGACAGTCGGTGACAAGGGTGGGAGCCCCTGCATGTAAAACCTTTAACGGCGTCGATATGAGAGGATAGCGATCCTGACAGAGCTCAAACACCCACCAAAGTCACCAAGTATGAGATTTTGAACATTCATCGACTTTGAGAGCAACATCCGTTATAACCGCAAACGACGTGGAGACACGACAATGTGTACTTGCATATGTATGACTCTCAATTTACATATCCATTACAGACATGTCTTTTGTTCTTAAATTCCCAGCACGCACTAAGTGCATGCCCCTGGCAGTATATTAGCAGCGAGGACATATGGAGATAGCAACATTGTTATAGAATCATTGCTCGAGGCGAAAACCACACCATAATTCCACGGCGCTCCTCTTGTGTTACTGATCATACTGACAGAATAATGGGTCATGCGGGACGCTTCACTATCCATTGATTATATACCGAATACAGACTGCAAAGATACAGAATTAATTCGATCCCGAAGAAAAAACACAACAAAATGACCTCAATGTGACATCAGCACTCTCCGTTAGCGAATATAGCTTAAGGAAATATGCAATTTTGATTTAGAGTAATCACATTATACACGAGTTCTTGTGTCCGGCGCGAGCGGTAGCCCAATTTATGTCCTCCAATGCAAATACAGTATGCATGATTGTGACATTATTATTTCTTTTTTGTAAATATCGGTCACAGAAAGGAGAAATATGCATTAATAAAGTACCAATTCCTTGGATCTGACATTTCGTGGATCGCTTTTTCAAGTTAAGTGTGATTATAGGCCACGAAACCATAAAGAAAATGATACGAAAACGCTTGTGTGTTTTTTTCCCATTTGTTTTAGGCTGTAATGATACATAACTAATTCGATCCCGAAGGAAAAACACAACAAAATTACATCAGTGCACGTGACATCTAAACTCTGCGTTAGAACCGGATTAACGTACTTGGTTAGAACCGACCAACACAATTTGGAATTTCGGTATCGCGATAATCATAAATTCAATCAGAACATATTTTGAGGTCGAATTAGGTTCAATGCGAACGTATTTAAAAACGAAATAAGTGCAATGTGGCACTACATGTATCGAGGCAACATTAAGGTTCTACATAAGCCTGTTTACCGTGGTAATGTGTTTTCACTGTGGCCCGCGCCATGCATACAACAGCAGAATAAGTTCACAAAGGGAATATTTCAAAAATCAAATAAGTCCAATATGAACTTATATCAATATTTAAGTCCAATATGAACCTATTTGCATGAAAATAACCTTATACATAATTTGGAGGTTGAAACGAGTCGTGTCGAAATATGTAATTAGTCAAGTTTGTCTTGTTCTGAAGATAACATTAGGTAAATAAATACATGTTCATGAGATATAAACATCTACTGGCAAAACATGGCAGCACACAGCTGGTGTAATTTCGCTCGCGAGTCGCTGAACTGGAATTCAATTCCAACCTCTTGAGATATCTGCGGTCACAGAGAGCAAAATCTTAGATGTTTAACCCTTTCAGTGCCAAGTCCGATTTTTGTATCAACGCATATACCATGTGCCAATGCACTCTCTTATATATGCGAGTCGACCATAGGTCGCCTCGCATATATAAGAGAATGCATTGGCCTAACAAATTTTCATCATTTGTTATTATTTTTTACAATTTTTTACAATTTTAATAATTTTTTCAAATATTCTTTAACAGACTTATTTTGTAGGTTTAGTGCCAGGGAATCTTAACGTTTTTCATGGGCATCAAAATTATTACTATGAATACTTGGTGATAGTTTTGAGTTATAACATGCCCCTAAGGTTTTATCCAGTTTGTTTTTAAATTCGCTATAGCATGCTTCAGCATACCCCAAAAAAATCTAAATGTGTGTTGTTGTTTTTTTTAGGGACGATTTATCATACCGTAAATTAGGCCGATGATTTCGGCCCCTGGCACTGAAAGGGTTAATTAAACACTGATGTGTGGCAGGCATGTCACCACGATGTCTGCGATCAGATTATATCAGCTCGTATGTCAAAGGTCATCGTTACAGGGCGTAGAATTAAATTCATCGAAACGACCCAGATTAAAGGGACGCAAGGCACTCGCAACGGGTAAATGTGCAACAAATATATAAGCCTGCAAAACACATCCCCGCTATATAAGAAGAACATGGATAATCATACAGGTGACCTTTGTTCTCATTTTCATCATTGATACATTTAGGTCTCCAATAAAAAAAATTCGCTTGTTGAAATCATTGTTATTTTTACAAAACTGTTATAGTGAATATATCAACAAACATCGCTTATTGTGTAATAAGTTCGAATATTTAAGTCTGAATATGATTATCAAAATATGTTTCAATGTTTTCCTCTTTTCCAACATGTAGCGTCAAATTTTGATTAAGCTTTGGTATCTCACTTAACTAAATAGACTTTCCTGGGTAATTCCCCCGCAACAATAATGTTTACATGTGCAATGGTTTTAACAATCTAGTTTTGTGAAATGTAATTATTGGTTATTAATATTTAATCAAAACTTGTCGGTAAACGTTGGAAAATATCGATATTTGACTAGACGTATACGGTTTTTATCTGGTGCAAAAAATACTGCTGCATGTATATTTGATAGCTTATAGCATATACTAAAGTAAAAGATTTTCTCCAGTACTTAAGCACTGGACAGTATGTGGAGGTAATAAACGTTCGTATTTTGGCGAAACTCATACCATTCGTGAAACATGTTGATACATCGGATAAGAAATAATCAGAGGCTTCAATATGAAGAAGACATGTAATCTAAATGGTTATCCACATGCCAATATTATATTGAATTATCACCGGTAACCAAACATCGACGTACTCATTCATTAAGGCTCAAATTAAATTCAGCAATTGCTCATTTGTCACATTCCAGGGATCAAATGAGTCGATAAATACATTAACATCCCATGCATGGTCTTATAGTGATTCCCAATTCCCAGCCTCAAATTTGACCTGGTAATTTTTCACTTATGCCAAGTTCCTGGGATCACTATATTTTGATAAATACACGAAATACTATATAATATACAGACTACATGCTCGGGGATCGACAAAGACTCCATAGTTTTCGATTTAATGCACCTAACATACAAATATGATTTATCACACCATTTTGAAGTTTGTTATATAATACATCTGATACGCCTTGCTGTGATCACTGAAGATACACGGTGCGTTTATGGTGAAAACCCCCGTTTCCGCGGTAACCAAGTTCTTTGAAAATCAGGAAATATGCAATATTTGAGTAAAATTAACCCATTACTTATATTATCTATGTAGGATCATAGAACATGTTCCACTTTATATTGTTTAAAAGTCTTCCTTTGCATGGAAACTAGAATTTCTATGAGCTAATTGATCCACTTCCATGTACCATAGGAGACCTTACCTTACGGCCAACGAAGTGAGCTTCCAAATATAAGTGGTATAAACGCTCTTCAATTTTCCCATATCAGGAAACTTTCCTGGGCTTTGTACGTGAAAGATTAAAGGGATCATATTTGTTTTCTGCTGAGGTGAAAAATTCTACAACTTCAAGGAAAAAATCCCGATACATAGATATAGTTCGTATAGAATGCCATGCATTTATTGTTATATACTGGTCCACAGAAAGTGACATAAGCGATATGTTGCTAAATTTGATATAAACACTGAACATTACGAGTCTCTAAGAATACGGATGTACCGTTTATACACGTATATTCATAAGTTCAGGCTTTCTGAACAGCCACGGGTCTTTAAGGGTCAGACGCACATTTGGCCAAAATATGGCTGAAATCATTGAAAACATCACTGTTGTATTAGCAAAAAACAACAATGGAAAAAAGAAACATGCATAGCAGCCAGATGTCAGATAGTTCAGAATTATATATAGAATGTGTTATAGTATGCTGGAGGTGTGGTTTCCTTTAAAAAGCACTTTGGTTTGACAAATGTGGGAAATATGTTGGGAAAATAACATGTCTTTCTTTAGGTACCGAGAATTATTAAATAACTAAAAATATTGGACCAAAGAATGGACCATGGTATGATATATGGTATCTGGTTTAAAATGAGCTGCTTTGCCACCAGAGACGGATTCCAAGATGACGACAATCTGCTCTACCAATGGCCGCCATTGATAAACGTAAGTCGAAATGTATTCTGTTCGTTTGCGGACTAAAAAGGAATATATCACAATATGCATACCCGATGAGCACCCGATCTCCAAGGGGTTATCTGTATAACTATAGGAGAAGTCATATTGACATTACTGACTTCCAATATAACTACACTGTTATAAATTACTGTCGGTTCGACGGTTTCGGGTCGTCATAATGGACGGTCCCATACCGTTTCATCAGTTTGACGGTCCCATACCGTTATTTTATGTGCCCATGAACATTTTCTAAATTAAATATTTTCGTGATTAAAAGTCATGCCGTCAAAATTCAATAGTATATTTATCGGCGACCATATTATATACGGCAATTACTCCATACAGTATGACTGAATCTTACTCAGCTGATATTTAATATAATTAATATATATTATTTATCCGGCATTCATTATGTGTTATGCGGATCCGTACGAATTATCAAGAGTGCGGTACGTTATTCTCATTCCGGGGTTAAGTTCCCGCTTTAGCACAGCTCATTTCTTCGCCATTTTTCTTTGGCAATGCATATTTGATCGTAAACTATTGATTTTTGGGAAACTGTTACCTTTTCGATTGTGAACAGTTGTTAAGACGGTCTGATTTCGGTTCCTTTGATAACCGGACAAGTTTAAATTCTGCGAAAATCGGCTTAATCATTGACAATTTCCACTAAATTCGAGAGCAGAGATTCATGCCAATCGAAACTATGATCGTAACATAAGAACTAAAATGTATTTTTCAGTTACGAATAATACTAGTTTCGACCATTCAAAAACATATGAATATTGTCACCATGGGAACCTGACTAATTATATGGTAAATTAACAAACAAATTAAGAGCAAAAAATTGGTGTTGACCCATGAAAAATACCATTGGTCTGACCTTTATTAGTTACGGTATTGATATTAATTAAACGGTGTTGAACCGTAAAAAATACAACGGTCTGTCAGTTACTGGTTACGGTCTGCCATTTATTTAAACGGTTTTATACCGTGGAACATGATACGGCCTGACCGTATGTTTAACGATCAAATGTTGGCAGCGATGTTGCGCGGCCTTAGACCGTTAAAGCGACGTTCTTTTTTCTAACAGTGTACTTTTATTGAACAACAAACATATGATGGAAATTTAAAGTAAAAATCAAATTTCGCCCATCTATCGAAATGTTTGTTGTTTGCGTGCGTGCTACTCTTGAAAAGAAGTGCCCCCACATGCATGTGAAATATTTTCAACTTAACCCTTAATTTATTCTTTTCTCAAATTAAATTATAACAGTATATATATTGGAATAGACTATTATTAATATCGCACATGGGAACTCTTCTAAGCGCGCCGCTTACGATATTATTGCGATTATTAAATCGTAAAATCGGCTTGGGGTGACATGTTTAAACGACCCCCCCCCCCCCCCCTGCACGTTAGCAATGTTTTCACATAGTATAAATCACTTGTTAGATATAGTTATTGGAGTGAAATTATCAAAAAAAGTGAGCTCAATATCGCAATAAAGGCGATCCTCAATATACCACTTGTTCTGATTGGTACTGTATGTAAATATAATGCAGAATTATTACTATTAAGTGGTAGAAAATGTTGAGATCGTAATTTGTTGAACTTTTATCTGAACATCTCCAAACAGAAACTACTCGTCAATGAGTATTTAGTATAGAAACGGTTTATAAAACACCAAACAAAGAGGACATCCCACACTTCAAAGTAACATGTATCCCAACATACATGCATACCGACCTCTGTCTCATTTGTATACCATCCTATATAAGGAAGCAAACAACATAAAATAGTTTTTTGGTTGTCCAATTGCAATTACTTTATGATGACCTGGCCCACAGTTTATCGCCTTTTGGTATATATAGCTAAATCAGTTACATTGTACGTACGACCTATATTAATAAATCAGGACTCATCGAGCCCAGATGAATGAGATTCTGATTCAGATCTCACGGATTTCGCATTCATCAGACCTTAATATGCGATAGGGTCTCGTTGTATTCCGTGCAGAATCTACTAAAACAGTTCATCACATATTAAGAGAATGACAGTGAATGTGATTCCATTAGGGAATTCTATTATATGATGCCATTTCTCATTCAGATTGTTTATAATGTGTTCCTATCGTGTGTATTTCATTTAATCTACATGATTGAATAGCTCGAAATATTACTATAGTACACGTCTGATGCTCGGTTTGTTCGCCGAGGTGAACCACTATGTGCAGATGTCCCCTGTTACAATACCCACCACTACGAGTATGTACATGTATTATAGTATTTATCGTGTGTATTTCTTTCAATCTACATGATTGAATGACACGAACTATTGCCCTTCTGATGCTCGGTTTGTTCGCCGATGTGAACCACTCGATTACAAAGTCATCTGGTGCGGTACAACCACTACGAATATATATACGAATACACAGGTCCCTGGTGTCATACCACCGCTACGAATATATACACTAATACACATGTCGCCTGGTGCGATACCACCACTACGAATATATACACTAATACACAGGTCCCCTGGTGCCATACCACCGCTACGAGTGTATATACTACTACACATGTCGCCTGGAGCGATACCACCACTACGAATATATACACTAATACACAGGTCCCCTGGTGTCATACCACCGCTACGAGTGTATATACTACTACACATGTCGCCTGGAGCGATACCACCACTACGAATATATACACTAATACACAGGTCCCCTGGTGTCATACCACCGCTACGAGTGTATATACTACTACACATGTCGCCTGGTGCGATACCACCACTACGAATATATACACTAATACACAGGTCCCCGGGTGTCATACCACCGCTACGAGTGTATATACTACTACACATGTCGCCTGGTGCGATACCACCACTACGAATATATACACTAATACACAGGTCCCCGGGTGCGATACCAACATTACGAGTATATACTAATACACATATCTCCCGGTGTGATACCACCACTACGAATATATACACTAATACACAGGTCCCCTGGTGCGATACCACCACTACGAATATATGCTAATACACGTGTCGCCTGGTGCGATACCACCGTAACGAGTATGTACATATTTTAGTGGTGGTATCACACCGGCCGAACTCTGCATGATGGTTGTAAACAAGTGTACCGCATTGCGTATCGATCATAAAGGTGGCTTTTCGATGAGGTTTATTAACCCTTTCTGTACTGGATGGATTCTCCCACCCGTTATAAACAGGTCAGGCACATCCTGAATTAAACTAGTCTATTTATATTTAGCTATCATAGTTGAACATGGATATTGCCGTTTTTTACGTGAAATCGATAAAAAAAAAGAGGATTAATCCAAAATCATATTTCACGCAAACATTCAAACAACCTTTTTATTGTCAAATCGTAATGTATTTAAATCGCGATTTGTGTAATAATGTTGGAAATTTATCAATGCTTATAGCCAGTTTTTCATTATCCGAGTCCGCGCGTCGTCACGATGATATATTTTACAATTAAATGGTTTAAACATATTTATTACCAATAAGTATATAACAATACAGATTGGCATTGGGATTGGAGGACAAGTGCGATCCACTTATACATAACCCCCTCTCCCAATTGCCGTCATAACACTGATACATAATAATTTGGGTTGTCAACACAATAGGTATAACATATTTACAAGTGTATACATACAGTATATCATTGTATATTATTTGAAAAATAGTTTGTATAGTCTCACCACCCCACCAATTCTAAATAAATTCAATAATGATTTCAAGTAGCTGTTTTAAATGTGATACATGAACCTCATGGTGCATTGTTAACATTTTTACAATTTGCATTCAAATGATGCGAGCGTCTTAATAGAACTTTGTCGGATTTTCCTCTTGAGTTGTATCTCGTAAGTAATTTTGCACAGCTTTAAAGATATGTTCATTTTCTAATTGTTTTAAGTTCGGGTCCCCAAATATTAGTGTTTTAACTGAATGTATATTAAAGCGCAGAAGATTATTACTTTTTTAAGTGTGTCCGCGCGTCGTCACGATGATATATTTTACAATTAAAGACATGAAGAAGGTATGATACCGGGTGTATTGCTGCATATCCCCAGCATTTAATAACTAATTAAACTAAATATGTAGACGTCTTGTCTCCTAGCAACCGTAAACTCCTCCCACTGATGAATGTCTATGAAAAGGTCCATTGTTTTTTCAGGCAAGGAATTTCGAGCCGTCGAAGTTGGTGCCTCAGCCACCCCTATCCCGATGTCACCACATTTCACTATTTCGGAGACTGATCAGTATTCGATCTGTTTGGCGCCCAGCTAAAGGACAGCTGCGGTAAAATAATCATGATGGGCATCCGTAGAAAATTAATGGTTCGAAAAATTCAATTTGTCAAACCGAAAGTCAAACATCAGAGCAGATAACTCTGGCGACATTGTCAGTCAATTGGAGAACGCAGATTCCCATCCGATTATAAATAAGGCATATTCCCTATTGTTATATTTCCCTGTTTGGACAACTCTGTTGCAATGTATCACCGTTAAGTTCGTAATTTACTTTCTAAACGCGCGCATAGTTACGAGGAAAATTATTAGATTGTTGCATCGCGTACACGAAAAATGGGATAGCCTGATCGAATTTAAAAGTAGCGGTTTGCTGACAACATCTTATGCATTATAAAGTGTTCTGTGCCATGTTTAGCGGGACATCCGCGACTCCAGGGACGTGACTAGATGGTCTTTTTCGAACTCCAATTTGGAATTTGCAACTGCACCGCTTCCTTGAAAGATAGTGGCGACACGCTGCACGCTTAAGGTAATGCCACACCGGACGCGAGCGCGCGATTATAACGGCGGCTTTCTGTCGTCCGTAGCAGTTCAAAGCGCGCGATTTTTATAATCACACCACAGGCGACTGAATCGCTGACCGCGAGGCGATCACAGCAGTGATTTTATGCTCGTCGAGTTCTCGCTCTGTGGCAAACAAGCGGGATAATTGGGTCGCTGTCAAATAGGATATGTATACGCGCGTATTCCTCCTATTTCAAGGCGACAGATTCATTCGTCGTCGCGATAACAAAGGTTGTGGAGGACTTATATCGCGAAATGCTGATAATTGAAGTCCAATGATAAAAGAGAAAATGCCTGGCAAGAGCTCGACGTAATAACAGGATAGTGGGGTTAATTTTGGGCCGAATCCATTCCAAGCGTCTGAAGTCTCTTTGCCAATAATGTGCCCCCATCACCTATAAAAAAAACTCACAAACTGGAATTATAGAATGAAATTCAATTAAACGCAATCGCTATGAGAATTTAGGAAGCCCGTGCACCATTCCACTTGACATACTATAATTGACAATTAAATGACTGTAAAAGTCTTCCATGTACATGTTTAGCAAATTTGTGATTTAAATGTCCATATACATTGTATTTGTCACCTGCCTGTAAATGATGCACTCAAACGATTATCTACCCAAACCATCGCGCGCGACGAAGCGATCCAGTCGCTTTCGGTGTGAATGTAAAAATCGCGCGCTTTGAACCGCTATACGGACGACAGAAAACGGCCGTAAAAATCGCGCGCTCGCGCCCAGTGTGGATTGACCCTTACGGTGAATCCACACCGGGCGCGCGCGCGCGCGATTTTAACGGCCGTTTTCTGTCGGCCGTAGAGGCTCAAAGCACGCGATTTTTATATCCACACCGAAAGCACCCGGATCGCTTCTTTGCGTGCGATGGTTAGAGTAGATAATCGTCTGTGTGCATCATTTGCAGGCAGGTCACAAATACAATGTATATGGAAATTTTAAACAGAAGTTGCTAAACATATACATGTAAGAGGTTTTGTCAAACTTCCAAGCTTGCCCGGCAACAGCTCGGCGTAATGACACGAACGTCAGGTTAATTGTTGGTCCCAATCCATTCCAAGCTTGTGAGGTCACGTTACTTCCAATTTGTCCGCACCCAACCCCCGATTAAAAAGCTCACAAACTGGAATTATAGGATGAAATTCAATCATCCCTATATATATATGGGAGACTCGCATAAATAAGAGAATGCATTGGCACAGGATTTTCGCAAAACAATATAAAGCAGCTCCAGTTATGGAGGGGGTACGTGTTGGTATGAAGGAAATTATGATGTGTTCAAAGCTGAAGAAGGCCCGTAACTCTAGTGAACTACAATCCACAAACGTCACATGAGTGCATCCTTCAACTTGTATAAACTACGACAATAGCTGAAATCAAAGAGGAAGATATTTCTGACCACAAAGATAATCAAAGTTGTTAATTTTTAAAGCAGGACCATTTGGTCGTAATAAATTAATAAAGTTGTACATGTAACTTGTAATATGTAAGAGGGGATTAAGCCTAAGAGCTAACTGACTCGTTCCTGAAATAAAGGTGCTGATGGCGAATAATGTGGCTGATATTTTGGAATGTTCTTGAATTGGTAAAAAAAAAATTGGCTACCATCTCACTTTTGTGCGGAATGTTGAAAGCAGTGATTAAATTTCAATAATTTGAAATTCGTTCTGGCAAAAAATTGCATTTGAATAATTCATGTAGTTTGCTCCCCGGAACGTGGCGAAATGAACATATCTCTACTGTGGCTTAGATTATGTCGGGAATCTCTACTCTGGCTTAGATTCTGTCACGAATCTCTAATATAGATTAGATCATGTCATTAATCTCTACTTGGCTCAGATCATGTCATTATAATCTCAACTATATATTCTGGTTTAGATAATGTTGTGAACCTCTATTCAGGTTTATATCATGTCATGAGTCTCTATTCTGGCTCATGTCATGGCATTCATTTCTACTCTGGCTCAGCTCATGTCATTATAATCTCTACTCTGGCTCAGATCATGTCATTATAATCTCTACTCTGGCTCAGATCATGTCATTATAATCTCTACTCTGGCTCAGATCTTAGCATGGATTATCTACTCTGCTTTAGATGATGCCATGAATCTTCACTATGGCTTCGACAATGTCACGAATCTCTGCTCTGGCTCAGATAATGACATTGCTCTCTATATATTCTGGTTTAGATAATGTTGTTAATCTCTATTTAGGCTTATATCATGTCACGTTTCTATATTCTGGTTCATAGCATGTCATTATTCTATACTGTGGCTCAGATCATGTCATTATTCTCTACTGTGGCTCAGATCATGTCATTGTTCTCTACTGTGGCTCAGGTCATGTCATTATTCTCTACTGTGGCTCAGATCATGTCATTATTCTCTACTGTGGCTCAGATCATGTCATTGTTCTCTACTGTGGCTCAGATAATGTCATTATTCTCTACTGTGGCTCAGATAATGTCATTATTCTCTACTGTGGCTCAGGTCATGTCATTATTCTCTACTGTGGCTCAGATCATGTCATTATTCTCTACTGTGGCTCAGATAATGTCATTATTCTCTACTGTGGCTCAGATCATGTCATTATTCTCTACTGTGGCTCAGATCATGTCATTGTTCTCTACTGTGGCTCAGATAATGTCATTATTCTCTACTGTGGCTCAGATCATGTCATTGTTCTCTACTGTTGCTCAGATCATGTCATTATTCTCTACTGTGGCTCAGATCATGGCAAGGATCTCTATTCTGGCTCAGATCATGGCATTATTCTCTACAGTGGCTCAGAGCATGTCTTTATTATCTACTGTGGCTCAGATCATGGCAATGATCTTTATTCTGGCTCATGTCGTGGCATTCCCGTCTACTCTGGCTCATAGCATGTCATGCATCTCTACAGTGGTGTATATCACGTCATGAATCTCTATTAAATACTCTGGTTGTATAGATCATTTCACGAATCGAAAACACTGGTTTAGACCTCGACATGAATCTCTACTCTGGCTTAGATAATATCGTGAATCTATATTCTGGATTAGGACATGTCACGAATCTCAACTCTGGCTCAGATCATGTCACGAATCTCAACGAATCTCAACTCTGGCTCAGATCATGTCACGAATATCAACTCTAGCTCAGATCATGTCACGAATCTCAACTCTGACTCAGATAATGTCAAGAATCTCTACTTTGGCTTACGCCCATAAAGATCATACTCCACCGGTGCAAACCCTGAGAACTTTTAAATGCACGGACTGCGTTCGTTACATAAATATTCATATTTGTTCAAATCGCCATCAACAGAAGGGTTATTAAAATATATATAGTTTTGTTCATATGCCAAACATAATCAGCGCGCAAATAATATATTGTCGCCAAGACGTACGATGGTGTACACAAACGAGAGCCTGCTCGTGTTACAGAAGTTGTGCTTCTGTTTACATAACACAGCGCAATTCTATTGGTTAATCAATAATCACAACAAAATTCTATAAACGCTCTTTATTTTTTCCATATCAGGAAAACAGTAACAAATAACGCTCGTTATGTTTACCGTATCCGGATCTAAACAAAGCCAGGAAATGTAACGTTTTTTGCTTTTGTGTACATAACAAGGGGAAAAAATTGACAATAGCATACTGTATATAACATATTTCTGATTGGTATAAGAACAAGGTCTGTCTATATTTTACTATTATTTCTGTTTATGGCGGTTTTTGACGCAGGTGAATATTTTAACAGTATACCCACCGCCAACACCGCCCGTATCTTTAATACTATGATGTATCAGATCACTAATGGAATATATTAGATTATGGATGGACCAATCGAGAGTGCCGCCTCGTTGCCAACGGCTTGTCATTCATCTGTTGGTGTGTTTGTGGGGGAGGGGTGCACGATAGTTAGTGATTATTGGACAGCTGGATTCTCCATGCGGTATTCGCCTGTTGGGCTTTCTTGTCTGCCGTCTACTCAGAGCCTACAGTCGACTCACTGGTCAACCAAGAGATGTGACGACAGGGTTTGTGAGGGGCTTCATCCTAGTTAGTGATTGTTGTATATAGCTGGAATCATCCATTGGCCGTCTGTCGCACGTTATGGTATTAAAAGGTCGCCTACTCAGACCCTAGCTGGTTCATATATCAACCCAGTGACGTTAAGACTTTAATGTGGTGTGTGGGAGGGCGGTACACATAAGTCAGTTTTCGTGGGATAGCTGGAGTCTCCAGATGTCGTCTGTCGCACGTTCTGGTCTATCACCGTCCCCTCAGATCCCAGGTGGTTCATTAATTAACAAATGGAAGTATAAGGAACTGGTGTTTTGTGGGGGTAGAGTGACCACTTCTGTAATATTGACCCGTATTGGGTCTCCAGCAATCATCCCCTTCTCGTTCTGCTACGAAAATTATGATGTCCGTTCGTTCTTATTAGACCACTGATCCTGCTATAGCAATGTGATGTCGGTTCGTAAACATTTGCTTTGTACATATATCTTTACATTTGTAGCAGAACGCGAAAGGGGTGAGTACATGAGACCCAAGCTGTACGAATATCACCAAAGTCTCAATGTTTAACCCTTTCAGTGCCAAGTTCGATTTTGGTATCAACCCATATTTCTTTGATCATTTTTCAAATTTATTGACTATAATAATGTGATACATTGATGGAAAGAGCTCTTTCCGTCAATGTATCACATAATTATAATCAATAAATTTGAAAAATGATCAAGGAAATATGGGTTGATACAAAAATCGGACTTGGCACTGAAAGGGTGATCCAGCTGAATTATTATATGACTATGTCTGACTCACCAATGACTAGCCTTCACCAGTAAGACAGTAATCCCGTTGGTCCTTCCATAATCTGATATATCAGATTAGTAATATGTTATACCAGAATAAGTAATTTGATATATCAGATTAAATGCCCATTTAATTTATCGAGTCCCGACTGTTTTTGTATAGTGCCTGATATACGGTTTCAATAACAATCTATGACATACAATATGATTAAAACACTATAATTCATCACCATTTGGAACGTCTGTATTTCAAAGGAGTAATAGAAAATAGTTGAAATCATAGAAACATTTTCCCCGTATCAATCCCAGAAATCTACATAATTCAAACTAAGATATATAGTTATTTCCCTTCCATTGAACATAATAGTCTTTTTAGTACAGTCCAGATTAAACTTAAGCACAAAAACACGTCGGCACCTCAACAAAAACAAAATGTCCACATTTTTTACAACTGATAAGTCGGTGATACATATAGTATATTATATGGCATATATGTGCTCTGGGGGTTCTAAAATTAAGCGGGCCTTTAACTAATCTGATATATGTGGTATACTCGAATACTTAATAGTTTTTTTGCGGAAAGCATAAAGAAACTTTGTCCGTTTCCCTTCTTAGATGTTGATTTCAATTCATGCAGTCCTGAGTTTAGATTGCAGTGTCTACTCATTTTCATAATAACATGAGCCATAGCTTTAAACATCCGAAATATGGCGGCTCAAATGAATTCAAGTACAGGCAGTGTTCTGCGTTTGAGTGGCTATCTTGAGCACGGACGTGGCTTAGATGGTCTCCAATGGTGGACTGTTAAAAAGAATGACCACCGATGGGGTGATGTATCCTACGAAGTATACCCCCCCCCCCCAAATCTTCTGTCGCCACGTCGTGGTCGTGATAGCCTCTGGACTAGGATTGGTGCTAATGACATGACTATAATTATATGAGCCGGTGTTGCTTTTTTCCCACAAATGGTTTCCATGCTCTTTCTTTTGTTCGTGCTGTCCACTGATGTCATCTCAGCTGCGTTGCCATGTCAACGAAATGACCTGCTGTTCTCGGGATTTATTTGTCGTGTCAGAGCGATGGAGGCTAACAGTGATGGAAAATCCGCGGATAAATGTGGGGTTTCAATTCTGATAAACTGGTCGTTATCCCATGGTTTTGATTAAAACGTCATCCATGGATAACAATTCCGCTTTAAGAGGGATGTAAAGTGGCAACATTTAAATGGGGATTTCAGTGTTAATTTTTCAAGACAAGATTACTCAATATTTACAAACCGTAGGATAATACTCCATGTCTTGAGCATATATCTAGTGACAACGCACGGCAGATTTTTCATGTTATGTTTTGTTTTTGTGACATTTGATGGAAATATTATAAACAATGATAAACAATGGTGACCTACTTTTTAATAATGTCCAATATCAAAATCAAAATTACGCTTCGCGTTGTCACTAGGTACGTCTTCAAACTTTCTAAAAAGGTATGACCAACCCACGAGACGACCCCCCCCCCCCCCAAGTAAACTAACCACCGCTATGGTCACAATCAAAAGTATCTCATATATCGTTATAGGTGAAACGATGTTATACATATGAATTATCATGTCTGTGTGTATAACAACGATGATGTTGGTGGGGGGGGGTACACGATAGTTAGTGATTATTGGACAGCTGGACTCTCCGTGCAGTAGTCGCCCGTTGGGCTTTCTTCTCTATGGCCGTCTACTCAGAGCCTACAGCTGACTCACTAGTCAACCAAGAGAGTGACGACAGTGTTTGTGGTGTCGTGTGAGGGGCCACAGCCTAGTTATAACTAGTACACGTGATTGCTGTATATAGCTGGAATCATCCATTGGCCGTCTGTCGCACGTTATGGTATTAAAGGGTCGCCTAATCAGACCATAGCTGGTTCATTTATCAACCCAGTGACGTTAAGACTTTAATGTGGTGTGTGGGAGGGCGGTACACATAAGTCAGTTTTCGTGGGATAGCTGGAGTCTCCAGAGGTCATCTGTCGCACGTTCTGGTCTATCACCGTCCCCTCAGATCCCAGCTGGTTCATTAATCAACACATGGAAGTATAAGGAACTGGTGTTTTGTGGGGGGTAGAGTGACCACTTCTGTAATATTGACCCGTATTGGGTCTCCAGCAATCATCCCCTTCTCGTTCTGCTACGAAAATATGATGTCGGTTCGTCCGTTCGTTCTTATTAGACCACTGATCCTGCTATAGCAATGTGATGTCGGTTCGTAAACATTTGCTTTGTACATATATCTTTACATTTGTAGCAGAACGCGAAAGGGTGAGTACATGAGACCCAAGCTGTACGAATATCACCAAAGTCTCAATGTTTAACCCTTTCAGTGCCAAGTCCGATTTTGGTATCAACTCATATTTCTTTGATCATTTTTTCAAATTTATTGACTATAAAAATGTGATACATTGATGGAAAGAGCTCTTTCTGTCAATGTATCACATAATTATAATCAATAAATTTGAAAAATGATCAAGGAAATATGGGTTGATACAAAAATCGGACTTGGCACTGAAAGGGTTAAAGAGTTTAGGTGGAACAAAATGGACTATGATTATAGATTCAAGTTATGTAACATTTCCAAACGTTCAACGTGATCCAGCTGAATTATTATATGACTATGTCTGACTGACCAATGACTAGCCTTCACCAGTAAGACAGTAATCCCGTTGGTCCTTCCATAATCTGATATATCAGATTAGTAATATGTTATATCAGATTAAGTAATTTGATATCTCAGATTAAATGCCCATTTAATTTATCGAGTCCCGACTGTTTTTGTATAGTGCCTGATATACGGTTTCAATAACAATCTATGACATACAATATGATTAAAATACTATAATTCATCATCATTTGGAACGTCTGTATTTCAAAAGGAGTAATAGAAAATAGTTGAAATCATAAAAACATTTTCCCCGTATCAATCCCAGAATGCTACATAATTCAAACTAAGATATATAGTTATTTCCCTTCCATTGAACATAATAGCCTTTGCAGTACAGTCCAGATTAAACTTAAGCACAAAAACACGTCGGCACCTCAACAAAAACAAAATGTCCACATTTTTTTACACCTGATAAGTTGGTGACACATATGGTATATTATATGGCATATATGTGCTCTGGGGGTTCTAAAATTAAGCGGGCCTTTAACTAATCTGATATATGTGGTATACTCGAATACTTAATAGTTTTTTTGCGGAAAGCATAAAGAAACTTTGTCCGTTTCCCTTCTTAGATGTTGATTTCAATTCATGCAGTCCTGAGTTTAGATTGCAGTGTCTACTCATTTTCATAATAACATGAGCCATAGCTTTAAACATCCGAAATATGGCGGCTCAAATGAATTCAAGTACAGGCAGTGTTCTGCGTTTGAGTGGCTATCTTGAGCACGGACGTGGCTAGGATGGTCTCCAATGGGGGACTGTTAAAAAGTATGACCACCGATGGGGTGGTGTATCCTACAAAGTATACCACCCCAACTCATTTGTTGCCACGTCATGGTCGTGATAGCCTCGGGACTAGGATTGGTGCTAATGACATGACTATAATTATATGAGCCGGTGTTGCTTTTTTCCCACAAATGGTTTCCATGCTCTTTCTTTTGTTCGTGCTGTCCACTGATGTCATCTCAGCAGCGTTGCCATGTCAACGAAATGACCTGCTGTTCTCGGGATTTATTTGTCGTGTTAGAGCGATGGAGGCTAACAGTGATAGAAAATCCGCGGATAAATGTGGGGTTTCAATTCTGATAAACTGATCGTTATCCCATGGTTTTGATTAAAACGTCATCCATGGATAACAATTCCGCTTTAAGAGGGATGTAAAGTGGCAACATTTAAATGGGGATTTCAGTGTTAATTTTTCAAGACAAGATTACTCAATATTTACAAACCGTAGGATAATACTCCATGTCTTGAGCATATATCTAGTGACAACGCAAGGCAGATTTTTCATGTTATGTTTTGTTTTTGTGACATTTGATGGAAATATTATAAACAATGATAAACAATGGTGACCTACTTTTTAATAATGTCCAATATCAAAATCAAAATTACGCTTCGCGTTGTCACTAGGTACGTCTTCAAACTTTCTAAAAAGGTATGACCAACCCACGAGACGACCCCCCCCCCCAAGTAAACTAACCACCGCTATGGTCACAATCAAAAGTATCTCATATATCGTTATAGGTGAAACGATGTTATACATATGAATTATCATGTCTGTGTGTATAACAACGATGATGTTGGTGGGGGGGGGGGGTACACGATAGTTAGTGATTATTGGACAGCTGGACTCTCCGTGCAGTAGTCGCCCGTTGGGCTTTCTTCTCTATGGCCGTCTACTCAGAGCCTACAGCTGACTCACTAGTCAACCAAGAGAGTGACGACAGTGTTTGTGGTGTCGTGTGAGGGGCCACAGCCTAGTTATAACTAGTACACGTGATTGCTGTATATAGCTGGAATCATCCATTGGCCGTCTGTCGCACGTTATGGTATTAAAGGGTCGCCTAATCAGACCATAGCTGGTTCATTTATCAACCCAGTGACGTTAAGACTTTAATGTGGTGTGTGGGAGGGCGGTACACATAAGTCAGTTTTCGTGGGATAGCTGGAGTCTCCAGAGGTCGTCTGTCGCACGTTCTGGTCTATCACCGTCCCCTCAGATCCCAGCTGGTTCATTAATCAACACATGGAAGTATAAGGAACTGGTGTTTTGTGGGGGGTAGAGTGACCACTTCTGTAATATTGACCCGTATTGGGTCTCCAGCAATCATCCCCTTCTCGTTCTGCTACGAAATTATGATGTCGGTTCGTCCGTTCGTTCTTATTAGACCACTGATCCTGCTATAGCAATGTGATGTCGGTTCGTAAACATTTGCTTTGTACATATATCTTTACATTTGTAGCAGAACGCGGAAGGGGTGAGTACATGAGACACAAGCTGTACGAATATCACCAAAGTCTCAATGTTTAACCCTTTCAGTGCCAAGTCCGATTTTGGTATCAACCCATATTTCTTTGATCATTTTTCAAATTTATTGACTATAAAAATGTGATACATTGATGGAAAGAGCTCTTTCTGTCAATGTATCACATAATTATAATCAATAAATTTGAAAAATGATCAAGGAAATATGGGTTGATACAAAACTCGGACTTGGCACTGAAAGGGTTAAAGAGCTTAGGTGGAACAAAATGGACTATGATTATAAATTCAAGTTATGTAACATTTCCAAACGTTCAACGTGATCCAGCTGAATTATTATATAACTATGTCTGACTGACCAATGACTAGCCTTCACCAGTAAGACAGTAATCCCGTTGGTCCTTCCATAATCTGATATATCAGATTAGTAATATGTTATATCAGATTAAGTAATTTGATATATCAGATTAAATGCCCATTTAATTTATCGAGTCCCGACTGTTTTTGTATAGTGCCTGATATACGGTTTCAATAACAATCTATGACATACAATATGATTAAAACACTATAATTCATCACCATTTGGAACGTCTGTATTTCAAAAGGAGCAATAGAAAATAGTTGAAATCATAGAAACATTTTCCCCATATCAATCCCAGAATGCTACATAATTCAAACTAAGATATATAGTTATTTCCCTTCCATTGAACATAATAGTCTTTGCAGTACAGTCCAGATTAAACTTAAGCACAAAAAACACGTCGACACCTCAGCAAAAACAAAATGTCCACATTTTTTTTACACCTGATAAGTTGGTGATACATATGGTATATCAAATGGCATATATGTGCTCTGGGGGTTCTAAAATTAAGCGGGCATTTAACTAATCTGATATATGTGGTTTACTCGAATACTTAATAGTTTTTTTGCGGAAAGCATAAAGAAACTTTTTCCGTTTCCCTTCTTAGATGTTGATTTCAATTCATGCAGTCCTGAGTTTAGATTGCAGTGTCTACTCATTTTCATAATAACATGAGCCATAGCTTTAAACATCCGAAATATGGCGGCTCAAATGAATTCAAGTACAGGCAGTGTTCTGCGTTTGAGTGGCTATCTTGAGCACAGACGTAGCTAGATGGTCTCCGATGGGGGACTGTTAAAAAGTATGACCACCGATGGGGTGGTGTATCCTACAAAGAATACCACCCCAACTCATCTGTTGCCACGTCATGGTCGTGATAGCCTCGGGACTAGGATTGGTGCTAATGACATGACTATAATTATATGAGCCGGTGTTGCTTTTTTCCCACAAATGGTTTCCATGCTCTTTCTTTTGTTCGTGCTGTCCGCTGATGTCATCTCAGCAGCGTTGCCATGTCAACGAAATGACCTGCTGTTCTCGGGGTTTATTTGTCGTGTCAGAGCGATGGAGGCTAACAGTGATGGAAAATCCGCGGATAAAAGTGGGGTTTCAATTCTGATAAACTTTTCGTTATCCCATGGTTTTGATTAAAACGTCATCCATGGATAACAATTCCGCTTTAAGAGGGAGGTAAAGTGGCAACATTTAAATGGAGATTTCAGTGTTAATTTTTCAAGACAAGATTACTCAATATTTACAAACCGTAGGATAATACTCCATGTATTGAGCATATATCTAGTGACAACGCAAAGCAGATTTTTCATTTTCTGTTTTGTTTTTGTGACAATTGATGGAAATATTATAAACAATGATAAACAAGGGTGACCTACTTTTTAATAATGTCCAATAATAACCAACCTGGGATGAAAATCTAAATTCCGCTTCGCGTTGTCACTAGGTAAGTCTTCAAACTTTCAAAAAAGGTATGATATGGTCACCTGCGCTTTGTTCGGTTTGATAAATCTTTTCTCAAAAGTTAACACTAATTCCTCATTCAAATGTTGCCACTTTACCTCCCTCTTAATTATAGTTTCATTCTTCCATTCAGTTAAAAAAGGTAAACACTGGAATTGTCTATTATTCATCTGGCGGGGTGTTCAAGTAATACAAGTAAACGACGACCGAAAGATAGATAATACAAGAGCAGTAATATTCCTATTCATTCGTGGGAAATGTTCAGATAATAAATTCAACAAACTATGTGAACAGTTAGTTCCTAATGGTACGTTCACACTCGGGCAAGTTTGCACGGTAACGTTTGCAGGCATTTCGTCGTAGAAAACGATATGGTGCCAGAATATGAACGGAAACATGCATATAAAATGCAACTATACCACAGCAAACCACGTGCGAAGTAAAATCTCTGTAGTTTCACTAGTAACGATGCTACCTGAATTTGCCTGTAAATGGCATGCAATTATATCGCAAGAATCAATGATATACAGACATTTGAATGCAAATGCCAACAGCACCATTACAAGTGAAACTACAGGAATTTACTTCTCATGCCGTTCGCTTTTCATGGTAAAGATACATGTTATATGCACGTTTCCGTTCACATGATGGCACCATGTGATTTTCTATGACGAAATGCCTGCAAAACATACCGTGCAAACTTGCCAGCGTATGAACCTACCCTAAGGGAACTACTCGGCAATGAGTATTTAGTACAGAAAAGGTTAATGTAACTATAAATATGTCGACTGGAGATGACGTTATCGCACAACGTTGAAACTTAAAGTGATGTAAAACACTCCGATGAGGTGTTCCGAACGGAATAAGACATAATCATGCCAAAATAAGTTATTTTCATATAGTTGATATCCAAATAGTTAGAAAACAGCTTCATTGTTATAAAAGAATTATACGCAGTGACTATTATTGGCGCAATCATTGCTCTAATCAAGTACGTTCATTTTACGTTTCATTAACGTACATGCTGTAATGTTTATGCCAGATAATGCGTCCCGAATAAAGTAGTAAATATTTACATTTGTGCGTAGTTCCAACGTTGTGTTCTCTGAAATGTGGTTGGAACTATCGACAATCTTAGTTCATAGCTACATTCTTCCAATGGGGATTATGTTTGGATACTAACTGTTTGCTTTTATTCAATGGTATAAGTTTATAATATGTATTTCAGATGGTGCATGTCTTCATTGTGCTTCCTGTATATGTTATGTATAGATACAGTATAGATAAAATAATAATAATAACTGGTCAGCAGGAGCTGGTGTCTCCAGAAAATAAAAGTTTCATATTTTGCCGCAATCTGGGACATAAATATTACTATGTTTTGATACTATATTTAAAACAATAAAACATTTGAATTGAAAATCTATCTTTGGAAGCCCATGAAGTGAAATATTATATATAAAAAAAATGTTGATCCGTTTATGTCACACATTTTACAGCAGTTAGTTTCAATGCACGGAGCAGTTATTACCCCGGAACCATGGGCGTAACTTTTCCGAAGGTTCGCTATTCCGACGGCTCTATATTCCGAAGGTTCGCTCTTCCAAAGGTTCGGTATTCCGAAGGTTTTTTTTCTCCATTTAATTCCATTATAAACGAGGACCTTTCCCCCTCGGCGGTCTTCCTTACAAACGTTGCACCATCTTAGTATGGACCTACGCCGGATTACGTGCGATTACCCCGCAATAATTGCAGTACTAAGTCGCATTCTAACACAGTGTGAGTTCCAAATCGCAGCCAGATGAATTCGTATGCTTTACCGTCTTCATGTCATGACATCACGAGTCATGTGGTGTTTTGTGATTTCGGAAAGGTACATGGCGAATATTCTGTGGCAAATATTCCGCCGTCGCCCATTAACTAAATTTTCCACAGTATATTCGCCATGTACCTTTCCGAAATCACAAAACACCACACTGTTATCCCCTAAATAAAATTATTGAAGATTGTAATTGCCTTTTTTTGCTAACATTAAATTAAATTAAATTAAATTAATTAAGTAAAATACAGTGAAATTATGTTTTTAATTATTTTTTATAACATTTTTGCGCACGTTGGCATCTCTCTGAGTGCATTCTAGTTAGTATGTCGTTTATTTGTTTTCGAAACGAATTTTTCGGCCCTATACATTGCGAAAACTCCCTATTGAAAACATAGCAAGATACACAAAAGATACACGGTCTTTCGTTGTTCCCACAATTCAAGTACATCAATTTATAATTTTTAGAGAACCGACACAAATTGACGATCAAACGCTTCCTGCAGGAGTATACCTCGTTCGTTCCTTGTTCGATGCAATTATAATTATATCATATTCGTATGATTGCATTTGGCCTTCTCACAAATCAGATTAAATGTCAGTTGGAGTCATTTCTATGAGCAATCTACGATCGTTATCCATTAAATGCATCTGTATTGTACACAAAATTATCAGTTTCTATACGATCGAATACCCTCGCACGATCGAATACCCTCGCATGCAATATTGACTTTTAGTTTGCATAATATCAACGTGTAATGACTCGCTGCATCCCATTGTTCTCAGAATATGCTATCGATGACGTACATTATACACGTGAGACGTACAAACATTCTACGTGACCTATATTATCCGTCCAGCTGAGGCAAATACAAATAAAGAAATAAAGGTAAAATACATATCACAACTTGAGAAGGCGCACGCAGAAAGGCGCGATTCCTCAATCAAGATTATTGCTATAAAGGGGGGGGTGTTATGACATAAATGCTCAAGGAGCTGCGCCAACCATCTCTTACGAGTCAGCAATGGGGAGATTGCATGCCTAAAGTATATTATTGAAATGAAATTTGACGATTATAAATACAATACAAATACATTTTTCCAGGTGATGTGTTTGATTACAAATACAATGTACAATACTTTTCTGAACGTAACAAAATACTTTTAATTTTACATCTGATACTTTGAAATGAAATAATGATTCATATTTAATTTTATCATAGTGTGCTTGATTAAAGATTAATAACATATAATCAACCTTAAAATTAAACTGACGTATGTGTCGGGTATTACCACACGGTTACCACAAGCGTGTATGTATGCTATTTGTAGGACGTGGTTCACATATGTGTATGTTTTTTCTCCCCATTTACTTTTTTTTTCATTAAATTTCACTATGTTTTGTCACACGTTGTATATACGTTAACATGCATATGTATCGCTCTTCAGAAATTGGAGGACAATAAAGGTATATATACATATTCAGGCAGTGACTGGAACAAAGGGGACGAAATACAATAAGTGCCGCCGACCTTATAGGGAGACATTCGAGTCGTCTGGGATATCATCATTATAGTGCTACACCTATATCATCACGCTGAAGTCATATTTTATATCAAGGGCGATGTGCATATACTGCAGAAACAAAGGAAACAGTCTGTGGCCATATCGGTGGATCCTCAGTGATATGTCATTTAATTATCTTAGCCATTTATTTGGAGATTTTGTCTCCAGAAGCATGCACATTCGATACACACTAAATTCAAAGATGGTAAATTAGCCTGAAATATAGTAAAACTTTTTTTTTATAGAAGACCGTTTTTTGAAATGATTATGGCACATTCACATTTACATCGCTACGATTAGATCAAATATGGCACCGCCATTGAAACGAAGAGACATTATTTGCCAGGATAAGGTGACCGACGGACCAAAAATGTATGGCAACATTATGCCAATCGTTTGAAATTCTGTTTTAGGACAAAGCAAATGCAAAGCTGTGTCGCTGTATACTGTCATTTACGACCAAGGCACATAACATTGAATTCCCAGTCAATTATGTCGTTAATTCTTTAGTTTTTAGTTCCCTCAAAGAAAAAATCATCCTTAATCCATTATTTACTAAATTGATTCACATATTTAGTTATTTAAGAATACATTGGATTGGTTTATTATTCATCTCTCCTCGGGTACCTACCAATTGCAAATTCAATGGAAAAGCTTAGCTGTAGACCAGAAATACCACTTTAAGCCACTCACATGTGTTGTGTATATCTGTGTTATATAACCAGACCTTGATCACTACATCTGCGCCAATGATATCAGGAAGACTGTGCTCGAGATTCCCTGGTGATATACTACACTGCGTTACCTCTGTTTGTAATCGTATCATAAACATATGATAGCATTTTCTCGCCAAATAGAAAAATAAAATCTTGAGGGGTTTTCGGGACAATAAGCAGACGACAGATAACACGAGAACAGAAAAAGTCCTAATTTGCCGAGGGAAATGTTCAGGTAATAAGTACAACAAACAACCTATGCATGGTCGTTTATTGAACTTATCATCTGAACACACCATAGGGAACTACACGTCGATGAGAATTTAGTAAAGAAATGGCTAAAAGTCACTTCCTAATATTAGTAGAGTTAGCTTGACCGGAGTCAACACTCTACAGTACATACATCATGTGACCAACTATCGCTGTGGTGATTGCCATGTTACCTGTTCTGATTGATCATGTTAAATCCCCAGCGATCTGTTCCATATCGTAATTACCGACAGCGATGATTGTCTCATGCTTTCTGAGTAAATCAATCATGTCATACAAAGAGATGTAAATCAGCAGGCTTCTCGTGGATTTATACGAGGTGTATACGCTAGTATGCAGATTGTTGTGTGTGAGAATGTGCCCACATTGGACGATCATAAATCGCAAATTAATGGTGTTATTACGGTAATTGTAACGTGTGTTCTCAGTCTCGTCGTAACGAAGAATCAATACGTACGGCGGGTGTGACTAATTACCGCCCGGGGACCGCCCGGGACCGCCCGGGACCGCCCGGGCGGCCCAACGAGCCCGTGGACACAATATCTCGACGGTATAACGTAGCGACATGCCACCTGAGGGCAACATAGACAAATTTACTCGCTCGCTCGTCTCCGGCCGGTCATATTAACCCCACAAATGCCGATATTGGCTAAAATAGCCTGGGTGATTACTGGTGTCTTCGTGTGTGTTCAGACAGATTATTTTGGTGATTCTCGGTAGTGCAATAAGTGCAATACACCTGAGTGTAAATTCCATGTATTGACTCGTTGACGCGTCCACGGCCGATGTTATTAACCCCTCAAATTCCGGTAAAATAGTGTATAAACAAAAGAACCTTGGAACCGCCCGGGACCGCCCGGGCGGCCCCATGGGCCCGTGGACACTATATCTCGACTTTATAACATAGCGACATACCCCACGAGGTCAACCTACAAAATGTTACTCCCTCGCTCGACCCCGGCCGGCGTTATTAACCCCTCAAAATCCGACAAAATGGTATATAGACAAAAAGAACATTGGGACCGCCCGGGACCGCCCGGGTGGCCCCACGTGCCCGTGGACACAATATCTCGACGTTATAACGTAGCGACATACCCCATGAGGTCAACCTAGAAAATGTTACTCGCTCGCTCGACCCCGGCCGGTGTTATTAACCCCTCAAAATCCAACAAAATGGTATATAAACAAAAAGAACATTGGGACCACCCGGGAGGCCCTATGGGCTCGTGTACACTATATCTCGACGTTATAACGTAGCGACATACCCCATGAGGTCAACCTAGAAAATGGTACTCGCTCGCTCGACCCCGGCCGGTGTTATTAACCCCTAAAAACCGGCAAAATGGTATATAGACAAAAAGAACATTGGGACCGCCCGGGACCGCCCGGGTGGCCCCACGTGCCCGTGGACACAATATCTCGACGTTATAACGTAGCGACATACCCCACGAGGTTAACCTACAAAATGTTACTCGCTCGCTCGACTCCGGCCGGTGTTATTAACCCCTCAAAATCCGATAAAATGGTATATAAACAAAAAGAACATTGGGACCGCCCGAAACCGCCCGGGAGGCACAATGGGCCCGTGGACACTATATCTCGACGTTATAACGTAGCGACATACCCCACGAGATCAACATACAAAATGTTGCTTGCTCGCTCGACTCCGGCCGGTGTTATTAACCCCTCAAAATCCGATAAAATGGTATATAAACAATAAGAACATTGGGACCCCCCGGGACCGCCCGGGAGGCCCCATGGGCACGTGGACACTATATCTCGACGTTATAACATAGCGACATACCCCACCTAGAAAATGATTCTCGCTCGCTCGACCCCGGCCGGTGTTATTAACCCCTCAAAATCCGACAAAATGGTATATAAACAAAAAGAACATTGGGACCGCCCGGGAACGCCCTGGAGGTCACATGGGCCCGTGGACACTATATCTCGACGTTATAACGTAGCGACATACCCCACGAGGTCAACCTAAAAAATGGTACTCGCTCGCTCGACTCCGGCCGGTGTTATTAACCCCTCAACATCCGATAAAATGGTATATAATCAAAAAACATTGGGACCGCCCGGGAGGCCCTATGGGCTCGTGTACACTATATCTCGACGTTATAACGTAGCGACATACCCCATGAGGTCAACCTAGAAAATGGTACTCGCTCGCTCGACCCCGGCCGGTGTTATTAACCCCTAAAAACCGGCAAAATGGTATATAGACAAAAAGAACATTGGGACCGCCCGGGACCGCCCGGGTGGCCCCACGTGCCCGTGGACACAATATCTCGACGTTATAACGTAGCGACATACCCCACGAGGTCAACCTACAAAATGTTACTCGCTCGCTCGACTCCGGCCGGTGTTATTAACCCCTCAAAATCCGATAAAATGGTATATAAACAAAAAGAACATTGGGACCGCCCGAAACCGCCCGGGAGGCACAATGGGCCCGTGGACACTATATCTCGACGTTATAACGTAACGACATACCCCACGAGATCAACATACAAAATGTTGCTTGCTCGCTCGACTCCGGCCGGTGTTATTAACCACTCACAATCCGATAAAATGGTATATAAACAATAAGAACATTGGGACCCCCGGGACCGCCCGGGAGGCCCCATGGGCACGTGGACACTATATCTCGACGTTATAACATAGCGACATACCCCACCTAGAAAATGATACTCGCTCGCTCGAACCCGGCCGGTGTTATTAACCCCTCAAAATCCGACAAAATGGTATATAAACAAAAAGAACATTGGGACCGCCCGGGAACGCCCGGGAGGCCACATGGGCCCGTGGACACTATATCTCGACGTTATAACGTAGCGACAAATACCCCACGAGGTCAACCTAAAAAATGGTACTCGCTCGCTCGACTCCGTCCGGTGTTATTAACCCCTCAACATCCGATAAAATGGTATATAAACAAAAAGAACATTGGGACCGCCCGGGAGGCCCTATGGGCTCGTGTACACTATATCTCGACGTTATAACGTAGCGACATACCCCATGAGGTCAACCTAGAAAATGGTACTCGCTCGCTCGACCCCGGCCGGTGTTATTAACCCCTAAAAACCGGCAAAATGGTATATAGACAAAAAGAACATCGGGACCGCCCGGGACCGCCCGGGTGGCCCCACGTGCCCGTGGACACAATATCTCGACGTTATAACGTAGCGACATACCCCACGAGGTCAACCTACAAAATGTTACTCGCTCGCTCGACTCCGGCCGGTGTTATTAACCCCTCAACATCCGATAAAATGGTATATAATCAAAAAACATTGGGACCGCCCGGGAGGCCCTATGGGCTCGTGTACACTATATCTCGACGTTATAACGTAGCGACATACCCCATGAGGTCAACCTAGAAAATGGTACTCGCTCGCTCGACCCCGGCCGGTGTTATTAACCCCTAAAAACCGGCAAAATGGTATATAGACAAAAAGAACATTGGGACCGCCCGGGACCGCCCGGGTGGCCCCACGTGCCCGTGGACACAATATCTCGACGTTATAACGTAGCGACATACCCCACGAGGTCAACCTACAAAATGTTACTCGCTCGCTCGACTCCGGCCGGTGTTATTAACCCCTCAAAATCCGATAAAATGGTATATAAACAAAAAGAACATTGGGACCGCCCGAAACCGCCCGGGAGGCACAATGGGCCCGTGGACACTATATCTCGACGTTATAACGTAACGACATACCCCACGAGATCAACATACAAAATGTTGCTTGCTCGCTCGACTCCGGCCGGTGTTATTAACCACTCACAATCCGATAAAATGGTATATAAACAATAAGAACATTGGGACCCCCGGGACCGCCCGGGAGGCCCCATGGGCACGTGGACACTATATCTCGACGTTATAACATAGCGACATACCCCACCTAGAAAATGATACTCGCTCGCTCGAACCCGGCCGGTGTTATTAACCCCTCAAAATCCGACAAAATGGTATATAAACAAAAAGAACATTGGGACCGCCCGGGAACGCCCGGGAGGCCACATGGGCCCGTGGACACTATATCTCGACGTTATAACGTAGCGACAAATACCCCACGAGGTCAACCTAAAAAATGGTACTCGCTCGCTCGACTCCGTCCGGTGTTATTAACCCCTCAACATCCGATAAAATGGTATATAAACAAAAAGAACATTGGGACCGCCCGGGAGGCCCTATGGGCTCGTGTACACTATATCTCGACGTTATAACGTAGCGACATACCCCATGAGGTCAACCTAGAAAATGGTACTCGCTCGCTCGACCCCGGCCGGTGTTATTAACCCCTAAAAACCGGCAAAATGGTATATAGACAAAAAGAACACTGGGACCGCCCGGGACCGCCCGGGTGGCCCCACGTGCCCGTGGACACAATATCTCGACGTTATAACGTAGCGACATACCCCACGAGGTCAACCTACAAAATGTTACTCGCTCGCTCGACTCCGGCCGGTGTTATTAACCCCTCAAAATCCGATAAAATGGTATATAAACAAAAAGAACATTGGGACCGCCCGAAACCGCCCGGGAGGCACCATGGGCCCGTGGACACTATATCTCGACGTTATAACATAGCGACATACCCCACGAGGTCAACCTACAAAATGTTACTCCCTCGCTCGACCCCGGCCGGCGCTATTAACCCCTCAAAATCCGACAAAATGGTATATAAACAAAAAGAACATTGGGACCGCCCGGGACCGCCCGGGAGGCCCCATGGGCCCATGGACACTATATCGCGACGTTATAACGTAGCGACATACCCCACGAGGTCAACCTACAAAATTGTACTCGCTCGCTCGACTCCGGCCGGCGTTATTAACCCCTCAAAATCCGACAAAATGGTATATAGACAAAAAGAACATCGGGACCGCCCGGGACCGCCCGGGTGGCCCCACGTGCCCGTGGACACAATATCTCGACGTTATAACATAGCGACATACCCCACCTAGAAAATGGTACTCGCTCGCTCGACCCCGGCCGATGTTATTAACCCCTCAAAATCCGACAAAATGGTATATAGACAAAAAGAACATTGGGACCGCCCGGGACCGCCCGGGTGGCCCCACGTGCCCGTGGACACAATATCTCGACGTTATAACGTAGCGACATACCCCATGAGGTCAACCTAGAAAATGTTACTCGCTCGCTCGACTCCGGCCGGTGATATTAACCCCTAAAAATCCGACAAAATGGTATATAAACAAAAAGAACATTGGGACCGCCCGGGACCGCCCGGGAGGCCCCATGGGCCCATGGACACTATATCGCGACGTTATAACGTAGCGACATACCCCACGAGGTCAACCTACAAAATTGTACTCGCTCGCTCGACTCCGGCCGGCGTTATTAACCCCTCAAAATCCGATAAAATGGTATATAGACAAAAAGAACATTGGGACCGCCCGGGACCGCCCGGGTGGCCCCACGTGCCCGTGAACACAATATCTCGACGGTATAACGTCGCGACATGCCACCTGAGGGCAACATAGAAAAATTTACTCGCTCGCTCGTCTCCGGTCGGTCATATTAACCCCACAAATGCCGATATTGGCTAAAAGAGCCTGGGTGATTACTGGTGTCTTCGTGTGTTTTCAGACAGATTATTTTGGTGATTCTTGGTAGTGCAATAAGTGCAATACACCTGAGTGTTATTTCCATGTATTGACTCGTTGACGCGTCCACGGCCGATGTTATTAACCCCTCAAATTCCGGTAAAATAGTGTATAAACAAAAGAACCTTGGAACCTTTTTCAATGAGAGCTTCTCCAAAACGCCGCGACGACGATTCCCTAGCGATTTTACCATTAGATGGGAAGTTTGAGCTCAATCGAGTCAGCCGTTTTCAATTCTATCGAGGACACATATATATACGAAGTCTCAAAATATATAGTATAGACTAGCAGGTTAGCCCGCCACTGGCCGCGTTCGGGGGGGGGGAAACGTTACCCCCCCCCCCCCCACAAACCAAATCAGATCGCATATATTTGTTCGCAGGTCTATCTCCACTTATAGAAATTGAAAAGTCACTATTTAAGGTTCGACTAGTCTAATCTAACGCACCAATTTATACATGCCTGGAATATTATCATATTATGACCAATACAGAGCGTTTATTGATCGTATTTGCCCCTTTAAGTCGTCTGAAGTCAACAGCATCTATAACTCTTGACACGCTGTGGGCTAATTTTACCCACATGTTTCAATTGTCACCGATCAGATTGCAACAATTTTGGTTATAAATTTAATTATTTTATTTTACCAATACTTAGTGCCCTTTTCTCTTGACACGCCATGGGCCAATTTTACCCACATGTTTCAATTTTCACCGATTAGATTTCAACTATTTTGGTTATATAATTAATGTTTTTATTTTATTAATAATTAGTGCCCTTTTAAGACATCTGATGTCAACTGGACATGTATAATATGATTTTCCTGCATGGTCAAAGTACCTCCCCATATTGCAACCCAACCCACGACCTTTTGGGCAAGGACTGAAAACATTATTCCCGGTGATGGAGGTCATCATACTCTCCATATGTGGAGCAAATAAAGAAAATATATAATATGTAATATGGTCATATAAAATATATTGACTCACCTTCAGCTTCAGTAGAGCAGACGGAACACGGATACAGCACCATGGATGGAAGCGTGAATCGAATACGTGGTCGCATGATTTTAAGATATTTAAAATTATATTTTATTTTTAATTCACACACGATTATATATAATCTACCCCATAACGTAATATCGTGTGATTGGTCGGTAAGCAAATTAAGTACACGGGTTTCCAATATCACAAATACTCTCTTCGTCATCTTGATCGTTATTGTCTAGCACCAAGAAGATTTTGGGATTACGACCATTTTCGATTGCAATAAAAACACGGAAACCTCATCGCAAATCTCCGCTGTTGTCACGAGATTACCTGTTCGTCTTCCCCAAGTGTTATGAAAACACAGTTTCGGTTTAAATCCGCCAATATGTCTTCTGATTATTGTGAAGTGGTTAATGTATACAATATAACAATTGCGATACCGTTTTACTGCTAATTGATATCAACACATTCAAACAGCTGCCGCGGCTCTCTTCAGACAAGCAGTTGCTGTCGAAATCAACACAATTACACCCGCTCGTGTCAAAATATAAAAATTATAGGTGTAAAGTTATTAATTTTTATTGAAAACATTCAAGAAAATTGCGATATTTACGATCATGTAGAGCCGAATATTTATGGTGATACGGTATTTTGTGTTGACGCGTCAGCGAGTCAATATCTGGAAGTCACTATCGGTGGTATTGCACTACCATGCATCATCAAAATATGCTGTTTGAAATCAAAAGAAGACACCGAGCTGTCCGTGCCCTCTTATCCAATATTGGATTTTTAGGGGTTAATAATACCGACCGGAGTCGAGTGAGCGAGTAAGATTTTCTAGGTTGACCTCGTGGGGTATGTCGCTACGTTATAATGTCGAGATATAGTGTCCACGGGCCCATGGGGCCTCCCGGGCGGTCCCGGGCGGGTCCCAATGTTCTTTTTGTTTATATACCATTTTATCGGATGTTGAGGGGTTAATAACACCGGCCGGGGTCGAGCGAGCGAGTACCATTTTGTAGGTTGACCTCGTGGGGTATGTCGCTACGTTATAACGTCGAGATATAGTGTCCACGGGCCCATGGGGCCTCCCGGGCGGTCCCGGGCGGTCCCAATGTTCTTATTGTTTATATACCATTTTATCGGATGTTGAGGGGTTAATAACACCGGCCGGGGTCGAGCGAGCGAGTACCATTTTGTAGGTTGACCTCGTGGGGTATGTCGCTACGTTATAACGTCGAGATATAGTGTCCACGGCCCATGGGGCCTCCCGGGCGTTCCCGGGCGGGTCCCAATGTTCTTATTGTTTATATACCATTTTATCGGATGTTGAGGGGTTAATAACACCGGCCGGGGTCGAGCGAGCGAGTACCATTTTGTAGGTTGACCTCGTGGGGTATGTCGCTACGTTATAACGTCGAGATATAGTGTCCACGGGCCCATGGGGCCTCCCGGGCGGTCCCGGGCGGTCCCAATGTTCTTTTTGTTTATATACCATTTTATCGGATTTTGAGGGGTTAATAACACCGGCCGGAGTCGAGCGAGCGAGTAACAGTTTATAGGTTGTCCTCGTGGGGTATGTCGCTACGTTATAACGTCGAGATATTGTGTCCACGGGCACGTGGGGCCACCCGGGCGGTCCCGGGCGGTCCTAATGTTCTTTTTGTCTATTTACCATTTTATCGGATTTTGAGGGGTTAATAACACCGGCCGGGGTCGAGCGAGCGAGTACCATTTTCTAGGTTGACCTCATGGGGTATGTCGCTACGTTATAACGTCGAGATATAGTATCCACGAGCCCATGGGGCCTCCCGGGCGGTCCCAATGTTATTTTTGTTTATATACCATTTTATCGGATGTTGAGGGGTTAATAACACCGGCCGGAGTCGAGCGAGCGAGTACCATTTTGTAGGTTGACCTCGTGGGGTATGTCGCTACGTTATAACGTCGAGATATAGTGTCCACGGGCCCATGGGGCCTCCCGGGCGGTCCCGGGCGGTCCCAATGTTATTTTTGTTTATAAACCATTTTGTTGGATTTTGGGGGGTTAATAACACCGGCCGGGGTCGAGCGAGCGAGTAACATTTTCTAGGTTGACCTCATGGGGTATGTCGCTACGTTATAACGTCGAGATATTGTGTCCACGGGCACGTGGGGCCACCCGGGCGGTCCCGGGCGGTCCTAATGTTCTTTTTGTCTATTTACCATTTTATCGGATTTTGAGGGGTTAATAACGCCGGCCGGGGTCGAGCGAGGGAGTAACATTTTGTATGTTGACCTCGTGGGGTATGTCGCTATGTTATAACGTCGAGATATAGTGTCCACGGGCCCATGGGGCCGCCCGGGCGGTCCCGGGCGGTTCCAAGGTTCTTTTGTTTATACACTATTTTACCGGAATTTGAGGGGTTAATAACATCGGCCGTGGACGCGTCAACGAGTCAATACATGGAATTAACACTCAGGTGTATTGCACTTATTGCACTACCGAGAATCACCAAAATAATCTGTCTGAACACACACGAAGACACCAGTAATCACCCAGGCTCTTTTAGCCAATATCGGCATTTGTGGGGTTAATATGACCGGCCGGAGACGAGCGAGCGAGTAAATTTTTCTATGTTGCCCTCAGGTGGCATGTCGCTACGTTATACCGTCGAGATATTGTGTCCACGGGCTCGTTGGGCCGCCCGGGCGGTCCCGGGCGGTCCCCGGGCGGTCCCCGGGCGGTCCCGGGCGGTCCCCGGGCGGTAATTAGTCACACCGCGTACGGCAGTAGAAGTGATCGGGCGCCAATTGTGTTGGTGTAACCTGTGGTATGGCCGTCATCTTGCATGAATAGCGTCAGTTGTATAACCTTCGACAACTGTGATTTCAAGGGCGCTATCATTGTAGATGTGTATACCTGCGCACGCCTGCACATGCACGAGACTAGATAGAAATTGTGTAAGCTTCTCTACATTATGCAGGGGTGATAGGAAGACAGTCGTCGTGTACACGACTAGATATAAATTGAAGCCTTCTCTACATAATGTCTGGGTGATGGGAAGACAGTCAGTCATGACTATATCACCCCTAAAAATATGCATATATAGTCTATTATATTTATTTGTAATTGTACTTTCCATGTGTGTATATAATAAATAAAATTATGCTATCCTAATGTAATAATAAAACCGTAATTGGAACGGATTGTTGTTAGTAATTGCCTGATATGGTTGAAATAAATAGTGTTGTGCCTAAGAGAATGAATTTCTGCCCCTTTGGAAAGTTTTTGTTATCTATCTGGAGTTCTTATATAAGTACATATATTGAGTGTATTTACACGAACTTGTACCCATTTGAACCCATTGACACAACACCAAGGGGCAATCACATCTACTAGCTTTCGTTTGATATTTCAAAAATTATGTGACGCCTGAAAGGGGAGTATTATATCTTTATAACTAGTAATTATAATTGTCTGGATTTGATTGCGTTCGGAGTTTGCATGGGTTAGTTAATTTGGGTTTATCGTAGTTTCATCTGGAAATTATCGGCCACGAATTGTGTGAGTGTAAACTGTGGTATGGCCATGTAATTGCACAAACATCGTAAGCTGTATAGTCTTCGAGAACTCCGATTTCAAGGGGTATTATTGTAGGATTGTACCTATATATGTGGACTACACATGTCTGCACAAGACAAAATAGACATTATAGCCTTTTCTACATGATGCAACAATAAAATCGTAATTGCCACCGTGTGTTGTTAGCATTTGCCTGATATAGTCGAAATGGATAGCGTTGTGTCCAAACGAATAAATTTCTTCCCCTTTGGAAGGTTTTTGTTAACAATCTGGAGTCGTTATATAGGTATATTTATTGTATTTACATGCACTTTTACCGATTTGAACCCACTGACGAAACACAAAGGGGCAGTCACATCTACTAGGTTTCATTTGAGGTTTAAACATTGATATGGCGCATCAAAGGGGAGTATTGTATATTAAATATAATCACATTGTAATTGTCCGCATTTTATTGCGTTCAGGGTTTCTGTTGGTTTATTTGTGTTTATCGTCGATTCAGCTGCGATTCTAAATCACGTCATTTTTATGGGTAAATGAGAGACCAGAATCAGTTTGGCAGCAATGGTCTGCCACGAGTTGTGCGAGTGAAATATGTGGTAGGGCCGCCATCGTGCATGAATAACGTCAACTGTAACGCCAGCTGCTAATAAACAACATCGTACCTGGCGTTAGGCTACAGGGTGGGACGAAAACGAAGTAATCACTAGTTAACAATTCCATTCCTAAAACTTAGGAAAATCGAATTCAGATTGCTCTAAGACATGCAGGTTAAAACATGTCATATATAAATAGTGTCATAATTTCGATCAAATTGCAAATTGAAGCCACAACAGGGCCGAAGATGGCAAACCGACCATATACCTGCAGGGGTGTCTAGATGGAAAACATGTAAAGTTAGGAAATTTAGTGTCAGCCGAAAATAATCAATGGACGGGGTTTCAGATCAGCGATTTTTATTGGACTATCTACATTTCCATCGTTTACATAACACGAATTCGATCCACAGTGCAAATAGAGCGAATACGCCTCAATCATGACTCTCTTAGCACAAAGTCGAACAATGAAATGCGATGGACTGCATGTCTAAAGCTAGGCACGTATACCTGCGTATTATCGTATGCGTTTATACGTATGCGAAAAACGTATGCGAATTTACGCACGAAACCGATAGGATAATAACGCAGGTATGTGCACCTGCCTCAAGCGTGACGAATCATTTCTCCAAGATGACTTCATCGAGTGATGAAGAGTTTTTCCTCCTCTTGGTTTACCAGCATCTTCGCAAGAGAAATAACAGAATAATGTGGGAACATCCTATTGCTAAGAAACACAAAGAGCAAGTGGCCATTCAGAACCTGATTATCAGGGATCTGTATGATGATGAAGAATGATTTGTAGATTACTTCAGATTGAAGAGAGCAATTTTCCCAGGTGTTTCATCTCATTGAACCAGCCATAAGGAGAAGCCTACAAATGTGAGAGAAGTATTATGTCCCCGACAAAGGCTGGCCATATGTATAGGATAAGTTTATATTTTGAGAATTAATTATTTGTATTTCCAAAAAATTTATCAACGAACAGGTGTGAAAGCTTTTAAAATGTTACCAAAAAAATCTTTCATTTGAAGCTTCAATCTAAACTAATACAAAATATACCTGTATGTGGAACTTATTCAAACTACCATAATATAGTGCAATAGGAATTCTCAGTTTTTTTTACACGTTAGCTATACGCATCGAATCGGTAATCAAATCTTGTGTCATAGGTTCACTGGAGCTTTGTGACATGGAGTGCACATGCGATCCCATATTATATGGCGAATGTGGTGTTGATTGTGAATCGAAACCGTACTGCATCTGCGGTTGCTGTTGCATATGTGGTTGCTGGTGAGCATGGAGATGCATGCCCAATATTACACCATAATACAAATATCTTGATTATTCGGATACGAAAATCGTATCCGATGACGCATACGACCCAATTTTTGGTAGTATGCGTTATTCCCACCCGATTGTCATATAAAATAATCGTTGTCGCATGTATGTGTCCTGGTCAATTGAAAATCATATGTTGGTAGTCGACGAAAACGGATGCTACTTACGCATACGTAAATCGGATGCATTTACGCAGCTATGTGGGCCTAGCCAATGGCTACGGTCACACCATCGTACGTCAAGCATCCTATTTGTGATACGTCAGTCGTATACGCCATCGGATTGGAATGAAAACTATTGCTTTCCGTTGGTGACGTCACACCTTCGTGTACTCTAAAATTTCCAATTACAATGCTCCTGTCAGTCCGAATAAAATGGAATATACTCCATTTTTTTAAGGACCGAATTCAATCGTATACGATTTTTAATAATAATAAATAAATGTATAGCATTTTTAAAGCGCCTTATCTCAAGAGGCCCAAAGCGTTCAATGATACAACAAATGACAGAGCTCCTACACATTCCAACACATGCGCACATACACGCCAACAGTATAACTACAATGAAGTAAATCAAAATTCATATGGAAATCAGGATGAAAGCTGAGTATATTGTATAAAACAATGCTGGGAAAATGTGGTTAGTTTTTGGTCGTCGTCGTTGCCATTATGAAGTTTAAATATATACGTTTTGAGTTGTTTTGAAAGATTCATAAGGAGAAAAATTCCTAAGTGTAAGCGGGAGTGAATTCCAAATGTCTGGGTCGTAGCATTTAAAAGATTTAACGACGATAATTAACCAGGTCACGTTTGGGGGCAGCAAGTACTATTTTATCAGCAGACCTTTACCAGGTATACATATATGGCATGAACGAAGAGATTCGATATATAAGGGAGAGGCGAGAGACAGTAAAATTTCTTACAAATTTGTATAAACATTGACTTAATACTCGCTGTACTGTGGTCATCATTGTTTAACTTTTTTGTTTTTACTTCCTCCCAAGAATTCAAGCATTTGTGTGCATGCATCGTGATAAATGTTATGCGTCGGGTCGTATAGGTGAACGTATTTTCTGACGCTATACGGATAAGATCCTCGATCAGATTTATATCATTCTCTTCCTCTTTTTGGGTACTTTAAGAATAACCTATAAAAGTTGATTGATTGATTGATTGAAGGTTTAATGTCGTTTCAGCCGCCAAGGCATATCAAGACAGGAACCTCTAAAAGATAAACACAGCATACGTAATATAGCGATACCACGCACAATCCGTTAATGTATCGAGAAACGGATCATTTTTAGGCCGAGGCAATAAATGAAATTGCCGGATGCGTTTTCCTGACATGTGTGAAAGGTCCAAAGATATTATCAATTCTTAAACGCATCCGGAAAACTCCACCGGAAAAGTGTAAAAGCGGCTTTACTTTCCGCCAATAGAAAGGTCACTCGTATCCATGTATGACATGCTGGGACTAATATGGATTATTATAGATGTTATATTAGTCCAAGCTGTAAGGAATAAGCAACCCACGCGTAAGCGTTAAGCAACTTAATCGTCGATCTTATCTAGGTTGCCAGTGACATGAAGTATGACGGCGCGGACATAACGTCACGTTTAACAAATATAAGTCCTGTTTTACGATACAAGCGCGTCACCGACATCCCCCATCCCACGCCATTCATCTTTCGTAATCAGATTTGATCCCCTCTGACACATTTTACTGCCGGTTTCTGGCGATAATAAACAATAATGAACGTTGGGTGATTGATTAATCGCGGTTTGATTTAGTCGCCCCGGCTATTTACATTTTCCTATGTCCATCTTCTATATCGACTCATGGTCAAGTGGTACTGCTAATATGCTATGATGCTTGTGGAACTGCTGAATTGCTATGATGCGGGTAGGCCAAACTGATGCCGTTACGAAACAATACCGTTGTTTTATTTTTAAGTTATCATTTTCGACGTGTTTGGCTAATCCGAGCGATTTAAGAAAAAAACAGTGTGTGTATGAAACATTCAAGAACATATATATTTTTGAAAAATATAATAACGCCTGCGCTAACGACGTGAATAACCATCTTGATTATAGTCGAATTTCAACAACTACTATAACCAGTACTAAACATATTTCGCAATAAATATTTTTTGAATGATTGATACGGATAATGGCTTTTCCTGGATATGTTCTGATTATCGGAACACCGTGAAAAAGACAAATTAAAAAAATATAAAGGTACCTTTTATTATAAACATCGTCAGTTTGCCATAACAGCATCATATCACATTAGCAGGACCACTTAACCAAGGGTAATATCATTATATATAACCGGGGGGTGGAGGACACGTTAATGTGTTATCGTGATCGGTATAAAAACGTCGATCATGCCACACTTCGTGCTAACAGGTTGCGTGATATACAGACAGTGACTGGAAGTAACCTGATTATACTGAACAATATTACATTATCTCAGCACCACTTTGTGGTCAGTATTATCGACCGCTATTTGGGTTTATATCACGCCTTGGTAGCTAATACACGGATATGTATCAGATTATTTATTCATACAGTTTGGCGATTTAGATTCCATTAATGGTTCAGCTTCTGAAACCACCTTTCTCTTACTGGGTCACATGTGTACATGGCGACCTACGCAGAAGAGGTAGAGAAAAGGACGGAGACTGATTCAACCCGAAATCAATTATCCATACATGATGTATATCTTGCAGGTTTCCTTATATGTGTACAGTGCATGTGCATGTACCCTTGCGTGTATTGGTTGGTCGGTTAGGTGTAGTGTTGTTCAAGTCGCTATTTGCTATAAAACGACATTATGCCATTATTGTTGGACGATGATAGACCTCGACAATGGTTAGGGTTAGTTGTACTATACTAAACTACGACATTGTTCGTAGAAGAAACCACCGGCACCCGCGATAGTAAATGACAGATATGTTTTATTCCCGATTTCTTGAAACGGACGTGTGAACACCCGACACAGGGACAATTATAAATAACCCGACCCGGGGACAACCCGGCCCAGGGTTATTTTGGGTCGGGTAGTCTCGATTTTCATGGCGGGCTGGCCCATATTTTCTGTAAATATTTGTTATTGCATTTGCACTATTTTTCTTCATATTTTCTTCGAAATGTGAGATTTCTATTATAAAACACCAATTAAAGAAACATTTAATTTTCGAGTCAATGAGTATTTCTTTTATCGTGCCTTGATATGCGGTTTTGATAACAATCTATGCCATACCATATGGTTAAAGTACTATAATTCATCAGCATTTGAAACGTCTGTGTCTCAGAAGATGCCCATAGAGAAACAGAAAACAGCTTAAATCATAGACAGATTTTCCCCGTTATGACTCTCCGAATGCAATAGAATTCGAATTAAAATGTATTTTCAATGGAAGGGGAATAACTCCATATATTAATATTTAGCGTTATTCCCCTTCCATTGCAAATAATGAAACTTGAGCACAGAGCACCAAGTCGGTATGTAAACAAAAACATGTTCACATTTTATTACACCGACTAAGTTGAAAATACAATGTTTTGGAGCTTCCACTTTCATATGGTTTATAAAATGGCATATATTTTATATAAACTTATCTGGGGGTTCGAAAACAAAGCCTTTAAAGACATATTATGGACTTGTTCGGGTCCGTGAAACTGATAAGTTAGCATTCAGGCGCTATGCCAACTGGAGGAATGTAGCATTTCAGTAACATCGCCGAAAATTTCTAGCAAATCGACCGTATACCACTCCATAGAAACCGTCGTCTGAACTGCCCTCAAATGTAAATATTTACTACTCGATTCGGGACGCAACCATCTGCGATCAACTAACGAACACGATTTCACCATCGAGAATCACTGCAATTAATTAATATATATAAGAATGACGATGTGTGTCGCCAATTTGGATATATTTGTAAAAATGACTACTTTGAAAAAGAGTATTCTCCATTTCTATCTGATCACCCTACCGGAGTGTTTCACATCACTTTAAATACTCCATTTCTGAGTTGCCGATAATTGTCCTCAGTTCTTTAGTTGCAGATATCCGATTTATTTTTCTGGTTCAATATCTGAACTTGAAAGGTAGGTTTGGGTGTACTTGTTGCCCCTGGGTCGGGTTGTCCCTGGGTCGGGTTTCCCTGGGTCGGGTTGCCCCTGGGTCGGGTTGTGGGTTGCCCCTGGGGCGGGTTGCCCCGGATATGGCTGTCACGGGTCGGGTTGTTCCTTTGTCGTTGTCTCTGGATCGGGTTGCCACTGGGTCGGTTTTCACTGGGTTTGGTTGTCCCCGGGTCGGGTTGTCCCTGTGTCGGGTTGCCACGGATATGGCTGTCCCGGGTCGTGTTGTCCCCGTGTTTGGTTGTCCCCGGGTTTGGGTTGTCCCTGGGTCGTGTTTTTTCCGGATATAGCTGTCCCGGGTCGTGTTGTCACCGGGTTTGGTTGTCCCCGGGTTGGTTTTCCTGGGTCGGGTTGTCCCCGGGTTGGGTTGTCATCGGATCGGGATGTCCCCGGGTTGGGTTTTTCTCGGGTTGGGTTGTCCCGGATATGACTTTCCTGGGTCGTGTTGTCCCAGAGTTGGGTTGTCCCTGGGTCGGGTTTTCCCCGGATCGTGTTGTCCTGGGTCGTGTTGTCCCGCGCTTGAGAGTTCGTACTATAGTTTCAGCATAATGTGTTATATCTTCCAATCTTCGACACAGATCGTCTTCGAATAACATCCATTTATGTCTCAACCAAATTGAAATGGGGTAATATTAATGCAAGAATTTGAGAATGTGTTGTTGGGGAAAACCATTCCATTGTCCTCTTTTTGTTCTTTTATTGAATCACGTTCATTGAGGGCAGTGCAGTATTGATTGTGCCTTACTTTTGAACAGTTGATGCCTGCGATAGCGACACACTATGCTAAATACAGAATTTATTCCTGAGTGTCATCCGGAATCGGAGACCCGCTAAATTCTTGAGAATCATCAAAAGAAGTGCTGTCAATAATAAAATCGTAACAAGCTTGACTTGGGGCTATAGAGACTGGGGGCTGGATATTGGCTATTTTCTAACCTGTCAACATCGTAACAGGATCAACGTAATCGGTGATGATAAAGCTGGCGATACAATTCTTTGGCAGAGAAATTCAATTTATTTCTCTTGTAAACTGATGGGCGAAGCATAATCTGCACTCGTTCAATCGGGTCGCGTGATTAAGTATTTGAGTCAACTGTGAATGTGTATGACTGTGCGAACTGTTTTGAAACAACTGTACCAATATGAACTTTGTTAAATGCAAGAACGATATTATGATACATGATGTAATAAATCCAGAAGAGAAATATGACGTATTTTGCATATATAGTATTGGCTCGATTTTTACGCATTCTATAAGTCTCGATATGTTATGCTTTCTACCTTCCGTTATACATGTATATTACATACATAGGCTGTATTACTTTTATTTCTTATTGAGTCTCACCTACTTCACGCGTAATATTTCACCTCACCCAGAAATGGTGCCCTTTGATTGGTCGAGAGCTGTGTTCTAAATTGTGTAGTATCCTGATAAATTTAGCAAACTAATATACCAAACTAGCATGCAAAAACCTGTGACCATGCAGAGCAACAATCTCGAAAACAGATATACATATACACGTATGTGTCGACCAATATACTTGACTTGAAACGTATTTTATTTGCAAATAATACAAAAGGGATCGGGGCACAAGTTTTTTTCAACTTATGAAGCCCCTCTCCCAATACAATCGATTTAGATACAAAATGTTTACAAAATGACAGCTGAACAGATTTACATGCATGATTGAGTTATTTTATTGTGATTGATGTAGTGCCTTCCAGAGCATATTGCTATATGGGTTATAGCTGGTTTGGTAGCTATAACATTTGGTGGGGTTTGTTTGATTTGTGTTCGTCTTAACTAATGTTGGAGCAAGGTTTTGTGCAAAGGGGTATTTTCTTCATATATATATGTTAGTCAAGTGTTAGTCAGCTACCCTGGAAGACAGTACATGCGGTAGATAAAGGTAATAGAGAACTGGTGATTGAGTGGGGGAGTAGGTCAATAAGTGGAGAGCCAGTAGATTACTAAACTGCGTAGTTCCTATATTTACCGGTGTACTTAGACAATATACTAAGGCGTACCATTTGAAATTAAAATTACTGTGAAAACTGTTTTCACGGGAATGACGCTAACTTGAGAAGTGCTTAAAATACATTTCCTAACTGTTTGGACATCAAATGACGAATTAAACCGTCCATTTTTTCAGCCCATCGTATACAAGAATACACATTAAAAGACACTGGTTGGTAAATTGACAAATGTGAAAATTATGACATACTCAGGGGGGTTATCTTAACTCTGATGTTTTTTTCTACATCTCTTCGTGTAGTTTATATTCGTTTATGACATAATCATGGGGATAACTTAACTCTTGATGCTTTTGTCTGCATCTCTTCATATAGTTTATATTCTTTCTTTAGTTGAGCCTTTGTGATCCGGGCTGTAAAGTGCCCTCTGATAAGATAGCGCCGGAATGCATCAAAGAGAATTGCATGCACTTGCGTTTGCTGAGGGCCATTAATATCGAATTATAGCAAAATGGCACGATCAATCACATAAGAATGCTTGTTAGAGAAACATTCAAATGTTGATCTTGCGTTTGTGGAGATGTCAGGGATAGCATGAGCACTATATGATGGACTGTTTTGCCCGCCATCATGGTACCCACCACACAATCTGTCCACGTGCATATTCAAGACATCTTTGTGAAACCCATATTATCGGTCGTATTTCCTTGTATAAAAACGGGTCTTACACACTTAAAATAATCGTGTTTTTTTGTTGGTTTTGATCTAATCCAAATCTGAATCCCTGGGATTTAAGGACATGTTTCAATACCAAATACTGCCATATTGGTTTAGACTGATAGTCTTCAAGAGTTATATTTACTATTATAGATTTGGTTTGTTCGTTGGAATGATCCTAATCTGAGTTGTTTTGGCGTGGCATCAACTACGAACTCACTTATAGAAATGATCGTTATGTCATGAATACCGATGTGATGGAAACATTAAGAACATCGGGCCCAATTCGTTTTTTGGCCGGGGCTCATCATTAGTGTTCAGGCTTTTATTTGACGTATTATGTTAAAAGTACAGATAACAATTGCATTGGAGGACAAGTAAGTGTCATTTATATACTTCTCTTCTGAATGTCTTCTGAATCAAGATGGCATTAAACAAAGTATGGATGTAAAAATATTTGTATACATTTATGATGCTCTCTAAATCTCGTTGAGTAAGATTTTACTCAACAAGTACTCAACAGCTGCGCAGTTGTCATAGCAACGTTGAGTAAAACGTTGAGCAAACCATGTCTACCCAACGAGTTGAGTAAACTGTTTACTCAACACTGAAAGTGAAATAGCTCAACAACCGATTGTTTTGACTTGACAGTTAACTGAAACATGTAGATATTTTTTCTCAAAATGTTCATGTCGTCTCAGTTTCTATGTAGATTTCTCAGTTAAGAAAAGGAGTTGGCTAGGAATAGTTCTCAAAACTGAACTGGATATAATTAATTCATATAGTTCATATGTCTGGATTGTTTGTGTTGACCATGAAATTAGAACCGCGGCCTCAAAATGTTTACTCTTTAATAAACTTATGAAGTTCCGACCGACCTATCGGCCAGCTCCTCCCATCTCAATGTTACATTTATAGATCCAAAAATAACATTGAAACGTAGATTAAAAATCTCGAGATGGCTACAATTATATATGCACATTGTTTAAATAGAGTTATTGTTCCTATAACTTTTAATCAACGTGTTGATTAAATCCGCGGATCATGGTTTGTCATACTTTGAGAAGTTGTTACTCAACCGCTGAATACAAACCGCTCAACAAATTATCACTCAATGTATTGAGTAGAGCTTTTACTCAACAATATTTTCAATGTGTATGCGCTTCTATTTCATATTTGTGTCGCTATTGCCAATCTCTCCCTATGTTACTTGATCATATTGGATCGAACGCATCTGGTACACCAGGATGGCAAAGCTAATGGGAGGAATCAGTATGAAATTTCCACAACCCGATGTAGTACATGTATATCGTTATAACAAACACTCGAAATCAGTGTCCGTTATCCAATGTATAGGAACAGAATTATCCATATAATACGGAATAACGCTTCTTCATGCAGCACAATCGGCCGAATGCCTCCTTTGGTGCTAACAAATTTACATGTCACCAGGTTAAAGTTGACGCATACATTGAGAACATGTTCTTTCTTGTCCAATGTATTAGTCAATATGTTAGACTGTTAGTCAGCATTAAAGACACGGTTGGCCTTGGCGGTGGGTATCCTGTGAAAATATCTCCACCCGTCAAAAACCGCCACAAACAGAAAGAACATAAAAATGTAGATAGACTTTGTCCGTATACAAATAAGAAAAAATCGCATAAACAGTATGTTATGGTCATATGTTTGACCATTATTATGTAAACAAAGGCATAAAAAGTAACTTTTCTGGTGTTTGTTTATATTATGATGGTAAACATAAAGAGCGTTCTTTGTTGGTGAATACCTGATATGGAGCTAATAAAGAGCGTTTATGCCATTTGTGCGTGATTAGCCAGTAGCATTGTGCTGTCTTCTGGAACACAATCAGGCGCTTGCTTAGGTAAAATATAGTAGGTCTTTATGATAACATGCTGTTTACGCGATGGTCATGGTATATATGAACGAAACTGTATGCGTTTTAATGTTTTTCTGTTTACGGTGATTGGAACAAATATGAATATTTTCGACAACAAAGGCCTCACGTGCCTTTAAAGTTGACGCGTACATTGAGAACATGTTCTTTCTTGTTCAATGTATTAGTCAATATGTTAGACTGTTAGTCAGCATTAACATGTTGATATGTATAAAATCTAAAAATTTATTTGTTTGAACGTAAGAATGAATTAGGCCGGGCGTTATTATTCCTAAATTTACCCGCATTTGAAGGCAGATTTAGTCCAGCTGTATAGATGGCGTACTATGTGGCTATAACTGATACATTAAAAACGGTCAAAGGTTGCTCTCAATTTTAAAATATCGGTCCAAGATTGTACATGGTGGTAGGTTGTCTGCCACGTTACATTTGCACTAGTGTTCACATAGGTTACATAAATGTCGTATATATTTAGATTATGTCTGCATTTTCGGTCTTATGTTAATCAACACATCATTATAACAATAATTATGTTTCCTATTAATTAGTATTTACTATAAGTTTCCGGCAGTCTGTGGGTTTTGAATACCCCATTATAGTATTGAGAAACACGCCGCTGGTGGTTTCACGCACCATCTTTCATAATGTAGTTATTCCCATGATGTTTATGTCCAGATTGACAACACGTGTTTAATTCGTAAATACATGTTATAAAGAAAATTGTGTTCCTGTGTTTATTACTTTTTTAGTTTGGTCGGAATGTCTACCAGCGTTTGAATGCATGTAGGTCGCGTAATGTGTGGCTATGTGCTCACATGCATGCACAGTACAAACGTTCAATAATTTGCTCTGGCTTGTGAAATTTCGGCCGAGAATTGAACATGTCTGCCTGATCTGATTTAACTTTAAAGATGCATCCATGGTTCCAGACATTCAGTTACAACAACAACATAAAACATAATTTAATGTTGTTTTCTGCTTTGTTCTGTTTAGAAAATGTTGCAAAATATGACATATAAACGAGACCTATTCTAAATACCAAATACCAAAATATGTTTGGTACCCCCTAAGGGTGGATACACACATGCATGTAATCTCAGTAAATATCGTGAATTTGGCGCTTTATGTGGTTCATGCAGACCCTGTAATATGTGTCCGCTGACAGCCCAATCATTGCGTCTATGTTTGACCACAGTGAGTCATGCTCTGAACGTGCAGACAGCCGTTGACTCGGACGAAGTCGCCTGGCCGCTTAAAATACTTGTTCACGCGATAACCCAACTGGTGGACGTTCTGTTCAAATGTTTGTCAGTGTTCTTTTTATTTTTATGCCAGTGGTGGCCTCAGAATTACCCCAACGCAGGGGCTATGATCCCCGACATGGGGGCTATAGTATTCCGGAAGTTGACAGTCATGTCTGTCGTGTCTGTTTGCTACGAGTGATTAATCCAATATACAGCAATTTATGCTATTCATATAATTATGAACATATTATTACAGCTTTAAATTTGAAGGTACAGAAGGTGGTGTTGCTGTGTGTCTTCATTCGGGAAAAGGGTTGTCTAGCTATAAATTCCAAACTACGTCACCCTTCCTCTCTTGTGTTATACATGTATACGCAAAAGGTATAACTATGGAATATTTAAGTAAAACATTATATTGTACATTCTTGCCCAGATTATTCCGGCTGATACATTCAACTAAATCCCTTAGTTTTCGAAGCTTTCGAGAACCAGCCCCATTAATGGATTACGCATGGTCGAAATTGTTATAATTCAAGCCTGTACAGACTAACATTGTGACAGTTATGAAGTTGTTCAACCTTTGGCTTGAGAAACACACACTCTTCTGTAAATTATGGGTGAAAATGGCGACGGGGTGTCACTCTTTTTAATTTCAACGCTGTACCTGCATTCATTTTTTTGGCGCTGTAATGGATATTTGCATGAAACTCCCAATTAATTGAATGTTATCACACGAGCTCGCTCTCGACTATCCGAGCAACCTCAACAAACCGGTATTGTCTGTCTTATCTTAATTTTTCCAATGCATGTTATTCAAGGCATGAGAGCACCATATCCGATTGTTGAAATTGGAGCTCAGGCCATGCATAGTCGAAAAACAAATGTCATTATCCTGACTCTACTCGGCGTTGTCCGATAAGGTTAAATAACGTTCATTACATGCGAATCTCTGGAAATGACGTACAAATCGCATGCATGCACGCTCTCTTAACATGGGATTCACCATGTATGAGTTAGTCAATTTCCATGTGTATTGATTTAGTAGTTGGTTATCACTTCCAGTTTTGCTGGACGAGATCAAATCGGGAGTCAGTGTGTGGGACATCAAACACTCGTTTATCACAATCGTCATAAAAGATCTTCAGATTCTGCGTATTTTATTTTTGTTTTGGATGACACTGTTTCCAAGAAATGACGAAAAACAAATCAAGTATAAAATCGACGGACTCAAATCCACTTTTCGAACTCAATTAAAACTCTTGAAAAACAGCAACATATAACAGACAGAAAGAAGACATGTTTATGACTGGCCTGAAATTTCTTGATAGCAGTTACTTTGATAATGGCTTATACCTATTCACTGGTCTCGCCTGTTCAAATGAACCGATCGCGCGCAGACGATTAATGCTATCAATGATTGGTGTGACCATGTAAAATACATGGAATACATGGATTTTACATACATAAATTACATACAAGTGTGTATCCACCCTAAAACGTCTAAACTATATGAAATAAATGCATAGAACAGTATATATCAAACACAACAGCGTCTTTCTCCTAACATTTCTTGTTCCAAACATGTTATTTTATACACTAGAACTAAAATTAAATAAAATAGGTTTCATAAAAATTAGCCGGGAACGCTGAATACATCTTTAATATTATTATATTAAATGGAGATTATCATTTTGTCTAAACGTTTTATAGGCATTTCTATTTCATATACCGGTAAATCAATATGGAATTCAAGCATAATTCAATTCCTACAAAGAAATTATACTGATGTTCCTGGTGTTGTAATGGATATATAGTTAATAGCTACTTTAACTCCATGATTATCTAAATTTAACTTTTAACAATTTGTATTTAACCCTTCCATGACTGGAGCTACCTGAAATGTTGCGAAAACCCTGTGCCAATGCATTATTTTATATACTCGAGTCTCAGGGAGCCTCACATATATAAGAAAATACATTGGCCTAACAATATTTACCTCGACATTATATAAGCCGGTGCATTATCTTATATATGCGAGGCTCCCTATGGGAGACTCGCATATATATTTAAGAGAATGCATGACACATTATATTTAATGCTGCACCAGCGCACTCTGATCATGAAAGTGTTTTTAACTACAGGAAACTTTTAACTTGTAAAATATTGACACGCTGGTGTGTTTAAATTGTATGTCATTTGTTTTAAAAACGGTCGACATCACAGGTCCCCTGGTGCGACAACCCCACCACGAGTGTCCACCTTAATATCTTGGACACTCGAGGTGGGGTTGTCGCATCGGGGCCATGTGGTCGAAAGCTGATCATAGTTTGTGTTTGTATGTGTTACCTCCGACTGTTAAAGGCACGTGAGGCCTTAATTGTCGAAAATATTCATATTTGTTCCAAACACTGTAAACAGAAAAACATTAAAACGCATACAGTTTCGTTCATATATACCATGACCATCGCGTAAACAGCATGTTATCGTAAAGACCTACTATATTTTACCCTAGCAAGAGCCTGATTGTGTTACAGAAGACCACACAATGCTACTGGCTAATCACACACAAATGGCATAAACGCTCTTTATTAGTTCCATATCAGGAATTCACCAACAAAGAACGCTCTTTATGTTTACCATCATAATATAAACAAACGCCAGAAAAGTAACTTTTTATTCTTTTGTTTACATAACAATGGTCAAACATATGACAAATAACATACTGTTTATGCGATATTTCTTATTTGTATACGGACAAAGTCTATCTACATTTTGATGTTCTTTCTGTTTGTAGCGGTTTTTGACGGGTGGAGATATTTTCACAGGATACCCACCGCCAAGGCCAACCGTACCTTTAAATAAAATGTATCTTATCTTAATATTTATCTTATCTTATGTGGTTAGAACATGGGTGAAATTCGTGAAGTGCGTCAACTAAGACGTAGATAGTATGAGCATCATCTGTCTGTCCTAGCAACCCGAACAGAATTACGCATCGTGGTCTACGACGCCGGAAAACACACAGTCACGTCGTTGCTGTCACCTCTTGACGCCATCTAAATTTCATGATAATCAGTTACCGTCTGATGAGGAAATGGCCTGACAATGTGGCTATTGTTCAGTCAAGATCGATAACCGTGTTACGCAGTATATTATATAGTCTTCCCCAATTTCAAGCGTGATTGAGTTTCAGAGTCATCTTATATGCGGGGAGGTAAACTAAGTTCAAACGAAAACGTCATTTCAATCAATATCTCGATCGAGAGCATTGATCCTTGAGTTACGACGTGAGCCCAAGGAACACATATCTCAAACGAAATTAAAACCGTCAACATTTACTGTCGCGCCTTTAAATGACAGGGATCATTTATCAAGAGGGATTCGGGAGTTTCTGTAAGTGTCGTGTTATATATCCTCTGACGTCAGCTAAATTTAGTGAGAGGGTCGGGTGATCCCTAGATAGCTTTTTGTTTTGTTCCTTTGCCTAAGAGGGTCTTGAACCTATAATATAAGGATTTTTAATTTAAAGTTGTGTTAATTTACTGAAGGCAACTGTTAGGGCGCGTTCACACAATGGTATATTTATCTGGGTTTTTTGCAGGCATTTCGTCGTAAGTCAACACTTACTGTCGTGCCATTTAAATGACAGGGGATCATTTATCAAGAGGGATTCGGGAGTTTCTGTAAGTGTCGTGTTATATATCCTCTGACGTCAGCTAAATTTAGTGAGAGGGTCGGGTGATCCCTAAATAGCTTTTTTTTGTGTTCCTTTGCCTAAGTATAGAGGGTCTTGAACCTATAATATAAGGATTTTTAATTTAAAGTTGTGTTAATTTACTGAAGGCAACTGTTAGGGCGCGTTCACACAATGGTATATTTATCTGGGTTTTTTGCAGGCATTTCGTCGTAAGTCAACACTTACTGTCGTGCCCTTTAAATGACAGGGGATCATTTATCAAGAGGATTCGGGAGCTTCTGTAAGTGTCGTATTATAAATCCTCTGACGTCAGTTAGATATATAGTGAGAGGGACCGGTGATCCCTAAATAGCTTTTTTTTGGTGTTCCTTTGCCTAAGTATAGAGGGTCTTGAACCTATAATGTAAGCAATTTTAAGTTAAAGTTGTGTTTATTTACTGAAGGCAACTGTTAGGGCGCGTTCACACAATGGTATATTTATCTGGGGGGTTTTGCAGGCATTTCGTCGTATCTCCATATATGGTGCCAGAATATCAACGGCAACATGCGTATAAAACGCATATCTATCAAAGCTAACGACACGAGAAGTAAAATTTTACATGTAACGCTGCTACTACTGACATTTGTCTTCAAATGCCGGTACAATTGATTCTTGTGAGATATAGTTGAATGCAGAATGATCATATTTATTGGTGGGAACTGTTCAGATAATAGGTTCAAGAAACGACGTTTGTTGAACTTATTATCTGAACATTTCCTAAGGGAACTATACTAGTAAATGAGTATTTAGTATAGAAAGGGATAAATCGAATATAGATCATTATTAAAGACATATTATGGACTTGTTATGGTGCGTGAAACTGATAAAGTAGTATTCAGGCGCTATGTCAACTGAAGGAATGTAGCATTCTACTAACATCGCCGAAAATCTCAAGCACATCGACCATATCACTCTATAGTAAACATTGTCTGAACTATGCTCAACTTTAAATATTTACTTCTCGATTCGGGACGCAATTATTGGCGATAAACTAACGGAAAGGATTTCGCCATCGAACAGTCACTGCTTGTAATTAATATTTAAGAATGACAGTGTGTGTTGTCAATTTGGATTTCATATTTATAAGAATAACTACTTCGAGCAAGAGTATTTATTCATTTCTAGTTGATCACCACACCAGAGTGTTTCACATCACTTTAACTTTCATGCAAGAACGCACGCGGGTGTTTGGAGTAGCGTCTTTTGAGTAAGATATATATGGTATGATCGGTAGCACATCGATATATAATGTGACGGCCGTTCAGTATGTATGTCACGACTTCTGGGATATCGAGGTTTAGATAACTCGGTGTGAATCTTATTAGAGATTTACGTTAGAGCACAGTTTATAGTTTATGGCGTGTCAAGTTCTCCACGGTCGCCAAATGAATGTGTCTACCAGTTGACATGTGATAAATGCCTATCGATCTTGATGACATCGAGCAGGGTATATATACCATCAACGCGTGATACATGTAATACGGTTACGGAATAAGGTCCACGCATATAAATATTTACACTATATATATATTCAGACAGAACACAAAGCGCATCTCCATCGAGAATCTTTTATCGAATTAATTGTGGACGGCTCAAGGGTATATTTCTCGAGAGTTAACAGGACCAAACCTTCTTATTTTTCTCTCCTTGTGCCACAATTTTAGCAAATCATTCTTCAAACAGATATGCCATGAGAAATGTATCGCTACAAATCCCCCATTACGACACTAATTTATACCGTGATTCATTCTTGGCATCAACAACTGCCATGTGGAATTGGTTGAGCAACAATCAACGCAACACGCCCACTGTCGAGAGTTTTTAAATAACATTGAGTACTGCCCTTCCTCAAGATCCTTTTTATTGGTACATATCGTATCCCCGCGAAAGTCAGATATATCACACACGATTACGGACAGGCTGTAGTAACCTGAACTATCACCAAAATAAAAGTCACATTGGAGACGATCCCAAGTGCCCCTGTGGAAAGATCGAAACACCTGAACATTTTCTTCTTTATTGTCCCTTCTTCCAAACTATGCGGACGGAGTGTTTTAGAGAGTTACCACTGCCGACACCAATCACTTGCGATATATTATTGAAAGGCTCTGACTCAATAACCATGGACGACAACTGTGATATCATTAATGCAGTGCAGAAATATATAACTGCCACAAACCTATTCGAAACTAATTGAATACACAATAATGAACGGTGACATTTATATATATATCAATAAATAAAAGTGACTGTGAAAGACATATGGTACTTCTTCTCTTCAGTCTGACACTTAACTCACTTATTCTTTCTGTTCTATCTCCCTCCCATCTTTATTATTCCCACTACCCTGCCTTCGTCCACTATTATTTTCTTCGGACTATTACATTTATTTCACCTGGATGCTAACCATGCACAGATGCATCTCTTCCATCACCAACTCTTTCCTTGTTTTATCTGTTACCATCCAGAGGGTAGAAGACGTATCAAAGCAAGTTATGCTTGTTGTCCGATCCACTCTTCATTCATCCATGTGTACATGCATATGTGATGGCATTTGATGAAAATAATAAATATTGTTTACACTAACTATATATTTATTCTAATACCTGCATTGTGGAGAAGAGCATTTGTAGGTTATCTACAATGTTGCCGCGTTATGTACATGGATATGGTTATCAAAACACGTATTCAAATATCTTCTATAGGTCCAGTATATGCTGTGAGAGTTGAACCCACGTTAAATGTTTGAGTGTCACATCAAACATTAGTGTTGAGTGTAGTTTGGCCTTTGATGACAGAACAAGTTGCAAGAAGAAATGCTGCTGAGTCGAGTAATATGTCGTCGACACACTCCGTTAGATGCTGAGGAGGTGCAGAAACGTTCCCTCCCAGTGAAAATGCAGATAGTGATTTATCGTCCAAGGAGTCGAGCATGAAAAGAATATTCCGATACCAAAGTGATAGATAATGAATTCCCAGTAGCTATTTCTGAGAGAAAGTATGACTTCTGATGGACAATATCGTACAGCATGGATGATTTCGTTGTTATACTGGCGGTCACAAGCATTACATCTCAGATTATTCACGTATGTTGTCTTTTTGAGTAACAGTCCTTGGTTTCGTAGTTGTGCTGAACGGTCGGGATATTGCTTCAGGGGTTTGTTTTCATATCATCCAGTTAATAGTGGGGGTCTGTGTGGACCAATCGGAAAGTATTAAGAGATTGGTTGCTGTCAACAGATAACGACCAGGCAGCCGAGTAATGATCCGAAACAGCTTTCTTGTAGATACTTTTTCCGTGCTGCTTCTGATGGAAATTGACCATGTATTGGTGAATGTATCGAGGAAGTCGTAGAGTTTATACTCTTGGAGGATATGAACTATATAGGACACGGATCCAGTTGTCAGTCGATCAAACAGAGTGCACCAGTAAAACCGTCCGCAGTGAGCTCGATGGAAGACTTGAGATTGTGATGCAAATTATGTCTGGTAAATTAAAGGCACTGGTGGCCTTCGCGGTGTGTATGCTGTTAAAATAGTCACACCTGTTAAAACTGTCATAAACAGAAAGAATATTAAAATATAGACATGTTGTATTCTTAAACCGAATCACAAATATCGTGTAAATAGTATGTTATTGTCAAGTTTGTACGCTTTGTTAAGTAAACAAAAGCCAGGTTCTGTAACATTTTTGGCTTTTGTTTACATAACAAAGTGTACGGTTGACAATAAGATACTATTTACGCGATAGTTATGATTGGTATAAGAACAAAATATGGCTATATGTTTATAATCTTTCTGTTTTTGTTTTGGCAGTTTTAACTGAAGTGACTATTTTAACAGCAATACCCACTGCGAAGTCCGCCCGTATCATTAAATATTATATATAACAAGTTCCGGCTTGTATTCAACTTGAGAGTATGCAACATTGCGTACGCAATGGCTGTGATTCAGCTGAATACATGCCCCTCACGCCAATGGGCGGACCAAACCTATATTTAAAACTTGACCTATATATTTTCATGTGAGTAATCCATATACCAAGTTTGAAAACAATCAGGTAGCTGAAAAACATCAGGTACATACAGCTGAAACTGAAGTTGCCATCCGGAAACCAAAATATTCGACAAAGCCATAACTTCAGTTAAAATGGGATTGTGTGGAACAAACCCAAATTCGAACTTGACTTGCATTTTAATGTGAGCAATACATATACACAATTTGAAACCAAGATCCTCGGCATCATATAAGTCGACAAGAACCATAAAACGGGCAGACCTCGCCAGTAACAAATGTCGGACAAATTCGACAGTGAAAGCGCTAAACCCAGACTATAATCATATCAAACTGACGCAGACACGCGGGCGTGCATCATATGATGACGGCTTAGTGAGAACACGGCAGGTTGTTGACATCAGACAGATACGACGCCCGCGTATTCCGTCAATTTCACTTTCCACCAATTGAACTTCACGCAGTTGCATGACTGTTAATGATAACACTGAGTTCTGTATTTGATTACATGGGGTCGGCATGAACTTTCTGAGACACCGATCAAATCGAGGCTATAAAAATAATTAATTAACGAGACTGGAAGACCTGGATGATGTGCCTATAGTAACATGACGTCTTCAGAAAATGTTGATTTTCACTTGCCGAGATAATCCTGTTTAAGATTTACCGGAAATGGCAGCCAGCGAGTTGCGCGTGGCTGGATTTCTTTCTCTTTAATTGTGTCATCTGCGCCGCGGAAGTACCACAATACATCAACGCATGCAGTACAAATGTACTGACATTTTCCCTACGGATATTATTGATCGGTATTCAGCAAAACGGACATGGCCCGTTCGAACCCTAAAAAGTATGAACACCTAATTTGGTAAAAGGCATCCCAATATTTATCAAAACAAACCTGTGCGACAAACGTCCGAACAAATTCGTTGATATCGCGCTCAACGTGAACGTGTTATTTTCTTATATTTTTTCGTATATATCTGTATTGCCTCCTCGTTGGAGAGAGTGTACATATAGAGCATGACAGTGTGTTTGATATTTACATGTGCAAATTATATACAATATAATAAGTACATATACAGTTATTTGTATGGTCGTGACGCCAATTCGGCAGAAATATTGTGCGTGGGATAAGGACGTGCGTTCAGCGGGATTCATGATCTAGGTCAGGAATTAAATAGTCCAACTTCGATGAAGGTTTCTTCCACTTGTGTGGAGTATATAACAGTAAGGAATAGTCCAAGCCAATTGGTTGAGATGATATATAAGTTAATTGCTAGATATGACGCGCCGATAATGACATATTTATAAGCTATACTATCCAGATCGATGACCAGAACGTGTTAATTGTCGAGATTAAAGTACGACCTCACGTGCGTCACATAGTAATTTAATATGCGCGAGATTTGCGTTGGGGGTACCCAAAATAAGCTAGTTAAGCAATGAGCAATTTGACGAATTGGTCTGACTCAGAATGTTCTTAATGCTGACATTTAAGAACATAACCATTATATGCAATATGTATTTCGGTGGTCACATAATTGCGAAGTATTCATTCAGTTATCGATTAACAGGTCGGGTGGAAAGCGATTAGTTGTATGAGTACTATGGAACATGAACACCTATGTGGCTTTAAGTTTGTCAGTTAGCATGACACGGTCTTCGAATTAAACCTACATTGGACGTGTATAGTATATGTATATATGTTTGCTTTTAGAACGTTTTCGGTTTTCAACATGGAGCGAATATTATATAACATATACCTGTACATGCATGTATGTGAACATACAATTATATCTCGTGGGAAAAAAACTTGAACTCTTGAACCTTCCAAGACACGACCGAATGGAGGCCATAAAAATATAATTAACTAATGAGCCTGTAAGACTTCCGTGATGTAGATATGCGCGGAGATGACTTACTTTCTGTCTGAGTGATGCAGTAATCGCCTGCGCTGTGGACGTGTCACAGTACATCAGCGCAGTATACAGATGCACTAACCAGTAAAAATATCGCCTTGATAAGTTTGGGAATCGCATTATATCTCAGGTTGTCTTGTAATGATTGGCCTGAAATGTGCCGTGTCGTATTCTAAGATGTGCCTCATGAGATGGTCAAACTTTGGGCACAATCGGACATTGCATGGCGTGATATATTTTTAAACGCGCCAAAATTGTGACAGATAAGCACACGGATACACACACATACAAACGCTTGGCTTTTATATCGACAGATTGTAAATTTTTCAAGTTTTAGGAAATAATGCAATGCATAGAACAGTAAATAGTGTTTTTTGTCTGGTCTTTCCTCGTATGGTAACATAAAGAGCGGTTATCTTCTTGTGAGCGATAACGTTGATAACTGCAGCTAGAATATTTCTGTGGCTTTGTTATGCATCTCCTTGGATCGTGGATTTATCGAGCCGTCCAAATTACGTTCAAATTAGCCATGCCCGTTTAAAGGGCAATTCAGACGGCGACCCGAGCGTCGCGACTTCAGCGTCAACGCTCAATTGGGACAAACATAATATCACTTTGGTATGCACACGGCTTTGCGAGCGACGCGATACGAACGACGCACCCAAAGCGTCAATCGCAAGAATATGATTATTTCTAAGGGTCCATCCACACCGGGCGCGAGCGGCCGATTTTTACGGCCGTTTCAAAGCGCGCGATTTTTATATTCACACCGAACGCGATGGTTTGGGTAGAAAATAGTTTGAGTGCATCATTTACAGGCAGGTCACAAATACAATGTATATGGACATTTTAATCAGAATTTGCTAAACATGTACAAACTCATTTAATTGTCAAATATAGTATGTCAAGTGGAATGGTACACTGGCTTCCTAATTCTCATAGCAATTGCGTTTAATTGAATTTCATTCTATAATTCCAGTTTGTGAATTTTTTTTATCGGGGGGGGGGGGGGCAAATTGTGGGCAAAGTGACTTCACAAGCTTGGAGCGGATTGGGACCAAAAATTAACCAGACGACCCTTTTATCACGTCGAGCTCTTGCCAGGCATTTTCTCTTCTCAGTTATCATTGCACTTTAGTTATCAGCATGTCGCTTAAAGTCCTCCACCACCTTTGTTATCGCGACGACGAATGAATGTGTTGCCTTCAGATATGAGGGATACTCGCGTATAAATATCCTATTTGACAGCGATCCAATTATCCCGTTGGTTTTCCACAAAGCGAGAAATCGACGAAGCATAACATGACTGCTGCGATCGCCTCGTGGTCAGCGATTCAGTCGCTTGCTGTGTGAATATAAAAATCGCGCGCTTTGAACTGCTACGGACGACAGAACACGGCCGTTATAATCGCGCGCTCGCGCCCGGTGTGGATTGACCTTAATTGAGTGATGCGATCAGTGCGTTTACTCGAGTGTTTTCGGTTATTCAGTGGCGGAGGTAGACGAAGTCACCGGATGTGGAATCCATCAACATTGCCAAGTTATCTCAAAATATTTAGACGTTATTTCAAAATGCTGAGAAATTATTTGGAAATATCGAGAAAGTATCTCGAAATATTGAGAACTTATCTCCAAATGTCATGATAAACAAAATATTGACAATGTCCTATTTCAGCCATCATACTTTTCTCATATTTTGTTATTAAAGACTTTTGTTGTCACAATTCATTCTGCAATATTCTGAGCAATTAAAGGTACTCAATCCGACTGGATGGCCCCCATATTATCAGATTCCATATTATCAGATCAATATTGAGAAAAGCCGCTTCAGTTATCAGAATCGATTAATTGCCCAAAAATAATACTAACCACTGTTAACTATAGTATAAAATTGCCCGAAACGTGTTATTTATCAACATGTTGTTCGACGAAATTTCGCCTTATTATCAACATAAAGCCTCTTGATTTTAGAGTTATCCATCTTCATCCGCAATTTGGTCCGAGAACGTCGGCTCGTCGACTGTTTACTGGGCCACTATTAATTATCGATGGTGAAAAATAATAGATAAAAAAAAAATCGATATCTAATAACTCTGAGCTTTGGTAGGTGTGTTCCTGGACTCGAATCAAATATGTTTTACCCCCGAATCCAAATAAATAGTAATTGAGGGGGCGCTTAATCGGATTATGCATCTTTAAACTGTTCATATTCAATTGGAAATTGACCGGATCATATCAAATTAGTCGACAATTGCACGATATAGAAGCACAAAATAGTCCGCCGCACAACTCATACACCGATTCAAACTCCATGCAGGGTTTACCTCCCTTGATGACTCGGTAAGACCGCTGCTACCGGCGACATTTCACCCACATTTTGTGGACTTCCGCGATATTAAAATATATACTAAGCGAACAGCAACATGCTGCCCTTGTTAAGCACACAAAATATCGAACAACATTTGTATAAATTTTGGACCTTATGTTTGAAGAGTCGCACTAAAACCGAAGAACTATATTTCGAAACGGTGTGATTCGGTTCTCCGATTATTTTGTCAACACAAAAAACTCACGTGTACGACCTTGTCACAACTCGAGCGGCAAGTCAAACACAAGAGTTCTAATTTGCTGCAATTTTGACGTGTAGCTTGTGAAAATCGTCAACAAAACTACCGCTCTGATTTTCCATTTTGTCATTATGTTTTATTGTGGGAATTGTTCTCAAAGCACATAGATAATTTGACTTTGAAGCGATCGGGTTTCGCCATTTTTGCTGGAAAATCCCATGCTAAATATAGAAACACGGACTGGTACCCAGCCGGTTACAGAGTCAGAAAGGAAGCATGACTGGTGCGCTCTGGTAGAGATTGACACCGATTAGCCAGAACTATAAATAAAAATCATGCTTCTGAAAACGCGATCGAGTTTGGTATCGATAAATATATTCCGATAAATGCACATAACAACTGCCAACTTGTAGGAATTATTCACTTTGGTGTACGTATGTCCAGTAAGCTTGAATCAATAGATTTGTCTCCAGCTGGGACCTCCACCTATATCATGAAATATACAATTAAACGGACAATGCTCATTCGAACCTCCGATTTTTGTCTACGTTATTTTGCGCGACGGATACGATAGGTCGATAAATAGATGAACTATTGATTTACCGGCTTCATATGCTCTGAAAAAACACTTGCCAAAGTCACAGCCATTTCTCAGCCGTTTTCAACTTTTTGCCAAAAGTCATACAAACGCTCTTTATTGCTACCATATCAGTAATAGACTACAACGGAACGCTCTTTTCTGTTCCATGTCGCGCAAAACATAGTCGTATAAAAGCGACGTATTTTATCCCAAAGGGTTAACCATATGCGTGAATTTAAACCAGGAAATTTGTAGAAACGTAAACATGTTTGGTAGCAAGATATTTCACCGACGTATATCATTACGCCATATATCACATGGAATTCCACAAAAGTAAGCAATATAATGACGTGGCAAAGTACTCATAGACGAATTTACAACAAAATCCTGAAGTACAAGAATTTTGGCAATAATTTAATTTATATTATGAATCATTATCGAGCAAGAATTCGGACAATGTTAATTTTGTTTCCAATTGACCGGTGAAGACGGTCAAGATTTTTGAAAGACCTCCCTATACCTCCCATTTTCGTTGGGGTTGTTGGAGTCCACACATGATTGATGTCTTTGTCTTTTTGCTTATATGCGGTTATTGCGACTCAAAAATTGTATATCACATGTTTGTTTTTGTTATTATTACTATCGATTGTATCTGCTTCCTGTTATTAATTATGTTTTCTAAACGGGTAGCTAAAAACGCATTCCATTGTTTGTCTTTCATTTTAACCCTGTGTGATAAATGGCTGTTTTGTGTTTGGGACCCAAACACCGTACTCACAGGTGTATTTTTCATTACTTCAATACGTCTTTTTTGGGGTTACATAATGCTCGTAGAAAAGTAGATGAGATATTTATCGACCTATTTCGATACTGAGAAAAATTCAAAAGCGAATAGTATGTGTATTTTGGAGCGCAAACCGCCATGTGGCTTTTATGAACAGGTATTAAAGTGACGTGAAACACTCCAGTATGGTGATCAAATAGAAATATGGAATACTCTTGCTCAAAGTAGTTATTTTTTACGAATATATAAATACAAATTTACAACACACACCCTCAGTCTTATATATCAATTTAATTAAATGACTCTCGATGGCGAAATCATTTGGGTTGGTTTATCGCTGTTTGTTGCGTCCCGAATCGAGATGTAGGTACTTACAATTGAGCGTTGTTCAGGCGATGTTTTCTATGGAGTGGTGTGGTCGATTTCGATTTTCGGCGATGTTAGTATAATTCTACATTCCTCCAGTTGGCACAGTGCCTGAGTACTAACTTATCAGTTTCGAACCCGAACAAATCCATAATATGTCTTTAACTAAGCAATATATTACATATGGTGTTTTATCGATGTAATAAAGTCGAGTATGATCAAAAAGGAAGTCAGAGTAGAGATTCATGGCATGATCTTGGTCATCTTGAAAAGCAGTTGACGACCACAGGGCATATTCAGCGCGAAAATCGCATTAATGTTTGTCTACGCCGGATTTCATGTGCGTGTTATGCCGATTGCCGAATGTCTTTAGACCGGCAGATCGCGGGCTTATTGCAAATTAACCTTTTTGGTGTAAACAAGGTTTATTCCGAATACAAAAAGATTAATATTTTAACAAAATGCTAGTTGATGGGTCATTGGAATGGGATGAGACAACAAGATCGCTCAAATGTCCTGGACGACTATAAGGCCGTTCGGGGCGAGTCAGGCGGGAATAATTGCTGATTTGTAATTTTAGATAACTCAGTGATGAATTTAGTAGATCGCACTCAACAACGGATAGGAAGAGATAAGATAAGAAGTGGAGTGGGAGAGATTTGGGAATTAAGGATATCCTTATTAACCAATGAAATGAAAGGACAGTAAGATTTAAAGGCAGGTGAGGCCTTAGTTGTCGAAAATATTCATATTTGTTCCAATCACCGTAAACAGAAAAAACATTAAAACTCATACAGTTTCGTTCATATATACCATGACCATCGCGTAAACAGCATGTTATCATAAAGATTCACTATATTTTACCTAAGCAAGAGCCTGGTTGTGTTACAGAAGACAGCACAATGCTGCTGGCTAATCACACACGAATGGCATAAACGCTCCTTATTCGTTCCATATAGGGAATTCACCAACAAAGAACGCTCTTTATGTTTACCATCATAATATAAACAAACACCAGCAAAGTAACTTTTTATGCTTTTGTTTACATAACAATGGCCAAAGATATGACAATAACATACTGTTTATGCGATATTTCTTATTTATATACGGACAAAGTCTGTCTACATTTTGTTGTTCTTTCTGTTTGTGGCGGTTTGTGACGGGTGGAAATATTTTCACAGGATACCCACCGCCAAGGCCAACCGTACCTTTAAGAAAGTTTGAGAAGAGAGGATGGTCATTAGTATGGCAAGCCAAACCGTTATTTAATTTTAATTTTACTTAAGTAAAATAAAATAAACTTTATTTTACTTAAGGGTGCATTTACACTGATATAGAACTGTATACATATCTGTATGCAGTCACGTGTCGCGCATCACTGTGATCACAATATGATTACTAATAGTGAACGCGCGCTGATCAGTACTCTGGTAATTGACAATTCACTACGAGTCGTTTCAGTTTAGGCCAGACATAAAAATGGATCAACTATCAGCAGACAACAGCGATTTGGTATGTGCCGCATGTATTTAAAGTGTATCCTTATACCACTTGATAACGGTTCGAAGAAAGAATGAAAATCGCATAGGAATACACAACAAACAACCGTGTGCACAAATAGAGAGCACCCATATAGATTTAGATGGCGATTCCACCAATATTTAGGATTTCAGGTGATCATCTATATATTTATAGGTCTCCTGTTTGACACAATCTGGGCGGTGGCCATTTTGGATATGTGTGGAATGTGTATCCACCCTACAACACCCTTTATTTGACCAAATGTAGTAAAAATTCCAACTGATGACAATTCCAATGGCAATGTTGACCCAATGTAGGACAATATTTTTTCCTTAAATTAACTAACAGTTTTTGACTGGCCACGGGGAGGGACCAGGACACAATCTTTCCAAGTGTTGGAAATTTCCAACCTGACACCCGCCCCCATAAGGTTGGAAAACTTCCAACTGATGGCCATTCCAGCCCAAAAATTTGATAAAAAGTAGGAAATTATGCAAATATTGGTCCGAAAACAATACCCCCCCCCCCCAATATAATGTTTGAAAATCAAACTACAAGATCATTTTCAACCTATTGTTGGTTTGGAAATTACAACTAATTTTGTGTCAGGTATGAAATTTCCAACTGCTGAAAATTTTGACCAAAGTTGCCACGTCCCTGTCCGTGTTCAATATTCGAAATACACGGGTTGAAATGACAACGAACGCTAAAACACAGTCGCCAAGCCCGAGCAACAATTAATCAAAACATATTTGCCTGTCACAATGCTTCGGCGTTGACCGTGACGTATAGCGGACATGGGTTTTGCTCACACGAACTAATACCGTTTACTTTCTGTGTGCATTTCTATATCAACCCGTTTACACTAGTCTGCGTGTAGATCTGTGTACAGTCCTATAGCAATGTAAATGCACCTTAAGTGAAATAAAACCATATTTTATTTTACTTAAGGAAAAAAATATCGGTCATTTTTTATTTAAATTAAGTATAAAACAATTTTACGTGAGTATTACTAACCAAAAATAATTACCATTTTAAAGGGTACGTTTACAACAAGCTGCAAAATTGCCAGGAACAGGTTCGTTAAATTCTTTACCCAACAAAACGGCCAAAACCGGCCAAATAAAGCTTCAACAGCCTAAAATATCTTCGGTCTGTCTCAATAGAACCATACACATATGGATATCATTGGAACCGGCTCCTTGACCACATTGTGATAGTTACAGTTATGCCCTGTGCCAATGCATTCTCTTATATATGCGAGTCGACCATAGGTCGCCTCGCATATATAAGAGAATGCATTGGCCTAAAAAAATAAAAATTTAACACTTTTTACCATGTTTTCTAACATTCTTTAACAATTTTATAATTTTTAATGCCAATGCATTCTCTTATATGTGCGAGGCGACCTATGGTCGACTCGCATATATAAGAGAATGCATTGGCACAGGGCCCTTCTGTTGGGTAAAGGGTTAATTCTTCATAGTTGGTTGATGCACACGTTTGAAGATCAACGTTGGAATTACATAGATTAGAGAGATTCCACGTGTAGGTTATGGCGTGTAACATGTAGGCATTAAACTGCCAATTTAGGAAGATGTCAAATTATAAACATGGTTTATTTTATAAAAATAATATATAGCATTTATATAGCGCTTCATCCCTGGTGTAACTCGAATCGATTGGGACTCTATATGCAGGTTATATACATGTACAGACATTAGAAGATATACAATTAATGGATAAGGAGCATGATGCAATGACACTATCTACGGCTAGTTGTGTGCGGGTAAATCTTGAAGAGGTGCGTCTTAAGTCGTTGCTTGAATATGTCAAGAGAATGTGAACGACGAATGTCGAGAGGGATGGAGTTCCAAACACTTGGTGCGGCGTGTGTGAACAGACGACGTTCAATTTTCTTATATTTACCCACGGGAACAGCCAGAAGGTTATCACGGCCTGGTACATACAAGTAAGAAGGTCCGAGATGTATGCTGGAGCAGAGGAATGAAAGTAACGACAGCAGAAAGTTGCTAACTTGAAATCAATTCGCGCGCGTACCCGGAGCCAATGTAGGTTTTTCAACAATATTGGATAAACATGGGTGGATTTCGGAACACGCACTACAATCCTCGCGGCTGAGTTATGCAGACGTTGCATACGACTTAATTGTTCCTGTGAACTTCCCACGAAAAGCGCATTGCAATAGTCCAATTTTTATTGGAAGATAGTTCAGGGTTAGTCATAATATAATATACTATAGTAATGACCCTTCGAATGTATAACCCGTTAAAACTCAACCGATTGCAACAAGCTCTTTTGAATTAACTTTTACAAAGTTATGCCTTTGTAACCACATTTATTAATAGACTGCCAAAGTCTTGTAAAATGTTATGCTTGATCTGCCTCGTATTAATTGTCGCTGGCACATGCTGCCGTTTACCATACAAGCTACTCGCCAAAAGTTACAAGCGGAAACTCTCTTATGTTGTGTTGCTTGTTAGAGCGATTAAATACAACGAGTTGTTGCCCGGATAATTTTTTTGCAAGATAGTTGAAGACATATTTAAGGCAAATCCCAGTTGTATAATAACTTATAGAGAATTTACACATATCTCACTGGGCATATATTCTGTGAGCATGCGCATCTTATAAAGACTTTGTCGTTCATATCCTATGACACTAGAGTCAACAGTTATATACCATGGAAATATAGTTATATTGATGAATTGTTTTTCTTACACCATGCGTTTCAAGAATTACAAAATATATTATACTAGCTGGTGCCATGGGTCCAATTTCGTCCGGGCTGTTTCCCCTCTGCTTTCATCTGGATCTAACATCGAAATCCGTCGAAAGTCGCGATTTGACGTTGAATTGACCATTTTGAAGGTCAAGGTCAGGTCGGGGTAACGATTTGACCCGTCCAAAACACTCCCCTGATAAAAGTATCCCTAGGTATTAAATTTCGTCAAAATCCGTCCGGCAGTTTTCCCGGCCTCGGTGGCTCAATCGGTTAGGGGTACAACTCCAAGCCGTTTCGCCTTCCAGCGCTGGCGATAAGGGTTCAAATCCACATGTTTCCATCGTGGACTTTGTAACTCGAAAACGTTATCTGGGAAAGTTGCCAGTTACTTGCCGATGGCCGGTGGTTTGCCGCACATGGTCGACGAGTTTATCAGCCATTGAAATCACTGTTAGATTAGCCGTAAGTGTGCGGATTTCCTCCACCATTAAAACTGGCAATGTCGTGATATGGCCTTAGTGGCTAAAGCGACATAAAACCCTAATCAATCAATCAACTAACAGACAGACAGACAGACAAACAGACAGACAGACTGAAATCCCAAAATATATAGTAGATATATGCAAATAATGAATAGAAACAGCAAGAGCACATGCAGTTTGAACGATATGACTGAAAAATCATTCAAATTCATATGTATATTTGATAAAATGGTACAAATTCAATAGCATTAAAATTCTATATTCGGACTATGCATGGTCACTGAACACCGAGAAACACGCAAAACCTCTTCGTTCGTGACACTGGGTTTGTTGATGGATAGAACAATGCGGAACTTAATTTCGTTAGGGAAGTTATAATATATGCACGCGGTATTTGTATCCTTTTCTTCACCTACAAAAAAAACTATTATTCTTTACTCTTACCATAGCCATGATAACAAAGGATTTTGCTTAAACATGCAGAGTTTCGGATTTCAACATATCCGCAAGAAAATGAGTTCATAATCGACCTATGACATTCATATAGGTTCAAGTTTGGATTATTTGAGTAAGTAGTGGACCTATATCAGTTATTTCGTTTTTTAGGGCGAGGGCCACAGTGAAAACACATTTTAAATAATGTTTACATATGGTAAGTCGTGAGTTGGTTTATTCGTGTTATTTTCCGCCCATAATGAACCTACAATAAGTCATTATGAGTTGAAAATGACAATACGCGCTCTCATTTTCAAAATGAGGCGATTCTCAGCCGATTATGAACCTAAATCAAATCATATTATAAGCCCATAACGTGTAGATTTTCGGAAGAACAGGCTGGGGAATTCGTCGTCTCACGTTGAAACCTGGTTTACGGGAACTTCTAGTTTAAACTGTCGTTTGACAGCTAAACTCATAGTTCATAAACTCGAGACCGCATGTCAATGTGGTACATTTGTCACTCTGATTTAAATCCGGTCCAGCCAGGCGATGGTTTAGCACTACTGCCTCTACATCATCGAGCTAAACAATCACATTTGCCTACCGTGGAACGCCGCCATCTATAGACAGCGAAAGTCAACATTAAGGAGCATATTTCCATTGATCCCGCTGGTAAATGGGACGTTTGATTGCACGCTCATCACACCGAATAGAGTTGGCAATTCACTAACCACTGACCGATCACAAACGCCTAATGAGACCTGGTTTGGCTGGACCGCCAACATAGGTTTAACCCCGGTTTAATCTGGAGCTGACTAATCCAGCCAGCGATTATGTGAACAGCTAAAGTGAACGGGTTTCAATCACTAAGTGGGCTGAGATATTTCATAACTTTGCGAAGTATATGTTTTGTAAATAATAAATTGGGGGTCCATGCCAGTCACCCTTTACAAGCCTTGGTAGTTTGAAGCCCAACATTATTTTCGCCATCATGTACCATTAAAGAGCGTTCGTTGTTAGTATATTCCTGATGTGATACGTTTGGCACATTTTGTCAAAAATTTAAAACAGTTTAAAAAGTGGTATGATTTAGCAATATATCAGAGTATATACAGCCTATATATCGGAATTTCTTGTATGTATCATCATATCTTATCTCAAACGAGCCAGAGCATTTTAAGGTTGACCCATCCAATTCGACGCCAGTTTAGTCAAAATACCGAATTTTCATTTTGCCAGACGAATATAATCAACTCAGTTCATGATAAACAGCCACTTGATTACCCCATGTCGAAAATAATAACTGCAGACATGATACATGTATACATGTCGATAGATAGAAACAAGTTACACACAACAGAAATAAGCACCCCACATGCAAGGATAATTCAGTGTCTAATGTAATCAGGATACTTCACAGCATTACGACGTTTACAAAATGCGAAGCTGAACATCTGTGACGGATATGGGTATGAAAATCGATACACTAGTGGTTATTTCGCGTACTGGAAATTGCAGAGACGTGATTTTCTATTTTTTAATTTGCTTCACCTAGCTATTCACAAAGATACTGACCAATCAGATTCAATAATATATGTATTCTCCCACTTGAGTCCTCTTAAATATGTTACCAGGGTTACAAGTAGGTCTTTTTTAGATCGTCTATAACTTCAGAATTCAAATGCATCGTTTTAGATCCATACTCCAAATTATATTGTTTTCATTTGAGTTAGAACTGTTCTACTGGTAATTTCATTTGTAATAATTATTGTTGTTCGTGACTATATATCGCCTGGCTCTACTTATATCCTCACTTTCGTCCATGGTTGGTTCAATATAACTCCCACTAGTTGTTGCCACGGGTACATGGGACAAAATGACCCCACTCTCAAAAGTACATAAGAGGGTCTTGTGTACTTTTGGCAATGGGGTCATTTTGTTCCATGTACCTCTGCATGGTTCTGGCATCTACTTCTAATCTAGGCTCCGGAGATGGAACTATCGGGAAATATGTGTGTCGGTGAGTCAAGTTCTGGGAACTCCAACTTGTCTAGATCGAGCTTCGCTTCTAACTCTATGAGCCGTTGGCCCTCTTGCTCTAGTCCTCAAACTAGTTAAATGAGTTCACCTAATGGTTCCCGACTGGGTATTTCCCGAGTTCACATAATGGTTCCCGACTGGGTATTTCCTGAGTTCACCTAATGGTTCCCGACTGGGTATTTCCTGAGTTCACCTAATGGTTCCCGACTGGGTATTTCCCGAGTTCACATAATGGTTCCCGACTGGGTATTTCCTGAGTTCACCTAATGTTTCCAGACTGTGCATTTCCTTGGTTTGTATTTTGAACTTTAACGCTGCCACGTTTCCCACAACAATTACTGACAATAGTGCCCTGTGTAGTCGCCTTCTACTATACATCATGCTCAGTTCTCATTTTGCAGACCGCGACTTGCTCTCCTTTTGGGATAGATACTGTTGCAATACGTCAACCAACCACCCATCCTCGCTTTGCTAATATTCGCACATCTGACACAATTGACTGGTAATTGTCTCACGAAAATCTTCATAGATAATATTGGTGCCTATATAGCGCCTATCAATGCGAGGGCCCTAAGCGCTTAACATTATTACCCCAGCTGTTGGGTAATACCGAGTCTTAGCATGCTGCCATCTTACAGGCGCTTCACAAGAACGGCTTATTACACTTACCCAACAACCAGGTCCCTATTTCTCGTCTAGGTACGACGAAGCGAGCGATTACAAGTGACATTGCCCAAGGGTCACAATCTGGCTCGAGATTTGAAACAGTGTGTGGCTCAATATAGCACACACCGCTTTATCCGGCCAAGCCACTGTTGCGGAGACGATAGTACACCGGCGGGGCGAATTACTCATGCCGGTGCGTTAACACTATTACAAGTCCGACACTCATCTATTGCAAATTGTGCATGATCAATATTTTAATTACAGAATAATGTCTTAAATTATTATACTATTGATTCTTAACATATATATTGGAAGGCTAATTTATGGGATATGCAATAATGACAGTTGTATGTACAATATTTTGTTTTCCGAGGAATTGATTTTTTGTTTGACTTGCGTGTTAACCGAACATCAGTTTGAACATTGCATTTATGCCCATACCTGTATATTGTTCGGTTGTTTTGTTCTGTTTATTTGAAAATAAAATATTGTTTAATGTAGAGTTGCCTGCCGTCGTTCTATGTTTACACGTAGAAGAAATATCGTGTTTGGTAATCAAATATCAAACTCGAGAGTCATATTCCATATATGGTTACCCAGTGATCTTAGGAACCAACTAATTAAATTTTTATGCCGAAAGGTCAGAGAGCGTTCGATCTCACTTATGGTTCTAATCATTCATATAATTTAACAGCTCACCGATAAAAACGCTTCCCTGCCTGTCCAATATCAAACAACCAACCATGTGCCAAATCTGGAAATATGTTGTCTGTCATTTGCAGAATGAGGTGCCCAGAGGGTGAATTTAGTGACGCTATCCCTCATAGTGGGCTATATATATAGCGTCACAAAATTCACCATCTGGTAACCTCATTATCCTTGGGCCTCAACTGTTTCCCAGTTGAAGTTGGTGATGTTCATACATTAGTCACATTGATTGTGCATTTTATCTTCTGCAAATTAGGGGATGTAGAAACTTTGCAGAAGGGAAAAAGTCACTAAATCAATGAATTTGATACTATAGTTGCTACCAGGAGATGAGGCCAAAGTAGAATGAGGTCCTCGAATGGAGAATTTGGTGATGCTAGTCCGTTGTGCGGAGTAGCATATCTAAATTCAACTTTGGGGACCTCATTCTGCAAATGACAGACACCATATTTCCAGGCTTGCCAGACCCCCATCTACAAGATCACGTATGAGCTATCGACTGGCCAGGTCACTAATTGGCATTGATAGATGTTTGGCCAGAAATAGATCGAATCAACAAGAGATAAATGCAACGTGATGATTCGTAAATTTTAACCATGCTTTTTTAAGGGATCGATATCTTGATTGATGTGTTGATAATATAGATCAGATGCTGATTTGGGTCTGGAAACACGTTGGTGGTGTCTTGTGAATTTCACCGGGTGTGCCATGTGTTATGGGGTTAAACTTTTGTAGGCCACGGGAATATTATCAGTGCACAATACCTGTGGTAAGAAATAAATAGATCCCCACTCAATGTGAGGAGGAATAACCTTCCGGTGTGTATAAACTTGTTCGAGACGATACCACCACATCAGGGACTTGTTGCTGGTGTGGTCGGAAGTGTCTCCATACACTTTTGGCCAATACCATTTGAAGTTTTACCTGACACGACATTAGTTGAAAATTTCAGGCCAATCCTCTAGGTTTAAATTGTTCTGATAATTTGATCGTCCAAGTCGAATACTTTCCTAATTTCGGTCAAAGTTTTGGACTGAAGGCAACATCTGTTGATAAATTTCCACACATAGGGGATATTATGTTGGAAATTGTCAACATTTGGAATATTTGAAAAGCTTTGGGTACCAGTTGCAAATTCCAACCCAATGTGGGGGTGCAACTATACTGAGAATTTACTGAACTGGGAAATATCTAATTCAATGGGGTGTAGTTGGACATCGCCCAATGGATATCATATACCGACGTGGAAAGTTACTACGCACGCGAATGGTTGTTTGAAGTTAGCATGGACAGAAACCTGTTAGCATTTTCTGATGTTCACAAACACCCACTATCAACATGGAAGATCTGGGATATTCTCCGAAAAACATACACACACTATAAGGTGGATATGCGCCATCTAGAGCTTCTTCAGAATAAGACAACATATGTTAATAACTATCCTTGCTGTATGTGTTCCTCAAAATATGACAATGAAGTCTTGCATGCATTGTTCCACTGTGACAGCCCCGTTATATATTTGCTGAGGCATAACTTCTGGGAGTCAATTATAAATAGACATGGAGTGGAGACGTATCTGTTCTTGGACTCATTGAACCAACGCCATTTACTCTCTTTGCTTCTTGGGTGAACTGACATTGGAATGCCCACAGACCGTTTGCATGAGATAATAATGCACGCTGCTTCATTCCTCTTTCAAGCCTGGAGATGAAGGGGAAAACATCGACATGGATCTGAGGCGGTGCCTGCTACAAGACCAGCGGTTAACATGTGAATCTGACTTATACATAATGATCAGGATTATAGCTATTTGCAGTCATATCCATACGCATGCGATGTGTACTTATAATATGTCCCCCCCCATAAATGTGTAAATACTATTTATTGTTGTATATATATGAATGTTGTATATGTGCTCTCCAGTGATGGGGGTTACCAATAAATATATATGTGATACCATTGTTTTGTTAGCGCCTAAAACTTTATATTATTACATGAGTGTACATTCGTAGAATATCGTTTCACATATGTTTCTGGAAAACCCGTGATACATGTATCATGATTCAGGACAGGGTCGAATTCAGGTCGCTACATCAGAGACTTATGTCAGTGACATAGAAGACCATTTACATGTATTTGTAAACTAATAGTTGTTTAAAATTTGTGATGATCGTCACATTCACATTGTTGTGTCATAGTTATCTCTTTGAGAATTGTGGTGAAATATACATTCGATTGTTGTTTTTGTGATGCGATGAATGAAATGTGATGCACAAGAATGCATGGTAATGTTTTGGACAACACATGTTCCCCGGGTATGCTACCGACTGTTAGCTCCAGTTTTTTAAAATAAACTGGTTCAGATCATTCAGATTCCACACGGCAACTTCAAACTTCTAGCAAGCGCGATAACACGTTGCACGTATAATGTATCGCAATGTTTCGACTCTATTTACACATAACTAGCATGTAGATCTATGAAGGTTGAATCTTCATCAGAGACACGACCTTATATTGAATGGGTATTTGCATTATATGTGTATGTACTCATTTTTTCGGTAATGTATCTCTTTCTTATTAGAAGAGGGTTTGCGGGATATTTGCACTGTCCCAATTTTTGCATGTGCGTGCGTTTTGTAGATATCATTTGCACCAACGCGATTTAATATCACAATGAGCATGTATCCAGTGCCTGTGCAACAGTATTAATCTAGATTTACCTCGTATTTCGTTCTCTGCATGGCATGGTTTGTTCACATTGCCGGTGTTTCCCTTTGGGGGGGGGGGGGCAGTGGTCTAAAACGTCCAGGAGCAATATGTCACTTTATTCACTTTCTTTGAATTGGTGCCAGGCATGAAGTCCGGGCTATTTCGTTACATGAAATTTAATTAGACAGTCATCTCAATTGAGTGCTATCGGTGTGTGACTATTGAAGTCAGAGGTCTACAATTCTAATCAATCAATATGCCATGTTCGCCAATACTTATCAGGCGATTGTGGAATCCGAGTAGGTTATAATCTTGTTTGAACAACAGATTCAAAGGAATCAAGACCCAAGAAATCGTGCCAAAGCTCTTGTTATAATTTCTCTGTATTTATTCAAATTATTTTTTCCCTTCTTTTTTTTTTTGTGGCTAATTTGCTTTTTATTTTATTGTTTTGGTTATTTTTTAAAGGGACGTGAGGCCTTAGTTGTCGAAAATATTCATATTTGTTCCAATCACTGTAAACAGAAAAACATTAAAACGCATACAGTTTCGTTCATATATACCATGACCATCGCGTACACAGCATTTTATAATAAAGATTTACAATATTTTACCTAAGCAAGAGCCTGATTGTGTTACAGAAGACAGCACAATGCTGCTGGCTAATCACACACAAATGGCATAAACGCTCTTTATTCGTTCCATATCAGGAATTCACCAACAAAGAACGCTCTTTATGTTTACCATCATAATATAAACAAACACCAGAAAAGTAACTTTTTATGCTTTCGTTTACATAACAATGGTCAAAGATATGACAATAACATACTGTTTATGCGATATTTCTTATTTGTATACGGACAAAGTCTGTCTACATTTTGTTGTTCTTTCTGTTTGTGGCGGTTTTTTGACGGGTGGAAATATTTTCACAGGATACCCACCGCCAAGGCCAACCGTACCTTTAACCTTCTGTTTTATTTTGTTTTCGTATTTCGTATCTACCATTTTGGAGATAGCCCCATTTATAAATAATGTAGTTTTTGCTCTATCGTGGGAGGCCATGGAATTTCCCCATGACACCACATTGCTGAGCGTTGTGTGGCTTATTACTACCGTTGTTTTCGGTTAATTCAATCTCTTGACAGTTACTGTATTTCGCCGCTGGGTTTTTTTGTTCGCCGGAAATCGTCTCTCGGTTGTTCTTTAAATATCTCCATTATATGTGATGAGTTTGGGATCTTGTCCCAATTTTCTTTAAGCATTCTATTTATGGTGTCACATTTGTTGAGAATGGTGGTAATCATTGTCACCTTGTTATTTTTCCTTATTTTGAGAGATTTGTTGTCTATTGAACCGGTTCTGTTCACATGTGAGACTGCGTTTCGATATTTGGCTATTTCCTTTGTTTTGTAGCCACGTATTCTCAGTTTGTTGGCAAAAAAGTCATAAGTCTGAGTCATTGCTGCAACTGCGCATATAGCGTGTGCACTCGCCAATGATAAATTATTTGAAGTTGTTTTTCTCGTGTGCCGAATCTCGATGCAGATACTGGAATGTGTCTGTTGGTTTAATGTGACATTTGACATCGAGAATTCAGGTTTTACTTAATTTTTGGCCTTTAAAGATATCTAGATCTAGGAATGTGGCTTCATTTTGTTTTGTATATAAAAGGTAAACTTAATTAGGTCTTGCGCCTGGTTTGCCATTGTAAATAATTATATAATTTCTTCCTCATTGCCATCGAAAAATATTAGGCCGTCATCTCTGTCTTTTGTGCAGGATGATTTTGTGTTTGTATTTAAATTTATCTAACAGCTGGCATATGTGCTTGCTGATAGCAATCGGGCGAAAATTGGATGCTTTGTGCTGCTCCGACAACTTGTTTGTAACATTTTTAGTTAAAGGTGAAATCTTTGTTTGTTAGTATACCATGTGCTATGTCTACTAGCTCGACCGTTGCATGTATGTATACCCATGTATTCATGATCACGTTACTGTGATGTTACAGTGTCATCCATATGCAGATTATCGGACTAATTTTTTTTTTTACAAAATTTAGACCTGAGTCCGAAACATGACAGGCAAATTTACCAGTATGCGAATTAAAAGGTACATGGGGTTTATATTCAGCGTCCGCTCCCTAAGTTATCAATCAAATATTTCGTGCAATTCATCGCTAATGTCTGGCTATTGCGTAGTTAAATATTTAATAATTAAGACGAATTAAGAAGAATATTCAATCCAGTGTTGCATGTGAACTTAACGCTATACTACATACCACCAGATATTTTGACAGACATTTGAAGGTCATTTTCAGACAGATGCCAGTTGTGCAATAACTTGTGGGATTACATATATCGTGTTGCTGTTGAAGGGCTCGTTGGTGCACGTACACCTTGTAAGTAGGATATTGTTCATCTTATATAGATTATATTATAGATTCTATGGGTAGAGTTCATTATTCCGACGGTTCATTATTCCGACGGTTCAGTATTCCGAAGGTTGAGTATTCCGAAGGTTCCCTATTCCGAAGGTTCATTATTCCGAAGGTTCGCTATTCCGAAGGTTCGCTATTCCGAAGGTTTTCTATTCTGGGCGTATTTAACCATAAATTAATCAAAATTTGCACCCCACCACAAAAACCACAAGAGGAATGAAACATACTATTACGCTAGTATTCACATATAGTACAGTTATATACCCACTTCTAATTCCCAAATTGTCCGAGATGTTGGTTATTAATAACAAGAAGACAGTATCAGTTTATCGTTTATCGTCAACATTAAAGGCCCACTTAATTTTCGAACCCACATATCACATATATAAAATATATGCCAGTATATATACCATTTGAAATAGGAAGCTCTCTAATACTGTATTATCAGCTTACCCGGTGTAATAAACTGTGAATATGTTGTTTTTGATGAGTTAACGACGTGTTTTTGTGCTTAAGTTTCATCTGGTTTTGTTGCGCAAAGTGTATATTTTTTATATAAGGGCAGAAGAATAATAATAATAATAATAGAGAAAAATGGAGAAACATAAATGGGCGATAACTCTGTAAAGAAACATTAGGTTGAAATCCGGACACCTTTATTTTAAGTGGCTCTCTGGTGCCTACATTCCCAAGAAATTTCGCGTTCCTAGTGCCATTTTTTTTTGGCTAGTGACAACCCTATTGGAGTATAAATTCAGAAATGTTAGTACTGGGTGGAGCTGGTCATTTTGATCGCTAAAAATTAATATTTGATTGCCTTACATGGAAATCTATTCACCTGGGTAACTTTACCCCCCCCCCCCCCAAATCTTGGTAACTGTATCATAAATAAACGATGAGGATGACAAATTCAGCCATTCTGCCAGGCAGGCAAATTTGCCAAATGTGTTTGTGAAAGTAGCCTAACATGCATGTGTATAGTGAAATAACACTGGGTTAATGAGTAGCAACCATGCTGTTGGGTTTCTTGCATCAACTGAATGGCACAGTAAGTTTATCGTCATATATCACAAAGATACGCGTATAATAAAAAGAAATGAGTGTTTTGGAGTGAATACTGATAAATATCTCATTCGAGACCGAGACAAAATGTTTATTGTGCAAGCAGTTTCTAAATAATCATCTCTGTGTAACGTACCAGTAATAAAAGTTCCTGGAAGTAATTCAATCAAAGCTACAGGTAACATATGGTCATGGACCTCCATTTACAACAGCATACGCAAAGGTAGTTCCATAACATACGTGAAGGTATGTCAAAGTTATATGTTAACATACATGGAGAAAATTTATGAATAATCTCGGTTTCTTAATGTAATTAACCCTGTCTATACTAAATGGATTGTGCCATCAAGTTTTTAAAAAGTATACATCGGAATGGTCTATTATTGATTTGGAGGGATGTATAGGTACCATTAAGCAGACGACAGATAATAAAAGCGCAGAAGGAGTCCTATTTATGGAGGGTAATGTTCTTGAAGATAATACGTTCAACTATGGTCGTTTGTTGAACTTATTATCTGAACATGTCCTACTAGATAACTACTCATCAATAAGTGTTTAGTATAGAAATGGTAATGAAGGCATCGTCGAATCAAAAACTTTGCCACTTTGAAATCATCTGTGATTCTGTACGATGCAATTAAACTGTGTAATTGCATTAGGAACCCGAGATTATTTCTTATAATTACATCTCAGTGAAAACAAATCAACTTGAAAATGCGTTTTGAGTTTTAAAAAATCGTTTAATATTTGGAATTTTATAGTGAAGATGTCGCGGCGGCGCGTGGTTCGATGACCAATGTCCTATACCTAACGCTCGCTTCCGCCATAAACCTAGAGGGCTGCATCGAGCCGCGTGAGCCCTTTATTTTCGACCGAGCTAGCTCCCCGTTTGCCGCGCGAAATCATCGTTCACATACTGGCAAGTTTGCACGGTCTTTTTTACGTATTTCAATACAGAAAGCTATCATGTGCTAGAAACCAACATTAGAAGTAAAATATCTGTATATTCACAGAATATTGCCAGTAAATTGCATGCCATTATATCGCAAGAATAAATCATGCAGGTATTTGAAGGCAAATGCCAGTAGCACCGTTATACATGTGGAACTATACAGAAATTCTGCTTATCATGTCGTTAGCTTTGGTAAATATACATTGTGTAAGCATGTTGCCGTTCATAGTATGGCACCAAATGATTTTCTGTGACGAAATGCTCACAAAACACACCGTGAAAACTTGCCAGCGTAAGAACGTATCCTAATCTTATTTAAATGCATTAGCCTTTGGGAAAAAATGAAAAAATAAGGAAAAATACTTTAGTAAATTTAGTGGATGTGATTATTAAAATATATAATAGCAACATATTGATGTTTCATAATCAATATTTCCACGAACATGTACACCGCAGGTTTGTATCACACTAGACGGGGTTCGCAAAATCTATTCTAAATACTCATTGACGAGTAGTTCCCTTAGGGGAATTTCATATAATAAGTTCAGCAAACGACGATAGGCCGTTTGTTGAACTTACTATCTGAACTTTCCAATCGATGAATAAGAATCCTTGTGCGTTTGTATTATCTGTTCGTCTGTCTGTCGTCGGCCCATTTCTCCTACGCACCCCGTCATGATGAATGATAGACCATTCTAATGTATACTTTTATAACTGGTTGGGGAAACATCTTAGCAAAGAAAGGGTAAACGATCAGAACAAATATTGAGTTCCGCGTTGTTCCCGGTATTTCAGAAAGTCACTCAATCAAGAGGATCACATGCTACTACTTCTTTATCTGAAAATTATGAAGACTGCCTAGCTCTTGAATGTGAGCTGAATGCTCAATAACTAAATGTTCGCCTAATTTGTTCTACCTTAAATATTGCAAACCATCGACCACTTTAGCCGGTTAATAAGGGAAATTTAAAGTTATTCTGAAGACAAACAAATAATCTATTGTTTTTTATTATCATTGTTGTTGCTAAAGAAAGTCCTTTTCATGCAAAAAATATATCAAGGTAGTACCTAGTATCGATTATTGGTCTTGCTTTTAAGTTGAACAATGACTGTTAAAATTGTCCTAACACATAGTGTGGCTTTAAATATTTTCTAATTGCATGTCACAGGTAAGAAAGTAGGCCAGGGCATGGAAGAGTGAAACTCTTCCATGTTTTGGACAGAGAGCATGAATGAGTGAATGTATTTTGTCTCTTTCTTTTGTTATTATTCTTCTTTATCAATAAAACAAATTTAAAACAAATTTAAAAAAAAAAACATCGCCTAATGTTCGCTTTACAGACGTACAATATCAGACAGCATTAGCCACGTATATATATTCTTCTTTGAACTGACAGAAGTTATGGAAACAATGATACGTGTCACGCAAGTGTTATTCTTTCCTGATGAAGCAATATATTTGGATGATAAATGATTGTTAAGCGCAGGAAAGCAAATCCAATTATAACTGTTAAATGTAATTGTGATTTTGCAAACCCTCTCTATACTGATTTATCTGATTAAAAAATTCCGAACGAAACAAGATTTACGAAATGTGATAGGAATAACAAGAAAGCTCTTTGCCGTTCCGTATTAGGAAATTCGCGGGGCCAATGAAATCTCTTTGAGACCATAAATCTTATACTATATGTTTGGTACGTGTATTAGGCAGTCCCACAATGAGTGTAAATTATATCTATCCGTCTAATTAGGTCCTGTAACAGGAGAATATAGCAGTTTCTGTGTTTAAAGCGAATTGCGAAGACTATATGTACATTTATTAACAATATAGAAAAACTTACCGCATAATAATATCCCAAAGGTCACAAAAACAGAAAAGTGTTCGGTCCACATCTTCCTGTCTGAAAGTCACCTAATCGGCGCGCAATTTCGAACAATTAACGGGTAGTATCGACGTTTATGTGCTAAACATTTCACTCATTAATTTGGGCGTCTATCGTGATAATCATGCATTCAGAACTCTTTATCAGAACTTCTCAGTCTTCAAAGGCGACAAGCGTTCGCACTTGAATTTGCCGTCGAAACAATCGTAAATTTCCACGAACATCGGATCATACAACATTCTCCTTTTGATCGCGCGGGAAATCTCGACAAAGTTTTCTTGTAGGAGGGAGGGTAGTTATAAGCGATGACGAGAAGCGGTGAGTGATAACATTCCGACTCAGCAACGAATCGATTTGTAACATGGAGCTGGTATTTTATTCCGAGTCTTCCACACACATTGATCTGGGCACCCAGTGTGCGGTAATCGGGTTTCCTTTCACTGAATTCTTTAACTGCAACCGATGTCGCACCTTGACCGTAACTAGTCTTCAATGGGAACACGTGACTACTTAACTTTAATTTGACCGATGGTTAATCTATCTTCTCATTAGTTCCGTAAATTAGCTGACGACAGCTGGAGTTTCCTTTGTGATGGAATATGTGGCTGACTGCATTGAATGGGTTTGATCCAATGCATGTAAAAATGTAACAATCCGTTTTAATGAATGTGTATTTCTGTTCAGCTAACTGAAGTTGTCGCATCCAATGATTCCAACCTCACATCAAATTACAGTGTGGATGGATGCAAACGTATCATTGTATATATTTTGTTAAAATCAAGCCATTTTCGTTTTATAATTCAACTATTGATATTGGAGGGATTTTTAAGGGATTTTTTTTCCAATTTTGTATCCTACCGAAAGTAAAGAAAATACGAAGGTTACCGATATAGTGAAAAAACTACATGTATTTCAGCCTTAAAGGCACGGGTGGCGTTCGTTGCAGAAATATTCATATTTGTTCAAATCGCCATCAACAGAAGGAATATTAAAATATATATATAGTTTTGCTCATATGCCAGACATAATCAGCGCGTAAATAGTATATTGTCGTCAAGACGTGCGATGGTGTACGCAAACAAGAGCCTGCTCGTGTTACAGAAGGTTTGCTTCTGTTTACATAACACAGCGCAATTCTATTGGTTATAATCACACACAAATGATATAAACGCTCTTTATTATTTCCATATCAGGAAAACAGTAACAAATAACGCTCTTTATGTTTACCATATCCGGATCTTTTGTTTACACAACAAAGGAAAAACATTTGACAATAACATACTGTTTATACCATATATATTTCTGATTCTATATTTTACTATTATTTCTGTTTGTGGTGGTTTTTGACGGAGCTGAATATTTTAACAGCATACCCACCGCCAACGCCACCCGTATCTTTAAGGCCCCGCAAACTTGAGAAGTCGAGCTAAGCAACCCGGACTCGCGAGGTGGTGACGGTGGTGATGACAACGAAGATGGTGAGTATGATTACGATGATGATGATTATGATGATGATGTGGATTATGATGATGATGATGATGGTGGTGATGGTGATGAAGATTAGCATATATATAGATGACGATTATAGTGATGACGAGATGATGACGATGACTATGTTGTAAATAGTGTATATATGTTCACATTCATCTCTAATTTCATGTTAATTCATGATTGAGTTAATAAAGTGTTCCTCAAGTCTGCGGAGTGATTTTTCTGAGCAATCGGTCTCGCGAGCAATCAGCCTCACACATCAAACATGTTTGATATTGTGTCGTGTCGTGAGCCCGATTGTTCAGGTCTGCGGTGTACGCGACCAATATTACTCAGCAAAGCAGGATGGAAAAGTTTGTTTCTACAACCAGTTTGTATTGACAAAATTGTTCTCGTTCAATGGTGATATATGTACAACTCAATCTGGAATAAACCAAGAATATATCATTCGGTTCGGAATGTGACTGATATTTATGACTTTTTTTGTTTTGAATATATGTATTTTTTGTCACCGCACAGCAGTTAATGAAGGAAGGCATAGATAAATTGAAACCTCCCCATTAATGAACATAAATTTGGCACGGAGGGTGGGTACATGGGAGGGGCATGTATCACTCTCTATGTTTCTGGTATTAGACAATCACGCGATAGCGGCCTGGAATCAAAGAGTGCTGAGCCGAATTGCTCAAGACTGCGGAGAACACGAGTCGCGAGCAATTGCGAGTCCGATTTCTTAGCACGATTGCCACCTTAATCGCTGGTCGATTCTTCAAACCAACACAGAACGTTGTATCGACTCAAGAATATCGCCACATGCCGGGCGTAGTAATAGCTTCCATAATATGTCTTGGGTTCTATTGAGAGTCAATTTATTCCCACAAACGTCCTTCGTATGAAAATGAATCCGCAATCTCACATTATAGACACAATACACTTATCCCACATAAAATGTACAATGAAGTGTTTCGCGACGACTTTTATACAATTAGGAATGTTCTCAATAAATTGGAAGTATTGCTTTCTTTGCTGATTGTTCCCACGCACACACACACACCCTCACACCCTCTCACACACATACACACACCGCAATTCCTTCGCGAGTTGTGGCTTATAGAGCGGCTGATCAAATGTTGCAGGTTTCAAGTTACACCTAGTAATTCCTAATTACCAAGACCCAAATATGCCGAAGAATAATTGATATACCAATATATATATATTGACTTTATACAGGATATAGGCCTACCGCGAACGACTTACCAAAGCCATAGCGAAGTATTAGATGTTGTCCAGCTTTCAGTGCTTACACACACAAGTAAATCAAGCGCTCTTATTTGTTACATTATTAGTGTAAGACCTATACAAGGAACGCTCTTTATCGTTCCACGTGTAAAGGATTATTAGCACAACTCTTCGTCGTAAGCTTATATGCGACCCGCCATATCAAATCCAGTCGGAAGTCGGGATTTTGTTTACCCTGTGCCAATGCATTCTCTTATATATGCGAGTCGACCATAGGTCGTCTCGCATATATAAGAGAATGCATTGGCCTAACAATTTTTTATCATTTTTTTTTAAATAAAAGTTTCTGACAATTTTTAGGACATAAAAAAAACATCCATTATCCTGCAGGGAGCCCACACATATATAGAAGCATATAGAAGAGTGTCGTCTGCTCATGTTTGTCTGGGGCTCTGTATGGGTGAAATTATAAAATTGTTAAAAAATACAAGAACAAATTATTAAAATTGTAAAAAATTGTTAGGCCAATGCATTCTCTTATATATGCGAGGCGACCTATGGTCGACTCGCATATATAAGAGAATGCATTGGCACAGGGTAAAAACATCCCGACTTACGACTGGATTTGATATGGCGGGTCACATATATGCAATCGTACATTGTGTAGAAAAAATGTCTCGAGGTGTTGCAAAGCAAGAATTAAGACGTTTCGTGACGAATTTCGGATCAGTGTCTTCTGTGTCATGGCGTGCTCGATGTGGGCTATCGTATTATGCTGTTTTAGTGCGATACATTCTTTACTAACTTGGCCAATAGATGCATTAGAAAGTTAGTACAGAGTATGTTTTGTTTTGTTTCTGTGTATAACTGTAGAGGGACAATAGGTCGCAAACGTAGTACCTGAGGGATATAGTGTTATATATCGCTCTTTATTGTTACCATATCAGTGTAAGACTATAACAAGGAACGATCTTTATTTTACGCGCCGCGTGTATACTAATGTACAAATTCTTGTTTCGCCTGGGCCTGGGGTTCTATTTATATAATGTTAATTATTGGGACACATTAATAGTTGTAGTGCGACACGAGGCCGAGCTGTAGTGCGACCCCGATGCCGAGCCCGGTAAAAGGTGTAGTTGATCATTTCAATTTCGTTTATTGGCGTTTACATATGTCAATAATGTTGATTTTTTGGTTTGTGATAAGCTATGCCAATTACAAATAACAGAAATGAAAAAGATTCTATAATTACAATCATGGATATATAGTATATTATCTTGAGCGCATTACCATTTCTGACTATGGTTTTCTTGTTGGTTATATGCTCAAAGCTAAGTCGAAGCCTGGTGGAAATTTCCGTGTCACAATATGTTTTGTATGGTGGTGGAATATATATATATACTTTAGTAAACAAAATAAATTGGGAGATACAGCAATGAGCATCCATGTAGAGGTTTAACATTTCTGTGACAATAGGTCGCAAACGTAGCACCTGGGGGGTATACATGTACTTTGTAGTGTTATCGACAGAACAAAAGAGATCGCAATGCTTTTTTTACAACAAAGGCGCCCACACAAACCACACAACAAGCTCCTGGCCCGGATGTCACGCGCTAACATTTTACTTCATAAACTTCCTCAAATAATGTTTTAGATAGAAATCTGCCTTCTAGCATCAAATCTTGGAGTCTATTGTTTGCATCACTAAATCCTTCTGCTCATGCAAACACTTTCATCCGATCGTCACCAAACTTCATATGAAACTTCGGGGTGACCTCTAGATGAGCTAGATAGAGCCATCGATTGTTTTCCTGAAATTCAAAAAAACATGGCCACCAACAGCCATCTTGGATATGAAATTTTAATCCAAGGGCACGCCCTGCATCCCGCAGTTATTGGAGAATTGTTTCGATAATTTACAGGCATGTATATAGGATCACCTCTGGGTGAGATATATCGAATTTGAACGGATTTCGATGAAAAACATGGCCACCGGCAGCTATATTGGACTTTACTCTTTGCGTGACTAAATCCTTTGACACACTCTACAATCCACATTTCTCACCCCATCGTCACCAAGCGTCATATGGATCATCCGTGTGAGCACCAGATGGGGGCCATACATTTTTTTCTTCGAATTTTGCTTGGATTTTACTCTTGGCATTACTAAATCCTTCGTCACAGCTTTAATAATCACAGCCCTCACCCGTTCTTCACTAAACTTCATAAGGATCATCGGGATGACCATTAGATGAGAGCCGTAATTTATGTTTATACAAATAAAAGCACCGCTAGCGGCCATCTTGAATATCAAATTTGAATCCATCGGCACACCATGCATTTGACATTTATTGGATAAATGTTTTGAAAAGGTACAGGTATATTCGGGACCACTTCTAGATGAGAGTTATCTCATTGATCCCAAACTTCTTGTGACCCATATATGGCTGACCTCTGGCATTACTTGGACATTTAAACTTTCCGCGTTCCTTATCGCTCCATTAACTGTCATATTAGAAACTATATCCTCTCCGAATTGAGCTGCAGTGTCATTGACACTTTCATTGGTTAAAATGAGGGTATGTTCAAAGCTAAGAAAGCTACTTTCTATGGTCTAGTTGACACTTCGATGTCACATTATATGTTTTGTATCTCAGTGGAATGTATATATTTGTAAATATTTTGGGGAAATATAGAAATGAGCGCTATTTATTGTTACCATATAGCGTAAGACTAACAAGGAACGATATGTACTGGTTACGACGAGGGTATGTTCAAAGCTAAGTCTATGGCTTGGTGGAAATTTCGGTGTCATAATATGTTTTGTATGGTGGTGGAATATATATACTTTAGTAAAGAAAATTGGAAGATAATGTAATGTAATGTAATGTAATGTAATGTAATGTAATGTAATGTAATGTAATGTAATGTAATGTAATGTAAATCACGGCGACCATGCACGTAGCTGGTTGATTGAGAGTCAATTGATTCCCACCAACGTCCTTCATAGAAAAAGCGCCTGCAGACTCCACATGAGACGCAATGCACTACAACGGCCTACAAACGATTTACAATGAAGTGTTTCTCGACGATATTTATAAAATTAGGGATGTTCTCACTAAATTGTAAGTCTTGCTTGCGGCTGATAAAATGTTCAGACCTCAGGTTAAACAGTAATTTATTGATTTTGTCTCGTTCCGACGACCAGAATATAGGCCTACGCATTGCTATACTAATAAATGGACTTCATATACTGGGAGTTGTTACCGAAGTGATATAAAAGTTATCAGCTGTTCAAAGTTCCACACAAAAGTAGGCTTAATGACGTTGTCGGTCCGCTCCCTCTCAGATGCACGTATGAAGTAAAAATTCAAAACACTGAAGTTCAGTTGATGACATGGTCACATCACAGGAGTTATGATCAAACACGTCTAAATTCATTTCTGAGCGGCAGAAAGATCTCTGGAAGTCACCCCACAAGTAAATGGACGACATTTTCTGGCTGATTTCGAAAGGACGGCATCATCCAATTGAACCTCATAAGTGACCTTGTTGAAACAACTATAAGTTTCATTTCTGAGCTGCAGAAAAAAAATGTCAGATACATCACAAGTAAATGTACGGAAATTCTTGGCTATTTTCGAACGAACGGTATCATCCAATCAATGCATTGTATTTTCTGCATCCCACAGGTGTGCTAGATATCTTTACCATGTGACACGTTTTGAACCAATCACTGAACGTAGATTTGGGGGTACACTATGTTCGGCAATTACACTTCAGAAGTTTGTTTAACCATAGTTTTGACTCAGATGCTTGTGGATAATAATATCAAATAAAAACTTATTGAATTGATCAACATCACCATGCAAAAAACTTACAAATTGATGATTATTAGACTGATACCATATATTTCAACAAATATGTTAATAATTATTGATTTATTGACTTTTAATATCACGCACCCCATTCATTTTGCCTGCACCCCACTACTTCCTGGATACGGGCGCTTCAGCCCACAAGGAATTATCTGCATGCAGCTCCCACGTATATAGGTCGACTCACATAACAAATGCATATGTGGTGTGTAGCAGTGCGTGCGTCCGTGCATCTGTCGACAATTTCCTTTGGCACACACCACATATCACGCCCCTCATTCGATCACCTTAAAACTTCATATTGATCTGCTTGGTGACATCTAGATGGGATCCACCGATTTTTCAGAAATTCGTTAAAACACAAGGCCGTGAGAAACTATCCTTGATTTCACATTTGAATTCGTCGACACACCATGCCGCTCACAGTTTTGGAGAATTGACTTTAAAATTGTATAGGCATGTTTAGGATCACGTCTATAGACGGCAGCTAATGAATTAGAACGAGTTTCGCTGAAAAACATGGCCGCCTGCAACCATCTTTGCATGAGTAAAACCTTTGGCATACCCTATACGGACAATATACCTCACCCGATCGTCACCAAACGTTGTATGTACCTTCAGGGTGACTATCATTTATTTCCAAATTTTCTGAATTATTTTTCAGTGTTATCGTCAATATTTGATTAAAAAGACTAATTGGACCATTATGATATAACGTTTATCGGTGATTCCACAGTAATATTTACTTCACAATGGTTTTGACCAATAATGAAAATAATAACAAAGTCAATCTATTTTTATTTTCAAGTACTTGTTGATGATAGTTGTTTTACATAGTTGTATTCGCACGAACGCATTTCGAATGCCTTGCGTCCCTTTAAGACCGGGATTAACAGTAACTAAGCGGAAACATGTTATAGATGTATATCGCAGATATGCAACTGTACAATATGACAGCGCAAGTAAATGTATTGAATGTAACTACAATAACACAATAAAATATTCTATCATTTAATGTGTTTAGCGTAAAATGTAAATTTGTTCAGCCTTCAACGACTGAATTCATATTCAATTGTGGACGTTCTCGCTATTGGTATCTCGTTAGTTTAACTGGCCTCGGGGAATCTGTGGACAGGAAATCGAAGTGGATTATCATAAGAAATAGTATAAGGAATATCACATTTGCGCGTGTATTCCTGGCTGAGATTTTATTGTTTGACATCCGATATAGAAATATGTTCGGCTGTGGAAAGGAGTCATATATATCAATTAGTTGAATAATACTACGGGTCTCTACGGCGCGTATTATTCAAATTATTTATTTGACAAATATGACTGACACGGAGACTTTGCGACATAGGGTGGAGGGGTGTATCACTACCCACTTTAGTCAAATTTTTGGAATTGGAATTTTCACACCTGGCACAACATTATAGTTGGAAATACCAGGCCAACACTATAGGTTGAATTTGGTCTGATAGTTTAGTGTTGTTTTATACCACAAGTCGAATATTTTCATCCTTTCGGTCAAATGTTTGGATTGATACTATTAACTCATGTGTCTTAATATATTATTATCATTAAATTGTGTATACGTTTATTTCTCGCATCTTTTCAGAATTTCTCGTTAGTTTAACTGGCCTCGGGGAATCTATGGACAGGAAATCGAAGTGGATTATCACAAGAAATAGGAATAGCATATTTGCGCGTGTATTCCTGACTGAGATTTTATTGTTTGACATCCGATATAGATTTATGTTCCGCTGTGGAAAAGAGTCATATATACCAATTAGTTGAATAATTCTACGGATACTCTATTATTCAAATTATTTATTCGACAATATGACTGACACAGAGACGTTACGAAATAAGGTGGAGGGATGTAGCACTTTAGTAAAAAAAATTCAATTTTGGAATTTTCACACCTGGCCCAAAATTATAGTTGGAAATTTCAGACAAACACTAGGTTGAATTTGGTCTGATAGTTTCATGCGCCACCAGTATTTAGTGTGCATGAATGTGTTGTTTGATACCAAAAGTCGAATATGTTCATCCTTTCGGTCAAATGTTTGAATTGAATTGACACTCATTTGGAAATTGCCAACAACAAAGGCGATGGTGTTAGGTTGGAAATGTCCAACAGTTGCGAAGTTTGAGGTACCATATCTGGAGTCTGACCATGCACAAGAGAACCCACACCGGGGATCGCCCACACTAGTGTGTCGTGTGTAAGACGGAATCATTCATACATGTATCTGGAATCTGACAATGCATAAGAGGACCCACACCGGTTATCGACCATACGAGTGTGATGTGTGTCAGAAAGACTTTAGTCACATGTGGAGTCTGACAATGATAAGAGTAGCAACACCGGTGATCGACCATACGAGTGTGACGTGTGCCCGAAGCATTCAGTGATATCTGGAGTCTGATCATGCACAAGTGGACCCACACCGATGATAGCCCATACACGAGTGTGTCGTGCGTCAGACGGAATAAAGTCATATATTGAATCTGACAATGCAAAAGAGAACCAACACCGATGATCGACAATACGCGTGTGACGTGGTAAGAAGGACTTTAGTCATATGTTGAGGCTGGCAATGCATAATAGTACTAACACCGGTGATCGACCATACGAGTGTGACGTGTCAGTAGGACTTTAGTCATATGTGGAGTCTGACATTACATAAGAAGACCAACACAGACGAACGCCCATACGAGTGTGGCGTGGACGACAATTCATGTATAAGACATTTAGTGATTCAGAAAACCTAGCAACACACAAGAGAAAACACACCGGATATCGCCCATACGAGTGTGACGTATGTAGGAAGGCATTCAATCATACCGCAAGTCTATCAGCATGAGAGACTCCACATCGGCAATAGACCATACGAATGTGACGTGTGTCGAAAGGCGTTTAGTTAGTCAAGAAACCCTGCAAATCATATAAGAACACACACAGGCGATCACCCATATGAATGTGACGTTTGTCAAAAGGCTAAAAATAAATGGACAAACATACCACCATCGATACATGGCGCCATAATCATTGTCGATGTAAACACAAAGTCCGTATTGGAAAAAGTTGCAGTCATGTATATATATATATCAAATTGCTAGTTCGTCGAATATTTTACGGTTAAATTGATTATCTCTGTTCGGTGGACAATATATATGACAATTTTTACCTTTGGCCATTTTCGGAACCAACGCCACCCGTCGACCGAATTGTTTTCCGTTTTAGCAAGTTTTTTTTTTCGACAAATTTTCGACAGCCAACCCCTTATAAACCGACATAAACAAAATTCGGAAGAATATTAGAATATTCACCATTTGTTGTCTGTTTCCTGTCAAGCTACCTACCGGTATCACAGGCTGAAGTATATGATTAAAAAGATTGGCATAGCAGTGATTGCTTATGCAATATGCCCATGTATTTTATATTCGGAGTGACCTAGACTGACAAACACTGGGCATTTAGTAATTTTACAACAAGAAACAATCAATTGCATGAAGCTGTCAAAAGGCAGTTTCGATGTTAAAATGACATTATCTCTAAGTTTTTAGGCTAAAGAAGTTGAAAAATATGGAGGAAAATTTGTTATGAGCTGTGGAAAAAGTTGCTTCTGTGTCCTCTTGGTCGCCCACCCATCCCCTTATACGTGCTCGGTAAAAAAATTTACCCGTTACCCCTCCACAAACTGGGACAGAATATGTTGCTATTTCTTGAACATCAACCCATTCTATACTAATTGGATTCTCCCGTTCAGTTATACAGGTATACATTGGAATTATCTATTATTCATTTGGAGGGGTGTTCAGGATAAATTAGCAGAGACAGTCAGATGAATACAAAATATAATTGCTGAAAGATTCATACATATTTAAAATTCATTAGTGGGAAATGTTCAGATAATAAGCAACAAACGACATATGAATTAAACTGATTATCTGAACAGTTCCTAATGAAGCTACTCGCCAATGAGTATTTAGTATAGAAAACACGTTTACGTCAAATATGTTTGATATTTAACGTTTTTGTTTGTTTGTTTGTTTGTTTTTCGAATAGAAATGCACGCGTACCTTCAAAAACAGGTTTCATAGACAATTTGTTGCTGGAAGTAGTACACCGGGAGCAAATAGAGCATATTTAGATAGCCTTGGTAAAAGTTGCTATGACGGACAGCTGACTTCGATCCCCGCAGACAGTTATTATTGGTACAGTAGACCAAGTTCGCCGAATGTCAGTCTCACTTCAATCTAGCCGACACATTAAGCTCCTAATATTTGCTCCATTGGGAATGAAATCCAATCCCAACAAAAGATTTCCAGCGTTCATTATGCCAACGTTACTTCGTATGCTACACGAGCGGCCACTTAATCTTACTGCACTGCACACTATATCTTTGTAACCCGTCAACCGGGTGCCAGCACATATCTCTCATAAAGCAATCGGACCAATCTCACAAAAGAACTGACGCTGAATTGGTCACTATCACCGTTTTGTGTGTGATAAAGTTACCCAGAAAGTGTAATACGGTTACCCAGGTTGGGGAGAATTGTAATAAGATTACCCAGGTTGGGGAGAATTGTAATAAGGTTACCCAGGTTGGGGAGAATTGTAATAAGGTTACCCAAGTTGGGGAGAATTGTAATAATGTTACCCAGGTTGGGGAGAATTGTAATAAGGTAATAAGGTTACCCAGGTTGTAATAAGGTTACCCAGGTTGTAATAAGGTTACACAGGTTGTAATAATGTTACCCAGGTTGGGGAGAATTGTAATAAGGTTACCCAGGTTGTAATAAGGTTACCCAGGTTGTAATAAGGTTACCCAGGTTGTAATAAGGTTACCCAGGTTGTAATAAGGTTACCCAGGTTGTAATAAGGTTACCCAGGTTGTAATAAGGTTACACAGGTTGGGGAGAATTGTAATAAGGTTACCCAGGTTGTAATAAGGTTACCCAGGTTGTAATAAGGTTACCCAGGTTGTAATAAGGTTACCCAGGTTGTAATAAGGTTACCCAGGTTGGGGAGAATTGTAATAAGGTTACCCAGGTTGTAATAAGGTTACCCAGGTTGTAATAAGGTTACCCAGGTTGTAATAAGGTTACCCAGGTTGTAATAAGTAAGGTTACCCAGGTTGTAATAAGGTTACCCAGGTTGTAATAAGGTTACCCAGGTTGTAATAAGTAAGGTTACCCAGGTTGTAATAAGGTTACCCATGTTGTAATAAGGTTACCCAGGTTGTAATAAGGTTACCCAGGTTGTAATAAGGTTACCCAGGTTGCAATAAGGTTACCCAGGTTGGGGAGAATTGTGATCAAGTTATACAGGTTGGGGAGAGTGTGATACAGTTACCCAGGTTAATAAAATTTAACATACAGCAACCAAATACATCAATATGACCACCTCCCGTGGTCATTAACGCCCTCGGGTGTATACTGTCCTAGAGATTCTAGATAGTTGTGGTTCGCTGGGCGTTTTATTTATAGATAATGTTTTTTTTTCGGTTGTGACAATTAGCAGTAGGTCCCTATTTGCTGAGATCAATTTGCGGAGGTCCCCTAAAATGGTCGAAATATGTTGATTTTAATGAGGGAACGGTACCGTATATGTCAATTGATACGTATTTTTAAACAAATAGCGACACGATCATCATAATAGTGGTTTGTTCTATCAATCATATCATATTCGCTAGAGTGATAGTTGCAGTATGTAACTATTATGACCGCATTAATTGCTTTCAATGTTTAGATATCAACAATGGCTGGACCACTGTTGAAGATTTTATGGCGGGAACACAATGACTCCGATTTTTTATCCGCATTTAGAGACTTCTGGTGTGGGGAATTAGAAACCTGCAGTAATAAGCCAGGGGGGGGCGGAAAAAAACTGCAGACACAGGGTGGAAAAAACAGTTTTCTTCGGTTTGGGTACCCCCCCCCCCCCCCCCGGACAACAACTCGGTTTGACCGGAAACCGAAAAAAACACCGGAGCATACAGTTCACGAGAAGGTGCTTGGTAACTTAGTTTAGATTATTATGACTAAAATGGTCATTGTCTACCAGTAGAACGCAGATTTGTACCTCGTGATGTCATGACATGTACAAACATGTATATTGGTGATCGCAACGCTTTGTATGCACTTTAAAAAATGACAACTAGTCATTACCTCGACTTTGAAAAAGATGCAAATGAGATGAGTGAGATACCAGCATATAACTGTTTTCTGATACCATTGGAGGAGAAATTGTTTAATACATGGGATAGTTCTGCAGTAAAAATTTGCCAGATAAGCGATCGCAGGGTAGAATTCTGCATTCGACTGGTAGACACTGACATAGTCGGCATTATTAAGAGGGTTAATGGGGTCAATATCACATGTAAACCAAGACAGTGGTTATCCAAAATTGTTTTTAGGTGGATTGTACTACTCATCTATATATGATTTGGATATTAAGGTTAATCCATATTCTATAATATGAGAGAAAGTTGTGAGTCTGAAAATACATATTTGGAAAAAAATTACATGCACATTTTTTCCGACAACCCCCCCCCCCCCCCCCTAAATGAATAAGGAAAAAATTTACGTGTAAATTTTTGACGCCTAGGTACCCCCCCCCCCCCCCACCCCCGGTACGTTGTGTCCCGCAGTTTTTTTCCGCCCCCCCCCCTGAATAAGCCGTAGTTTTTTGTAATAATTTGAAGGATTAGTTGTTTTAACGGAATTCTGAGGCGGTGCATTCATGTAACCTATATATTTAACATTTGTTTTTATAATTTATATTTATGCGTAATAATATAATCTTGAGGGTGTTACCATTTCTGATTATGGTTTTCTTGTATTTCTTAATTTATGATCAATGAGAGGTATCACTTGCCAAAACCGAACCATGTTGGGTATTCAGGGCGGTAAATAGTTGTTGGCGGTCAATAGTTGTTGATGGTGGTTAGGCGTTAAACAGTTGTTAGTCGGTTGAAAGACGCTGTCAGTGGGTACAGTTAAGAGTCGTTGTCAGGGAGTTTTTTCTTTATGTATTTGGAGGTACATTTAGTGTCTAATATTTAACTGGGACTGTGATTACCAATTGGATACTAGAGCGTATATGAATCTTACGTGCATTCCAGTGGGTGATTTACGGTGCTAAAGTGAATTTTAAGAGTTCCCCCATATAACGCATTTCTTGAGATTTCTTCTGGATGTTCATCTCATGTTGTAGAAACATGTCTTTGGGTATGATGTGTATTGTGATGTCGTAGATTCAGTGTGCATTTTCTCGTGAAAACTGAATTTTCATAGAGGTATACTGTAGTCATAACTTTATGGAATATATCATTTGTTGTCGTACGTTCTCCGTTCATATCATTATTCAGTTACATGTATAACAGAACCGACTTTGCTACGTGTCAATAATAATCATATCAGAAGACATTTGTCTACAACATAGAATGTTTGGCCATAGAAAATACATCGATATTTTTTTTTAAACGAGTTATATTTGGTTGGGACTTTGAGAATAAAGTTTTATATGTAAATTTCTCGATTATAATGCATGAATGATTCTTACATGCTGCTCAGTGTGTAGGGTTAATCGTGCCATATAGGCCCAGCTATCCCTCGTAACGTTGCGTGACGAATTAGCGTTCTACCCACGAGTTTAAGATGTACCCATGCACTGAGGGGCTTATCACGGACTGGCAACTATTTACCGTCAAACAACTATTTACCGGTCGTATACCCAGTGTATGTACAGAATTTCCCACAGTCAGTTTCAAATCGCGTTCGCATTGTGATATCTGCTTAACGTGGGTAACTTAATCAGAATTTTCTCCAACCTTGGTAACTTTATCACAATTTCTGGAACCTGGGTAACTTTATCACACAAATGAAAGTTTTAATGACACTATAGCTCAATTCGGAATTTTTTTCCCGAACAATGAATAGAATAATAAAGAAGGAAAGTCAAAACGGTATATAGTAAACGTTTTTATTGTGTAGATGAAATTACTTTCAATTGGGCTGCAGGGTGCGCCGATGGTTTCAAATCCAAGATGGCTGCTGGCGGCCATGTTTTATAACGAATTTCTTAAATAATGGATGGCTCCAATCTAGAGGTCAACCCGATGCACCAAATTAAGTTTGGTGACGAGTGTGTGAGTGATGTGGCCTGTATGGTGTGCCGAATGATTTCGTCATGCAACAAGTAAAATCCCAGATGGCTGCTGGTAGCCACGTGTTTCGACGAATTTCGGAAATATTCGATGGCTCCCATCTAGAGGTAGCCCAAAATATCCATACGAAGTTCGGTGACGATCGGATGCGGGATGTGGTATGCAGTGTGTGTCAAGGGATTTAGTCATGCAAAGAGTAAAATCCAAGATGGATGTAGGCGGCCATGTTTTTCATCGAAAATAGTTCAAATTTGATAGGTCTCATCTAGAGATAATCCTAATCATACCTGTACATTTACAAAACATTTCTTAAATATATGAGGGCTGCATGGTGTGTCGATGGAATTAAATTTGAATTCCAAGGTGGCTGCTGACGGCCATGTTTTTAACTAATTTCATAAATAATCGATGGCTCCCATCAAAAGGTCACACCAAAGATCCGTATGAAGTTTGGTAATGATCGGATGAGGGATGTGGTCTGTAGGTTGTGCCGAACTATTTATTCATGCATAGAGTAAAATCCAAGATGGCTGCTGGCGGCCATGTTTATTATCGAATTTCGGAAATAATCGATGGCTCCCATCTATAGGGTCAACCCGAAGATCCATTTGTCGTTTGGTGGCGATCAGATGAGAAAGAGGTTGTCTGTATAGGGTGTGACAACGGATTTAGTTATGTAACGAGTAAAATTCAAGATTGCTCCCATCTAGAGGTGATCCTAAACATGTCTGTAAATTTTCAAAACATTTCTCCAACAAATGCGGCGCGCAGGATGTGAGATGGATTTAAATTTTAAATCCGAAATGGCTGCCGGCGGCCATGTTTTTTAACGAATTTCGGGGGGGGGTGGGACTCGATGTGACCCATCTAGAGATCACTCCGTAGATTCATATGTAGTTTGGATGAGGGATGCGGCCTGTAGGGTGAGCCAAAGGAAATTGTTGACGGACGGACGCACTCGCGAACGACGGACGCCAACCCATGACAATAGCTCAAGCTTGATTTCGTCAAGCTGGGCTAAAACGATGAGAGTAACATGAACACAATGTATCTGTTATTTACACATTAGTCGGGTTCCTTATGTCTAAAACAATGGTCTAGCGTTTTCGGAATGTTAAAAGCGATGTGAGCACAGTTTATATACCACCAGTGTGTCTATTTTCAGAATCTACCTGTTTCTAGCTTGATATTTTAGTGGAAACAGGTTTGTGTGCGGCTTTTGTTTGTGTACCCCTCTATTTTTTTTCACATCCACCTGGTAATAAAAACATGCTATTACGCATAGCAAGTTCGGTAAGTGGCTTTCTTTGTTCTTGGAAATCGAAAAACATGGGGGGATCTTGCCACAAATTACTTAATTACATATCTTAATGTGGAATTTTATCAAAAATCATCAGACGAATTGCATTTATGGCTGCATTTTCAATTTTCTTTCCCAAATATTAAGGTATTGTATGTTCTTAAAATCAGCACTATCACATATAGGCGAACATGAACAATCTACAAGGATATCTTGACCACACGCCACAAACAAAACTTTGATACATCGATTTTTGGTAAAGATATCGCAGAAAAGCTAACCCTACCCCCACCATCGCTGATTTCACAAGTCAGATTCCTTTGGTCGAAAACAACGGTCGCGCCATTTCGGATTTGTCTAAGACGACATGCGAATGGTTTGTTTATCAATAGCATGTCTACTTTCAGAGTATACCTGTGTCCAGTTGAAATTTTATTGGAAAAAAGAGTTTTTGGACTGTTTTAAAAATTTAAAGAGCGTTTGCTTATTATACAAATATTAATCCTCATAACGAACCTTCTGGTGGACTGTGCGAGTTGAAATTAACAAAAGTATAAAATACGGCGGTCTACTTTCAGAGTCTACTTGTTTCCAGTCTGACATTTTAGTGGAAACAAATTGTTTGGGCGGTTTAAAAAATTTAAAGAGCGTTTCCTGATTATACAGATATTAACTAACACGATTAGCCTTTTCATGAATTGTGCAAGTTGAAATTGTACACATATGTCAAGTATGACTCTGAAATGCATTTTTGAGAATAAGTCTCCGCTGGTACAGTACTACAGTTGCGAACAAAACTAACGTTGGACACTATAAAGAGTTTGACAATTTACTCAAATGTTCACAGTGGTGGAACTTAATGGCTATCATATATGCATGGCTCTTACATGCAATATATCGTACCTACATGTGATTTTACAAAATTAACATGCAATATAGTCAGGCCACCAGTTACAGTAGTTGATAAAAATGTGGTTCACACCAAGCATATACATCACAATCACGTACTTCAGTGATAATGTCCACTATATTATACAAATGTAATGTTTCTCAAGACTAAAGTTTCAGGATGTCGTTGTAAAATTGATTGATGGTGTTTTTTCATCAATTGACAAAATTAATGTTTATTGCCAGGACGAAGTACCGCATAATACGGAGTCGTGTGCTAACAAATCTGGGAGTCATATATATTTATGTAAATGTCCGTCAAAACTTTTAGGATAAGGGATTTTTTTTTTTATTTATTTCGTGGTCACGAAATACTAATTCGTGGCCAGGAAATAACTAATTTTTGGCAATAACTAATTCGTGGCCATGAAATAACTAATTCGTGGTCACGAAATAAATAATTCGTGGCCACGAAACAACTAATTGTGATATACGATCGTCAGTCCCATTGTTGTAATGGAAGCGAATAGAGATTACCTGACCTGGTTGTAGTTGTCCACCATCTTGGCATGGGCCACGGCAATTTGAGATAAAGGGTGTTGTAGGGTGGCCCGTAACACAAATTAAGTAATCACCCCTTTCACCAACCCGATCCAAAGTTGCCGCCGTCCTGGGGGTTGGTTACACAGGCACCCACGACATTCAGTATATATTGGGGCCACCCTACAGCACCAAGTATACCACATCAAACGGTTAAGGGGTCGAGAAATTGTATATGTGTCATATTTGAACCCATCTGGGGTGGCCATTTTGGATCGGGGATGGTGAAAGCGGGTGAACATTTAGTTTGTCTCAGGGGTCACCTACAACACACTGTATTTGACCTATATTAGGGGGGATTGCATGGTACCATATATGGACCCCTCTGATCAGTTATCATTTTCGCTCGGGTGGGCTGAATGTGTGAAAATTTAGCTTGCTTTGTGGGCCACGGTACAACACCCTTTAATTTATCTATATCGGTCAAGTAATAATATGTACCCCATTTGACCCCTTCTGAGCGGCGACCATTTTGGATCGGGTATGGTTGAAACATGTGAATAGTTATAAGCTTGTTTTGGGCCCACCCTACAAAACCCCTTATTTGACTTAAATCGGCCAATATGCCGAGAGAAATGGCATTCCCATTCGATCCCTTGTGGTAAAAACTAATGAATATTCAGTTTGTCTTGGAGCCACCTGACCCGTGTTTTCCCCGTTCTCTCTGAGCTAGTTTATATATGACGTCCATATCCCCCATAGAGCCCGGGTCCCACGCCGTAAGGGGTTTATAGTAGCTTCTCTGCGACCGTACGCATTGTTTCTAAAACATCATCGAGCTAGTGTAACCATACCGTAAAGGTATTTGGATATATGCAAAGGTCAATCAGTAATTTCGTGGCCACGAATTAGTATTTTGTGGCCACCAAATTAGTTATTTCGTGGCCACGAATTAGTATTTCGTGGCCACGAAATACAAAACAAATTCTCATGTCCTAAACCAGCCACCGTAGCTTATGGATAATTCTGTTTTAGTATTAAATTTGACAGACATGACAATTGGAACTTATTCCCTATTCCTTATTCCTTATTTTCGAAAATGTCGTTTTCGACCGATTTGACGGCATGGGTGGGTGGCCCGCCCCAAATACCGACTAGAAACACCCCGACCCCCCACCCATCACCCCCGGAGGGTGCCACCCCGAGGGGGTGAAAATGGGGTATGGACCATTTTCGAGAACGGTAAGGATTTCGACCGATTTGACGGCATGGGTGGGTGGCCCGCCCCAAATACCACCTAGAAACACCCCCACCCCCCACCCATCACCCCCGGAGGGTGCCACCCCGAGGGGGTGAAAATAGGGTATGGACCATTTTCGAGAACGGTAAGGATTTCGACCGATTTGACGGCATGGGTGGGTGGCCCGCCCCAAATACCACCTAGAAACAGCCCCACCCCCCACCCATCACCCCCGGAGGGTGCCACCCCGAGGGGGTGAAAATGGGGTATGGACCATTTTCGAGAACGGTAAGGATTTCGACCGATTTGACGGCATGGGTGGGTGGCCCGCCCCAAATACCACCTAGAAACACCCCCACCCCCCACCCATCACCCCCGGAGGGTGCCACCCCGAGGGGGTGAAAATGGGGTATGGACCATTTTCGAGAACGGTAAGGATTTCGACCGATTTGACGGCATGGGTGTGTGGCCCGCCCCAAATACCACCTAGAAACACCCCCACCCCCACCCATCACCCCCGGAGGGTGCCACCCCGAGGGGGTGAAAATGGGGTATGGACCATTTTCGAGAACGGTAAGGATTTCGACCGATTTGACGGCATGGGTGGGTGGCCCGCCCCAAATACCACCTAGAAACACCCCCACCCCCACCATCACCCCCGGAGGGTGCCACCCCGAGGGGGTGAAAATGGGGTATGGACCATTTTCGAGAACGGTAAGGATTTCGACCGATTTGACGGCATGGGTGGGTGGCCCGCCCCAAATACCACATAGAAACACCCCCACCCCCACCCATCACCCCCGGAGGGTGCCACCCCGAGGGGGTGAAAATGGGGTATGGACCATTTTCGAGAACGGTAAGGATTTCGACCGATTTGACGGCATGGGTGGGTGGCCCGCCCCAAATACCACCTAGAAACACCCCCACCCCCCACCCATCACCCCCGGAGGGTGCCACCCCGAGGGGGTGAAAATGGGGTATGGACCATTTTCGAGAACGGTAAGGATTTCGACCGATTTGACGGCATGGGTGGGTGGCCCGCCCCAAATACCACCTAGAAACACCCCCACCCCCCACCCATCACCCCCGGAGGGTGCCACCCCGAGGGGGTGAAAATGGGGTATGGACCATTTTCGAGAACGGTAAGGATTTCGACCGATTTGACGGCATGGGTGGGTGGCCCGCCCCAAATACCACCTAGAAACACCCCCACCCCCCACCCATCACCCCCGGAGGGTGCCACCCCGAGGGGGTGAAAATGGGGTATGGACCATTTTCGAGAACGGTAAGGATTTCGACCGATTTGACGGCATGGGTGAGTGGCCCGCCCCAAATACCACCTAGAAACACCCCCACGTCCCACCCATCACCCCCGGAGGGTGCCACCCCGAGGGGGTGAAAATGGGGTATGGACCATTTTCGAGCACGGTAAGGATTTCGACCGATTTGACGGCATGGGTGGGTGGCCCGCCCAAATACCACCTAGAAACACCCCACCCCCCACCCATCACCCCCGGAGGGTGCCACCCCGAGGGGGTGAAAATGGGGTATGGACCATTTTCGAGAACGGTAAGAATTTCGACCGATTTGACGGCATGGGTGGGTGGCCCGCCCCAAATACCACCTAGAAACACCCCCACCCCCCACCCATCACCCCCGGAGGGTGCCACCCCGAGGGGGTGAAAATGGGGTATGGACCATTTTCGAGAACGGTAAGGATTTCGACCGATTTGACGGCATGGGTGGGTGGCCCGCCCCAAATACCACCTAGAAACACCCCCACCCCCCACCCATCACCCCCGGAGGGTGCCACCCCGAGGGGGTGAAAATGGGGTATGGACCATTTTCGAGAACGGTAAGGATTTCGACCGATTTGACGGCATGGGTGGGTGGCCCGCCCCAAATACCAACTAGAAACACCCCCACCCCCCACCCATCACCCCCGGAGGGTGCCACCCCGAGGGGGTGAAAATGGGGTATGGACCATTTTCGAGAACGGTAAGGATTTCGACCGATTTGACGGCATGGGTGAGTGGCCCGCCCCAAATACCACCTAGAAACACCCCCACGTCCCACCCATCACCCCCGGAGGGTGCCACCCCGAGGGGGTGAAAATGGGGTATGGACCATTTTCGAGCACGGTAAGGATTTCGACCGATTTGACGGCATGGGTGGGTGGCCCGCCCAAATACCACCTAGAAACACCCCACCCCCCACCCATCACCCCCGGAGGGTGCCACCCCGAGGGGGTGAAAATGGGGTATGGACCATTTTCGAGAACGGTAAGGATTTCGACCGATTTGACGGCATGGGTGGGTGGCCCGCCCCAAATACCACCTAGAAACACCCCCACCCCCCACCCATCACCCCCGGAGGGTGCCACCCCGAGGGGGTGAAAATGGGGTATGGACCATTTTCGAGAACGGTAAGGATTTCGACCGATTTGACGGCATGGGTGGGTGGCCCGCCCCAAATACCACCTAGAAACACCCCCACCCCCCACCCATCACCCCCGGAGGGTGCCACCCCGAGGGGGTGAAAATGGGGTATGGACCATTTTCGAGAACGGTAAGGATTTCGACCGATTTGACGGCATGGGTGAGTGGCCCGCCCCAAATACCACCTAGAAACACCCCCACGTCCCACCCATCACCCCCGGAGGGTGCCACCCCGAGGGGGTGAAAATGGGGTATGGACCATTTTCGAGCACGGTAAGGATTTCGACCGATTTGACGGCATGGGTGGGTGGCCCGCCCAAATACCACCTAGAAACACCCCACCCCCCACCCATCACCCCCGGAGGGTGCCACCCCGAGGGGGTGAAAATGGGGTATGGACCATTTTCGAGAACGGTAAGGATTTCGACCGATTTGACGGCATGGGTGGGTGGCCCGCCCCAAATACCACCTAGAAACACCCCCACCCCCCACCCATCACCCCCGGAGGGTGCCACCCCGAGGGGGTGAAAATGGGGTATGGACCATTTTCGAGAACGGTAAGGATTTCGACCGATTTGACGGCATGGGTGGGTGGCCCGCCCCAAATACCACCTAGAAACACCCCCACCCCCCACCCATCACCCCCGGAGGGTGCCACCCCGAGGGGGTGAAAATGGGGTATGGACCATTTTCGAGAACGGTAAGGATTTCGACCGATTTGACGGCATGGGTGGGTGGCCCGCCCCAAATACCACCTAGAAACACCCCCACCCCCCACCCATCACCCCCGGAGGGTGCCACCCCGAGGGGGTGAAAATGGGGTATGGACCATTTTCGAGAACGGTAAGGATTTCGACCGATTTGACGGCATGGGTGAGTGGCCCGCCCCAAATACCACCTAGAAACACCCCCACGTCCCACCCATCACCCCCGGAGGGTGCCACCCCGAGGGGGTGAAAATGGGGTATGGACCATTTTCGAGCACGGTAAGGATTTCGACCGATTTGACGGCATGAGTGGGTGGCCCGCCCAAATACCACCTAGAAACACCCCACCCCCCACCCATCACCCCCGGAGGGTGCCACCCCGAGGGGGTGAAAATGGGGTATGGACCATTTTCGAGAACGGTAAGAATTTCGACCGATTTGACGGCATGGGTGGGTGGCCCGCCCCAAATACCACCTAGAAACACCCCCACCCCCCACCCATCACCCCCGGAGGGTGCCACCCCGAGGGGGTGAAAATGGGGTATGGACCATTTTCGAGAACGGTAAGGATTTCGACCGATTTGACGGCATGGGTGGGTGGCCCGCCCCAAATACCACCTAGAAACACCCCCACCCCCCACCCATCACCCCCGGAGGGTGCCACCCCGAGGGGGTGAAAATGGGGTATGGACCATTTTCGAGAACGGTAAGGATTTCGACCGATTTGACGGCATGGGTGGGTGGCCCGCCCCAAATACCACCTAGAAACACCCCCACCCCCCACCCATCACCCCCGGAGGGTGCCACCCCGAGGGGGTGAAAATGGGGTATGGACCATTTTCGAGAACGGTAAGGATTTCGACCGATTTGACGGCATGGGTGAGTGGCCCGCCCCAAATACCACCTAGAAACACCCCCACGTCCCACCCATCACCCCCGGAGGGTGCCACCCCGAGGGGGTGAAAATGGGGTATGGACCATTTTCGAGCACGGTAAGGATTTCGACCGATTTGACGGCATGGGTGGGTGGCCCGCCCAAATACCACCTAGAAACACCCCACCCCCCACCCATCACCCCCGGAGGGTGCCACCCCGAGGGGGTGAAAATGGGGTATGGACCATTTTCGAGAACGGTAAGGATTTCGACCGATTTGACGGCATGGGTGGGTGGCCCGCCCCAAATACCACCTAGAAACACCCCCACCCCCCACCCATCACCCCCGGAGGGTGCCACCCCGAGGGGGTGAAAATGGGGTATGGACCATTTTCGAGAACGGTAAGGATTTCGACCGATTTGACGGCATGGGTGGGTGGCCCGCCCCAAATACCACCTAGAAACACCCCCACCCCCCACCCATCACCCCCGGAGGGTGCCACCCCGAGGGGGTGAAAATGGGGTATGGACCATTTTCGAGAACGGTAAGGATTTCGACCGATTTGACGGCATGGGTGAGTGGCCCGCCCCAAATACCACCTAGAAACACCCCCACGTCCCACCCATCACCCCCGGAGGGTGCCACCCCGAGGGGGTGAAAATGGGGTATGGACCATTTTCGAGCACGGTAAGGATTTCGACCGATTTGACGGCATGGGTGGGTGGCCCGCCCAAATACCACCTAGAAACACCCCACCCCCCACCCATCACCCCCGGAGGGTGCCACCCCGAGGGGGTGAAAATGGGGTATGGACCATTTTCGAGAACGGTAAGGATTTCGACCGATTTGACGGCATGGGTGGGTGGCCCGCCCCAAATACCACCTAGAAACACCCCCACCCCCCACCCATCACCCCCGGAGGGTGCCACCCCGAGGGGGTGAAAATGGGGTATGGACCATTTTCGAGAACGGTAAGGATTTCGACCGATTTGACGGCATGGGTGGGTGGCCCGCCCCAAATACCACCTAGAAACACCCCCACCCATGTGGTATATCAACGGCGTCATTGACACATTTTGGGCCATCGGAATATCTCGCTGACAATTCTATCTGATTCAGCGCACCGAGAAGCCCCTAAATACCAAATTTCAGTTCGATAACTTGAAACATGTAAGAGAAATCCATCGACAATGTTTCCTACTGTAAAGTCTCATTGCAATTTGGCGAACCCCTTGAGGAACATGGTTTGATTGACGTATGTTCACGTCGTCTACATCAGAGTTCCTCGGTAGTTTGGCGTCAAACCAAGTGTACAATGGACCAGGGCATGCCCGACTTGATAGGAATCGCCCTGTATGCGACCAAAATCTGTTTCCAATTATGATATCTGTACGGTGTATTCGTTGACTTCTTAGAGAGTTTGAACTCTAAGTCACGCCCACAAAGTACATCAATTTCCACCACGTATATTCAAATGGCTGTATCTCATAGACGTCTCAACGTGCGGAGCTGCGCGATACGTCGTTTGGACGGATACATCACCGGCTACTCCATGGTGTACAATATGAATATATACTCATAACGATAATTCAACTATTAAAGGGCACAAGTCAACAAAGTGGCTCAATTTTTTTTGGTTTCCATTAATCATGATATTCGAATTAAATACAAGTTTTGGAGAAAGAGCGAATATGAGGGTATCACCCTCCCTTTTTGGTACGCGGGATTCAGGGTGTTTTGACCCCCAAAATAACTGGTATTCGGGTTCGAGCAAATCATCTTGGACGCAGGTTTTGATGGCGCGAAATAATATTTTGTGCTAATTATCTGTATGAATGAATGGGTAGAATAGCTTCTTGTGCATATTCGACCACCATGTCATCATAGAGTACCATTAATCATATCATAGCGGCCTCATAACGCCGATAACGCGACCGGCACTTCTGCTTGTATCTGTCTGATATAAAAAACAGACAATTTGCATGTCATTTATCGCATATTATTTCTTAACATGTATTCAGGATTCACCCCCCCCCCCAAATTAACTGGTATTCGGGATTCAGGGGGAAGGGGTGTAACATCGAATATGACAATGACGTCGCCCTGGGTCAACCAAAAAATACATCATTGGCACAATGTCATGCTGTCATGAACGACCTTGACCTTGCCATATAATTTTGGCAAATGCCATTTTTGTGGTCACCAATATATGTGCTACATACTCACATAAAATTCATCGGCACGTGACATATTTTTTCTGCACGAATTTGTTCATTTAAGGGAGAATCACCCATTTACGCCAAATTTGCATGTGGCCGTTATAATGGGCTATATAACCAACTATTTTTGACAATAATATGCCCATATGTTTGCAATAGGCTGATTCACCCCCCCCCCAAACGTGGTCACAAATAAGATAAATCTCCCAGAATCAGAAATTGAATGACAGTAATTTGCCCATAGTCCGGGAGCCAATAGGGGTACCCTTGCACCCCTGGGACCCCACTCACTTTGTTCCTTATTATGTCCTTCAACTTTTAAGCAATGTTAACAAGAAAAAAAGTGGCCTTTTATATATAGACTCCAGACAGGATGGCGTACATCATGGCCGCCGTTTTTTAGACCAGACCCTAAGTCAGTTTTATGCAAATTATAGCAGGAAAATCTGGTAAAATGTATACAACTGTATGTATTTTCGTGAAGCTAGGACATAATGACACTTTTTTGGGACAAAATTGAAACTCAACATCCACGATGGCGGCCAAAATGGTCGCCGAAAGTTGAAAATATGCAATGGGGCTGTTTCTAGGTGGTATTTGGGGCGGGCCACCCACCCATGCCGTCAAATCGGTCGAAATCCTTACCGTTCTCGAAAATGGTCCATACCCCATGTTCACCCCCTCGGGGTGGCACCCTCCGGGGGTGATGGGTGGGGGTGTTTCTAGGTGGTATTTGGGGCGGGCCACCCACCCATGCCGTCAAATCGATCGAAATCCTTACCGTTCTCGAAAATGGTCCATACCCCATTTTCACCCCCTCGGGGTGGCACCCTCCGGGGGTGATGGGTGGGGGGTGGGGGTGTTTCTAGGTGGTATTTGGGGCGGGCCACCCACCCATGCCGTCAAATCGGTCGAAATCCTTACCGTTCTCGAAAATGGTCCATACCCCATTTTCACCCCCTCGGGTGGCACCCTCCGGGGGTGATGGGTGGGGGTGGGGGTGTTTCTAGGTGGTATTTTGGGCGGGCCACCCACCCATGCCGTCAAATCGGTCGAAATCCTTACCGTTCTCGAAAATGGTCCATACCCCATTTTCACCCCCTCGGGGTGGCACCCTCCGGGTGTGATGGGTGGGGGGTGGGGGTGTTTCTAGGTGGTATTTGGGGCGGGCCACCCACCCATGCCGTCAAATCGGTCGAAATCCTTACCGTTCTCGAAAATGGTCCATACCCCATTTTCACCCCCTCGTGGTGGCACCCTCCGGGGGTAATGGGTGGGGGGTGGGGGTGTTTCTAGGTGGTATTTGGGGCGGGCCACCCACCCATGCCGTCAAATCGGTCGAAATCCTTACCGTTCTCGAAAATGGTCCATACCCCATTTTCACCCCCTCGGGGTGGCACCCTCCGGGGGTGATGGGTGGGGGTGGGGGTGTTTCTAGGTGGTATTTGGGGCGGGCCACCCACCCATGCCGTCAAATCGGTCGAAATCCTTACCGTTCTCGAAAATGGTCCATACCCCATTTTCACCCCCTCGGGGTGGCACCCTCCGGGGGTGATGGGTGGGGGGTGGGGGTGTTTCTAGGTGGTATTTGGGGCGGGCCACCCACCCATGCCGTCAAATCGGTCGAAATCCTTACCGTTCTCGAAAATGGTCCATACCCCATTTTCACCCCCTCGGGGTGGCACCCTCCGGGGGTGATGGGTGGGGGGTGGGGGTGTTTCTAGTTGGTATTTGGGGCGGGCCACCCACCCATGCCGTCAAATCGGTCGAAATCCTTACCGTTCTCGAAAATGGTCCATACCCCATGTTCACCCCCTCGGGGTGGCACCCTCCGGGGGTGATGGGTGGGGGGGGTGGGGGTGTTTCTAGGTGGTATTTGGGGCGGGCCACCCACCCATGCCGTCAAATCGGTCGAAATCCTTACCGTTCTCGAAAATGGTCCATACCCCATTTTCACCCCCTCGGGGTGGCACCCTCCGGGGGTGATGGGTGGGGGTGGGGGTGTTTCTAGGTGGTATTTGGGGCGGGCCACCCACCCATGCCGTCAAATCGGTCGAAATCCTTACCGTTCTCGAAAATGGTCCATACCCCATTTTCACCCCCTCGGGGTGGCACCCTCCGGGGGTGATGGGTGGGGGGTGGGGGTGTTTCTAGGTGGTATTTGGGGCGGGCCACCCACCCATGCCGTCAAATCGGTCGAAATCCTTACCGTTCTCAAAAATGGTCCATACCCCATTTTCACCCCCTCGGGGTGGCACCCTCCGGGGGTGATGGGTGGGGGTGGGGGTGTTTCTAGGTGGTATTTGGGGCGGGCCACCCACCCATGCCGTCAAATCGGTCGAAATCCTTACCGTTCTCGAAAATGGTCCATACCCCATTTTCACCCCCTCGGGGTGGCACCCTCCTGGGGTGATGGGTGGGGGGTGGGGGTGTTTCTAGGTGGTATTTGGGGCGGGCCACCCACCCATGCCGTCAAATCGGTCGAAATCCTTACCGTTCTCGAAAATGGTCCATACCCCATTTTCACCCCCTCGGGGTGGCACCCTCCGGGGGTGATGGGTGGGGGTTTTTCTAGGTGGTATTTGGGGCGGGCCACCCACCCATGCCGTCAAATCGGTCGAAATCCTTACCGTTCTCGAAAATGGTCCATACCCCATTTTCACCCCCTCGGGGTGGCACCCTCCGGGGGTGATGGGTGGGGGTGGGGGTGTTTCTAGGTGGTATTTGGGGCGGGCCACCCACCCATGCCGTCAAATCGGTCGAAATCCTTACCGTTCTCGAAAATGGTCCATACCCCATTTTCACCCCCTCGTGGTGGCACCCTCCGGGGTGATGAGTGGGGGGTGGGGGTGTTTCTAGGTGGTATTTGGGGCGGGCCACCCACCCATGCCGTCAAATCGGTCGAAATCCTTACCGTTCTCGAAAATGGTCCATACCCCATTTTCACCCCCTCGGGGTGGCACCCTCCGGGGGTGATGGGTGGGGGGTGGGGTGTTTCTAGGTGGTATTTGGGGCGGGCCACCCACCCATGCCGTCAAATCGGTCGAAATCCTTACCGTTCTCGAAAATGGTCCATACCCCATTTTCACCCCCTCGGGGTGGCACCCTCCGGGGGTGATGGGTGGGGCGTGGGGGTGTTTCTAGGTGGTATTTGGGGCGGGCCACTCACCCATGCCGTCAAATCGGTCGAAATCCTTACCGTTCTCGAAAATGGTCCATACCCCATTTTCACCCCCTCGGGGTGGCACCCTCCGGGGGTGATGGGTGGGGGGTGGGGTGTTTCTAGGTGGTATTTGGGGCGGGCCACCCACCCATGCCGTCAAATCGGTCGAAATCCTTACCGTTCTCGAAAATGGTCCATACCCCATTTTCACCCCCTCGGGGTGGCACCCTCCGGGGGTGATGGGTGGGGGGTGGGGGTGTTTCTAGGTGGTATTTGGGGCGGGCCACCCACCCATGCCGTCAAATCGGTCAAAATTCTTACCGTTCTCGAAAATGGTCCATACCCCATTTTCACCCCCTCGGGGTGGCACCCTCCGGGGGTGATGGGTGGGGGTGGGGGTGTTTCTAGGTGGTATTTGGGGCGGGCCACCCACCCATGCCGTCAAATCGGTCGAAATCCTTACCGTTCTCGAAAATGGTCCATACCCCATTTTCACCCCCTCGGGGTGGCACCCTCCGGGGGTGATGGGTGGGGGGTGGGGGTGTTTCTAGGTGGTATTTGGGGCGGGCCACCCACCCATGCCGTCAAATCGGTCGAAATCCTTACCGTTCTCGAAAATGGTCCATACCCCATTTTCACCCCCTCGGGGTGGCACCCTCCGGGGGTGATGGTGGGGGTGGGGGTGTTTCTAGGTGGTATTTGGGGCGGGCCACCCACCCATGCCGTCAAATCGGTCGAAATCCTTACCGTTCTCGAAAATGGTCCATACCCCATTTTCACCCCCTCGGGGTGGCACCCTCCGGGGGTGATGGGTGGGGGGTGGGGGTGTTTCTAGGTGGTATTTGGGGCGGGCCACCCACCCATGCCGTCAAATCGGTCGAAATCCTTACCGTTCTCGAAAATGGTCCATACCCCATTTTCACCCCCCTCGGGGTGGCACCCTCCGGGGGTGATGGTGGGGGTGGGGGTGTTTCTAGGTGGTATTTGGGGCGGGCCACCCACCCATGCCGTCAAATCGGTCGAAATCCTTACCGTTCTCGAAAATGGTCCATACCCCATTTTCACCCCCTCGGGGTGGCACCCCCGGGGGTGATGGGTGGGGGGTGGGGGTGTTTCTAGGTGGTATTTGGGGCGGGCCACCCACCCATGCCGTCAAATCGGTCGAAATCCTTACCGTTCTCGAAAATGGTCCATACCCCATTTTCACCCCCTCGGGGTGGCACCCTCCGGGGGTGATGGGTGGGGGGTGGGGCTGTTTCTAGGTGGTATTTGGGGCGGGCCACCCACCCATGCCGTCAAATCGGTCGAAATCCTTACCGTTCTCGAAAATGGTCCATACCCCATTTTCACCCCCCTCGGGGTGGCACCCTCCGGGGGTGATGGGTGGGGGTGGGGGTGTTTCTAGGTGGTATTTGGGGCGGGCCACCCACCCATGCCGTCAAATCGGTCGAAATCCTTACCGTTCTCGAAAATGGTCCATACCCCATTTTCACCCCCTCGAGGTGCACCCCCCCGGGGGTGATGGGTGGGGGGTCGGGGTGTTTCTAGTCGGTATTTGGGGCGGGCCACCCACCCATGCCGTCAAATCGGTCGAAAAAGACATTTTCGAAAATAAGGAATAAGGAATAGGGAATAAGTTCCAATTGTCATGTCTGTTTAAATTTGGAGAAACCCGACCAGCATCAATGTAACAACTACAACAACTCATCTATATATGCCAATGATATGTTTAGCCATATAGATGTGGATAGGTGGTATTGTTTAAAAATCTTAAAGAATGTTATGTCGATGTGTATTGCTAAATATTGCTCGGCTTATATAGATGGTTGTTCTATAATTCCTGGTCGGGTCTATCCAAATTGGAAGTTTAAATTTCGTTCATCTAATGATAAAGAAAACACTTTCTCCATCCACTCGATACCTCCACCGGGATACATGTTTCACATACTAAATTAACATATTAGTCAACATAACAAATCTCTCCCTCAAATACTTTGCCACGAGAATAAAAATAAATTGTCAGTATAAATAGGCAAGACACCTATGGACACTTTCTAAGAGATAATTTATTTATAAGAAGAAAAAATGTGCATTATGTGTTTGGTCTTATATATAGTACAACACAGTATAAGATACAAGTGACACAGTGCACGGACAATACTATGTCGAAGAACATAGTTAAGGGGACCCTTCCATCATCCTTCATAATGTATCATGACTCCATCTGTTGTGAACAAACCATCGACTTAGGCTTAATGGATCGTTCTCCCCAATAATATACTTGGCTTTGTACCGATCAATACTATGGGCCATGGTATTTTCCCGAAAACTAGATAGTGTCTATAGTCAGATGGTATTGGTTATGTTCAAATGGTGACACATATATTAAACTGTACATGTTTGTGCCCCATGGGCCATTGATCATTATAAGATCGAGAAACTTAGTCTAGGTAATTACCAGGAATTCACTTGAAATTGCAATTATAGCTTGGGTCGTAATTCAACGTTTGCGTTTCCGATACAGTTAATACCCAAATGTGAAATTTGAGATATACCTGGTCGTCAAAGTGAACCAGATGTCTTATTTAAGGTTAGCAACGGTTGCTAATCAAATACCACAATTGTGTACTAATCATTCATTGGTATTGCCTTAATTTAGTCAGTGTCTAATCACATGGTTGGCACATGCATGTCTAAAACTATATATGCAATCCGACACATCCATAAATTGGAAATTACATAATTATGCAAGGTAACTGTTAATGAATCGTATGTATACGTGCTGTGTATAATTATTATATTATGTTGAATTTGTTACGAAAATATGATATGATAATTGTTAACGTATAAATTGTTTGTATTATAAGCTGTTTGTTTGTATATATGCATATATGTTTGGCTATGTTCCAACTTAAATGTTGGCTTTGCAATACACAATCAATCATGTTCTGCATATAGGCCACTGATCATTATAAGATCGGGAGACTTTGCCGTCGGTCCCGATAGCTCATTAGTAACGGTTACTAAGCACCTACTCGGAATGCAGGAAAATGCAACTATGGTTGATACCTATTTTACTCATTAAGCTCTAATTTAGTGGAAATTCGAATTTACTTGATTTTCACAGCTATACACGAAGCGTGGAGATTAACTGTGGTCAGAATATTGATGGTGAATGTTGGGTTTCAGTCGCTGCACTGAAGGTGGCCAAATTTAACTGGCGTGTGAAGCGTGAAAGCAAAGCATATACCGCTATAGTAAAGATCACAGCTGCACCGAACTGTCCGTTGATCAGTAGCACAAATCCTGCGAAAACACAGATTCTCTCATGCAGTGCATGTGGGGTAGACTCCGATGACAACGATTGAGTTAATGACACAGAACAACTACCATCTATACATATGTATCTGTGACACTACATCCCGTTATGATCAACAATGTGGTTTTAAAACTGTCTAGTCAGTGGACCACAAGACAGACAAGTATCAAATAAAAAAATGAAATAATATGTAACCACATCGTGAACAGTCTTGTTGTGAATAGTTTCATTTGATTCAACAGGCTGCATATTATCGAAACTACAAAACCATTAGATACTTACTTTTGCCAATTACTGTATCTTGAGGCATAACTATATAATATATTGCAACTATTAAATCACGGATAGTTACAGTGGGTCAAACACGAGTGTTAAACTTCATATATAGTTGCGCACGATTGCCAATAAGTGATATTACAATCAACGTGTGAGCATAACACGAAATACTCCATAGGGTTAAGTGTTAAATTTTGATCGCAACTGTAGCCAGCAAGAATAATCTGATCACATCCATTCTTTTTAAAACTACGTCTGTGTTTCATACTTAGTATTTGTTAGGAATATCAGTACGCGCATATCATCATATATACGCAATATGGCGCCATTTATCCAAAGTACTAGAATGTCCATAGGGCTCAGTGTTAAATTTTGATCACAACTGTATCAAACAAGAATGAACCGATCACATCAAAATTTTCAAAAATACATGTAATGGTCATATCTAGTAGTTTGGAGAAGTTTCAAATCGCACCGATCACCATACGTCAGATGGCACCATCTATCGTTTTCTGTAAATACCAAACGCTCTCTAAATGATGTTGACCCCGATTTAGGCCGACCCGCCAAAATTCAAGAATGGAAACAAGTCAATCCTGAAAACACACCTACTAGGCATACAAAATCCGTTTTCAGATCGCTTTCAACAAACCAAAAATGCAAAATGACATAAGGAATCCGACTACATCGTGTATATCCGACACCGGGAATTTGGTGTTGAAAAATTCAATTTGTTTTCATATTATGACGAGATTTTTCACAGAATATTCATGATTGTTAAAAAAACAGGACAAACCATCAAATGCCTCTGAATAATTGGTAAGTATACTATACTTCTAAAATCTACTACCTATAAATTCTGGATATAAATTTCCTCCTGAGAAATCACGATATTATGTGAAATTCCATGGATCGTCTGCATCTTAGTGTGATAAACACCGATAATACTCCAAACGTATGTATATTAATTATTGCTACGAAAGGTTCACAATGACTTTTATAGCACCAAACATGAGTGTTTCGGCTATTTGTTAAAAGTATTGCCGAAAGACATATTTATTTGGTGTACGGCGATAACCACAGGGACAGTCGCCACCACGGGTGCTATTTCAAATGATGACATCCAGAGCGGAATAAATACCGCGATCTGAACACTTCTTTTAACGACAGAAAGGTTAGTTCCGGACAAAGAGCGGCAACCCAAAATAAATTTCCTTTCACGATTATACAATGTACTTCCAGCGGCAAACTGCAAGGATTAATTATGTCCCTCGCTGGGCTGGTCAGACCGCTTCCATCACGTATATAATGTAAACTTTTCTTACATTTTGTATTAAAGGGACCCAAGGTACTCGCCATGGTATAAATGTGCAAAAATATAAAAGTCTGTAAAACATATCACCACTAAGAAAATGATGAAACAGATAAACTTTGATTCTTATATTTATTATCTATAGTACCCCATAAAGAAATTTTGCACGTTGAGACCATTGCTATGTAAACAACACTGTTACGGTAATTTGTCGGCAAAAACATCGCTAATCGAAAAGCAATTAGTTGATATATTTTGTCTGAGTATAATTTTCAGAATATTTTTCAATTCTTTGACCTTTTCCAATATATACCGTCAAATTATGATTAAACTTGGTATCTTGTTGCACTAAATTTACTTTTATCGGCAATTCCACTGTAACAGTAATGTTTACAATACAATTGTTTTGACATTAGCTGCATGGACAGTTATTAATAATACAAATATGAACAAAGCCTATCTATTTGTCCATGATCTTCTTTTAATGATGATGGTTTTAAAAACCTTCTTGATTTTTCATATTTACCCACTGGGAGTGCCTTATATGTTCTGTGGAACCGCTGAGGGTCGATGGACCATCTACGTATCCATGTGCTTATAGCTGGTGATTGGTGTGTATTTCGCATCCATAATATTGTTTGAAATGATAGTGATTGGCTGCGAAAACAGGCACGGGGAGCCTTGTGGGGTCTGGGATAGAAGTCTCGCCATGCAGACTCTTCCTTGTTACTGGGAGTCCAGAACAAAGTGGGAATGCATGTGTTTACTCATTTGATGTAACGTTATAATACTGTCGTTCGCAATGTTTCTATCGTTCACCTCTCGCCGCCTTCTGGAATGCGTTAAAGATACTCTATCCGATCAGACGGTCCCCATACCATCAAGATACAACAACATTTCTTCAAAATACGCTTTAGTTATCTGCATCGATGTAACAAAATATTGCTAACCCCTGTCAACTATATGGTATAAAATTTCCCAAAACTTGTTATTTATCAACATTTTGTTCAACAAAATGTGGCCGTATTATCACTAAAGTATCACGAAATTTGACCGTATTACTACTTGATTTTAGAGTTATCCATCTTCGTCCGCAATTTTGTCCGAGACCCTCCGTTTGACCACGTGGTTCTGGGCCACATATTATTACACACCTCGAGTAATAACAAACTTCAAAATCGATACGATATCTGAGCTTTGATAGGTGGGTTACTCGACTCGAATAAAATATTGTTTACCCCCGAAGCCAAAGAAATAGTAATTTAGGAGCGTCTGGTCGGATTGAGTACCTTTAATGGCTTCATGACCCGATCTGACCCCAACTTTGGTCCCGCCTGCACAGCATTTGTTGGAAATTGTACACCACGTGTATGTTGAAATTGTTCCCATTGTTTGATTTTCCAACCGTAATTATAAGTGCAGAATATGTTGTTTTTAAACCAACAGCAGCATATTTTTCTACATTTGGTCGAAGTTTTGGTCTGAAATGGCCATCAGTTGGACATTTTCCAATCAATTTCAGATTCGAAATTTCCAAAAGTCTGCTAAGCTTGAACTGTTGGAAAGTTAATTGATGTATAGCAGTTCGAACGCTCAAACAGAAGGGGTCGGGGCACAAATTGCATTTCGTTCTGGTCTGGTTCAATGGGATGCAGTTGGAAATTCCAAGGTTCAACGGATACTCTCTTACCTGGAGATAACCAGACGAAATGGTTAGCACACGAGCTATAAGATTACCAGCATGAATATAGATTTTCAGCTCTTGTCAAAAACTCTGGATGGATCGATTGCACGACCTTCTAGTATCCGCGGCGTGTGCTTATTTATAGGGCTTATTGTGTATTTAGCATCCATAAAAAGTGCTGCCATAGAGTAGTCTCATACTATTTGTAATCAAACGAACTTTAATTGACAAATTGGTCACAGTGGAATTATTTAAACACTCTCGTATCGCTGCATGGGAGCTTCCTGAGAACCACAATGGAAATAAGCTCCTCTTGGGACTTTTTGTGTCCTCCTTGATAGCCCTCAGCATTTATCCTCCTATTTTCGATTGGTCTGCCCATCTATATACTCGCCTACCTAACATCACTACCTTTACAGCCACTCATAAGCCAATTCAAATACCTGCTCATTCAAGTAATGAATTCAATTTATTAAATGAATGTATATGTCATTTTCCTATTATCAAATGCTGATTGAATTGATCTAAATAAAAATCAATCAATCAATCGAGAATATGAATGAAAATCACGGAGAGCCTTGTGAAGACTGGATTAAAGGCACGTGAGGCCTTAGTTGTCGAAAATATTTATATTTGTTCTAATCACCGTAAACAGAAAAAACGTTAAAACGCATACAGTTTCGTTCATATATACCATGACCATCACGTAAACAGCATGTTATCATAAAGACCGACTATATTTTACCTAAGCAAGAGCCTGATTTTGTTACAGAAGACAGCACAATGCTACTGGCTGATCACACACAAATGGCATAAACGGTCTTTATTAGTTCCAAATCAGGAATTCACAAACAAAGAACGCTCTTTATGTTTACCATCATAATATAAACAAACACCAGAAAAGTTACTTTTTATGCTTTTGTTTACATAACAATGGTCAAACATTTGACAATAACATACTGTTTATGCGATATTTCTTATTTGTATACGGACAAAGTCTGTCTACATTTTAATGTTCTTTCTGTTTGTGGCGGTTTTTGACGGGTGGAAATATTTTCACAGGATACCCACCGCCAAGGCCAACCGTACCTTTAACATAAGTGTTACAGTGATTTGTCAACAAACATCACTAATCGTGTAGTAGGTTTAAATATTTTAGTCCGAAAATGATTTGAAGAATATTTTACAATGCTTTGACCTTTTCCAATGTTTACTGTCAACTTGGTTCTAATTAAATTTTGGTATCTTTAAAATGTTAGAGTAAGTGGACTTTCCGACTTTTATCAGTAATTCAACTGGTGTTTGACATGTGACATCTTATTATTTGAGTGTTATTAATAATGAGAATAAGAATAAAGGCAATCTATATTTTTTTCATGTAATTGTTGATAGTTGTTTCCCAGATTTATGTTACTTCACATGAACCCACTTCGAAGGCCTTGAGTCCCTTTAAATTTCCAATAGACTGAATCCTACTTTATATTTGAAAAGAATTCACTTGTTTCTATTGAATTTAAAAAAAATTATTTGAAATCTCCCAAATTTGTCCTACAACCCAGGAAATGTGGCGTTTTAAAGATTGATTATCTATTTAAATAACAAATTTGAAATAGTTGCATGGGTATAAAATAATAAATATGAATTGAAGACCCCTGTGCGGAAACGCTTCTATCAATTGATATTGATTTTATTTCGAATATTTTATTATGAAATGAGATGATTAAATGGGACACTTTATTGTTCTATTTTTAGAACAGACCATTCGGGCGATACCATATAGCGATATAGATCATTTGGCTGTTCCCATAGCTACGTTCTGAACATCCATTATCCCAGATTGGTTGTTTGTATTGTTTTATTCCATAGTTATAAGCGATGAGTCTAATTAACGTTAATTTGTGACAAAATTACACAATAAAATTTCTGTTAAAAGTAACCACTATTGTTCGTTAGCTAAACAACCACATCTTTTTAGACCAGAAAATATTCGAAATATAATCAATATTAATCGATAGAAGCATTTCCGGACAGGAGTCGTAGATTCATATCTAGTATGTTATACCCCGGTAACTATATAATACATGTTTACAAAGAGATAGACCATCTTTAAATATATATACAACACAAGAGCAGGAATTTAACCGTTTATATACTAAATACTCATTGACGAGTAGTTTCCTTAGGGAATGGTTAGACATTAAGATCAACAAATGACCTGAACTTATTATCTGAACATTTCCGACCAATAAATAGTAATCCTTCTGCACTTCTATCTTTTCATCTGTCTGTCGTCTTCTCACTTTTCCTGAACATCCCTCCAAATGAATAATATACCATTCCAATATATACTATCATAATTGATGGAAGAATCCATTTGGTATAACAAAGGGTTAAAGTTATTTATAATACATGTAATATTCTATGTATTCTGAAAATAGCAGCCCCATCGATTTTGTTTATGCGGGTGTTATAATGATAACAAAAGCCAAACTATATCAATCTACAATAATCAAACAAATAAAAGTGTTGGAGTGGGGTGTTGCTATTTTCCAAGATTCATGTTGGCCCCCATAATTTACACCGACAAAATACCTATCCATCTAAGCCTGATTATAGTGTGCCTGTCATTTGCATGAGGTCCCCAGAGAGTGAATTTATGACGCTATCCCGCATAGTGGGCTAGCATCACTAAATTCATCCTCTGGGGACCTCATTCTGCTTAGTCCTCAACTTCTCGATATCCCCAAACTGGCAGATGACACATTACATAATCGAGGTTCCAAATGGGTGTGCATCACTATATTCACCATTTGGGAACTGCGTCCATGTCTCCCATTGCATATGAGGGCATGCATAATGAGGTCGCTAGAGGGTGATACAAACGACAGGCACTTTATACCCAGTCTGGTATCCATCAGGTACAGACACCTACTAGTATCTCCTTGGATATCCCTTCACATGGTGGATCATGATCCGACCTATGATGACTGAGATAGAGAGCTCCAATGTTACTACAGACAGAACCCATTTCTATATCATTGATAACAAAGGGGAATAACTCTAAACTGGGAAACACGAACAAAACTATTCAATCCTTCTCTGAATGCCCACATGATGGTGATCATCCATAACAAACTTCCTTTAGATTTGACAAGTTGACAACCCATGGCTGACATCTGCTCGGGCAGAACGGGGAATGGACATATGACTTAATCCAGTATAGTGAGCATAACCACCATTCCCTCTGATAGTTCAGATTTATTTATGGGGAAAAAATTGCTAACTAACTATTTTTCAATCAACAGGACCACAAATTGGCCCAACTGCAAAACATGCAGCCAACATTGTAGGCAGCAAATGTATAACAAATGAAAGTGTCAATGACACTGTAGCTCAACTTGGGGAAGGGGTTAATTTTTTGCTGAGCAATGAATAGAATGATAAAGAAGAAGGAAAGTAAACTAGAGATCACCCCGAAGATCCATATTAAGTTTGGTGATGATCGGATGAGGGATGTGGTCTGTAGGTTGCACCAAAGGATTTAGTCATACAAAGAGTAAACTCCAAGATGGCCGCTGGTGGCCATGTTTTTTAACAAATTTCGGTCAAATTGGAGGCTCCGATCTAGAGGTCACCCCGAAGATCCATATGAAGTTTGGTGATCATCAGATGAGGGATGTGGTCTGTAGGTGTGCCAAAGGATTCAGTCATGCAAAGATTAAAATCCAGGACAGTTGCCGGCAGCCATGTTTTTAATCGAAAATCGTTCAAATTTGACAGCTTCATCTATAGGTGATCACAATCATGCCTGCAAAATTTAAAAATGATTTGGCCATAAACACGGGCTGTAGGGTGTGCCGATGGATTATTATTTGAAATCCAAGATGGCTGCTGGCAGCCATGTTTTTCATGAAATTTGAAAAAAATTGATAGCTCCCATCTATAGATCATCCTGAAGCCATATATGGAATTTGGTGATGATCGGATGAGGGATGCGGCCTGTAGGGCTGGCCGAAAGAAATTGTTGACACACGGACAGACACCAACCCATGGCAATAGCTCAAATTTTACTTTATAAAGTTGAGCTAAAAACTGTAAATTTACCTTGAAAATGAGACTGCAAAAATTATTGTATCCTGATTCACTGCAAACATCTGCTCGAACTAAATTTTCAAATAATTATCAAATTTGCTACTCTTTCACTAAAATTATTACCGAATCAGAAAATAACAATGGTGATATAGAAAGTGAATAAAAAAATATATATTTTTGATAAAAAAAAACATATTTTGTTGTAAGTTGCCTATTTGGCATGTTGTTCTGTACAGGTCAAGAGGGGACCCCTGATATCCAGTATAATAGTCTGAATAATATGAGATGAGAACAGGAAAGTAAGTGAATAAAGTATTTATTAAAATAGATTGATGCTTCACATGGAATTATCACACGAGTGTTGAATACAAACATCATGAAAACAGTTACAACAAATCAAATAAAATCTTCAGCCAACATCTACTCTCTAACAATGAAACATTAACTACAATGGAATGTGCTACTTTGAGCTGACAAATGTGGGAGGGCAGAAATAACTTAAGGGAGAAAGGCATTCTGTACTTCCGGTATGACATAACATATTCGCGGAAGGACAGACAAATAAACAGAGATCCGGACAGACCAAAAACATTACTTGCGTCCAGCATAGACTGGCGCGAGTAATTAAAGGGCAATTTGTGCCCCCTCTCCACCCCCTTGGTGCAGGACAGGAGTGGCAGTTGTCTCTTGCCTCGGACCCTGTTCCGTCTGCTTTAAGGAGAAAAGAAGTGACATATCACAATTAACATGACTTCAAACCATATTATGATCAAATAAAATATATACATTCTTCAAATTGTTCAAGTTTAAATGTATTTGCTGTAGTGGTTGCTCAAAATTGCCAGCTCAAAGCATGAAAACACATTAAGATTTATCAATTTCACAAACAGAAAAAAACTTCATTCAGGTTCACAGAAGTAATACAACAGATTTTCACAAATCACACAATGAATTTTGCTAATAGTTTGATGCACTGCACCAGTCAACTGAAACGTACTCTATGAATGCATGGGATGTAGTCGGACATTATAAACAGGACATAACTCATTCATGACATAACTTAAAAGTTAATAATCACAGCCTGTAATCATTTGAATGATATTCTTTGCCACATCCTGTTCTTTGGTAGTTATACGTCCCGTTCTCGGTGTCCATTTTTTCTACACTGCCGAATTTAAAATGATGTGAAACACTCCGGTAGGGTGACCAAATAGAAATGGAGAATAATTTTGTTAAAAGAAGTTATATTATACAAATATTATATCCAAATTGGAAACACACATCGTCATTATTATATATTAATTAAATGTAGCGACTGTCGATGGTGAAATCGTTTTAGTTAGTTTATTGCCAACAGTTGCGTCCCAAATCGAGAGGTAAATATTTACAATTGAGCGTAGTTCAGACGTTTTCTATGGAATGTTACGGTCTACTAACTTCAGTTTCACACACCCAAATAAGTCCATAATATGACTTTAAAGACAAAATGTAGCGTATTTCAAAGTAGTCTATTATTTCTCCACTTCATTAAGCAGACCAGATATTCAGTTATTGCGTTATCGATAGAAATGGAGCTTGTTATTACGAGAAAAGTGTCTTCCAAATTTATATTTGAAAACTAGAAAAAAATGTCATTATTTTCTTTTATGGGCATGGTATGGCGTTAATCTTACACACATGATTCAATACTCAACAGATAAAAGTGGTATTTGAAGACGAGTTAAACATTTATTTCTAAATATATGGTCAGCTTGATGACATGGAGAAATAATAGAACCTCCAAATACAATCCATTTTGTTCGGAAATTCGGCAGTGTAAGAAAAATGCACACCGAGAACGGGAAGTATAACTGCCGAGAACATGATGTGGCACAGAACTGCATTCAAGTGATTACAAATACAGACTGTGAAATATGGATCAGTGTCAGACAAAAAACATAAAGTAGGGCCCTGTGAATCAGGTATTTTCATTTTGAATCAAATCTTGAATCGAATCAGCCAAATGATTCATCGCATCATATATTGAATTGAATCTCATTGCATCAGGCATAATAATAGTGAATATGAAGATAATACATGACTCAGAGGCTGTACCAATATAAATTTTCTCACTTACTGATGAAGATAAATGATAGTCCATATACAATGTAAATATACCTATAAATGAATCAAATGCATGTCTAACCAATTAAGTGTACATTATTTGTGGCTGTATCTGTTATACAATAATGAAACATTATCAGCAGCAACATTGAAGCCAGAAAGAAATTGCGTTCACAAGTTATATATATGAAATTTTGCTAGATGAGTTGCATAAGGCTTACAATGATTCGGTGGCCTATAGCATAGCTCAGTTGATGGCAATGTTATTTATATGTATTGATACCATAATATATCTTTGCGAAAAGCAATGTGGTCCATTGAAGTAATGAGAATGCAACTGGTGCCAATGATTCTATACAATTCGAGTCAGGACAGCCGATTTTGAATTGCATCAAATCGAATCGATTCGCAGGGCCCTAACATAAAACATTAGTTTCAAGCCTTGAAATAGGGTGTCTGTCATTTGCAGAATGAGTCCCCAGAGGGTGAATTTAGTGATGCTACCCCGCATAGCGGGCTAGCATCACCAAATTCACCCTCTGGGAACCTCATTCTGCTGAGGTGTAAGCAGAATGAGGTCCCCAGAGGGTAATTTGGTGATGCTAGCCCGCTATGTGGGGTAGCATCATTAAATTCACCCTCTGGGGACCTCATTCTGCAAATGACAGACACCCTATTTCAAGGCTTGATTAGTTTTGTCCAAATTGTGTCAAGTGATTACTGACAACAATCTTCGTTTCTTGGTCAACTCTGCACAAAACTACTGAAGAATTGAATTATTCACATTATGTTTTCTGTCCTGTCTGATGAATATATGAGGATTGCACATGATTTTTCGATCTTCCTACAATTCCCTTTTTGGCGGACTCCTCTTCCCGTATATCACTGCCCTACCAAGGCTGTTCCCAAATTTCTGTGGATTTTCTGTTACTGAAAAGTCAAGAAATGTAATATTAATATTTGGGATAGTATAATACATGTACCACAGCAAATGAACATACATGTACAATTGGCAAACAGAGTTATTTGGAGCAAGGATTTAATGATTTAAATGGAAATGGCTCATTCTAACCCCAAAATTATGTATACATAATTTGGTTAAACATACCTACGCAGAAATTTCTGAAATAAATTATGGTGTAATTTCAAGTGCAAAACTCCAAGTTAGGGGTGCCACGATTAATTGTATAATCGATGAACCGTTGATAAAGCCGATAATCGATTACCATTTCCATGGTCGATTAATCTGTGTTATTTATTTCGGACGTCAGAAAATGCCTGGTATTATTGAATACCGTGTTTGTTTTACACAGTTTAATCTACAACCAATGTGTTAACATCCTTTGATTGCGTATCAAAGAGATTCCAATAACATGTGCACTACTAATATATGTTGCAAACGGTCGGCAGTTCATGTGATTGTGCGACATGGTTTCTCGTCGGGTCGTTGTATATTCTACAAATTGGCGGCACTGCAGATTTTAACACATTGCAACATAGTTGTATATTTATACTTGAAATTGGGCACTATGTCTTTGAAATGTGCCGACTGTCACCGTGTTCAATGAACTGAATGCACTCGCCCTTGAATATGATTGGACCAATGGGAAGTTGACTGACATTCTCTTTAAAACCAGGGAACCAATATATACGGCATTTTAATCAGCGGTTTTCTCCGCAATGTAATTGTGAGTGTACAAATGCATACTTAGAAGTTACTAGTAAAGGCTATCGCATATTGTGTGGTGTATTACCAAATACTTAGCTTGTTCTGAGTCCTGAAATTTGAGGGTGGGGGTCACACATTTGTGATTGTTAACCACGCTCTGGAAGTTTGATGAAACTTATAGTTTCCGTAACATTTGATTCCTTTTATTAGGTCCATCGTTTATTCCTACTTTTATATTGTTTGTATATTTGGCTATTCACAAAACTGAAATTAATCACTACGTTCGTTCTAATGAACTCACAAATATTATAACCATAACATCGCCGAGAACTGTGCTGGTATTCAATACATTGTGCTCATCAGTCATTAACAGTGGTTTATGAAGCACTTTATTAACGTAAAAAATACATCAGCCGATGCCTCAACCAACCAGCGACAGTGCAGTTATTGAGTTAACCAGCATCCAGCCAATAGGCCATATTACGGAATACTTCCACTAATGTTATTAATATTAGGTACGATTAATCGATTATAGTCGATTATTGACGACCGATTATCGATTATCAAAATCAATAATCGTGGCACCTCTACTCCAAGTTGCTTTAAAACTGGAGTGGCTTCAGATATTTTCTGTTGTATACTTCCTTGTCCCTTGGCTAGAGTGCTAAAAATATGCTGGCTACAAAGTTAACTTCAACACAATTAGTCCACATATTTCAAGGAAAATCTGTTTTAAGAAAAAAGCCTTTGCACACCAATGCTCTAAAAATATACACAAATTAAGTAGACAAAATTTAGAAGCTCGAATGAGCCATTTCCGTTTAATATGTATGATAAGAAAATAATGACTGTTTGTCGCACTTCTATGGAAACATTTGACAACAGGTGATAAACCATTTCATTACAGGGACATAAGGCACTCACAGTAGGTAAATGAGAAAAAACAATCAGATTTGTAAAATCATCATTATTAAGAACATTGAGATATAGATAAAATTTGTTCTCATTTTTATTATTGATAATGGTGAACATCCATACCAAATTTCATCGAGATCCGACAACCTATAGATAAGATATCTGACAAAAAAAACCCAAACATTTCCATATAACCAAAAATGAATAATCACACACCCTCTGCATTCACACAATTAGCTTAATCAGTCTAAATCGCGATAGGGTTACACGAACGTTACCAACGTTCATCAGGCAATAACTGATGTCGCCAGACTCGCCACTTCAAAAAATGTGATTAACCACGCATGCCTCTTCACTCCAAACATACGGTTGTCGCGTTCTGTTAAATTGGGCAGACTTTCAACTCCAGTTATTGAGATTTTCCAGTCAGCTGCTATGACGCTGGTTTGTTTATGTTTGTGCGTTGAACACGTATTCACGTTTTGGGCTCATTTCTGTTGCGATATGAATTAACTCTGTTGATGATGGCAAAAACCATAGAGATATTTCGGGAAATGTCCAGTTTCATTTGCCGTATAGACTACTGTAACTCACTTTTATTTGGTTGCAACACATACCTTATTCGGAAACTTCAGCTTGTACAAAACTGTGCTGCTAGGATTGTTACCAAAACAAAGAAATTTGATAACATCACTCCAATTTTAGCCAAATTACACTGGCTTCCCGTTGAGCAGAGGATCCATTTTAAGGTCTTGCTTTTCACTTATAAGTGTTTAAATAATCTGGCACCATCGTACTTGTCGGATCTCATTCAGCGCTATCAACCCGTCAGACCCCTCAGGTCCGCCAAGGCAAATCAACTTGTCTATAAACCTGGGGATCTGGTTACATGCGGCGATCGCGCTTTTCAGTGGCTGGCCCAAAGCTGTGGAATCTACTTCCTGATAACTTAAGGATTCCACAAACCATAAATGAGTTCAAATCCGCACTTAAAACCCACCTGTTTGAAGTGACATTTGGTCCTCGGCCCTCATTGCGTAAAGTTAAGAAATAGCCGCAGTTTAATACGATAAAATCGCTCGCCTACCGCCCGCCTGAAAATAATCCAGGCGGACGAAATAACGCCCTCCCAAACGGCAAAACATCGCTCTCCAGGACCCGGGTGTAAGTAATGATCTATGTACTAACAGAGTCGGCAACGAAGTGTTAAACGATGTCGGTATGGGACCTTTGATCTATAAGCCGCATTCCAACTGTCCCTGGTGAAATGTACAAGCGATATTGATTACGTTGTAGCAACATTTCCACCGGAAGCACGTGCCTCTGTGAAATAGACACACCGTTCAGAGTTATGTCACTTTGTAGTATTGCGTCATGCCTCCCACGCAGTCTGTGTAATCTGACTCACAATACTGTCACTGGATTTATCACCACTATCGATAGAAGAGCTGCTACTCTGAAACAACGCTTTCATTTCGTAATACAATGGGACTGATTTGGATTTCAAATTCAATGTTCATGTAAATACTAATAAAATACTTAAATGTAAAAAGAATAGTTGTCTGAATTGTTACTAAATACATTACTAGCTAAAGTAACAACATATCTTGTTATTTAATATTAAAATATTTTGTGTAATGAAAACAACAAACTCAGCAATTATTGTAATAGTTTAATACTGACATGTACTAGTACTTTATTTTTATCAATACTGTACATGTGGAGTGGAATATTTACTATGTCTGATTTAATCATTTGGCAAACATTTTCGCCCTCCTGTGCTCGGCACAAATAATAGCCCTCCTAGACCTTTTCAGGAGGGCGATTTTTAGCTCTCCTAGATTTCTGAGAATGCCAGGCCTGGTTTATGTTGTATATCTGTATTGTGTTGTATATGTTTTATGTGTATATTGTTAAGTCCGAGAGCACATTTGTGGAGTCGTGACTATAAACCTTATTATTATTATATTATTAGTGAATAATAATGGGGGTATAATAATTACCTGTTGTGTTTGCGAGTGGATAAGAATAGTTTTCAACTTTTCTGAAACAAAATTCTAATTGATAAGCAGATTCACCAAAATCGTGATGAATCAATGCAGCCATACTAAATACTTACTTGATGTTTCATGAAGCTTAAAACTGCTTGTTTCTATGTCTTTCCCAGCTGCATCCTAAAGTAGAAATCACCAAAGTTAGTACTTGAACAGTAACAATGTATGTACACTAGAGTTAACAAGACTAGGCCTATAAATTGTTAACTACATGTAGACTAGGCCTATAAATTACTCCATGTTAAATTGGTGCAGCTGAAGACAGAAAAAACTGTCAGAAAAACCAAATTTGAACCTGAAAGTAAAATTACTGGAAATTTTTGTCCCACCTGTGCTCTCGTGCGCATTAGTTATACTGTCACAATTGTAGTTTTATTTACAGACAGGGTCAACGCTGGACCGTAATTTGCTTTTGCCAAATAGTTTGCCATATGAAAATATTTTTTCCAAATTCATTCAGAAATTGCCAAATACTATCACTGATATTATTCATTTATGGAACAAAGAGTCTTATATTCCGATAATCGCTGTTTGAATGGCTTTTTATATCAATAGGAAGCAGTTAGTTATTAATTAGTATTGCCTCTGTATTGACGTTTTTCATACAACAATAAACCAATAACTGAACAAGAGGTGGCATCAGAGATGCTGTGTCTCGTTTTCGGTGGCTTACCGCCGGTGGCTACCGCCAATTGGTGTGCATCAGTATCGGTAGACTAATTAATAGGTAAAATAGAAAAATGACTAATTAAGGGCCATAACTCCATCAAATTTTATCGGGCCAGGCTGGTTTTCGAACTCTTCCGAAATATTCTTGGCAAGTATGTCTATTCCAAATTTTAAACAAATCAGAGGACGTTTGTTGAAGTTATCGCGCTAACGAGCTAAAAATTCACGAAAAATGACTAATTAAGGGCCATAACTCTATAAAATTTTATTGGGCCAGGCTGGTTTTCGAACTCGTCCAGGATATTATTGGAAGACACTTATATACCAAATTTTAGTTGAATCGGATGACGTTTGTTGAAGTTATCGCGCTAACGAGCTGAAAATTCGTGAAAAATGACTAATTAAGGGCCATAACTCTATCAAATTTTATCGGACCTGGCTGGTTTTCGAACTCGACCGAGATATTCTTGGGAGACACATATATACCAAATTTCAATCAAATCGGATAACGTTTGTTGAAGTTATCGCGCTAACGAGCTGAAAATTCGTGAAAAATGACTAAATAAGGGCCATAACTCTATCAAATTTTATCGGACCAGGCCTGTTTTCGAACTCGTCCGAGATATTCTTGGGAGACACCTATATACCAAATTTCAATCAAATCGGATAACGTTTGTTGAAGTTATCGCGCTAACGAGCTGAAAATTCGTGAAAAATGACTAATTAAGGGCCATAACTATATCAAATATTATCGGACCAGGCCGGTTTTCGAACTCATCCGAGATATTCTTGGGAGACACCTATATACCAAATTTCAATCAAATCGGATAACATTTGTTGAAGTTATCGCGCTAACGAGCTGAAAATTCAAAGGGCCATAACTCTGTAATAAATGTGCGGACGAACCCGATTTTTTGTCTGCAGCTTACGTGCATGGATATGTACTCACACACCAATATTTTTAATCCGTCAATAAACGGTTGAGTTATAAGCAAAACACGTCGCCCGCCGCCCGCCGCCCACCGTCCCTCATCAAACTATAAGTCGAGTTTTGGAAAAAAACTTGACTAACAATAAAATTGTAGAAGGGTTGCTTCATCAGAAGGGCTCACCAAAAGAGGATGTAAACACCACTGCAATAAATACTAGTAATCCCTCCACCCTAATGCTATATCAGATTAACTGCATATTGATAGTGTTAACTTTAAAAAAACACCACTTATTCAATAATATTGTAATAGTTTCCTGAAATTATTGGTTAGTTGATTGACCAATTATTTTCAACTATCTTGAGGAATTAATAAATGACTTGCCAAAACTTTTGCCAAATGAAAATATTTTTTGCCAAATGTGAATTATTTTTGCCATTGACAAATTTGGCAAGCGGCAGCGCGAACCCTGTTAACAAAACATGTTTTTTGAGATTGAAGTTTTTCTGCAGCACACATTTTTATATCTATATGACAAAATGTTCAACACTATTAATGATCCTTATTTATATTCCAAAGCACAAAAGATCTGACCTAAAGAATAAAAAAACAATATCGTTCATGCCAAAATCTCAGCACATTGAAGATCTTGGCGAACATCAATGCCCTTTAAATTTGCTGGTCCTCAGTGGCCATGTGGTATGCTCAAGACCATAGTTGTCTCCCACTGGACCAAACCATGGGTGGGTCCATGGTCTGCCAGTGTGCCCAAAACAAAGTGAATCTAAAGGACAAGCTAGACCAAATATTCTCCATCTTTGCCAAACTGGGGCATCAGGTGACATCAGGTCTCCATTGGGAAGTCTGAACCTTCAAATTTCAAAATGCACTTCACCCAAGATAGGAACCATTTTTGTTTGAATTGTACCCAGACCCCCTATGATTGAACTGGGAGCCCTTTGAGTCCAAAAGTTAACTAAAAACAGAAAAATATTCAAATCTTGGTCTAAACTTGACATATTTTACATGACAGAACATTTCACATTTCTCCACTCGTACATCCACAAACGCCCTACTTCATGCACAAAAAATGTGCTCACAAAAAAAAGAATCAAAGTGCTAGGTCATTTATCTGCAATAGCACTGTAAACAACTTTGCTATATTTACCATATACTTGCACAGAAACCCAGAAAAGAATCTAGAGAAAATTTTTATTATCGAATATACATGTAAATGTAAGCTGAGGTCAGGCTATAGTAGTGACATAAAAGGGCGGGTATACCAGAGTTTCAGCTCCTGATATTCTCAAACACCATTAGTACCAAGAGACCAATTTTTATCAATAGCAAATACCATCACAAAGTATAAAGATGAGAAATCACCAACCTTGTAGAAATATTCTAGCAAATAACTATTACTGCTTTGACAATAAACTGAGGCTAATTCAGTACAGAACTACAAATTTTGTGAGGACAATCCCTACGGGACCCCACCTGGAATAACTGTGCTAGCACCTGTCCTCGAGAATCTGCTGACAGCTTTAAGACTATAGCTGCAGTGGATCTCTGACCAAAATCCCCCCCCCCCCCCCCCCCCCCCCCCGACGAAGGTGGCAGGTTTGAAGGATTTATGGGTTTCAGATCCCTATACAACTAACTGTAGGAGGAATTGATTACACCAATCTAATACAAATATGTTGCACGTCATCAATATGTTGAGAAAGGGTCAATAACTCTAAAATCTATGTGGAAAAAACGGCAATAACTCTGCCAAAATGACTCTGACTGAACTTAAAATCGCAGGTGCGTAGCTTCCCATGCTGGTTGACATCTGTGCCATGTTTAAAAGAAACGGACGGACAGACGAGGGTCATTACTATAGTTCTCCGACGGAATGTCGGGGGACAAAAATACACTCACAGCTATCTCTCCCTTTATAACAGTAAGGCCGACAAACTCCAGCTTGAACTTTTGAAACATGAGGTATGATACACCTTCTGGACGGGAGGCTGAGCAGCTCATCCGAGACTTAGTCTTATCAGCAGTCATAGCAAGCACCCATCTCTACAAACAGAAACAGAAATTGAAGATACAGTAATGCCCTAAGTAACCGACTCCTTAACCACAGCAGAATTATGGGTAACTTTTCAGGATTTAGTTGGCAACAAGCCATATTTCCAACTAAATCCTGAAAAGTTACCCATAATTCTGCTGTGGTTAAGGAGTCGATTACTTAGGACATTACTGTAACTAACGAAGTTCCACTGACTTGACACCATAAAACAATCACTGGCAGGTCTTCTATAACAGAAAATAATTGGATTGAGCCAATAAGCCCATAATTATTATGAGGTTCTGATGGCCAGATACCAACTTTCAAATAGGTAACTTTTAAAGACATATGGTGGACTTATGTTAATGAACAAAACTGATCAGTTGGTGTCCCAATTGGATGATTGTAGCAATGAAATAAGATTGTCGAAAATTCCAACCACATCGACTGTAATATTTCAGAGAAAATAATGGTTGAATTACTCACAATTTCACAAATGTAAATAATTACTATTTATCTACTTTAATCTGGATGCATTATTGAGCATAAACATTACTACGGCAATGATTCTGTGAATAATAAACACTGCGTGTGATTCGTTTATAACAATGATGCTGTTTTTTGGCTATATGGATATAAAATTTATGAAAATAACTTTTATTGTAGTAAATGATTATATGTTATTCCTTAATAAACACCTAGGTGGAGTGTTTCACATCACTTTAACAGTTTTTTTTATTTGTGACCCGCCATATCAAATCCAGTCGTAAGTCGGGATTTGTTTACCCTGTGCCAATGCATTCTCTTATATATGCGAGTCGACCATAGGTCGCCTCGCATATATAAGAGAATGCATTGGCCTAACAATTTGTTATCATTTTTTTAAAATAAATGTTTCTGACAATTTTTAGGACATAACATAAAAAACATCCATTACCCTGCAGGGAGCCCCACGCATATATAGAAGCATATAGAAGAGTGTTGTCTGCTCATGTTTGTCTGGGGCTCTGTATGGGTGAAATTATAAAATTGTTAAAGAATACAAGAAAAAATTATTAAAATTGTAAAAGATTGTTAGGCCAATAGTCTGGCTGTCGGAGCTGAAATATAGGACCTACCCGGAAAAAATTCTTAACAAGCTAAATTTGGTATCGTTGGAAAGAGGAGACCTTCATGTATAACATATCCAAAATCCGCTAAAATCCGCTTTGGGGAAAATTTTCTACAGCGCCCTGAATAGGGGAGGGGTCTGACGTAATTTATAAAGGTAATTGTGACCACGGGACTCTGTATATGCGCAAAGTGATATAGATAACAGTTGTTTTCAGTTCATATATGTATATATAATGAAAGATTATATAATTGCCACGCCATCAGATAATATATTTACATAAATATGGACAATGTAAAACGTATTTCTTATATCATGGTGAAATTCCGTTTAATTAAACGCTCTTTAATAGCCTTCATTAAACTACAAAGAGTCAGTCTCGAATTTATCATTCTTGCTTGATCGTAACGATACACTGTGGAAAGACGAAGTGATGGGCCTACGTGCAAACTAACGCTCTTTATTTTAACCATATCGGGAAATGATTCATGTTGAACGCTCTTTAATGGGCCAAGGCGATAAATTCAATGATTTATGTAATGATGCAATACCACTATCAAATAGAACGTAGCGATTGTTTCTTCAAGCGTGTAGTGGCAAATAATTTATTAATATAGTTATTTTGATAGGTTTTTGTGTGACATTGTGCTTATTTTTCGCCTTCTGTTGAAACCTAACGGTGCCAACATACGCAGAAGGCTTATAGTACACTGAAACTGTATTGTTCTTGGTTGAGTTTTTTTAATTCTAATACTACAGTCTCATTGGTTTGGTCTGGTACGTGTTCGGCGATGGCAGAACCAACCCTGTATGTAGGGGGCAGCAACTTTCAAGAGGACATGTGCGTCTTATCCTTTCATAGCATGTGTCAATGTAATCTGGACACTAAGGACAAGCCATTGGTACAAGTTATGGCAAAAGGATTGGAGACTTTGATTGATTTCTCTGATAAGCGAGGATATCACCACTTATCTGAATATTTGAAGGGGCAACAAATAACCACACCCATTGGTAAGGTCTTGGTCCATAAAGACTGTAGGCGTGATTTCACTGATAGGAAACGAACCTTCAGTGTCAATCCTGAGTGTATGGATACGGTTCCGCTCTCTAAGAAAATGAGATCTAAACAAGACCCATTTAATTTCAAAGAAGACTGTTTCATATGTGGAAAGGGTGCCATATCAGATCCTCGTCATCCCGGTAGAAGGCAAGTGCGAACAGTAACAACTCTCCCTATTAGAGACAGAGTTTTAGAACATTGCCGAATAAGAGATGATTCGTGGGCATTGAAGGTTCAGAAACGCATTCTAAGTTGCATTGATCTCGTTGCTGCAGAAGCCGTATATCATGCATCTTGTTTCTCCATGTTCTTAGGAGAAATAAATGAGGAACCATCTGAGAGAAAACCACAGGGCAGAACACCAAGTGTCGAAATGCAACGCTCATTTGATTCGTTGTGTGCATGGCTGGAGTCTGGAGGTGGTACAGAACTGTATACTCTGTCCGAGTTACATACTCGAATGGTAGAGCTAGCAATTGAGTCAGAATCATATTCAATAAAACGCCTTAAACAGAAATTGGAAGAACGGTATGGGGAGTATATATTTTTTGCTGAAGTCGAAGGGCGTAGCAACGTCATTTGCTTCAAAGATATGGCCAAGTACTTGATAAATGACAAGTGGTATGCGGATAAGAAAGATGACATAGAGGAGGAAGCAGACAGAATTGTTGTGACCGCTGCGAAGATGATTAGGGCAAAGTTGCGGGAAATGAAATATGATAAGAAAACCTACCCCACCAGCGAGGAGATAGGGAATATTGACAACAGAAATAAATGGATTCCTCGCCATTTACAAATGTTTCTGGAGATACTTGTTCCATCTGACATCAAACAGAATAGCATTGGTCACAGTATCGTGCAATCTGCGAGGTCCCGGTCTGTTATCACCCCTACACTTTTTGGTATTGGGGTTGAAATGGATCACGTGTTCGGGTCAAGGTGGCTTGTTGATGAACTGTCTAAATTGGGGTTTTCAATTACTTACGACGAAGTAAGCAGGTACAAGCAATCAGTGATCCAGGTTGAAAGTATTGAGAGTACACTAGCGGAGTATTTTCCAGGTACCTTTACTCAGTGGGTAGCAGATAACGTCGACCACAACATCGCTACTATTGATGGTAAAGGTTCATTTCATGGTATGGGTATAATCGCAGTATCAACTCCGAAGGATGATACCCTGCTTACACATACATCAAAAGTGATCACTCGTCAAAAACGTGTTGTGGTTGAAGAACTAATCGAAGACAAGGGTGTGCCTATCATACACTATTTGAAACCTACAAATCTGGGATTATCCACAATAAAGTACCGACCCATGCTTGAGTTACAAAACCCATACACACTGCCTCCAGGTTTGAACACTGATTTGTTATGGCATTGCGGTTGGCTTTCAAATCGAGCAATGAAGCATAGACCGAACTGGTCTGGATTCATGGAACACATCTTTTCTTCAAATCGCTCAGAAACTTCAGCCAAGTCAGAAGTTCTTTTTCTACCGATAATAGACCTCAACCCATCAGATGAGTCTTGTTTATTTTCTACTTTGATGTATATTCAGAATCATGCGACACAGTTGGGAATTGTGACTCCATGCTTGACGTTTGACCAGCCACTTTGGCTCAAAGCGATTGAGATAATTGAAGCCAAGTCACTTGGAATAGTTTGTAGACTCGGCGGCTTCCATCTGATGATGAGTTTCATGGGTAGCATTGGTACCATGATGAATGGGTCGGGGTTAGATGAGGCTCTTGAAAACGCTTATGGCTCAAACGTAGTTGCCACAATGCTTTCCGGGAAGGCATTCTCGCGAGCACTCAGAGGTCATTTCCTTGTGGACGGAGCCCTTACTAACAAGCTGTTGGGTGAATTGATCTCTGATGATTCAAATGAAATTTCCAAGTCGACAGCCGATGATGCGGGGTGAAACGCGACATCAGATACCGAATTATCTGCAAAATCAAATGTTGAAGTACCTCCAACGTTAAATATCGAAGTACCTTCGACATCAAATGTCGAAGAATCGGCAATCGAAAGAATCACCTCAACTGGTACTGCCAGTTTCGAAGGGGAGAAGCTTAGTCAGGCTGAAGTGAAAGCGATAAATGAGCTGTATGAAAAAGTGTTTGATGGGACCATTCAAGTTTCGGCTGTTTCCGATTCAATAGAACTGCTCAAATTGAACGAACTTATGTTATATTACAAGACATACATTGGCGAGAAATCCAGAACATCCAAACTTTGGTTACAGTATATGGAGTATATAGAAATGTTGAAAGATTTTATTCGAGCTGAGAGAACAGGAGATTGGAATCTCCATTTAGTAGTTGTTGGAAAAATGTTGAATTTGTTTGCCGCCACTGGGCACGTGCACTATGCGAAGAGCTGTCGCTTGTATTTGCAAATGATGCTTGACCTACCCAAGAAATATCCGTGGTTATACAAATGTTTTATAGAGGATGGTGTTCATACTATTCGAAGAAGCAGTAGGTTTTGGGCAGGACTGTCAAGTGACCTAGTTATTGAGCAAGTCATGATGCGTTCCATCAAAAGCCGGGGTGGCCTTACGCGAGGAAGGGGAATAACTGAATCGGTACGCCAGCAATGGGTTTATAGCATGCACAGGTGTGCCCAAATACACGGCGCAATGACAGACTTGACAAACACAAAACACAAGACCAGTGAACAACATGTTGACCTTAGCATGTCTAGGGGCAGACGTGACGAATCTGATTTATGCAGTATCCAGGAATGGTTCGATGGGCATGCGCCGTTTGACCCAAATGACTCACGGCTCATTTCCCTTTCATCTGGTTTGATTGCAGGTCCAGATGACAAAATTAATTGCGACGAGACAGAGTTGGTTGGCTCACAAATTCAAGAGAAGTTAGATAACGTCGTTGTTGCCGATGCGTCTATAAGGAGAAAAGAGCAGGTTCGGACGCTCAGTTATTTAACACCTGGAGTTAAAATCGAAAACAACCGAGTCGATATTAATCCTACTGTTTTGTTCTCACGACTAATAGCTATTGCTCAACGAAAAGAAGACATCGACAAATACTTCAAATATGAACTGACAGTGGTACCAACATCTCTGTTCAAGGAACATACTCTACGAAAACCAACCAAGGCACAATTGGCAAATGCATTGACTGAAGGTGTCGAGGTAATACAATCGCCCAAGGAAGCAGTTATTGTCATCGATGGTGGCGCTCTCCTCCACCGAGTTAAATGGTCAAAGAAATGCAACTACAAACAAGTGGTTGAACAGTATGTAAGATATGTTAAAAACAAGTATGGTGTGTGCTCAATAGTTTTCGATGGCTATGGGCAAGGACCATCGATTAAGGATCATGAACACCAGCGAAGAGTGGGCAAAACCTGTGCTGATGTCCATCTGACCGATATTATGCAGGTTCACAACAATCAAGAAGTGTTTCTTTCGAACGAAACGAACAAGCAGCAGTTTATAGATCTACTCAGCAAGGCGCTACGGGACGCTCATCACACAGTCCATAACAGTACATCTGACGCAGACACAATGATTGTTTCAGTTGCCATAGAATCAGCATCAAAATCACAGGTAGTTGTTGTTGCTGATGACACAGATGTTCTAGTTTTACTACTACATCACTGGAAAGGCTCATTATCGAATATATATTTCAAGTCTGAGATGCGAAAGTCACACAAAAGCGGTGGGGTGTGGAATGTTGCTGATATCGTGCACAAAGCCGGTGATTTGGTCACTAAACATATTCTGTTCTTGCATGCTTGGGGTGGGTGTGACACAACATCGGCGATATTTGGACAGGGAAAGACAGGCTTGGTGAAACGATTAGAATCGTCTGCTCAATTGCAACATCTTTCGATAGAAATCAGCAATCGGACTGCGTCAGCCCAACAGGTAGGTGAGGCAGGTTCGAAGATTTTCGTTAAAATGTATTCAGGCAAGGATGGAGAGTCCCTCGACCATCTAAGATACGCGAAGTTCATGACCATGATTTCCTCCGGCAGGTCTGCTATCGAACCTCAGAAATTGCCACCTACAGAGAGGGCAGCCTATTTCCATAGTCTTAGGGTTCACTTACAGATATTAATCTGGGCAAATCTCGGGGAAATAGATCTAGAACCAAGACATTGGGGATGGCAACTGCAGGGGTCAATACTTATCCCAACAATGACTGACCTAGAACCAGCACCAGAAAATCTTCTTAAATTCATTCGATGCAATTGTAAAATGTCGTCAAGAAATCCTTGTGGCACAAATCAATGTTCCTGTCGGAAAAATGGACTTAAGTGTGTCACTGCCTGTGGGGATTGTCGTGGGGAGATTTGCACGAATTTTGAGCAAACGGTTGTTGATCAGGAACTGGATTGAATGTGGCTATATCACTAGAAAGCAATCTGAACCCCTCAATAGATTTACCTTTCGTTCGGTGGGAGATTCAAAGTCAATAGATTCATAATATGGAAAGTTAGTGGGAAAATTTTAGAAAAACACATATTTTCCGGTTTTGACTGACATTTTGGCCGCCATGTTTAGGTCTTTTACTCGGAAACAACATAGTTTGCCCAGGAAATATATTATATACACTACAAAAGAAATGTTGGTTATAACACGGGTTGATAGTTTTAGTATGTGTGTCAAACAATAGAATTCTCGAAATTTTCAACTTTCAAGCGGCCATGTTGGACGCCATCTTGAATAACAAAAATTCCCCAAAGCGGATTTTAGCGGATTTTGGATATGTTCACCAGGGGGCTATTCTGCTTCGAATGACACCAAATTCAGCTTGTTAAGAATTTTTTCCGGGTTCAACCCTTCAACAGCCAGACTACAATGCATTCTCTTATACATGTATATGCGAGGCGACCTATGGTCGACTCGCTTATATAAGAGAATGCATTGGCAAAGGGTAAAAAAAATCCCGACTTACGACTGGATTTGATATGGCGGGTCACATATTTGTGTCAGGCTGGTAAACATTCCAATGTTCTTCTCTGATAAAGAGTGTCCATACTTTTCATCTCACAACAAGAGTTTATATTAATTACAGAGCATTCTCAATTATGTTTGTTCTCGTTTTCAACATAAAGCTAATGGATTTATTTTTGGATGTGCATTAAAGATGCATAATCCAATTAAGTGCCCCTCAATTACTATTTATTTGGATTCGGGGGTAAAAAATATTTTATTTGAGTCTATAAAAGCTCAGAGTTATTAGATATCAATTTTTGTAATCCCTATTATTTTTCACCATCGAAACTTAATTAGTGGCCCAGTAAAAAGTCGACGAGCTGACAGTCTCTGACCAAATTGCGGATGAAGATAGATAACTCTAAAATCAAGAGGCTTTGTGTTGATAATAAGGCCAAATTTCGTCGAACAACATGTTGATAAATAACACATTTCGAGCAATTTTATACTAGAGAGTGGTTAGCATTATTTTTGGGCAATTAATCGATTCTTATTACTGAAGCAGCTTTCTAAAAATGTTGTTGTTGTTGTTGGTATCTGATTATATGGGGACCATCAAATCGGATTGAGTACCTTTAATATGCCTGTGTCATACAAATGATTACAATGACAATTATAGCGATACATGTATCTTTCTAGGAAAAATAGAGCATTTAGATGATCGACATTGTAAATGAAATTTTACATAAAATATGCTAAGCTAGTTGATTAATTGTTTCAATACTAAGAACATCCCAACAAGCTTGGCAGCGATGGTATGTTATTTCATTCATCATTGTTGTTAAAACCACATGGCGGTTTGCACTCCAAAATATACTTAATAATAAAATAAGCAGTCATTTGAATTCTGAGTTCGGAGCCCTACCAAATGACCAATCTTGCGGCTAATGCCAGAAATCTTCGCTACACAAAACAATGGAAACATATGAACAACCTACTAATTGTTTCATTTATATCCATCTATTTACTAAGAAAGTATTTTTTTTTTTTTGAGGATGAGGAATAATACTGTATCAATCTTGGGATGGTGGGTGGGTAGACTCTACATGGTTCTGCATAAATATACATGTATCCTGTGCTAGAATGGACATGAAATCTCTTTTGCAAAATGATAAAGAACATTTATGTTTCCTTATACATGTACATGTATATTAAAATCAGATAAGAAATAGCATTGCTAAAAAAAAATACAGTTGTACATGTACATGTATAGGGTTCATGATTATAATCATCTAATTAATTTGATGTTATTGTATGGCCATATCTTTGTAAGCTTCATAGTCTATAGTGGTGTCTATCCTTTGCAACTTTATTTTCACAAAACTGAGCTTCAGCTTCTGTGCTGTATTTATGGCATAGAACTTAGTTCAATTGTTGCATTGGTGGCATTTGTTGGATACTAATCCTTTCCACTCAAAATCGTGGCAATGTGGTGGTTCAGATGTTGGCGATTCGCCACAATTTTGAGTTGAACTTGAGTGGAATGAGGCTGTTTCGTCTTTGATATATTGTATGCATAGCTAATGAATTTTATTATCCTGATATAAGGTAACTCACTGGACAATGGACATCCTCTGTTCATTCCCTATTATTTGAAATACTTTTTACACACTTAGCCATGATTTATAAGGATATCTCTGTGAATTAAAAGTGATAATGTCACACCTGTGAATTACATGTACGTCGATCAGCTGATCAGGGACTATTTTGTCACATATTATCTTTAGAATTAGAACCTTTTAGTGATGGGAAGTGTGTAATAAACAGAATAATCAATTGGTTTTGATGATTAAATGATATAATTCACTCGGGGAGCCGGTCCTATTGGTAAAACAGTCATTCACTCTGCTCACTCGGGTTTTACCATGCCCGGCTTCCCTCGTGAATTATTTCACGTAATCATAGAAAACAATTGATTACTCTCTATTTATTGATCAACGTCATCGAGTAAACATTTGTGTCTCTCACACAGTGAAAACGGGTCAGAAATAATTTTGTACTGACATTCAATATTGCTAACAGCATCAATATAATTTATATGAGATTCAATTTTATAAAACTCACAAATTGAGTTCACCAAATTCAAGGGTATGGAATAAATTCAGAATATGGCATGCATCTGAAAGTCAAAGATCTCATAAATACATACCTCTTTAGTGCCTCCTTGTGTAATATATGAGAATTTACATTTGACATCATCCTATAAAATATAAAAATGAAGTGTCAATGATATTGTAGCTCAACTTGGAGAGGTCAATGGAGCAATTAGGAATGTGTACAGTTTAAATGTCTAAGCAATACCAGAGGTCAACGCGAAGAGCCATGCAAAGTTTGGGATCAATTGGATGAAAAATGTTGGCTCAAGGGCGTACTGAAGAATTTAGTCATGCCAAAAGTAAAATGTACGATCTGCCGGAAGCCATATTTTTCATCGAAAAGCGTTCAAATTTTATAGATCCAATCTAGAGGTGATCCTAAACATTCCTGTTAATTTTAAAAACATTTCTCCAATGAATGGATGTGCTGATGGATTCAAATATTTCAAACTGACTCATAAAGTTGAGCTGAAAAAGAAACCTACGGCTTCTGACTAAATGCAAGAATTCGCTCACTCCTACAAGCAAATGACGATTTTCCACTCGTTGCAAGCCGCTTGTGGAAAATCGCTATATGCTTCTATCCACCATGATATAATTTGCGTATTCAGTCAAAAGCCATAGGTATCCTCTAATACACGAGAAAGTTTTCATGAGATATAATATTCAACTATAATAGTTGATAGAGGCATGCAGATTGTATAGTAACAAATTAATTTTGCACAATCGGATTGACACCGGAAGTTGAACACAAGACCAATACTCTCGGGCTCCAAATAAAAGTGCAGGCCCCAATAATAGTGCAGGGGGGGAATTCCATTGAAAGTTAATAAAAGTGCAGACCCAAATAATAGTGCAGGGGAAACTCTGAGCAAAATATCAACTGTTAAACATATTATTTTTACAGTTCGTGTAGGTCAAGTATAGGAATCAACATACTAGTAGTACGGTATGTGTCATGTGGTGTTTTATTCAGTATTTAAATGTTCACATGTGTGTCATATATTTGAATATGTACATGCATAAAGATATAAACTCATCATTTTGGTATCAGAGTCATATAGAAATCTTGAGTTTGTGCTGATTTCAACTTTCATAGCCTCAAAATTAATAAACGTGCAGACCCAAATAAGCACTGTGCAGGGGGGAAATTTCCCCAAGAAAATAATAAACGTGCATGCATGTTTATTTGGAGCCCAAGAGTATGAAGCTACAGGTATACCGTTACTGAATGTTACTTGTTGCAATACCGGTACCAGATATCATAATTTTTTTTATGAAAGATGCATAATCCGAATTAATGCTCCCAAATTACTATTCCTTTGGCTGAGGGGGTAAAACATACATGTATTTGATTCGAGTCAAGGAACCCACCCATCAAAGCTCAGAGTGATCAAATATCAATTTTTGAAGTTTGTTATTTCTTGAGATGTTCAATTATTTGTGGCCATGTATATAGATTATGCATGGAATGAAGTTGACAATGCCGAACTGGTAGTCCGAGAGGAGGCTATTTACTAGTAAATAGTCCACGAGCCACAGGCAAATGGCCTACCCTGCTGGACAAAACAAGTGTCCATTGGCACCGCGGTGTATTTGCCGTTCGGCCGCGGTGTCAGATCAGTTTGTAACTGCAGTTGAGCACCGCCGCCGAACAGCAAGTACACTCAGACACTGCGGCCAAACAGCAAGTTCACTGCGGCCGAAAGGCAACTACCCTCGCAGTCGAATGGCAAGTACACTGTGGTTAGATTTCTGGTTTGTATTGTCTTTTTTCAGTTTGATTGATTGATTGGGGTTTTATGTCGCTTTAGCCACTAAGGCCATATCACGACATTGCCAGTTTTAATGGTGGAGGAAATCCGCACACTTACGGCTAATCTAACAGTGATTTCAATGGCTGATAAACTCGTCAACCATGTGCGGCAAACCACCGGCCATCGGCAAGTAACTGGCAACTTTCCCAGATAACGATTTCGAGTTACAAAGTCCGCGATGGAAACATGTGGATTTGAACCATTATCGCCAGCGCTGGAAGGCGAAACGGCTTGGAGTTGTACCCCTAACCGATTGAGCCACCGAGGCCCCTTTTTTCAGTTTGATGAAAGTACACCGTGGCAACTACCAGTGTAGTTTCCAGTAATTATTTGGGGACACCTGTATATATGCCAAAGTCATATTCGAAGGCCGCAGTTGGGGTGGGTATGGTGTGGTCTCCCCCTTGAACTACATGTACATACTGCCATAAAATGACAATTTATTGCTTTCTTTGATGATTTAGTGTTAGTCGTGTTTGTTTTCTAGTAATAATGGTCAAAAAACAAATTATCTGAGGAATTTTTCTTCTTTCTAACTGTTTTTTGGGCGCCTGGAGTTTGGGCGCCCATACCTGTTACAGGTACCAAAACTGACCTGGAAATTACTCTGGCAACTACACCATGCTGAATGGCAATTATACCGCGGCCCAACTGTAGTTAGCCGGTGGAGCCGCGGTGTAGTTGCATTTCGGCTGCGGTGGCAACGCTAACCTCACCGCAGTTAAGTGGACACTTGTTTTGTCCAGCAGGGTACATGTATTCCTTCTTGAGGAGTAACTATTTTGGCATAGTCAACGACACAACATGCATTATTTATTATATTATATCGCACATTGGTGTCAATTCTCACAAAATGTCTGTCTGTCTGTCTGATTTACCGTGAATTTTTTTAATCGGTCTCCGGCAGATTTTACAATTTACGCAAACATTGGATAGCTAAAGGTTATGACTGGACATTTGTAAGATTATTAAAATTCATCAATAAGTCTTAATATACTTCTTCAGAACTTTGGAAGTTAGAAAGACCGGTGTTCTGCATTTAACTGATAGTTTTAGGAACTCATGTATATTTTCAGAACACCGGTTCCCTTCCCAAGATGCTTAGAAACAATGGTGATATGGATGGTGACAAGTCACTAGTCGTTAATGGTGAAAATATTTAAAATTTGGCATCCGAAATGATTTTATCGCTGCAGAGTTGTAGATGAGTGTTATTTATAGGAAACGGGTGGGAACGGGACTACCCGCCCCCGAGACAACCCGCCCCTAAGCTATTTTGGGGGCGGGTTGTCCCGATAAATGAGGGCGGGTTGTCCCGAGAATGACACGATGTTTTGACAACTGAACGGCACTTAAGGTAAGTGAAGACTAATTAAAAGGGGTGCTTTCAAAACAAACATTTGATGCAAATGGTTCATTATCACCTTTGAACGATGCCGACGCTGGCAACACCGACTACGTGACACTGGAATCGACCACGTGCAGTACTTTCATGCCAAACGAGGGACCGTCGCCCTTAATTCCATTTGCAAGCCTTGCAAAGACACGTAATTATTGTATACTTACGGTCTTGTGTTCTGTAACTCACTTTGTAATATTTTAATATCTATATAATATCATGTAAATATATAATAGATATATAATAAATATAGCTTGCAAAGACAAGTAATTATTGTATACGGTCCTGTGTTCTGTAAATCACTTAGTAATATTTTAATATCTATAAAATAGCATGTAAATATATAGTAGATATATAGTAAATATAGGCTAAATGTACACTAAATTTCGTTCATTAAACTTCGTAGTAATAAATAAACATATTATTGTTGATGCATTTTTGTGTTCATAAGTTATACATGTGTATTTATTGTTGTCCGTGTTGTTAAATCAAATAAAAATCGATAAAAAACAACCCAGTTTAGTTAAACAAACATCTCATAATCCCCTCACACCTCCTAATTAGCCACTGATTACCGCTAATTGATTTTTGGGGGGCGGGTTGTCCGGGGGCGGGTTGTCTCAGAGTGAACGGGGGCGGGTTGTCTCGGGGGCGGGTAGTCACGGACCCATAGGAAACAGGTGACATATGCCCGGTGTATTGTGTTTAGTGTTTTTATTTGAGATATGTTTATCCAGCTATTTTGTAATGTTTTTATAACTTGTCTCTTTATATTTGGATACCGATTTATAAATTCGATTAAAAACTTATTTTTGGGACTTTATGTCCAGTAACTGTGAGTAAAGCAGTAAAGTAAAGCAAAAACGTGTACCCATTCAGTTTCTGCTGTCAAATATTGTCCACCAGGTTTCACGTCAATTTCAGTGACATGAATTTTATCTTCCTCCCATTCTTCTTCACCATCAAAAGTGTTAGCATGGGAAAAGATATTCCCAATGATTTGTGCAAGAAAAAAAAATTTAAACACAATTTTATAAGCAATTTGAAGTCGCATTTTAGCAGATGAAATCGATGTCTCGGTTTCAGCGTATCGTTGGTGGCCACGAATGCAGAGGACACATCTCGAGTACGAGAACAAACGGAGCAACTATCTTGACATGGGAAGATTCGGCGGAGGGAAGTTTCGGCCATGTATTTTTCGGCGGAGGGAAGATTCGGCAGGGAAGATTCGGCCAGTCGTTTGATCTAACTAATTAGTGGAGGGGTTAACCGTTAAGGCTTGGGGATTACGGCTTATGTGGGACTAAGCTAGCTTGTGTGCGCACTTATTCTTTGTTGTAACAATAACAACTAATTAGAGGGATTATAGGGTCTTGATTAACTAATTTTTAGTAATGACAGATTTTATTAGACACCGATGCTCAGTTTAGAGATTGCATGGGCAATGGGTGGAATTTTTTTTTCTAAATCCAAGAACTGCATGCATGGGTATCCTTTCCCCTTAATTGGGCTATCAAAACACCAAAGCAAACCAAATCAGATTATTCATGCCCAAGGTAAAAGCTGAAATGTTCATACAGAGAAAACATTCAGTATTTCCCAAGTCAAACAAGGGCTGTACCTCTGGTAAAAATGAATGAACGAAACCTGCCGATGTAGCAAGTCAGTATCCTTGCCTTGAGCTGTGCAATCAACATACCAAAGCACAGCTGAATCAGAAGAATCTTGCCAAAGTTACAAGCTGAAATGTTCTTTCGGACACAATATTCACAAATTTCCAAATCAAACAAGGGCCAGGATTACTCTGGTAAAAAAATTAATGGCCGAAATGCGTACGTAGTACATATATGTTGATATCCTTTCACCCAACCTGTGTTATCAACGAGAACCAGTATATTCAACAAGAGATATTTAGTGCGCGCAAATAAACAGAAACGAGAGTCGTAAAACAATGGCAGGCTACGACATCTAGATAGCAATTTTTATTCATGCACTAAGCAGTACTGTTATATCAACTTTGAGACGAAAATCATTCATTAAAATGTACTTTTACTTCCATGAACTAGAAATTTAGACGTACAGTTGTTGTCGAATTTCGCGCGATAGACTGGTCCTTGTCTTTGTTCACCGAAAAGTTGAAAAAATAGTCTAAACCTGACCCTTTATGCCATAATGCTTGTTATGGGCGTGTTGATCGTCGCGTTTTACACCAAGTCCAGCAAACTTAAGGGCCAAAAAGGTGCGGACAAAACCTGCACTATGATGTGGAGATCCTTTCCACAATGATGGTCTACCAGCAAGCCTAAGGACATGCACGTTGGACTGGGACCGTCGATACTTGAGCTGAGTTGTGCAATGTTTGCTATACGGACGGACGGACGGCACGTTGACTAGTTTTACACTATATGGTCAATTCACACCGGCGCGAGCGCCGATTTTTACGGACGTTTTCTGTCGTCCGTAGCGGTTCAAAGCGCGCGATTTTTATATTCACACCGAAAACGACCGTACTTGTTTCACGTATTGCTGGCCAAGCACGGCGCGGTCACATAAGTGATTTAATGCTTCGTCGACTTCTCGCTTTGTGGCAAACCAGCGAGATAGTTGGGTCGCTGTCAAATAAGATGTTTATCTGTGCGAATTTGTATAAAGGTGAATGAGGACTTTAGCGACAGGCTGATAACTGCATGAAGTGCAGTTTTTGGTCCAAATTCCATTCCAATAGGCAGACCAAGCTTTTGAAGTCACTTTGCCTACAAACAATTTTGAATAAAATGAACTCCCACCCCCCCCCCCGATATAAAAAGTCACAAACTGGAATTATAGAATGAAATTCAATTAAACGCAATGGTTATATATGATACTTTAGGAAGTACATGCAATATTCCACTTAACATATTATGTTCATACAGAGAAAACATTCAGTATTTCCCAAGTCATACAAGGGCTGTAAGATTTATTGTCTCGGAGGGGGGGGGGGCAAGTTGTGATTTACCTGTGATTTACCTGTGATCTTCGGTCGAAAAAAGCCTGCCGGCTTGTTGTGACCTCTTCTTTAGTTCTTAACACAATTTCAAACTATCTGTGGTGTCTGGCGACTTGATTATATGTACAGTGCGTATTAAAAACATTAAAATTTTGGTTTCTCGTTGTTGAACTTGAAATAAAATTTATTGGCTCTTCCTCTCCAGGTGTCGTTTAATATTGATTTAAAAGCATTCACATCTTCTGCTTCGATGCATCGTTCTGTCAGATTGTTCCAGTTGTTTGTACTGCGTGGAATGAAGCTATTTGCTGTGCTATTGTTTTTATGGATTTCTTTCTGCAGTTTTTCTTTATGGCCTCTTGTTCTGTTTGAGAGTGATTTCTTTAATGATGGGAGTACAGCTTTGTCTTTTTGGTTGATGATCTTGTACATTTGTAACATATCACACCTCTCTCGTCGGTAGTGCAGTGTTGGTAATCCGAGCATTTTATTTCTTTCTTCATTGTCCAAGTTTTTTTAGCTTATTTGTTGTTGATAATTTAGTTGCTCTTCTTTGGACATTTTCTATGGCTATCTGATGTTTTCTGAGGTGTGGGTTCCAAACGGACGAAGCATATTCCACCATTGGTCTGATGAGTGACTTGAATAAGATTTTCAGCATATCCTCGTCTATATGGTTAAAAGTTCTCCGAATCATTCCAATTCTCTGGTTTGCTTTGTTCACTGATGATGATATATGTTGATCGTAGGTTAGCCCTGTGTCAAAGATAACACCAATATCTTTCTCAGTATTTGTGAGTTGGATTTCTATTTTGTTGTTGGAGTCACTAATTGAGTATGCATACTTTGGGTTGTCTTTGCCGATGTGCAAGACCTTGCATTTAGCTGCATTGAATTTCAGAAGCCATCTATCTGACCAGTCAGATAGTTTGTTTAGATCTTGTTGGAGTTGCAAGTGGTCTTGCTCATCCGTTATTTCTGTATAGATTTTTGTATCATTTGCGAACAGTTTGCATCGAGAAGTTATTTCAGTTGTGATATCGTTTATGTATATAAGGAAGAGTGCTGGTCCCAACACTGAGCCTTGGGGGGTCCCGCTGGTAACGTCTGCCACTGATGATATTGCTCCGTTGACTCTGACTGCTTGCCTCCGGTCTTTCAGAAAATTCTGTAGCCATTGATGGATGTTTCCCCTGATTCTGTATGTGTATAATTTTTCCATAAGACGCTTATGTGGGACGGTATCAAAGGCTTTTCTGAAGTCGAGGTAAATTACTTCGATGTTGTGACCTTCGTCTATGGATCTGGTGAAGTCATCCTGTACCTCTAATAGCTGTGTGACGCATGGTCGCTTTGCCCGGAATCCATGTTGGTGTTCGGAAAGTATGTTGTTATTCTCTATGTATTCCATAAGTTTATCTCTGATGATTTTTTCCATTAGTTTGCAGATTATGCTTGTGAGGCTGACAGGTCTGTAATTTTCAACTTTCTTCTTATTCCCCTTCTTAAATATTGGACATACTGTTGCTGCTCCCCAGTCTGCTGGGACTTCCCCCGTGGCCAGGGATCTTTTTAATATATATGTTAGGGCAGGACAGATACTACTTGCTGCTTCTTTTAGGACTCTTGGATGTAGCTGGTCTTCTCCTGGAGATTTCGATGTGTCCAGTGCGAGCAGGTGTCGCATAACTATATCTGTGGTCACAACTATATTGGTAAGCTCGACACTGTCATCTAAATCGATTTCTCCGATCCTGGGGACCCCTGCTTCATCCTCTATTGTATAGACACTGCTAAAGTAACTATTAAGGAGTTGTCACTGCTGATCGTACCATCTTGTCTTTCTAAGTCTCCAATACCAGATTTTACCTTTGTCTTGCTTTTTATGTAACTCCAGAATGATTTAGGGTCCTTCTTGATACTATCAGCTAGTTTCTTCTCATATTCCCTGTGAGCTGAACGGCATTCATGCGTGGCTGTGTTTCGTGCTTTGATATATGGTCCAAGTTGAGTTGGACCAAGGTGGAACTCAAGCCGCGAGTTTACGGCGACATATATTCAGTACCCTACATAAGTATGGCAGCTCAGTCAAGTCACTCCGGAAACCTCAGGCAGGCCATCACGAAATTATTGCCAGCCCTGCTGACCAATCTTCTTCGATCCGGGATGATCATATGCGCATGTAGCTCATTTACACCAAATCCGAGTTTTTATAGTCAAACACTGTCGTGTTTGCAAGAGTGTCTTCGTGAAGAAATTTGTTAATGTGTTGTTTGCGTTAGGTGTCGTATTAAATATAACGTACTCGAGATGTGTATCTCTGCGCGCACCTGTTCATGCGGCATAACTCTATTTGATCCAACAAATTATAGGGTTGTCGCTCATAGACTGCCAGAAAATTCTGAACTGTGTCTGTTCAAATGTAAACTATTAGGTTATAGTTTATGTTCTAATCTAATACTGATTCATATAATTGAATTGTATCATCTACTGAAACACATATTCATCAAATTTCGCATCCAAAACGAATGAGAGATTTGCATAATTTATTTAAATGGTGAACTCAACGTGAAACCAAAAACAAATTATAAGTGATAACCCGGAAGTGAAGTTCATTTTGATCATGTGACTGCCATGGCGGAGAGCGACGACAGCCTACCCTCCCCCGCGGAGGACGGAGAAGAGCGTTTTCAACCCCGAATCGTACTGATTTCTAAAACAGAGACTGGCTTTGGCTTTAACGTTCGCGGACAAGTCAGTGAAGGCGGTTTATTGAAAGCTATAAACGGCACACTTTATGCACCACTTCAACATGTCAGCGCCGTTCTCGATGGTGGTGCTGCTCAGCGAGCTGGAATACGAAAAGGAGATAGAATTCTTGAAGTGTGAGTAATAACTGTCACCAATGACACCTTGATGTTGAGTCGTAAAATGACTGACTTTATCAGTTGTCAACCTGATATTATGATTACCACTCAAGCGTTGCGTCAATGTGCTATTGGTAAAGCCGCTATTGTTCAAATTCAAAAGTGATATTCTTAAGTTAGGCCTAGGGTCTCATGTTGTTGTTATTTTTGTAAGTGTAATAATCTAATATGTGGCCAACAACAGGATAACTTGCCAATATCACTATGGACTAAACCTTACAGCGACAGCTCTCTCACTAAAACTAATGAATCAATACAGGTACTATTACTAAGAAGTTTATACATGTACACATCGGTGAAGTGATATTGGCCATAGTAATTAGTATCATGTTGAGTTGGCGAGGTCAGATCGTCGTATCGACCTTTATTATATGACTACAACTAATCCCTTACAAATACCACTATTGTTTGGCGATAAATTCCGAGCAGTCGGAAAACGCTTGTCTGGTCGTGAGCTGTATCGGTATTCTATGAATTCCGTATCGGTATCCTTTGAATTCCTTATCAGTATCCCGTGAAATTAGGTCACCGGAAGTTGGGAACTATTTATCAGGTCTGTTCGTTTGAAGCGTAAACAGATCTGTTCTATTGTCGCACGTGTATCCTGACCAACTGTGCATGCGCATTATCGTTAATGTTCGATGTAGTACTTTTGCCCGGGATGGTGTAACGAAGTAGTTTTGCCCTTTGTGACATGGGATGAACCAAAAATGTGTCATATAATAAACGCTTTATTGGTACAGTGAAGTGATATGGGCTGCAGTATCACGCCTCGTTGACGATGTTAGATCGCCGCATCAAACTCGATGCCTGCGGCAGCTCGTTTGATACGGTGATCTGACATCATCAACTCGGCATGATACTTCAGCCCATATCACTTCACTGTACCGATAATGTGTATTTATTATATGACTACCACTAATCCCCTACAAATACCACTATTGTTTGGCGATAAATTCCGAGCAGTTGGACTGCGCATGCTCACGTCAATATCGCAAGTCAAAAAATAATATCAAGCACTGTTTGATTTCAGATGCGAAATCATGGCTTATCCTTGGCTACCTCCACTTACCTTACATCGCAGTCGTGTGTACGTTAAAAACGTAGCTGGAATGATCGTAGGGTAGTCAATCACATGCTTACAAACAACCCACGATATCATCATTGACGACGACATCGCAATCGTGTGAACAAACTATCCACGATATCGTTGGGCCCGATTTCTCCACTTATGATTGTATTGTGGTCGTCTGAACATTCACTAAGGCCAAGGTCGAGAAATATGAACTACTAGTATGTTTATGTTGAACTTGTTTGTGGTGAATACCCACCCCATTTCAAACCATACTGATACAGATTTCAGAGGATACTATACTGATACAGATTTCAAGGAATACTGTTATGGCCCATGATCAGATAAGCGTTTTCCAACAGCTTGGAATTTATCTCCAAACAATTGTGGTATTTGTAGGAGATTAGTGGTGGTCTTGTTATAAAAACTGTTATCTATATTGTGATGCATGACTGGCGTAAAGTTGGCCAAGGGGAGAGGGATACTGGTATGCTATTAATTAACCATAATATGATCATACAGAAATGTAATAACCATGTATTAAAAGCGCGGCAATGTCATGTTATTATTATCACTGACGATCTTCTCATTATCGGCCTTACAACCCAGTTAGTGCTGGGCGGTATTTGAGCATAAAAATACCGTGGTAATCCTAAAACAATACCGCAGAGTAGTGATCGCTTGGTACATAAGTCAACTGTTTTTTGGAGGAAATCAAATAGCTACACAGCTTACAATAAATAAGGAAACACAGACACCCAACACTCTGTTTTATAAAATTATGGATTAACAAACAGTGGCAATGTCTCATTTGTCTTCATGCATCATGCATGGATTCATGACAAGGTGCGCTGATCTCAAATACAGGTAATAATTGCGAGTTATGGAAGCATCATTCAGCGGATACATCCAAGAGCTTTGAAATAACCCCAACTGACTTGCACAGAGCACATGCTGTTAAGTTGGATATTGTAATGTTCCGCCAGGTGTGAATAAGTATAATGCTTTTATTAAATACCGGGAAATAAGGTTTATTACTTTCAAAGAATTTAACTTGTAAAACTATTATTCACTTCCAGGTTGAATTATTATAAATCATATATATAAACCCACGTTTATGAACGTGATCAATCATTCCCACTTGATAACACCCCGGTAAATAATGAGCTGTCCCACACATTCAGTGGTTTAAAAATAAAAAAGCATAGAATTGCATAACTTGCAAAATAATATTGGGCTGGATTTTGTCCCCGGTAGTGAAGAAATGCATTTTTTTGCAAATGTCATCAGGAACAAGTGACATCCGAGTCAGTGAAGAATGAACTATGGTGTAAAGAAACAAAGTAATTTCTCTGTATTCTGTTAAAGGTAAATATACCCGGTAACCGGCCGGTATGACGTGTAACCATGATAATACCGTCAAGGTTTACCGATTATGGAAAAAAAATGACAGTAACGGGAACGGTATTGAAAATCTTACCGATTATAATCGGTATACCGAAATACCGCCCAGCACTAAACCCAGTGCTTGATGATGCTGTGGTAAAATATTTAATGCTCTGTTCTAAATTTGAAAAACAAATGCTTTACAAATAGTTTAAATACAAGAAAATGTGGATTTTTCATTTAAGATGTTGCGCACACAAGGGCATGTAGACAACGATGGTCATATCCAGGGTCCCGCTGGACCAAAATTTACTTTTGCAAAAATAATTTGCCAAATGAAATCCTTGATAGTATAGTATCATTTTCTGCAACCTTATGTTTCGATACTTGCGATTTAAACCACTTTTGATATCTATAGGATGCAAGTTTGGAGTTTGGGATGATACTCGGGAAGATTTGAAAGGGTCGTCGGCCCTCTCCTACAAGTTTTAACTAACTGCTTTCCTATCGATATCGTGGGTTGTAGCCTACAACCCACGATATCGAAAGGAAAGCAGTTAGTTAATAATTATACTCGCATCTCTATTGTGGCTTTATCATACAACAATAAACCAGTCACTGAACAATAAAATGGTAGAAGGGTTGCTACATCAGAAGGGCACATCACCAGAGGATTAGCCATGTAAACACCACCATCATATGATGTTGGCTAACTCATCAATACTATTGCTATCAAACTAACTGCTTCTTAATAGAGGTGTTAACTGTTCCTAAACCATATTAAACACCACTAATGTAATTATATTGAAGAGTTTTCTGAAATAAATATTATTGTTTGACCAATATTTTTTAACTTTCTTGAGGAATTAAAAAATGACTTGCCAAATGAAAATATTTTTTGCTAGATGTGATTTATTTTTGCCATTGGCAAATTTGGCAAGTGGCAGCGCGAACTCTTGTCATTTCATACTGTGCATGTACTTAAAGGCGCGGGTGGTGTATATATATTTCTGATTGGTATAAGAACAAGGTCTGTCTATATTTTACTATTATTTCTGTTTATGGCGGTTTTTGACGGAGGTGAACAGCATACCCACCGCCAACGCCACCCATATCTTTAAGCATGTCATTTGCTAAAACTTGCTTTATACTCAAGTCTACAAAAATAATTTTTCAAGTTATTACATATTGAAACAATTCCATCTTCCACATGATATCAACTTTTGTGTGAGAATTGATGTTTCTAACACACACTTTTATTCCGTTATTGCACTTTTATTAAATTATCCAAAAATTTCCCTAAATATTGCTCTTACGTTCCACCCTGGACTTCTATTTGGCACACAAGAATACATACATGTAAATGAAGCCTGTCTAGAATGGAGTTAGAATCCATTATTCTGAATCAGAGATTGAAATTCACCTCATTTCAATGATAGAGTACCTGACGTAGGAGTGCTTGTTAATGTCAGCCATTTAGTGTTGGAAATGTGGGGTTTCTCCAGTGATAAACTAATTTAAATTGAAAGGCATGCATCAGCAGTTGGTGTGATAGAAATGAGAATGCTCTCAAATGATCAATGATCATGTTTTATATCGGTAGTTGTTCCAATATGTACATGTACCTTTATGTACATGTACATAATTACCAGTCTAGCAGTGTCAATAGTACCTTGAAATAGTGTGTCTGTCAATGTTCAGAATGAGGTCCCCAGAGGGGCCTCATCTTCTGGGAAGTATCTGTAGTCTCAAATTAAAAAATGTTTAGTTACTTTTTCCCTTCTGTTCAAGTTTATATATATCCCCTAAGGCCAAAAAAAAAAAGAGTTTTGGTTCTGGGGCAATTTTTTTTCAAATCAATGAGGGAGGGAGGGTTTTATTTTTATTTTTATTTTGCTTTTTTTTCTGCGCATAGTAAGCATGGACAAAGATACCTTCCTCTGTCTAGTAATAACCAGAAATGTAGAGGTAAACTCATTTAATCTTATATAAAAATGACATTGTACTACCAGTGTATGACTGGGATTACCTAACATTATATAATGCCCCTGACATTAACTACTGTTATTGTTGTCTAAAAACTGATACCTCCCCATTCTAATATGTGATACTGAATTTAGTTCTGTGCCTTTCAATTGTATAAAGTTACATCATCAATGTTTGGGGAGTAAGTCGCCATGACTTTTACCCCTTTCACATAATAACATACATGTATAGAATAACATAAATGAATTAATTGTTTTAAAATTATCCATGACGTTTAGTCGTACATACATGTATATCGCTCGTTATAACAGTTGTTATTGAATAGCTCCTTGAATTGTTGAACCGATTCAGTGGAAACAATGTAATCTGATAAACTATTCCAGTTTGTAATCACTCTCTGGGAAAAGAAATATTTTCGCACATCTTTGACTATTAGTCTATTATGTTCTTTTGTTACAATTAGTGTAAGTTAGTTCACAATGACTAATTGTAAGAAGAGCATGAGGGTCAGCTTATCATTTTCTTAATTGTAGTCATCTACTTCATGTTGTAAGCCTGCAAGTCACTTTTTAACACTTTACATGTTAGAGCTCAATGCACACTATTATTCAACACATATCTGCTACGCATATGTTTATAAAATCCCCCAAAAAAAATGCTTAATGCGGCCCTTTTTATTCAATGCGGCGGTGCCTGAGAACCAAAACATTTTTTTTTTGGCCTAATTTGCAGAAAATAAAATGCATAATCGAGGTGATTAATGGGTGAACATCACCAACTTCAACTGGGGAACTTCAATCTGATCCTTTGTCTCCCACACATGTAACAGTTGAGGCCTCAGCAGAATGAGGTTCCCAGAGGGTGTATTTGGTGATGCTAACCCACTATGCGGGGTAGCATCACTAAATTATCTCTCTGGGGACCTCATTCTGCAAATGACAGGCACACTATTTCAAGGCTTGGGTGTATAATTACTAGTCTAGCAATGGAAATACAGTAATGCCCTAAATAATCGACTCATTAACCACAGCAGAATTATGGGTAACTTTTCAGGATTTAGTCGGAAATATGACTAGTTGCCATTCATCGGAAAGCTCTCACTGAAAGCATCTCACTGAGAGCTTTCCGATGAATGGCAACTAGTCATATTTCCGACTAAATTCTGAAAAGTTACCCATAATTCTGCTGTGGTTAAGGAGTCAATAATTTAGGGCATTACGGTAGTTCAGGGCTGGGAACCTATGGTACATTGAGATAATTGTTACAGGATCGGGCTCCCAAACTCTAGAAGTCCATATGTCCCCAAATTCCTAGTGGATATACTGGATGGCATTTTATCAACTTGAATTTTCCACTTTTTCAAGGCATAATTATATAGTTCAATAATATACTGTGTAAATAGTAAATCTGCATTTGCAATTGAACCTTTACATGAAGTTGCATGTTCAATTGTCCTTTCAGAAAAGATATGTCATCTCAATTTATATGAGAATATTTTCATCTGAAAAATGGTGTCCCCAAAAAATCTGTGGATTTTTCCCCATGCAGGGTTAACACTGCCACTTGCCAAATTTGGCAATGGCAAACAATATTTTCATTTGGCAAAAAAAAATTCATATGGCAACAAATTTGGCAATGGCAAACAATATTTTCATTTGGCAAAAAAAAATTCATATGGCAACAAATTTGGCAAGTGCATTTTTAAATGATGTGATGTGAGAGCTTTCCGATGAATGGCAACAAGCCATATTTTCGACTAAATCCTGAAAAGTTACCCATAATTCTGCTGTGGTTAAGTTGATTATTCAGGGTATTACTGCACATGTAGGACAATTAGGTTAATCAGTAAAATGTGAATGGCGAGAGAAAGATTAATTTGTGGCTCCGGTTTGTTGCCAACTAAGATACAGGACGGAATGATATGTGTGCTATGATTACTTTGACTTGTAGTTTGATAACTTTCCAGCAATATTAACTGGAATTTCATGGTGTATCTTAGATATTTATTGCTACTCTGCTATATATTAATACTACATGTAGCTTGCTTTACCAGCTCATTTTACATGTGGTTAGTTTTTACATTTGCATTTAAATTTCCTTCATTATCACCAATTATATACCTCAATTAAATTTGGCAAATCCTTTTGAAATTTGGCAAACAAAAAAAATTCATTTGACAACATTTTTGGTAAAAGAAAATTTGGGTCCAACTTGCCGTCTAATTTTAATTTCTATGTGTAAGCTCTCTTCCTGAATGGGAAACCTTCACTTTTCACTCGATATGCCGCTTACTGGCACTCAATTTATAATTTCTGCGCTGTAGAATGGCGTATTTCTGAAGGTTGTGACAGTTATTTGTTTTAGACTGAAATCTCATGGGTATCCTCAATAGGTGGATCAATACTAACTCTATAACCGTGCACACTTATTTGATCATTTGCAATTATTGGTTGGAGAGTCCTGCAGGCGTTATCTTCTGTTATCGACAATTGATATTTACAGGACAGCATTGTGGGACAAATGAATGTCATTCTCAGTGATTATAATGATCTCTTATTTTTATATTGGTACATCAAGGTACAATTGTACGAAACATTTCGCTACTACTGGTACGTTGAAGCTGCACATACAAATGTTATCAGGGATGTGGCTAGAGTGTCTAGGCCAAAGACAAAAATATTTGTGGTTTGGGTTTCCCTACCGACCCTATTTTAAACCCCCTACCCTAAAGTTTTTTTCATGGTTTTCAAGAAAATCTATTTATTTTTTTCTCCAAAAAATTAATAAAACCCAACAAAAACCCATTTAAGCATCTCAGATAAGTTGATTTCTAAGTAAAAGTATTGTGTATTATTAAAATTTATACAAATATAGTCAAAAGTAATTTTATGTCAATCTTGCAGAGTAAAATACGCACAAGAAAAATAAGTATATGTCAAAATAAAAAAATTAATTATCCAAGCCCAGCTACCGACCCTACATTTTTTTCGGCTTGTAACCCAAACCAGACATTTAATTTTCTTTGGCCCTACTGTTGGGGGAAAGGGAAGGTGCCCAATTTGAAATTTCCAAACTAACACCAGGCCATTGAAACTTGTATACAAACATTGTCAATTTGTCAAGGAAGGTATGGTACATGTACATGTATAGTATTTCTATTTCTAATGATGAAGTGAATTGAGTCATGCTCTGGTCTGGAAGTACACGTGTACCTTCATTATTGATACAACAGACATATTGAAAACAGACTTGTGTCTTTCTATATACAAATCAATCATAATTAAATTTAAACCATACCATCTGTATTTTAAGGGCCATATCAAGCTGTCAGTTGATGTGATTTTTCATACTGCAAATTTGTTGCAACTTGTAGCTAAAATTGATTATCAATACGTGTACCAGTAGCTCATTAGAAGAATTATTAACTATTTTACTGTCAGAAAGTTGATTTTTTGAATTATTGATGCTTTGCATAAGTGATTAGATTTTAGTTTTATTGGATGCCACAACTCTAGAAATCATTGGATTTTGAATACAGGTCTATATTTTATAATTTAGGTCTAAATGTATTTCATATTCAGTGCAGACTAACGGAAAAATATATTGTACGGTACAAGTGTAGCTCGATTTCTCTCCCCTGAATTTTGTTGCCTGTGCTTGCAAGCTAGACAATAATTGAAAATTACTACAATGTCTTTTGTCTCTGTAGCTCTATCAGGTAGAAGTTTATATACTGACATACAATCTGTCATGGTCCACTCTGGGGTTGAAAATGGTAAATTTTAGTTAACCCTTTACCCAACAGAACGGCCCTGTGCCAATGCATTCTCTTATATATGCGAGTCGACCATAGGTCGCCTCGCATATATAAGAGAATGCATTGGCTTAATTAACACATTAAAAATTATAAAATTGTTAAAGAATGTAAGAAAAAATGGTAAAAAGTGTTAAAAAAAGATTTTTTTTAGGCCAATGCATTCTCTTATATATGCAAGGCGACCTATGGTCGACTCGCATATATAAGAGAATGCATTGGCACAGGGCATAACTGTAACTATCACAATGTGGTCAAGGAGCCGGTTCCAATGATATCCATATTTGTATGGTTCTATTGAGACAGACCGAAGATATTTTAGGCTGTTGAAGCTTTATTTGGCCGGTTTTGGCCGGTTTGTTGGGTAAAGGGTTAAGATCATGTGTTTTGTGTATGCTTTGCAAAAGTGTTTAGATTTTTGTTTTATTTTATGATACAATTCTAGCTATTATATGGTTTGGGTACATTGCACTCTCAGTTGCCCAATAATAGTGATGGCCCAATAATAGTGATGGCCTTATAATAGTGGTGGCCCAATAATAGTGATGGCCCAATAATAGTGATGGCCTTATAATAGTGATGGCCCAATAATAGTGATGGCCTTATAATAGTGGTGGCCCAATAATAGTGATGGCCTAATAATAGTGATGGCCTAATAATAGTTATTGGTGGGAATTTAGGCTGAAATTAATAATAATGATTGGCTAATAATCATGATGGTCTAATAATAGTGATGGTTGGGAATTTAGACTGAAATTAATAATAGTGATGGCCTATTGATAGTGATGGCTTAATAATAGTGATGCACAGGAATTTAGGCTGAAACTAATAATCATGAAGGCCTAATAATCATGAAGGCCTAATAATAGTGATGGCTTAATATAGTGATGCACAGGAATTTAGGCTGAAACTAATAATCATGAAGGCCTAATAATAGTGATGGCCTAATAATAGTGATGGCCTAAGAATAGTGATAGCCTAATAATAGTGATGTGTGGGAATTTAAGCTGAAAAAGGTTTGGAAAAGTTGTGGAATTTTTCTCTCAGCTGGGCTTGTGAACCCTGTTGATAGCTGTGGCAAATTCTTCAAAAACTAAATCATCCATGAAATTTACATCTTCAATCGAGTTGTTACATTGAAAAGCTTATACACCATACATGTACATGTATAGAGTTATTAACTGTATGCTAAAATATTCCATATCGTTAATCTTTATAAATTCTTCTGGCTATCGATGGGATACCGTAGACGCCATAAATAACACAAGATATGCCTGTCACTCAGATCCGTTCATCAGTGTCTGATATGTTTTCATGATCTAGGATCGCGTATTGATCTTTTTTATGAATTCCAGATTAATATGGACGGTGATATCACACCCATGTTATGCTATTAAATGAAGATATCTCAGCGGATGGAGATGTGTTATTCATGTCTGTTTAAGGTGGCGCTGAGCTGAACAATTGTTCCACTATCACAGATATATCAGTTTCCTCACAGCTTGAACATTAAAAGATCTAATACCAAGCCTGCAAATAGTGTGTCTGTCATTTGCAGAATGAGGTCCTCAGAGGGTGACTTTAGTGACCTAGCATGGGCTAGCATCACCAAATTTACCCTCTGGGAACCTCATTTTGCTCAGGCATCAACTTCTATGGGGACCTTGATTGGATTTAAGTTCCCGAGTTGAATTTGATGATGTTCACCCATTAGTCACCTTTATTATGCATTTTATCTTCTGTAAATTAGGGGATATAGAAAGTGAACAGACAGGGAAAGAGTAACAAAAATTCTAAAAACTTGAGACTTTGAGACTATAGATACTTCCCAGAACATGAGACCTAAGCAGAATGAGGTCTCCAGAGCACCTACATGTAATTCACAGATATGAATTTCCTGAATATCCCTTTGAAATCCAACAGTACATGTATACCGGTATGTACATGTACATGTATAGCTACATTTTAGAACTGATTCCAGTTTACTATAAAAGTAACTCAGTGGTGTTAGACAAGCCTGCAAATAGTGTGTCTGTCATTTGCAGAATGAGGTCCCCAGAGGGTGAATTTAGTGATGCTATCCTGCAAAGCAGGTGTGGAAACCCTTTAATAATGAAAGTAGAACAAAGTCGAACTACGGTACATGTATGTTTAAATTTACTTGTTGATGGTACTAGTAGCTGTTTTACATACTTTTATAAAATTTATCTAATTTAAAGTGATGTGAAACACTCCGGTAGGGTGATCAAATAGAAACGGAGAAACTCTTGTTCAAAGTAGTTATTTTTACAAATATTATGTCCAAATTGACAACACACACCGTGATTCTTATATATTAATTCAATACAGTAACAGTGACTCTCGATGGTGAAATAATTTTCGTTAGTTTATCGCCGATAGATGCGTCCAGAATCGAGTAGTAAATATTTACAATTGAGCATAGATCAGACGATGTTTTCTATGGAGTGGTACGGTTCATATGCTTCAGATTTTCGGCGATGTTAGTAGAATATTATATTCCTCCAATGTGCACAGCGCATGAATACTATCTTATCAGTTTCACGCACCCGAACAAGTCCATAATATGTCTTTAACCAAGCCTTGAAATACATGTAGGGTGTCTGTCATTTGCAGAATGAGGTCCACAGAGGGTGAATTTAGTGATGCTACCCCGCATAGTGGGCTAGCATCACCAAATTCACCCTCTGGGGACCTCATTCTGCTTACACCTCGGCAGAATGAGGTTCCCAGAGGGTGAATTTGGTGATGCTAGCCCGCTATGCGGGGTAGCATCACTAAATTCACCCTCTGGGGACCTCATTCTGCAAATGACAGACACCCTATTTCAAGGCTTGTCTTTAACATATTTCCACTTCGAAGGCCTTGGGTCACCTTTAAATGTCTATCTGTACCGAGATTTCTGCGAGGTTGATAAAATTAGCCACCTCAGGCTCAGCGCCACCTTAAGAACTCGAGGCAACAGTGTCATAGCTAAATTTTAGAGTGACAGAGAAACATTAGAATTTGAAATTTGAGCTCTGGTGACTTATCCATATTCAGCAAGAATTAAAGCCCACAACCCGGATGAGCGGTTCACGGATGAGCGGCTCGCGTATTGATTACGAATCTTAACCCATTAATCATGCACAGGTCTTGTCAAATTCCATATACATGTATATCTGCCGGTATATTATTAAATAGTTATATTTAGCTGTTGTACATGTAGCTACCTTTACATGTAGCTACCTTTACTACCTTTACTATAATAATGCTAATGAATGAAACTGGTTGAAGAGAGATAGCCCAATTCACTAAACAATCATTTTAAAGGTACTCAATCCGATTCAGTGGTCCCCATATCATCAGATTCCAACAACGACAACATTTTTTTAAATGCCGCTTCAGTTATCAGAATTGATTAATTGCCCAAAAATAATGCTAACAGTCTACTGTGGTATAAAATTGCCCAAAACCTGTTATTTATCAACATTTTGTTCAAGGAAATTATGCCGGTTTGTCAAATATCTGACACAAAAAAGCCACTTGATTTTAGAGTTATCCATCTTCACCTGCAATTTGTTCCATGACAGTCTTCTCGTTGACTTTTTACTGGGCCATTATAAAAGTATCGGTGGTGAAAAATAATTTAAAAATCGATATCTGATCACTATGAGCTTTGATGAGTGGGTTCCTTGACCCCATTCCCCCCACCCCCCCCCCCCCCCTCCCGAAAGTGTTAATTCGGATTATACATCTTTAAATGTGGAACATGCCTAGTTTGACAATCTCTTTATAGTAAATGTAGTTTGCTCTTTTCGTGTACAATTAACAAAATATTCCAACACTGATAGTTTTTTTCTGACAAGTGCACCTAATACTCATAAAAGAAGAAGCGATCACATACATGTATGCATGCATTCGTAGTTCCATATCTATTTCTAAGCAGATGGGCATGCTTCTCTATGCTTCTCGGATATTCCGCAAGCTGGTGCAACAGAAATGTCCACAGATGTGGTTTCTTAAGGTGCACGACAACATAATATCTCACACCCTCAGTTGCAACAGCTAATGGTAATTAATGCACACATGTGATGCAAATTGGTAAAATATTGGTTTATACTGGTAATATTTAACTATAATACCAATATATACATGTAACTATTAAAGCTATATATGGCATTTGCTAGACCAGATCCAGAGAAGATTAAAAAGTCGGCAGTCACAGATTTTAGACCTTGGTTAATTAAGTTTATGCTTATAGCGTCTTGGATGATTCTGAAAATTAAATGTAAAATGCGTTGATTATTCATTGTTAATTATTCATGATAGATTTCTGAAATTACTTATATAGTACAATATAATTATGAGAATTTGTTCACGCTCACTGAAGCAAGCACATTTGAAGCAGTGAGCACTCATGCTGAGTCCATGCCTCCATAATTTGATATACAGTAATGCTCTAAGTAATCGACTCCTTAACCACAGCGGAATTATGGGTAACTTTTCAAGATTTAGTCGAAAATATGGCTTGTCCCCGAGAGCTTTCCGATGAATGGCAACAAGCCATATTTTCGACTAAACCTTGAAAAGTTACCCATAATTCTGCTGTGGTTAAGGAGTCGATTACTTATAGAGCATTACTGTAATATAATATAAATATTAACACCAGTCTTGTTTACATTGATTGGATGTGAATGAAGCATCTGTCTTGAGGGACTAAAGAGTAAATGTTCCTATTTGAATTTTCCCAACGGACGGTGCACTCAATGAGACAATGGAATTGTGCATTGTGCCAATAATTAATCAAATTAGTCAAAAAAATGTATTGCGGCGATTGATGCTAAACATGATTAAATGATTTAATCATAGCCCTAACCATGTATAGCACACATGTTCATGTTTTAGAGGCTTGTGCTCATACCGGTACATGTGCATGTATACATGTATGTATATATATAAAAGAGTAGGATCTGTCTGTCTGTTCGTCTGTCTGTCCAGATTTTTCTCCCAGACTGCTGGTCCGATTTCAGCCATATTTGGTGTGATGATTTGGGATACTCTGGCAAAGGTTATACATGTAACTGTGTTAGTTTTATATAATTTTGATTAAAAAAATTTAATTAAATAAATAATCCAAAAAAAAACAACAACGCTCACTAAGGGCCTACATGTATTTCATCACCAGATGTACGCTCTTTATAAATGTGTTTTCACTGTGGCCTGCGCCATCTGACAGAATAACGGTTATAAGTCCACTATGGGCTCAAATCAGAACCAAATATAAGTCCAATATGAACCAATGTCAATATTTAGGTCAAATATGATCCTCATTGCCCAAGGATATATTGAAGTACAGTAATGCCCTAAGTAATCGACTCCATAACCACAGCAGAATTATGGGTAACTTTTCAGGATTTAGTCGGAAATATGGCTTGCTGCCATTCATCGGAAAGCTCTTCCCCAAGAGCTTTCCGATGAATGGCAGCAAGCCATATTTCCGACTAAATCCTGAAAAGTTACCCATAATTCTGCTGTGGTTATGGAGTCGATTACTTAGGGCATTACTGTACTTGTAGCATAATAATATGATCAATATTTATAAAAGAGTAGGATCTGTCTGTCAAGTGCGCAAATGCACACAGGGGTCTATACAGGGGCCACAGGTCCTTCCAATGCTGAATAAAGGCTCCCAAAGGGAGTCTGTTTCAGCTAGTAGACAATAATTGACTGTAAAATATTAAGAACAGTCACATTGGCTAACCAAGCCTTGAGGTCACCAGAGGGTGAAATTAGTGATGCTACATAGTACAGTGGGCTAGCATTACCAAATACACCCTCTGGGGACCTCATTCTGCTTAGACCTCATCTTCTGGGAAGTATATATAGTCTCAAATTAACATTGTTTTTATTTACTTTTTCCCTTCTCTTCACTTTATATATCCCCTAATTTTCAGAAGATAAAATGTATAATCGAGGTGACTAATGGGTGAACATGACTAATGGGTGAACATGACTAACTTCAACTGGGGTACTTCAAACTGATCCTAAAGGTCTCCCATAGCAGTTTAGACCTCAGCAGAATGAGGTTCCCAAAGGGTGAATTTGGTGATGCTAGCATGCTGAGTGGGATGTTGTCACTAAATTCACCCTCTGGGCACCTCATTCTGCAAATGACATACACTATTTTAAGGCTCGACAATAATTGACTAAAATGTTAGAATGATGCAGGAAGTGAGTCCCATTGGCTAACTTCCTGTACGGTTCTTAACATTTTACAGTCATCTACAGTAGCCCTAAATAATCGACACTGCAGAATTATGGGTAACTTTTCAGGATTTAGTCGGAAATATGGCTTGTTGCCATTCATCGGAAAGCTCTCTCTCCTCTTCCTCAGGGAACCTCAAACTGCTTAGACCTCAACTGCTGTGGGAGATTGAAGTTCCCCAGTTGTTATTGGTGATGTTCACCCATTAGTCACCTCGATTATGCAATTTTATCTTTTGCAAATTATGGGATATGCATGTAGAAACTGAACAGAAAGTAAAAAGTAACTAAAAACAATGTTAACTTGTGGCTATAGATACTTCCCAGAAGAAGCAGAATGAGGTTCCCAGAGGGTGAATTTGGTGATGCTTGCCCACTGTGCGGGGCAGCATCAATAAATTCACCCTCTGGGGACCTCATTCTGCACATGTCAGACACACTATATCCAGGATTGGACTCACTTTACTATAGAGTGTGTCGCTCCTCATTTAAGTTTGTATTCATTGATTTCAGTAATTGTCTCTCTACTGTTCATTATATTTCTGCTAATCTGAGCTAAATTCCTCATCATTGCTGTAATTAGCCAACTTCTGACGTAATTAAGGAGTGGATTGTAGGGACTCTGAGTTATTTACAGATATAAGAGAGTGTAGCCGTAATACACGTACTTCAGAGTAACCCATTAAGTGTGTATTTCAGGCTGTCAGTAGTAATATGAATCATTCGTGACACATAGTGGAGCAACCACACATGATGTGCTTCAAATTTGCCTTTTATCGGCGACATAACGCCAGTGTTCGCGCTGGACCGAAAAAAACTTTAGCCAAAAGTTTAGCCAAATGAAAATTTTATTAGCCAAATGAAAAAAACTTTAGCCAAATGTTTTTTGGCCAAATTAAAAAAAACTATGGCCAAATTAAATCATCGTTTTCTGGTCGGTTCACAATTAATAACTAAAACGTCAAATCTAACAGACACAGATAAAATACACATTAATTTAACTAATTTTGATGAACTAGAAATATTTTTATATATATCATTTATTAAAAATTTATTAATCTTTATGTGAAAGAGTGATTGGGGGGGGGATGACCCGGGATTGTCCGTCTTTTAATTGATTAAATCATGAAATATAAATTATCCTTGCGAAAATATCTAAGTGACATCTGGAAACTAATAACTTATAATATTGTTACGCCATTATCAAATTACAATCTGTCATAAAAGCATGCATATTATTTTGAATGTATCGGTATTGACAAATAGCCACTAAATATCTGTCGTGATTCACATTTGGCTGATTAAGCTATTGTCTTACACTTGGTGCTCATAAACCATGACCGTCATAAATACAATGTCATCATAAACATGCATTGTGCAGGAGCCCCGTGAGTGACCAGACAGACAATGGGGGATTAGCGGATTAAATTTAAAATAATGACTTTTGCTGTTTCGTGCAGAGTGACGGGTTTCTCTTTGTACTGTCCGCGATCGGGTTTCCCTTTGTACAGTCGGCGATATATTCCCACTTACGATGTGTTGGGACTAGATCGTTCACATCACAGAATTGAAAACCCACTTGCCAAAAATTCATACTTTCATTCTCCATTTGGGGTCAAAAAAAAGTTTAGCCAAAAGTTTAGCCAAATGAAATTTTTATTAGCCAAATTCGAAAAAGATTAGCCATTGGCTAATTTGGCTACCGACAGCGCGAACACTGCATAACGCAAAGAATTATTTATGTAATATCATGCAGTGGTCCCAGTGGAGATGAATGACAAGATTTGTCATGGATTAATTGTGCAATCTTGTCTGGATTCTTGCCCGCAAATCCAAAATTACGTTAATGATATCGGAAACCGTGTCATGACGTCTTCGTTGGTTTTCGTTAAGATAACCAACGAAATTGGTCTAAATGAAACTAATAGGCATTAAAGGCACGGGCGTCGTTCGTTGCAAAAATATTCATATTTGTTCAAATCGCCATCAACAGAAGGAATATTAAAATATATATAGTTTTGCCCATATGCCAAACATAATCAGCGTGTAAATAGTATATTGTCGTCAAAACGTACGATGGTGTATGTAAACAAGAACCTGCTCGTGTTACAGAAGTTTTGCTTCTGTTTACATAACACAGTGTAATTCTATTGGTTAATCACACACAAATGATATAAACGCTCTTTATTATTTCCATATCAGGAAAACAGTAACAAATAACGCTCTTTATGTTTACCATATCCAGATTTAACAAAAGCCAGGTTCCGTAACGTTTTATGCTTTTGTTTATATAACAAAGGAAAAACATTTAACAATAACATACTGTTTATGCCATATTTCTTATTGGTATAAGAACAAAGTCTGTCTATATTTTACTATTCTTTCTGTTTATGGCGGTTTTTGACGGAGCTGAATATCTTAACAGCATACCCACTGCCAACACCACGCTTATCTTTAATCACATTGGAATTATTTGTAAGTTTTGATGTATAGCTAATTTCATTTTCATCGCGATGGTCCATTCCCGATTCTGTGCTTTGGAAATCTCCAGACAGTTGCTAACCGGAAGTCATGGGACAATTTCTCCAAAATCCATACCCGCTATCTTTGAAAAATCATTGATGGATATAGAAAAATATATGACGTCAATCACCTGCACCTAAGGTATAAACAACCATGCTTGCCTGCAGTGCTGTGCTGACGGTTGATATAAATATTGCTCAAGCTTTGATATACAATGTACGGCGTACATTATAACTGGCCTGTGATGGTCTTTGACAGTTTGAAACCTCCCAAAAAACTTTATTTAACAGACTGAAATGTTTTGTACCTGCCGTTGTGACAGACCCTAATTTAGTTGATGATCAGTCACGGAAATACCAAAAAAAGTAACCAGTAATATATAAAACACTTGCAATTAAACAATAGGGATCTGAAGTCATATCGCTTATTTTACCTGAAAACCACTCAAGATGAGTAATAGACCATTCCAATGTAAATTTGATAACTGAATGGTAGGATCAATTCAGTATAGAAAGGGTAAATAGTTCTGACATATGGTAAACCTCTCAGTCTGTGACAATCGAATCAAATTATTTTCACATGAAAGCCACCAGTTTCAAATATTTACATGTATATGGAAGTGACAACTTTTTCACAACTTTCTATTTTCAGAAACAATGTTAATGTTGAAGGATCTACTCACAAGCAAGTCGTTGACTTGATAAAGTCGGGTGGTGACACCCTAACTCTCACAGGTAAGAGACTGGCAAATATCCCCAGTACAGGACATATCAAGACAGGCTAGGGACCGCTGCCTAGTAATTGGGAGAAGTCACTTGTCCCTGCATGTTTATCAGGGAGAAGTGGAGGTTAGAAGGAACTACATGTAAATGTTTTCCATAGGCCTCAGTGTTAAGTTTGGCCCCACCCACTAAATTTGCTAGATACGAATTGCACGAAATCGTAAATTTCGTGAAGCCCAACCCTTCGCGCATCTTTTGCCATGTATGAGTACTATCCGAGCTGCACTTTTTTAAATTTTTCAACACACGTTTTCCACACTACCCCACATTTTGCACAAAATTTGAACTGCTGACAAAAGCAAACACCCGGCCTTATTTTCCCATCAATGTTTGGACACGAACACATTTCAGACTAGGGAAAACCCACATCTATACATGACATAGGTATTATATTTTTTTAATTTGTAAGTATAATTGAAATATTATACGCCGATCGCGTTCCAGAATTTTTAAAACTCGTATTAAACATTGGTTGTAAAAACGAAAGGGACTTAATTCTACTTATTAAGTTCCTTCTATGGACTGCTATTCATGGAGAAGTCATAGAGGCTGAAGAGTGAAGTTGAATTGACATCCCAACATCAGCCTTGTACATGTAATGGTATATGATCCATTAGGTATTATTTACACTCACACATAGGGCCCTGCGAATCGGGCATTTTCATGTTGAATCAAATCTCAAAATCGAATCAGCCAAGAGATTCCAAATGTAATTGAATTTCGAATCGATTCATTGCATCAGTGGTATCAAGAGTGAAGCTATAGATATCACTGGAGTGAGTGCCTGTACCTGTATCAATTTGCTCACTTGGTAACGACGATAAGTAATGTAAATATTATCCATAAATTTGGATCAAATTTGCATTTAACCAATTAAGTGTGCATTTGTTGTGTCCATCTCTGCTATAAAATAATGAAACAGTATCTTAAGCAATAATGAAGTCAGTAAACAATCGCATTCACGCAGCTGAAGTTCGACATACATGAAATTTTGCTAGATCAGTTACATCAGTCGTGTATTGCTTCGGTGGTCTATATAGCATAGCTCAGTCTACAACAGTGTTTGTGTACATGTATGTGGTCTTTCGTTGGTATCCTAATCTATCTCCGCAAAAATGCAAATATGTCAGTTCAGAATGCAACTGGTGCCAATGATTCGATACAATTCGAATCAGGACAGCCGATTTCGAATCGAATCAAATCAGACGAAAGATTCATTTTTTGTGTAGACGCAACTTGCATCAAGTCACAAGAGTAGTGTTGGAAATGGATGCTTAAAGCTCTTTTAATCTTCCAGTTGACTCAGTTGAGTGTAAATATAAGTAATGGATATTGATTTTGTTGCGTTCCATAGTCTTTTTCAAGCAAATCAACATCTATCTCTTAATTGCATGTATGCATTACAAGAGCTCATTTATAACCCACTATAATCCGTGATTACACCATTATAATCAGAAAATACATGTACATTGTACACATCATATATACTTTTTGGAGATACACATGCTGGACAAAATGAGGGAGAAGTCATGTCCCCCCCCCCCCCCCCCCCCCCCCCAGGACAAAAATAGGTTACATTGTAAGTGACACATTTTAGTGAGAATATATCCAAATATCCAAAAGTTATAAAATAACACAACAACAAGGATCTTGTTAAAAGTTTCACAGATGCATGTATAAGATGAATCACTATGTAAGATGAATCACTATGTAAGACAGCCCTGGGAATTAGCCTAGGCAATAGGCAATGCCTAGGTAAAAGCAGAGGCAAAATCGGTTTGCCTAGGCAATTATATTTCCTAGGTAAAACAAGTTCATTGGGTTCTAAAATTGATTTGTGTCTATCAAAAATAGAACCTCTTTAGCCAAAATGACTTCCTTAAATCACTCTTTACAGGTACATATATTGTCCTACAATTGTTTCCATGGCACTGGGCCATTAACTAGCTACCCGTTATAAAGACACTTATTTTGGAGATTAATATTTGTGGAATTGTACATATATGTTGAGTAGTGACCTGGAAATAATGTTCCCCAAAATAACTAAGAATTTCAGGTTATTATTGAATCATATTGATTCGAGATGGCAATATTGTTGCAAAATTGCCTAGGTAAAATCTGTTTTTGACTAGGCCGATTTCTTTCACCTAGGCAAATATATTGCCTCTGCAAATTTTCCTTAATTCCCAGGGCTGGTAAGATGAATCACTATATTTTATTTTCATGCCTGCTTTTATAATTCCAAAAATGCGGCCTGACACCAGGCGATGGGTTGAGTTTATAAATTGATAACCGAAATAATATCGGCAACTTCAAAGTTGCGTAAAGTTTATGGCCTGCTACATTTAAATTTTAACGCCCTACATGTACATGTATATATAAATTTTAACCCCCTACATGTATATATAAATTTTAACCCCCTACATGTATATATAAATTTTAACCCCCTACATGTATATATAAATTTTAACCCCCTACATGTATATATAAATTTTAACCCCCTACATGTATATATAAATTTTAACCCCCTACATGTATATATAAATTTTAACCCCCTACATGTATATATAAATTTTAACCCCCTACATGTATATATAAATTTTAACCCCCTACATGTATATATAAATTTTAACCCCCTACATGTATATATAAATTTTAACCCGTTACATGTATATATAAATTTTAACCCCCTACATGTATATATAAATTTTAACCCCCTACATGTATATATAAATTTTAACCCCCTACATGTATATATAAATTTCTATCTAGCATTCTCATGTCCTATACTTGGAATACTATGAACTGATGTATTATCTACAGTAATGCTCTAATTAATCGACCTCTTAACCAAAGCAGAATTATGGGTAACTTTTCAGGATTTAGTCGGAAATATGGCTTGTTGCCATTCATCGGAAAGCTCTCCCCCGAGAGCTTTCCGATGAATGGCAACAAGCCATATTTCCGACTAAATCCTGAAAAGTTACCCATAATTCTGCTTTGGTTAAGAGGTCGATTAATTAGAGCATTACTGTACCTCACACAAGGAACAGGGCTTAACTTAGTCTTAGGCACATTGAAAAATAGATAACTATAAATAACAATGTACATGTATATTATCCATAAAAATCAACCCGGTGTCGCGAACCATGACAGCATGCATCGTGGTGTGACTGCGGTACACAGGGTGTTGAAGCCATAATAAGCGGTAACCTTACCACAGTGTTGGAGGTTACCGTGGTATCACTGGGGGTGATAACACTTTGGAGGTGGTCAATTACTTTAAGTATAGCTGCATGGTCGTTTGTTGAACTTATTATTTGAACATTCCCAAAGGCAACTATATAAAGGCGACACACATGAGTTTATTTAGTTTTTACTTTGAATTACGACAGAAAATGACATACAAATGCTCATGTTTTTTTATAGATACAAAATTTGGGCTACCAAGATATACCCATATTGCAATAACAAATTCCCCCATATTTAAGCTAGAAAATGGCATACACTAAATATGGAATTGTGCCCAAATTAGGGCAGATGATGACAAACCTTTTTCATGTATATGAATATAATTGTGGAACTTCAGAAATTTTTCATTTCTTGAGGCATTAAGTATTGAGTCCCCAGAAGCAAAGAAGTTGTGTTGTTTTATGTCAGATTTCAAAATGTTCTCACTGACAGTGTGTCAGCTATCTGCTTTGGTGTGCTCAAATTATGGGAATCTGAAGGTCTGGAAAATGGATTTCGATTCGATAAAATTATAGGTCATACAGTAATGTTCCAAATAATCGACTCCTTAACCACAGCAGAATTATAGGTACCTTTTCAGGATTTTGTCGGAAATATGGCTTGTTGCCATTCATTGGAAAGCTTTCCGATGAATGGCGACAAGCCATATTTCCGACTAAATCCTGAAAAGTACGTTACCCATAATAATGCTGTGGTTAAGGAGTCTATTATTTAGGGCATTACTGTATTGTGAAGCCCTATATCCACCCCCCTTCCACATCATTGGCTGTCAACACTTTCCCAGATAATAGCAATTGTTCGGTTTAATTGACATGACTTGTCTTGGATTTGGCAGTGGAGAAGAAGCCTGACTACAGTCATTGATTGTAAATGATTTTGCTATCCCCTATTTAACTCCTGTGTCTGTGGGCCTCATATCATTATTTTCCTATAATTGATCTTGATGGCTAGATCAATGCAGGCATCAGTTGCTGTCCTTAGGATTTAACCTATTTATTCCAGAATGGATTCTCCCGTTCAGTTATAAAAGTATATTTGGAATGGTCTATTATTCATCTGGAGGGATGTTAAAGATCCACAGTCTGATTTTGACACCAAATCTCACAAAATTCTCAAGTTAATGTTCAACTTGCCTGCAAAAGAAAATTGAAATATACATATACTTGAAGTCAACACCATTCATATGACAGAGGCATCACTCAAATTCAGACAATCACCCATCAGTAATACCTTGAATGTAATCATCATCAGTCGAATTTTAATTATCTTTGGCATGATGATGAACCAAAATGGGGTAAAAAGTAATTTACAAACAGCGGGTTACATCCATTTTTTCCCAGAGTTATGGCCCTTATTGAGTAATGAGACATAGTCTTTGCTTTACTCTTTGCACGACTAATCCTACAGGCCTCATCCCTCATCTGCATGGTCATCACTAAACTTCATATGGTTCTTTGGCGTGTCATTTCAGAGGGGGCTTCGCTAAGTCAAAATTGTCTGCAAATTTGGACGAACTTTAAAGTTTATCAAGAAAACCCAAAGTGCACTGTTGATTAATTGAAGAACCAATGCTGTAAAAAATTTCCCCCAAATTTTTTAAAAACATGACTGCCAGTAGCATATATCACAAACAATGGTTATACAGCTATCCTTAAAGGCACGTGAGGCCTTAGTTGTCGAAAATATTTATATTTGTTCTAATCACCGTAAACAGAAAAAACGCTAAAACGCATACAGTTTCGTTCATATACCATGACCATCACGTAAACAGCATGTTATCATAAAGACCGACTATATTTTACCTAAGCAAGAGCCTGATTGTGTTACAGAAGACAGCACAATGCTACTGGCAAATCACACATAAATGGCATAAACGCTCTTTATTAGTTCCATATCAGGATTTAACAAACAAAGAACGCTCTTTATGTGTACTATCATAATATAAACAAACACCAGAAAAGTTACTTTTTATGCTTTTGTTTACATAACAATGGTCAAACATTTGACAATAACATACTGTTTATGCGATATTTCTTATTTGTATACGGACAAAGTCTGTCTACATTTTAATGTTCTTTCTGTTTGTGGCGGTTTTTGACGGGTGGAGATATTTTCACAGGATACCCACCGCCAAGGCCAACCGTACCTTTAAAGTAATTGACCACCTGTAATTGTGGTGTCACACTGGTAACATATCATGGTAAAACCGAGATGCTTGCAGGAATTAAAGTAATTAAAAGCAAAATTTTAAACTGATACAACAGCAAACACATCACTAAAACTCAAACAGATATGAACCAATTAAATAATTATTTTGGTATTCATGCAGGTCGTTTATTCAGTCATCATACAGTAATGCTCTAAGTAATCGACTTCTTAACCACAGCAGAATTATGGGTAACTTTTCAGGATTTAGTCGGAAATATGGCTTGTTGCCATTCATCGGAAAGCTCTCGAGGGAGCAACAAGCCATATTTCCGATTAAATCCTGATAAGTTACCCATAATTCTGCTGTGGTTAAGAAGTTGATAACTTCGAGCATTACTGTCGGCCAGATTAAGACATCTTTCAAATTAAGCCATGTCTGAAAATCTCAAAATCTCAGCACAAAGCAGGAGATACTTTGGGCGGTCCACTTATTATATGTATCTATCTTTTGGGCAATGGACGCTCTATATACAGTAATGCCCTAAGTAATCGACTCCTTAACCACAGCAGAATTATGGGTAACTTTTCAGGATTTAGTCGGAAATATGGCTTTTTGCCATTCATCGGAAAGCTCAGTGAGAGCTTTCTAATAAATGGCAACAAGCCATATTTCCGACTAAATCCGGAAAAATTACCCATAATTCTGCTGTGGTTAAGGAGTCTATTATTTAGGGCATTACTGTAATTCTTTTGCTGCAGAATTTCTAAAGCGGGCCATACACAAAGCAATATATGTTGCAGGATACTTGTCGCAGACCCTTGCGATGTACATGTATAAGATCGGTGTACGCACATGTTCCGATTTAGAAGATTAAGTGCCACCGCACACGCTGCGATTAAAATCGTAAGTGGGGAAAATCGCAGGAGGAAGCATCCAATGCGCATGCCCACGACAATATCGTAGCCAAATCGTAGCAATCAAGCACTGTTTGATTTTACCAGGAAAATCGTGGCGTGACTTTGGCAACGCGCGCGATCGTAGCTGTCACATGACCACTGTCGCACTGGTCATGTTGTAAATACCACGAAAATCGTAGCTGCAAAGATCGCAGCACCGTAGCGTCTGCGGGCAAGCTACGATTTCTCCACCTACGATTTTCCCCACTTACGATTTTAATCGTAGCGTCTGCGGTGGCACTAACATTGAAGGTTTTGGATTTCAACATTCATGCTTCTTGTATAACACCATAATGTGTGAAGTCATTTTATTCAGGTCTACTTACTGTCTTTTCTATTAACTGTTGTAATCTTGTTTCGAGTTATGGCCCAGTCATAGGGGCCAGCATCCTCATCATATTACGGCTGTATAAACCTCATCATATTACGACTGAATAAAGGATTATATGTACATGTCTGACACTTTTGTATGGTCGAAACTATTTTCCTGAGAGCTATACTACATGTATAATACTGACCACCATGGACTGTGTTCATTCATCTCAGATTAGGGATTCTAGGGTATTCCAATGTTGTTATATGCATGACGATGTCAAAGTGTCACTACTCTTGCAAAATTGGCACTTAAGGACCCATAAATTCCAATAATTCCGTGAATTATGTGCATAAATTCCAATAATTGCATGAAATTTGTGTTATTATGTACATTTGTCTATAATATATTAGTACATACATGTACATGTAACAGTATACTCTACATGTATAACTCAACTTCAAAATTCTAGATTATGATTCTGATCATAGCTGTTTACTATCGCTGACGGATGGGTTAAACATCTCCCGATCATGATCGGCTGATTATTAAAGTACAAATGTATACATTGGAACAGTCTTATTTATCTGTAGGGATGTTGAGCAAATATAAGCTGACAACAGACTGAGAACAGATAATACAAGTGTGAAAGGATTCATATTCATTGGTGGGAAATGTTCAGATACGGTCGTTTGATTATCTGAACATACAGTAATGCCCTAATTAATCCACTTCTTAACTACAGCAGAATTATGGGTAACTATTCAGGATTTAGTCAGAAATATGGCTTGTTGCCATTCATCGGAAAGCTTTCACTGAGAGCTTTCCAATGAAAGGCAACAAGCCATATTTCCGACTAAATCCTGAAAAGTTACCCATAATTCTGCTGTGGTTAATAAGTCGATTACTTAGAGCATTACTGTATCTAAGGGAACTTATTAATTGTCAATGAGTATTTACCTTACTCGTATTTAAATTCGCACAGTACTATTTTCGTGCACCCATCGGTGCGCGAATTTAAATCTATGTGAAAAATAGTATGACTCCTGAGTTCAAACTAATTAATCACAGGCAAAATAAGATCCAGGGTTATGTTGATAAGTTACACATGTACACACGTTACAAAAGGTTGGACGCTGAATAGACAATTATGTGCCAATGGATGTAGACCTATATTTTCATTCAGTCAACTCATGATTGACATCGTGACCTTAATTACAGTAATGCCTTAATTAATCGACTCCTTAACTACAGCAGAATTATGGGTAATTTTTCAGGATTTAGTCGGAAATTTTGGCTTGTTGCCATTCATCTGAAAGCTCTCACTGAGAGCTTTCCGATGAATGGCAACAAGCCATATTTCTGACAAAATCCTAAAAAATTACCCATAATTCTGCTGTGGTTAAGGAGTCGATTATTTAGGCCATTACTTTAGTATAGAAATGGTTATAACATCCATTTGGCTTCTTAGTATCCTAGTTAATTTACTCTTTGCCTTGTGTCCCCCAGACTAGAATCTGGACCACCATATAAAAAGATCTATAAAGGTCAGTCTTGATTGAGACAGTGAAGCCCCTCTGGCTGACTTGATTTAACAGGGACATATAGATCTTTGGATATAGGTCCCTATATAACTCATTAAAATCCTACCAAGGCTGAAGTGGCAATTTAATAGTTGTCAGCTTTATATTGTCTGATCACTCTTATTAAAGGCCCACTTAATTTTCGAGTCACTGATTATTTTTTTTATAGTGCTTGATATACGGTTTTAATAATAATCTATGCCATAAAATATGATTAAAATACTATAATTCATCACCATTTGAAATGTCTGTGTCTCAGAAGATGCCAATAGAGTAATAGAAAACAGCTGAAATCATGGAGAGATTACCCCCATTTTGGCTCCCAGAATGCAACAGAATTCAAACTAAAAATGTATTTTCAATGGAAGGGGAATAACTATCTTGGAGTTATTCCCCCACCATTGAAAATCAGGGGGGGGGTGGTCAGGAAAAAAATAACGGATACAAGGTAGAAATTTTGTGTTTTTCAGTTTTGGGGACCCACCACCCCGGGAGCGTAAGTTTTTTCCACCCAGATCTGGGACACCCACCCGGGACCGTAAGTGTTTTCCACCCAGGTCTGGGACACCCACCCCTAAAATTGATGAAAATCTTGTAAATTCTACTAAATAATGTGTTGTTGGCAGAGTAAGGGTCTCTCATTGTGTCTGCACCGGAACTGAGAGAACGCTGATCAAGTACACCCACAAAAAAATAAACAAACAAAGCACTTGGCTGAAAAATATGCCAACAAAACCAGTGACAAAACCTTTAAAAACCCAAATATTTATGGTTATAAAGGTAAAATACCCACTTTAACAGGATAGTTGTGTCCCTTAGGCCTCTTTTTTTTTATTTAGTGGTTTACGGATCCGCCGACCCCTTTAAAATACGTCGGCTCAAAATAAAAAAAACCCGATTATAATTTTTTTTTAAATTATTTCCTCCAACTATAAAAAATAAATCATTTCTCCGACCATCATACTTTTCATATCAGTTTTTGATCGGGCAAACTCATCCCCTGATCTCGGCGAGTCATTCCCGTACAATTAGTACAGTATTTAATCGATACTGGGTAGCTTTTGTAATAGTCGCGCTCTTCATGGTGACGGCGTTTCCAAATTTCGTGATATGATTTATCACTACGACCGTCATGGAGAGCGCGACGAAAATCAGTATTAACCTAATATTGATGTAAATGCTCGATGCCAACAAGAAAAAAATGCTTATAACAATCTTCCACCTAAAAGGTACATGTCCAGTTATACTTTTGTAAAAATCTGCACTTTTAAATCGATTGGAATTTGGAGTTATGTCCCATGTATTTCATCTTCCAAACCCGGAAGTGTTACAGGTGTCATCAATTTATCGGACATTTGTCGGCTTTATACCTTTATTGGTCACGAATACCTTCAGTTTTCAAACGCTGGTCGGAGATGCAAACCGGTATACTGCAGATTTATGGTACTATTAAAATTTAAATCCGTTTGTTGATTATTTGGGTGTCCTGTTAAAAAATTGTTTAGAATTATTTTGACCATGGAGTAAACTAGAAGTTTTTGTGAACTTGGGTGCAGCCATGGGGTGAATTTAATTTGGTGTGGGGGGGGGGGGGGTGAAGTAAAACATACTAATTGGGGTGGGAGTTGAAGGAGCAATAGGGAGGCATCATCACATGATGAACTGTGTCCACACACATGATTTTTGTGAAATTGTCCTACCCGTTTAAAGGGGCTGACAGGCTTCCTGTGATGTGATTCTTTGATATACTCTCATGTCCCGAATAAACGTACGGGTCGGAATAATCGTACGGGGTGGAAAATGCTATGATTTCTAATAATCGTAGGGGTCGGAATAATAGAACGGGGTGGAAATGTTTGGGAAACTGGGAGCAGAAATGTGTTTCCATGTTGGGAAAACGGCCGAAAACGCACACCAACGTTGACCCGATCACATATATGTTGCGCTGGGATTGAGAAGGGCGGTGTCTTGGCACAAATTTACATGTTATTCTTCCACGTAATGTACACTTTTATGTGAGCATTCCAATAAATCAGAAATGTTTCATTAAATGTAATAATCGTAGGGCCCAAATAAGAATCGTACAGGGTGGACTTTCACTTTAAAAATAATAATCGTACAGGTACATTTATTTGGGTCACTAGAGTAATATATGGATGGAAAGCCGTGACTTTAATAATGTCAGATGCAATATATCTGTGGAGCAGTATACTCAACATTAAAAAATTCTCAAATCTTTATTTTTTTTAATTATTCGGAATATTGACACCAAATATTGTGTTTTTTCCCAAGTATAATGTATTATCTTCATTCTGGAAGCCCCCTGACAGAAGTGCTGACATACATGTTTACGAACCTAAAAAAAAAAAAATTTATATTGCCATTTAAAAAAAAAAAAAATTTCGTCCGACCCGACTGAACCAATGGGCAAAAATTCCGTAAACCACGTTATCAAAAATAAAAGGCCTTATTAGCAATAAGTTAAAATATGTGCATGTGTAAAGTAAAAACACCATCAATTTGATTAAATATACAGTCCTCTCCATGTGGGAAATCACTGGTGAGCAATGAGGAGCTCCCCTTAAAATCATTCTAGGCGAGTGGCGAATAGCTCTCCTACAAAATGTAGAGGCGAGTAGTATCCCAGCAGGAGATGCCGAAGGCGCTGAGGGGGGAGAGTACGGGGGGGGGGGGGGGGTGTCAGGTGGCCTTCCCCGGAATTTTTTTTAAATTAGATGCTCTGAGATTGAATCTGGAGCCTTTTAATGCTCCAATCAGTGAACAACACGTTATTATGTGACTTAAGTCACTGTAGTCATGTATCGATATCGACCATGTACTTCGACCACGTGGTCACTGTATTTATCATTTATTCAATAACTTGACTGACATCATTAATATAAACAAATGAGGCCAACGGTTTTTCGGCTTTTTGACAGCTGGCCACATTGCTAATAGTACACAAGCAAGTAATTTGGATAATATTTGAAATAAAGTTATCTGATATATTACGCACATTTGAAGCATGTGTATTCTGAGTTATCGACAGTATTTTATTGAACCAAGTAGTCTCTCTGTTTGTTGTGCAGAAATTGTATTGCTGATGTGAATCGGAATCAGTTCGATTTTGAATTAATTCCTCGATCTATTTTAGTAAATAGCGCATATAATAAAAAGAAAACCTTCGTGTTTTGAGTGAATACCGGAATTACCTCATTCGTGGTCACAGTGAGCTACTGGAATCATCACTGTGACCACTCATGAGATACTTCCGGTATTCACTCAAAACACGCAGGTATCCTCTATGTATAATAAGTTAAAAAAGCCATGATAAACTATGAGAAAAGATGAGAATGGATTTTTTTTCATTGCAAATTTTTTCCTCGACCAAAACCGGACCCACCCCATGGTTTCAACTGTTAAAGGGAGAAATTGTGGACAAAAAATTAAAATATAGAGCCCCCCCCCTCACTTGTATAAGGCTATAGCATGCACTACTATATGAATCTGATTGTTTCAATTCATTTTGAAGCTGTAATTTTAATTGTCTTAGAAATGATTTTGGAAAAAAATTGCATGACATCAGAAAAAATCTGCATTCCGGGCTCGGGGACACCCACCCACCCGGTCCTTGTATCCTGTAATTTTTTTCCGACCCCCCCCCCTGTCGAGATGGGGAAAAAAACATGTCAGTAACTCAACAAAAACAACATGTTCACAGTTTATTCCACTGGATAATTAAGTTAATAATACAATGTTTTGGAGCTTCCTCTTTCAAATGGTATATAATATGGCTTGTCCCCGAGAGTTTTCCGATGAATGGCAACAAGCCATATTTCCGACTAAATCCTGAAAAGTTACCCATAATTCTGCTGTGGTTAAGAAGTTGATTACTTAGAGCATTACTGTACTCGTCAATGAGTATTTAGTATATGTAACCACTTCAATGGGAAATGATATCAAAGTGCTTTGTGCTGCCAGGTCTTTACCATTATCAGTTGGGAACTTTATAACATTGAACAAACAAGGCAGGGAATATATTTCTTTGTTAATATTTGGTTCTCAGTAATCTAAATCACATTAGGCAGTGCATGGTCCCAGCTCCAGAATGTATGATTTTTACGACTTTTATGAAAAAGAAAAAATATAATACCAAATAGATTGCTGTTATATGACATGATGAGGATATTATTTTTTCCATCAGATACAGTAATACTCTAAATAATCTACTCCTTAACCACAGCAGAATTACTGTATAATAAAATGTTGATCTACCTGCAGATTATACAGGTGAACCTACATTTGTATTAACCCTTCCTATACTGAGTGGATTCTTCCATCCAGTTATAAAAGTCTACATTGGAATGATCTATTATTCATTTGGAGGGATGTTCAGGAAATATAAGCAGACAAACAGATAATAGAAAGTGCAGAAGGATTCCTATTATTGGTGGGAAAAGGTCAGATAATCATATTCATTGGTGGGAAATGTTGAGATCATATTAGTTCAACAAATGACCTTTGTTGATCTTATTATCTGAACATTTCCTAAGGGATAGCTACTTACAGGGACACCTTGGACATTCCCCATATTAAATCATGTGGCCCCTGGCAGACATGATGAATTGCTACTAGTATATTTATTAAAGGTACTCAATCTGATTTGATGGTCCCCATATCATCAGATTCCAACAACAACAACAACAACATCTTTTTAAATGCCGCTTCAGTTATCAGAATCGAGTAATTGCCCAAAAATAATGGTAACCATGGTGAACTATAATATAAAATTCCCAAAAACCTGTTACTTATCAACATTTTGTTCAACAAAATTTTGCCGGTTTGTCAAATATCTGACACAGAAAAGCCACTTGATTTTAGAGTTAATCTTCATCTGCAATTTGGTCCGAGACATTCTTCTCGACTGATTATTGGGCCACTTGAAATTATGGGTGGTGAAAAATAATAGATTTCAAACATCGGTATCTGATCACTCTGAGCTTTGATGGATGGGTTCCTCGACTCGAATCAAATATTTTTTACCCCTTAAGCCTGCTGCCGAAGCCAAGGAAATAGTAATTTGCGAGCGTTAATGCATCTTTAAGATAACATCAAAACAAATCATGGGGTGAAGGAGAAGATCACTTACTAGTAGATGTTTTCAACCATCCCAGGTATTTAGTATAGAAACCTTTAAAGGCAAAGATATTGATTTCTTGACTGTGTCTTGTCTGTCCCGTCATATACCTTCGCTAAATCTACTTGGATCAAAGTAAAACACACTTCTGTCATGTTCTACACTGACTCAAGTACAATCCTGAAAATAGTGTGTCTTGTCATTTGCAGAATGAGGTCCCCAGAGGGTGAATTTAGTGACATTATCCCGTTATTACCAACATCATCCTCTGGGGACCTCATTCTGCCCAGGATTCAACTGCTATGGGAGACCTACATGTACAGTAGGATCAGATTGAAGTTCCCCAGGTGATGTTCACACATTAATCACCTCGATTATGCATTTTATCTTCTGTAAATTAGGGGATATAAAAACTTCCCAGAAGGGAAAAAGTTTCAAAAAGCATAGTTAATTTGAGAATATAGATATCAGTACTTCCCAGAAGATGAGGCCTAAGGAGAATGAGGTCCCCTGAGGGTGAATTTACTTTCAATTTGGTGATGCTAGCTGACTGCGGGATAGCGTCACTAAATTCACCCTCTGGGGACCTCATTCTGAAAATGACAGACACGCTATTTGCAGGCTTGCTCAAGTACAATTGCAGGCTTGCTCAAGTACAGTAATGCCCTAAGTAATCAACTCCTTAACCACAGCAGAATTATGGGTAATTTTTCAGGATTTAGTCGGAAATATATATGGCTTGTTGCCATTCATCATCGGAAAGCTCTCAGTGAGAGCTTTCCGCTGAATGGCAACAAGCCATATTTCCGTCTAAATCCTAAAAGTTACCCATAATATTGCTGTGGTTTATATAATGAGTCGATTATTTAGGGCATTACTCTATGGGCCCAGACATTTCTTCCTGGACCCTATAATCAACTATAACCTACTAGTACACATATTCCCTGGTCACAATTAGCCTGAGTTCAGTGTGCCTGTCATTTGCAGAATGAGGTCCCCAGAGGGTGAATTTAGTGACTAGTACACATATTCCCTGGTCACAATTAGCCTGAGTTCAGTGTGCCTGTCATTTGCAGAATGAGGTCCCCAGAGGGTGAATTTAGTGACCCATCCCACATAGTGGGCTAGCATCACTAAATTCACCCTCTGGGGACCTCATTCTGCTTAGGCATCATCTTCATGTCATCATGTCTCCCATAGCGGATGAGGCCATGCAGAATGAGGTCCCCAGAGGGTGAATTTGATTATGCTAGCCCACTATGTGGGATAGCGTCACTAAGTTCACCTTGTGGGGACCTCATTCTGCAGATGACTGGCACACTAAACTCAGGCATGCCTGGTCAGGATAAAGGTTTGTGAAGTTTCTTAGACCCCATTTTTAACCCTTTACCCAACAGAAGGGCCCTGTGCCAATGCATTCTCTTATATATGCGAGTCGACCATAGGTCGCCTCGCATATATAAGAGAATGCATTGGCTTAACACATTAAAAATTATAAAATTGTTAAAGAATATAAGAAAAAATGGTAAAAAGTGTTAAAAAAAGATTTTTTTTAGGCCAATGCATTCTCTTATATATGCGAGGCGACCTATGGTCGACTCGCATATATAAGAGAATGCATTGGCACAGGGCATAACTGTAACTATCACAATGTGGTCAAGGAGCCGGTTCCAATGATATCCATATTTGTATGGTTCTATTGAGACAGACCGAAGATATTTTAGGCTGTTGAAGCTTTATTTGGCCGGTTTTGGCCGGTTTGTTGGGTAAAGGGTTAATCAGACATACTAATTACAAGGTTTATGATTACATTGGTTTTCTTTGAGACAGTATTACAGACAGCTGAATACCACAGCACAAGTAGGTATTGAGGAACATATGTGGGGGTCTCAAGTGGGACATGTAATCACACATCAATGATATCAGCCCCTAATTCTCTTCTTGATAAGGATCCCTAGCATTGTGGTGGTATAATCACATAGCAGTATTCATTTCTTATGAGTATTTAACCCTTTCTATCAGGGACCAGTCTAGATCATGCCATGAATCTCTACTCTGGCTAATGCCCATATAGATCATATTCCACCAGTACAAAACTTTGGAACTTTTTAAGTTTTGACAGGGAACCTTATAAAGTCAAAATAATAATATGGGGAATATATTTTTTAGTTGTTATCTTTTCCTTAATAATGTACTTCACTGTAGGTGAAAGTCCCAACTCAAAATTGCATGCTTTTCTCCGACGTTTATGAGCCGATATCACAATAAATATCAAATTAATTACCCAGGTAAAATGCCATAATTGTATGCGATGTGAAGCAAAATCGCTCACAAATTCACTTAAAACTTGAAATTTCGAGTTGGGACCTTCACCTCCACTCCTACAGTGAAGCACATTATTGAGGAACAGATAATAACCAAGAAATATATTCCCCGTATTATTTATTTGACTTAATTAAAGGTTCCCTCTCTCAAAACATCAAAAAGTTGCAAGGTTTTGTACTGGTGGAATATGATCTCTATGGGCGTTAGCCAGAGCAGAGATTCATGGCATGATCTAGGACCAGCCTAGAGCGTAACTTGGGAGACATCTCCTTTAAATGTGCCACTTCTCCCTATTTTTGTCATAGGGAGAAGTGATTTCTCTCTCATATACCAGTATGCATATTTACAACATACAGTAATGCCCTAAGTAATCGTCTCCTTAACCACAGCAGAATTATGGGTAACTTTTCAGGATTTAGTCGGAAATATGCTTCGATGAATAGCAACAAGCCATATTTCCGACTAAATCCTGAAAAGTTACCCATAATTCTGCTGTGGTTAAGGAGACGATTACTTAGGGCATTACTGTATTTGAAATGTATATTTAATGATTATAGTGGTGTATGGTACTTACTCATTATACTGATATTATAAATGGGATTTTGTATTGTTTTATAATACTTATTGGATCACACAAAGGTGAAGTTAGATAGCAAATTGAACATCGACCTTTATGACTTCTCCCTGATAACAGTCCATTTCTCCCTAATTATCTAATAGAGAGAAGTGGCTTCTCCTAATTTGAATATTCTAGGCTGGTCCCTGCTTACAAAATATTCATTGAATGGTAGCTCCCTTTGGCTTCTGATAATTTAAGGTGGCGCGCGGTCACCAATTTTGTCAACTTTACAAAAATAAAGTTCCTCCTATAGTTCCAATCCAATTTTTCTGTCATCAGCAGCATCATCATCATCGCCATTTTCACATCATCGTAGTTGTCATTGTCATCTCATCATCATAATCTCTTAAAATGTTACCATTATCACATTTCACCATATGCATGTATAGTAATGTCCTAAAAAATAAACCCCTAAACCACAGCAGAATTATGAGAGCTTTCCAATGAATGGCAACAAGCCATATTTCTTACTAAATCCTGAAACATTTCCCATAATTCTGCTGTCGTTAAAGAGTCATATAATTCAGGCATTACTCTACTTATAGTAATAATCGTCATCGACAGCCGGCATGGACAGGGTGTGGTTCTAGTGCCATTAAATGTGTTATATGATAGACTGAAATCCTGGATGGTGTTAGAGAATTTATTTTGTTTTCAGACCATGCAGAAACTATTATGCTGAGTTGCCTGCTAATATTAATAGTAATCCAATATTGTCTGTATGCACTGTGCACAAGGAAAACTCATGGGGACTATTACAGTATGAGTTTACAACAAACATTGATAGTTGCAGGCCCATCAGAATGTGTTTATTAATGGCCAATTTGGCAATTACTTGTATGTGGGGAAACAGTAACTACATACAGTAAACATCTCTACTAGTACCTGTACATGTATATAGACAATCAGCAATGAATAACAATACGTCAATGATGATGCTACAGTAATGCCCTAAATAATCGACTCCTTAACCACAGCAGAATTGTGGGTAATTTTTCAGGATTTAGTCGGAAATATGGCTTGTTGCTATTCATCAGAAAGCTCTCAATGAGAGCTTTCCGATGAATGGCAACCAGCCATCAATGAGAGCTTTCCGATGAATGGCAACAAGCCATATTTCCGACTAAATCATGAAAAATTGGAAATATGGCTTGTTGCGCTTAATCGGAAAGCTCTCAATGAGAGCTTTCCGATGAATGGCAACAAGCCATATTTCCGACTAAATCCTGAAAAATTACCCATAATTCTGCTGTGGTTAAGGAGTCAATTATTTAGGGCATTACTGTACTTTCCCTTCAAACTGATAGTTTTGTACAGACAGTTCTAAAATTAATTCAACTGCCATTAATTGTTCATTTTATAAACTTTTACCTTTCACAACTACCCTTGAATTTGATACATCTGTGACCAGCACAGCCACCTCTTGGAATACACAGCACCTAGCTCTATTCAATTCCACTGCACACTTGAAAACCCAATTTCTCTTATGCTGTTGACATAGTTCACATCCCTCAATCAAGGAAGATGAGTGCCTCAAAAACACAATGCCACTCACATGACATAAGATCTTTATCATCTTTATAACAAGAAAATTATAATCAGCAATGGTAACGCCACCAAGATCATATTATTAGCCATAAATATAAATTATAATATAAAATATATTGGTTACATGAATGCACCGCCTCAGAATTCCGTTAAAACAACTACATGTAAGCCTTCAAATTATTACAAAAAACTACGGCTTATTGCTGCAGGTTTCTCATTCAACACACCAGAAAGCTTCTAAATTTGGATAAAATATCGGAGGCATTGTGTTCCCGCCAAGAGTGCATGGCCCAGCCATTGTTCATACCTAAACGTCGAAAGCAATTAACCCGAGTCATTATAGTTACATACTGCAACTATAAGACACCCAGCGAATACAGACTCCACGAAAACCCGAAATGTGTTGTCCTGCGAGATATTCCATCGCTATAGCTCAATTTGACATGGCCAGATTAGCCTTCCTACAATTTTAATATCCTAAAACAATAAAGCTTCTCAAATCATCGGCATAGTCAATAGAACTTTCACGAACTTGGACATTCGAACTACAGTTTTACCGAACTCGGGGTCGCAGTACAACTTTAACGCGTCCAAAAATAACCGGAAAAACTCATTATCTATTTATAAAATGTCTATGGGACCACAACTTTCTAAAATTTGTAGAACAGTATACACAGGTGGCGTTAATAAACAAATACCTGTGGATTTCTGAATTTGCAGCAAAAATGTCAACATTGCCTATGGCTATATACTGCATGTTTACAATTTCAACAGAAAACAGATAATACAAGAGCAGAATGATTCATTTTCATTTGAGGGATATGTTCAGAACATTTCCTAAGGGAACTACAGTAAATGCCCTAAGTAATCGACTCCTTAAACACAGCAGAATTATGGGTAACTTTTCAGGATTTAGTCGGAAATATGGCTTGTTGCCATTCATCGGAAAGCTCTAGGGGAGAGCTTTCCGATGAATGGCAACAAGCCATATTTCCGACTAAATCCTGAAAAGTTACCCATAATTCTGCTGTGTTTAAGGAGTCGATTACTTAGGGCATTACTGTACTTGTCAATGAGTATTTAGTATAGAAACTTAGAAAGAGTTAATTAATTGACGACTGCATGGATCGATACTCGCAGACGAGTATACTGGTAGTCCACTTGGGGAGTACGTGTTAACCATTTCATGACTGGAGCTTCCTGAAATTTTGCGAAAACCCTGTGCCAATGCATTCTATTATACTTGCGAGTCTCCCTTAGGGAGCCTTGCATATATAAGACAATATATTGGCTAACAATATTTACCTTGACCCTATACACCTGTGCATTCTCTTATATATGCAAGGCTCCCTGTGGGAGACTCGCGTATATAATAGAATGCACTGGCACAGGATATTTAATGCTGCACCAGCGCAGCTCCCATCATGAAAGGGTTAAGATAATAAGTTCAACAAAACCGTATATTGAACTTATTATCTGAACTTATTTCCCTTCAAATGACTGAATGGGATTTCTGATATAAAAAAATATAGCCGTTTATGCTGGTTTATGGACTTAAAAGTGTAACTTTAGTATACGTTTGTCGATCCATTCAAAACTTCATGTGTGGTTTAATTACAAGAAAACACAGGTCATGTTCGAATAAGGGGCAGGTCCAAGAAATTTTACCTGAGTTTATATAGGCCTTGTTAGACTTAGAATATATCCGCCCATTTTTTCATCTTTTTTGATTCATGCAGTCTGTGCCCAATTGCAAACATTTCAGCTATAAGGTTTTATTCTGTCATTTACATTGTATTATGCCCAAACAGCTGGTGTATTAGGCCACACTCCAGCAGTGCATACATGTATGTTCCAACAAACAAAAAAGTTATTTTTAATGAATATTGTGTCAGTTCAAGTTAAGGATGTAATTATATGTTACTAAATTACTGATTTAGATTTCTCTGGAGAAATCAACTGGAAATAAGCCACAGTGTTAAACTATATGGTAATCAGCTTTAATATGTGTATATAAGCCTATTACCTGGAACATACTTATCTCAGCCCAACTTTTCATTGATCAACAGGCATGACATGAAAATGATCAATTACATTACAGCTTTCATCGGAAAGCTCTCGGCGAGAGCTTTCCGATGAATGGCAACAAGCCATATTTCCGACTAAATCTTGAAAAGTTACCCATAATTCTGCTGTGGTTAAGGAGTCAATTATTTAGGGCATTACTGTATGTATACATGGTTATATAAATTGCACCCTTGAAAAATGTTCAATCAGTCCGAATGGAGGTTTTATACCAGTAAATTACAAGAAACACTGATTTAGATTTTGTAGCCTCTTCCATTTACATGTATAGACAGCCTCAGCGGCCATGAGGATACACACGGTATTGCATGACAGTGAGGATCAATTGACTTGAGTCTAAATGACATCCTTATGGGAGAATGACTGCTTAATAGAAAACCACATAATGATATCCTTTAGTAGCAATTTATTAACTGGTAGCTCATGCAAGCTGATTAGAAACCAATAACAGAATATGTGTGACTTTATCTTGACAGGCTCAACTGTGAAGTCATATATAATGAAGTCTACTGGTTATAAGCAGAATATATTGTCATCGATGACATCCCTGATCTCATTTGTTATGCTAAAAGCCAAGCCTTGATATAGTGTGTCTGTCATTTGCAGAATGAGGTCCCCAGAGGGTGAATTTAGTGATGCTACCCCGCATAGCGGGCTAGCATCACCAAATTCACCCTCTGGGGACCTCATTCTGCTGAGGTGTAAGCAGAATGAGGTCCCCAGAGGGTGAATTTGGTGATGCTAGCCCGCTATCACTAAATTCACCCTCTGGGGACCTCATTCTGCAAATGACAGACACGCTATTTCAAGGCTTGCTAAGAGCCTTGTCTGGATTTTCTTCATGTGGAGAGTTTGTTGCTTTATGCATATTATGTGCTTGCTTGCCTGCAGCTAGGTCTTCCATTGAACTTTGCAGTGTGACAACAGTTAATTGTTGCGGTGTTGATGTATTCGTTCAATATAGTGTCACTGCATTTTCAGTGGCTTACAGTGTCACAGTCTTGTTTCAGTGAACTTCCAATGGTGTACGTGTGTCACTCAAATTATGGAACAGTTGAATGAAAAAATAGTCACAATTTTCTCTGTTTTATAAATTGACATACATGTATATGCATCTTCGTTAACCCTTTCTTAAGAAATGTTCAGAAAATAAGTTCAACTACAATGTATGGTAGTTTTATTGATGAGTAAATCCCTTAGGAAATGTTCAGATAATAAGTTCGACAAAAGTTTGTTGAACTTATTATCTCAACATTTCCCACCAATGAATATTAATTCTTCTGCACTTGTATTATCTTTTCACACATTTCCTCATTTCCTTTAACAGTCCTGACCAAATTAGTAATAGACTAATCCAATTTTCGCTATAACCTGGGTGGGAGAATCCATTTACATGTACTAATAGAAATGGTTAAAGTGATGTGAAACACTCCGGTAGGGTGATAAAATAGAAATGGAGAATAATATAGCTCAAAATATTAATTTTTACAAATATTATATCCAAATTGACAACAAACACCTTCATTCTTATATATTAATTAAATACAGCGACTCTTGATGGCGAAATCGTTTTCGTTAGCTAATCGCCGATATTTGCGTCCCGAATCGAGAAGTAAATATTTATAATTGTGCGTAGTTCATACGATGTTTTCTATGGAGTGGTATGGTCGATTTGTTAAAAAATTTCGGCTTTTGTTACTAGAATGCTATATTCATCCAGTTGGCATTACAGTGCCTGAATACTAACTTATTAGTTTCACGGCACCCGAATAAGTACATAATATGTCTTTAAAACATAATTATTTCACACTGGGACTTGTTTGGCTAATACAAAATTAGCTCCTGCAATTAAACTGCATATTGGCTATTTAATTCAAAGACTTTTAACCCTTCCATGCTTGGAGCTTCCTGAAATTATGCGAAAACCCTTTGCCAATTCATTCTCTTATATTTGCAAGTCTCGATCCCATAGGGATCGAGACTTGCATTTATAAGAGAATGCATTGGCCTATCAATATTTACCGTGACCTTGTAAGCCAGCGCATTCTCATATATATGCGAGACTCCCATATATAAGAGAATGCATGGACAAGATCTTTAATGCTGCACCAGTGCAGCTCCCGTCATGAAGGGTTAACATTTGTGTTTTAAATGAGCTACGGTACATGTACATGTATGTTTTATAGTGTCATGGACCTGTCTGGAGGGAGACGTGGGAGATATCTTCGCCCTAGATATGTTACTTCTCCATAATTTTGTATTATGGAGATGTGACTTAATTCTCCCTCATTTTTATGTGCCCTTTTAAAACTGTGTGAGGATGTATTATGTTATTGGTCCAGATGTTGTCCATCTGTCTGTTCGCTTTTTTTTTCGTTTCCGGATGATAATTTGGTACATATTAAAAGTCTGAACAGAATGGAATGAAATTCGGTATGTGGGTTTATTATTAGCCAGAAATATAGATCGAGTTAAAATTTGGGTTCCAACCTCAATTTTCACCAGAGTTACAACCCTTTTTGTTGGAATTTACACTCAATTTTCATTTCTGGATGATAACTTTAGTAAATCTTGGTTCCGCCCACCAATTTTCACCAGAGTTATGGCCCTTTGTTGGACTTATTTTTCCATGCCCTCGGGATGCTCTTGTTTCCAGCATGTAACAGTGTAGTTGGAGTGTATTTGCTGATTATAATGGTGTAATCATGGATTATAGTGGGTTATAAATGAGCTCTTGTAGTGCTTAATGGATCATGCTGGCTACAGAAGGCTGATGGGTCAACTCCTTAATGGATCATATAGCAGGCTGATGCTGGGATGTAAATTCAGCTTCACTCTTCAGCCTCTATGACTTCTCAGCAGTTCATTTATCCCTGATAAATAGATAAGATATAACAGAGCAGGATTTAATGTCCTGGGGAAATTAGCTCACTGTGTAATTCAGCATTAGCCTGGAAGATGGTTGAAATAGTCTCTTAGCAAATTGAGCATGAACTTAGGTACAGTAATGCCCTAAATAATCGACTCACTATAAACACAGCAGAATTATTTAGTCGGAAGTGAGAGCTTTCCGATGAATGGCAACAAGCCATATTTCCGACTAATCCTGAAAAATTACCCATAATAATGTTTTGAATAAGAATATTTGAACGATCAAAATGTTCACAATTAAAGCACACAAAGGAAACCTACATGTATTTCAGTAGTATGTTATATTTACAAGATAGATTACTGACAGACAGAAAAAAGCTTAAGGGCATATATTTATATGGCAGGTTAGTTAAGAACAATAAGTGAGAATTAAGCCTAGCAAGTGCATACACATGAATGATAAAAAAAATAGGCAATTTAACAAATGACCTGCCTCAGGGAAATTATTTAAAGTGATGTGATACACTCCGGTGGGGTGATAAAATATAAATTGATAATAATTTTGCTAAAAGTAGATATTTTTACAGATATTATATCCAAATTGACACCAACACCTATCATCATTCTTATATATTAATTAAATGCAGTGACTCTCGACGGCGAAATCATTTCCGTTAGTTTATCCGCGATAGTTGCATCCCGAATCGAGAGCTAAATATTTACATTTGAGCGAAGTTCAGACGATGGAGTAGTATGGTTCATTTGCTTCAGATTTTCGGCAATGATTGTAGAATGCTATATTTCTTTAGTTGGCATATATAGCACCTGAATAGTATCTTATCTGTTTTACGCACCTGAACAAGTGCATAATATGTCTTTAAGAAATGGATGTTGATTTGCTTGCATTCCATAGAATATGGATGCAAATTGGTCTGAAATTTTGTCACATAAAAATGTCAGACCAATGTCAGATCCATATTCTGTGGAACGCAACAAAATCAACATCCATTACTTATATTTACACTCAACCAAGTAAACTGACAGATTAAAAGAGAATTAAGCACCCATTTCCAACGTTATTCTCGTAGCTTGTTGCAATTGCGTCTACACAAAAATGGATGCAAGTAGGGGCCAGCGTGCAACATGTGACATAATTTTGACCAACCAGCGTCCTGTATTCATGTTCCACAGCGCAATTGCATGTGGGTGTATAAATATAGTGACAGGGATAGTTGGATAATTTGTAACATTAAGGAGGCAATATGAAAATATTTGAATACATGTATAGAAAAAATGTACAAATTATGGCTTGGTGATACTCAGTGTTGGTCCGAGCAGTGTGGTTGTAACGTGTTAGCCTTGCAGTGTGGTTGTAACGTGTTTAGCCTTGCAGTGTGATTGTAACGTGTTAGTCTTGCAGTGTGGTTGTAACGTGTTAGCTTTGCAGTATGGTTTTTGGGTTAGCAGTGTGGTTATATAGGCAATGTGGTTGTATATAGTTTGGGGTTTACAGTGTGGTTATACAGACAATATGGTTGTATATAGCTTTGGGATTGAAGTGTGGTTATACAGACAATGCGGTTCTATAAAGTTTTGGGTTTGCAGTGTGGATGGTTATACTTGCAATGTGGTTGTACAGTAATGCCATAATTAATCGACTTCTTAACCACAGAAGAATTATGGGTAACTTTTCAGGATTTAGTCGGAAATATGGCTTGTTGCCATTCATCGGAAAGCTCTCCCCGAGAGCTTTCCAATGAATGGCAACAAGCCATATTTTTCCGACTAAATCCTGAAAAATTACCCATAATTCTGCTGTGGTTATGGAGTCGATTGATTAGGGCATTACTGTATATAGTTTTGGGATTGCACTGGTGTTAAAATTATACAGTAGTGTGGTTGTGATTTGCTCTCTGTATGTTGCTGCATGGTTACTACTTGCAGCTTACATGTAGTTACTTCCCTGTGAGATTTACCCTCTACATGGTCTTGTCTCCACACCTAAAGCTGACAACATACATGTAGCGATTGAAAGTACCCCCATTTTCTAAGAGGAAAACAGACATGAAAAGATATTATAATTTGTTGTTATTTGCTTACTCATGTGTCTTATGGAAACCCCAAATATTTAATCCTTTCTATACTAAATGGATTCAACAGATAAATAATAGTGCAGAAGGATCCCTATTTACTGAGGGAAATGTTTAGATAATAAGTTCAACAAACGACCTATGAACTTAATTGTTATCTGAAAATTTCCTATAGGATAACTACAGTAATGCTCTTAACCCTTTACCCAACAGAAGGGCCCTGTGCCAATGCATTCTCTTATATATGCGAGTCGACCATAGGTCGCCTCGCATATATAAGAGAATGCATTGGCTTAACACATTAAAAATTATAAAATTGTTAAAGAATGTAAGAAAGGCCAATGCATTCTCTTATATATGCGAGGCGACCTATGGTCGACTCGCATATATAAGAGAATGCATTGGCACAGGGTATAACTGTAACTATCACAATGTGGTCAAGGAGCCGGTTCCAATGATATCCATATTTGTATGGTTCTATTGAGACAGACCGAATATATTTTAGGCTGTTGAAGCTTTATTTGGCCGGTTTTGGCCGGTTTGTTGGGTAAAGGGTTAAGTAATCGACTTCTTAACCACAGCAGAATTATGGGTAACTTTTCAGGATTTAGTCGGAAATATGGCTTGTTGCCATTCATAGGAAAGCTCCCGGTGAGAGCTTTCTGATGAATGGCAACAAGCCATATTTCCGACTAAATCCTGAAAAGTTACCCATAATTCTGCTGTGGTTAAGAAGTCAATTACTTAGAGCATTACTGTACTCATGATGCTTTAAAGGTACTCAATCCGATTTGATGGTCCCCATATCAGATTCCAACAACAATAATATTTTTAGAAATGTCGCTTCAGTTATCGGAATCGATTAATTGCCCAAAAATAATGCTAACCACAGTCAACTATAGTATAAAATTGCCCGAAAGGTGTTAATTATCAACATGTTGTTTGACGAAATTTTATTATCTACACAAAGCCTCTTGATTTTATCCATCTTCATCCTTAATTTGGTCTGAGACCATCGGCTCGTCGACTTTTACTGGGCCACTAATAAATCTCGATGGTGAAAAACAATAGATTTAAAAAATTGATATCTAATAACTCTGAGCTTTGATAGGTGGGTTCCTCGACTCGAGTCAACTTCAAATAAATAGTAATTGAGGGGTGCTTAATCGGATTATGCATCTTTAATATATAAAGGATTTATAATTAATACCACAAAGCTTTCCGATGAATGGAAATTCTGCTGTGGTTAAGGAGTCATTATTTAGGGCATTACTATATTCAGGTCATAGAATTTAGCTTCATTCCAGAATGTTATGACAACTAATGCCACATTCAAAGGGTCTTTTGTCTATTTTCAGTTATATCCGTTCCAGAGCAGGTAGCCGACAGGTTAGAGCCAAGCGATGATTCATCGGGGCCCTCTTATATAGACTACTCTGAGCGGCGGTCGTTACCCATATCAATACCAAACTACCAAACAATCGACAAAGATGGCGAAAAATTTGTGGTAAGTATAATTGTGCCCCAGCCTTTAAGCTTTTACCCAACAAACCGGCCAAAACCGGCCAAATAAAGCTTCAACAGCCTAAAATATCTTTGGTCTGTCTCAATAGAACCATACAAATATGGATATCATTGGAACCGGCTCCTTGACCACATTGTGATAGTTACAGTTATGCCCTGTGCCAATGCATTCTCTTATATATGCGAGTCGACCATAGGTCGCCTCGCATATATAAGAGAATGCATTGGCCTAAAAAAAATCTTTTTTTAACACTTTTTACCATTTTTCTTACATTCTTTAACAATTTTATAATTTTTAATGTGTTAAGCCAATGCATTCTCTTATATATGCGAGGCGACCTATGGTCGACTCGCATATATAAGAGAATGCATTGGCACAGGGCCATTCTGTTGGGTAAAGGGTTAAGCTTTAAGTTTGGATGATGCTATGCTAGCACTGTCTATAATTCAATCCTGGATGTGTCTGACATTTGCAGAATGAGGTCCCCAGAGGGTGAATTTGGAGATACTAGCCTGCCTTGGGGGATAGCATCACTAAATTCACACTCTTGGGACCTCATTCTGCAAAGGTCTGACACAATATGTCCAGTCTTGCTAGAATTTATACATCACTAGTTAATATGATTTGACTATTCATTCTGGTGTGATCTTTTGGGTAATTGATTTGAAGGGGTCATGTGTACTAGTACACTACATATGGAGTCTCGGAGAGTATCGAAAACTAACTTGTGTTTCCTTTCAATTAGTGTATCCTGATGATAGAATACGCTGATATGAGTGTGACAGTTGTCAAACTTTTGGAGGCAAGAAATTGTCCTAAATTAGATTATTTGAAGTGTCGAGGCTGAATAATTGTCTGATATAATCTTTTCATAACTGGAGCTTCCTGAAATTTTGCGAAAACCCTGTATGTGCCAATGCATACTCTTATATATGTGAGTCTCCCATAAGGAGCCTCACATATAAAAGTGAATACATTGGCCTATCAATATTTACCATGACCATGTAAGCCAGTGCATTCTCTTATATATGCGAGGCTTCGAATATATGGGAGATTCGAATATATAAGAGAATGCACTGGCACATGATCTTTAATGCTGCACAAGCGCAGCTGGTCATGAAAGAGATAAAATATCACCTCCTTGTCACGCACTTCCTGTGTTCGATACTATCCAATGATCCACTGTGAATATGACTCAAAATGTTTTTCTGCCTCTACTTGCTTTCTATTTAGTCCATTTATATTTAATCTTCAGCGATTATTTTTTTTCTAGGTGTTTAATATATATATGGCGGGACGACATTTATGTTCCCGGCGGTACAGAGAGTACTACATGGTCCATCAAAACCTCAAGAGAGAATTTCCAGACTTCAACTTTCCAAAACTCCCTCCAAGGAAATTTTTCAATCTTTCCGAGCAACAGTTAGATGCCCGACGGAGAGGATTGGAACAATACCTAGAAAAAGGTTAGAGAACTCATTATTATACCCCCATGCCCAAAGGAAATGGTGGGTATACTAGATCACACGCATCCTGTCCTCCGTTCGTCCGAGCAGTTATCTCAAACTCAGGTTCTGATCTCAATGAAATCTGGTATGGATGTTCACCACTATGAGGACATTCAGAAGAGTGTCAACTCGTTTTGTTTGGGTTTTCTGTTCTAGAGTTACTCATCTTTGTTTATCTGGAAATACTGTATTTTTGCCTATACGCCTGAGTATCTCAACCATGTGTTATAGGATCTTGATGAAATTTGGCATGTATGTTCAATATCACAAGCGCCTTCAATGAAGTGTCAATTGGTGTTGTTTGTATTTCCATTCTAGAGTTATTCTCATTCGTTTGTCATGAGTTGATTTTTTTTGGTAAGTGGATAATGGATAATCATCTGCATTCTCAGTAAAACAAGTTGTACTTGATTTCTATTAACTTCTACTGGAATGATTTGTTCCAGTCCAGCGGTTTGTATTGGTGCCAACATGGTGGGTTATATATAGTTATACAGTTATGCAGTATGCTGAAAGTTCAAATTGTTCAGTGAAATATAATAAATAGAGCATGTCTTTCGTTGACTAAGCAGGTATAGTTCCCAGCGGGATTCTATACCTGCATAGTCAACTCAAAGCCATGCTTCATTTGTTTTTATGTTTACCCATACCATAGTATGGTAAACATAGTGTCGTTGTCCGGATTGACCACTCGTAGTTCATCCGTCTGTCCGTCTGTCTGTCTGTCCGTAGACACTTTACGAGTAATGCGATAACTTAAACATTTTCTATCCGATTGGAACCAAATTTTGTATATGGGTTTCTCAGCCCAAAATACAGATTTGGGTTTGATCCGAGTTTTTGTTACAGAGTTATGGCCCTTTTTCAACTTATAATTCACGCATTCTGCCATAACTCAAACATGTTTTATCTGATTGGAACCAAATTTGGTATGTGAGTTACACAGCCCAAAATGCAGATCGACTTGGAATATGGGTTTGATCCGATTTATTTTAAAGGAGTTATGACCCTTTTTCGAAAGAAAAACAATTGAAAATATATTTTTAGATTTTTTTTAACTTATATAATAATAATTAAAAAAATGTCATTAAATCTTTCATTTGTTTTCATTTAGATATTGATGATTATGATACAAGTTGATAAAATGGTTCCCAATGTGTCCCTTTAATTTTCATTTAGATATTGATGATTATGATGCAAGTTGATAAAAAGGTACCAATGTGTCCCTTTAATTTTTTTAAATAATTAAAAACAATTTGTTTTTTAAGTTAAAAAAATTTGAAAAACTAACACCATTATAACTCTGCCAAATTTATTTAAATCGGTCCAAAATCTTGTGTTATGTACTGGTAAATCTGGCTGGAGCAACCCTAAATCCAATTAACCAATTCCATCCCATGCCTTTGGACTACTTAGCTATTGATAAGGCTATATTATTTTCTTATGTCTCTTATGCCAATGTGCAAATAATCTGATAAAGAAGGCTATGGTATCTAATTTAAAATAAAGATTCAACAATAAACATCACATGATATTAACAGTAGACATGGACATCTGCGCTGCATAGTTATATCTTCAGATGGTCTGAAGTCAGTATAATTGTTATTGGTTTAATAGAGAGGTCAGTGTTCAACATAAACAATTCCTGTGATTTGTTGACAGCTCTGCTATATAATTGATATTAATGGGTTAGCAGTGAGGTGGCTTATCTGTATGCTATATTGTTGATAGAATTTGACACATTATTATTGTAAACTTAAATTGGACTCTCTTAACCCAAGTATTCCATGTCCAGGTCACATCTTTCACATTTAACCCAAGGCTGTGGTGGTTTAGCATTACAGATCCTGTACCAGTGCATTCTCTTATATAAATGCCAGTGACCCATAAACTCCAATAATTTGTTATGTACATTTGTCTATAATAGTACTTAATGGTATACTCTATAATTCAACACCAAAACTCTCATTTATGATTCCGATCGTAGTAAATTTTTATCGCCAAGGGATGGGTTAACATCTGCCGATCATGATCGGCCTCTCGTTATTACACTCCTATGCACGATTTCCATTGAAAACGCCATTAATTCAAAATGGTAATGTCAATAGTGAATTATGTCATTTCTCATTACGTCATTGATGTTACACCACTTACTGATCTTGACTGAAATTTCAGTGGTTAATCTTTCTCCACATCACAACTTTCATGCATTAATTCTGTGTGTTTTAATCGTATTTGGCGAACCAAATTGATGCAGAAGTGTAATAAATAGAGTAATCAATTAGTTCCAAGAATTATGTTAAATAATTCACTCGAGGTGAGAGATGTTTAGGTAACAGACTCGTGCGATAACGTACACTCGTTTCTTACCGACGTCTCTTGCCTCTCGTTAATGCTGCAACAGCACAGCTCCCGTCCTGAAGGTTTAAAGCTATAAATTGTGTTTTGTAGTGTGTGCCGTCAGGGTGATCGGAGAACATGAGATCATGCAGGAGTTCTTGTCTGCTGGCGAGGGAGAGTCGGTAAGTCACATTGTTATTTGCGATTTTAATATAACCACATTCACTCACACTTATGTGTAATTTGTAACGTGTGTTGCCGTGGTATTGTAATAGAGACGCACATGACGGGAACAGTCACATGATTTTACGGCACCAAACCTACATGTTTATAGCAGCGAAGAGGTTAATTAGCTCCAATCAAAATAAGGTTATCAGAATATTGGATATTTGTCCCCCGACGTTTCCGTCGGAGGACTATAGAAATGACCCTCGTCCGTCTAGCCGTGCGTCCGTCTGTGCGTCCGTCTGTGCGTCCGTGCATCCGTGCGTCCGAGATTGGGTACCTTCATGGTGTAATCAACTCCTCCTACAGTTTTAAACGTAGAGATTTGAAACTCTGGGATATTGTTCCTAACATGTTGATGATTTGCAACATCTATATAGCTAATAAAAAATATCATTTTTTCCATATTTTTGGGGGGTTTTCGACTTAGAAAATTTGGAACATTTTTGCCTTTTGGATGAGATTGGGTACCTTCATGGTGTAATCAACGCCTGCTACAGTTTTAAATGTAGAGATTTGAAACTCTGGTTTAATTTCTTTAACAAAGCGGCCATCAACATTTAAAAAAAATTCTTTAACAAAGCGGCCATCGACTTGCCACGTTGTCGGGGGACACTGTGGTCGGCCGACCTTTTATTCCTCTTTGCTACAATTTTCTTATGCTACACAGTTTGACCATGTGCATGTAGGTGAAATGGTCATTTGAGTCAGGTGGCTTCTGTTGTCCATGGCAACACATGTTACATGTCTGAACATGGCTATTATCTTTACAGGGTTACTAGTAGAGTATGAGTAAACATCAATCATTTAAATGAGGAATCAGAAATGTGTTCTTGGTGATTATGCGTTAAAAGTACACAATCCGATTTGATGGTCCCCATATCATCAGATTCCAACAACACCAAAAATAAATGATAACCAAAATAATGCTAACCACTTGGTATTGAGAGGATGTCGGTCAGTATTCGTCAAATATTTGCCAGACCGCCAAATTTGTTATTGGAAAAGAGACAGTTTAACACTGAAAGTATGCGCATATATCAAAATGATGGTGAACAAGGAATTACCAGTGCAGCAAGCAACCGACTCAGTCCCTGATTGGTAGAAAATATCTGCTAATAATTATTTGATTGATGGTCGAGGAAAGGTCCATTGTTTTGGCTTTCTACTTTCAATGTTTAATTTTCATGGTTTTAAAGCTTTAATTTGAGCCAGGTTTTATACAGGAAATATACAGGAAACAAAGAAGCTCCACCATAAATGCGCAACTTTATATTTTGTTTATTTGACAGGAGAGTGGTGGTAATACAGAAGTTGAACTAAAAGTCTTATTGCCAGACAGAAATATATGTGTTGTCGTTATACAGCGAAATCATACAGCGGACACCGTTTTCGAGGTAAAGATATTAGTAATTGATCTGTATGATCAGCTATTTGATGTCTTGATGATTTATAAAAATTATATTGTTTTTGTAACTGTGGCCTGGAAGAGATATACTAATATTTAAGTGGTGACATATGCTGGTGCAGCATTAAAGATCCTGTGCTTGTGAATTCTTTCTCTCCAGACATTGCTTATCTTGTAACGCCTCTTATTCAATTAAATTAGCATGGGCAAAAAGAATCTATGTTGTTCAACTGACCACAGTATCATATTCACCCAGCAAGAAATGGATATTCATTTCACCCAAAGAGGCCATATTTATAAAAAGACATAACAACATCTCAAATGTCCCGTATAATAACAGCGATTATAATACCAGCTGGAATATGGTGTAATTAGTGGCACGTGCATTTGAAAAGAATTTAGTGGTGTCAAAGACAATTTCTTCCAGGATATACACAGTTACACTATATGTGTTTTTAATTCTAAGATTGTGTGGTTTTTTCTTTCCAGTCCGTATCTCATAAGCTGCAGATGACGAGGAAATGTATTCCATATTTTTACCTCTTTGAGACAGTGGAGTATAACTTCGGTGAGTTTGAAAAATGAGACTTGAAACTTATTGTAAAATGTCTTTCATGTCATTCTCATGGTCTTAGTTTTCAGTTTGCATATGTCACGTTCCTTCTATCACCTGCAAGCCTGAGTTTAGTGTTCCTGTCATTTGCAGAATGAGGTCCCCAGAGGGTGAATTTAGTGACGATATCCCGCACAGCAGGCTAGCATCACTAAATTCACACTCTGGGGATCTCAATCTGCTTAGGCCTCATCTTCTCTGGAAAGTTTCTTTATGATCAAATTTCTATAGACACTTCTTGACATAGATTCTAATTTTTTTTAGTTTAGTTTCTCTATATTCCCAAATTGGCAGACGACACATTGCATAATCGAGGTTCCCAATGGGTATTCATCGCAATATTTGGGAACATCAATCTGAGTCTATGTCTCCCATAGCAGATGAGACCATGCAGAATGAGGTCCCGAGAGGGTGAATTTGGTGATGCTAGCCTACTTTGCGGGATAGCGTCACTAAATTCACCCTCTGGGGACCCCATTCTGCAAATGACAGTCACACTAAACTCTGACTTGATCACCTGTCTATTCAAGGATACCCAGTCTTTGTAAACATACACTCCAAGTCATACAGACATACTGAGTCTATCATAGTCACATTGAAATGTGATTTCCTGGAAACGTGCAAGCCTCTCCCAAATTATGTCAGATCACGTTTCGTTAATCGTTTTGATTAGACACTATTATCTTGGGGCTGATTGTAACTTCTGACATGGAATAGAAATTTTACAGACCCATTATTTATATCTGGTCTTTAGTTAACTTAGACTGAAGGATACCCAGGGCCAGAGTTCAAATTGACAAAAATTATGTATTCCTTACTTGGATTAAAATTTGCACAGTATGTTTCATGCAAACAGTGGCATGCAAATTTAAAGCTGAGTGAAAAATATGATGTGTTTAACAAATCCGCAGGGAAAATAAAAGTGTTTGTGTTAATTGAGTAGAGCTTACTGTTGCTAGGAGACAAGATTATGAATTTTAATGCGGGATATAAATGTTTTGTTTTATGATCTTTAGTGAAGCTTTCCACACACATTCACTTGTGGGAGGAGCTTACGGAGCTAGGAGACAAGTCATCTGCATAAATAGTTTAATTAGTTTAACACCAATTGCCCTTATGTTATAATACACAAGCCTTGAAATTCACCCTCTGGGGACCTCGTTCTGCTTACAACTCAGCAGAATGAGGTTCCCAGAGGGTGAATTTGGTGATGCTAGCCCGCTATGCAGGGTAGCATCACTAAATTCACCCTCTGGGGACCTCATTCTGCAAATGACAGGCACACTATTTCAAGGCTTTATAATACACTGGCAAACGTGCATTCTTTTCGTCTTTAATTGTGAAATTTATGCCAAGTGTCATGCAAAATTGAAAACAGTGCTATAATCATGGATGAATTTCAAAGAATTAACAGTGCAGCAAGCAACCGGCTCAGTTGCTGATTGGTAGAAATCTGCTAATAATTATTTGATTGACAGCCATGAAAAGGTCCATTATTTGTATACGTTGAGTCAATCTTTAGAACAATGTAGATTTGTAAAGGTTTATATTATGATAGAAAGCTTTGAAATCGTAATACTATTAAAGGGGTATTGTACACTAAATCCAGTCATTTATGGGACCATCTCCTATTATACTCAACAGCATATGTATGCAACAAATGAATGAATTTGAGCCATGATGAGTGCAAAATACACTCATGTGCTCTATAAATGATGTAAATAACATGGTAATTATAATGAAAATGAGTTAATGACTCGAGCCATAAACTCATTTTCATTATAATTACCAGGTTGTTTTACATCGTTCATAAAGTAATTGAGTGTTTTTTGCACTCATCCATGGTTCAAATTCATTCATTTGTTGCATATATTCTGTTGAGTATAATAGGAGATGGTTCGATATATGGCCAGATTTAGTGTACAATCCCCCTTTAAGAACAACTCATTCTCTCAATATTCCACAATTTTCTCTCTTTGCAGAACGTAAATTACAGTCTTCAGAATTCCCATATAATATATACATACAGAACTATAGTACGGCCACAGCAACATGCATATCAATGAAGCGATGGGTCTTCTCACCAGAACGGGAACTAATACTCTATGATGATGAGCAGGCTCTCAATTTCCTATACTGGGAGGTAAGAGTAGGGATGTCGCTAGCAGTTCTCCAGTCCTTCGAATTTGGAAAACGTAGGTGCGCGGTATATCGCTCGGAGCTTTTGTGATTTGCGCGCGCCTTTTTTGAGGGAGCACAATTCAAATTAACATCGATGAAATGATTACTGAATAAAGACAAACACAAGTATAATGATACACACGTATTATTCTAAGTGTGGCAACAGAAACAGAAATAAAAAACATATGTTTATATTGTACAATAGTCCACATGATAATAGCATCAACAATCCGGCAATCCCGATGAATCTGATCACGGTAATTAGTCGACTTCCGCGTCTGAGAGCGCATGCCAATCAGACTCGCTTAAAGTTTCAAACTCGGAAGTGGAATCCTAATCGTTACCACAATCAGATTCACCGGAATCCGACGAGTCAACCCTCTTTCGCTTTGATAGTAACGTGGTTTCGTCACCAGTCTCGGGATCCAAATAAGCGTACGGGTACGACTATTTATTTTCAGCTAAAAATCCCCCCTGTACGAGATTATTAGGGACCGCTTCGTATATTAATTTCCACGCAAAAAAAAATGCATGTCCCTTGCAAAAACTAGATTTAAAAATGCGCAGATAATAATTTGAAACAAAGTCGCCTGAATGAGTTGTTTGCACACAGAATTCTGAGGATTTTCCAATTCTATTTTTAATCTGGGAGAATCTGCTGATCACGTGTTATTATAAATAAGTTTCCGATTTCGTGATACTGCTCATTCGTTGGCCGATATTATTAACTGTGGCGATTACGTGACGCAACACGAGTCCTCGTTGGTCGATATTATTAGCGGCCTATTTTTAATGATGACGCTTGATTCCTCTTCAGTTTTCCGACTGTCCCATTGGTCAATATCATTAGGTGCCCAGATTGAATGACGCATTGTCAAGAAGGTTGCCGTTTGTTTTCATTCATCGAGTAATAATGCGATCACAATGTATGTTACTACTAGTAGTTACCAGGTTCGTAATCAGCGTCATCACTGCTGAGAAAGATACATGGTGGATAGCCTTATCGGCGTTTGACCATTGGTGTGTTGTTTGTTAAAATCTCGTTCACTGGTTGCAAATTCTGAGGTGCGCATTTGAAATTTTCGGCGTGCGCATTTAATAACTCGCAGGTTTTTAAATCCGCGCGCACCAAGGCGCGCAAGCGCAATTACGCGCCTCAAAATCGAAGGACTGGTTCTCTGTTGGGGGGGAGGGTATCAAACTTACTTGAAATTTCCCACCCGCCCCGCCCCCTCCATTCCTTAGTGGAAATAGACTGAATTTTACTTCAAACTATTAATTGTTGGAAATCTCCAGGTTACTTGGAAATTGTCCAGCAAATAGCCATTTCAAATTCAAAATATAGGAATATAGGAACATATTCATATTTTGGTCCAAAAACAAAGGAAAAACAACAAAGTTTACACTAATAATTTTTAGAAAATCAAACTCTCGGATTCAACTTATGGTCTGAAATTTTCAATGATGATGTGTCATTCGTGAAATTTCCAACTTGTGGGGAATGAGAAATTCACCATTCCCCACCCCCTATCTGCCAACAGCTTCTTTGTGCAAGATAAGTAGTGAATTGTGATAGAGCCCTTCTTCAATGACCTGTGTATTGAATCAACACTATATCTATTGAGTCAGTTAAATATGATTGCCTGCAGAAATAGGGATTTCTTAGATTTTAAAGGGACACTCACTTTGGGTAAATGCATAAATATATCACCACTAAGAAGAGCATTGATAAATACTAAGATAAATGTTGTTCTTATATTCATTATTGATAGTTCTTCAATAAAAAAAATTTGTGTGCTGTAAACATTGTGTTGTAAACAAAACTGTTACAGTGATTTGTCAACAAATATCACTAATTGTGTAGTATGTTCCAATATTTTTGTGCCCCGAAAAAGTTTTCCATTCGTTTGGAAAGTTTCCGGATGATAACTTTTTTTTGGGTTATCGTATCAAAACCAAATTTGGTATTTTTGAGCTTAAAATACAGGTCAAGTTCGAATATTTTTGCCAGAGTTATGGTCCTTGTTGACTTTAGTTTTTGTAATCTGATTGATTTTTAAATTTGGTATGTGGATTAACCACAAGAAGATACAGGTCAAGTTCGAATTTGGGTTTGGTCCACCCATATTTGCTTGAATTATGGTCCTTGTCGACTTAAAATTTGCTGATTATTTTGGTTTCCAGATGATAACTTTACTTTTAGTTATCTGATCGTTTTTAAATTCAACTGAATCTCATGATATTTGTTACTTGGTTCAAATTTCAGAAGCAAAGGACAAGTTTGAATTTAGTGAAAATAGCTATTCTTACTAAAAAGCCACTTTTTCAGGGGGACACGTTATCTGCGACCTTTTATTAGTCTGAATATGATTTCCAGAATATTTTTTAATGCTCTGACATTTTGCAATGTGTACCGTCAAGTTTTTATTAAACTATAGTATTTTATTGGACTAATAACACTTTTATTATAATTCCACTGTAACAGTAATGTTTACTTAACAATGGCTTTGACATGCAAAATCCCATTATAGGAGAGTTATTAATAATGATAATAAGAACAAAATCAATCTGTTTTTAATGTACTTGTGTATGATAGTTGTTTTACAGATTTCTATGTTATGTTGTATGAACCCACATCGAAGGCCTTGAATCCCTTTAATCTATACCATTTTTTTCTATTTCTAAAAATGTTTAAGTCCAAACATTGACAGTGTTTATTTCAACCCTTTCTAAATACTCATTCATAAGTAGTTATCCCTAAGAAATGTTCAGATGATAAGTTCAACAAACAACCATAGGTCGTTTGTTGAACTTATTATCAGAACATTTTCCGCTTGTCAATATGAATCCTTCTGCACTTGTATTATTTATTGTTTATCTGTTGTCTGCTCATTTGTTTTTAGCACACCCCTCCAGATGAATGATATACTATTCCTGTGTATACTTTTATAACTGAATAGGAGAATCCATTTAGAATAGAAATGGTTAACCCTTTCATGATGGGAGCTCCACTGGTGCAGCATTAAAGACCCTGTGCCAGTGCATTATCTTATATATGCGAGTCTCCCATAGGGAGCCTCTCATATATAAGAGAATGCACTGACATACAAGGTCAATGTAAATATTGTTAGACTATACCCTTATATATGCGAGTTTTTTCACAAAATTTAAGGAAGCTCCAGTCATGGAAGGGTTGCTAATTTTCCTCTGCTTTTCAGGCTGTTGACGATGTCAGTCGAGGACAAATAAAATCAGCAGATAAATCATATGAATTGAAATCATTTAGAGAATCAGATAACAGAACAGAGGTGAGCTTGTTGTTCATTAACTCATTCAATGCTAAGCCCCCTGGTGGCCAGCCCATTTGAACAATCTCATGATATTATATTATTATACTAGGGGATTCCCTGTTACGAATGATGGGTAACAAACATGACATGCATGAAAATATTGTCACTGCTGATAACGATATAGATTTAGATGGCAAACGGTGTGCAGAGTTTGTCCGGAATTTGGCTTTGGTGTTTTGTAATGACAGACAGCTTTGAAAATACATTAGAAATGCATTTTATCAGTGAAAATATCGCCTTGATAACCTTTCGGAAACGCGTTATATCTCAGGTCGTCTTGTACCAATTGGCCAGAAAATTTTGCATGTCCTATTTTAACACATGCAGGACATGGTAAAAATTTGGGTTCAATCGGACATGAGGGTGATATATTTCTAGATGCTGGAAAATTGTGACAGATTTACAGACAGTCACACACACACACACACACAAACACTTGGTTTTTAGCTAAACTTTACTTTGTAAAGTTTGAGCTATTGCCATGGCTTGGTATCCGTCGTCCGTGTGTGCGTGTGTGAGAGGGTGCGTGTGTGAGGCGTCAACAATACAGGCTACAGGTCGTACCTTTGGTCGGATCATTATGAAATTTGTCATAGCTGTTGACATCAACATTTAGACTGGAACGATTCATTTTGGGGTCATTCGGGGAAAAAACATGGCCGCCCGTGGCCATTTTGGATTTCAAAATTCAATCCATTAGCACGGGCTACAGGTTGTACTGTTCGTCTGATCATCATAAAATTTGTCATGGATGTTAACAATGACATGTAGATGGGAAACGAGTAATTTTGAGGTCATTCGGCCAAAAAACATGGCCGCCCGTGGCCATCTTAGATTTTACTCATTGCATGACTAAATCCTTTAGCACGGGCTACAGGTCGTACCTTTAGTCTGATCATCATGAAATTTGTCATGGCTGTTGACATTGACATGTAGATGGGAATGAGTCATTTTGGGGTCATTCGGCCAATAAACATGGCTGCCAGTGGCCATCATGGATTTCAAAATTCAATCCATTAGCATGGGCTACAGGTCGTAATGTTCGTCTGATCATCATGAAATTTCTCACCGATGTTAATATTGACATGTAGATGGGAACGAGTAATTTTGGGGTCGTTCGGCCAAAAAACATGGCTGCCAGCAACCATCTTGGATTTTACTCTTTGCATGACTAAATCCTTTGGCACGTGCTACAGGTCGTACCTTTGATCGGATCATCATGAAATTAGTCATGTAAATTAGTCATGTAAAAAATGACATGTAGATTCGGAAAAAAGACATGGCTGCCAGCAGCCATCTTGGATTTTAATCTTTGCATAACTAGTCCTTTCAACTTTCCACATTCCTAATCACTCCATTGACTGTAACACATGAAATTATTCCCTTTCCAAGTTGAGCTACAGTGTCATTGACACTTTCATTGTGGTTTCACATAAAACGTCAATTTTGTGGGGACATGAATTCATGGAATAGATTTGAGATTTATAAATCCACATCAACAGGTCTGAAATGTGTGCCCCCCCCACTGAAAGCTCATCACATAATCAGTACAAAGTAATGTCAAACTTCTAACGTGTTTCATCGATTGTCATTTCACTTGATAAAGGCTTCACAGAAGGCCGAAAGCTTGTATGCATTATACACTAATGAGTCTATAAAGGTGTTATCATTAACCCTTTCAGTGCCAGGTCCGATTTTTGTATCAACCCAAATACCGTGTGCCAATGCATTCTCTTATATATGCAAGTCGACCATAGGTCGCCTCGCATATACAAGAGAATGCATTGGCCTAACAATTGTTAATCATTTGTTATTATTTTTTACATTTTTTTACAATTTTAATAATTTTTTCTTATATTCTTTAACAGACTTATTTTGTAGGTTTAGTGCCAGGGAATCTTACATTTTTCATGGGCATCAAAATTATTACTATGAATACTTGGTGATAGTTTTGAGTTATAACATGCCCCTAAGGTTTTAACCAGTTTGTTTTTAAATTCGCTATAGCATGCTTAAGCATACCCAAAATAAATTTAACCCAAAAAAAAAAATTAGAAAATAAAAACAAAACAAAATTTAGTTTTTATTTTTTTTATTTTTTAGGGCCGATTTTACAGACCGTAAATTAGGCACTGAAAGGGTTAAATTCCTGTCATCTTATAACTTGATCAAGACTTTTACGGCTGTAGATATATATCACAATCAGTACACTCTTACCTACCAGCTTCATACTGGTCAGGCAAGCCTTGAAATAGTGTGTCTGTCATTTGCAGAATGAGGTCGCCAGAGGGTGAATTTAGTGATGCTACCCCGTATAGCGGGCTAGCATCACCAAATTCACCCTCTGGGGACCTATAGCGGGCTAGCATCACCAAATTCACCCTCTGGGGACCTCATTCTGCTTACACCTTAGCAGAATGAGGTTCCCAGAGGGTGAATTTGGTGATGCTAGCCCGCTATGCGGGGTAGCATCACTAAATTCATCCTCTGGGAACCTCATTCTGCAAATGACAGACACCCTATTTCAAGGCTTGTGGCCAGGTAGTTGTTTATTGTTTTATGTGACTATGCGTGATGACACCATTAGCCTTTATTGAGAGACCAATTCATTTAGCATTGTTTATACAAACTATTATAGTTTCTAAGTGATTAGACGATGCGGTATATTAATATTGTTTTCGATAATGATTCACATTTTATAATACGACCATACATAAACGTAATACAGCCCACGTCTCATATTGTCTTCCGTGTTTTTTCCCCACCAATTTTACCACATGCTGATAATGAATGTAATGTCTGATCTTCATTTCCATCTTATATACATTTGTATTTTTATTTACTCTACCAAATCAGAGCCAATTATTTCATTGCAAAATGAAAATATTTTTTGCCAAATTCATTTAGAATTTGCTGAATATTATCCCTGATAGTATCATTTTCTGCAACCGTGATTGAGTCTTATGTTTCGACACTCACGGTTTGATATCGATAGAAAAGCAGTTAGTTAATGATTATACTCTCATCTCTATTGTGGTTTATCATACAACAATAAATCAACACCGAACAATACAATGGTAGAAGCGTTGCTTCATCAGAAGGGAACATCACAAGAGGATTAGCTATGTAAACATCACCATCACACTAAATATGAGTAATTCCTCCACCCATCGATACTAATTCTATCACATTAACTGCATCTTGATGGAGGTGTTAACTTTTCCGAAACAATATAAAACACAACTAATATAATTCCATTGTAATAATTTCCTAAAATGAATGGTATTGATTGACTGATATTTTTCAACTTTATTGAGGAATTAAAAAGTGACTTGCCAAACTTTTGCGAAAAAATTTTTTTTTTTGCCAATTGTGAATTATTTTTGCCATTGGAAAATTTGGCAAGTGGCCGCGCGAACCCTGTTCATTGGTTGTTGGTTTTGTGGTTGGGCCAAACCATGATATCAATGATATGTAGACCCCCACAAATTTAAAAGGATTTTACAGTATATGACCCAATTTCAACTCAACAATTTTACACTTCCAGTATTTAAAAACTGTGAGGGAGCTGGAGGGGTACGGCGAGCTCATGTTTCCACATTGTTCCTGCGATTCTCGGAAGGATGGTCATGTGATTGCCATCATTAGTTTTCAGTCTTTCAAACTCCAGGCATGCCGGGAAGATGGGTCACCAGAGGTACGTTCTCCTTTGTTTATTTTGAGGGCCCGCCGGTGGCTCAGTTGGTAAGTTGCCGGGAAGACAGGTCACCAGAGGTACGTTCTCCTTTGTTTATTTTGAGGGCCGCCGGTGGCTCAGTTGATCATCTGGCATTGGGGATACGCGCTATATAAGCACCATTATTGTTATTATTACATGTATTTGTCTGGGAATATTATTATTTTATTGGCCTTACTATACTGCAATTATCTGGTCTAAACATTATATTAATATCTTTTAACATATTTTGTTATTTTCGACCAAATAAGCTGTTGAAATCTCATGTGACTATCCAAAACCAGGATTGTGAGTTTTGTTTTGACAATTGTCTCCATTCCTAGAAGATAAAATATTGGAATATTCTTTTAAATTTAGAGTTATTTCTCTTGTTTGGGTGATTTATAATCTCTTTCGTTTACAGTCCCAGGTGATAGAATTCCAGTGGCAATCTGTACAGAGTTATGATATAGATGATGAAGGAATGTCTTTCAACTTTGAGTACAACCGACCAGGCAAGAAGCCAAGGATAGTTCGGATATTCACACCATATGTATGTATCTATCTCATATTCAAATTTATCCACCACTCACTACCTTCATTACATACCTAAAGCCTATTTGATAAACAATAAAGGTACTCAATCTAATACAATTGTCCCCATATAATCAGATTCCAACAACAACAACATTTTTGAAATGCCGCTTCAGTTATCAGAATCGATTACTAGTAATTGCCAAAAAATAATGCTAACCACAGTCAACTATAGTATAAAATTGCCCAAAACATATGTTATCAACATTTTGTTCAACAAAATTTTGCCAGTTTGTCAAATATCTGACAAAAAAGCCACTTGATTTTTTAGTTATCCATCTTCATCTTTAATTTGGTCTGAGACCGCCTTCTCGTCGATTCTTTACTGGTCCACTAAAAATTATCGGTGGTGAAAAATAATAGATTTCAACAATCAATAACTGATCACTCTGAGCTTTGATGAGTGGGTTTCCCCGACTCGAATCAAATATTTTTTACCCCTGAAGCCAAAGAAATAGTATTTTGGGAGCGTTAATTCAGATTATGCATCTTTAAGTTTATTGTCCCCCGGATGTTCTTTTATGGAGTTATTTCCCTTTTTTCAATTTTTTTTTTACTTAGAAAATTTCTCAATTTTTCGGTTTCAGGATGATATCTCAAGTTTGGATCCTTTATTTGCAAATACCGTTTTCATGTGGATCAGTCATACAGATACAGGTTGAGTTCGAATTTTAGTTTGATCCGATGATTTTTCCTAGAGTTATGGACTTTTTCGACTTAGAAAATTCAATTTTACTTCTTTTTCTTTGGTTTCCTGATGATAACTCAAGTTTGGACTGTTCAATTGAAAATTCCGTTTTTTTTGGGAGTCATTAATATCAAAATACAGCTCAAGTTCGAATTTGAGTTTGATCAGATGATTTTTCTCCGAGTTATGGGCTTTTCGACTTAGAAAATTCAATTTTTCTTGTTTTTTCTTTGGTTTCCGGATGATAACTCAAGTTTGGATTGTTTAATTGGAAATCCTTTTTTTTGTGGGTTGTTCATATCAAAATACAGGTCAAGTTCGAATTTGAGTTTGATCCAATGATTTTTCCCAGAGTTATGGGCCTTTCGACTTTGAAACACATTTTTTATAATTTTCTGTATGAGGGTACCTTCATGGTGTAATCATCTCCTCCTACAGTTTTGATCGTAGATATTTGAAACTTCAGAGTATTGTTACCCACATATTGGAGATGTGCAACATGTATATAGATGACGGAAAAATTATTTCTTTACGGAATTATTAACCCTGTCGACTTAGAACATTTCAACATTTTTTTTAATTTCTTTAACAAAGCGGTGTCGACTTGCCACATTTTCGGGTGACACTGGTCGGCTGACCTTTTATTATGCCTATGTTGCCTTATTAGGTTATTACTACTTTCATGTCATAATGATATATTTATTTATTGAGGTTCAGCCTAGAATGACAAATGGCAGGTTACTGCTTTGTAAATCCCTGTCTGGACATAATTGGTCACTGACCGTGTTAGCTTAGCGATCTATCTATTCATCGTGTACTTCTCATGTACAATAATCTACATGAATTGCATCAGTCAAGCTTGGCTATGTTATAGCCACTCTACATTCAGGTTTATTCCTCCCACCCTCCCTTATCGGGTTCGCATTAACTTATTGGAGACTATTAGTTTCACCAACAGTTTGAATGCCTGTTTCTGTTGTCGTTTGTTCATTGCTGTGTGAAGGTTCCATGTATATACATGAGGCTCCCTCTGGGAGTCTCGCATGTATAAGGCCAAAAAAAAAAAGTTTTTTGGTTCTCGGGCAATTTTTTTTTCAAATCAATGAGGGAGGGTTTTATTTTTATTTTTTATTTTTTCTGCACATAGTAAGCATGGACAAAGATACCTTCCTCTCTGTCTAGTAATAACCAGAAAGGTAGAGGGAACTGTTATGCATATAAACGCATTTAGTCTTATATAAAAATGACATTGTACTACCAGTGTATGACTGGGATTACCTAACAATATATAATGCCCCTGACATTAACTACTGTTATTGTTGTCTAAAAACTGATACCTCCCCATTCTAATATGTGATCCTGAATTTAGTCCTGTGCCTTTCAATTGTATAAAGTTACAATTAGTGTAAGTTGTTCACAATGACTAATTGTAAGAAGAGCATGAGGATCAGCTAATCATTTTCTTAATTGTAGTCATCTACTTCATGTTGTAAGCCTGCAAGTCACTTTTTAACACATTACATGTTAGAGCTCAATGCACACTATTAAATATTCAACACATATCTGCTATGGACATGTTGATAAAATCAAAACAAAACAAAAACAATTCAATTTTTTTTTTCTCGTAAGTTTTTTTGTCATAACATCAGGCATTGCAATAAAAAGGCCTAATGTGGCCCTTTTTATTCAATGCGGCGGGGGCCTGAGAACCAAAACTTCTTTTTTTTGGCCTAAGAGGATGCATTGGCCACAAGGTTTTTGCTAAAATTTATGGATGCTCCAGTTAAGCTCCAGTTAAGCATAGTAATTTTCCCTTCCATCAAAATAGATCATTTGGTATGGCAGATTTGCACAATTTTACATAATATCATATACCGATTTTATAACATATTGATATATCTTTTTCTTGCAGTTTGTTTTTATGCATGAGTGCTTTGACAGAATTTATGAGGAGCTTGACTCTGAAAAGGAGGTATGATTACATTAGCTGGAAGTCAATCAGTATATCCCATCTAGTCAGACACAGAGCTATAGAGAGATATGGCATGTCTGACATCAAATTCTCTCATAAACGACCAAATTCTCAACACTAATCACTTTATTTTGAATCCTACCCCTTCCCAGTTTTCAACCAACCACACCTCTTAGGGTGATGTGTTCAATTTGAGACTATTAAACTTAAATACTATATATTTTAAAACTAAATTTTGTTGTGGAATATAAACATTTCTGATCAATTTCAACATATTTCCTGAAATGTGCAACTTCTGTTATTTTATTTAGGAAATTTCCTACTTTAGAATTTTTGTACGATGCTAAGAACCATTTTTTAAAAACTCGATACCTATGCAACTGCGATTATGACGTCTGTCTGACCTTTTTTGGTGGAGTTATCCCCCTTTTTCGACTTAGAACATTTTCGCAACATGCAAAATTTTGTCCGAATTTTTATTCCTACATTTTTCAGTCAATAGGTTTAGGATTAGGGTTGTGCACCTGCAATGGGAATCTGTTCTTTTATAATTTTAACTAAATGTTTACTAACATGTGAAACATCGTAGTGTTTTAAAAACACAGGGGGGGGTATCCTTAGTCCCTTTGGGACAGTCACACCTCTAGTTCGTTTTGTGTATGAATCCTGCATAACCCTTTCAGTGCCAAGTCCGATTTTTTGTATCAACCCATATTTCCTTGATAATTTTTCAAATTTATTGATTATAATAATGTGATACATTGATGGAAAGAGCTCTTAGAGCTCTTTCCATCAATGTATCACATTATTATAGATTTCAAAAATGATCAAAGAAATGAGGGTTGATACAAAAATCAGACTTGGCACTGAAAGGGTTAAGCAACACATTTTCCTCCATGTTTCAGGCCGCATCAGACTCAAGGTGACATTAGTCTCCACCACCAATTCATCAGTCCACAACTTGAAAATGTCAGTCACCCACATTGTGAATGACATCTTCAGAAAACAACAGACAGGATGCAGCAAAGTCTTACTGAAGGACAGAAACAGCATCGCACTACAAGACAGAGTTATGTCCCCTCACTACGCTGATCTGACCACCACCACAACATACTAGTGTCTATTTTTGGAAAAGGAAAATTCATAAAAATGGCTTAATTACTTGTCACATATGTCATATCTAATCATGTTTTCTTGTCTTAATTCTGACAAATATAGTTAATTGATAGAGGATCTACAATGAATCCTCAGTTTATAGTGGAATTTACAAAACGAATCCAGTAAATTAGGTCTGGACCAAGCCTTTGGCGAGGTCCAGACCTAATTTACTGGACTCGTTTTGTAAATTCCGCTAAAAACTGGGGTCTCGTTGCAGATGCACATGATCCAAAACCTTGATAAAACATACTTAAATCAACAAATGGGACACAAAACTAACATTGGCTTCTATAAGATATGCGATGGCATTTCACGTAACTAAGCGTTGTTTGCCTGCGTCAAGAAATAGTCCCAGATAAATAAAGACTCTTTGGTGTATTTAATGATGGATATTTATTGACATAACTTTTCAAACTCTTCATTCATTATAGTTTGTTGGAAAAATATTAGAAGCCATAGTATTTTGAGATGTAGCGTACGGAATAACAGACGACAAACGGGAAATCGAAGTCACCTGGCACTTTTTCCTGTTATTAAAACGAATGTTTAATATCACAATTTATAGAATGGGTTTATTGAATGGAATAAGGATATGATCATGTAATTAAAGCTTACACTCAACATTATTACACCATAGAGAACATTATTACACCATAGAGAACATTATTACACCATAGAGAACATTTCCATCAAGTTAAGTTATTTAGGGTTTCAGAAACACATATTTATTTACTTTAATTTATTTTATCAGCACAAGAGTTGTCAGGCGGACTATGTTGCTACTATATCAGTCTGACTAATTTGATCTGATCTGGCTTATTGATCATGGTTAGGTTAGTTCCACAGCTAGCAGTGAAAACGAAAAAAAAAAAGTTGTTCATTTCCATGTTTTGAAAAAGAAATTGTAACATCTGGAATTTGGCAATTGTTGCTCAATACAGTTTTATGATTTCTTACAAATTTTCATTAATTATCAATTGTTATAGGTCTTCACTAATTAAAATTTGACATTTTTTAGTTGAAATAACTAGCAAATTCATATTATTCTGAATATGTTATTATTGCACTCATTTTTATGACACCACAATGATTTTTGACACGCGGAAGAAAGCGCGTTCTCGCACTAATTTCTCTTTACTAAGAACACTAAATAATTATTGTACAAAACTCTGCCTTGCAGTTTGATACACCATATCCATCCAGAGTCTAGAATACTGAGCATCTGATACTACGAAGATGCTCTAAATAATCGACTCCTTAACCACAGCAGAATTATGGTAACTTTTCAGGATTTAGTCCGAAATATGGCTTGTTGCCATTCATCGGAAAGCTCTTACTGAGAGCTTTTCGATGAATGGCAACAAGCCATATTTCCAACTAAATCCTGAAAAATTACCCATAATTCTGCTTTGGTTAAGGAGTTGATTATTTAGCGCATTACTGTATTTCCCCATTGCACATCTCTGCAGAGGTAGAGTCTCAGTCGGATTACCATATAATTGCATCCAACCAGCTAAGACAATCTTTGTTGCTTTGTCAATCTGTGCGGCAAACACAAAATGCCACTGTATAACTCACAACTATAAGTTCAAGCCTGAATAGTGTGTCTAATTTGCAGAATGAGGTTCCCAGAGGGTGAATTTAGTGACACCCTCACGCATGGTGGACTAACATCACCAAATTCACCCTCTGGGAACCTCATTCTGCTTTAGCCTCAACTGCTATGAGAGACCTTGGATCAGATTGGAGTTCCCCAGTTGAAGTTGATGATTTTCACCCATTAGTCACCTCGATTATGCATTTTATCTTCTGTAAATTGGGGGATATAGAAACTTCCCAGAAGGGGGAAAGTAACTAAAAAACAATGTTAATTTGAGACAATATATACTTCCCAGAAGATGAGGCCTAAGCATAACGAGGTTGCCAGAGGGTGAATTTGGTGATGCTTGCCCACCATGTGGGATACCATCACTACCTTCACCCCCTGGGAACCTCAATTCGCAAATGTCAGACACTATTTGAAGTCTTGTCTATGCCATGTATAATTTTATATACATTGTCTCATGACCTTATGGGTGATCGATTCATGTATAATTTGATATACATTGTCTCATGACCTTATGGGTGATCGATTCATGTATAATTTTATATACATTGTCTCATGACCTTATGGGTGATCGATGCATCTCCATCTCATTCTCATTATCAATGTTTGATAACTAAATACCAGCTGATGAGTAGTTACATGATTCCAATTATTTATTGTTCCGATGATAAGTTCAACAAATAACCTTCGGCTGCTTGTTGAACTTATTAGCTGAACATTATTACATGTAAACCTTATAATACTTCTTGGAAGTAATGGGATTCCTTGCTATTTGTTTCAGACTCGGGGGTGGGTGGTACATACAGTAATGCTCTAATTAATCGACCTCTTAACCAAAGCAGAATTATGGGTAACTTTTCAGGATTTAGTCGGAAATATGGCTTGTTGCCATTCATCGGAAAGCTCTCGGGGAGAGCTTTCCGATGAATGGCAACAAGCCATATTTCCGACTAAATCCTGAAAAGTTACCCATAATTCTGCTTTGGTTAAGAGGTCGATTAATTAGAGCATTACTGTAGCTTGTTATATAGTCTGTATCAGACTGTGAATCTAACTATAAGATGCGGCTTCATTGCTGACAAATCTAGTTTCTGAGATTGTTCTCATGACCATCAATGTTGAAGAAGGGCACCTGTATGCCATCTTGTTGTCATTGGATGTTACATCTTTTTGTAATTAGTTCAGGTTTATTCTGCCAAAATCATTGTATATGTGAGAGTAACAGTTTGTTGCTCTATGCCATATATTTGTTGATGAGTTATACTTGAATCTATGCCTCTCTTGCCTGCACATTTCCATCCAGCTCTCCGGTCAATACATAATTCCCCCCCCCCCAACAAGGCTCAGTATAATTATAAATGCATTCACCCAGGTCTCAGCCTAGGGGTCCAGAACAGGGAGACTTGAAGTCTCCCTCCAGGAAATTTAGGGAGACTTCAGGAAATTTAGGGAGACTTCAGGGAGAAGTGGGGAGACTACAAAAAATTGACAATTTTCAAATATCGCTTTATTTTATAACATCTGACAATAAAATTTAAAAACAGATAAAATAAGAAATAAAACTAAAAAAATTTGACTTTATCTGAAATTAGCTTAATTAATTGTTATTATACATTTAAAATTTTTGGAAAAGTTTTGTGTAGCTATCATTTAAGCAAGACAATTATCAAGTTACAGTAGTAGTTAATTTTTTAACTAAATGAAAGTAGTATTATTTCCTAGACTGCAGCTTGGAAGATACGTTTGTACAGTCTGAATCATGATGCATGTAACTTTGTAAGTTTAATTTGGTCACGGCTGTAATGTGGGTGTCCGCTAAAATAAACAATAAGGACTAACTAACAAAGGAGTTGCAAAAGCTTTTATTAATTAATGGCCTCCCTTAATTAATGCCAACATCACTGGTATAATCCGATTAAAGCAATAAACTTGACATTATTTTATTTACGGAAGCGGTCTCTTCAAAAAGTCCGACGCGTTACCGAAACGAACTTCCGAAGCGCCTGGTACATACTCTGATAATGTCGTAATTGTTTTTTATCTGAAAAGCGGGACGGCGGTCTTTTAAGTTAATTTAAACATTATTTGTGACACTCACGATGGTCAGTAACAACACAGATGCGAACATCTCATCGTGTTTTCAGCGTGTCAAAACATTCGTGATTAACATTCATTACCGCAAAGGGAACAAAGGCGACGGAATAACAACACAAAACACAAAACGCCACAATTCATCTATATACGGACATGTCCGGAAAAGAAACTAGAAAAAAAATTAAGAAAGAAAAAAAACAACAATTCCCCCTAAAATTGAAGGCGACTTCAATTTCGCCTTAGAGCGACGATAGGGCGAAGTCAGCGACAGTAAGGCGACAATCTCGCCCGAGTCGCCTTGTGAGCTGAGGCCTGCATTCACCCTATACTATGATTATAGCCTGACCTCGTATATGATCCCGGATAATAGAAATTGCTGTCCGAAAAATAATCTTCATGTAACGAGTTGGTGTGACTTTTTCATGTTCACTGTCCATTGTTTCTTGAAAATTTATTTCTGATGTCTAGGATTATATGTGAGAGCTTTCCGATGAATGGCAACAAGCCATATTTCCGACTAAATCCTGAAAAGTTACCCATAATTCTGTTGTGGTTAAGGAGTCGACTATTTAGTGCATTACTGTAGATGTGATGATGCAAATCAGTCCATGTGCAATGTTAGGCCTCAAAATATGGTACTGGAAATTAGCATAATGTGAATTTAGTGACACTAGTGTCACTCAATTCACATGCTGCTAATTTCCGGCACCATATTTTACCCTCCAGAACTGGCTAGCATCACTAAATTCACCTGCTGGGGGGCCTCATTCTGCATAGGCCTCATCTTCTTGTGAAAGCATCTTTATTATCAAATTAAAAAGTTTTTTAATTTATTCAAAAAGTTTCTTCTTTTTTAGTTTAGATTCTCTATATCCCCAAATTGGTAGATGAAACAATGCACAATTGACGTGTCCAATGGGTGCACATCACCATCTTCACAACATCTGAGAACTTAAATCTGAGTCTAGGTCTCCCTTATGCCATGTAGAATGAGGTCCCCAAAGAATGAATTTTGTGATGCTAGCCTGCTATGTGGGGTAGAGACACTAAATTCACCCTCTGGGGACCTCATTCTGCAAATGTCCAGCACCATATTTTGAGGCCTCTGCAATGTATTCATTGTTACTGTACATCTTATTGTGGAATGGAATGAAAGTAATTTTACAGTAATGCTCTAATTAATCGACTCCTTAACCACAGCAGAATTATGGGTAACTTTTCAGGATTTAGTCGGAAATATGGCTTGTTGCCATTCATTGGAAAGCTCTCGGCGAGAGCTTTCCAATGAATGGCAACAAGCCATATTTCCGACTAAATCCTGAAAAGTTACCCATAATTCTGCTGTGGTCAAGGAGTCGATTAATTAGAGCATTGCTGTAATATAGTGTGCATGGAATTGGAACAATCAGTCCAATGATCCTTCTTTATTCATGGAAGTGTGTCTCTCTTAGGCCAAATATGCTACAGGAAACAATGTACACACCTCAAAAAAAGAAAGTCCCCCCCCCCAATATATCCGGTAATATTTTATGAGATATTGGATGGATTTTGATGAAACTTTCAAGCCTTGAAATAGGGTGTCTGTCATTTGCAGAATGAGGTCCCCAGAGGGTGAATTTAGTGATGCTACCCCGCATAGCAGGCTAGCATCACCAAATTCACCCTCTGGGAACCTCATTCTGCTGAGGTGTAAGCAGAATGAGGTCCCCAGAGGGTGAATTTGGTGATGCTAGCCCACTATGCGGGGTAACATCACTAAATTCACCCTCTGGGGACCTCATTCTGCAAATGACAGACACACTATTTCAAAGCTTGGAAACTTTGTGCAAATGTTTAGTGTTATCTGAGACACAACCTATGTGAGGCACTGTTCTGTGAGTTATGTTATGGCTGGATGAGCACGAATTGAATGGAAGAGGGGTGCTTTTCGAAAGTTGCAAAAACTCTGACGTAGAGTGGACTGTCACTCCAGTGTTCCATTATTTATACAAGTTGTTACTGGCTCTAAATGTGGTCCAAAAGTTACACTGTGAGTCCACGATAACATGCGTGTTATTTTCAGGACACAATGTGCCCGCTGCATGCCCAGGCATGTTCATGTCAGTCTTGTTATAGCAATTCCCTTAAAGTGATGTGAAACACTCCGGCAGGGTGAGCAAATAGAAATGGAGAATAATCTTGCTCAAAGTAGTTATTTTTTCCGAATATTAATCCAAATTGACAACACACATCGTCATTCTTATATATTAATTAAATGCAATGACGCTAGATGGCAAAATCGTTTGCGTTAGTTTATCGCCGATTGTTGCGTCCCGAATTGAGATGTAAATATTTACAATTGAGCGTAGATCAGACGATGTTTTCTATGGAGTGGTATGATCCTTTGAAATTTTTGGTGACGTTAGTAGAATTCTACAATCCCCAGGTTGGCATGGAGTCTGAGAACTAACTTATAAGTTTATCACACTCAATCAAGTCCATAATATGTCTTTAAATTCACTGTGTTTGTTACATAACCACCATTGAATTCCATACCAAATGTAATCTGCCCTGGTCTTATGATTAACCCTTTGGAGAGTATCTGTAACGTCATATACATGACATCATGAGTAGATTTAATGTCAACGTCATAGCAATAATTATTAACAAGTTCGGGTCAAAAGGGTCCAATAATTCATTTTAATTTATGTATTTTTTTTTAACGTGTGTTATCATAATCGATTGCACTTATACATTTGGGACATTATATTAATAAAAATAACTCCTATCCAAATCATTTATAAATCAGATGATTTATTGAAGTTATGTCTACATAAAATAACACTTCCTGAAATGACATATACACATGTATGTCGTTCTACTCCTCAACCGATAGACGACATATATGTCCTTCTACTCGCCAAAGGGTTAACATGATGTTATTTTTAATGTGGTTTGGACTCTAATACTAAACCCACTCCTAGCATTTATGAACCACGGGTCTCCAGCCTAAAAATTGACCCCACTGCCAGTAATACTTACGGATTAAGTATCACTGGGGGTGGGGTAAATTTTTGTACTCAGATCTGTGTTATGAACTAGTAGATCAAGCTCAGGAAATTTCACGTTAGATCATCAAATAATTTAGTTCAATTTATCTCTTTCAAATTAGCACAAAATCAAGCCTGCTCCTTCATGAACTGGTTTCATGCTCGAATCTCCAAATATGCAACTCAACAGAGTTTCATTGTTAATGTTTTTGTTTCCTAAATAAAATCAACAAGCCAGTGAATATGCTGCTTATTTTTTTTTTTTTTTAAAGTATACAGTAATGCCCGAAGCAGATGGCCCTTTAACAACAGAAGAATTATGGGAAATTTTTCAGGATTTAGTTGGAAATATGGCTTGTTGCCATTCATCGGAAAGCTCTCACCTTGAGCTTTCCGATGAATGGCAGCAAGCCATTTTTCCGACTAAATATGAGAAAAATTTCCCATAATTCTGCTGTGGTTTAAAGGTCAATTATTTAAGATATTACTGTACTTTGATATGAGAATTAATAGCATACATTTATCATGCGCTGATTATGTGATAGTGTTGTTATTTATATATTCACTGTAACTAATAATAGATTTGTAAAAATCGTATGCGTTTTTTACTCTAAAACGTCTAATATGATCATATGTATAAACGTAATTTGCACCCGCTTGTTAATGTTCATGGGATTATCAGATGAATTTTTATCTTTAGAAGGATTTGATGATAGACCGTAAAGGGACATAAGAAAATCATATATGTAAATAATCATATATAACGTAAATGTTGGCAGATGTGTCATTTAGTCTGCCAGTGTAATCTGAGTCTCATCCGTCTGGCCATGCATCAATGCAGTCCTATCTGGAGTTTTGCGTTCTGAGGTAGGTTGTGATGTCATGATGTACTCATGCCATGACACCTTTACTGGTTTCCCAAGAAGCAATCTTAAAAGGACTGCGATCTTCCAAACGGAACATATAGTTTCTGTTTGTTGGCCTTGAACTTTGAGATTATTCCATCAATCTTTAAGCGGAAATACCATTAGAAAATAGAAGATAATATCTAAACGTCCAGTAAGGCAGCTAGAATCCTCTTTTGGGGAAAATATATTTTTAATAATTTTATAAAATATGTGAACAAAACATTTCATGCAATTTCACTTTTTGTTAACCAGACCTTTGGTTTAATTTACATTCAAATTTTTAAATATCTTTGGCTTTTGGAGCATGAGGTGCCTACATATGATGAAGTATAGCTAACATTTGGCAGAACAAAGTTTTTAGCTCACCTGAGATGAAGTCTCCGGTGGAGCTATAGTCATCACTCCTCGTCCGTCTGTCTGTCCGTCCATCAACAATTCTTTGAATATCTTCTTCTCCAGATCCATAGGACCGAATAGTTTCATATTTGGTGTGGATGTTCCCTAGGTGACTGGTATTCAGATTTGTTCAAATGAGGTCACTGGCTCAAATAGTTGCGAAAGCAGGGCCATAAGTCTATTCCTCCATAGTAATTCTTAGAATGACTTCTTCTCAAGAACCATTGGGCCGATTTAGCTTATATATGGTATGGAGGGTCCTTGGGTGACTGAGGTTCAGATTTGTTTAAATGGGGACACTGGGTCAAATAGGGGCCGACAAAACAAAACAAACAAAATTTGATTTGAAAACAAAAAATCTTTTCTTTTTTTTTCAAATTAATTTTTTTTATTTTAATTGAGATTAATTTCCTGCTCAATTTGAAAAAAAATAACACCATTATAACATCCACCAGGGTGACTCAACCAAATTTGGTTTAAATCCGTCTGAAATCAAGAACATGCAAACAGCTAGCAGATACTCAGAGCTCTATGAGATATGAGGAAGGTGTCTGCAATCACAGAATGTTTACTTAAAACCATATAGAAGTCACCTTGATTATAAAGTAATAAATGGAATGGCAGTGTTAACAAAATCTGATTGGAATGACAGCTAGTTTGATTAATACCCATAAAATTATCTGCCTGTTCAAGATTTTGTATATAAATGACCCATGGGTTATGATAAACTCCCAAGGGCAAGTGTGAATGATGAATGTCATGAATTCTAATTAGTTTGCTTGACATCATAAAAATAAGAGCATCATCAAAGTAATAATTAAATACTTAGGAAAATGACAGATTTTCCCCACAAAAGGCAAGTTTCCTACAAAAGGCAAGGTTTGTGTGATGGATAAATAAAATATGTAGCTAATGTTGTCACTTAAACTGTCCGCTCTGGAGATTTTGCATCTATTGGATTCAGCATACACCTCTTGCGGAGATAAACAGTTCAAGCGACAGCACTAACTACATGTACATATTCTATATATATTCAATGCATAATGTATAGAGAGTGTTGCTATAGCACGACCTTTCTTATTTATAAATGAAGCATTCCTTTTTTTTTATCTGTACTAATTCTATATTCTGACATGTTTCACCATTTCTGTACTAAATACTCATTGATGCTGATTGATGACAAGTTATCCCTTAGGAAATGTCCGATAATAAGTTTCAACAAATGTCCATAAATACAGTAATTCCCTAAATAATCGACTCCTTAACCACTGCAGAATTATGGGTAACTTTTCAGGATTTAGTCGGAAATATGGCTTGTTCCGACAAGCCATATTTCCGACTAAATCCTGAAAAATTACCCATAATTCTGCAGTGGTTAAGGAGTCTATTATTTAGGGCATTACTGTACATGTAGGACTCCTTCTGTACTTTTATAATCTTTTGTCTGCTTATTTACTTGACATTCCTCCATATGAATAATAGACCATTCCAATGTATATGTTTATAGTGGGAGAATCCATTCAGAGTAGAAAGGGTTAAATTTTGCAGGCATCTGTAGTTCTCATTCTTCTATGAAGGTGTTATACTTTCATAATGAGCTTCAATCCCTACATTGGCAGTTTAACCTTTTCTATACTAAATGGATTCCACCACTCTCTTATAAAAGTGTATAATTAGAATAATCTATTATTATATTCATTGGAGGGATGATCTGGAAAAATGAACAGACAACAGACATTTGAAAAGATAATACAGGTCCAGATGGCCTACTATTAATTTGTGGGAATTGTTCAGACAATAAGTTCAACAAACGACTATATTTAATGCTTTTGGAAGACTATTGAATCAGCCTAGAAGAAGAGTTATGGTCGTTTGTTGAACTTGTTATCTGACTATTTCCTAAGGGATTTAGTATAGAGAAGTTTAAGACACTATTGTTGGATCTTAATTGACCATTGCCACAGGCCTTCATTTCATACGTCGCTATTATGCCCAAAATGTTAACTTATATTTATCAACTGAACAATGAATTTTGATATATTGGATAAAGGTATCAATTTCAGGAAAAAAATATATTATTGTTCCCTTCAATTTGTCTAGCATCACCAGTTTTATCTACTTTTAATGATGTTTAGGATTTATTATTCAACTGTTAATCTAATATATTTTATCATGATGGTCTTAGTTAATTAAACCCACTCCAATTATCTTGAAAAAGACACTGCATCCTTTTTAACACCCATAAATTACTATTTCTATGGCTTCGGGTGTGAACAATATTTTATTTGAGTCGAGGAACCCACCTTTCAAAGCAGAGTTATTAGCTTCAATAGCTCTGAGCTTTACAGGGTGACTTCCTCCACTGAAATCAATTATATTTCACGGCTTCACCCTCAAAGCCAAACAAATAGTAACTTAGGGTTGTTAAATTGGACAGGACTTTCTTCCAGACTTATGTCTACTGACCAAGAAAATGTTCACTTAATTTTTTCTCATGAAAGGTTTATACTGCCTTGGCTGTGTATCCTGTGTCTTGAGATTTTCGCAAAAATATTATTTTGTCATCACTAAAAACCCATTTGAATCATATTAATGAGGAAAGTGTTGTTTTTGTAGATTTTGCAGAGTTATCTATCTTTGAAACATTAACAGACAAGATAACCCTCTTCACATGCATTTTGCTTAAATTGTAAATAGTATTCTTGGAGACTTATCTCATTGTTAAAGATCGATAATCCAATTAAACGCATATAAATTACTATTTATTTGGCTTCGGGGGTAAAAATTATTTGATTCCAGTCGAGGAACCCACCCATAAAAGTTCAGACTGTAATTGTTGGAATCTGATGATATGGGGACCATCGAATTGGGTTGAGTACCTTAAGAAAATCTATTGTTTTAGTGTGTACAAAATTGAGGAATATACAAATCATCCATAGCTATGTATCAACAAACGTCTCAATGGGAATTATTAAATAAAATGCGCGCGGAAAGGCCCAGACCGTTAACTCGTAGGTTAATGTCTCCAGGGTAGATAACTCTGTAAAACCTACAAAATGTTAACCCAGATGTTATTAGAAGATGTTAGCAATCCAGACTGGTGGCCATGGGAAGTGTCTCCCCTCCTGCACCTCTCTGTTAGCAATCCAGACTGGTGGCCATGGGAAGTGTTTCCCATCCTGCACCTCTCTCACAGGGTTAATGGATGAGTTTGTTTTCAGGACAACGACTGACAATACAAGTACAAGAGTCCTATTTATTGGAGGGAAATGTTCAGATAATAAGTTCAACAAATTGCCAATCATCAATTATCCAATTGTCAGGAAACTATATACATGTATGTTGTAGTTGGTTGTTCTAAGCATTAGACTTACTCAAGAACCGGACACATTTCCTGTTTGTCAGTCATTTTGTATTGACAATAAAATATGGTAAACTTAATTTCTCCATGCAGGGAAGCCCCCCCCCCCCCACACACACCGTGAGCCACTAACCTCTTGCTAACACCCTCTTATGTTGATGTGTGATCATGTTGATACTGTTTTGTACAGTTTTGTTTTTGTTGGTCCTGTAAATAATCATGTAAATAGTTCCTTGACCAAGCCTTGAAATAGGGTGTCTGTCATTTACAGAATGAGGTCCCCAGAGGGTGAATTTAGTGATGCTACCCCGCATTGCAGGCTAGCATCACTAAATTCACCCTCTGGGGACCTCATTCTGCAAATGAAAGACACCCTATTTCAAGGCTTGTCCTTGACAATGTGTATATGAAATTACGTGTTATTAATATAACATTGTCTCATCTAACAATGCCTTTGTTTTCTTTCCTTTTGGGTGTGCACGTGACACATGTGTTATATACACAACATGGCAGTTTGCACTCCAAAATACACCTAATAAATTAATTTTACCCAGTATCGAAATAGGTTGATAATTACCTGAACTACCTTTCTACGAGCATTATTTGTCCCAGAAGGGTGAATTAAAGTCATAATTTTTTTTTTTTTAACTTAAACTACACAGTCATCAAGCATACATATTATTTTGCCTTGTATTACTGCTGAAATCAATGAGCCATAAATTAATCCGTCATCATTCACAATTTCACATGATTTGGCTGATTAACCTATTGTCTTATATTCACTGGTAATATAAGGCTGACATCATAAATATGTGCTATATTATGTCGACATTAATATGCATTGTTACAATGACTACATGCTTCCATAATCCAAATGGACAAAGGGAGGATTAACTGTCAAAACAAATTAATAAATTATTTTTTTGGTTTTTTTTTTAATTGTGAACAAAGAATAACAAAAGAGAAAAGACATAATACACGCACTCACTCATGCTCTCGATCCAGGACATGGAAGAGCGGACTCTGTCATGACCTGGCCTACTTTCGTATATACTTTCGGAAATATTTAAAGGCACATATTGTGTTGGGACAATCTTTTTTTTTTACTTTTTTTTTTTAGGCACCGTTCAACTTAACAGCAAGACGAAGCAGTTATATTAGTTTCTACCTTGTCATTTCCTTGACCGAAAATTTGCTTTCTTTATCTAAAATAGTGGTGATAAAAACAATAGACTATTTTGTTTCCTTCAGAATAACTTTGAATGTCCCGTATTAAAACAGCTAAAGTGGTTGATGGTGTGTAATAAGTATTTCAGGTTTGCAGAATCAAAGTTCCAAACTATATGTGCAACTCTAATTATTTTACGTTCAGAGTTTACCATAAACAGTATAATTAGTAATTTAACCATATTGAAACTGTATTGTAAATATTGGTTCGACAGCTATCTGGAAAATACACAACACTCGCTGTTTTTGCTTTTCGGACAGTGTTGTGATGTGTTTAAGTAAGCAGGTATATCTATTGCAGTTATCGTAGAATATGATTGGTCAAAGTAAAATGATCAGTGTAACTAAATTGGATAGATATCTTTCGCTCGGGTATCGGGTAATTCAGTTTGTTGTGTGTGATATTCAGGGTCACTGTTAAAGGTCGGGTGTATTTTTGAGTCTGCAAATATCGGGGTTTCAGTCTATTATTTTATTTTTAAAGCATTTCGAAGTGTCATCCACTGGTTATCGAAGTCATAATTCATGTTACATTTTGCGTTGTATCTCTCGCATTCATATCTAAATTTAATATCGCAAAGGAATGAGCGAAGCGACAGTTGTGTGGGCGTGAATTTTGTCCTGTATATATATTGTTTCATCACTAGCAGGAAGAGGTTACTTTTTGACTTTCTGTATTTGTGATCTATACCGATAATAATATTCTTCTTTGTTAGATCAATGGGGAAACTGGTTGTTTTCTGTCCATATTTCAATTTCCTTTATAAAGGTTTGTACATGGGGACAGTACCAAAAAATATGAGAAATGGTTTCCTGTACATTTTGACATCGATTGCAGAAGTCGTTGACTTTTGTACCGATAATTCGCGTGTTTATTCTGAATTGGAGCCACTGTAATTTTGTATCGGTTGTCGTTTTAAAGGGCATGCTCAAATATTCTTCCCAATTTTCTCGGAAATTTCGGATTCCCATTTTTGACATGAATTTGGCATAATTTTCCCACTATCTAGAACTTTGTAAAATAATTGTCCGCCCTATTTGTCACGGAGTATCGCAGTAAGATTATTAGGTAGGTATGGGCAGGGTATACGGATTAATGGTTGATTAAGAGAACTTGCCAATGACATAATCTGACGTTTTATGTTGCTGATTGTTATGAAATCGACGCGGATGTTGAACTTTGCATATAATGTGTGTGGGGTATGGAATGTATTATCTGATTGGAATAAATAGTTTATAAAAAATATTCCCGCATCTCTCCACGATTTAAAGTTGATTGATGAACCTCCAATTTTTATGTTCGGATTATTCCAGATAGTTGAGGCCATAATAGTAGTATTTGAATTATTTAATCGCATAAATTTACACCATGCACTGAAAACATCTCTCCAGAATGGATTTGCGAACTTGTTTGTTTGCTTTACAATATAACTTGCATGGTACGTGAGAAATAGTTGGTCGTTTAAGAAAGGTGTGGTATTACACAATGAAGCCCACTTTGATTGTTTGCAAATCAAGCGTCGTATCCAGGTAATTTTCATGGCATTATCAAAGTTTTCAACATTAATCATCTTCAAACCTCCGTGCATATGATCGGCACATAATTGTTTTCTTTTTATTCTATCGCGTTTGGAATTCCAAATGAAGTTATATAAACAGGTATTTAGGGCTTTCAAAAAAGTTGTACCTTGACTTGGGAGAGTTAAAATAGGTGTGTCAATTTTGGTAAGATGAGGGATTTGACAACGGTTATTCTACCTAAAGGGGTCAGGAGTCTTGTGTTTCCAAATTTTTGTGGTCTTTTCTATATCTTCGAGTTTATAATTGTAATTTATATTCATGTTTGTTAAATTAGTGTCGAAGTGTATACCTAGAAAATTGAAAGTATTTACAGTGGACAGGTTTAATTCTATAAGAACATGTCGTATTTTATTTGGTGACCCTATCCCTATCCATGCTGCTTGACATTTTTCTGGGTTTATGCGCACCCGATACCCGAGAAAATTCGTCAAGTGTTAAGTACGATTCACGTAGACTGTTTTCAGAACCATCAAGTATGAGCGTCGTGTCGTCCGCATATTGTGTTATTTTGTACTCTGAACCGCCGAGGAAAATCCCTTTAATTGTATTGTTTTGGCGTATCATCAGCCCCAAGACTTCTGCGCAGAGGAGGAAAATATACGGTGATATTGGGTCACCCTGGCGGCAGCCTCTCCCTAACATAAAGCTCTGAGAAATATGACCATTAATCAGAATAGTTGAGCTGGCATTATCGTACAAAATTTGATAGCCATTTCTTTATGGAATCTCCAAAATTAAAAAGATCAAGACATTTTCTTATAAATGACCAGGAAACAGTGTCAAACGCTTTTTCAAAATCGATAAGGAGTAGTAGGCCAGCCAACAAATTAATAATTACCTTATTGCGGTATCTACATTGTGATCATGTTACAGAGTACTTACAACAGCCTCAATGAAAAATTTACAGAACATCGCTTTTTTCCGAATCACATTTTAACCAGGGTCGATTAGCTGTTTGATGAAAGTTTGATTATGACAAAAAGATGGGATTACCATTTTTGACATGAATTTGGCATAATTTTCCCACTATCTAGAACTTTGTAAAATAATTGTCCGCCCTATTTGTCACGGAGTATCGCAGTAAGATTATTAGGTAGGTATGGGCAGGGTATACGGATTAATGGTTGATTAAGAGAACTTGCCAATGACATAATCTGACGTTTTATGTTGCTGATTGTTATGAAATCGACGCGGATGTTGAACTTTGCATATAATGTGTGTGGGGTATGGAATGTATTATCTGATTGGAATAAATAGTTTATAAAAAATATTCCCGCATCTCTCCACGATTTAAAGTTGATTGATGAACCTCCAATTTTTATGTTCGGATTATTCCAGATAGTTGAGGCCATAATAGTAGTATTTGAATTATTTAATCGCATAAATTTACACCATGCACTGAAAACATCTCTCCAGAATGGATTTGCGAACTTGTTTGTTTGCTTTACAATATAACTTGCATGGTACGTGAGAAATAGTTGGTCGTTTAAGAAAGGTGTGGTATTACACAATGAAGCCCACTTTGATTGTTTGCAAATCAAGCGTCGTATCCAGGTAATTTTCATGGCATTATCAAAGTTTTCAACATTAATCATCTTCAAACCTCCGTGCATATGATCGGCACATAATTGTTTTCTTTTTATTCTATCGCGTTTGGAATTCCAAATGAAGTTATATAAACAGGTATTTAGGGCTTTCAAAAAAGTTGTACCTTGACTTGGGAGAGTTAAAATAGGTGTGTCAATTTTGGTAAGATGAGGGATTTGACAACGGTTATTCTACCTAAAGGGGTCAGGAGTCTTGTGTTTCCAAATTTTTGTGGTCTTTTCTATATCTTCGAGTTTATAATTGTAATTTATATTCATGTTTGTTAAATTAGTGTCGAAGTGTATACCTAGAAAATTGAAAGTATTTACAGTGGACAGGTTTAATTCTATAAGAACATGTCGTATTTTATTTGGTGACCCTATCCCTATCCATGCTGCTTGACATTTTTCTGGGTTTATGCGCACCCGATACCCGAGAAAATTCGTCAAGTGTTAAGTACGATTCACGTAGACTGTTTTCAGAACCATCAAGTATGAGCGTCGTGTCGTCCGCATATTGTGTTATTTTGTACTCTGAACCGCCGAGGAAAATCCCTTTAATTGTATTGTTTTGGCGTATCATCAGCCCCAAGACTTCTGCGCAGAGGAGGAAAATATACGGTGATATTGGGTCACCCTGGCGGCAGCCTCTCCCTAACATAAAGCTCTGAGAAATATGACCATTAATCAGAATAGTTGAGCTGGCATTATCGTACAAAATTTGATAGCCATTTCTTTATGGAATCTCCAAAATTAAAAAGATCAAGACATTTTCTTATAAATGACCAGGAAACAGTGTCAAACGCTTTTTCAAAATCGATAAGGAGTAGTAGGCCAGCCAACAAATTAATAATTACCTTATTGCGGTATCTACATTGTGATCATGTTACAGAGTACTTACAACAGCCTCAATGAAAAATTTACAGAACATCGCTTTTTTCCGAATCACATTTTAACCAGGGTCGATTAGCTGTTTGATGAAAGTTTGATTATGACAAAAAGATGGGATTACCATTTTGTGAACACTAAAGAAGATTACATATAACTGTCAACATAACACTGCTGACTGCTACATGTAAATTGATAGATTTCTTGTTTTGGTTTCCCATTGTATCGTCTGTAATTCGGCACACGTAACGAATAACCCACGTTTTATAATGTTCTATGACTAGATAGTTCACATCCCATAATTGAAAACTCACTTGCCAATTTTTTGCCAAATGAAAATATTTTTGCCGTTGGCAAATTGGGCAAGCAGCAAAGCGAACCCTGAATCCGGATGTCGACACTATGTTTACCATAATATGGTATTGGTAAACATAAATGCTCCACACACTGCTTTCACTTCATATTTTAGTCATCAAAATTATGCAGTACCATAAACATACCTGAGCAGTATGTGTGCCTTTAAAGGGGTACTGTACACTAAATCCGGCCATTTATGGGACCATCTGTTTTTATACTCAACAGAATATATATCAACAAAAGAATGAATTTGAGCAAGCCTGGAAATAGTGTCTGTCATTTGCAGAATGAGGTTCCCAGAGGGTTAATTTAGTGATGCTACCCCACATAGTGGGCTACCATCACCAAATTCACCCTCTGGGAATCTCATTCTGCTTAGGTGTAAGCAGAATGAGGTCCCCAGAGGGTGAATTTGGTGATGCTAGCCCGCTATGCGGGATAGCATCACTAAATTTACCCTCAGGGGATCTCATTCTGCAAATGACAGGCACACTATTTCAAAGCTTCTGACTCGGAACCATGGATTACTGAAAAATACACTTATGTGCTTTATGAAAGATGCAAACAACATGGTAATTATAGTGAAAATGAATTTATGGTCCTCCATTTATTCATTTTCATTATAATTACCAACTGTTGTAAATTTAGACCAATGTTACGGTCCCCAACCCCTGAAACTCCAGTTGTGCCACATCCCTGTTCACCAATATTTCCATGTGACACACAAAAACAGATATTTTGATGAAAGTTTTATATTTTCAATATTTTAAGATAAAATGAAATATAAAAATATGCAAAACAAAAACATTTATTATAATCGTATTCTATTACGCTAGTCCAAATCGCTTCTGATACAAATTTCAACAATACATAATTTTGCTACCCCTAGCCTGGTGTGGAAAACTAAAATCGAACTCCCTCTATGATCTGTCTGAAGACCCATGACAGTATCATCTCAGAAGCAATTTAGACCATAATTAACCCTTTGATGAGGTCAGGCACATCCTGAATTCCACTATTATAGTGGTTTATGACCATCAGCATTTTGTGAATTTGATAAAAGAGGGTAAATCCAAAAACATATTCCGCACAAATTATTGAAAATCAGTGTCCTACTAATTTGGTATTATACATATATTTTGTCCAGCAGAATGATTAATCATGATGGCACATGATAAGCAACTCAATTAGCAATCAATTAGTTTAAATGTTGTTATGAAGGAGCAATCATGAGTCATCCTGTTATTGTCATTTAGAGGCATACATTAGTAATATTATTGAATAACAAAGCTGGCGCAAAAGATTGCACAATAAATTTTATTGGAAGATTGTTCATTCGCTGTGATATTGTTAAAGGGGTACTGTACCCCAATTTCAATAAATTCCAGGTGACAATAGCGATCTAATATGAATATTATATTATAAAATAACTAATTTGAGTCGACGATGTCTACTGAAAACGTTCCGGTTAACAGGCTATCGTAAAAGTAAAATTGAATTATTTAATATAAATTCATTTATGGCTGGAGTCATAAAATGGAGAATTATGCCATTACGAGTTACCGTTCTTGAAATCGCATCTGACATGATCTGTTGCGTGTCTTTTATCGACGGCCGTTCACGAACATTATTGGGTTGCAAACAAAACATGTTACCCGCAAAAGAAGGCCTGTTATAACCGATTCGGAAAAAGGGAGAAAGAAACAAGAGTCATAAAGCGTCAAGTATTTCATAGGGAGTGAGATTGTTCGATGGAAGAGTTTTAATGCATCAGTCGAAGCTGTGAGCAATGAACTTCCGGTTCTTCCTGCGACATGCGTCTTCTCCGGTGAAGGTCAAAAATATGGTGCGTAGTTTGAAATCGTAATATTTTTCTTTCCAAGATCAACATTTTCTTCGCTAAATTAGGTTTATACGAAACTCATATAACACGAACACAATCTAACTTGAAAGTTATTTCAATGGGAGTAAAAAAAAAATCGCCTATGTTTGTGTACAGTACCCCTTTAAGAGTGAAATTTGGCTGTTCAATGATATGCGCCGTCTTCTATTCCCGATGCAAATACAGGAAACATGAATATGTTATGGTCACATACCACTATAATGGTGGAATTCAGGATGTGCCTGACCTGTTATAAAAGTATACACTGGATTTGTTCATCATTCCTCTGTAGGAATGTCCAGATCACATAAGTGAAATGTGAGTTGAACATATTACCTGAAAATCCCTACAAATGATTCAATGGGAATTGAGTAACACCCATCCATGAGTATTCAGTTGTAAAAGGGTTAAGGAGCAGGCCCGGCTAGAACATTTGTGATGAGTTAAATGTACGGAAGTCATTTGCGATCGGAAAAGCTTGAAATTTACACCAAGTTTTCTGACAACAAGGATTCTGACAGTGTACAATACTCATTGTGGCCCAAAACCAGCTGGGCCTACCAATTTATGCTTACTTGATACATATATAATATGACACATTAATGAGTTTGGAAGTTAGTTGTATGAAAAGTACTCAACACTTTGAACCAGAGTAGCCTCCGACTTTCCAGTAGACGGAAAATTAATTGTACCATTAAAGGTACCTGACGTTTTTTTTTTTAAGTCTGTAAAACAACTAACATCCACAATTACATGTAAAAATATAACATTTCGTTCTTATTTTAATTATTAATAACTTTCCAATAACGAGATTTCACATATTGAAACCATTTCTATGTATACATTTCTGTTACAGTGGCAATACCAATCAAAGTACAATTAGACACCAAAATTTAATCAAAACTTGACGGTAAACATTGGAAAATATTCTGAACATCACATGTAGACCAGTTACTTACCAGACTTACTATGCGATCAGCGATGTCTGTTGATAAATCACTGCAACATTTTTGTTTACATAACAATGGTTTCAACACATGCAATTTTGTTATTGGAGAACTATCAGTAATGAATATAAGGGCCAATCCACACTGGGCGCGAGCGCGTGATTTTTGTGGCCGTTTTCTGTTGTCCGTGGCTGTTCAAAGCAGGCAATTTTTATATTCACACCGAAAGCGACTGGATAGCTTCGTTGCGCGCAATGGTTTGGGTAGATAATCGTTTGAGTGCATCATTTACAGGCAGGTCACAAATACAATGTATATGGACATTTTAATCAGAATTTGCTAAACATGTACATGTAACAGTTTTTTAAACTGATTTAATTATAGTATGCCAAGTGGAATGGTGCAAAGGCTTCCTAAATTCTCATAGCAATTGTGTTTAATTGAATTTCATTCAATAATTCCAGTTTGTGAGTTTTTTTTATGGGGGGAAATTGAGGGCAAAGTGACCTCACAAGCTTGGAATGGATTGGGGCCAAAAATTAACCAGACGCTCATGTGATTACGTCGATCACTTGCCAGGCATTAGGAGGAATACGCGCGTATAATTATCCTATTTGACAGCGACCCAATTATCCCGCTGGTTTGCCGCAAGGCGAGAAATCGACGAAGCATAAAATCACTGCTGTGATCACCTCGTGGTCAGCGATTCAGTCGCTTGCATTGTGAATATAAAAATCAACTGCTTTGAACTGCTACAGACGACAGAAACGGCTGATATAATCGTGTGCTCGTGTTCGGTGTGGATTGACTTTTAGAATAAAGTTTATCTATTTCTCCATGTTCTTAATGGTGATGTTTATACAGACTTTTATATTTTTTCCATGGATCCCTTTAACCCTGAATTTATATGAATTGCAATTAGATGTGATCCACTGCGGAATAATCAGTGTTGGGGAGGTTTAGATTGTAAAATGGCAAACTTCAAACTTGGGTTGCTATTAACCCTTCCATGACTGGAGCTTCCTGAAATTTTTCGAAAACCCTGTGCCAATGCATTCTCTTATAAATGTGAGTCTCCCATATGGAGCCTCGCATATGTAAGAGAATGCATTGGCCTAACAATATTTACCTTGATCTTGTAAGCCAGTGCATTCTCTTATATATGCAAGGCTCCCTATGGGAGACTCGCATATATAAGAGAATGCACTGGCACAGGATCTTTAATGCTCCACCATGGCTGCTCCCATTGTGAAAGGGTTAAATAGCTACTGGCATTCAGCTGATCCATGTGATCATCAGACGTTCCCATTTTGTAGAAACTGGTTTAGATCATTCAGAGTCCATTCAGCAACTTCAAACTTGTAGCAAGGGCGATAACATAATCCATGTATAGGCGGCATACTGTTGCCATGTGGTACGTTAAAGTGATGTGAAACACTCCAGTAGGGTGGTCAAATAGAAATGGAGAGTAGATATTTTTAGGAATATTTCAGCGAGAGCCAAGACTCTCGGTATAAACCACCTGCAAATAGTGTGTCTGACATTTGCAGAATGAGGTCCCCAGAAGGTGAATTTAGTGACGCTATTCCACATGGCAGGCTAGCATCACCAAACACACTGCTCTGGGAGACGTAGGATCAAATTGATCAAGTCTGCAAATAGTATGTCTGTCATTTGCAAGATGAGGTTGATTGATTGATTGATTGATTGTTTATTTTGTACAATATTTACAAACATAACGCTGACAGTGAAATATACAGAAATAAACATGATTATATTGTACAGGTTCCCAGGGGGTGAATTTGGTGATGCTACCCATCATGGTGGGGTAGCGTCACTAAATTCACCCTCTGGGGAACTCATTCTGCAAATGACAAACACACTATTTGCAGGCTTACAGAACACGAGCGCTCATTCTGGTTCATCTTTCAGAGTGAACATTTTTTGGTGAATATGTCATGGTTAGTCTGAGTCCTCCTCATCACCATAGTCCTCCGTATATGCCCTTGGTGCAACTGAAATAGAAAGAAACCAGTTATTAATAGAATTTAAAATTTATTGTACCTACATCCAGTTGTAACTAGCAATCTGATTGGCTACAATGCCACGTTGAAATCACCATGTCCCCTGTAATCCTTGCCAGTGTGGTATACGAGAACATGCATGAAACATCAGGGGTATATGAATGATCCTTGAACTGGCAGTTTCCACCCATCGTGACGTTGCTCTCGCGCGCCGAATTTGACATCACCTGACGCTGATTCCTTAGGTCGGCTACTGAATTATTCTTATTGGTGTGAATTAATCAGAGATCCTATGAAAAACACACTTAAATTAAGATGACATGGCTATTGTTGTGGGGACAAAATTGTTATAACTGGCAACATCATGGGGTACATGGAGATTTATTACCTGGATGTCTCGGAGCCAAGGGGTTCAAAATGACATCCAGTATTAAATCTCCATGTACCCTCGATATTGCCAAAGATAACTAATAATGTTTACATAGTCGAAAGTGTGTAAGTAATAACCTCTAAATACCAAGTTTAGACATCAAGTCAATAAGGGTGTAAATGCAACTTCCTAAAGCAGGAAATTTGGCTGTTGATAGCTTCCATTGTTCCTCACAGTCTTCAATAACAGTATAATAATAATAATGGTATAACAAATTTAAGATCGTACCTTATGGAGAGAAAATTCCTAACAAATTCATTGAATATTGTCACGAGTTTCTGGCGCAAAACAAATAACATACAACATATTCCAAGAAGGATTTTTCGAGCCAACAAACTACCTATGATCAAATTGATTATGGTGTTAAATTGATGTGAAGCATGAACAAAATAACAAACAATCATGCCAAAATAATTTATCTTCATAAATTTGATGTCCAAAAATTCAGAAAACCAGCATCATTGTTATTAACCCTTTCAGTGCCAAGTCCGATTTTTGTATCAACCCATATTTCCTTGATCATTTTTCAAATTTATTGATTATAATAATGTGATACATTGATGGAAAGAACTCTCAGAGCTATTTCCATCAATGTATCACATTATTATAATCAATAAATTTGAAAAATGATCAAGGAAATATGTGTTCATACAAAAATCGGACTTGGCACTGAAAGGGTTAAAGAATTACACACACTGACTGTGTTATTGATGCCATCATTACCGTAATGTTTATGCCCAATAACGTGTCCCAAACAGACCTGTTTACTTTCCCGATTTCGGCGCAAGTCTCCCGATTTTGTGTCATTTCTCCTGTGCTCCCGATCGGGAAACGAAATCTCCCGATTTAAAAGATAAAACCAAAAATTAGCCGACGGCTGTATCAAGCGATAAGCCATGCATGCTATAGTGTTACAAATGCCATAGTAGACTTATACCCATTATTCCGATGGATATTAGACTTATTTGGTCCTGGAATAAGCCCATAGTATAGTTAATACAAATATTTTAACGATTATAATGTGCGCGAAGCGCACGGAGAGGCCGCCGCTGAATAAAGGGTATTGCCTGAAGGCAAACAATGACACAATGTTGACACAACGTCGACTCTCTTTTGTTTAACAGCGTTGAATAAGTAAATGCGGTCTTCAATGTCCAGACAAGGATTATAATATATCAAACAAGAAGCCTTCCTTTTTGGCCACACATAATAAAGTGTTGGTTTCTGCTCGTCCCGACCGGCTGCTTTAAAACCACCGACTCAAATTATTATATTGCCGATTTAAACTTTTTGTTTGTTTTTGTGTCGGTGAAAGTTCCGTTTCCGTCTTTGTTCTATTCCGGGTTTTGTATACGCAATAACAGAACACGAATCGAGCAGACCTCAAACAATTCTGTCAATGCGTACTCTCTTTAAATTCACCGATGTTACCTGATATTACTGAATATATTTGGTGACAAAATTATCCGAGAGCACCATTTTATAGTGTGCAAATATAGTTTTAATCGTTGTATTGCCTTGTTCGAAATAAAACGTGATCCATAACCGGAAAATCGTAATTTTATTACCAATGATTCAGTGATTTTAGAGACACTTGGTGTTAATTATGGCAGATGCAAAGCAAATGCAACAAAGACATCTAAATTAAAAATATGAAGTTTTTTCCATGATACTGACATTGAAAAAAATCTCCCTATTTTTCACTAAATCTCCCTATTTCTGAGGACAAATCTCCCTATTTCCCATTTTGAAAGTAAACAGGTCTGGTCCCAAATAAGATTGTAAATATTTACATTTGGCGTAATTAAACTGTTGTGTTCTCTGAAATGGTAGTCAATGTGGTTGGAATTTTCGACAATCTTAGTTCTTCCAATGGGGTTAGTGTTTTGATAGTAACTGATGGGTTTTATTCAATGAAATAAGTCCACAATATGTTTTTAATAACTAAATTATTACAAATTTGTTAAAACTAGTTTGGTGTAGCGAAGCGCCACTTGTTGAAATAGTATGTTTTATATTGTAAGTTTTAGGCCTTAGATTTGTTTTTAATTACATTAATATTCTCATAATAGACTTTAAGTGTCATTAATATCTAATTTATGGTATTTCATCAATAAATTAGCATGTTTGTGATAATCACACATATTAATAATTAGTAGTAGTCAGCTACAGGTAAATTGGGTCGCAATCAGCATGATGTCATCGATCTGAAATCTTGTTGTAGCTTAGCTTTCATGTAGTTTGAAGTCACTGTGACATGCTCTTTAGCTGATCATTATTGGATACTTTTGGAAATGTTTTTCCTGTGATTTATGTATTTGAATACTTGTATTCTGACCACATAAACTTGATATATTTGCAACTTTGTCTTCATTTGTACCCATTTGTGGTGAGAATAATTTTATCAGTATATCGTGGCTATGGTATTACAGCCAAGAACGCAGTGTGAATTTAAAGATTTGAGACTAAAGAAACACAGTTAAATACCTTATATCAAGGCAAAGATTCGTAACACTTAGGGTTGGGATATCAGGCGACTCTACCAAAACATTTATCGCCATATCCATTTATACATTTATGAAGAGTCTCATCACAAATACAGTAATGCTCTAATTAATCGACTGCTTAACCACAGCAGAATTTTGGGTAACTTTTCAGGATTTAGTCGGAAATATGGCTTGTAGCCATTCATTGGAAAGCTCTCCCCGAGAGCTTTCTGATGAATGGCAACAAGCCATATTTCCGAATAAATCCTGAAAAGTTACCCATAATTCTGCTGTGGTTGGTTAAGCAGTCAATTAATTAGAGCAAAAAATGCTGTGGTAACCCCTAACACCAACACTTTACCCTTCCATGACTGCAGCTTCCTGAAATTTTGTGAAAACCCTGTGCCAATGCATTCTCTTATATATGCAAGTCTCCCATAGATAAGATAATACATTGGCCCAGGGTTGGGGTGATTACATGCAAATATAATCGATTACGAAAACAATTACTTTTGATTTACATAATTACGATTATTGATTACAATTACTTTAGTAAATGTAATCGATTCCTTTTTTATTACATCTGATTACAATTGTTAGTTTCAAACCATTTTAATCGCATAGGAATAAATAATGAAATAAATCAAATTAAAATATCAAATTTGATTGAATAAAAACATCACTACATAACAAGGAAACAAGAAATGACTGAAACAATAGAAAGAAGCAAGCAATAAACACATGATTGGCCTAACAATATTTACCTTGACCTTGTAAGCCAATGGATTCTCTTATATATTTGCGAGGCTCCCTCTGGGAGACTCACATATATAATAGAATGCACTGGCACAGGATCTTTTACTCTGCACCAGCACAGCTCCCGTCATGGTTAACATCGAAACATCAACAAAAAGCCTAATATTACCTGATTGTAGGATGAATGCCTTGGACTCTGGGTCTTTAACAAGATCTAAAGGTTTCTTCTTATCATTGTTGGCCATGTCCACCCGAGCACCTGAAGAAACGAGAAGGTACAAATTATATGTGCTCATTAGTTTCAGTAAACAGTTTAGATATTCCGTGAACCTAACACAAATACCGGAGATTAGGAATGCCAAAAAACTGTTCCCGCCCAGACACACGATAAACTTCAACACGTGAAGGTCAATATCCCCCAACAAAAATTAGGCTACCTTTATACAAAGCCACCATGAATGAAGTGAACACAATATCTGTGTTGTCATAAAGTCGCACATACTAACCCATATATCGAGACCAACACTCGCCACCAGTGAAACACAGAATATAACTGGATGTTCCTACATTATATCCCGAGGACAAGAACAGGTCAGAATACTTATGGTGAATAATATTAATACTTTTTAGATATTCTGTTGTTGTGATTTTTGTGGCTACCCTTTCTACACTAAATATTCATTGATGAGTAAATCCCTTAGGAAATGTTCAGATAATATGTTCAACAATCAGTATTGTTGAACTTATTATCTGAACATTTCCCACTAATGAATAGCAATCCTACTGTACTTATATTACCCTTCGACTGCCTGTCTTCTACTTAAATTTCCTGCACATCCCTAAAAGCAATAATAGACTATTCCAATGTACACTCTTATTACTGAATGGGAGAATCCATTTAGTATAGAAAGTGAAGTGAAACACTCTGCTGGGGTGTTCAAAAGTGCATTGCAAATAACTTACTTAACCTCTTGGCTGCTACATGTAGGCGATAAGTCCGTACTGAGTACGGATGTAATATATCACGCCGTGTGCTATACAGTAATGCCCTAAATAATCTCTCAGTGAGAGCTTTCCGATGAATGGCAACAAGCCATATTTCCGACTAAATCCTTAAGAGTTACCCATAATTCTGCTGTAGTTAAGGAGTCGATTATTTATGGCATTACTCTTCATCAGTACTAGTATGGACGTAATAATTCACTCTGTGTGCTATACATCTGTGTTGAGTATGGATCTACTTCAGCACATTAGTGGTCGCTCATTATTTGTAACTGGAACTAAGAAGTTAGTGCATTGAAAACATTGTATCTCGATGTTTGAAACAGTGTTTTAGGATTGTTAATGATAATAGCCTTTCAACAAAAGTCAGTTTTATGTATTATGGTTTTCAGGATATTCCCCATTATATTTTTCTACTTAAAATTGGGCAGAACATCATTTAGCAGTGAAGAGGTTAAAACAGGTTATTTTGATAAATTATGTATCAATAATGGCTGCGCACGTCATTCATTTATATACAAGCCTTGAAATAGTGTGCCTGTCATTTGCAGAATGAGGTCCCCAGAGTGTGAATTTAGTGATGCTACCCCGCATAGCGGGCTAGCATCACCAAATTCACCCTCTGGGAACCTCATTCTGCCGAGGTGTAAGCAGAATGAGGTCCCCAGAGGGTGAATTTGGTGATCCTAGCCCGCTATGTGGGGTAGCATCACTAAATTCACCCTCTGGGGACCTCATTCTGCAAATGACAGACACACTATTTCAAGGCTTGATGGTGGGATCTTTCTTGTTTCTTTACCAGTGATTAATTCGGGATGGCAACAATAGTTGAATGTTATGGTCCCCGAAAGTAAGCCTTTCGCACTGCAACTTGCCAAATTTGCCAGTGGCAAAAAATAAATTAATTTGGCAAAAAACAAATTAATAAGGGCAAAATTGTTGGCAAGTGGGTTTTTATTTTGGCTGTCTAGTCATACAACATCATTGGAAGTGTGTCGACTTACAGATAATACAAAGGGAAACCTGATCAAGAAATCTATTAACTATCATCGTCAGTAGTTATACGTAAACTTCTTTAGTTTTCACAAAACGTCAATCCCTTCTTTCTGTCAAAATCAAACATTTATCAAACAGCTAATTGACCATTGTTAAAATATTAGTCGGGGATAAACTAACCTTTTTCTAACAGCATTCTAACGGCCTCTGAGTGACTAACCTTTTTCTAGCAGCATTCTAACGGCCTCTGAGTGACCTTTCCATGCCGCTGAATGTAGTGGAGTATCCCCGAGTTTGTTCTGCGAAATAACATATAGAGGATCACAAACAAGTTCCTATGTGATATATCTACAAATTTTTAGAAAACTACCCCGTCATCGAGCTTCCTATTAATTCACATGGACATTCGGAAATTCTATAATTCAGGTTGCAGCAGTAAGAACAAAGTTGAGTTACAGTAATGCTCTAAGTAATTGACTTCTTAACCACAGCAGAATTATGGGTAACTTTTCAGGATTTAGTCGGAAATATGGCTTGTTGCCATTCATCGGAAAGCTCTCGGAAATATGGCTTGTTGCCATTCATCTCCGAGAGCTTTCCGTTGAATGGCAACAAGCCATATATTTCCGACTAAATCCTGAAAAGTTACCCATAATTCTGCTGTGGTTAAGAAGTCAATTACTTAGAGCATTACTGTATTTCTCCTTTGATGGGTGCCCAAAAATGTATGTTTGCTCACTTAAATTGTCAATTTGTTTGGGATGGGCTGCCTTTGTTGTAGGTTATAATTTAGAAATAACATTTACCAAGTTATGATCATTTCCTCAAGAATATAGTATAATATCTTATTCATATCATCATTATGCTATACTATTAGTATATTCAATATACTAATAGTCTAGCATAATGATGATATGAATAAGATATTATTCATAAAACATGCTTTGCATCAATGAAAATGCAGGTCGAGTATTGTTCAGTTTTCTCGCAAAAAGCGCAGTGAATTGTTTGTAAGCAGAGTCACGATATTGAGTCATTTCCTTATTTAGGTTTGGACGCATTATATGTTGGTTGTAAAACCCCTAATTTCGTACGTCTACAACTTACAACTCACAAACTATCATAGTAAATTTCTTATTTGGTGTGTATCACCACATATAGGTTAGGAGAAAATACTAACTGGATTGAAATATATTCATCTCTTTGCAAGAACAATTATATTATGTATATGTAGGCATTTTCCGTCTGATCATTTCCCAATCAGTACCGTTAATTATTTGATTTTGAACTGACAGCGGGTTGAATGGGTCGATTAAAATTAAATTTGGTGTGATTTGAATGTGATTCTTGATGGCACCAATAATATTATCTTGGCCTTCCACACCGCAACAGAACATTTTTATTGGACCATTGGGTAGTTCCGAGTGTTTGTCTATAAACAAATGGTTCTGTAACGTTTTTGATGTTTGTTTACATAACAAAGCTTACAAAACATGACAATAACATGTAATGTATGTGATATTTATGATTTATATAAGAACAAGATCTGTTTATTATATAATATTCTTTCCGTTTTATGGCAGTTTTAGTAGATGTGACTACTTTAACAGCTATACCCACCATGAACGCCGCTGTATCTTTAATGTAGCATAGAGATGGCATATACAAATGTATTCACATTGAGAGACATGACATATTTTTGAAAAATACTAAATTTTACTGAAATAAAAGGTCAGCCGACCACAGTGTCCACCGAAAACGTGGCAAGTCGATGTCGCTTTGTTAAAGAAATTATTTTTTTTGTTGAAATTTTCTAAGTCGAAAAGGGTTAATAACTTCGTAAAAAAAAAAAAATTCCGTCATCTATATACATGTTGCACATCTCCAATATATGGGTAACAATACTCTGAAGTTTCAAATATCTAAGATCAAAACTGTTGGAGGAGTTGATTACACCATGAAAGTACCCTCATACAGAAAATTATAAAAGATGTTGAAAATTTCTAAGTCGAAAGGGTTAATAACCCTGTCAAAAAATAATTTTTCCGTCATCCATATACATGTTGCACATCTTCAATATATGAGCAACAATATTCTGAAGTTTCAAATCTCTAGGATGAAAACTGTAGGAGGAGTTGATTACACCATGAAGGTACTCAAAAGTGTGAAGGACGGACGAACGGACGGCTCGACAAACGGGGGACAAATAAGACCGTATGAGTGAAGAATATATTGATCTTCATATAAAATCCCACAATCAACAAAACATCTTTAAACAAGAGGTGTGCACTCGAGTGCTACCATACCCCCACCGTGGCAAATTCAACCCGCATTATCCGTAAACCCAACAAAAAAGATTTTTAACTTTAAAGAAAAATTCGGACTAATAATATCGATATGATGTCACAAGAAGCTTGTACAGAAAAAATTATTCAAATTGGTTCATATTTTTTACAGTTATTAAGTCGGACAAAACTTATCTTTCTAAGTCAAAATAAGTCGAAAATGGAGTGTAATATTACGAAAAACAGTCTGAGCCAATCCCTAGCTGCATCATGTAGAGAAGGTATTGTGAGAAGCATGTATACCAAAAATTATTGAAATCGGTTGTTAAAGTTATTAAGTCGGACAGAATTTTATAAGTCAAAATAAGTCGAAAATGAGGCGTAACTTAAAAAAAAAAGTCGGACCGAACCACAATTAGCATCATGCGGAGAGGCAATCCTAAGGAGATTGCATACAAAAAATTATTGAAATCGGTTCATAGTTGTTCGAGTTATGAGATCGGACAGACAGCTCGACGGACGGACGGACGGTGCCACGGAGGGAGAATGCGTGACGGACGGACGGACGGAGTCAATCCAGTATACCCCCCATTTTCTTCGAAAGTGGGGGTATAAATATGTCTCAAACCAATAAGCTTTAAAGATGGACTATCTCTTCCTAAATTTATAAAGTCTCCTAGGTATCAATTAACACCTGTCTGGAAACGCTTCTGTCAATTAATATTGATTTTATATTGATATTTTTTTATATAATGCAATAATCAAGTGGGAAATTTGTTTGTTAATATTTTTAGAACAGACTTTCATGTAGTGTTCATGTGATCTCAGATATAGAGTTCTCCCACTTACTATGATCCGCGTCCCGTAACATGTCCCAATTTGATTGTATTTATTATACCAGAAAATTCAAAATAAAATCAATATTTTTTATAGAAGCATTTCCGGACGGGGGTCTTTGATTTATATTTAAATTATTTTATACCCAGAAAACTTAATAAAACTTGTTATAGGAAGAATTAGACCATCTTTAAAGTTATACACAACATAAAATCATTAAATATGTCTTAAAACAGCAATTAATATAACAGGGAAAATTTTGTCCAACAATATACTGGTATGTGTTTTCAGACTTGGGTTTTCAACAATGCAACCAGAGGAAGAAATTCCACTATATTATGTCTACCTGTTCGTTTATGGAGCAGTTTTGAACTGCTAATAAAGCTGCCAAGCATTCTATGTGGCCACCATGAGCTGCCCAATGAACTGCCGTGGATCCAGATTTATCAAGTCCGTTCACAGAAACCTGAAAGCATGGACAGCAAAAATCATGCTCCTGGTAAAATTTTAGAACTTTCTATCCTTTCTCAGTCATGAACCATGTGGTTTCTGGCTTTTGTCTACATGTCTTGTTACCAGGACTGCATGGACCATAATCATGAAGCCATACACGTTTAAACATGTCCCATTTGAATTTACACAAGGAATATATGAAATATTATCTTTACTTGCAATCGGCATCAATCATGAAAACATGGCAAGAAGAACATAGCTCTCAAAATATATGGTCTTTCTTTTAAATATGCACCCACATTGATGAGTCATGGATATTCGAAAAAACTGGTGTTCAAAGTTACCCCCACATTTTGGGTAACATTTTTCAAACTGATATGAGGAGTATTTCTCAAAGTAATGACATTGCTTAAACATCTTGCGCCAAATCATAAGCATAAAGCTATGAATGTGATTCATTTGTATTGTTTGCGAGCTGTTTGAGTAGTGTGACCAATTACCTAAAGCATATGATAGCTGAGATCGGTAAAGTCCTACATACAACAATCACAATAAAACAATTGTTATTTTTTCAGATTTTGCTTGTAATAGTTTTGTATTTGAAATACTGTCATCTTGTCGAAAATTTAAAATAAATACACATGTTCTCAGGCAATTACATACGTGAAATTGAATGACAAGACGGATGCTTTTTATTTAAATTTTTTCAAAGAACTCAGGAAATGAATGGTAAATTTTATGGTAAAAAATTATACATTTTCGAAGCATTATACAGAATCTATTCACCGATGCCTTTTGAATATTATGGCTTCAAAACAAACCTATCTCATTCTGATTGATACATGGCCATTTTGGTAAGAAATAAGAATTTGTTTATGCTCATGGAAGCAAGCAATGAACATCCATACTGAGTCTGCTTCCCTTGAAATTGACATTTTTCTTCTACAGTATTTCTTTAGGTCTACAGTAATGCTCTAAAGAATCGACTCCTTAACCACAGCAAAAGTATGGGTAACTTTTCAGGATTTAGTTGAAAATATGGCTTGTTGCCATTCATTGGAAAGCTCTCACTGAGAGCTTTCCCATGAATGGCAACAAGCCATATTACCGACTAAATCCTGAAAAGTTACCCATACTTCTGCTGTGGTTAAGGAGTCGATTATTTAGAGCATTACTGTACATGAATTCTATATTGGCTTCTATGGCTCTTTTGGCCTTTTGTCTTAGCTAATATCGGGAGCTGAGTCCATTGCCTCCGTAAATCTGAAATATATATCTAATTGTGAATAAATTGGAGAATGAGATTTAGACTATGAAAATGCTGGATAAAATTGCAAATAAATTTGTTTCATGAGGGCGATGAGGCCCTCATTTGGGTGATGAGGGGGGGGTGTCTGAGAAAGACAGTATATTTTTTTTTACTTGGCCTTAGTGTGTGAGCTCACCCCATTTGAAATGCAGTCTCCTAGAAATGAGATATTCCCTCTCTTGGCAGCTTCATGTAATGGATGATCAATAGATTCTGTGTTATCTTCAACTGTAGAACAAACAAAACCAAGTTGATTGAGCTGATGAGGTCAATGTTAGTCAAGGTTTATGACTTATTTATGCTGAAATTTGCTAAGTTAACTGCTGATTAATTAAATTATTAACTCTACTTAATGAAAGAGCACCCGTGTCTGTGTTTACAAACAGGAAGAGCCTAGACCTAGAATTGAAATTGACATGCTGTGACTCAAATATAGAATTATCAATTGATCACATGCCCTCATAAATGCATCACTTTTGATTGGCTGGTGGACAGTGTGCACACAATGATCACTCGATCAACCTTGGCAGCTCGTGTTAGTTTCAAGCCCTACAGTGAAATAATGGAACCTACAATGAAATAACAAAACGTGATTTCACTGTAGCTCTGAAGAGATAGATATGACGATCTATGTTTCGTTAATTTTCTGCTATTTTATTGGCAAGCATATAATAACTACTAGTATCTATAATTTAAGCTAAGGCAATTGATATTTATAGTCAGTGCCTCCACCCATTCTGATATAATTTTATATCACATGAAACCCCTTATATCATTAAAAAAACATTACATATCTCCTTATATCACATAGTGTATATGTCATAAGCGCATGCTTCCCGCCATATTTGGCAGCGCACCAATAAAATTACATTACAATGATTATGTGGATTAATACTATTTTGAAAAGCCGCGCATTGCACCAAAACCAGACAATACAAAATGATTGATTTGTTCATCAAAGTAAAATTCTTGTCCAACTTCGTTGCACTACCAAAAATAGACACAAAACAAAGAGGCAAATTGGGAGACTATATTTTTCATTGCAATCCTGAGTGCGCAATACTGTCGTATATGATTGTGAAGCGTCTCAACCAATGGTGTAAATGTATGTGTTTTTCTGCTTCTTTTAAGGATTTTGTTTTGTTAAAAAGGCATAAAGCTCTAGTTTTTTTCATGTGATATACAAGATCTTCAACTCATTATGTTGGGATATAAGATTTTATGAAACTCGTTTAATAAATTTGTATCTACGACTCATTGTGAATCAAATTTATCAAACGAGTTTCATAAAATCTTATATTGGAGATCTCTATATCTAAGACAGTTCATATTTATTATACACACACCATAGTTACTTGGAATGAGTCCTGTCCTACCAGAACACCTAGCTTTCCACCAACTAGCGTTACTCATATCTGTTATATAGAGTGTGTCTCCTTCATCAAATGTCAGCTCATCATTCTGAAACAAAATTAAATAGAATGAATACAGATGTGAACAATTATCATATACCAGCGCAAATCTGAATTGCAACGATAGATTCAAGATGCAACCCACATTAACAGTTTTGGAGTAATAACTATGTCTGTGTGATGTGACAATGCATTTCTAAAATATTTGTCATAATGGATTACAAGAGGATAGGATAATATTTTATTTCACAATACATTATACATTAATACATTATAATATAAGTGAATTTATATGTGTGGAGTGGAGTGGCCTATGATGGCCGTCTACCCGGCACCCCTGAATGACGGAATACAATCAATAATGGCTACATAAAGAATTTAAATATTTCACTATAATTTTCAGATTAGATTAATATATAAATTGGATTTACATATAGATATGGATTCCAGCTAATAAACAAATATGTTTTAGTTGTGTGGATAGAAATGGATATGAATGAATATGCAACGGTCAATTTTCTCAATAACAAGTTTTGGAGTATGTTTTGGCTGCATTTACTAAGGAGAATTATTAAGACTTTGCTCACACACTATATAAAGTCTGTTCAACAGTCGTTTAGAACAAGAGGATCCTAGAGCATGAGAAAATACGACTGTGGTAATTCCAACAAAGAGCCATAACTACGGTGAAAATTGGATGGCAGAACACAAATTTGAGCCTGACCATTATTTTGGGCTTGTAAACTCACATACCAAAATTTCATTCCATTCAGTTCAGATTTACTGTATGCACCAGTCAGTAAGCTAATCCCTGAGGATAAGCCCAGTCTATCTTTTTGCTCCGAAAACAATCATGGGCAAGCCTTGAAATAGTGTGTCTGTCATTTGCAGAATTAGGTCCCCAGAGGGAGAATTTAGTGATGCTACCCCGCATAGCGGGTTAGCATCACCAAATTCACCCTCTGGGAACCTCATTCTGCTGAGTTGTAAGCAGAATGAGGTCCCCAGAGGGTGAGTTTGGTGATGCTACCCCACTATGCGGGGTAGCATCACTAAATTCACCCTCTGGGGACCTCATTCTACAAATGACATACACACTATTTCAAGGCTTGATCATGGGGTGGTCCTCGAAGATATGCCCACCCCCAATTTAAGAACTTAGAGAGGGCGAGTAAGTATATATTGATGTCAGGTTACAGAGAATCATGCTGACAAAAACATGCACATATCCACATACACACAAAAGAGATATTCTCTCTTTACCTACAATATATATTTAATAGGACATAATGAATACAAGATACAAAAAAAGTTATATTTGTTTAAATATTTTCCATACTAATTATTTTCATTAAATATATAAGATACATCATGATTCATATAAAACACAACATTAGATCATAACTATGAATGCAAACTGAGATTTGCATGAGGGGGTCCTCAAAGGTAAGCCCATTCCCAAGTTTTGTGTAAAAAAAATCATGAGAATAAGGTGCCTGTCATTTTCAGAATGAGGTTCCCAGAGGCTGAATTTAATGACAATATCCTGCATAGCAGGCTAGCATCACTAAATTCAACTGCAGGGGACCTCATTCTGCTTAGGCCTCATCGTCCCTGGAAAGTTTCTTTATTAATAAATTTCTATAGAAAATTCTTCACATCTATTCTATTTATTTTTTAGTTTAGTTTCTCTATATCCCCAAATTGGCAGATGACACATTGCATAATCGAGGTTCCCAATGGGTGTACATCACAATATTCACCATTTGGGAACTTCAATCTGAGTCTATATCTCCTAATGAAGATGTGGACATGCAGAATGAGGTCCCAAGAGGGTGAATTTTGTGATGATTGCCCACTGTGTTGGGTAGCATCACTAAATTCACCCTCTGGGGACCTCATTCTGCAAATGACAGGCACACTAAACTGTGGCTTGTTTTAGAGGCGTCGGTGCTGGTACCTGATCCAAACGTAAAGAAAAAATTTACGGAAATTTATGGCATTTGGGAAACACATTCTATCCAAGCCTGAGTTTAGTGTGTTAGCATCACAAAATTCACCCTCTGGGGATCTCATTCTGTTTAGGCCTCATCTTCTAGGAAATATCTATAGTCTCAAATTAATATTGTTTTTAGTTACTTTTTCCCTTCTGGGAAGTTTCTATATCCCCAAATTTGCAGAAGATAAAGATCTCGAGGTGAATAATGGGTGAACATCACCAACTTCAACTGGGGAACTTCCATATGATCCAAGGTCTCCCATAGCAGTTGAGGCCTAAGCAGAATGAGGTATGCACGATATCTAATTCACCATCTGGGGATCTCATTCTGCAAATGACAAGCATACTAAACTCAGGCTTGATTCTATATCATGGTGGCTTTGACCAATCACTGCGAAAATTGGTGCGTCATCTTCTAAGATACACTGCTGGATGTGGTTCAAATTTGGGCTAAATTGAATGTATGGGTAAAAAGTTATAAATGAGTGAAAAGTGTGACAGAGTTACGGACAGACAGTTAGTTTCATATATAAAGATATTACATACCTGTTGAGCCTCATATTTGTACATTGCCTTGACAACCTTGACATGACCTGGAAAATAGATACAGTGGCAGTTTATAGAAGGATATTTAGTAATTGTATTTGAATATTACAGAACATGACATAAAACATATATGCAGAAAGATGAAACTGACACTTAACTCTTTCTATACTAAATACTCAGTAACAAGTACTAGTAGTTCAGATACTAAGTTCAACACATGACCGTAGTTCCCTATCAGAACATCCCCCCACCAATGAATATGAATCATTCTTTACTTGTATTAGCTTTTCGTATGTCTGTTGCCTGCTTTTATTAAAGGTACTGAATCCAATCAGAGGATCCCCATCTCATCAAGATACAACAACAACAACATTTCTTCAAAATACGCTTTAGTTATCAGAATCGATTAATTGCAACAAAATAATGCCATCCACTGTCAACAATGGTATCAAATTTCCCAAAACATGTTATTTATCAACATTTTGTTCAACGAAATATGGCCGTATTATCACTTGAGTATTCATGAAGTTTTGCAGTATTACCACTTGTTTTTAGAGTTATCCATCTTCATCCGTAATTTTGACCGAAACCATCCATTTGAAGGCGTGTTTCTGGGCAACAAACAATTGAAATAACAAACTTCAAAAATTTATATCTGTTCACTCTGAGCTTTGATGGGTGGGTTCCTTGACTGGAATCAAATATTTTTTTTACCCCCGAAGAATTTTTTTTAGTAATTTAGGAACGTTAAATCAGATTGAGTAGCTTTAACTGAACATCCTCCAAATGAATAATAGACCATTCCAATTTATACTGTTATAATAGGAGAATCCGATTGGTAAATAAAGGGTTAATGATCAAGCCTTGAAATAGGGTGTCTGTCATTTGCAGAATGAGGTCCCCAGAGGGTGAATTTAGTGATGCTACCCCGCATAGCGGGCTAGCATCACCAAATTCACCCTCTGGGAACCTCATTCTGCCGAGGTGTAAGCAGAATGAGGTCCCCAGAGGGTGAATTTGGTGATGCTAGGCCGCAATGCGGGGTAGCATCACTAAATTCACCCTCTGGGGACCTCATTCTGCAAATGACAGACACGCTATTTCAAGGCTTGTTAATGATGATGATTGAATGCTGAAGGATCTTTCTTTCTGCTGGGAACTATGCTTACTGATATTTCTCTTCAGAATCTGTCTGAGAACCGAATAGAATATGTGTCAACATACAAAAATGCATTCAAAATCTCCTAGGCCTAGGTTGACTCACATGTTCAGAAAAAGTTCTGGATATAGGAAGTATTTCAATCTCCACTACAGAGAGATTTTCAGGTAGAGTACTATTGTTTAGGAAAACACAGCAAGAGCACTTATTTGCTCTCGCAATTTAGTTTAAATTATAAGTCCTATATAGTTGCAATCCTTGTCTTTATTTTGTAATTATATATTTATTTTTATTATTATTAATATATATTATCATTTTTGCCAAACTCCCGTGCTAATACCAGGGTTTCCGCTAAGGTTAAAATGTAGGGTCCACAGAATCTAGGATAGAACGGGACGATCATGGAGACAGGTGTGATGACGATGTCTGCTGAGGTGTAAGGAGGAGTCCTGGTGACATCAATCTCCATTTGTAGCATTGGTGATTGTCATCCAAATCCAGAATTCAAATACAAAACAGTTTTATATTGATTGACGCCCTCTATATTTATTACGTGTGCCGCGTGTATACTAATGTAGAGATTCTTCTTTCGCCTGGGCGCATGGGGGTTTTATTTATAGAACTGGGAATTTTTGGGAGGATTAAAAGTCGAACTGCGAACCGGAGCCGAGTCCGGCAAAAGGTGTAGTTGGGAATTTCAATTTTGTATATTGTCATTAACATTATGTCAATCATGTTGATTTTTGGTTTGTGATAAGCTGTTTTGTTCTATTTCACTGCAATCACCAGGTTGGCGATTATCGCAATGCGATAGGGGAACACATTGTGCGTACCGGTAACGTAACTATAACATGTATAACGTACTCTGATAACAACTTGTCGCCAATTTCATGCTTGGGGTGATAAATATATATATAACGACAAATAGAATCAAATTAGCCATTTTTCCTTGAAACCTAGGACATGGAAGCTAGGTACAAAGATTGGTGATATCTGAGTACGAACGTCAAAGTGTTCCCCTATCGTATTGCGATAATCGCCATCCCAATCACCAGGTCTGGCAAATGTGAGAATACAGCTACAATAGCTGTATTCAGCTAACCTAGCTGTATTCAGCTATATATTATACTCTCAAAGCGGCTGTTTTTCGATAATAAACTAGAAGCGCTAATTTGCGCATCAAAATTAGGCTACCCTATTCTCCGGTCACCCTCAACCAAATCAAAATCGTCGCTTGTGTTCTGACAAAGTGTTGCCTTTTGTCGGCACGACGATGGTGATTATGTGTGAAAACTTACATGTACTACGGCGGTCGATGTCGGTCATAACGGTTAATAACTCTCTTATGCAATGCGGAATACCTTGAAAAATAACTTAAATACAATATTTATCACCGAAGATGGAACATCTTAATCATTCCCGGAAGTATCAATATGATGCTGCTAAAACTCAGTTTGGTTGGTGCGTTAAAACAGGTAAAAAGGGAAACATCTCTAGCCAGAGTTTAACCGAGCGAGTTCCACTCACTGCTTGAGCTGATTCTCTCCAAAAATACGGAAACGCATACATGTATGTCGAATCGCGAAAATACAAATACCAATGTTATGTTTAATAAGTTTTCACACATTATATATTTTCCCGCCAAAACAGATTGAATAGTTCTGACTCGCTAACGACCAGGACTTCATGTTTGAAATACTTCAGAAATTATATAAGTCGCATTTTCATTTCAGTTGTCCCTATGTTGTGCCATACATTTGCAATATGCCGCACAATATCTGTATATACCGTTATGAATAGTTACCAGTATCGCTCACAAACCGCTAGTGGTATGTAATTCTAAATGCTCGATATAGGTACACCATTCTAACGCCCCCTACCGGTTTAGCATCGGGAAGAAGTAAACGAGTGTTTGGGATGAATTTGATCTTTATTTTATAAGTTAGTTAATGAATGCATTTGCAGAAAATAGTCCCCAGAATATTTACTGACATCGACCACCGTAGTAAGTTTTCACACAAAATCAGAATTGCCGTGTCGACAAAAGGCAACACTTTGTCAGAACACAAGCGACGATTTTGATTTGGTTGAGGGTGACCGGAGAATATGGTAGCCTAATTTTAATACGCAAATTAGCGCTTCTAGTTTATTATCGAAAAACAGCCGGTTTGAGAGTATAATTTATAGCTGAATACAGCTAGGTTAGCTGAATACAGCTATTGTAGCTGTATTCTCACATTTGCCAGACCTGATCACCGGCGATTGCAAACCCGGAAGTAAACTTCAATTTCGACAATATCCATTAGATCAGTCAATTTCATACACTTATTACAAGTTAGTATGCAGACGAAATACACTAAAAGTGTTGTTACCAGCACGAGGGATAGGTGGTGGTGCTCTGTTTGGTTTAGGAGCAGACATTTCACACGTTTATGTTGTGAAAACGCGTTACAAATGAAACCGGATGCAGAGTTTCTGATAAGAAAATATACAGTTCGGTATAAACTTGACATTAGCCGGTCCATCCGGCTCTCGTTCGAATGGTATTACATGTAAATCGGACTCCTCGCTACTTTCCGCCGATTCCACCGAATGTACCATCGGAAACACACAACGGTATACATGATATTTGAGAATACCCTTACCCTTCGGAATATTCATATATTACAGAGCAGTCATCTTCGATTGTGTGATAGTGCAGGCCTATACAACCATATGCCTACACCACGTCTGAGATATGTTCGCCTATATTCACATTTGGAGCGTTGGCAGCTCTCCACATAAGTAGTGGGCGTTTTTATTATGGGAAATGTTTAGATAATAAGTCCAACAAACGCTTGTTGAACTTATTATCTGAACATTTCATATTGGATAAATACTCACCAATGATGCTAACTAGTATGAAAAGTGTTTAAAAAGTTAATTGAATCTCAAAACTCATCATTGTCGTATATTATGGTTATCCATGTATGCAGAGGCCTTGTATATATACAATAATATGATTACGTCAGTACGTATGGACAACCCAAAACACGTACGTCCATCTATAAAATGATAAATGTATGTTTCATAGGAGTGCCTGTATTTCTGGTCAAACTTGGGATATACGATCACGCCAGTGCGTATGGGCCGTAGGACGGCGACATGTCACTCTATGTCCAAAGGTTCGCTATTCCCAAAGTTCATTATACCGAAGTTTCGCTATTCCCAAGGTTCTCTATATTCCTCAATATTCAGAAGGTTTTTATAACTTGTTATTTTGAAGTTTCATTCTATTATCTATATTCTAAAGTATTGAGAGGGTTCTTTATCATAAGACTCTTTTTATGAAGGAAATAACTTAAAGGGGCAATTTTGTTATCAAAATGTGTAATTACTAAACAGGAAATATTTACTCTATAGACTATATATAACTCCGACGATACCGGTACACTTCTGTTACACGAACTATAGTGACGTTTGAACTTCCCATGATTCTCTTGGATTTCCCATAATTCTAATATCGGGTATAAAAAACTTTTCGCGCCGAAAACATTCACTCGATTGAGTCGATTTCGAATTCTTCGACATGGCACTTCGATTAAGTTTTCCCACCCACCCTATTCCCCTTTTTGAACCCACCCATCAAAGCTCAGAGTAATTAGATATCGATCTTTGCAGTTTGCTATTTTTATTGTTTCTGGGCCTAATCGTACCAGGACGAGGTCAAACGGGTGGTCTTCCAGATAAAGATGGATAACTGTAAAATCGTGGTAATAATAACTACTTGGTATTAGAGTTGTCCATCTTTTCTGGTTAAATACGCCCAGAATAGCATACCTTCGGAATAGCGAACCTTCTGAATAAGAACCTTTGGAATAGCGACCCTTCGGAATATGGAACCTTCGGAATAATGAACCTGATCCTGCATGAAGAGCCCATGACACGTCCATCAATAAATGTATACATGTTTCATGGGACTGTTTATATATACATATATAAGACTGGAGTAAAGTTGAGACCAACATGTCTTTGTTAATATTGGTGCTCAGATTTCAACGAAATTTGGTGTGGTGACTCAGGGTGCCCTGGCAGAGTGTATAATAGCGTTAGTTTTTCTAAATTTTTATTTAAACAAATTTAAATAAATAAAAAAATATGAACATATGTGAATATTTAGGTACAAATAAACCTATTTGCACGAGAATATGTTGCAGCACCAGATATAGAGGAATGTGGGAATGTGGGCCACAGTTAGACATGGCTCAGAGTGAGATATTGCCTCTAACATTTCTCTAATTTCCAGACCAATATCCATGGCGCCAGTCAAGAGATATTAGCCATATAGCACATGTTACTATATTTCTTCAAAATGCAAACATCAGGTGAAGGTTGAATCTGGCCAAGCAACCAATTTTCAAGGCAAAATTATTTAATTTAATTTTTGCAATCTTAAAGGTACTCAACCCGTAAAGAGGGTCCCCATCTCAACAGATTCCAACAACAACAATCCGATCAGAGGGTCCTATATTACTATTTCTTTGGCTTTGGGGGTAAAAAATATTTGATTCGAGTCGAGGAACCCATCAAACAAAGCTCAGAGTTATTAGATATTGATTTTTGAAAATTCTTATGTTCTCGAGATGAGTACTTATAACTGCCGTCAATTTGGTAACATGCTCGAGATTTTACGCCAAAATTCTATTCAAACAGACAAGGATGGATAACTCTATAATCAAGTGGTAATAATTGACTACGTACTGGGCCAGTAAGAATTCCCGATAATGAAAAATAATAGATTTCTAAAATCGATATCTAACAAATCTGAGCTTTGATGGGTGACTTCCTCGACTCGAATCAAATTTTTTTGACCCCCGAAGCCATTGAAATAGTAATTGAGAGGAGTTTTATCGGGTTGAGTACCTTTAAATGACTTTGTGGTGGATTTTCCTTTGTGTCCCTTACTAGTATACTAATGTCATTCCTCCTGGGCAATTATTAAAATGTTTATATACTATCAGATGCCTAACAATAGTGTCAGCATGTGCCGCATGATTAGTAATTTCAGATAAAATTCTCAACGATCATTAAGTTTTTTCGCATAGAGATATATATAGAACTAGAAGGTGACCCGACTTCGTCCGGGCTTTGACATTGAATTGACCATTTTGAAGGTCAAGGTCAGGTGGGGTCACGATTTGACCCGTCCAAAACACTCCCTGGAAACAATTACCACTATGGTCCACTAAGTATCAAATTTTGTCAAAATCCGTCTGGCAATTTTCCAACACCAACACCCCAAAAATGGTGGAAATTGGGCAAGCGGATACCGGGAAATCGGCCCAGCGGATACCGAGATACCCTATGTATCAAATTTCGTCCCTCAAAATCCGCCAGTTTTACCCGATTTGATTTCCACTAAAGTATGTAAACGCGCCTCATATACACACGCTCATTAATTATCAAGCTTCAACGTAAAGATAAATTAGCATTGTGTGGTAAATTTTAACTAATTATTTTCTCGCAGTCTAAGTTGAACAATTTCGATGTTGCTGACATTGACGGCTTGGGGCCACCGGTAGATTCCATTTCGCAACAACGAAGTATCATTTCAGCTAAATGGATTCTTGGATGAGATTCCAGACCCGCTGGGTAAATGTAAACAGCTTGAGCCTATGCGTGGTGTGAATATACAAAAAATAAATCTATCGACAATAGACCTAAGAATATTAGCTGTAACAAAATTTATATATCAGAAATTGTAATAAATGATATATTTTGGGATAGATGCACGATTTTTAATAGCCTGCAAATTGACAATATATATTGTAAATGTTATAATTTTGGGAAAAATACACGATGCGTAATTGCATGCCTGCAAATTGCTAACGTTCGTCGACGTATGAATATAGAGTTATCCTCCCTGCATCGCAGTGCTAAATCCGGCGTGATAGCACTGCGGATCCCGAGATATGAGTTTTGAAGGTCACGTCGCACGGGCAAATCAATAGGCCTATGTTAACCCCCGGCCGAAAATACCCCCACGTACCAAGTTTCATCGAAATCGGGTCGGTCGTTTTTGAGTTCATCGATTACACACACACACACAGACAGATACATACACACACACACACACACAGATCTTTCAAAAATATATAATAGATTAAATTGAAATAGTATTAAATAGAATTAAATTTCCATCAATATTGTTAATTTCAGTCTAGGTCTCCGCTATCACTATTATTGACCATCACAATGCTTAGACATCTGAGAGTACGATATAAGCTCACAAAAGTCATGAACAAGCATGCAATCTCGAGCTGGGACCACCCTTAATACTTGTTTCTCATCATCTACTTCACAGAAGGGGTCACCCCTAAGTAGTAACCGTATAGGAAACACACCAAACATACCACTATTGCACAATGACATCAGTTTGTTTGATATAAATTATTTAGCCCCAAAACAATAGTCATTTGGCAAATTATCTCATTCTTTTTCGAAGTGCCTGTCATCTACTGAAGTTGGATCCTACCAGGGCCATAAATTATGTCTCATTGAGTCATTGTGTCCCATCCATGTAAATCGCTGAAAGTCAAGCATACATAAACCTCTATAAATAAATCCGATGTGGCTATGTGAAATATGCAATAAATCCCCGTTTTCATAAAAATGTATTCAGTATTATATGTAAATTTATCCAATAAAAATATTTTCCCCTTGAAGGTCCTCAATCCGAATCAATAGTCCCCATATCATCAGATTCCGACAACAAGAAGATTTTTTGAAATGCCGCTTCAGTTGACAGAATTAATTGCTCGAAAATAATGCTAACTGCAGTCAATTATGGCATAAAATTGACAAAAACCTGTAATTTATCAACTTTTTGCTCAACGAATATTGCTGGGTTGTCAAACATCTGACACACAAAAAAAAACCAGTTGATTTTAGAGTTATCCATCTCCATCTGCAATTTGGTCAGAGAAAGTATTCTCGTCTGCTGTTTGCTGGGCCACGTAAAATTAAAATGATAGATTTTAAAAATCGGTATCTGATCACTCTGAGCTTTGATGTTGTGGGTTCCTCAACCCGATAAAACTCCTCTCAATTACTATTTCAATGGCTTCGGGGGTCAAAAAAATTAGATTCGAGTCGAGGAAGTCACCCATCAAAGCTCAGATTTGTTAGATATCGATTTTAGAAATCTATTATTTTTCATTATCGGGAATTCTTACTGGCCCAGTACGTAGTCAATTACCAAATTGACGGCAGTTATAAGTACTCATCTCGAGAACATAAGAATTTTCAAAAATCAATATCTAATAACTCTGAGCTTTGTTTGATGGGTTCCTCGACTCGAATCAAATATTTTTTACCCCCAAAGCCAAAGAAATAGTAATATAGGACCCTCTGATCGGATTGTTGTTGTTGGAATCTGTTGAGATGGGGACCCTCTTTACGGGTTGAGTACCTTTAAATCTTGCCATTTCAAAGTTGGATCTTCACATTCTATGACACACATTATTAATGAAAGGTACTTCATAATTTATTAACTGTACTAGTTACTTCCCTATCGCAACGGCAAAAACTTTGTACTGGTGGAATATATCATTCTTGATGGGCATAGATACATAGATATTCATGGCATGGTCTGAGAAAATGCTACGAGATTAAACATTTATATGATTGCCTCATTAGTCATGTACATGTATAACAAGAGTGTCGTGACAGTTCAACTAAGTTGGCCTGGAATTATTATATTTAGCATACATATTATTCCAATCCCAATGTGTCAAGTCGACAATAGCAAGTACTAGTACGCAGGGCTATATTTAATAATTTTTCCACAAATAGCCACTAGTTAATATATATGCTAGCCATGCTGGTCAATCTCCCGCTTAATGCTTAAGGTTTAAATAGAGAACACAGTGTTAAAATCATGAATTATTTAATATGTGAGAATGCTAAAACTAATCACCGTGCATTATAATTATTATATTTAACTTGATGTGTCCATCACAGGAAACAGAATTCATACACACAGATGGAAAGTTGGCCCAGAAGCATATCCTCTCACCAGTCACTGCATGAACTCTGCAGTGTGCCGAGACCAAGTGGGATTGGGAGATGTTCTTCTTTTCCTTCACTCAACAAGAAGATAAACGACTCACTTTGTTAGTCACCAATTCACTGGGCTTTACATGTTTATTCATTGGGTGTGGTGGTACAACTTGTTGGTACATCCATGGTGGCATTCCTCTATTCATGGGATTCAACATAGCTGGATACATATGAGGCGCACTGTACCTATAATTTGTGGCAGATGGATGACAGGATGAATTAAATGCTTGTTGCTGACATTGCGACTCAAGAGCAGTAAGTCTCATCTGTAGCTGCTGTATCTCCATGTGGGTTAGTCTGTCCGTAATTCCCTTCACAGAATCATTTTCCCTACTAAGGGGTGTTCCTGATTGGTATGTTGTTTCACAACGGCAGGAGGTATTACCTTTTGGAATGTCATGTATATCATGTACATCAGAATTTGTTACCTGTGATGCTGCTGCTTGCATTTTCAAGACACGATTTGAGTTCTCCAAGTCATTGACCTTTGACTCCAGTTTCATGATGTATTCCATTTTATGTTTCTCTTGCTCACCGTCTTCATTTCTGAATTCTTTCACTTTTGGATTAGGCTTCATTTTGACTCGGAGCACCTTAAAGGCACGTGCGGCCTTAGTTGTCGAAAATATTCATATTTGTTCCAATCACCGTAAACAGAAAAACATTAAAACGCATGCAGTTTCGTTCATATATACCATGACCATCGCGTAAACAGCATGTTATCATAAAGATTTACTATATTTTACCTAAGCAAGAGCCTGATTGTGTTACAGAAGACAGCACAATGCTGCTGGCTAATCACACACAAATGGCATAAACGCTCTTTATTCGTTCCATATCAGGAATTCACCAACACAGAACGCTCTTTATGTTTACCATCATAATATAAACAAACACCAGAAAAGTAACTTTTTTATGCTTTTGTTTACATAACAATGGTCAAATATATGACAATAACATACTGTTTATGTGATATTTCTTATTTGTATACGGACAAAGTCTGCCTACATTTTGTTGTTCCTCCTGTTTGTGGCGGTTTTTGACGGGTGGAAATATTTTCACAGGATACCCACCGCCAAGGCCAACCGTACCTTTAATCGGAGAGGTTGGAAGGCTACCTCTTGGTACTGGACGATTCTGATCATAAGACACAATGTGAATAATTTTTGGCTCTGTCTTATTCCAGTTCTTATTGTTAGTGGTGGCATTGTTATTAGAACTATTCTCCTGAGTAACCTGTGTGTTATGTTCCTCTGCCATAATGCTAGATGTCAGCCGTGTTATTTCCACTTGGTTTTTGTGCACCTCTGCATTTGTGCTACCAGTTCTGGTCTTCTTTGTGGAGATACCATTATGCGTATGATCATTTATAATTGCACTGTTTGCAGTGTCAATAACCTCTTTCTTCAATGTTGTTTGATCAGAGTCTCCTGCTAGCTCAGAACCTTCATCTGGCATCTGTGTATTGTTTTCTTCATTTATAATTGCACTGTTTGCAGTGTCAATAACCTCTTTCTTCAATGTTGTTTGATCAGAGTCTCCTGCTAGCTCAGAACCTTCATCTGGCATCTGTGTATTGTTTTCTTCATTTATGGTAAGGTGTCTGCATGAAAGACAGCTATACTCTGCACCATCATACCCATGAAAATCAGTAAGTTTGTCATCTAGCTGTTCGCAGCTGACATGGTACCATCTGTTACATATATCACATGCTAATCCTTTGGAGTCCACATATAGTTCACAGTGCATGCAAATTGACAGTGAAGTGTTTGCCTCTGGACATTCCTTAGTGTCTATAATAGTTCCAATTTTATCCACACATACCATACTAGTGCTTGCTTCCGGATTTGTAACACTCTTCGCTATGCATCGATCAATTAGAGCCGCAATATGTCTTTCCAGGGAGGACATCTCAGGTCTTATTGACAGTCTCTTGATGATTTCAGGAAGTGCTTCATCATGGAATGCCGGAGTTCCCCGTCCATTGATGAGAAACGAAGACTGTGTGTTGTATACATTAACCGTGAATTGCAAGTTTTTCCCACATGACCCATCTTTAAGTCTTTTGAAAGCTTGTAGAATTGATGAATCTGGACTTCCAGACTTTTCCACAACAGCTGTGTATCTTGCAATGATATTATATTTATTTGCAAATGAAGGATCAAAGAGGCTGTGAAAGATTTCTTTTTTAAGGAGCTCAAAACATCCTGCACTGCACTCAATCTTTAATTGTCTACCCTGGTCCTTAGGAATGATATTTAGAAAAGGCTTCTCACACGCAATCCTCTTTTTCTCCAATGTCTTCATGCCATTCAATGCATAATTCTTCTTTCTGATGACATCCGGAACTAACTGTGACTCACTGGAATGGTTCACATGTTGAGTAGTTGCGCCTTTTATTTCTTTATTCCCTGCCAGTACCGGTACTAGCTGCATCTGCGCAGTCTTTCCTTGCGACGACAATAAACCCCAAATAAACCTGTCAACAATAAACAAACATATTATTCTGGCCAACATGATACAAATTATAACACCTTTATTTCAAACATGTATGTGTTATCTTTTGGAAAAGTACTTTAAATCTGAATTCAAATACATATAAATTATTGAATTTGTTCAATCTCTCGCGAAAACTGTACACGCACTTTCTCCTCAACATCCCTAAAGCAAACATTCGATCATTGACAAACATACCACAGGCACTACAATAGCATACATAGACGGGTCAATTGAATATTGTCAAGACGAGCATGGGTATAGATGGGATCGGGACACACGTTACGGAACTTAATAATTATGCCTACACATATTGTAATATTGAAGTCCTTTCACCTGGACATCAGTTCTGGGTAGGTATGCATTGTCATGGTTTACTGGAAGCAGTAGGTGTGGGAGAGCGACAAGGTCGTGGATCTATAGATAAAGACCCCCCCCCCCCGTGATCCAGTGGTGACCGACATGTTAAGGTGACGTTGCATGATGTTTCCACCCTTACTGAAATAACAATTCATCAAAGATGTACATTTAACAGTCTTAAATTGATGCCAAACTGAACAGAAAGAATTACTTCTAAAAACTCAATGAAATCAAGCTGCGTGTACTTGAATCTTTATGAGAGTCACAAACAGAAACCCAATAGTGTGATCTAGTACACTCACTGGATGGTTTATTAGTTCAAATAAATTCACTTTGGTTTAGAGAACACGAAAACACCTTTTGAATACCAGCTGTGACGTGTCAAAAATTACAAAGTAAACCCATACTTACACTGGATAAGTGATCCAGCTTTTCGGTGAAGCTTCAATTCTGGAAGATTAAGTTTCTGAATGGTCACAATGCCAATCAATGTTGAAATTTGTCATCTGTGCGCTACCTTAAAAAATTGGGAAAGATCGGAAAAAGCCAACCAAACAACCCCAACGTGTATTTGGCTGGAAATGATCATCGCTGTGGGTCCTTCCATGATGTTACACCGGTGCAGTTTCCCTGAACTCCGCTTACGGAAATGCATTTGTTAATCTATGTACATACTGTACATGTAAAACCAATTTCCCATCCACCATATAGTTCAAAATGCGCATTTGCATATTGACTGACATTTGATAAGCTGCCTACTCAAATGGCGACATATATTTTTCTTGGATCGCTGGAGGTTTATTTACAAGTGCACGAAAGTCGAGTTCGGGATGCACATTAAATTGCATTCAAATGCGCAGGTCAATAAACCACGTATCACGTATATCAACATATAACACACTGAGCACATTAGCCCATTATTCGAACAAGAAGAAGTGTTTTAAAGGGATACTGTACCCAAATGTTGTTGTTGGTTTCTTTAGTCTCTGAGTTGTAGAATAAGGTAACCAGATTTCTATTATTTGAAAGTCTGTTGAGTACGAAGTAATGTTACGGATGGCAGATTAGCCGGAATGCGAAAATACCAATTGTCGTTGTAGAGTAAGTTTTTGACTGTTTCAAGCAACTGTGTCAAATAAATGTTATATATATGCATACTAGTCCCATATACGCATTAAGTCATTGTATATATAGTCACTAGTCAGTGAGTGGCCTGAGTTAACGCCCCTATCAACATAATTTTTTACACGATCATGTGTGCCACGCTTTTCCCAATCCACTATCCGTGAATTATTTTGATTACGTCTTGCACACGGAAATTCGTAATCTATGACTCCAGCCATAAATTAAATTTGAATAAAATTATTAACTTTGATTTTAAGATAACCTATTAACCTGAACGTTTACAGAATACATCTTCGACTGAAATTACTTAGTTTTCTATATAATATCGATATTTGATCGTTGTTATCACCGGGAATTTAATGAAAATGACGTACAGTGCCCCCTTAAAGGTACTCAATCCGAATTAACGCTCGCAAATTACTATTTCCTTGGCTTCGGGGGTAACAAATATTTGATTTGAGTCGAGGAACCCATCCATCAAAGCCAGGAGCGATCAGATATCGATGTTTGAAATCTATTATTTTAATTTTTGGTGGCCCAGTAAACAGACGAACTTATCTGACCAAATTGCGGATGAAGATCGATAACTCTAAAATTCAGTGGCTTTTTTGTGTCAGATATTTGACAAACCGGCAAAATTTCTTTGAACAAAACGTTGATAAATAACAGGTTTTGGCCAATTTTATACTACAGTTGACTGTGGTTAGCATTATTTTTGGGCAATTAATCGATTCTGATAACTGAAGCGGCATTTCAAAAAATGTTGTTGTTGTTGTTGTTGGAATCTGATGATATGGGGACCGTCGAATTGGATTGAGTACCTTTAAATAGTAGATCATGCCTGTGTCATGCCTAGATCGTACTCTGGAAACGCTCGTAGAGATCATATTCCACCCGTTCAAAATTACATGGGAACTTTCTGAAGCTCTTTTTACAGGAAAGTTTAGAACATGAACAAAAAAATATGTGAAGTTACAAGCTCGATGTTGCATGATTGATGTGACTTGTTGGGCCGATTTTTATTTGCATTAATGAGGTACTGTATATATACACTAAATACGGCCATTTATGAGACCATTTCCTTTTATACTCAACATAATATATGCAACAAATTAATGAGTTTGAGCCATGGATTAGTGCAAAATACACCCATGTGCTCTATATGAACGAGCAAACAACGTGGTAATTATAATGAAAATGAATAAATGGCTGGAGTTATAAATTCATTTTCATTATAATTGCCATGTTGCTTGCATTGTTCGTAGAGCACATGGGTGTAGTTTGCACTAATCCATGGCTCAAATTCATTCCTTTGTTGCATGTATTCTGCTGATTGCAAAAGGAGATGGCCCCATAAATCGCCGGATTTAGTGTACAGTACCCCTTTAATCATGGAATTTCTCCCGGGAAAGAATTCAATGTCATTGCGATATACCATTTTTGTTTTACTAGAGTCATTAAAATCCAAGATATAGAATATGTAACAATTATAAACATATCTTCGCTTTAAAAAATATATATATATTTATGTTACTGGGACCTCATGTATGTCGTAGTGGAGATGACATTCGGCTATGGCATGTTGCATATGGACGGTAAGGTGAAAAACTACCTTCGCAAAGAACTCGGCATGGACATATTTAGAAAAGCTGGAATCATATACTTTCATCAAAATAATAAATACAAATAGATTGAAGACCAGTGTGGAAACTTCAACAATCTTGTAAATACAACAGCTTAAAAAATGTATAACTGCAATAAATTAGGGTTTTCCTTGATAAACTTTTGAAACAATATTGAGGCTATAGAAACGTCAACAGTCTTGTTAAAAAAAAGCTATTTAAAATTTTAAAATAAACTCGATCTTTCTTGATAAAAGTCATAAAACTTAAAGGTACGGTTGGCCTTGGCGGTGGGTATCCTGTGAAAATATCTCCGCCCGTCAAAAACCGCTACAAACAGAAAGAACATCAAAATGTAGATAGACTTTGTCCGTATACAAATAAGAAATATCGCATACACAGTATGTTATTGTCATATGTTTGACCATTGTTATGTAAACAAAAGCATAAAAAGTTACTTTTCTGGCGTTTGTTTATATTATGATGGTAAACATAAAGAGCGTTCTTTGTTGGCGAATTCCTGATATGGAACTAATAAAGAGCGTTTATGCCATTTGTGTGTGATTAGCCAGTAGCATTGTGCGGTCTTCTGTAACACAATCAGGCTCTTGCTTAGGTAAAATATAGTAGGTCTTTACGATAACATGCTGTTTACGCGATGGTCATGGTGTATATGAACGAAACTGTATGCGTTTTAATGTTTTTCTGTTTACAGTGTTTGGAACAAATATGAATATTTTCGACAATTAAGGCCTCACGTGCCTTTAACATATTATAAAACAACCACTGATACAAAAAAGAGACTGGAAACTTCAAAAGTCCTGTAAACATAAAAAGCATCGTGAAATATAAAACTGAAATAAATATACCTTTTCTGATGTAAGACTTTTTAACATAGATCACGGAAAAAGAGCGAGCAACTATCTCAAACATTATTGTGACTATCAATGGCTAGAAAATAATTGTCATTAATGCATCGAGTCAATCAGTGAATTATTTGCATATCTATCAACTCAGATGACTAAACGTGTTAATCCCACAACACCTAAAATATCAAAGGTCTGCTGTGACTGCTTGTCATTCTCTTCTTTCTTGTAATTTCCCTCGCTGATTTGTCGAGGCACCGAGACTTAGATGCAAGTCCGTGAAGTCCTAAACAATGTCAATAATCATCAATCAATAAGAAATCATCAATGGAATCATCAGTGGAACACATTCACACGCGTCAATGTTAGTATGATTAGTTTATGCATTTGGCATTAGTTCATTTCAAGACATTGTTTGTTTGTATTAATCATAGATATTTAATTTGTGCTGTTTACTTATTGAAAGTACATGTATATATTTTAATGTGTGTGGGAGGACCCAGGCTCTAGCATGAGGATGTCTTTAGTACGTTCGTTCTCTTGAGGTGGATCTTCTCCAGGAATTGTCTGCTGATGAGCTCGATCTTCTCCAGTTCTTGGATGCTTGGTGTGTAGATCTGTTTGATGTCTGCATGCGTTACGTCTAGGATGAGTTGTGTGAATGTATGTGGATCTTCGAGTGATATGGAGTCTTTCATTGTGTTGATTGTAGAGTAGAGAATCTCTTTGGTCTGGTATCTTATGTGCTCGTATGTGGGACATTCAGCGATGAAGTGTTGTCTCGTTTCAGGTGCAGTATTGCAGAGTTTGCATGTTGGGTTAATGTTGTGCTGGTTGAAGATGGCCTTGTTCATCTGTAGTGTGTATGTCCCTGTCAGCAGTCTGGCTTTTATTTCAGCTCGGCTGGCGTCCTGTAGATTTGGTCTTACCGTGTTGTATACGTGGTGTGTCTTCTTGATGTTTACCGAGTGGGGGTTCAGATATTTGAGACTGGATTTTGTTTGTATCTCTTGCCTCCATCTCTCCTCTACCGTATAGGCTATCTTTGAGTTGAGGTCTTTCTTCCACTGTTCTTTTGGTGGGGGGTTGTTCAGCAGATGGTATGCCGATGGTAGCCCATATATGTTCAAGATGTGGCGTACATTGGAGTACCAGCTATCGTCGTTGATGTTTCGGACCGCCAGTTGTCGTATCGCTATATCTCTCTCGGTACTGTCTTGGTGGCTTATGATGCGATGGAATAGATTGAGGGTATTTCGATGGATGACTGTTGTGATTGGAATGATTCCCATGAGGGACAGCACTGCCACCGATGCTGTTCTGGTTGGGAAGTGCTGCATCTGACGAAGCATTCTGATTTGTTGTGATTCAAGTTTTTCCATTTGCGTGGTATTGATATGAAGCACTTCCAGTCCGTATGTAACTCTTGGGATGACGTAGAGCGACCAGAATTGGGCTTTCAGATGTTGTGTGACGCCGGTTTTCCCGTGTAGGCCTGCTCCCATGAGTGAGTAGGCACATCTTCTGCAGGAGTTTATCTTCGTGTCGACGTCTACGGAGTTGTCACGGTTCCTGTCGATGCCGAGATGTTTTACGACTGGAGGTGAGTTGATAGTGTTGTTGAATAGGGAGAGTGGATGTTGTGGTTCTGCTTTCTTCTGAAGGTATTTGATGACCGCACTCTTTTCCGGGTTAATCCCATACCGTTCTGAACTGGAGTAGGTTTCTACCCTAGTTAGCATTCGTTGCATGTCTGCGGAGTTGTGAGCCAGGAGAGCGATGTCGTCTGCACATGTAATGTGTGGGATTTGTATGGTCCCGATTGTTGCTCCGGTGTATTTGTCTTCTAGGTCCAATAGTAGAGGGTTGTTGAAGTGTTTATAATGTAATGAGGAGAGCACGTCTCCTTGCCGGACACCCTGTTGTATCTTGAAGCAGCCCGACAGCTGTCCGTTCCATTTTACCTTTGACGTGGCACCATCGTAAAGATTTTGTATGAGTGTCCATTCCTTTCCTCGAACGCCGTCATGGAAGAGTTTGCTTAGTAGGAGGTTGTGGTCGACTACATCAAATGCTTTTTGAGCATCTAGAGTGGTGAGAATCAGGTTTTTCTTCTTTATTTTAGCTTCGTTGATGGTTTCAGTGACAATGAGTGCTGCGTTGAGTGATGACCTGCCTTTGGTGAAGCCAGTTTGGAGTTCTGATTGTTTTCTTTCAAATACTGGGGCATGCCGCTTGCTTAGGACATGCTCCAGGGTCTTCAGTAAGGTTGTTGTGACTGTGATACCTCTATAATTTGAGGGGTTGTGAACATCGTTCTTTTTATGGACTGGTGTGATGAATCCTTCTTTCAGTATCTGTGGGATAGATCCATCACGTAGGAAACTATTCAGCAGGTCCGTCAAATACGGGGTGATGATGTTTTTTGCCATCTTCAGGTGTTCAGCTGTCAGTCCCATCACATCAGCAGCCTTGTTGTTGTTGAGACTCGCAATTGCAGCAGTGACTTCCTCGGGAGTTATCACTTCGTACCGCTGCTCGGTTGAGCATAATTGTTCGATGAAGGGCAAGTCCATTTCGATACGCGTCTTGTGCGCTTTATCAAAGTTCGGATTGTCCGAAGGAGTTGCTAGCCCAGCAAAGTGCTTCTTCCATCCATCCAGGATGTCCTCGGAAGTTGATAGGGTGCTGTTGTCCACTACTAGTTCGGTTATAGGATCGGTTGAAGTTTTCCTTTGCATGCTGACTAGACGATGGAATGATTTTGGGTCTCCAGACGCCGACATGATTTCCTCGAGACATTCGCGTCGTCGTTTCGCTGCTTCTTGCCGGAACAATTTGCTTAATCCTTTCTTCTTCTTCCTCATTTCGATGTACATCGGGTTCGGATGTGCTGGTCTCCCAGCTTCTTTCCAGGTCCACAGTGCTTTTCTGTTGTTATCCACAGCATGCTTAATTTCTGCGCTCCATGGCTTCGGTTGCTTTGGTTTCACAACAATCTCATGATTGTAACTGGGAATGCTTGCTCTGGTCGCTTTCTGTAACGTGGCGATTAGGTGATGGATTTGAAATAATGTATCCGTTTTGGTTGTGGGTGAAGCTGGAGGTGGAAGTAGGTTGTCTTTGATGGTTGCGATGTAGAGTTGTTTGTCGCATTGGTTCCATATTGGTTTTGGGTGGATGACGATGCGTTGTTTTTTCTCTGTGGTGGATATTGTGAGTGACGACAATACTGGTGTATGGTCGGAGGTGTTCGTTTCGTGTTCGTCTTCTGCTTCTATTCGGGTGATGTTTTTCGCTGCAATGTTGTTGAACAGTATGTAATCAATCTCTGACGTGTCCTTGCCATTTTCGTGGTGGAATGTTGGTTTTCCCGTTTGGAGTGTCTGTAGTTGCATTTCTTGCTGGAGGCGGGTGAGTAAAGGATCCCTTTCATTTCCTGACCTGTTGCGTAGCGAGGCGTTGAAATCTCCACATAGGAGGGTGATGTGTGTTGGCATGAACTTTTTACCGATTTCAGATATTTCGTCGAGTGTCGAGATGAATTCGTTTTTCGTTGATGTTCCTCTAGATGGCAAATATGTGCAGATTATGCAGATCGGTGGAGTTGAGAGGATTTCAAGCACGACAGTTCTGTTACTTCCATCTTCATGTTTCTTGTATTTCAGATCTAGTTTGTTGTTGTATAAGATTGCAACGCCTCCGTACCCTCTTGGTACTTGTGACGGATGAATCGGATCGTTTGTGTCAACAGCTTTTGCATGGTAAGAATGTTTTTCCGAGAGCTCGGATAAGTGTTTCAGTTGAAATTGGAAGAGCCAGTGTTCTTGAATGCAGAGGATGTCGGTGGATTTCAGAAGTTCCTGCAGGTAGGTCTTATTGCTCTGTGCATTCCTGATATTCATGGTTCTTATAGTGAGTGGTTTGCTCATTTAGTGTATAGTAGTTGTTCCAGTAGACTAACAAATATGGTAAGGAATAATGTTTGATAACGAGTTGGTTGACAGACTAATCGGGAAATAGTTAGAAATTGTGTGTATCCTGCACAATGATCTATGCTTTCATATACTGATCAGCAATTGATCAAATAAAATGTCCAATTGCATGCAGCCTGGTAAATCTCCTCTCTGTGTATACAATTTCAAAATGTGTCAACTCTAATTGAATTGGAACTTAACAGCTGCTATGTCATGCACATGTCTACAAAATGTCAGCAGTCACTCGAAAGTCAAGATTGAAATGTTTTTTTAAAACATATTTTATTTGAACCAGTTTACATGATTATATACTTTAAGAAATAGAGTTTGAAATACGATATTAGGTAATCAGTATGAGATAACGTTATCAGCTTTAAAGGTATTACAGCCAAATAGACAAAACACAATTCATGTTCGGTCCATGTCATATATTGCAGTGGGGTGATATCTCATTGGATATTTATAATTTGTTTTTGCAAAAATCGAGTTGGGCCGATTCACATGGCGCAGCAGTATTTAAATTTGTAAAGGTTGATATCAGATGCCCATATTTCACATCCATATATAGCATAATGAGTTTAATACGTTTATCATATAGATTTATACACAAACTAATTGAGAATATATCATGTTGTTGTAGTGACCTAACAAGCGAATAGATGAGTACCTTCACGCCTAATCTAGCTGCTTATTTCATTTTTTTTTCTCAATGACATAAACATAATCTAACACATAAACATGCGTACTCATCAAACAATTTCAATGGGAAGATTGCCAATCTTGAATGATGACAATTTTATACTACGAATTTACTTTTGTCAGTATTAATTGCAAGGTTGTTGTTATTTACATATATATATACTTGTAACTTATTCAGGCAGTTTTGCAAGCCGGCCCATGAGTCCGATAATGAGATAAGGTCATCGGCAAAAACAAGATGATTGGTAGTCAGATTGCTTGGTAGCTCTTATACTTATAGTTTGAATAATGTTCCAATAGTTTCCAGAGAATTGACCCTGTAACGATTGGTGAAACAACTTGCGTTTATGTTTAATTACTCTTGTATACACTTGGTTTCGCTGAGTGAAATTTGCTTACCAATTATTTGTCATAAGATTGTTTTTCATATCATGTGCATTCGCTTTCATTTCAGTTTTGAGGGTTTGGAATTTGTTATCGAACCATCTATTTTTGTTTCTCGAGCGTTTTTATGACATTGGATCCGTTCGATGCTTTCCAGTTTATGTAACGTCAGCCAAAACTGATGAGAATTTTTACAATTGCGTTCCCAGTTCCATTTTCATTGTTTTCGTAGGTATCTAATCTGAGTTGCTTTAGCTTATTATGAATTTCCATAATACCCAGAATTGTTTTAGCTTTGTAAGAATTTTCTGAGGTCCATTTCAAAGTATGTTGAACTTTAGCGCAAGTGAATTTAGTTTGTACTTCGTGTGCATGTTTGGAAATTGGGAGTATATTCTAGATGCAAAACAAAAGAATGTGATCTGAATACCCATTCGGTTATTTGACACAAAAGTAGGTTATCTCTGAGTGATATCTTTCAGACATAGAATACAGACAACGACAAAGAGCCATTATAATGTATCTGTCAGTCATTTTCCCAGTGCGCGCATTGAAGTCTCCACTAATTAGAATGATCATGTCAATTCAACCCACATTTATTCAACAACATCATGCAATGGTTTTCCAACTTGAAGAGTTAATATTAACACAATTTTGGTTTGTAAATTAATTAATCAACCATTAAATTCAACAGATATAATTATACAATTGTCTGGGTAATGCATTTTCTCAATCCATTTCTCGCACGACAGTAAAATCACCTCCCATAATAGAATCAGACATTTCTGTTTTCAATGCATCGGTATCCAATATTTGTATATCTGATGCATATTTGTGCCAAGTTTCGCAAATTGTCATAAAGTCATATTTACACAAATGTTCCAAGCATTCGGTATTTCGAGATTTGTTTGCAAATCCTTGTGCGTTCCATGACGTAAGGGCCACTCTACGCCGATGTGTGGATATGCCACACTCTTTTTCGTGAATCATAATTATATCAATAGTATTGAGCCCCGGAGGTATGGAGCCCCGGAGGTGACATCCGATTTTTGTTTATAAAGTAAGAGAGGATATGAAGTCATGGCTACAAGAAACAAGCCATGGCCACGAGAACATGAAGTCGTGGCCACGAGAATATTAATTAGTCGTGGCCACGAAAATAATTATGAAGTCGTTGCAACGAGAATAAAGTAGTGGGCAGTGGGCACGATCGAGAAACAAGTCGTGACCACGAGACTTCATATTCTCGTGCATGGCCACGATGTCATCTCCGGGGCTCCATGATCAATATTCTGATACCGACTTCATATGCTCTGAAATATACTTGTCATAGTCACCTGTAGTCACAGCCATCTTCCAGCTGTTTTAAATTTTTCGCACAGTGAAAAAACGCTCTTTATTTCTACCATATCAGGAATAGCCAAACACGGTTCTAACGCTCTTTTCTGTTTCATACCGTGCACATGGCTGTTGTTTGTTTGGGGTACAAAACACCATGTTCAACGCACAGGCCCCGTGTAGATATGCACTTCCCTAGTTGTTACAACATCAAATAGTTTCCAGGTTTTGTACTGGTGGAATATTATCTCTACGGGCATAGCTAAAATAGAGATTCATGGCATGGTATCATAATTATATAGCTCCGACCGGGCATGCTCTTTTTAACCTCCAAATGGTGTCTACATACTTGCATAATTTACAAGTACGGATAAGATGACTATGGAAAGAAACGTGGTCAAAATATGTTTTACACTCTTATTTTGTATAGGTGATATATGATGGGTACATCCGAATTAAGAAATGCAGCCCTGAGCAGTGCTATGCTGCTAATCTACCACTTAATGAAATAATTAAGAAAAGAGTTTCAAACTCAAATGTGGCAGTACTAATCTGCTACGAAAACGGACATGGCTCATTCGAGCTTCCAAATTATGTCTACGTAATTTGGAAGGAGGTATGTCAGATATCATAAGTTAAAAAATTTAAAAACATGAAATATTCATATATCGGCTTCATCTGCTCTGGAAATACGTTCCATGGTCACGGCCATTTCCAGCTGTTTTAAAAGTTTAGCACAGAAGTGAAACAAACGCTCTTTATTTCTGCCATATCAGGAAACACTAACACGGAACGCTATTTTCTGTTCCTTGCCGTACAAATGGCTGGGTTTTTTTGCGACCTAAACATCGTGTTCGAAGCTGTATATTTTGTTGTAAAGTTGTTTATTTTTTCTATATATTGATCAATATGGTGTGGCGGAAGAATGGGCCCATGTAATGGCCGCGTGAGCAACGACATTGCTGTAGATAAACTCCATATAATACAGGGTGTGATAAAAAAAAATTACGCACGAGTAAACTGCCTTATGGTCAATTCACACCGGGCGAGAGCGCGCGATTTTTACGGCCGTTGTCTGTCGTCCGTAGCGGTTCAAAGCGCGCGATTTTTATATTCACACCGAAAGCGACTGAATCGCTTCTTCACGCGCGATGATTAGGGTATATAATTGTTTGAGTTCATCATTTGCTGGCATGTCACAAATACAATGTACATGTATATGGACTTTATACATAATTTACGAAACATATATTTAAGAGTTTTTCAAACTCATTTCATTGTCAAATATAATATGTCAAGTGGAATGGTACACGAACTTCCTAAATTCTCATAGCAATTGCGTTTAATTGAATTTGATTCAATATAATTCCAGTTTGAATTTTTATTATCGGTGGTGGGGTGCAATTTGTGGCCAAATTGACTTCACAAGCCAGTATTTTTCTCTATATATTATATATTGTGTATACTCTTTCGACATCGTGTCATACAGATGCGCATGGTGTTGCACTTCAGTTATCAGCCTGTCGCTAAAGTCCTTCATCACCTTTGTTATCGCGGAGACAAATGAATATTCGCCTTCAATACAGGACGGATAAACATCCTATTTGACAGCGACTCAATAATCTCGCTGGTGTGTCACAACGCGAGAAATCGACGAAGCATAAAATCATGACTGTGACCGCTTCGTCGTAAGCGATACGGCCGTGTTCGGTGTGAATATAAAAATTGTGCGCTTGAAACCGCTACGGACGACAGAAAACGGCCGTAAATATCGCGCTCGCGCCCGGTGTGAATTGACCCTGAATGCCGACTTGTCGTGGCTCTTTGAAACCAACGCAATCGCTGTTATGTCTCACGGACTTCGTTTGAAATAAAACATGGCCGTCTGACTACTGGATAATATTTTCCCGCCTCGGAATCAGAGACTTCATTGTCTTTTATTCCTGACGGTGGAGATTTCAATATAAACCTCCCTATATATATATATATATTCAAGCCAATAATGCAGTCCTTGACAATCAAACCATCAAAGTATGGATAGATTGTAATACTATGGCTGAATTAATTGAAATCACCTTTTTCTTGGGTGAAGAAGTTGTCCAGGTTTACAGAAATAAGATAAAGTTAATGTCGTGGAGAATTTATCAAAATTTCAATAGGCCTATATAGCAGTCACGTATTAATTTCTTTATCGAAATTACCAACGTGGGTAACTTTATCCCAATTTCCACAACCTGAGTAACTTGGTCGCAAAGCAAATAAACGTGTAAATGACACTGTTGCTCAACTTGGTGAGGTGTTGATAAGTTTATGCCGAGCAGTCAATAGAACGATAAAGAAGAATGAAAGTCAAATTTTCAGTAAAGGGATTGTATTGTGTATATGAAATTATTGTCTTTTCAAACATTTCTCCAATAAATGTGCATGGTGTGCCGATGGATTCAAATGTGCAAGATGGCTGCTGGCGGCCATGTTTTTAAACGAATTTCGTGAAACATCGATGGCTCCCAACTAGAGGTCACCCCGAAGATCCATATGATGTTTGGTGACAATCGGACGAGGGATGTGCCGAAGGATTTGTCATGCAAAGGGTGAAATCCAAGATGGCCGCTGGTGGCCATGTTTTTAAATGCAATTCGGGAAAAAATATGGCTTCCATCTAGTGGAAAATCCATATGAAGTTTGTGACAATCGGACGAAGGATGTGTTCTTTATGGTACGCCAAAGGATTTAGTAATACACACAGTAAAATCAAAGATGGTCGCTGGCAGTCAATGGCTCCCATCTAGGGGTCACCACGAAGAGACATTTAAAGTTTGGCGATGATAGGACAAGGGATGTTGTCTGTGCCAAAAGGATTTAGTAATCTAAAAATTAAAATACAAGATGGCCGCCAACGGCCATACTTTTTCATCGGAAAACGTTAAAATTCTATAGCTCCCATCTAGAGGTGATCCTAATGAAGTGTATAAATTTTCAAAACGTTTCTCCGATATTTGTGGGCTGTATGCCGATGGATTCAAAATTGAAATCCAAGATGGCTGCTGGCGGCCGTGTTTATTAACGAATGTCAGAAATAAACGATGGCCCCCCATCTACCCCGAAGATCAGTATGAAGTTTTGTACTATCGGATGAGTGTTGTGGCTTGTAGGGTGTGCCGAAGGATTTAGTCATGCAAAGAGTAAAATACAAGATGGCCGCTGGCGGCCATATTTTCCAACGCCATTCGGAAAATTCGGTGCCTCCCATCTAGTGGTCACCCTGAAGATCCAGATCAAGTTTGGTGGCGATCAGATGATGGATTTAGTCTGTAGGGTGTGTCAAAGGATCTAGTTATGAAAAGAGTAAATTCAAGATGGCTACCGGCGGCCATGTTTTTCATCGAACATCGATAAAATTCGATGGCTCCCACCTAGAGGTGGTCCTAAACACGCTTGTAAATTTTCAATGAATTTTTCCAATAAATGCGGGCTGCAGGATGTGTCGATGGATTCAAATTTGACATGTATTTTTTGTCGAATTTCGGAACAATATGATTTCTCTCATCTAGAGGTCACCCCGAAGATCCAAATGAAGTTTCGTGATGATTGGATGAGGGATACGGCCTGTATTGTGAGCCATCGGAAATTGTTGACGGACGGACAGATGCACGCACGGACGACGAAAGACAACCCATGGCAATAGCTCAAGCTTGACTTCGTCATGTTGAGCTAAAAAACCTGTGACCCAATTCACTTTACGACTATTGGTTACCCATTATACGCCGTGGACCTACACGTTTATGAACGTGTATTGTATTTTCCCGCCATATACATATTATAGAAGTGGTGTAATTTATGGAAGGAGGCGATGTCAGGTCATCAAATGGTGAACGTCCTCAAATGTGATGGATATTTGGGTTACCTCGACGACACACATCAGGAGAAACGTTAGTGTCATATATACAAAATTTTCCGATTTAAACCAGCTATAGCGCAATCGTTTGGGATAATGCTGCTTATATAGTCAAAGTCCTGGTATACTCGCAAATGTCTTTCTATATCGTGGGTTTGCGTTGTTGACCCGCTTACCTAAAATCCCTAATAACTGTAATAAAATGTCAGAATTGTGACAGTAAACCGGTTTATTCCATATAAAATATTATATTTGTTCTGAACTTCACAAGATTTGTCAACTGAAAGTATCAATGTCATGTGAAAAATATATTTTATCATAATATTTACATAAATACGAACTCATTTGACTTCGCAAAGTGACAGTGTTTATTAAATGTAAACAAACCGAGATTACTCATAATTGATCATAATTATGCGGCATATTCTATAGGAAATTTAACACGTATATATATTTGTATATAAAATGGCGTATGTATACCAAACCATCCGCATTTTGACTAGTCATGTATTGATTTGTATGGTAAAATCGATTAAAATTGATAAAAAATGCCGCCACTGGATCTGGGCGTAAATCTGCTATAGAAAGATATATACACGGGATTTCGACGTAAAACAGCATTATCCGAACCGTTTTCACTAGCTGGTTTACGTCGAATGATTCCTTTCGTGTGTTGATTTCAGCTGTTTTAACCCTTTACCCAACAGAAGGGCCCTGTGCCAATGCATTCTCTAATATATGCGAGTCGACCATAGGTCGCCTCGCATATATAAGAGAATGCATTGGCTTAACACATTAAAAATTATAAAATTGTTAAAGAATGTAAGAAAAAATGGTAAAAAGTGTTATAAAAAGATGTTTTTTAGGCCAATGCATTCTCTTATATATGCGAGGCGACCTATGGTCGACTCGCATATATAAGAGAATGCATTGGCACAGGGCATAACTGTAACTATCACAATGTGGTCAAGGAGCCGGTTCCAATGATATCCATATTTGTATGGTTCTATTGAGACAGACCGAAGATATTTTAGGCTGTTGAAGCTTTATTTGGCCGGTTTTGGCCGTTTTGTTGGGTAAATGGTTAAGACATAATCCGTCATAAATATCAAAACCTTGCTTGCCGTACAATAAAACAGCAGCGTTTCTGCTCGAAACGCCGTTTCGTTCGTTCGCCAAGGAATTGCACCAAAATTGCGAGTAAGTGCGATTATATCGACTAGAGGAAGAGCGACAAATAGACTGTTTGTTTCTTAATGTTTACCGGGCTAAGCCTGGGTAAAACAAACGGCTTTGTCCTACACGCACACAAATCCATGTTTCTTTTTGAATAGGCATTGGCTGGCATACCTCCGTACCCTGGTCACGTGATCATCATCAGCAGACGACTGGTTGACTTGCGTAACTGACGGGTCAGACGACAAACTCAAACGAGACACCGGAACTGAGACACGTTCATTGAGTTCAGATCGAAGTATTATTGAAATCGCAAATTAAATAGATCTCTGTCATACCGCCACGCGTAATTAGATATTCTGGACTTCAACTGGATTTTTTTTAGAAGAATACATAAGTTTGTTAAATTCCTCTTGTAGAAGCCAGAAACGAGGCAATATACTCAACAACTATAACTGAGCAGATATTCGAAGTTAGTTTTTGTTGCCCATGAAATCTCTTTACTGAGTCGAGCTGCAATTTAGAACGATATTGAGACGGATTGCAACTAAGAACAACCAAGGAATACAACATTCAAAGAATCCAACATCACTATGGTTCGCTGGAAATGACGAACACTTTCATGCAGAGAAATACATAGAAAGGTTTTCTATGGGACTATGGGATCTAGTGCCGATGGCTGAAATTCCACGAATTGTCCGGTTTATGGCTGTTTTATTCCTAATAGGGATGACGGTAAGACATTTATTTATATTAAGCAAAATCAGAAATATTATTACTACATATTGAGAACGCATCTGAATGCTATTTTTTATTTATGAAAGATATACCCATGCACGTGTAAAATGTTGTGAGATTGTACTAGGACGAGAGATATATATATAGAGAGAGAGAGAGAGAGAGAGAGAGAGAGAGAGAGGGAGAGAGAGAGAGAGAAAGAAAGAGAAAGACTCTCTATCTCTCTCGTTCTGCTACAATATCAAGCAGGTCGCAGCATTTTACAAGTGGGCTTACATTTAAGAGAGATAGAGGTAGAGAGAGAGCGAGAGAAAGAGAGAGAGAGAGAGAGAGAGCAAACAAGAGAAGTTCGTGAGTATATAATATCTAACGTTATCAGCGCAATGAATCGCTCCCGGGTTCCTATATATACACCTGGTCAAATGATCCTGCTAATGTGCTATGATGCGGTTGGGTCCTGCTGAATTGCTATGATGCTCTTAGGGCAAACTTATGCTGTTAACAAAAAGTACCTTTATATATTTTAGTATGTCTTTTTCGCGGTGTTAAGATAATCTGAACATATCCAAGCATAGCATATTAGCAGGACCACTTGACCAGGGGTGTATAACCAGGCTCAAACATTAAAAAAAAATATTTTTCAGTGAAATAATTTTAATACTGGTTGTATTAGTTGTTGAAAATCGACTATAATCAAGATGGTTGTTCACGTCGTTTTAGAAGCAACAGCGCAGGCGTTATTATATTTTTCAAAAATATATATGTTCTTGAATGTTTCATACACACTGGTCTTTTCTCAAGTCGCTCTGTACACTGTCATTACTTGGTTTAACACCACTGCATGTCGAAGTAGACCGGAAAAAACTTTTATTCTTGGGAACACTAATAAATATTCCAAACACTCATCGCGATGCTCTAAGAGTGTTTCTGTTCAATGTTCAGGGCCACCTCCTCTATAAACGGCCCCTCTCTGGCTTTGCGAAGGAAATATTCACACACCTGCACGCATATGATCTCATCGATTACCTCACAAATTTTATTGATTCTGGGTTCTTTCCATCACAGAAACAATGGAAAGAAATTGTAAAAGAGAAGTTGTTTTAACGGAATTCTGAGGTGGTGCATTCATGAAACCAATATATTTTATATCATAATTTATATAAGCCTAATAATATGATCTTGATGGCGTTACCATTTCTGACTATGGTGTTCCTGTCGGGCCTGTGTTAGTCACCACTGTAGATGAACGGACGTATTCTTATGTGTACGCGTTTTATTCAATACTGTTCTTGGAAGCGGATAATAACATATTAAGTAAGTAAGTAATGCTTTATTCTCAGCCAATAATCATTGTACATGAGTAATCGTATATAGATCATGCCATGAATCTCTACTCTGACTAACGCCCGTAGAGATCATATTCCATCAGTACAAATTCTTGGAACTTTTGACAGGCCTACACCTTATATAAAGTACAATTATGGAATTTATCTTTGGTAATTAATTCGATGTTTGTTGCGATATCGGCTCACAAAAGTCAGAAAAACATGCAATTTTGAGTTGGGACATTCACCTACAGTGAAGTACATTATTAAGGAACAAATAACAACTAAGAAATAAATTCCCGGCGTTATTTTTGCGACTGCACAGAAAATAACAGTGGTAAGTTGCTTTCCTGTCGGTGTTCTCTGTTTATATGCCAAATTTGTCCAGGAATGGGTAGTCTCGAATAGTTGAATGACGAACAACAGCATTTAGTGAAACCAAGTAGCAAGATTTGTTCTCAAACATTTATTCGTAGGTATCTCTATATAGAAACATACCGAATCTTGGCTCAATGATATATTCGGGTGTCATTGTTGTCAAATATGGATGTTGAAATCGTCACAGTTCTGTTGTTTTAACTTCATGGAATCGTTTTCTGGCGACCGATGTGTTTGTCGCCTGATGTACGACCAGTAATATGACACTATACTGCAAATATACTATATTGTCACTGATACTACTATTATAAACATACCTATCTGGAGGCTTGAATTGCTGAATTTTTTTGATTTCTCTCATTTGTTTTAATATATTATGCTATGACCTTCCGTTGGTATATCATTATCAGTTACATTGGAATAGTAGGATATTGGCACAGAGCTTGCTAATTATCCCAAACATAACACATAACTTTAACGACCATTGGGTGATGATTAAAGACTGCAGCCGGATTCTGTATACAAAAAATCATTCGCTTCTTTGTTTTTTTTATTCTTTTCTTCCGAAAACTGACTTTAAAAAATATTTACAGATAAAGTCATACTTGTGCGTTGGGAATCAGATTCTATTAAGATAGTCAAAATTTCGTAATCGAGTATCGTGCATGCACCAGTGTGGATGCTTAAAAATGAAAATCAACTTCTCAAAATGGAGGCGGTGCCAGTTCTGACGACTTGGAAAAATTTGTGGCTAGATTTCGCTGAAACAATTTTTTGATAAAAACTATATGTAATTCACAACGTTTGAAATTGTGACAATTTCATCGCTGTTCCGATGCCAATACATGTATAGCTTTATAATATGTTAGATGGAATTCGTGCAATGCATGTGTCATTTTGGTTTAATTGACGAATGACGCACATCAGTATACTGCTTTGAAGAATGATTGAAAACGATTTATCTATTCAATTTTCAATTCAATTTATTGATATACTCGTCGTCAATTTGAAATATACAGTGGAAAATACACAATATTAAATGTCAAAATATATTTGATTGCAGTGCAGTGCATTATATGTATAAATTTCACGACCATATAATATAGGATATGTAGTCAGTAATCATAGGGTTTGGGTAGGTTTGGTATATGGTTTTTGGTATGCCTCAGGAGTTCATCGTTGTTTATTTGGGCTTTATTAATAAATATAGCAAGATTTGTAAGCGCTCGTTTATTACCGCTATTACATAGGTCGGTTAGCTTCAATGTTTTGGGTCTTTTATAGTAATATGTCTTTATATATCCGCATATATGGGTAATCAGATCTAATTTTGTACGCACACACATATGGTTATGAAATTTATGTTTTCGTCAGTCATGTAGACTTAATATTCGGACACTGGCAGATTTGAAATACATTCGTTTGCAGATGCATGCATATATATAAGGAACTATTATAGAAAGTAGTAAACTTCAATGTTAAATGCAATAAATCAGTGCTCAACATTTTGATGAAGAAACTATATAAATTTCGGATACATAAACATTTATCGCTTCCAGTTTGTCAATTCGTGACAGTGTGTGCGAGTTAGTGAGAGTCAATCTTGGTTTACTTAACCCATCAGTGGTGACAGGCTGGAAAACAATCACACAAGATCAATTTGAACCTTTTTGGTGAAATATGGTATCAACACAAGGAAGTACTAGATGTTGTTGGACTAGAGTTAATTCTTTTTTAGAAAGGTGTCCTTCAAGCTTGTGTTGTTCTGAAATAACCCAAGAACCATCCACGGCCCCTAATTGCATCCTGTCACAACCAATTCACCTGAACAAAAACCTGACGATCAATCATTTTAAATAAAAAAAAATGCATACAAATGGATGTTTATTTTGACAATTTTATGATGAATGAAGACTCAGACTATGAACATATTTGCAGAACATATAATGAGCACATTCCCTTCATAACTTACCAGGGACTAATACACTCATTCCCAAAATCATGGAAAACATGAAATCATGAAAAACATTGAGAAAATTAAAGAAAACCCAAAGCCCTGTAAAGTTTTTACCCCATCTTTCGGGATAAAGTCGGAACAAACGCAATACAAACTCAAGCAAAATGGGATGAACGTATGGTGAAGTCAATAAGACATGCAGAGTGGCAACAGTTGTATAAGTCACCTTATGAAATACAGACGGTACTGGACTTCTGACCTTTCAACATAAAATCCTACAAAATATCCTCTACATGTATACTAATTCAAGACTATTGAAACGTAAGATATCTGAAATTGAGCTATGCACGGTTTGTGATAATACTAAAGAAACTATTCTTCACATCTTCTTTGAATTCCCGGTTAACAAAAAATAGAGTTGCCCAATTTGATACAACGATTGGAAGATATATACATGTAATCAAACGTTTGAGTTCACCCCCAGTATATCATTCTTGGACAACAAACCCTACAAAACACAAACCAAAAAAACTCTTTGGATATGCATATTGCTCGTTAAGAGAGAGATATATATTCATGCAAATTAAGAATAATGAACCCAAAATTGCAAGGTTGATAGAACGCATAAGAAGTTACGAAAACACATAACTTCTTTTTGTTAACAGTTTTAGCACAAGGAAGGAAATTAGCTTTAAAAACAGATGGGACATTTTATCTCCGCTGTTCCGTACCAACCGTTAGCCGTTCTTGGAAATTGTGCCTCACACATGTTTTGCATAACCACAGGAAAAATATGCCAACCCTGTTTATGAAGATAAAAGTTATCAAAATGCAATACATGTTTACATATCAAATATGACTATATGGATCCGAGGTGCCACCGAACATTCGTAAAATCTGAAAAGAGTTTGATTGGTCTGGTAGGTACTTCTCTGAGGAAAATATACATTATGTCACTTCACTGCCTGTTGTTGTGTTTATTCATACATATGTTTTGACCTGAATAAAAACTATTAAAATAAAAAAAAATCTTGGTTTACCATAAAACGCGATAATTCACAGTGATTGTTTTGCGACTCATCTGTGGCAAAACAATTATCAGAAATCATACAACGGTCAACAGCTGAGTACATGCATTAGCTGTAGACTCTTCTATCCATGCAAAGCCGATTTGTGATAAGGTTGGTGAATAAAACTCTATATTAGGACATGGCTCGGAAAAGGAAAAGTCGGGGTCGAACATAAGGTTGATTTTTAAGCTTCCCCCATGTTCATTGTAATTTGATCACAAGTTCCGATTGCCATTTTCAAGGGTAAAGCATGGATATCTCTTCACAATCATCCACAGTCCGCCAATCAGGACAGGTAACTCGGCAGAGCAATCTAAATCCATCGGTTTTCGACGAATTAGCTTAAAATTAGACGGACAAATTTCCCAGTGAAAATAGTCTTGTAGAATAGTAATACATGTATGAAGAAACGTTAACCCATTCTATACTAAATGGTTTTCTCACCATGATCTAAATGTATACATTGGAATGGTATATTATTCATTTGGAGGGGTGTTCGGGAAAATGAGCAGACGACAGTATGATGAAAAGATAATACAAGTGCAGAAGGATTCATACTCATTGGAGGGAAATGTTCAGATGATAAGTTTGTTGAACCTATTACCCTTGAACATTTCCTAAGGGATATACTCGTCAAGGAGTATTTAGTACATAAAGGTTAAGTTACAATGTATATAAACCAAATTTGGGTGGGAAACAATGCACAGCATCACACCTACATAAAACCAAATGACAACATATTGTTTTTCGACCGTCCGTCACAGTTGCGGTCCAGAAACGACACAGCCATCTATGCCAACTGTTATGGTCATGGAAGGGTTATGGATCTATCAGAAATTTTGCAAACCCCTGTGCCAATGCATATATTTGCGAGTATCCCATTGGGTCAAAGAGTATATTTGGTATAAAAAGTGTTAAACGTCGCCCGTTGTAATGTAATGTAATGCAATAATGGGAGTTGTATAGGGCCCTAGGCGCTTTTAATTACCCCAGCTGTTGAGTAATACCGAGTCTTTTGTCTGCTGCCAGTTTACAGGCGCTTCACTAGAGCGGCTTACGGATACCCAACATCCAGGTCCCTCTTTTTCGCCTAGGTACGACGGAACGAACACAGTACAAGTGACCTTGCCCAAGGGTAACAACCTGGTGCGAGATTTGAAACAGCTTTTGGCTCTATACAGCACACACACCGCTTAATCCTACCAAGCCACTGTTGCGGAAACGATAGTACACCGGCGGGGCGCGAACTCATGCCGGTGCGTTGACACCATTACAAGTCCGACCCTCTACCCAATACCGACCTCCATTGTTACAGGTGTAGACTGAATCGCGAACACAAGTTGCTAAACATAGAAAGTTAAGGAAGTGTGAATTTGACCATAAATTCCGATCGTGGAAATTCTCAGGAGCCGACATCCAACAATGTTTCCGGTCTCTCAAGCAGGAAGGCGCTAATCCGCGTGTCACCACGGACCCAGGATATAGCAAACACCAGTCTACAGGTTATAAGTTTGTCGATAGTGTCCCATACACGAGCGTGATATCCCGTGTTTTCTGAGAAGCAATCTACTCAATGTGAAGTCAAATACAGAGAACAAATACGATACATGACTGCATGAAGGGATCGGGCGACATCAAGGTAATTTCCAGGTTATTTTTAGACTTTATCCATGCAAGTTGTATATCCACTAATCATAATATTTCCCGTACATGTATTTATACAATTATAACTATTTTGACACTAGTGCGCCGATGCCTGTGTCTGTCTTAAAGTATACGTACGTATAGGTAAAAACACGAATTATGGATGGTTGACATCAAATGAGTCAAAATGAGTGACAGATATACAGATAATGTAGGTTTTAATCTGTGGATGGTAGGGGAATAAGTCGGAGGGGAAATTAGGGTGAGGGAAAAAGGACCATAAAAGGAACCCGCTGTCCCTATAGCGAAAACAGAATGATATTTCTAATAATAAACTGGGATATATAAGTCATGAGCAATGACTTCAACTTCGTCTTTGTGTAGATGTTATCGGATTTCGTAAGCAATTTTGAGGCAGGTCATAAACTGTTTTTTTTTATTAAATACTCCTACCATTAGCGAAAGTTCAGCTTACCTGGCAAGAGAACATTTAATAACCAGCCTCAAGATCATTCGCATGACGCCTCTTTGTCAGAGAAGATCGTTGGAACTTTTACTAAAACACATAGGTACATGGAAGTGGTAGCTCAGTGGTTAGGGTGTCGGACTTGTAATGGTGTGTCAACGCACCGACATGATTTCGCGCCCCGCCAGTGGACTATCGTCTCCACAAACAGTGGCTTGATCGGATTAAGCGGTGAGTGTGCTATATATAGCCACACGCTGTTTCAAATCTCGCGCCAGGTTGTGACCTTTGGTTAAGGTCACGTGTAACCAAAGGTCACGTGTAATGTGTTCGCTTCGTCGTCCCTAGACGGGAAATGGGGACTGGTTGTTGTGTATGTGTAAGCCGCTCTTGTGAAGCGCCTATAAAAATTCATGGCTGCATGCAGAAGACTCGGCATTACTCAACAGCTGGGGTAATAATGTGAAGCGCTTAGGTCCCTCGCGGGGATAGGGGCTATATACATTGTAGGTACCATTATTATCATTACATATGGTTACCCTAATATATCAGCCGAATTGCACTGTGGGAGTATTCAAAGTCCCACTTCTAAATTTATTATTGTACCATAAGATAGTTGATTGTTCCCAGCACTGTGGATTTGAGGACAAGGTCATATTATTTCTTTCAAGGACCTTGTGTTGCAAACATTCGCTTCTGCATATTTGTGTCTGAGCATTCGGCGCCAGAAATCAGACCTCATAGATCAAACTGACCACCCACCATTGACTTCCATTATGCAGTTTGACCAAAGCTCAATAGACGTGTTGACAGAAAAGGATCTTGTGTTTGTTATACAACATCTCTTGGCAGATTTTTTGCAGCGAACCGTTAATTTTATCGAACAAATCCGTTTTAATCTGCGGTAATCTAAAGGCGTGGCTTCGTTGATCTCATGTTGAACAAATACAGAGGACAATCATTTATACTGTACCATGTGGATGCGAATTCTTGTTCTGTGACAAGTATAGAAAGTAAACAGGAAACAACACATTCTCTGTCTGATCAACTCGGCGATCCGCAACCTGAGCATGCGCGGAATGGCATGGCTCAGAAACATACAGCTTAAAAGTCATGTGTTCCCACAGAAGTGACAGTATTCTTTTTTTCCATTCACAAAAGTTAGCAATTTAAAGATGGTCTTGGTATGGACTTAGTTATTGGTAGAATGTCTTCTTTGTGGTGGGATGCCCAGCCTAAGGGGAACCAAGGCACATGTAGTGGGTAAACGTGCACAAGTATAACAATATCTAAAAAGTCTTGGCCGAGAGGAAGCGTACTGGTCTCTCGTGCTAGCGGACCGGGGATCACAACCTGGTCAGGGTATTCTGACAAAAATCAGAACTAGGTCAGATACCAACTTTGTCAGGCTGAAAAGTCTCATTCGAGATCACCGAATAAAGATCCGAATGCAAAATGCCGACTTCCCCCATTATAACACTTGTCCAGGTATGTTGTCGTGGGTGCAGTACGCTGTCCGATCGGGCGCGGACATAAATGGCTTACCCGTGTACACGCCTCCGTGTGTGCACGATAAAGAACGCTACTGGAGTCACAACATGGTTCTAAAGTTACTCGGCCGTGGTAGCATCAGGGGCCTGTACTATAGATTCCCAATAGCCGTGTTTGAACACGCGGAGAACGTTCCTCGGTAATTTCCTAGTCCTGTAAAGCGAGACTTGTGTTCTATAGTACTCGAGCAATTGTATTCTTGTAAATGCCTTGCATTGTATATTGGAATTTAACAATAGTCGATTACCTTACACCATACATAGTTGTGAACTGACTTATATAATATTCTCGGAGAGCCATTCTGTAACTGGGATTAATTTCAGCAGCAAGCTGCTCGGTTTTTGTGGTGAATGGAGTGCACTAACGCTGCATATTTTTGTTATTCTATAGTACGCGAATTGTCTATCTTGGGGAAAAACAAGAACTCGCTTGACGGGCTGATAAATTACCAACTTAGGGAGTTCCATAGTACAGAAATAGCACAGCATCGGGTAGAACACGGTGTTAAAATTACAAGTATACGAGGCTGAATCAGTGGTTGTCACGCAATGAAACGCGTGCGAATGTCGATATGTCGGATTATCGCTTGGTGTATTGCGCACTCATCCATTAACCCTCTGTCGTCGTGCTAAGTTCTCACGGGGCCAATAACATCAATGTCGTATCATGTTGGGATGCTGGGTTCAAATTATGCATGGGCGTATACAGATATATCTTGAGATGGGGTTCATAAACAGAGAGAAGTTGCCTTTGATAAATAAGGGTTTCCACATAAATTATGTTGTGACAGGGCCGAATCTCACCAAAATACTCAACAATTGGGAATTTCATGCAGGGACTTGTCGATAGGGGTTGGGGCATCACTATAATCTTCATTCCAAGGTTGACGATGATCCCACATATTGCTTGAATTATGGAGTTAAATGGCAATCAGTTGAGAAGTTTCGATCGGTTGGAGATGTTGGATTGGAGATTTCTAACAGTTGGAAATCTTGAGTAACCATTGCAGAATTTCAACCGAATGGGGTGCAAATATAGTTTTCCGGACTCGGAAATAATATCTGGTTCAAGCGATGGAGGTGCACTCGGGCAGTGGAGACCCTATACATGAATGTTACCGCGATTCCATGGCAGAAAATGGCACTGAGTTTGAAAATTAAGACTGGAGAATAGGTTGTAATCATTCCAATAGCTAAATTTTCCAGCTAATATAACTGCAAATTATACTTTATACCACTAGTATGATGTTTTCCTACATTCAGTATAGTTTCTCCTTAAACAAAAAGTAACAGCAACACTTTGGAAAATATACTTTAATTATATATTTGCACCCTTTCCACTTGGAAATATTTTTTTCAGTCTGTTATCTCCGGCAATTCAGTTTGTTTTCGATTACAATTTACATTGTACATGTATCGAAATCGTATGTATACGACATAATACAGTTAAACGTTACCCTGCTCAATCTGACACCATATAATCACCATGTGTAGGTTTTTTTCTGTCGGTGGGGTTTATTTGTGATCACTTTATCCGTCTCTATCCCTTTGTGTTCGTACATACATCATTAAATATATTTTACCATGGACCATGTAAATACAAGGAAAGCCAGGAAAAGCTGTATATATAGTCTTCTATGATGTAGATCAAGAAAACATCTACCTCTTATAAAGAGCGTTTTCACTTATGATCTTTTGTACTCGTGTTCAGCGTAAAATGATGTAAGCATTTGTGTAGTAGCAATAACAGAGGCGGAGCAAGCTGACCGCCATGGGACATGTGGGTTCAGATATGAATAGATTGGGGTGGGGTGTCACGTTATACGTACATTGAATTCCCTATATTCAGCTCTAATACGCAATCAATGTGGGATAAAACATCTCAACACTATACCGATGAAATGAATTTTCACAGTGCGCATGTAATTGTGGACAAAATAACACAACTATCAGCAACTATCGGAAACTTGTCACATATATGTACCCTTATACATCAACTAAACCACTCGCCAACTGACTCAAATAGTCATTGCTATATCCATTCATGTATAACATTAGAGTAAGTTCCCTTTACCCATTAACACGTGTTCGCCTCCACGCGCAGCAAACGGAGATCTATAGTACTGGATTTTGTCTGTTCTTGTAAATGACGGGGAATCGCACACACTTGTAAATTGCCGGTATCCATAGTATTCGACACGTTCCCCACAGTCAAAACACGGGTATTGGAATCTATAGTACAGGGCCCAGGGTTCATACGCTGGGAATTTTGCACGGTATGTTTTTGCGGGCATTTCGTCAAAGAAAACCACATGGTTCCAGAATATGAACGGAAACATGCACATAACATGCATCTTTACCAAAGCTACCAAAGACATGGGAAGTAAAATTTATGTAGCTCCACTTGCAATGTTGCTACTGTAATTTGCCTTCAAATACCTGTATGATTTATTCTTGCGACACAATTGCATGCTATTTACAGGCAAATTCCAGTAGCATATAGCTACAGGTGGAACTACAGATAATTTACTTCGCAAGTAGTTAGCTGTGGTACAGATGCATCTTATATGCTTGTTTCCGTTCATATTCTGCCACCATATCGTTTTCTACTACAAAATGCCTGCGAACAATACCGCACAAACTTGCCAGTGTATGAACGTACGTACCCTTACCGGGTATAAAGTATTCGATATGAATCGAATACCCCTGTCCGGAAATGCTTCTATCGATTAATATTCACTACATTTCGAATATGTTCTGGTTTAAAATGTGTGGTTGTTTAGCTAACGAGCAATCGTGGTTACTGTTAACATAGACCAGAATTTTTAATGTAATTTTATACAAATAAACGTTAATAAGACTCATTATCGCTTATAAATATGTAATAAAACAATACAAACAATTCAATCTGGGATATTTAACGTGCGGAGCGTAGCTATGGGGACACCATAATGATCTCTATCGCTATATGGTATCGCCTGAATCTTCTGTTCTTAAAATAGAACAATAAACAGTCCCACTTAATCATCTCATTTTATAATCAAATATTCCGAATAACATCAAAATTAATAATTGATAGAAGCGTTTCCGAACATGGGTCATGAATTCATATTTATTATCTTATACCCACGAAACTATTTCAAAACTGTTATATGAAGAGATATTCCATCTTTAACTGCACCATTTGAAATAGAACAGACGTTTCATTCCTGGTAATGTGGAGATGACATTATATACGCTATGGCATGTTGCATATATGAGACGATACGACGGAGAACTTCCTTGCGACACCTTTCGGAAAGAACTCGGCATGGACATCTTTTAGCAAACAAAATTTAGTTTGATCTGAAATCATATATTTTCATCAAAATAGTAAGTAAAAAATAGAATGGAGACAGTGTGGAAACTTCAACAATATTGGAAATAAAACAGTCCAGAAAATGTATAACTGAAATATGTTATAATTTTCTTTGGTGAACTTATGAAGCAACAGTTGAGACTATATAAACTTCAACAGCCTTGTAAAAATAATAACTTTTAAATTTTAAACTATTTATAAAATAAACTAGATCTTTTTTGATAAAACTTAACATGGTATTATAAAACAATCACTGGTACACCAGAGACTGGAAACTTCAACAGTCTTGTAAACATAAAAAGCTTCGAGAAATGTAAAACTGAAATAAATATACTTTTCCTGATGTAACTAAGACCATAAACCCTAGACCATTGTGTGCATGTGAAAAGAAAGAGTGAATGTCTCAAACATTAAACGGACATGGCTCCATTGGAGCCTCCAAATTTTGTCTACGCGTAATTTGTAGAAGTGGATACGATATATCGATAAATGCACGAAATATTGATATACCGGCTTCATATTCTCTGAAAAACACATTCCAAAGTCACAGCCGTTTTCAATTTTTCGCCGGAAGTAAGAAAAAACGCTCTTTATTTATATCACGTCAGGAATAGACTAACGCGGAACGCTCTTTCTCTTCCATATCGTGCAAATGGCTGGCTGTTTTTTTTTGTTCGGGACCCAAACGCTGTGTTCACAGTTGTGTGTTTCATTACTTCAATGCGTCATTTTGGGTTACATAATGCTCCTAGAAAGGTAGCCTCTACCTATTTTCATAACGGGAACAATTCAAAACCGAATAATATTTTGGAGCGCAAACCGCCATGTGGCTTTAATGTGATTATTAACGGATATAAAATAACTGCCATCAGTCCATCGAGTCGATTAGTGAATTAGTTGCATATATATCAACACCTAAGGTATCCAAGTCCTGTATTGTGACTGTCTGTCAATTGTTATAATAAAAGTTGCTCCAGTAGATTAACAAAATTGGTATGGAATAAAGCTAGACAATGAGCTGTCATGGACACGTCTACCAAAATTTCAACATTGACTCGAAAGTCAAGATTTAGTTCACCGATATATTAATAATATCAGCTTAAATGGTATTACATTGTGCAGCCAAATTGCCGACAAAACACATGTTCGGTTCGTGTAATAGCTTTCTGGGGGAAATTATATCTCATTGTATATGTATACAATATTTTGAAAAATTGGATGCAGATACGAATGCTAGTATGTGCAGCTTTCAGCTTCTGGTGTGTTACAGTATTTGATTAACAGTTTAACCGTTGTTTCAGACCCTGCTTTCGCTTGCTCTCTCGCGAGATACATTAGGGGGAATTTGTTCATCTCTTATCAATAGTTTCCCTTATAATATGAAACCACTCTTCCTCGCATAATTCGAAAACTTGTTCACTACCTATTCAATTTTCTACAAATTGTAAATTTCATTTTATTTTGTCTATTTTTGGCGGCCATTTTGGGACAGACAATCTATCGATATGGTTTACAACTAAGCCTTGTTTGTGTGTATTTTATTACTAAATTTGTATTAGTTGGTGCACCTACCATATAAATTTATAATTTCACAAACAACTGCGTTCTCGCCAATAATGACATATTATGGTTAAGAGATTGACTATTTTGTGCCAGATGCAGTCTCGACCATTACATAAAAAGACATTTGTATATTGTGGAATTAAAATATGACCATGACGAAACTCCTTTGTTCTCCGCGTCCTGTTAATACATGTACATTGTAGGATAATGGATCGTACATTATTTTACAAAAAAACGAACCATTATTTTAATATAACGCACACTCAACATCGAACTTAAATTACTTAATGGACGGTTATTTCACTTTGAACGATTAATTTTATATGACTTACATGTACATACATGATTACATTATATATGAAAGTATCGAGGTTGGTACGGGTGCTATAAGAGATAAATAATTGAATACAATACCCGGAATATAAGAGCAAAAACGTCGTGTCCAGTGAAGCAATGGGGCATTGCCAGTCCATTATGTTGACACTGTGTCAAGAAGTCACGCCAATGAACGGTTGGACGGGGAGGACCACGTGGTACGACTCGGGTGTGCTGGTCCAATTTTGGATTAATCCATTATGATCAGAGGTGACTGATTGGACCAGGCCAGAACGATCTCGGCCTGCGGCATCAATCGATCCATTCGCCGAAATAATGAACAGTTATTTCAGCCACAATCCTATACTTATACATATATTAAACTTTTTGCATACAACCGTTTAGTTACTTTATCGTATATGGGTGGTGCCTGATTTCTCAATTTAATAGATTTTACCTTTTGTACGGACATGGCGCACTTGAACCTTAAACATGATGAATATTGCAATGGGATTATTATAGGTTGACAAAGACACGAAGTACCGATACATAGAACTTATACTCTGTGCAACATCTTATCATAGTCTGAGCGAGTTTCATTTGTTTCCTGAGTTTCACACAGAAGTGAAGAAAACGCTCTTTATTCAGACCATTTAATGAATATAATATCATTGAACGCTCTTTGTCTTTTCCAAGTTGAACTTGCCAACCTACCTCCGCGTTTAGATCCATGCAGACAAACATCTCAATTCTTGGAATAAACGTCCACACGTTTGAGTCCTGATCCTCCCATGCATGTTGTAACAGTCCAACCCAACTATATTACTAAATATTCTTCGACTAATATAAGGGGCAATTCGGTCTGCTGTTTGGTTGCAACTACATGTAGGCCTAGACCATTATTGGACCATGGGTCTAAATACAATACACTTTACACCGAATATTGTTTGGAAAATTTAATGGTATATTAGATCTATCATAACCCATTTTGTCAGTCTGATTTTTCAAATTATTTTAGTCACCAATCGATCGGTAAATGAAATCATTAGTAAAATTCAATTGAAAATGTTACCACAATGAGTGAAATAAAAACCACCAACCCCTTCCCATGCACTGCTGCCTCGTCCCTGATGAATGCAACTGATTATCAAGAGGCCAATTGTCTCGATAACTATAAGTATAATGTCGGCCAATAAAGCGAATGTGAATAACACTTTCTCTATACATATATAGCATATATGAATTTGTTTGCAGTTTGCTCTCACCATACATTACCAGTCGATATGCTGAATTATACCCGTGAAACAGTTTTCGATTACAAAACGTGTACCGGTACGGGTGGCTACCCAAATACGTACACGTATACTACCGGTTTGAAATCGCAAACTCGCTACTAAGTTTTTGTTTTGGGGTGTCCGGCGTGTAACTCCAGTTTGAACAACGTGGTGCTGGCGTACCCCCCACAGTGGCAAATTCGATCTGACATGGTTTGGTTGCGATATCTGCTCGGACGAAAAAATAAACCCCACTATTTTCATATAAACAAGATAAAGAACTCTAGAACGGAAAACATGAACAAAACGATTGAACACTCAATTGATTGCTATCATAGTAGTGAACATACATACCAAATGTCATTGATGTCTGTCAACCGGTGGTGGAGATACAGACAAACAAACCTCTTCCAAATAAACAAAGATGAATAACTCTAGAAAAGTAAACCAAAACAAAACGATTGAACACTCAATTGATTGACCTCATAGTAGTGGATATCCATACCAAATTGCATTGAGATCCGACACCATATGTTTGAGATATCTGCTCGGACGGACAAAAAAAGACATGAAAACAAAGATGAATAACTCTAGAACGGAACTTCCGGAGAAAACATTGAATGCCTTTATAGTAGTGAAAATCCACACCAAATTTAATTCAGATCCGACAACCGGTGTTTGAGATATCTGCACGGAAGGATGGACGGACGGACGGACGGACGGAAAAAACAGGGATAAAATCCGGGCGGCTAGACGAAAGTTGGGGTATAATTATTTGATCTGAACCAAACTTGGTTTGTGTGTTCCGCAGCTAAAATACAAGCCAAATTCAAATATGGGTCCGTCAAATTATTTTACAAAAGTTGCGGCCCTTTTTTCCGACTTAGAATTTGCCCGATTGCATACCATTTTGATTTCCGACCGATAACTCCAGCCAGTTTGGTTTATTTGGTCTGAATCAAAGTTGATGTGTGTGTGTTTCTCAACTAAATAATACATGCCAAATTCAGATATGGGTTCCGTTCAATTATTTTTACACCAGTTACTGCCATTTTTCGACTTTTTTGACCCGATACCATAACATTTTGGTTTCCGACCGATAACCCCAGTTTGGATTATTAATGTCTTTAATGTCTTTATTGATAATATGTCAATCGTGACCACATTGTCACATAACACATGAGTACATATAACAAATAGATAGTACATTACATAAACATGATATGTCAATTAAACATAGAAACAGGAAATACACATATATAAATGTAGTATGCATAACACATACAAAGATGAACCTAGAAATCGGCAGTATATAGGAGATAACTTTTTAACCCCCGCTGCGCTCGGCGGCCAAATCATCAGGTTGCGGCACCTGTGAAACGGATATATAGGTTGCGGCACCTGTGAGATGGATATATCTCATTACCAGATTACCAATGTTTTATCAATGTTTTATTGCCCATAAATCACATATATACAAGTATAATGCGACAATAGAGCCATATATATATAAAACACATAACACATTCAATGTCAAGAGGTGCAGACAAGAGGGACACACATACATGCGCACATATACATACATATATACATACATATATATACATATACACATACATACATGCATACATGCACATGCACATACATACATATACCCGCGTACATACACACATACGTACATACATACATACATACATACATACATACATATATATGGGTAACATGATAATAATTCATCTCCAACTTGGTCAATTCAGCGCTGTGTGTGAGGGCGACTGACCGGGGCTCGGTGTGGGGAAACCCACGAGACACAGGTCCGTCTCCCACACCCACCAGCGCCGAATTAACAAGAATCGTACATGTGCTCAGCTCAGCGGTGATCCAATTTTCTGGTAAGTTGTCTGATAAAACAACATAATTTATTTAATGGTACTATATCTTTCCCCGCGGTGTGATGTCATTATCGAATATTCCGACTGGAGTGTTATATAATTGAGTGTCGGGTAATAAGTTAATCGCAGGCGATATGCCCCGCAGATAATCAAATAATTCAGAGCGTTCGTCCGAGAACAGGGGGCAGTAAAGTAGGGAGTGTTTTTCGTCTTCCACTTGAACGACGCAGTGCGGACAAAGACTTTTACTTTCCCATGTATCTGATTTAGCTCGGCGGCCCGTTTCAATAGCCAATGAGTGGGCACTCACTCTGAAACGAGTGAATTATTTGATCAGAAACAAAGTTGGTATGTATGTTCCTCAACCAAAAACAAAAAAGCAGGCCAAGTTTAAACACGTGTTTCATCCAATTAATGTTTCGTGAGTTATTATGGCCCTTTTTAAATTTTAATTTAATTGCAATTTACAAGTAAATTACAAGTAAAACTATCGGGCGTATTTAGCCACACCCCAGCCTTGCTTGAGTTTTGAGCTGAAACCAGTCTTTTAATATACACAATGTGCGTGCGCCGACCAGATATATAAGGTTCCTAACAATGGGAGACGACAGCTTATATGGCAATGTTCATTTTAAAAGCATCTGTAACGACGCCAAAATATTTGAATTGGACTGAGGTCAGTTGGAAACCGTTCTGCGTCTTCACATGCCGAATACTTCTCATTTTGGCGTCTGTCGATGAGAAAACTTTTATGAGCGATGAAGGAATGTATCAGCACACAAATTCAAGGTCTGTAACCAATCAATTGAGATTAGTTGAGTGCGTGTAAACAAATTGGTACACGACTCAAGAAAGTGTTACCAATGGTTTGTTTGTGATCTCTTACGACACAATATTTATTGATGCGTCTGGTAAACCAACCCTATATGGATTACCGCAAATTAGAGACAGATTAGGTACACAAGGAATGAGAAACTCGCCGTTAGATGCGTTCTGGTGACATGGCCATGGTAATATCGCTATACGGAACGCAAACGTGTGGTATTAGTCGAATGGTTGAAAGAATTCCGCTTCTTTTTTTGTCTACTGATGATGGACCATTCGCTCTCTATATATCGTCCCATTATCTCAAACAAATAAGCAATAAAAAATTACCTTTCCACAGCTGTCAATCCAATACTTATAATATTAGCAGCTATCTTGTACCAATCAGCGACTAAGTCAGTCGCTTGTCGCATTTAAAGTGATTTTTTTTTTTAAACATATTTTATTTTAACCAATATAATGTACAAAATTCACGGTATGATGATGAGAGATATTGATGGTTATAATGGGATTTGGCAGTAAGCATAATGCTTATCTTAAGCCATCTCCTACACGTATGAAATAATGAATGGTGACCGTTTCATACAGACAAAACTAGAATGTACATTTCGATGTATATGAATGTATACAGCTCAAGAAATTACTATTGTTATTGTTAATTATAATAGCCCCCCCCCTCAATCGTAGCAGGTTTTGGCAGGGTACTTTTGGGATTGATGTTACACTTAGTTTAATTTTGATTTTAATGCGTTTTTAATTTGTTCCATACATAGCCCGAGATCGTATACATCAGGTCTGTGCATAATATGGCTTGAATCTGCCAGTTAGTTCTATATATTTCTGAATGTTAGCGAATATCTCAATGCTTTTGGATAAGGGAAGTGATTTTGAACCTTCTAAGAGTGTTTTTGTTTCCAAATTATTAAGGTTGCTGAGACATATATCTCTCTCGGCTTCAAAGACTGGGCAATAGTGCAAGAAGTGTGATACTGTTTCAACTTCGCCACATATACAATATTGATTGTCTTGCAAATGATTGAGATATAAGTCGTAGTTCAGATTGCTACACCCTAGTCGTAGTCGACAATGAAAAATTTGACTTCGTCTTGTGTAAGCAAATTCCATGTAACGGGGGCTCACGACGAGGTCAGTGTTAAGAAAAGATTTGAAGTCCGATATGGTTTCACAGTTTTTAGCCTCCGGTGGTAGATCATTCCATAGACTCACAGCTGCAGGTAAAAAGGATTTTTTATATGATTCAGTATTACAAAAAAACCGGTTTCATGTCTTTAGGTCTGAAGTCGTAATTTGTTAGACTCCCTGATATAGGGGGAACATATATGTATAGGTAGGCGGGTGTTGACTTTTTCATCATTTTGAAAAATTGGGTTAGCTTGGTTTATTGGCGTCTATTCGTAAGTGTCTCCCACCCAGTTTCGTGGAGCAAGCCCGCTTTACTACAACTTCTTGTCGCGCCAGTTACGATTCTTGCGGCTTCGTATTGGATTTCTTCTAATTCATTAGCTTCTTCGTTGCTCCAGTTGTCCCAAACTGAGGAGGCATACTCCAGGACAGGACGAATAAATGATAAATATATTCTTTCTAGTGACCTCCTGTCAAGGTTAAATTCATGCCTCCTCAGCAGGGACAACCTACTATAAGCTCGTTTTTCAATATCTGCGATATGGTATTTCCATTTACCATCGGAACTAAAGGTTAGACCTAGGTGTTTATATGTCGCTACTTCGCATATTGGCTGATGTGCCATTTTGAGATGGGGGTGGCCATAGGTTTAATTTCTTTCCTGCTGACTAAGAGGGATTCAGTTTTGGATGGGTTAAATTTAACGAGCCATTTGTTAGACCAATCGTGTATTTTCGATATATCTTTGTTTAGGACGTCAGCAGCCATTGTGGGATCTTCTACTGCTAGAAAAATGGAGGTATCGTCGACAAAAAGTCGGATATTACTTGTTATATCGTCTGCTATATCATTGATGTATATCAAGAATAGTAGGGGACCCAGTATCACCCTTGGGTGACACCAGATTCTACAGATTTCCAAGACGACTGGGTAGTTTCCAAAATGACTCTTTGTTGTCGATTTTCCAAATAATTTTTCAAAATGTCGTATGTGTTTTCACACACACCTAGGTTACTTAGTTTGGACAATAATCCCTTATGCCAAACTTTAACAAAAGCTTTGCTGATGTCACAGAAAAGATACCTTATTTCTTTTCCTTCGTCTAAAGATGAAATAAGATAGTGATATATGTCTGTTAGTTGGAATACAGTATTTTCATTTGGAGTGAAACCCGATTGTAAATCTGTTAGGAGCTTATTTTCGTATAAGTATTTTGATAAATATCGAAAGATACATTTCTCAAATATTTTTGAGAGGCAACTTAGCAATGAAATCGGACGATAATTCGATGGCATACTTGGATCTCCTGTTTTAAAGATGGGACAAACTTTTGCTCTCTTCCACTCATCAGGGAAATAGGAATGTTTTAACAATTCGTTAAATATATAGCACATAGGACTTGCTAGGGCCGTTGCGCAATTCTTTATAATTTTTGGGCTGATACCGTCATCGCCACTGGCTTTTGCTACTTTAACACTTGTCAGGGATTCTATATATCCAAATTGACAACGCACCGCCTTCCTTATGCATTAATGAAATGCAGGGACTCGAGATGGCGAAATCATCTTCGTAAGTTTATCGCCGATAGTTGCGTCCCGAATTGGAAGTAAATATTTACATTTGAGTGTAGTTCAGACGATGTTTTCTTTGGAATGATACGGTCGATTTGCTTCTGTTTTTCGGTTATGTTAGTAGAATGCTACATTCCCCCTGATGACATGGTTCCTGAATACTAACTGACCAGTTTTACGTACCCGAACTAGTGCATAATATGTCTTTAATTCTTTGTTCACCCTGATTTTTGATATTCGCGTATACTTTCAGTCTTATTAGTGTTAAATAACCATAACTTGGATCCTATATTTTCTTAACCGTTATGCATGATGCACCCCTTTCTGTTAACTGGAATTCACGATTCTTGTTGAGTATGGGGTGGCATCCTCCTATATAAAATCCACCCAAACTAGATCAGCTGCCTTTTGTTCTTCTGGGACGACTCACCTATATTGACAACATTTTTTTTACCACAGGTGGAGTTGGCTGAGAGCAGAGGTGTGCTTACAGTGAAGTTGCTCAAATTTGAGAACCCCGAAGGTCGAACAATTGATGGCGGTTGTTGTGACCAGTCCCCAGGTTCGTCTAGTGGCGCATGTACTGGTCAATGCGATTACCTCATGAGACTAACGGTCTCTGGACTCAGTAGGTGAGTATAATGCAGCAAGTCCCTTAATATACAGTCATTATAAGTCCAACGTTCACGCACAAATCCCCCTGTTTATTATATGGGCCATCCTTAACACATGTAACCCCCACCACCAGCACCCCTTAATAAACCACATGACCTATATGTCGTCTACTTGCACCCCACACATATTCACCCCCTCACACACCACACCCTCACACAACAGTAATACATGATAGTATAGTTATATATATATATATATCATATTTAATTAACATTGTATGCATGCACCCGTCGTGCCAAACCTATCCCATTTAAAATATTGTTCATGCATGTTGTTATACTTATTCTGTATTATGGGGAGCGGAGGTACATCTAAGTTTCAAGAACTTGTCCTCCCATCCCCCAGTCTCTATATATTAATTTACTATTAAAACATCTTTAAACCAAACAAGTCCACAAGTCAATTTGCTTTGGCATTCCTTATCGTGTACGATTCTGATCAGAACTTCAGCATGCGGTACACTGGGACATTATGACGTTAATTCAATTCATTTTAATTTTGATTGTGATACCTATAATCTAATAAATGGGCGGAATGTTTTCCAACAATCACTATATAAGCACATATTAATAAAGAGCGCATGCGCTTGCTCTCAAGTCTTGATATAGTGTGTCTGTCATTTGCAGAATGAGGTCCCCAGAGGGTGAATTTAGTGATGCTACCCCGCATAGCGGGCTAGCATCACATATAGCGGGATAGCATCACCAAATTCACCCTCTGGGGACCTCATCCTGCTTACAACTCAGCAGAATAAGGTTCACAGAGGGTGAATTTGGTTCTCCCTCTGGGGACCTCATTCTGCAAATGACAGGCACACTATTTCAAGGCTTGCTTGCTCTAATTGTCGGCACGATTCATTGTAATGTCAAGGATATACTATTTCAGAGTGATCAAGTTTTTGACTGACTCAATTCGCCAAATACTCCAATGCTATTTCACCATACCAGTGCTTACGATCTAAAAAATAAGCTATATTTTGGCGATTTCGGGTATATGGTGACCCATGGTCCGTTCCTTACGTAATTAATTGGTCAGTGAAGTTAATTTGCATAGCTATACCCAACTATACCTGCTTAATGTGTCACCGCCGTTATGCTGTTGACATCGTGTAACCACGTTTTGGTTCTGTTAAGTTTCGGACCAGAAACAATTGCCATATAGTTACTTGAGATTTGCCGTATAACGTTGATAGTTCGCAGTTATTGCTGGAAATATTCATACTAAATATTTCCAGGTATACATAGTCTGATATGTAATATATTATTCAAACGTATTATACACGTACTATTATTATACCCCATCCCAAAAGATGGACGTATACTGGATTACGTCCGTCCGCTCATATATCTCAACCATGGGTGATCGGATCTCAATGAAATTTGTTACGTCGTTCACACTTTCCGTTCGAGAGTTATCCTTCTTTCTTTATCTGAAAATGTTGGATTTTCGTCCGTCGTTTGTTAGAATTGTCAAGTAATTTGTTCGTTCAACACATTTTTTTCTTCACAATTTGGTTTCCGACATGCCCATATTTCAATGTCGGGGGGGGGGGGGGGGTATCCAAACACCCGTGGTGCAACCTATTGTTGTACAAGCGAAAGTCGCGGACAGGCTGGTCCTTGTCCGGACTCAGCCATGCAGGCTTCCAATTCGTAGTACATGTAACTATAGTGCACTATACTGTGATGTTTAAGGGAACACTGGTCCTCGGGCGTGACCTCTGCGTGACCTCTACCTTGGTGTTTGACAATCGTGCACCAGACAGCTTGTGAATGCGGAAGTGGTCCATTGCTTACTGAGATATTAAGTTGAATCAGCAGTTAAACAACGAAGCATGATCTCGCAACACACACGTAATATCATCTAAATCCTAATACAATTTATTTAAGTTTGTTGCCATCAATCTGTATTTATCGAAGCTGGGGTCTTTGCCCGGTGCACAAATATTCGTAGGGCTTCCGCGAGTGCAAATTCACGTAAAGCCAAGGGGCGTTAACTGCGCTGATGCAGCATTAAACACCCTGTGCCAGTGCATTCTCTTATATATGCGAGTCTCCCATAGGGACACTGACTTACATGCATGGTCAAGGTAAATATTGTTAGGCCACGCGTTCTCTCATATATGCGAGGCGCCTCGCATATATAAGAGAATGCATTGGCACCGGGTTTTCGCCAAACGGTTAATGGGTTAAATTGGGCCCGGTGTCTCACAACGGAAGTAATTGCTTTAGCGTGTACGATTGCGAACACGAGCTTGTCCAGCGAATGATCACAAAGTCGTGTAGTTTGGCCACATATGGCAATTTTCGGGTATTCTAACACCTGAAAATTACATAATCGGATATGCCTGTATACGGGTAGAGTGGAGTAGGTGGTCACCATACCCGAAATCGGGAAATTTAGCTTATATTAAATGTTGTGATGGTAAGCACAAGTGTATAGAAATAGCGTTGGAGTTCTATACGACGGGGGCCAGTCCATATAACACTAATTCTTGTTCACTCTGAAATAGTATTTCACAAGGGGTCTATCTCAAGGGGACCACAAATTATTCTAATCCGACGCCATGTAAAAAGGTATAGTTATCTGTAAGAATTTGGATAGATCCCTTTGCTCCAATTAACTGCCCAGAGAACAGCGCGTCAAAATCTGGATCAGCCAGGCGACGTCTTAATTATTCACTGCCCAATATATACATCGCGTCAAAATCTGGATCAGCCAGGCGACGTCTTAATTATTCACTGCCCAGTATATATACAGCGCGTCAAAATCTGGATCAGCCAGGCGACGTCTTAATTATTCACTGTCCAGTATATATACAGCGCGTCAAAATATGGATCAGCCGGGCGACGTCTTAATTATTCACTGCCCAATATATACATCGCGTCAAAATCTGGATCAGCCAGGCGACGTCTTAATTAGTCACTGCCCAGTGAACAGCGGGCCAAAATCTGGATCAGCCAGGCGACGTCTTAATTGTGCCACTATTAGCGGACAGTAAGAATTGAGGATTAGTAAATTGTAGCTGTTTAGTTGGAAAGTAGAACAGGTTTCAGGTTGAGGAAAAGTGGTGGTTATTTCGTCAATGTGGGAGAAAATAATATAAAGCCACCATGCAATTTGCGCCACGAACAAACCTATATGGATAATCACCCCTTCCGGACGAACAAACCTATATGGATAATCACCCCTTCCGGACGAACAAACCTATATGGATAATCACCCCTTCCGAGCCACAAACAAACCTATATGGATAATCACCCCTTCCGGACGAACAAACCTATATGGATAATCACTCCTTCCGAGCCACGAACAAACCTATATGGATAATCACCCCTTCCGAGCCACGAACAAACCTATATGGATAATCACCCCTTCCGGACGAACAAACCTATATGGATAATCACCCCTTCCGGCAAATTTATAAATAGCCAGCGCTATAAGGAGACTCATTAAATGTTTGTAAAAACACGCTGCAGGGATAAAAAAAATAGTGGATAATTCCACGAAATATATATATATGGACTATATTGCACCGAGAAAAAAAATACTGATTGAAGCGATACAGATACATTGCCTCGGACGATACAAGTTCTTTTTCCTACACCACGTAGCGATAAAGAGCTTTTCTTATTATATTCATTCTGATATTGTGAAGAACCACAATCCGATTTGACGCCAAATGATCCACAATTTCTCATGCAATATTTCCGCATAACCATACTCCCTGTCGACATGTCCTTGATATACATGCACACCTAGCTGTATCACATATACATCTTGTTTGTTTACAGAGCAAACGACCACGTATTCCTGTTTCATAAGCCAATCAGGAATGACAGCAACAGCATCGTGTTTGGTGAGCAGAAGGATGGCACTATGCTCACCATACTATTCGACGAATGGCCCGTGAGTACCCATGTCATTCAGGCAAAATATAACATGCAATTTCATAGGAAGTGCACTGATCTGTTAAGGATAGATCCAGTCGGTGTCACACCAAGCCTTGAAATATGGTGTTTGTCATTTGCAGAATGAGGTCCACAGGGGGTGAATTTAGTGATGCTACCCCACATAGCGGGCTAGCATCACCAAATTCACCCTCTGTGGACCTCATTCTGCCTACACCTCAGCAGAATGAGGTTCCCAGAGGGTGAATTTGGTGATGCTAGCCCGCTATGCGGGGTAGCATCACTAAATTCACCCTCTGAGGACCTCATTCTGCAAATGACAGACACCCTATCTCAAGGCTTGCGTCACACATGTTCATACTGATAATCCAGCTCACTGGTTTAAAGATACGGGCGGCGTTGGCGGTGGGTTTGCTGTTAAAATATTCAGTTCCGTCAAAAACCGCAATAAACAGAAAGACTAGTAAATTATAGACATACCTTGTTCTTATACCAATAAGAAATATGGCATAAACAGTATGTTATTGTCAAATGTTTTCCTTTCTTATGTAAACAAAAGCAAAAAAACGTTACCGAACCTGGCTTTTGTTTAGATCCGGATATGGTAAACATAAAGAGCGTTATTTGCTACTGTTTTCCTGATATGGAAATAATAAAAGGCGTTTATATCATTTGTGCGTGATTAACCTATAGAATTGCGCTGTGTTATGTAAACAGAAGCAAAACTTCTGTAACACGAGCAGGTTCTTGTTTACGCACACCATCGTACGTCTTGACGGCAATATACTATTTACGCGCTGATTATGTTTGTCATATGAATAAAACTATATATATTTTAATATTCCTTCCGTTGATGGCGATTTGAAAAAATATGAATATTTCTGCAACGAACGCCGCCCGTGCCTTTAACCATTGTTAAACATACCACCTAAGTTAGTCAACTACGGCCTTTTGGGCGGTAAAATATGGCAATTGCTGTTGTAAAATTATCATGCCCATTTTATTTAAACATATTGTAATTCTAATAATGCATATTGAATACATTGAATATGAGGGATTAGACGACAAGTTCTGGGAAACTTACACGGACCTCGGTCCATTGGGAAACTTACACGGACCTCGGTCCATCCAAAAATGGATATATAAGTACGGACAGAACGAGTCTACCCTATATATACTCGTAACAGTTATAGTTCTGGGGCCTGTTTCATGAAGCAATGTCATAAGATTATCTTAAGATGGACTTAATCTAAGATCTAAGGTGGATCTTATGATGTAACTTTTCCGTTTCAAGAACGCGTTTCACAAAACAAGATTAAGTCCTACTTAAGTAGTAATTTAAGTTCGCGCGCTTTTAGACTGGCTCTCGACAATTTATTACAGCTATGCACAGAAAATGTTGGTTCTGTGTATGTTATATGCCTAGGTACAGTGCCTGGTGACAGATACTAGGGCGTGTCTAAGAATAATTATGATATTTTAATGCAAGGGCGATAATCAGTATAATGACTGGTGCATACTTAACTGCACGAGCGCGCTTTTTAACTGTGTTTTCGCGTCAGACTCCATCCACACATAGCTGCATGCTTCCAATGCCTATTTTATACAAACGTAACGAGCTCAAATATATTATTTCAGTTATTAAAGGGACTTATACATCGTAACTCAGAATGTGAACCTTCACCCATATAACATGCCACAACGGCGACGCGAGACATATATTCGCTCGTTTCAATGCTGATATTAGGTTATAATGCATTATACGCCTTTGGAGCATCTATAATACCAGGAAACCGAATATGTCGCCACGACGGCATACACATACAATACACCACAATGGAAGCACTGAGCCAAACGCCCTTTATTGATTGCCAACATTCATGGAATACTAACACAAAACGCTCTTTATTTATATTGCTATAATGTGAATAGGACTTCATATCGTGCTCCAAATAGACTTATTTCCAATCTGAGACATACTTGTAGAAGCCATATATAAATGATGTTAATGCCATTTGCTCTGGTTCTGTTGACAAATGTGCTAAACGTCTGTTATAATTAACAAACTGCGTATGAACTTCGAAAGTACGTTACGTTGAACGACATTCTGCGTGTATGTTTTAATAAAAACCAAATCAACGACTTCTAATAAAGAGCGTTTATAATTAACAACACGTGAACAGACGGCCTGTTCACAGGCCCCTGTGGAAAATTACTAAAATACCAATATAGACTATACCACTGGTATAGTCTATATTGGTATTTTAGTAATTCCCACAGGGGTCTGTGGGCCGGTTCACAGTGATATTATATGTTCTTTCGCGGATCCCGGTGTGCCCGCGCGGTCCGTATATATACTATATACATGCTATATATCTTTTTATTTCATAGTTAATAGATTATGATAATATACATAATAATAATAAAATAACATATATTATGTATTATTATCTTGCCGATATATATACGGGGTACATATACAATACATTTTACAATCAAATTATAACATAATAATATAGAAAGGCAAGTAAATAATAATAATAATAGCTGACATAAGCATTTATAAAAAAAAATGAGTATAAATCATTCACTATTATCCTCGATGTGAAAATGTTGGGACTAATTGTCTCAACATGATTATTGTCTACAGTGCGATTGGGTGATTTGAATCGCAAATGATGTTCAACTCTATGTAAATATATTCTTTTTGTTACAGCAATTAGAAATGTATATATAGTCCGGTCTTGGCGGTTTACAGTTAGTAGCGGACACCCCGCCAATATTGCAACCACTGGTCACGTCACTGCTATAGCTTACCAGTTGGTTATTAATTACTACCATTTCTGAAACACCCCTCCGTGCTAGCAAGGTGTTATTCAGTTAAATGTGTTTATAATAATATATACATGAACTAGATTCAAATTCAAATTAGTTTATTCTCATTCATCATCATGATATGATATATAGAGATCACAAATATACATGTAATACAATATACATAAAAGAGGTACATAAGATCGCATCCACATTTCGTACCAACTGCGGATCACAACATAGGTCTTAACTTTAAGATTATCTTATGACACCTCACACCAGTCTTAAAGTTAAGACCAAAGTTAAGACCATCTTAGGTTAAGACTTTGTTCGTGAAACGCACTTATGACTGAAGTTTGAACTTATGACCATCTTAAGTCCCAACTATGTCATAAGTTGCCTTCATGAAACAGGGCCCTGATTCTTATACAATGTACAACTAAGCTAAATGTGAAATGTTTATGGGAAATTCTTCGGTATTTTATACTAATGAAATGGTTGCTCAATATTTTCTTAAACTGTTCTAATGATTCATCTTGACAGGCTGTGCCATCCTATAGGTTGCAATCAACTAATAATCAGCCATTGTCCACATTGTTAACTTTAAGTTCGACCGTCGACATGAGTCTCTATTTCAATTCTAAATGGTCAATTTCACCATTGAACGTCACCTGATGCAACAGTTGGTGACAACAAAAGCGCCTTTTTACAAACTAAAATCTTGAATATGTACAATTACCTCACTGTCTGCGCAGAACTCAGCATCATATAATCACCCAGACCCCTTCCACAACATCGGGACCCGCCAGACACTTGCTGGTGATGTAAAAAAATGATGGCCATATTTAAGTAGGGTATGATTTTATTTCCCCGCCCATGTAATATTCCCTCAAAGTTAATCAACCAATCAGCTGGCAAATATTTTTTTAATGCGGATTCCAGTTCCCTACACAAACTCAAGAAGCGTAACTCTATTCCAATAGTTGCTTGTAGCCTATACGTGATGTCTGGTCTGAGAAAATTCGACACTTGGGAAGAATGAACCGGAAAGACTTATCGTACGTGGAACCGAAGTGAAAAGCAACAGAAAGTTTAAAATTAATGTGTTATTTGGTAAATTCTCTTTCAGGGTCACGTGAAGATGAACGCTTTTTTCTATGACTATAATACTGCAGACGACAGCACAATGATGGTAGACTGGTTCGACTCGAAATTAGAACGGTCAAATAGTACATCAATCTTCCAACAGATGGAGCTACTCGGCGAACGCGACATACCAAAAACAAGGTGTGATATTATACTCAGTTCAGCACTGTGAATTTTGGTATATAAGTGGAAGGTTGTCATAGCAGATGTGCATTTACATTCAAGTGTATTGCTGCAGCAACTATGTAATATTTAATCATCGACCTCGTATACCCACATGTGTGACACTACGTGCTGTCCAAGGGTTAGCTTGTACGATATCACTGGTGGGTACTAGTCTAAGGCCAATGCCGCACGCGATCAACGCTTCGACGTTTATTTGATCAAATAGGTAATAATTCTTCTTGACTTGACCTATCTGTCATGTCGACATACGTATACTACATATATTATGCCAACATAATGTGGAATATTTTTTGTATGGCCAAAACAACAAAAACAACTATAGATAAGCACGAAATAATTCTGCTGTGGTTAAGGAGTCGATTATTTAGGGCATTACTGTATATAATGTCTTTGTGAGTTGTGTTGACATCCGAAACCGTAGTCGTAACTACCGATATGACAAAACGACAACTGATAGAAAGAACACAAATTCCAGTGACGTAGCACCGTATTCTTAATTTTTACCAATATCAGATCATTATGCAAAATGTCTCTTTGACCACCGGGTGTGAATGTTTGGCATTATTATTATTATTGATTGTTCCAGGTTGACGTTTGAGTGGGCGACATACTGCTATGGTTGGAAGAGCTGTCCGACGAAGACGAAACCTCCTTCCCTCAGATCACGACACACCACACCGAGCGGCAACGACGAGTATAAAGACTGGAAAGATACTAATGACAGATTCGAACCAACAAAGGATCATGCCAAATCAAACCACCAATTAGATGATTTGGATATACCGAACCTAGTTAACGGGGAGGATATAACGCACGTAGCTGCCGCCGGACCACCGAAGCCATTACGGACACATAGCGTCATGATAAAAAGTCCATATTTGAAGGATGAATACTATAGATCAGACTGGAAGATCAAGGCATGGGGTGACCAGAATGACGAACCACGTGATCAGATGATGACTAATGAGCAATCATATGATCAACAGTACTTCGATGGCGTCGCTATGGGCGCAATAAAGACTGCCGATACAGAAGATTCTGGCGATTCGAACAGGGATAGTGGACTAGGATCAAACTCCTACGGGACGTTATCGACACCGAAGCTCATTGGTGAAGGAATTTTGAGTGACAAGAAGGGGGACTTTAGTGATGGAAACCGCTTGGGTATACACTCACCATATGCGTTCGATCCAGAGTTGTTCAACAAGGACCAACAGTTCCCCGTGACGTATCCGCAGACGACCTTCACAGGAACTCAGCCAGGTGGCCAAAGTTTGAGCGAACAATTTGTTGTTATTGAGGAAAACCCCGGAAGTGTTCCCCGAGTCACTTCAGATGATGAGAGGTTTATGGTGAAAGATACGAGGAGTGGTTTGAAAACAGAAGGCTGGCAAGGTGCTCAGATGGGTGAGAAACATGGATCGGATAATATGCAAAGAACTGTAGATGATATATCCGAAGGAATTATGACGAATGCCGATGAGTATTTAAATGCTGGCCGAATGGGCTCACGTCCCGGTCAACTAGTAATTAAACAAGATCACGTGGGCGTACAGGGTGAAGAGACAACCAACCGAACTGTGGCGTCGATCAGTCCAAGAGCATCGAAATCAGCGACATACCGTAGTCGTCCACTTAATGCGATGAGCAACACACCTGAGGATGCAATAACGCCGACGTTTGCTGATAAAGGGTATTTGGATAATATGGTAAAATCGCCACACCAGGCTGGAGGAGATGCAAATCAGCAACATAGCAAGGGGCATGGGGTTAAATCTAACACAGACGGCAAAGTCAGGGCTAGTACCAAATCAAACAACAAGAAAGATATTCGTCCAATCAATTTGCCCAATGTGCGGACAGATGCGTTTAAAAAAGCAATGGACCGAGGCTTGATTAAGCAGCAGGTCACATTCGTCACCTCTTCCCCAGAACACCGTCGAACTGACAAGGAAATACGAGGACCCGATAACCCACACAGACGTACTCAAATCAATGCGCATTCACGGACAACAAATGTGAAGAGTTCGGTTAATTCCCTGCAAAATATTGATGTATCTGACCTTGACGTCGACTCAGAGAACTCTTTGGGTAATCGCACTGTGCGTGTAGAAACATCACGTAAAGATAAGACCAGGACAGTAGGAATATCAGAAACTGCACCTGAGAATAGATTCACTACAGTATGGTTTCAGAAAGGAATTGCACCCGATGCGATTAGTACAAAAGCGGGGCAGGCGAGGAATTTCGATAAAAACTCTGAACGTCATCGCGGTCTCAGTTCACTGACAAAAAGTTTGCATAATTTAAAAACTCAGTCTGCGTTAACAAAGAACGGAACGCGCAAAGGACGAACAAGAGAAATTGGAGGTCATACAACAGAAGACCAGCGTGTCGTAGTTTCATTGAAAATGGACATCTCTGAAAATGATAAACGTAATGGAAGAAATGACTTGACTGATAACGAGCTTCGAAATTCCAGCAATAAAAGGGAAGATGAACCTATCAGATATACAAAGCAATCACAATCGCAACAGCCCCGACGACATACTTCGTCATCCATCGATAGAAGTCGGTCGGTGTTACGAGACAACGGGAACCGGCAACTAGAAGAGTCTACATTGAAGTTGACGCCCGATAAACAGTTACTCGAAAATAGTAAATATTTCAAAGCCAACTTTGGGTATAAGGCGCCTGGTTCAACCGTTTCTGAACATGGTTGGGCCATAGATAGCAGCGAGAAAACATTGCACTATAGACAGAAGGCCGATGAGACAAAGCTGAGATTAAATAAAGGGAACAAATTGACATCCAGTAATGTTGGAGTCAACGTGGTAACTAGTATCCTTCAACAAAAACCCAAGCAGAAACAGACGAAAGTATCGCAAGATTCAGAGTGGCACAATCCTCTGAAATCAAAGGATAGAGGCGGGCGAAAAAGAGGTGACAAAAAGAAAATTCTGGCGAAAGTTTATAAACATACTCCAATGGATCCAATTTTCATTGGAGAAGTTCGTCGAACAAGCGGTAGAATTTCGCATGCAAGCGAAAGGCACAAGGGAAGTACCAGACGCAAAGGCTCTATGGCAACTGGGACGCCCGGGACAGATGGCGCCTTTTCAACCGATAGTGTGCCAGTTGCGACTGATATGAGGGCTGATACGATTACATCATCGGCAACAAATAATGAAATAACTAATTCGGCAAAAATAGTTAAAGAACAGAAAACTAAGGTAACTACAAGAATTGGCGGCCGAACTCCACAGAAGAGCAGAACCATGAAAGAAATATCACAAAATAAGAACACTCACTTCGATTTGAAGACAATAGTCTCCACAAGGCGGGATAACAGAATCTCAGCTGCTGTTCTGAACTCCACGCACGAACCAAGAAAACCAAAGCGGCATTCAAAAACACCAAGTACTGAGATTCAGAAAACCCTTCATAAGTCAGGCAAACCAGAATATCATTCTACGACAACTAAGATTCAGAAAAACACACTTCAACCCAGCAAAGAAACCAAGCGTCGTGATAATATACGGACCAGTGAGATTAAGAATACCGAACATGAGTCCAGCAAATCAGGGCGAATATATAAAACACGGACCACCAAATTTCAGAAAACCACACAGAAAGTAGGCAAATCAGAATCAACACATAGCAAGTCGCGAACTGTCAACGAACCGAAAACCTCACATGAAACAAATAAGTCAGAACGTCGTGTTAAAACGGGGACGACTAAAATTACGAGAATACCACAGAAACAAACGAAGCAAGAGTTGGTGTATGACAAACCCACACCGAGGCTTCAAAAAAACATGCAGCAGCCATCCAAATCAGAACAACATAAGAAAACGCAGGATTCCAGTCGTCCGAAAAATACGCAAAGGCCAAACAAACCAGAACGGCGTTTTAAACCACAGACTCTAAAGGCTCGAAACACCTCTCAGTATCAACAGCAATTAGAAGGGCGTTATAAAACACAGACTTCTGGGGCTCCAAGCACATACCATGAGTCAAGTAAAATAGAACATCGTTATGAAACACGGAAATTTAATGTTTCAGACACACGTGACCAATCAGGCAAACCACGTTCGAAAGTGCTGACCTCGACAACGATTGCCCGAGGAACTCATGTTGGAAAGTCAGGTGTGAGTAAATCTTTGGCGCTGAATGAGAATCCTGTAGCAACTCCTGGTGATAGTGGTCCTCTTCGGAGCAAGTCACGTGGCGTGTCACGTGGCGAAGTTGCACCTTCAAGGGTGTCCGAGGGAAGTCCCATAACCAAACACAGTATGGATGTTCATGGCGGACGGAATAATGAAAGCAATGCTGTTATTACTCAGGGAAAACGATTGGTAAACTCGGTTGATTCTAAAATGTCTGGGATGGCGACGAAGAAACATAACAGGCCGGCTAAAGGAATGGCATCTAATGCAACAGATAAATGGAACTCGCAGAAGAGTGAGAATGCATCCAACACGCGAGAATCAACCCGACAGAGACAAACTGCAAAGACTACCGATATGGCAAGAACCACATTGAAGACAACTACAGATGTTTTGTCAACAGAAAAACTACATGCAAGTACGATTACTATTGAATTAAATCAGGATACCACGCCATCACAAGTTCGATTAACATCATCTAAGAATACGGCCCCGAACAGCAACCATGTCTTTGACTTGGACGCGTTCATCGAACTTCTAATTGGAAAAATTCCTCACAGGACAAAAGCGGCACGTAATAACAGCGTTGACATTACAAAGCAAACTACAACGGAGAGAACTAAGCCTACGCGAAGATCTTCGGGCATTAAAAGTTTATCTCCCTCATACCACGATGTCAACAAAACAACGAGACCTGTTGTGAACAGTCGGACGCCTCGAATGTATTCCGATAAATCCAAAAGTGACCGAGCGCCAACAGTTCTATCCACGACACCATCGAAACCATTGACACAGTCAACGACACATCAGACTGAACGTGGCATTTCAAGTACGGAGTCGTCTACTGTTTCAGCGTCGTCAACCATGACACATTCAACGACACATCAGACTGAACGTGGCATTTCAAGTACGGAGTCGACCACTGTTTCAGCGTCATCAACCATGACACAAACGAAACCAACGACCATAAGAACATCAACTGTTTCTAAACGTACGTCGATAGGGCGCAGTATGACTTCACGGTCTGTTTCTTCAGTACCGGTTCAGCTAAAAGGCGCTAATTCTACCAAGAGAGTTAAAACGCTGAATCGGTCGAATAAAACACTTTCAACAAAAAGTGATTCTAATGATAGAATTTTAACTAAAAAGACAAAGAAACCAAAAAGGAAAATTCATCCAAAAGTAACAATTCCATTGAAGATTGAACTGAGAACTGAGAAGTCACTTCCCAAGTCAAAGCCAAAGTCTCATCCAAAGTCAAAAGTAGAAAACTCACCGAATGATGTCGCAAATTCAGATGCCGTGAAACTTCCGCCAAAACTGCAAGGATATCCCAAAGACAGTCCGGAAATTCTAAAGTTTAAAAAATCTTTGAATCATATAGAGTTGGAAAACTTTGACAAGAAAAATAATCGAAAGAAACACTTCACGAACATTGCCTCGAGGGCGGGGCTTGTGGATATTCCAGACGGTATGTTATATATTCCAAAGGGAATGGATTCAACCACAACGCGGACGTTATCGAATGTTGTAGACAATTTTGTCGTCCGCGGCGTTGACGTCGATGATGTCAATGACCTTAATACTGATGACGACTTCGATGAGGAGGTTGATTGGCCAACGAGTTCAGGCTTCCGGTCTTCAGACTTCCAACTGGAGAAGATGTTCCATAAATACTGGCCGGCCATCCTGGGGTCGACGGTGGGCGCCATATTTCTGTCAGCGGCGATTCTGACAAGCATTACGTGCCGACAAAGGTAAGTCATGATACTTAGACATTCACACCGAGAGAAAGTACTGTACGTTCAGTACTTGAATCCACAATTGCCAGGTTGTCGAATGGGACGGACCTCTAAAGCGGTTTTCCAATTAAATTTAATTCGGATGAATGTGGTATATGGAGTATATTCACATAGGCGTAGCGCTACATTTCGAACCAATTGGCGTATATATATTCAACCAGGGCTTCCTCGTGCAGTACCAGTCAAAAGAAGTGGTATATTAAGCGCGCTATTTTCGCGCCCAATATCGCAATAATATTGCAAGTGGAAACATTATAAGCGCGCGCTTGTGATGTTATTGCAATATTTTTCGCTTAATATCGCAATATTTTGCGCTTAATATTGCGACATCTTGCGCTAAACTTGTGACATTTAAATCAAATTATTGCTTCTTCTATATTGTTTATAGCATAAATAGAGACAATGTTTTAGATTTGTATATAATTAGAGTTGTTAATGCGTAAAAGCTATATGTACACTATATGCACAATATTTATCAAATATAAATATAACACAATCGGGTTTATATGCAATATTTGCTCGCTTAATATCGCCAAATTTTGCGCTCAATATCGCAATAATAAGCGAGACAGATTTTTGTTATTGCGCTATAATCGCGCCTTCGAAATTAAGCGCGCTTAATATCGCAATAAAGGCGCGCCTCAATATACCACTTCTTCTGACTGGTACTGTATTGGTCAGCCGCGTACCAAGTCGCACGATTATACACGTATAACACGAGAAGGATGTGTTATACATCCACATGTTGCTTCGATGTTGTTATTCATCATCGAAATAATAACAAATGTGAGGGAGACAATAACAAGTGAGAATAGCACTTTTCCTCCAACCATATTGTCGTTATACTAATGTTAACTCTTCACGCATGTAAAAAACATGTACTCAGACAAACAAATATGTTTGTACTAAAACATTAATTTTTTATTACTGAAATATAAGTTTTGTTGAAATGTCTTCCAAAACCTACTATACACCGATATTTGGAAATGGTTATTTCTTTTGAATGCCGGCTGATACGAACCCTGACTCATACGGGATTACCAATCAGGCATGAACACAATAAATGTTCTCTCAAGCCAGAACATCACCGAAATGCATCAAAGTTATACCTTGTGATAAGACAATCATACTTATATGTTAAATTGGAATTCACATTGGTGTAATATCAACACATGGCATTTAAATCAACACAGAATGCGGATGTTATATACTTCTGGAACAAGTGAGTAACAAACACAAATATAATTTAGAACTGGAAATAAAAAATTCAAGAATGAGTTTAGAAAAGTAAAATATAAATACAATTTCATATTTTAATTAAGGTCCGTGAGTCGGGGTCCGTATAAGCCAGGGTTCGTAAGAGCCAGGGTCCGTATCAGCAGCATACCTTTCTTTTCTAGGATTTTAATTCGGCGCATGGCTCCTGGGGACACGGTCGAGCACTCACCGGAGCCACCAGAGTCAGCATTGCTCTCCTCTGGTTCATATGGTCCACCTACATCATGCGCATCATCTACAGTCTCATCTTCGGCAGCCTCTGTGGTGACAATAGAGAGTGGTGTGCACTGAAACTAAACAACGCCGCATATATGTGGCAACATTTGAACTGTGGACACCAGTGACATAAACGAATTGTGTGCAAAATAGAGTTACTGCCAATTAACAACATACGCCGATGTTGGGCTCAGACTGTTATATACTGCGTGGTGCAGAGATAGTGTATTTTGTAAATATGTAAATAATTTCATTCACCCGAGTGATCGACACCATGCAGGACATTATGCTGGACAATATTTAACCTCTTCAATGCCGAAGATGTCGTGTGTTGAACCTGAATTCTGGTGTGGTAGAACGCTGCGATAACACGTATGACGTAGCCGGTAATATAACAGGAAGCTACATGTATATATTACCACGAACTTCTTATTGTTTCAAACGTCATAGAGGATATTGTGCTGGACAATATGGTTATGTTTAACCTCTTCACTGCCGAAGATGTCGTGTGTTGAACCTGAATTATGGTGTGGTAGAACGCTGCGATAACACGTATGACGTAGCCGGTAATATAACAGGAAGCTACATGTATATATTACCACGAACTTCTTATTGTTTCAAACGTCATAGAGGATATTGTGCTGGACAATATGGTTATGTTTAACCTCTTCACTGCCGAAGATGTCGTGTGTTGAACCTGAATTATGGTGTGGTAGAACGCTGCGATAACATGTATGACGTAGCCGGTGTGAATATAACAGGGAACCTACATGTATATATTACCACGAACTTCTTATTGTTTGAAACGTCATACAGGATATTGTGCTGGACAATTGTGGTTATGTTTAACCTCTTCACTGCCGAAGATGTCGTGTGTTGAATATGAATGCTGGTGTAGTATAACGCTGCAATTACACACATGACGTAGCCGGTGTGAATATAACAGGAATCTACATGTATATATTACCACGAACTTCTTATTGTGTGAAACGTCATACAGGATATTGTGCTGGACAATATGGCTATGTTTAACCTCTTCGCAGCCGAAGACGTAGTGTGTTGAGCCTGAATGCTGGTGTCGTATAACGCTGCAATTACACGTATGACGTAGACGATGGGAATATAACCCGAAGCTACATGTATATATTACCACGAGCTTCTTATTTTTTAAAGCCCCACTTAATTTTCGAATCACCAGATCACATTTTATACAACATATTCCATATTATATATCATCTGAAAGAGGCAGCTTCAAAACATTGTATTATCAACTGATCCGTCGAATACACTGGGAACATGTTGTTTTTGTCGAGGTATCGATGTGCGATCTGTCCTTAATTTTGATCCGGACTATACTGTAAACTCTATTATTCTCACTGGGAGGAGAGTAACTCTATCTCTAAGTTTGAATTCTGGATTGACAACGGGGGAAGTCTTGAAATGAATATGGGAATCTCTATCACTTGGTGGACACTCTATAGGTCACAGCTGTTCCGTGTTCTGGTGGAATATATATCTTTTGGTTCCTCTTCCAAATGGTGTACAATATGGAATATGTTGTGTATAATGTTTATCTGGACATTCGAAAATTACGTGGGCCTTTAAAACTTCGAAATGCCGTTGCCAAGACATTAGTATTCTCAATGAATATTGACTGACTGTGATCGACCTGCAATATGTCCGGACACGACGGAACACCACAGGTCTATGCTGATCACTCACCGGTGGCATTTTGCATCCATCGCACTCTCATAGCAACGTAGATGTTAATAGAGAGATTCCACTTGTAACTCCTGGCGTGTAACTTGTAAGGTAACTGTCAGCATGTGATAGCGACAATTAATACGAAACAACTGAAACAAATGCTCATAGGGCGCCTCGCATATAAAAGAGAATGCATTTGCCTAACAATATTTACCTCGATCTTGTTAGCCCGTGCCATCTCTTATATATTCGAGGCTTTATGTGGGAGACTCGCATATATATAAGAGAATGAATACTTTGGCACAGGGTTGTTAATGTTGCACCAGCACAGCTCTCGTCCTGAAAGGGTTAAGGTATATAATCATGGTGGGTTTGTGACACGTTCATTTCATCACATGATATTAACTTTCAATCTGCTTTGTTAGACACCATGCACCTACACAATCTATCTTTCCGGCGGCTTTGTTGATTCCGTTACATCACATTTTGACAAAACTTTGGCAATATGTTAATAAATGTCGTTACAAAAATCATAAGTCAGTAGAAGATGAAGTATAAAGAGCTTGTGGCAATCGGTTGAGTTATAACGCGTTATAAATTCGAAGGATCAATCACCATAGTAGTATTCTTTATTCCTCCAAATTGAAGAGCAGGTAAATTTACATGTGTACATTAATTTTATACATTGTATGTTCAATATAATATGTGTCCACTATACAGTAGTGTTGTTGCACGGCTGAAGCTAGAATGTTCACGATAGCTTAGAATTGTCAGTCCCAAGAATCAGACGAATAAACATGTGAATGTTGCTTCTAGGAGAGTGGCAGAGTTCTATCTCTGAATAGACAGCACATATTTAGTAAAAAACTGGTAATGTCTATTAACAGGCAATGTACATTTCCATCGTATTCCAATGATTATAAATCATGTTTAGATTTGACATCTTCCTAAGATGGCAGTTTAATGCCTATACTTACATGCCGTAACCTACCCGCAGAATCTCTCTAATATCGTGGAGGGTCTGGATTGTAAAACAGAACAAATTCAAACTTATGTCGCTATTAGTTACCGACAGTCAGCTGATTTATGTGATTGCTAAACGTTCCCGTTGTTGTTAAACTAGAGACCTTTCGCAAAATCACGAATACTATTACGGATATGGAAATATCCTGCCAGAAAACGGCCACAATTCGATATGTACGCACGGGGGTTCTTATGTGAGACGAAGTATACCACACGCAGTTTAATTATGTGCAGATAATAATATGTCAAGAATGTGCCACACTTTAACATTATCCGTGTGGTGTATAACACGCGGATAAGAACATGGGATCTGAATGAGACACATTACTTTTTCCATCAAATATATGTGTAACTGAATATAGTGGGGCATATGCCGTCTCACCAATTATCCATCATAGGTAAATTGTGATGGTGTCAACCTTACTAGGACAATATATCCGATCCGTAATCGTCATAGTGATTTTTGCGAAAGGTCTCTAGTAACTGTTTAGACCATTCAGAGTTCGCAAGATGACTTCTAAATTGTAGCAAGCGCGATAACTCTATCAATGAATCCAGTCTTTCACCTCAAAACCTAATATAACCCGTGTACGTGTATAACATTAAGGTTTATATACCATAAGAGTATTTCATTGTTTGAACCTTGACAGACACAATGTACATGTATATATACGGATAATTTCGCTGTCAGTGACAGACACAACATACACACTCGCGTGGTTCGCAATTTGTTTTTTACGAAGTCACCCACGTGTTTTCTGGTGCGATAACCCCACCAAGAGTATATATATTTATTAAAGGCCCGCTTAATATTCGAATATCCAGATAACAGTATACAGAACATATTCCATAGTATATCCAATTTGGAAGAGGAACCAAACACATATATTCCACCAGATTACGGAATAGCTGTGACCTATAGAGTGTTCACTAAGTGATAGAGATTCTCAGATTCATCCCAAGATTTCCGGTTGTCAGTCCAGAATGCATCAGAATTCAAACTAAGAGATAGAGTTATTCTCCTTGCATTGAGAATAATATAATTTACAGTACAGTTCGAATCAAAATTAAGATCACACCTCGGTACCGCGAAAAAATTATTAAAATTGTAAAAAATTGTAAAAAATAATAACAAATGATGAAAAATTGTTAGGCCAATGCATTCTCTTATATATGCGAGGCGACCTATGGTCGACTCGCATATATAAGAGAATGCATCGGCACAGGGTATATGGGTTGATACAAAAATCGGACTTCCCAGTATATTCGACCGGATCTGTTGATAATACAATGTTTTGATAATACAATATTTTTCAAATGATATAGAATATGGAATATGTTGTTTATAATGTGATCTGGTGATTCGAAAATTAAGTGGGTCTTTAAGGTATATACTCATGATGTGGTTGTCGCACAGGGGATGCGTGAAGTCATCCGGTCGTTTGATTTATCGGCAAACACCGAGCGTATCCCTGTGTGTACCGCGGGGTGTTTTCGCGCCAAGAATATTTCTATAGCAACTCTAGTTTTAATTTTGCCGTTTTACAATCTAAACCTCTCTATTATTTCCCATGTATACCTAGATGTATGCTACCAGTGAGGTGGCATAATACTACAACAGTTTCGCGATTGTTTAAAACTGTTTGAGGGTCAGTTGTTACAATTATCACAGCAGTAAATACCCCATACTATCACAATTATATTCGATTGAAAGTTAGTAAACAATATGACGTAATGTTGTCAAATTTTCGACAACGTCAACAAGAAGTAGCTTGTATTCCGTGCACTAATGGCAGGATCGGCGCTGGACCGAAATTTGCTTTTGCCAAATGAAAATATTTTTTGATAAATTATTTTAGAAATTGCCAAATGTTATCAGTTTCTGCAACATTTGATTATTATATTTCGACAAGCGCCGTTTGAAAAACTTTTGAATTCGACAGGAAATCAGTTCATTATTAATAAATCTCGCCTCTCCACTGTGGTCTATCATAGAACAAACCAACCAATTACCGATCATTACAATTGTTGAAGAGTTGCTTCACCAGAAGGGTACATAAAAAGAGGATTATCAATGTAAACGCCACCACAATAAATACTATAGTAATTTCATCGATACTAATGCTAACAGATTAACTTCACAGAGGTGTTACCATTTCCTAACCTTATAAAACACCACTAATTGCAATGCTTTCCTGAGGGTGAAGGGAATTGCACAATGCGTTCCGACCATCCTACCCGGCCTTCGGCCGGAAACGACCCAACAACAATGCTTTCCTGAAATGAATGGTATTGAGTAACCAATATTTTCTTTTTTGAGAAATTAAAAAGCTACTTGCCGTAACTTTCGCCAAATGAAAATATTTTTAGCCAAATGTGAATTATTTTTGCCATTGGAAACTTGGCAAGTGACATCGGGAACCCTGACTAGTGGTTTACAGCAATAGATTGTATCGTGCCAATGGGTGTGGAGTAAGTTTAATTGTTCACCGCGAGGCTGTTAGTCTGTTACTTGTATTGGTAGTTTGCATCAATATCACAGTCTCGACGGTATTCACAAACGTTGGCATATAACCTTGGTCTATATGCATTTAAACCGTGATTGAACCATTGGCTTGTGTTACACGCACCATGCACAGTTTAGCGATGGCACAATATTGCCTTAATATGGTACAATTTACTGACAATTTTCCGTCACAATGACTACAGTACAGTTAGATATGTCGCTATTCGCTTCGCTGGCCCAATGAGTATACATGGCTTATCAAATCATTACGCCCCACAGGCGGTGATTTCTACTCAACATCCAGAGATGTAGCATTTTTTACGAGTTATTTCACCAATTTACCGAACAAGTTAATCCTTTCGTGACAGAGGCAGCGCTGGTGCAGCATTAAAGATAATGTGGCAGTGCAATCTCTTTTATATATGTGAGTTAATTTAATTCTGTATTGTTTTAAGAGGATTGATACCGCCCCTGCATGGCCACTCGGGCTTCTCCTCAAACAATATAATGGGCAAAAATCAACGTTTACGTTGAAACCAATAAATGAGAAAAACATGATTGTGAAAAGTATATACAAAAGATAGGGGACACAGATATCCTCGCATATATAAGAGAATATACTGGCTTACACGGTCAATGTGAATATTGTTAGGCCAATGTAGTCTCTTGAATATGGGAGATTCCCTATATATGAGAGACTCGCACATATAAGATAATACATTGGCACAAATTCATAACATTTCAGGAATCTCCATGCAATCCTGGAAGGTCGCTCGGAATTTTACCCAAACCCGACAATCTCCTGCTAAATAATATATATTTAATCCAGGATTATCTCAGTTCCTCAATTGACCTGAATCAGTAATCCACCAAACTCGCCAATCTATCAATTGCACGTTTATGTGAGCATGAAAAATATTACAACGTGTATTGATTAGCATCAACTGCCCGCGAGACGTATCGGGCTGATGTGACCAGGCATAGTCATTGGATGAATAAAGCGGCGAGCGACATATTGACCTATATCATAGTAACTATGGTGGTTTAAACTACACCACCATAAGGCAGCACACCTACTATGACATCGAACCCGTGGTACGTGTGACACCGGTCATTATCGGCTATTCATATTAATTTACTGCTGTGATAATATGGAGGCATATAACTTTAAAAACAACATACATGTACCTCACAACAATGGTCTATGACATAAAACTCAATTTCACCGAAATTACATACATTTAAGACAATGGAGCTTGCGATACTTCCATTGGTAGGATGAGCTTACAGTTGCTAGGAAACAAGGCGTCTGCAGAAATAGTTTAATTAGTTTAACAGCGCTTGCCATTAAAGGCACGTGCGGCCTTAGTTGTCGAAAATATTCATATTTGTTCCAATCACCGTAAACAGAAAAACATTAAAACGCATACAGTTTCGTTCATATATACCATGACCATCGCGTAAACAGCATGTTATCATAAAAATTTACTATATTTTACCTAAGCAAGAGCCTGATTGTCTTACAGAAGACAGCACGATGCTGCTGGCTAATCACACACAAATGACATAAACGCTCTTTATTCGTTCCATATAAGGAATTCACCAACAAAGAACGCTCTTTATGTTTACCATCATAATATAAACAAACACCAGAAAAGTAACTTTTTATGCTTTTGTTTACATAACAATGGTCAAATATATGACAATAACATACTGTTTATGCGATATTTCTTATTTGTATACGGACAAAGTCTGTCTACATTTTGTTGTTCCTCCTGTTTGTTGCGGTTTTTGACGGGTGGAAATATTTTCACAGGATATCCACCGCCAAGGCCAACCGTACCTTTAACCCTTTCAGTGCCAAGTCCGATGTTTGTATCAACCCATATACCCTTTGCCAATGCATTCTCTTATATATGCGAGTCGACCATAGGTCGCCTCTCATATATAAGAGAATGCATTTGGCCTAACAAATTTTCATCATTTGTTATTATTTTTTACAATTTTTTACAATTTTAATAATTTTTTCTTATATTCTACTCTCTTTCAGTGCCAGACTTATTTTGTAGGTTTAGTGCCAGGGAATCTAACGTTACTATGAATACTTGGTGATAGTTTTGAGTTATAACATGCCCCTAACGTTTTAACCAGTTTGTTTTTTAAATTCGCTATAGCATGCTTAAGCACACCCAAAAATAAATTCAACCCAAAAAAAATAATATATATATAAAAAAAATTAGGGCCGATTTTACAGACCGTAAATTAGGGCCGATGAGATCGACCCCTGGCACTGAAAGGGTTAATCTAATTATGCTATAATACACCCAAACACAAACATTTTCGCCTTTAATTGTGTAAAGTATGACAAGTGTCACGCAAAATGAAAAACAGTGTTATAATCATGGATGAATTTCCAACATCATGTCATAAATATGTGTTTGCGACCTAAAAGTTGTTTGAATATTGGCAATACTGAAATTATGCGCGGGTATAGCATTTGGGTGAACATAGCATTCTCAACGCAGCAAGCGGTCGAATCAGTCGCTGATTGGTAGAATAAATCTGCTAATAATTATTTGATTGACAGCTGCCGAAAGCTCCATAGTGGGACAGAGATTTGACACGTTTTTGTGCCGGTTTCATGCAAGATAAATCAACTATCGATAGCCGTATTTAGCTATAGATGATCCACATATCCAAATAAATACTTTGCTATATGCATCACATATTATTGCATTGATGGCATGTTTTGGGGGGACATGTGGAATGTTTCCAGGAGTTAAGAAAAATATATTTTGGTGCTTATTTTATGATATAAAAATGATTTGTCATAGACCTGTGAGGTACATACATGTATGCTTGTATGCAACGTGTATATACATGTATATGTAAACTATTTCCAAAATTTATAAATGATAAATGTGCACGTGTTTTTTCTACATGCATCATTCTAAACCAGAGACGTGGCTAGAGGGTCACAGTTGGGGTGTCCACGTTGCAATTTCCAACTCGCCCAACTCTTTGAAACAGAACATACAGTACCAGTCAGAGGAAGTGGTATAATATGGCGCGCCTTTGTTGCGATATTGAGCGCACATAATTTCGAAAAAGACGCGATTATAGCGCAATACCAAAATTCTGTCGAGCTTATTATTGCCATATTGAGGGCAAAATATTGCGATATTAAGCGCGCAGAATGTCATACAAACCCGATATTGTTTATTTATATTTGATAAATACTGTGCATATAGTATACATATAGTGTACACATAGCATTTACAACTATAGTATATACAAATCTAAAACATTGTCGCTATTTATGCAATAAACAATATAGAAGAAGCAATAATTTGCTTTAAATGTCACAATATTAAGCGCGAAATATTGCGATACTATATAAGCGCAAAATATTGCAATAATATCGCACGCGGCGCGCTTATAAGCGTTTCCACTTGCAATATTATTGCTATATTGGCCGCGAAAATAGCGCGCTTAATATACCACTTCTTTTGACTGGTACGGTACTCCCATGTTCGCCATCTGATGGACATTTTCCGACCAACAGTGAACAAAAAATGCTACTGTTGGTCTAAAACAACAAATTCCCCATTAACTACTGGTTGGAATATCATAAATTGAGAACAATTTCAACCTATATGTGGTGTCAAATTTCCAACTATTCTTGCGTCGGGAATAAAAGTTCAAACTATACTGAACAAATTGTATCAAAGTTGGGAACCCCCTTCCCCTGTCGCCGCGTCCCTAAACTAAACCGATAACAGTTTACTGCACTTAGTTTTCAGTGACCGAAACGTACAAATAGTGAGTATATAGACTTATTCAAGGTTACAGCAACATACATCTAATTTAAACAGGGGGGGTGGACAAAAGTTTTTTCCGGGCACGTATGCGGGGGTGGGTGGGTGGTCGATAGGACCAACAAACAATTTTTTCCGCAACTCAAAAATATTTTTCCTGCAAGTCTTTTTGACTGTTTTTGCAATGAGTTTGGCTTAAAACACATCTAAATGTCAATATTAACATAAATGACAAATTTCATGATGATCAGACAAACAGTATAGCCTTGTAGCCCATGCTAATGGATTGAATTTTGAAATCCAAGATAGCTGCTGGCAGCCATGTTTTTTTTTTGACCGAATCACCCCAAAATGACTTGTTCCTATTTACATGTCAATGTTAACATCCATGACTAATAGTATGCACAGAAATTCATATACAGCTCTTTACAGTGAATTTTCCCCCGCAAATCTCTGTTTTAGTGTTAAAAGGGGGTGGGTGTCCAAAAATGGTCGGAAAAAACAGCCGAAAACGGAAAAAAATTTGGACGCGGGGGTGGGTGGGTCCCAACAAGGGTCGAAAGTCAAAAATCAGCATACGTGCCTGCAATTTTTTTCCGACTCCCCCCTGATTTAAAGGGGCTTAAGGCACTCGCAGTTGGTAAATATGCAAAACATATATGTCTGTCAAAAGTTTTGACTCAAAACATCCCCACTAAGAACATCATGGCATGGAGAATTAGATAAACTTTCTTACATTCATTATTAATAGTTCTTCAATAACAACTTTTTGCGTGTTGAAACCATTGTTACGTAAACAAAACTGTACAGTAATTTGTCAACAAACATCACTAAATCGTGTAGTAAGTTAAAATATTTTAGTCTGAACATGACTTTCATAATATGTTTGCATTGCTTGTCCTTTTCAAATGTTTATCTTGAAGTTTTATTAAAGGGGTAGTGTACACTAAATCCGGCCATTTATGGTACCATCTCAATTTATACTCAACAGAATATATGCAACAAATGAATGAATTTGAGTCATGGATTAGTGCAAAATACACTCATGCGCTCTATGAACGATGCAAACAACATAGTAATTATAATGAAAATTAATAAATTGCTCGACTCATAAATAGAGGATCTCACATGAGCTTCTATTTTATACGGAATTTATCAACCGAGTTCACTAAATTCGATTTGAGCCGAGGTTTACCGAGGCTCAAATAGAATTTAGTGGACGAGGTTGATAAATCCCGTATAAAATAGAACGAGTTTGAGATACTTTTTATCACATGATCATATAATCGCTAAAATTTTATCGAAAAGAACAACAATTAACTGCAGCCAGCGAACATTGTCACAAAGAGCAGCGTGACGTCATTGCACGCGACGATATTACACGTGTCTATTACGCTCGAATATTACATCGGAAAATAGTGCTAATCATGTGATAAATTAATTTTCATTATAATGACCATGTTGTTTGCATCGTTCATAGAGCACATGTGTGCATTTTGTAATGGATAATATTCGAAGCAGAGGGGATTCGGTAAAAGAATCAACGAGGCGCTTGCGCCCAGTTGATTCTTGGCCGAATTCCCGACGCTGAGAATAGTATCTAGCTTAAAACCCACCCATTGGAGCCATCTATCCACTTGGTCTGGTCCACAGCTTTGTCTTGATTACCTGAGTATACGCACACAGTTCAGCACGGGCAGTTATTGTTGTTCACAGCGAAAAGCAACACGTTTCAATTTTTATTTAATTCGAATCCGGACTCGAATCCGGAATCCAATTGTATTTTTTTTTTACTTTTTTGATTTAAAAATGCTCCATCCAATTCGACATCAAATAAGTTAACATTCCATAAGACATTTACCAGTCAATAAATCATGAAAAAATAATGGTCGATATACATATGCATCACCAATACAGCACCACAAGAAACATCCAAAATACTGTGGCTTATTTTCGAAATTTCTCCTCAATTTTCATCGTTGGTTGAAAGTAAACACGCTCTTTATAAAATGTGATTTTTCGAATATTGTGGCGCCATACAACACGAAACCTGGTAAAACTGCCTCATTATTAAGAAGTCGAAAGCACACAAAAAGCTTGCATAAATGGGTTTACTGATTCTTTCTCATTGTTGTCTTGTGTAGAATACGCAAGAATAGAAGTATTATAGTGTCCAATCGCATGGAGTTTCTTGAATTTCCAATTATTATCAGAAAGACACCTACATGTACTAGCTTGAATTCTAAGTATCACTCTATAGTTTATACACAGGGACGTGGCTAGACGTGACTCAGAGCAGTATGACAATTTAATTTCGCACACCCATCCCTTTCAGGTGAGACGTTTCAAACTGAAAGGTATCATAACATTTTCAGTTATTGGACAATTCTTACATGACATGGGTCACCCCCGTGGTTAGCATATTCCCATCAGTCCCATCGTGTATGCATAAATATTAAGTATAAGTTCCCACCACCACCCCATCCTGCCACCCATAGTATCTTATGCGCCACAGGCGCCCGTATAGAGGCTACTGCCCACATAAATAATAAGTATAAGTTCCCACCACCACCCCATACCGCCACCCATAGTATCTTATGCGCCACAGGCGCCCGTATAAAGGCTACTGCCCACATAAATAATAAGTATAAGTTATACTATGCCCCCAACACGATGACCTTACATATACCTCTAAGTATCACCCCCAAAAGTTAACAAACGGTCAATGCACAAATGTATAACCTGTGTTATTTTTTCTTTGAAACAGCATACAATCGCGTAATAACTCTAAAATCATGTTGTAATAATAACCACTTGGTTTTAGAGTTATTCATCTTCATCCGCAATTTTTCCGTTTAATACGTGTTTTCTGGGTCACATCTCGAGAAATTAACAAACGTCAAAAATCGATATCTGATTACTCCGAACTTTGATGGGCGTGTTTCTCGACTCGAATCAAATATTGCCCCCCCCCCGAAGCCAAAGACATAGTAATTTAGGAGCGTCTGATCGGATTTAAGTACAAAATAATCACGACACGAGCACCCGTAATCCCCTTACTATGAGTAACAAGCACGATTGTCTCACAAATGACGCGTATTCGTCAATTTTGCGGACAGGTTTTTGGACCGTCCGAAAAAATTACGCCTACAAATAGCTATTCTATTCGTAATAATGATCTGTCATCGTACATTAATCGAAAGGTGTCTAATGGAGATAAGAACGGAATCGATATATTGCTCTTGTTGATGAAATGTATCGTTGTTTTATAGACTTGTTATTTATAAATCATTATGTTATGTCGCGTGAACCCACTTAAGTGCCGTGCAGAGTTCAGTCCCCTACGCAGGACTTACCGCTGCCCACATCTACACGTAATGTGAAGAAATGTCACATTTATTTATTTGAGAATTTTGTAGGTTACAATTCATTCTGCATTATTCTTAGAAACTGAACTGTCCATATTCATTTGGAAATGGCCTAGATCAAGAAGGGAATGAATTGTAACTGACAAAACACTTCAATAAAATGTCAGATTTAATTAAGAAAATACACGTGCCGGCAGCGGTCAGACATCGCGTAGTGAGGGGACCGAACTCTGTTTTGCAGCTTGGAACCCACTTTGAAGAAATGACGTCCATTTTAACTCTTTCTTTACTAAATGAATTCTCTCCATCAGTTATAAAAGCACATATATGAATGGTCTATCATAAATATTGAGTGGCTTTCAGGAAACAAATCGCAAACAAACGATCTAGCTCGAATAGATTGCAGACGAGCAGGACGATTCCTATTCATTGTTAGGGAATGTTCAGATAATAACTTTGGTTGAACTTATTAACATTTCCAATGGGATCCTCACGCACCAATGCGTATTTAGACAAAAAAGGAATAAACCACGTGAAATTATGCTCGTTTTTGTTATATCCCCGTCCTGTACCAGGATCAGTATATGTCCATCAAGTTAAATACTTTTATATGGACTTTATAAACCACAAAATTATTATTCGAGTGATCAAATTTATAATACTCTTGGCCCAACTTTTCTTCAGTTTGGAGCAATAAAGAGAACCTATTGTTAGTCTATTCCTGATATTGTAAAAAATAAAGAGCGTTTGCTTCACTTCTCAGCCTTTTCGCCCTAAATCACGCACATTATCTGCTTATAAAGAGTTATTTTAGGTAGATAATCTGCTTAGAATCGCCCCATTTTGAGTCGAAAATGTGCTGAATATTAGAGCAGTTTAGTCACATTATCGACTCATAATGAGGAGACTGAGCCAATTATGCTCCGACAATGACACAAATAAGCCAACCCACGACTTTTCAGGTGTACGCTCTTTAAAATATGTTTTCACTGTGGTCCGCGCCATAAAACGAAATAACGGCTACGACTCCATTATCTACTTATTTCAGAATCAAATAATCACATTATGTACATATTCACATTACATGTCGATTTATGTGCGTATTTGCGCGAGGATATGTTGTAATTCTTGGCTAAAAAAACTGAAAAATTGCTATGATTTTGTTTTTCAAATTTGTGTGTATGTATGTATACATGTATACGCTGTTCATACAATTTCCGCGTTTCATGTTAATTCTGAATTATTAGTATTACTAAATGCAGATTTTTGTTTTGTCTTCATATCTGAGCAGGTCATCGTACAGTTACCCATAGTTACGTGTACCGTGGCCCAGCCATCTGGTCCTGGTATAATGATATGATGTTGGTTGGTGCCATTTATAGCGGATGGATAATGCAATACTCTTCATAAAACCTGTCTCTTTTATCAACTTGTTATTTTCGGGGTTTTGGGTGGCTTTAGTTTAAACATATTTTATTGAAAAAATAGCTAATTGGATTGGGGCACAAGTTATTGGTAACTTATTGACGCCCCTTCCTAGCAAACAAAACGAGATGGGTGGCTTTGAGTTGCATGCATTTCAAATTTCACATTGCAAGGCAAAGTTCGGCCCTTTCATTAAAACGCTCCGGTGCTTATCCCAATGTAACATCGTGCAACCCTTAGCAATAATTATGTTGTCGAACCGATACGGACAATTGATCGTCCAACAACGCGACCGACACATCCTCGCGTAAATACGCACATGATAGACCTATAATGTGAAATATGTACATAATGTGATTATTTTATTCTGAAATAAGCAGATATGTGGACTATTATCCGTTATTTCGTTTTATAGCGAGGGCCACAGCGAAAACACATGTTAAAGAGCGTACACCTGATAAGTCGTGAGCCCACTTATCTGTGTCATTGCACGTACATAATTTGCTTAGAATCGCCTCATTATGAGTCGATAATGTGACTAAAATATTCTCATTGTCAGTACATTATCGACTCAAAATGAGGCGATTCTATAGGCAGATTTTATCTACTAAAACAAGTTATATTATAAGCAGATAATGTGCTGGTTTTTCGGAGAACAGGCTGACGCGATACCAGAATAAACAGCGATTGTGTGTCTTGTCGATACAAAATATCGAGCGTCTTTTGCTTATATGTATATATCACATATAACCATTTGTAAAATACGCCCGCTATAATGCCACCTGGACGCAAACTCTTGCGGTGACGCCGATAATAGAAAATAATGACAGTTTACAGTGTTCGAATATAAATTTTGCAGATGTGTACTTTTGTGCGACACCTTTCTTATACATGTAACAACATGGAATCTACTCTACATTCCTATCGATAACACAATGAATATCTGGTCTGCTTCATGACGTGGAAAAATAATAGAATTACTGTGAAATACGCTCCATTTTGTTTTGAAAATCGGCATTGCAGGCAAAATGCATACCAGGACGGGATTTATAACCACCGAGAACGGGACGTATAACTACAGAGAACGGGATTATAGATAAATTTATTGACAGATACGTCCACTCAACTCGAAGCCGATGTCAAAACAATTGCATAAATAAAATTATAAGTATAGTAACACGAACATATTAATTTTCAATGTTTGGTGATTCACACCGTTTATGTATACAGATTTGGACAATGTTGCAGAAGATAATACATGTTTTGGGTTCATCATTTCTATAGATGATAAAGAATTTGTGTTGGTCAGTCATATTATTAAAGGCACGTGCGGCCTTAGTTGTCGAAAATATTCATATTTGTTCCAATCACCGTAATCAGAAAAAACAGTAAAACGCATACAGTTCCGTTCATATATACCATGACGATCGCGTAAACAGCATGTTATCATAAAGATTTACTATATTTTACATAAGCAAGAGCCTGATTGTGTTACAAAAGACAGCAACAATGCTACTGGCTAATCACACACAAATGGCATAAACGCTCTTTATTAGTACCATTTCAGGTATTCACCAACAAAGAACGCTCTTTATGTTTACCATCATAAATTCATAATATAAACAAACACCAGAAAAGTAACTTTTTTATGCTTTTGTTTACATAACAATGGTCAAACATATGACCATAACGTACTGTTCATGCGATATTTCTTATTTGTATACGGACAAAGTCTATCTACATTTTGATGTTCTTTCTGTTTGTTGCGGTTTTTGACGGGTGGAGATATTTTCACAGGATACCCACCACCAAGGCCAACCGTGTCTTTAAAGGTCTGAAAATTGTCGATTATTTCCGCAAATAAACTCTCTCTTAGATTTGTACAAATGGGCATCGCACAATGAAGTGTTCTGTGGTTTCTACCTCCATTCCACACTTTTTTGCAAATTCTCTCATCAACTTTAGGTTGTGTTTGTATGCCTTTCTCAATTTCTAAACTATGGCCGCTAATCCGAAGATTTGTGAAAGACAATCTAACGACGAAATGTTAACGATGTTCAAATATGGTTCTATTTGGTATTTTGTTTTTACTCTTCTATAAGTTCGCAACTTGTTTTACCTGATGGTTTTTCGTCGTTGAATATATCTCGACTGAAACAGCATACTTGCATGATCAATTTTATCACACATTTTTCGAATTGATTTCAAGGCTTTATCACCACTATGGAAAAGTTCTTTTTATTTAGGGACTTCCGAGTCAAAAGACCATTTATCTGGTATAATACGATCTTCCTGATATATTAGCAGATTTGTAAATAAGAAATTCTTGTTCTGTGGTCAATGACTTTATTGCTTATTTAACTGTACGAGATATGTCTTCATACACAATAGGATATCTACCAAGTTCTACTCGCACCTTGTGATTCGATGCCATACGATTTATTCCAAGTGCATATTTACAAAAACGTATTTGAGTTGTTCCACACGGCACGGTTTCAGATTCATGTCAGAGGCCCTTACTTCTCAACCATAAAGTGTAATTGGTTTGATGAGATTATCAAAGGGCGTGTTCCAAACGCTGATTGAATATATATATAATTGTGCCTTAAAGATTTAATCAGTGCAGACAGTGTCTTCATGCTTTTATTATGGACATAAATTAGATTCGTCTTTTTAAACGATCCATTTGTCACAAATTGTAATGCCCAGGTAAGTATATTCTTTGACAACACCGACAGAGAAATCACCTATTTTGAATGAGAAATCGTTTCGACTATTTCCTTTCTGAAATACTATGCACTATTCCGACTTACATATTTGTGCAATTTTTGCAAAAAATGTTGTGACTCCGACACCAAAACAAGATCATCGGCGAAGAGAAGGTGATTGACAAGGGTGTCGCAGCCTTTATAGGGGCACACGGCTTGTCGAACCAGTTTTATACATCGTCTACAAATATAGTGAAAGTGTTGGGAACAAAATAAACCCCTGTCTTACCCCAACATTTGATAGCATTTTTGGCCCAACACCATCTCGATTCTGTGTCATACAATAGCTAGAGTTGTACATTGACTTTGTTATATGGAGAGTTTTGTTAGTTATTCCTATATACATATACTAACTTTCTGGAATAAAGTCTCCCTGTCCACGGAATCACATGCCTTTCGGAAGTCTATGAATGCTGAATAAAGCTGTTTTGAATGTTTTCAGTATCTGCCTATCATTGTTTTCAAAATGAAGTCGCTATCAGTAGTATTTTTTACGGAAGCCAAATTGGTTTTCACAAATCAATTGTTTTTCAGCTAGGAATGCCATGATTGTTTTGGTAATGATGTTATTGAAATTTGTTCCAAGCGAGCTATAGTTATTTGAGGTCGGAATGGTCCACTTTCTTGCGGATCTGGTCGAGAACTGATTCGATTCAAGTATGGTCCACTTTCTTGCGGATCTGGTCGAGAACTGATTCGATTCAAGTGACGGGATAATGGGATGATTGGTAAAAAATCAACGTTAAATTAACGTTAAAAGTAATAAATTAACTTCGCAATTTCAAAGAAAAAGTACAAGAACATCGACAATGATGGTAGCGAATCAATTATCACAAGATGACATGGAAAGAAGATCAGATTATCTACAAACTGGATTTTTGAAAGTTATATCACCCAAGTTCGAACATTGTGAAGTAATACAACAATAATAACAAAACATTTCCGGAATAAACCATGACTGGAAGGAAACAAAACGCCACTGAAATACTAAATAAAACATCGGACATGAATATTCTGTGAACCAACAATGTGGAGTGTGTATTACGGACCTAAACACATCAGAAAACATACTTCGATGTGAATTATGGGACAATTCTTATCACAGTAAGTGCCAAAAATGTAAATAATATCTGGAATATCTTGGAAATGTCCGGAATGCATACTAACATTCAGTCTCGACTGTATCTTATCAACGGCTCCGGGTTCAAAGAGGAAAAGGTATCAACCACTTATCAGGAGGCAGCCTGATAAATCTGCCATAACCGATACACTCCTTATGCTTTTTTGTCAAATCCCCTGCCACGTCCTGATAACACATACATGCAGACTTTATGGAGCACATGCAACGAATGGTTTGAAATTAACGTACGTATTAAGTAAACATGCTTTACCATTTATCATAAATTGTTATCCACACAGGGGGTATGTATTGTTATTGTAACCTTCTCTGTCTCTGTGCCATATATGTTGGATGAAAGAATAAACATATCTGTACTACATTCAGTAGAAGATAAGTTGGATAAACTACTATCTCTTCTCGATGCCCCACGACTTGATAAAGATACTATAATGAAGGAGGTAGATGAGAAGATTGAATATAAAATAAATGAACAATTTGAAAAAGAGACAATGTGTTGAAACAGGAGTTACGACAATATTTAAAAGAAGCCAAAGAAAATCAACCCGATGAAGCTGGAATAACCAAGAGCGAAGTTGATAAGGTTGTCGACGAAAGGATAACTAACAGTCTGGAAAGTAATGGGAACAAATTTTGGTGTTATTTTCACGAATCTGACGAAAAGAGAGAAAAAAAGAGACGGAACTTGGTTATTGATAATATTTCAGAGAGTGTATGCGAAACTATGTAAAGTCGAAGACAATAACAAGTTGTGTGATATTATTCAAACAATTGGGAAAAAATTTAAAGACTGTAAAATCATTCTATCGACTCGGTATCAAAGTCGATGGAAAGAAGAGACATGTGAAAGCTACAGTGACATCAGAGGATCTAAGAAACAAACTGATAGAAAATGCGATTAAATACACAGCCTGTTCTCCCGAAAATTCATACATTATCTGCTTACAATAGACTTATTGTAGGTTGATAAACTGCTGAGAATCGCCTCATTTTGAGTCTATAATGTGCTGAAATGAGAGCTATTTAGTCACATTATCGACTCATAATGAGGCGATTTTAAACAGATTATGTGCCAACTTACGATTTTTCACGATGACCGCTCTTTAACATGTGTTTCCACTGTGGCCCGCGCCAAAAGACGAAATAACGGACACGACTCCATTATCTGCTTATTTCAGAATATAATAATCACATTATGTACTTATTTCACTTTATAGGTTGATTATGTTCGTTGTTTTGAGGATAAGTTAAAATACAATGAGGAATGTGATAAAAACAATAAAGAGAAAAACTTCTTCAATCGAGATCTCACGCGCATTTGCGAGATGAAGTCAAAGGAGAATTTATAATTCACGAGTAATGTTCGTCATTCGAAAGGATAGTTTTGTTAAAGTTCTAAAAAACCGAGGTAATAATAACACCCAATGACTACCGGATGCTAGTTTTAGTTCTGAAAATAATTTACAAACAGACAAAAATGTATGTACATAATAAATTATGTACACAGATGCAGACAAGCTTATGAATAAACGTGATGAATTATCTTTACTCGTTCAAATGGAGCGACCTACAATTTTATGCAATACAGAAGTCTTGCCAAAGAAAACGAAGTCAATTATATCAACATGTTAATTACAAAAAGAGAACTACGAGCTGCTTATGAACATAAAACCAACACGAGGAGTTATCATATACATGCACAAATCGCTGAAAGCAACCGGATGCATTCACTGAGTTGAATGGAAACGCGTTCTCAAAAACAGTATGGTGATTCTGCAACATATCCTCCCGCAAATACACACATAAGCGACCTATACTGTGAAATAGGTACATATATAATGTGATTATTTGATTCTGAAACAAGCAGATAATGGACTCATACCCGTTATTTCATTTTATGGCGCAGGCCCACAGTGAAAACACATGTTAAAAAGCATACACCTCTCTTTGTCCGCACATAGTATGATTATAGAATCGCCTCATTATGAGCCGATAATGTGAATAAAATGCACAATTTTCAGCGCATTATCGACTCAGAATTAGACAATTCTAAGCAGATTATCTACCTAAAATAAGTTATATTCTAAGCAGATAATATGCGGGTTTATCGAGAAAAGGACAAAACATTACTAATTGGGTGCATGCATCATCCAACGAAAATGATTGACTCTTTGAAAGCAATTAATCATGATTATCTACTAATGATAGGTAATTTTAGCTATATGTTATTTACTGAAGTTGGGTGCTCGCGGGTCCGAGGATAGTCAAGTGTTTACATCTACATGTGTTTATAACTATATACGGCAGCATTTAATTATACATTAGGCTTCTTAGATTTCCCATTTTGGCTACGTGTATAAATGTCTTGCAAACAACTGAGCTTTATATACCATAATCGTAATACATACATGTACTAAAACAATATTAACATTTTATATCAATGACATGGCAGAACAATAATTATCAACAATAAATATCCATACACATGATTGTATATACATACTATGGAATTCAACGACGCATTTGGCTTGCATTTATAAATCGCATAACAGTTACTGATAACTGGTGCCTGCAGAATGCAAGTTCTTCATGCTCTCCAGATATCACATTGTTTACCTTCTCAACATTAAACGGACATGGCTCATTCGAACCTCTAAATTTTTGTATATGTAATTTGGAGCGACGGATACGATATGTCGATAAATAAACGAACTATTGATTTACCTGCTTCGTGTGTTCTGAAAAACACTCTGCCAAAGTCACAGCCATTTTTCAGCCGTTTTCAACTTTTCGCCAGAAGTCAGACAAACGCTCTTTGTTGCTACCATATCTGGAATAGACTACCACGGAACGCTCTTTTCTGTTCCATGTCGCGCAAATGGCTGTTTTGTGTTTGGGACCAAAAACAGTTGTATTTTTCATTGCTTCAATGCGCCTTTTTGGGTTACACAATGCTTGTAGAAAGGTAGTTCAGATATGTATCAACCTATTTCGATACTGAGAAAAATTCAAAAGCGAATAATATTATGTGTATTTTGGAGCGCAAACCGCCATATGGCTTTAAATAAAAGACAAATCACCATTTAAGCACGCAATTGACTCACCGATGCGCTGCCCGGGTGTGTCAACAGTTATACCGCTCTCCCTTCATGACGCCAGTCTCTGACCGCCGAGTACAGAATCGCCAACAAATTAGTGTATAAAGGCAATTGGACATTATATAAATGATAGTGTCGTTGGTATGTTTTCAATTTCCTCACTTGTTTCCACGAATTCCTCGAAGATCCACTCACCTGACTTATAATTCCTCTCTCAGAAACATCAGAACGAGGCAAGCCGAAATTATCGCACTCATTAGATGCACAGCCAATTTGAGTGTCCATTTCACTGTCCTGAATATGAATTGGTTCCCGATTTTGGACTGTTATCTGACTCCGCGTCGGAGTTACAATTTCGGTGTTTTGGATATATAGTGACCACGTGTCTTGAGACTGATTTCGCAGCTTCTCGTTTAAGACGATCCATTTCCCCACCGAACACAGTCTTCAGTCCAGAGATTTCACTCCCGAGTTTACGATTTTTATTTTTTATGTTAACTTTGTCATTGATTTCTTCCATCTTATAAAGTTCTTTTCGCACCGTAGTCATTTCAGGTTGCAACATTCACGTTCCATTTCTTCCTTCTTGGAGTTGAGGTCTTGCACTTTTATTTGTACTTAAGTTTTGTATCCGAGTCCTCTCTAGTAGTAACAAGCAACTAATTAAATAGAGTTACGTTTCTTGACTCCGCATTAAACAAGATTTGACTGCTGATTGTTCGATTAACACCTCTTAGAGAAAAGTCCCTGGGCGGGGAAAAATTCACAATTATATACCCTTAATCCAAGTTCCTTCGACGTAAAACCAGCTAGTGAAATGTGTAGGGATGACGCTTGTTTAAACGATAATATGTAATATACCAGACGCATAATTATGTGACCATAATGTTTGTATAATTGATCAGGAAGAATCTGGCGGAGTCCCGAAATTATGGAAGGGTTCTGGTATATTTAACCCTTCCGTGACTAAAGCTTCCTGAACGTTTGCGAATACCCGGTGCCAATGCATTCTCTTATATATGCGAGTCTCCCAAAGGGATGCTCGCATATATAAGATAATACATTGGCCTAACAATATTTAAATTTATTTTGTAAGCCAGTGCATTCTCTTATATGTGGAAGACTCGCATATTCTAGAGAATGCACTGGCACGTGATGTTTAATGCTGTACCAGCGCAGCTCCCGTTATCAACTGGGTAAGCTGCTGATTTTTGTGCAGATAGTGGGCTAGTTGTGGAAATGCAAGATTTTAGTTTAGAAAAAAATATCGAAAGGGAACCTTTTACTTTTACCAAATGGTGCATATAGGGTGACGTTCAAAGGGAAAATTGACAATTTGAAGTTCAAATAGGCTTAACACATCGCCGGCAGGACTTACAATATGTGCTGTATATAGTCTTGTTATGTATATATATACGTCATATATCACCCCTGGTTAAGTGGTCCTGCTAATGTACTGTGATGCAGGCGGATACTGGCCATTTAGCTATGATGTTGGTGGGGCCAAATGATGCTGTTAAAAATATTCCGGGATTTTTATTTATCAATTTGTCATTTTCGCGGTCTTTGGTTAAAGCCATGCCGGTTAGCGCTCCAAAATATACATAATAATATTCGCTTTGAATTTTTCTTAGTATCGAAATCGGTCGATAAATATCTAATTACCTTTCTACGAGAGTTATGTAACCCAAAAAGACGCATTGAAGTAATGAGAAATACAACGGAATCCGGTGTTTGGGTCCCAAACACAAAACAGCCATTTGCACGACATGGAACACAACAGAGCGTTCCGTGGTAGTCGTCCTGATATGTAGCACTAAAGAGCGTTTGTCTGACTTCTGGCTAAAAGTTGAAAACGGCTGAAAAATGACTGTGACGATGGCGAGTGTTTTTCAGAGCATATGAAGCCGGTATATCAAAAGTTCGTTTATTTGTCGACCTATCATATCCGTCGTTCCAAATTACGTAGAAAAACATTTTGAGGTTCGAATGAGCCAAGTCCGTTAAATGTGAATGAATCATCATAGAAAAATGGCAGGAGCCACAAACGTCATAAACAATCAATTGTACCCACCAACAGCATAGCAAATCAACAGAACACACCAACATCATAGAAAATTGACAGGACCCACAACAGTATAGCAAATTGGCAGGACCCACCAACATCATAGCAAGTCAGCAGCTCACACCAACATCATAGAAAATTGGCAGGACCCACCAACATCATAGCAAATTGACAGGACCCACCAACATCATAGCAAATTAGCAGGACCCACCAACATTATAGTAAATTAGCAGGACCCACCAACATCATAGCAAATCAGCAGGACCCACCAACATCATAGTAAATTACCAGGACCCACCAACATCATAGCAAACCAACAGGACCCACCAACATCATAGTAAATTGGCAGGACCCACCAACATCATAGCAAATCAGCAGGAACCACAAACATCATAGTAAATTGGCAGGACCACCAACATCATAGCAAGTTAGCAGGACCCACCAACATCATAGCAAATTAGCAGGACCCACCAAGTTGGCACCAACATCATAGCAAATCACCAGGACCCACCAACACCATAGTAAATTGGCAGGACCCACGAACACCATAGCAAATTAGCAGGACCCACCAACATCATAGTAAATTGGCAGGACCCACCAACATCATAGCAAATTAGCATGACCCACCAACATCATAACACATTAGTATAACCCACCAACATCATAGCAAATTAGCAGGACCCACCAACATCATAGCAAATCACCAGGACCCACCAACATCATAGCAAATTAGTAGGACCCACAAACATCATAATAAATTAGCAGGACCACTTAACCATGGGTGGATCACACATATACGCAATTGACATGAATTTCGATTGGTATCGATATAGCGACCCAGATTATTTGTCATCAATCATTGGCGTGATGGGTGAACTGAAGCTGTTTAATAAACCGAGAAATGTCATAAAGCCAATCCATTTGTTATTGAATGGGCGTACTCGTCCGCATACTCTAACAAAAGGCTTATTGTACCTAACAATAGGATCCAAGTCACAATTACCTTAGAGCACGTGTTCCCAATACCGACAGCGACACATCACACATCAAAGAAGCCGACATTCGTTTCGATACTATCAGCCGAATGCGCCATCTATTCCCCCGTGCGACAAATTACCGTCCTTTATAGCCGTGTTACGATTGATAATGCAATGTTTTCTCGGCGATTTGGTTTTATTCGTGATAATTTGGTCATAGATCAACAAGCGATTCCGTCTAATAATGTCTCTGATTTAGTAAAGCAATTTGTCTCCAAATATGAATTCCCAGATAAGGCATCTAGTTCCGTTTCGGCGAACATATTGCGGCGATGCATATTCCAATCTTTTCATCTGTTGACGCAGTTTCCGGTTCTAAGTGTACGGTTCTTCTAATTACAGCGTTAATGTACGAGATTGTATGGGATTGTTCCTCGACATGTCAGCCATAAAGGCTGAGAATCCATTATGTGCCATCTCAGATTGTCCCAGCACGCGCACGGACACCGCCAATACGACAATAGATACCATGTTGTCATGCAACCGCACATTGCGGACGCAACCGCGTTCAACTTCACAGACTGAACCTGAGCAAATGGAAGTGGTCGCCTTCAACTTTTTCATATACGCTCGGTCTATATACGAAATGCATGTATATCAGAATGAGGCCATGGGGGCGCTGGCTCGGGCATGACGTGTTTATTGCTTCATATATGCGCGTTAACAAATTACAGTGTATCATGTCTTATCAAAATCACACTTACCGTTCGAACCTGCGACATGGAAACAAGGTATGGGACTTGGATGATTTGCGTAAGGCGTTGATTGAAGTATGATCTATCCTTATACGGCAAAACATGGGTTTTGAACCTTGTCACATACATAGAACCTATTTTGATTCCGATAAAAGAACCACAATTGGTTTTGATCAAAACCAGATTTCATAGCCAATGTGGTTCTGAGAAATAGGTTTTGATCAAAACAAATGTGGTTTCGTTAAATAGGTTTTGATCAGAACCACATTTGTTACATATTTGTGACGAAGAGCTCAAAACTGTGACAAAGAGTTCAAGATTGTGCTTTGTTCTTTCCAGTATATTCGCATCAAAGTTACTTCAACCAAATGACAATACTAAGTGAATATAACATTTATATATTTTAATTTTATTTATAACAAAACTGCCATCAAAGAAAGGAATTAAACAGAGTTACGTGTGCTCACAGTATAAATCTCAATACATAACATTCGAGTGCGTGTATATATATACAGTAATGCCCTAATTAATCGACTCCATAACCACAGCAGAATTATGGGTAACTTTTCAGGATTTAGTCGGAAATATGGCTTGTTGCCATTCATCGGAAATCTCTCGGGGATGGCTTTCCGATGAATGGCAACAAGCCATATTTCCGACTAAATCCTGAAAAGTTACCCTAATTCTGCTGTGATTATGGAGTCGATTACTTAGGGCATTACTGTAGATGTCGATATTAATTACTTTTGACAGTTGGCATCTAACTGCGCAGACCATTAATACGAAGTGCCGTTTAGCGTCCTTGTTCAATATCGTGCTAGTTCTTCTTGTATACGTGTATTCTGTTCTGATATGGATGCAAGAATTATATTTGCTATAAATCCAACCTGGAACAATTGTGACCTAAAATGAACATCGAACATACTAGTTAGGAATTGCTAAATGGCGTATAGTCTTTTTGCTTCTTATATACATGTACATGTAACATCTCCTGTGTGATCTCAGCGTCATCCTTGAATTTTGGCACCATTGTTCATCCTCTGTAGTCTTTAACGCACATGTAATTCGAAGAATATGCGCATCTATACACGTATAATTATAACGAGTGCATTAACCCTGGACTTTGGGTATAGCCTGACCGCACCTATGATCCTTGACAACAGAATGATTTTTTGATATACCGTATTTAAATTCGCGCAGTACTATTTTTCACGCACCAGTCTGTGCGAATTTAAAACTGAGCGAAAAATAGTACGACTCTGAATAAAAAATATATCACAGGGGAAACAAGAAAGTTATGTCGATGAGTTACATACATTACGAAACGTTGGACACTGCATATACAATACATACGCCTATACATGTAGGCCTATGTTATATTCGGTCAACCTATATAAAAAATTCAAAACCATTACCCAATGTCAAGCGACGTACAATCATGGTAACGTCGATAATGGTTGAAATGCTTGTAAGAAATGCACATATTCTAGATTGCATGTGCATGAAAGCACACACACCCCCATTCACCACCATGTAGTGACAGCGTGACCATATATACAGTCTGATATATCTATGTCATCACAACCCGCAACCAAGTGTGCCTTGTTCTGAAGTCCTTTGACTTCGCGGTTGTGTTTTGTTTTGTTTTAGAGTTCATTGCAATGATGTCCAGTCCATAACTATACATCAATATCAGTCATTATTTGGAGCACCGCAACAGAATGATGAGGCAGTTATGTTTTACACGATGTAAATCCATTGTGATCATGTTTATTGTACATATGTATTTTCAGAAACGACTGAGAACTGAAACTGTGATTAGATCCAAAACTTTTACGAAAACAATTTTGTCAGTTTTGAATTCGCGCAGATAGATACGCGAATTTAAGTGTGCGAAGTCAAAACTGAGCGAAAAAGAGTACTGCGCGAATTGAAATACGAGTATAAGGTAAGTCCAAAACAACAGACTTCACAAAGCAAGTGGTGCGACATTGTTCACGCCCAGTGTCCAGTTGAAAGCTCCGTCTGTCTGATTCCACTGACATACGTGCAGTCCAAGTCACTGACTATTGCCGTGGAAAATAAATGTCTAAAGCATAATTACACAATGTAATGGTATAATTACACATTTTACGCATGAAAACTCTCCAATTGGTGACGATGCAAGGGAATAATTAATAAAATATTATGCATTGCAGTTGATGTGAGTATTAAGAATAAGGAACGTTAAAATTAAATCCAAGATGACAACAGTTTATGTAGCCATGTTTTAACGAAATTCGGAAGAAAACAATTGGTAGCTCCCATTAAGAGATTACATCATTAGAAGCGAAATTGTTTAGCGACCCACCCAGACCAATCATGCACGCTACATGGCGGCCTCGTATCTCTCGTATTTATTGAAAAAATCAGTTTCATAAACCCGGAAGCAAATTTCAATTGTTATCAGTTACAATTCTTTCTGATTTGATACGTAAAATTGCCAAATGAATATGGACAGTTCGGCTTCTCTGAATGCAAAATGAATTGTAACCTACCCAGATTATAAACAACAAATATCAAATTTCCTTATATATAATATAAATATTATATGAGTTATACCATTTAAGAAAACATATTCCTGATTATATTAGCGTTAGTTGTCTTTATTATTAATACCAAAAATATGATGGAATAATTTATTGATGTACATGCATATGTTATGTATTGTTTATATATATGTATATATTCGTTGTAGCTTGTTGCAACTTCGATGTTGACTTTGCTAATACACAATTCAATTCATTATGTACGTGATGGCAGTGATTAAACCAGCGTTAAAATAACTGAACTATGTCTTGCAGTTTGGCTCGTACATTGTAGAGAGAGAGAGAAGAGAGGGAGAGAGAGAAGAGAGGAAGATAGAGATTGTTTATTCCTCCATTCAAGGGAGACGTTATATACAACATTAGATACAATTACATAATATAGAGACAATAAGATGGGTTGCTATTCGGGATAACATTATATACATGTGTGACCTATCAATAACAACAATGCTGTTTCTCACGGACTAAATGGTGCACAAAATGCATAAGAACTAAAACATTCTACAAAAAGTTCACCCTCGTTTATGTTTGAGGAATCCAACCCACTCATCGACTGGCAGCCAAATGAATACATCAAGAAATCTTGTGGCGATAGGCGATCAAGACTTAGGAACGTCGATAAATCGAATATATTGATTATTCGATACCAGAAGTGGTTTTTGTCAAGAACATATATGATCTACTTGATTATGGTACAATTGCCCGCATTTTTTCTGTGCGTTCTTAGGATAGTGATGTTCAGAGTCAGAAGCTCATATCCAGGTTAGGTTGTGTGCAAAACAGGGAATTCCTGATCAGGTCTCTTCCGGCTTGCTATCTATCAACATTATCAGCTGCATTCAGAAAACAGATGTGACATTTTGCATAGGGACAGTTCCTTGCGGGGAGGCTATGCCGAACACTGGGTACATCACTAAATCCTTCCGATGTTTTGACAAATTAAGGAACGGGAAGCAGAAACGGTTCGGTGATATATTAAAAATCAATAGCCGGATAATTGATAGCAGAGCTGTGTATAAATAACGGAACCGGCCGGATGAAACGGACAGTTAGATTCGGAGATTAGTATCACAAACCGGACTTATATTGCAGCGTCCAAGGGAGTACACCGCGGCAGACTTCAGTCGTGATTGATCGACCTTTGCATGAGCCATAAACCGCTTCCGATTGTTTTCTATTATGGTGGTATTAGGTGTCGTAAAATGTCTCCGCCATGTCGTTATATCGGGACTCCATCGTCTGAGTCGAAAACATAACCCTCCAGGGTCAGGTAACCCCGAGCATTATCCTTCCAGGTCAGGTGATATTTCTTTCGATCCGCCAGATCCTTTGAAAAGCGAGCAAATAACTCACTTCCGGTGTCATCCGTGTTCGCGCATGCTCGACGACGTCAAGACAGGAAGACAGGTGCACGCGGTTAGCGGTAAACACCAACTCAGTATAAGATGATATAACTTGAGTCGTATACCTTACCGCGTTTAACAATGCGTTCAATACATTTGGATATTCGTCGATGAGTAAATTACTTGATTCAATCGATTAAAGATACCCTGTTGGATTTAACGCCTTTAAATGACTATTTCTTCAGCTTCGGCGGTGAACAATATTTTATTTGAGTCGAGGAACTCACCCTTCAAAGCTCAGAGTTATATTATATTTCGATTTTTTTTATCTATTTATATTCCCCCACCTCGAATTTTGAGCCTAGCAAAAGAAAGACTTAAAAAACTATTCGGGAGTGAGCTTTAAGACTGATTTAGCGTAAACATATTTTACTAGAGTCTAGAACAAGAGAAAACTGAACATCACATTGACAATTCATACATGGACAAACAAACTGTTCAAATTCGGGTGGGATAAGAAGCCATACGCCTATGGCTTTTATAATAATCCTTTCCTGTACCTCACAACTGCTTTGAGCTCTATTGTCCCCATGAGCCCAATCTAATGTCATACACACAACACATAGTAACCCGGAACGTTTACCCGGGCTTTAAATGCGTCAGTTCTACTAAGTTTATATAATATCTACATATGACACTAAATCATGTCGGTTGATTGGTCAACTGCCTGTTTAGTTATGACTTTTATACCAATACACCACGCCATAACACGAACGGACGTCACATCTTGGTGACCTATATAAATTACAAAAAAAACGCAGTTTGTGGAAGAACTGGGCGCGTGTGTTAAGTGCAATCATTTTAATAATTGACCATTAATCCGCAGGTGTGATATTGGGCTAGCTTACAGTGCTGCTGATATATATTTATCCATGCCGGACAGGGGGGGGGGGAATTTTTTTTCCGGCACGTATGCCACCAACAAGCAATTTTTTCCGCAACTAAAAAAACAATTTCATGCTTGTTTTTTTAGTGTTTTGGCAATGAGTTGGGCTTCAAAACCACTTTGAATGAGAGAAATAATGTAATTCTAACTGGTAAACTGACTGCAGGCAGTTATATCGTGTTGTATTTTGTTGCAAATTTTGAAATCCAAGATGGCCGCTGGCAGCCATGTTTTTTTGGCCGAATGACCTCAAAATGACTCATTCCTATTTACATGTCCATGTTAACATCCATGATAAATAGTATGCACAGAAATTCATATACAGCTGTTTACAATGAATTCCCCCCCGCAAATCTCTGTTTTAGTATTAAAGGGGGGGTGGGTGTCAAAAAATGGTCGGAAAAAAACTGCCGAAAATGGAAAAAAAATTGGCGGTGGGGGTGGGTGGGTACAAAAAATGATCGAAAGGGAAAAAATGCCATACGTGCCTGAATTTTTTTTCCGACCCCCCCTGTGCCGGAGACTAAATTCAAAAACAAATAACTCTTATTTGAGCTGGTTTTATGGAAACAAATAAGGAAAATAGCTTTATGACACTCCTGTGCGCAAGCCTTGAAATAGTGTGTCTGTCATTTGCAGAATGAGGTCCACAGAGGGCGAATTTGGTGATGCTAGTTCGCTGTGCGGGGTAGCATCACTAAATTCACCATCTGGGAACCTCATTCTGCAAATGACAGACACACTATTTCAAGGCTTGCCTGTGCGCGATTTCCATTGAAAACGCCATTAATTAAAAATGGTAACATCACTAGTGAATTATGTCATTTCTTGTGATATCATTGACGATACGTCGCTTACTGATCTATAGACTGAATTTTCGATGGTTGATCTTTCTCCGCATCGGGACCTTCATGCACTAATTCTGTGTGTTTTTAACATATATTTGGCGAACCAAATTGATGCAGAAGTGTAATAAATAGAGTAATCAATTAGTTCCGAGAATTCGTTAAATAGTTCACCCGAGGCGAGAGACGTTTAGGTAAGAAACTCGTGCGTTAATTATATAACGTAATTCTCGGAACCAAGTGATTACTATCTATATATATATATATATTGTACATATAGGTAATCAGTGTAGTCTGGCTGAGTTTTATTGAGGGATACAGCGCTGTGCCCGTTTGATGCACATTCATTGTGAACCCCTCCCTGTGGCAAGCGACTGTAGCGCCAAACCCTTCAATAAAACACACACACCGAACTACTTTACATTCTTAAGCGGAATGAAACATGCACACTAACACCAAATGTAGTGACCAAGGTGGTGTTTTATATATTTTTTGTGGCCATATATACATGTATATATTATATTTCACCTCACATAGGGGCGCCTTCTAATTGGTCGAGAACTGTGTTCTGTATTAGGTAGTGTTGTGCTATATTTAGCACACCAATAGATACATGTACTTGTATAGTGTCGTGCTAAATATAGTACACTGCTATACCAAACTAGCATGCAACAAGAGCACCCCGTCGGGGCGTGGCATAATACCCCCGTTTATAGAGTAGAGTGGGGCAAGGTTTAATTCATTTGTTTGAAACCTTTGACTAAAGACGAAATACAAAAAAAACACAATAATCTGGAAAATCTAAGTCGAAAAATGGGCGTAACTCAGTCAAAATCATGCGGACGAAACCCATATTCGAACTTGATCTGTATTTTGGGGTGGTAAACTAATATACCAAATTTGGTTCAGTTCACTCGATTCAATCTAAAGTTTTTCAAACGGGCGTATAAAAAGACATGAACAGAGGCAACAATCTCGAAAACAGATACGCGTATACATATATGTACTAATTTACTAAGGCGTGTCCAAATGAAATTAAAACTTTACTGTGATTTTGTTTTTCACAGGGATGATGTCAACTTGCGAAGCGACAACATTCGGTTGAATTCACCTTTTAATACAGTTTCGGATTTTCGTGCATTCAAAATAAAACATAATTGCGGCGCGTTTCGGTTTATTGAACTTTATTTCAACACATTCTTGCGACGATTATGTTTCTCTTGAAGTGTTTATCTGTAAATTAATAAACATACAGTACGAGCTGTACATGATTTATTTTAACGTCTTAGGAAGGGAATTTGAACAGTCCAGAAGTTGTTGCATGTTGGTAGCATACGGCTATGTAGTATGCATGTTACAAGTCTTATATTGCATCCGACTGGGCACTATACCCGCGTAGTCAACTTCAAGCCGTTCTATTAAATATTACTATATATTATATCTCACGTGACTTTCTCGCATTCTGATTGGCTGCACACAGCTATACTATTTTACGATAGTACCTCAGTACGATTCCTACATGCCTACTATTCTTTTTCTGTTCATAGTAACAAACTCATTTCTGAAATCTGGTTGCCGCTTGAAGATACGGCCAATCGTAAACTAAACCTTGTCCGATACCTGTTGCAATATCGGTATATCATTCGATTTATTGGTGAATTGTAATGATCTTACAAATGTCCGATCATAGCTAGCCAATGTATTTAATAGTTTGTCCGTTTAGTTGGCAAGCGGCCAGTCCAAGATTTGTAATACCAGTGGACGTTATTTATAACATCCTTTTCCGTTTTAATCTATATATATATATAAGTTAAACAAGTTAACTTAAAAAAATTCACCAAATTGTCCTTGCTCGTGACGTATTTATGAATCATGAAGAGATGCTGTTAGATGTAACTAATAATATAGTTATGCTCCCCTGCCATCGTCAACAGATTGCCGTAAATTGTAAAAACTGAGACCGATTTCCAAAATTCACGGTAAATAAAAATGTGACAAAACCACACATAAATTGTGTGAGAATTGGCACCAATGTTCTATATAATATAATATAATATAATATATAATGAATGTCTTGTCGTTGACTATGCCAAAATAGTGGTCCTCGATGAGGAATAGTCCACTCGCCTGCGGCTGTGGACTATTCCTCCTCGAGGACCGCTATTTTGGCATAGTCAACGACAAGCCATTCATTATCAAAATAATATTACTTAGTTTAACATATTTTATATTACTTAGTTTAACATATTTTATTGCTCTTTAAACATATATAGCAATAGGATTTGGTGACACGTACCCGAGCCACTTAATCTTCCCTCTTCTCCAAACTCAAATGTAACGTAACAATGATGACAAACGATATAACATGAGCATACGAAATAACTGGTTGAATGAATTTACAAAGCAACAGAAATAAAATGACCAAAAGTGGAGCAGCTCGATAGAGTGTGCGAGAGAAGGTGATACATGGAAGGCGAAAGAGAAGAGGATAGAAGAGAGATGGAGAGAGTAGGAAGAGGAGAAGTAGACCATTACATCCATCCTTGTTTTACATGAATGCTGAAATATGCCATCGACGTGATACATATGTGACCCGCCATATCAAACCCAGTCTTAAGTCGGGATTTGTTTTACCCTGTGCCAATGCATTCTCTTATATATGCGAGTCGACCATAGGTCGCCTCGCATATATAAGAGAATGCATTGGCCTAACAATTTTTTATCATTTTTTTAAAATAAATGTTTCTTACAATTTTTAGAACATAAAATAAAAAACATCCATTACCCTGCAGGGAGCCCCACACATACATAGAAGCATATAGAAGAGTGTCGTCTGCTTATGTTTGTCTGGGGCTCTGTATGGGTGAAATTATAAAATTGTTAAAGAATACAAGAAAAAAATTATTAAAATTTTAAAAAATTGTTAGGCCAATGCATTCTCTTATATATGCGAGGCGACCTATGGTCGACTCGCATATATAAGAGAATGCATTGGCACAGGGTAAAAAAAATCCCGACTTACGACTGGATTTGATATGGCGGGTCACATATGTTACTTACGGTCGGATGTATTGTTCCTAAGTAAGCTGAAGAGTAAGGTGTAATTATCGATTGGAACTTTGTCACTCTGTGGGGTCTTATGACGCTATAAGAGTAAGTCTATAATACCAGACATTAAGACTAGTTCGCGCATGGCCATGTGGTGATATCACACCTACAGCACATATAGCATAGTATCAGGAAATGACGTAAATCATGCCAAGAATCTCCTTTAAAAATATATATAAATATATATTTAGAGACATATTATCTAATATCTAAGAATATAGGTAGAGGCATTTTGTATGATCTCTCACATTTCCCAATTCCCCCCATATATTTCGACGTTTATATTACCAAACTCCATTGTGAAAAGATACACACCTTTGTGGGTGACGCTATTTATTTATTCCATATTGGGATAAAAACTACTAATGACGCTCTTTATTGTTCTGACTGGAATCAACACTTGTCCGCGAAAGCCAAGCTAACAGAGTTCTGTCCCCTTGTTACGCTATGTCTGCCCGCTGCCGGAATGTGTATTTACTTAATTAAATCTAACAGTTTTTATTGAAGTGTTCTGTCAGTTACAATTCTCAATCTTCAAATGAATATGGACAGTTCAGTTTCTTAGAATAATGCAGAATGAATTGTAACCTACACAAGTCTCATGTCGCCTCGCATATATAAGAGAATGCATTGGCCTAACATTTTATATATATATTTTTTGTTTTTAAATTGTTTTTAACAATATTTATAATTTGTTTTATCATTTACTATAATTTTGTATACGCCCGTTTGAGAAAAAAAAACGGTCGTATTATGTAAATGGGTTGTCCGTCCGTCGTCCGTCCGTCCGATTTTGGTTTCCGAATGATAACTTTAGATTGAAGCGAGTGAACTGAACCAAATTTGGTATGTTAGTTTACCACACCAAAATACAGATCAAGTTCGAATATGTGTGTTGTCCGCATGATTTTGACTGAGTTATGCCCCTTTTTGTCCGCCGACCCAACGGGTTCGGAGGACTATTATAATCAGCACGTCCGTCCGTCCGTGCGTCCGTGCGTCCGTGCGTCCGAGGTTTCCGGATAACTTTAGTTAGAGTGAACCAAATTAAAATAAATTTGGTATGTGGGTTTACTAGCAGAAAAGACAGGTCAAGTTCGAATTCTGGTTCCGTCCGCCAATTTTCACCAGAGTTATGCCCCTTTTTCGACTAAGAATTTGACCGTCTGTTAACACTTTTGGTTTCCGACCGATAACTCCAGTTTGGATTATTTGATCTGAACCAAAGTTGGTATGTGTATTTCCCAGCTAAAGATACAGGCTAAGTTCGAATATGGGTTCCGTCCAATTATTATTACATGAGTTACGGCCCTTTTTCGACTTAGAATTTGACCGTCTGTTAACATTTTTGGTTTCCGACCGATAACTCCAGTTTGGATTATTTAATCTGAACCAAAGTTGGTATGTGTCTTTCTCCCAGCAAAACACAGGTCAAGTTCGAATTCGGGTTCCGCCCGCCACTTTTCACCAGAGTTATGTCCCTTTTTTATTTAGAATTCTTGCCAATCTGAGGTTTCCGGATGATAACTTTAGTAAATGTGTACTGAATGAAATTAAATTTGGTATGTAGGTTTACTAGCACTAAAGACAGGTTGTTGTGCGCAAACAACGGTCGTATCAAGCCGACACTTAGAGGCGGACATGAGGTCTACCGATCTTTTATTCGATTTAGATTTTACCTGATTTGCGGTTTCCGGATGATAACTTTAGATTGAATCAAGTGAACTGATCCAAATCTGGTATATTAGTTTACCACCCCAAAATACAGATCAAGTTCGAATATGAGTTTCGTCCACATGATTTTGACTGAGTTATGCCCCTTTTTCGACTTACATTTTACCTGATATGCGGTTTCCAGATGATAACTTTTGATCGAATCGAGTGAACTGAACCAAATTTGATATACTCTTGGCCCACTCTACTCCAGAAACGGGCGTATTATGCTCTTGTTTTATATTTTTTTCTTAAATTCTTTAACAATATTGATCATTTCTTACTTTCTATAACAGTTTTTATAAAAAACATTTATAAATTGTTCTTACATTATTTAGCATTTTTTTTTTATCATTTTTGATCATTCGTTCTTACATTCCATTCGTTAACAATGTTTTATCATTCTTGAACATTTTTTCATACATTATTTATCATTTTTTCTTACATTCTTTAACAATTTGTCAATTGTTTTTTAAAAATAATTTTGTCTTACATTCTATAACAATTTTTATCATGTTTTCTGATATTCTTTAACAATTTTATCACTTTTTATTTTTGTTTACATTCTTTAAAATTGTTATAATTTTTTTTACCATTTTTTTCTTACATTCTTTATCCAATTTTATCATGTTTTCTTGCATTCTTTAAATTTTTTTTATCATTTTTTCTTGCATTTTATATAAAATTTTTTTTCGCATATATAAGAGAATGCAATGGCACAGGTTTTTCGCAAAATTTCAGGAAGCTCCCATCATGAAAATGTTAAATGGTTGAGGCATACGTGATGTTCTCAATCCATATCTATTTTCATTGTAAATTTAAGTTATAAATATGACTTTTTATCTATTACTGATTATTTAACGTACATTGTGAGATTCCACAGCACATGTATTAGTTCATCCCGTCAGACAAATGTTTGTGTATGTTTTAAACAAATTAAATATAAACCTCTTTGGGTTTGATACTTTATTGGTCACGTAGGTTACTGGTACTGGGTTTTATATATTCATGTATATAATCTGGCCAAAGTCAGAAATTTCCAGCTGTGTTCATTCAATTTATACGACATCAAGGTGACAAATATCTTATAGATAGGACACCGCTGAATGTTTTGTTTTTGCACCTACATATAAAACGCCACGAACCTGCGTGAGGTCGAATAGTGTGATATTTTGACGAAATTTAGGTCGCATTGCAACCAAATAAAGTAGCATTTCGTTTTTAAAACTTATGGCGTTCTGACCCGAACTGCAAGGCAGAATTCAGTCCTCTGCTACGCTGGACTGAACACTGCCACCATGTACACAGAATAGAGTTCAGTCCCCTGATGCGCTGGACTGAACACCACCACCACGTACGCAGAATGAGAGGAAACCACTATTTTTCATTTAAGACTTTTGTCGGCTACAATTTATTCTGCATTATTCTGAGAAACCGAAGCAGGAATATCAAGCAGGAATTAATTGTAACTGACAAAAATGTTAGATTTAAAGCCACATGGCGGTTTGCGCTCCAAAATACAAATAATATAATTAGCTTTTGAATTTTACACGGTATCGAAATAGGTCGATAAATATCTTAACTACCTTTCTACGAGAATTATGTAACACAAAAAGACGCATTGAAATAATGAAAAATGCAACTATGAACAAGGTGTTTGGGTTTTGCCCCCCCCCCCAAAACAGACATTTGCACCACATGGAATAGAAAAGTGCGTTCCTGTTATTCTATTCCTGATGTGGTGGCAATAAAGAGCGTTTGTCTGACTTCGGGCGAAAAATTGAAAGCTGCTGGAAAATGGCTGTGACTTTCGCAAGTGTTTTTAAAGCAGATGAAGCCGTCATATCAATATTTCTTGTCTTTTTCGACCATCGTATCCGTCCCTCCAAATTACGTAGACAAAATTTGGAGGTTCGAATGAGCCATGTCCGTTTAATTAAGAAAATATACATGATTGCAAAGCGTAGGGAGGGAACTGAACTCTGTCTTGCTGTTTGGTGCCATGGCGTTCTGACTGATGCGTGTTATCAAACTCCAGGCAGAGTTATCTCCCATTGCTCCGCTACCACTGCCATAAGGACATTTGGTAAGGAGTTATTACGTGTTCTTAGCAGGGGTGCCGGAAGAGGGGGCAGATGGGGCAGCTGACCCCCCCCGCCCTTGACCAGGGGGGGGGGGCGAGCGGGGGCAGGACTTGCCCTTTTTCTGGAGACAGAAAATGCTTTTTGTGTGTTTAATCTCGTGTTTTTATAGCAAAATGTGACTTTTTTGGTCCAAATACCACCAATTTCACAAGGAATATTAATTTGTTGTCAATTTTATCACTAAACGGCCATAAAAACCGACAAATACCTTTAAAATAGGGATTTTTGCCACAATTAATTTATGGTTATTTTCCCGAGTTTGCGGAGAAAATGCCTTTTTTGCGGAACAGTGCCCTTTTTGTATAGGCTCTGCCCCCCCCCTGCCCTTGGATGCTTCCGCGCCCCTTGGTTCTTAGTTCTTATGTTTTAGGATTAAAATTGTCTATGTCTGGCTCAGTCTATATTGTTCTTATCTATACCGAAAGAATTACCGTCATTGCAAACTGTTGGTGGTCAAAATAAAATAATAGGTGACTAAATATAGTTCCGACGATATATATGTAAAAATCGATGTATTGGTCCGCAGTGCTATATCGCAGTGTTAACGTAGAGGGCACTGTATGGAGTTTGGCGTGTTACCCGGTCTCCACTAACCGTGACCGACGTGCACAAGTCATATATATCTACCCAATATTAATGGAAATTATTTGATGGCATAATATGGACACATGCAGTTTCAAGCAGCGGGTGTGACAGACAATTCCATCTTTCATAGCAAGAATGGGATGAATCTTCTAATTTAATCATCTTATATTCTGGAGGTCTTTCATCTCCCGGTATCATTTGTCGAGGATCGGAAGGGATTCGGTATATCGCATGACAGCCGCACGCCCATCCCTATTATAAGAGGACCACCATAAAGGTATAAAGTATCGCTTTGTCTCGTGCCGACTACGCACGTGCGAGGCAAACAAGTCGGCCATTAAGCATGCGCCCTCTGCCGGATAATTACCCATTTTCTCGCGAGATGATTTCTAAACAATGAGAGTTGTCATCGGGTGAGAAATATTCGCCATCAAATGAATTACGCTGTTGAATCTGTTTGATTAGGCAAAACCAATTTCAATATGGGTTCTGGTTTTGCATCGATTAATAGACACATAACTGTAAAAATCTGGACACTTACCATCTATAGGATCGTCACAACATTCACCTATTTGATTGGTTGATTGGGGTTTCAATTTCGCTTTCAGCAACTAAGGCCATATCACGACATTGCCAGTTTTAGTGGTGGGGGAAATCCGCCCATTTACGGCTAATCTAACAGTGATTGAAATGGCTGAAAATATCGTCAACCATGTGCGGCAAACCACCGGTCAGCGATTTCGAGTTACAAAGTCCACCATGGAATCGTGGATTGAACCCTTAACATGCACCAGCGCTGGAGGGCGAAATAGCTTGGAGTCCTACCCCTAACCGATTGAGCCACCGAGGCCCCTTCACCTATTGGAATATTTACCAATTACTAAACATTGAAGCGTTCATGATTGCCACACATTGTGGCAAAATCAATGGCCTGTTCGATGTGTACCAAATTACACAAAATGTTCGGCTAGAACCGATTTTCTGATCGAGTAAAGTAAAATAAAAATAAAAATTAGTACATTCAACGAAATTTTAAAGACACTTGGGTTACATATCCTCTCGCAAATACGCACATAATCGACCTATAATGTGAAATATGTACACAATGTGATTATTGTACCCGCCGCAACGAGCTATGGGGGGGGGGGGTATACTTGAATCAGCTTGTCCATCTGTTCGTCCGTCTGGCCGTCCATCCGTCCGTGGACACAATTTTGTCCGAGCTTTTATTCCTGGTCAATATTTTTGAAACTTGGCACAGATAATTAGTACCATTGGAACCTGTGCACCTGCGATTATGAGGTCTGTCCGAATTTAGAAAATGTTCTCAAAATGCATAATTTTGTCCGAGCTTTTATTCCTACATTTTTCAGTCAATAGGATTTAGGGTTAGGATAAGGGTTAAGAGATTCAAGATTAGTGTTAGGGCTTAGGGGATTTAGGGTTACCTGTTCACATAATTTCAGTGCCCAATATACAGTAATGGCTACTACATTCAAATAACATGTTGAATACGGGGGTATACATCAGTCCCATCTGGGACAGGCCCATCCCTAGTTTGATTCTGAAATAAACAGATAATGGATTCATTGCCGTTATTTATTTTTATGGCGCGGGCCACAGTGAAAACACATTTTAAAGAGCGAAACCCTGAACAATCGTGATTTTGCTTATTTGTGTCATTGTCTGCAAATAACCTGCTTACAATCGCCTCATTGCGAGTCGGTAATATGACTAAAACTGTCTCATTTTCAGCACATCATCGACTCAAAATGGGTTGATTCTAAGCAAATTATCTATACCTAAAAGAACTTTTATCATAAGCAGATAATGTGCGGGTTATTTTATGAAGCGCTGGACAATGCATATCTAAACTAATACGACGAGAGTAAGTAGAAGATGGTGGCTCTTTAACCATATCTATACTAAATACTCATCGCTGATTAGTCATACCACAGGAAATGCACAGATACAAAATTCAACAAACGTTTGCTGAACTTATTTTCTGAACATTTCACTCGAATAAGTAGGACTCCTTCTGTACTGTCTTCTGCATATTTTTTTTCTTGAAAACCCCTCCAAATCAATTCTAGATCATTCCAATGTATAACTGAGTGGGATAATCCATTAAGTGTAGAAAGAGTTAAAGGGACCTAAGAAACTCGAATGGAAAAAATGTGCTAACATTATAAAACATGTACAGTAATTCCCTAAATAATCGACTCCTAAACCACAGAGAGCTTTTCGATTAATGGCAACAAGCCATATTTTCGAAAATATTACCCATAATTCTGCTGTGGTTAAGGAGTCTATTATTTAGGGCATTACTGTAGTAATAGATACACTTTGTTCTTATATTCATTATTGATAGTTATCCAATAACGAAACTTCGCGCGTTGAAACCATATTTATGTAATCAAAACTGTTACAGTGATTTGTCAAAGAACATAGAGAATCGTGTACTAAGTTCAAATAATTTAGTCTGAATATGATTTTCAGAATATTTGTTCAATACTTTGACCTTTTTTTTGCGAAGTTCGCCGTCCAGTTTTCATTAAACTTCGGTATCTTATTTGACAAATTTGACTTTTATAGTTAATTCCACTGTGGCAGTAATGTTTACATATAATTGTTTTTTCTCACATAGCAGAATCTTGGAAATTTAGCATTACAAATGTATAGATCAATGTTTATTGATTATCACACCATGTCAACGATGGATGTGATACTACTTACTACTACTTACCTGACTATATACATTTGTTTCTAGTATTCGTCGGGAGAGCAGGGATGTAGACGATTCTCAATAACTAATTGGTCTGGCCTAATGGGGCGGGAAACAGCGCGGCGCGTAACTTTATATTGTCACTACATCTTTAATACAGCTAATCTCAGTTTTTTTTATTGTTGGGCACGGATCACCAATTTGCAGGGGACGTTTAAATTGACAATTGCGGATACCATCAAATCGCGCGTTCGATCGAGAAGATGGACGCGCATAAATGCAGGGCCATTATCGAACACAACACGCTGTTAACTTCTGATCGACAATAGAGTGACATGGTTGGAATAAGAGAACAACGAAAGAGCCCACACTTGCTACTACCTGCGTTATCACAGGTCCAGCTGACAATGTCTTGATCGAGTTTTTGCGTTTCGAGTTCTGTACAATGTTTGTGTTCATCTGTTCCTGGCCTGTGGCAGAACAACACCATGGCCATATCATTTCTTTACTTTTACAATTCCTGTTGCCGTGGCCATATTTTCGGCACTTATAGCACCGCAAATGGGATGGTAAACATCCTTGGTTAGCTTCACATATTTCACATTCGACTTCGGTGGGAGTTGAGATCTGAGGAACCTCAGGATATTGGGGTTTCAACACAACCATGCTATTATTCAAGGTCTTGTGAGAAGCAACCGACACTGGTGTTGTAGCTGACGATCACTTGACTAACATATATATGATGAATATAACCATTTGCGCAAAACCCTACTCCGACATTAGTTAATACGACCACAGAATCACACAAACTACACCAAATGTTATAGCGACCAAATCAACCATAACCCATGTATCAATATGCTCTGGGGGCACTGCAACAAGAACCACCAAATCATAAAAGCTTGCATGTAAATATGTTCAGCTGTAATCTTGTAAACAGTTGTATGCTTAATTGTTTGTATTGGGAGAGGGGCTTCATAAGTTGAAAAACTTTTGCCCCGATCACTTTTGTATCACATGTATATGCTAATAAAATATACGTTTCAAGTTTCAAGTCAAGTCACTGGTGTTGTACTTGGAAGAGATGTTAACCAAAGAAGTGCGCCATATTGAACATCCGATAATGAGAGAGCCATATACTAACGCATATCTGATTGGTTTGACATAGTTCAGTTGTCCAGCAATCACTAAAAGCAGCCAATCAATGACAACTATACATAAGCTATATTAACACATACTTAGGATATACCTCAGCATCACTGTGTCTTAGCGAATATTTACATCCATATGCAGTACGTTGTTTTCTCAGCCTGTTCTCCCGAATATCCGCACATGATCTGCATACAATCGAACTTGTTTTAGGTTGATAATCTGCCGAGAATCGCCTTATTTTGAGTCGATAATGTGCTGAAAATGAGAATGTTTTAGTCACATTATCGACTCATGATGAGGCGATTGAAAGCATGTAGTATGTGCGAACAAAGACACATATAAGCCAACTCATGACCTTTCAGGTGTACGCTCTTAAACATTTGTTTTCGTTGTAGCCCGCGCCATGAAACGAATTAACGGACATGACTCCATTATCTGCTTATTTCAAAATCAAATAATCACATTATGTACCTGTTTCACTTTATATGTCGATTATGTGCGTATTTACGCGAGGATATGTTCGTTTTCTACTGAGTTGCCACGTGACAAACGAATAGACGACAGATAGCATAACAGCCGCATTTTACTTCCCTTCGAATTATTGTCGGACCAAAGACAAGTACACAACCGAAGCGGTGACCAGATTAGCCAGTACACATATCAGCCTCGCGGACCTCATTACAATGAGACAATACGCAATTCAAGTCATCACACCAACAGGGCACAAGCAGTGACATATTATACACATAACTAGTCTGGTCGTTGAGACTCGATTTTGAGGTGAACCTAGAACAAATTGTTTACAAGCTGTTTTTGGTGTCATTTTGTCGGGCAGAATCTGGGGAACAATATATCCAAAATCCGCTTTGGAGAAAATTTTCCACAGCTCGTTGAAATGGGGTCCTATTTATGGCTTTTTGTGTAAATTTTGCTGTTCCTTATTAGTCTAGTCAATCTGATGGAAAGAAAAACCCAACCGTGAACAAATTACTATACAATGTCGTTTGGTGTGTTTGAATGTGACTATATCCATATGATGACATAACCAAAATACCCGTGAATCCCAGAGTGGGAAAATCGTCATTTTTGGGTGAAAAGTCAGGAATATGTAAACAACATTGGTGAAAACTGTTTCTGGTTGAGACTCAGATTTTAAGGTGAACCTATATTAAATTGGTAACAAGCTGTTTGTATTATTTTGTTGGGCAGAATATTGGGAACAGTATATCCAAAATTCGCTTTGGGGGAAATTTTCCACATATCTTTGAAATAGGGTCCTATTTGTGTCTTTTTTGTGTCAAGTTTGCAGTTCCTTATTAGTCCAGTCAAACGGAAACGTGAATTTGTTTTGCTTTTGGTCTTTTTGAGTGTGACTATACTCATATAATAACATACCCAAAATCCCCATGAACCAGAAGTCGTAATTTTTGAGTCAAAATATTGGAATATGTAAACAAAAATGGTGAAAATTGGAAATTTTTTAATAAACAAATCTGCCAACCATAAACGCTCAGTCGAGTTCCCTGACTGCCAAATGTGACCATATAATAATATATCCAAAATATCCATGCGTTTAATGAAGGGAAAGTCGTTAATTTAGATACAAATGAAGAAAATATGTAAGAAAATGGTGAAAATTGGAATTTTTGTCAGGGAACCAGGTCGGCCAAAATGCTTCTCCAGACTGGGGCCCCAATATTAAACTTGATCCATTTTTTCGTAATGATGTCTGCCGCTAGCATGTGGCCGTGAATATTACGGGGCAATATGGCGGCAATTTCCTGGAGTGTACTACCATTCAATACAGTGTTCTCTAAATGTATTAATGTGACAAAAACCTGCAACAAAAAAACGCATTATTCCTGTTGCCATAGCATAATTATGCCTGTCATTTCGTGCATAATTTGACCCTAATACTATAAAATGGCGAATCCTAATCCGTTATAGTAAGTCATATCCCGATGATTGGGCAATTCGGTGTCTAAGCAGTCTTCAAAATGACAGCGAACATGGCAGTCGGAAGTGAACAATTGAAGTGTTTTTTTTGTTGTTGATTTGTTTTACTAAATCTTACGATATCGAATAAACGTATAGCCAATATGTAGTCATATATGCCACCATACGAGTTTGCAAAGCCACCAACTGTTTCCTAATACATCAAATGATTGTCTCAAACCACACAACTAGTCCGCCAAACCATATACAGAGTTACAAAACCCATCTGGTATCCAAAACAAACCAACATGTGAGTATCCAAATCCATACGACGGGCGCCCCAAATCCAAACATTGTTACAAACCATCGACGGGGTGTCCCAATCCAACAAACGAGTTTCACAAACCACCAGACTGATGTAGACTGAGGTAGGTAGCTCCCCAAACGATACTCAACTGGTGTCATTACTCACACATATAGTCCCCAAACCATGTATTTGGTATTCCAACTCACCCAAAATGAGTGTCACAAGCCACTAAATGAGTGTCTCAATCGACCTGATTAAGGACCCAAACCATTCAACGAATGTTCCCAAACCACACCAGTAGTGCTCCATACGTTGCAACCTATGTTCGAAACAACATAATAGGTGTTTCCCAAGCCATCCAGTAGGTTCCAGAAATATCCATTGAGTGTCCATAACCATCATATGAGTAAAACATACACTGAGCACCAATTGAGTGTGTCAAACCACTCAATCAGTGCCCCAATGTGAACACTCCACCCAATTGGTGTCCCAAAAGCATCCAACTGAAGTCACAAATCACCCAGCGGGTGACCCAAATCATAACTCTAGCATCATAAACCATCCAACAATTTCCCTATCCACCAACTGCACAGGGCTGGTTTTGCGAACTACCAACTGTCATATCAATACATCTACAATAGTGTACAAAACCCTCCATCGAGTATTTCACACGATCAAGTGAGTTCGTCAAACCATCCAATGAGTTTACCAAAACATAGTCTGATATATTTGAAGGATGGTTTTGTACACTAGTTTGGGACACCTATTAAATGACTGGGATATTCAGTGGGTGATTTGATACACTAGTTGGGCATTTTAGACACTCCTGCTGGTTTTGACAATCATCGTGTGGCTTGGGACACTCATTGTGTGATTATGGACACTCATCTGTTGGTTTGGGACACCCATTGGATGGTTTGTGGTACACACTCGATGATTTGAGACACACATTTGCGTGATTTGGGACACCACATACATGAATTGGGACACTCGATGGGTGACATATGGCAATCGCTGGATGGTATGGAACACACATTGGACTGGTTTGGGCACTAATTTGATGGTTTTTGACACTATTTGGGTGGACTGTGTTACATATGTGGTTTGGGACACTCGTTGGCTGATTTGGAATGCCCCTTCGATGGACTGGGACACTCACCGATTAATTTGATATATTATTAAGAAGGCGATTGAGGCACCTGTTGTGTGGGTTTACACTCCTTGGATGGTTTGGGACATGTTGTTTCCAACACTCGTTTGTTGTATTTCGATACTAGTTTGGTTGCTGTGGACACGCATCAAATTATATTCGATACCGGATATGAGAAGATTTAGTTAAAAATCAATGACGAAATAGATATTTTTGACTTTCGATTGCAATATTCGCCGCCATTATGGAACACTGTAGGGACAAATTCTCGACATATAGCTCATTATCGGATTAGGGTCCGACATACTTTACTATTGTGCTAGCCATTACGTGTTTTTCGTCTAAATGGAAACAATCTGGTGAACTTTAACGAAAATTCCCAATTATACTACTTTCAGTAGCCATAGTGTCCCTATTTTTGGAAGTGATTGCATAGTTTCTGCTAAAATGGACACTAGTGGTTCATATCTGACGTCTAATGAGTATTAAGTACACTGGTGTGTTCGATTTGCGGTTATTCTGGGCATTAAAATAATATTTGATTTTTCTTCGAAATTTAGTACAATCCCAATCCTCGTGAAATGGCTCACAATTATCAGACATTGATTTAAAATGGTGTATGTTGGCACGAATGGCCATTTAAACCAAATTTCTAATAAATGGAAACGATCTGGTGAAATTTAGTGAAAATTGTCAAATTTTACCAAATTCGGTCGCCATTTTGTCCGCCATTTTGAATTTTTACAATCAAATTGTACACGAAATAACATACGTCTGTCATGGCAACAATAATAATTTGTTTATGTTGCATATTCCTGCCATCTGTATAACTTTAATTTAAATGACATTCATGTGTATATTTCATAAGAAACGGAAAATCATACATAAAAAAACACAAATATGCCCTTTTTTTTTTAAATGCTCTAGAAAAATTTCCCCAAAGCGGATTTCAGCGGATTTTGGATATGTTGTTCCCCAGGTTCTGCCCGACAAAATGACACAAAATAACAGCTTGTAAACAATTTGTTCTAGGTCCAATGCTTCAACGACCAGACTAAACAAGTGGGCGGTCTGGAAGGTATATACCGATCAACCACCCCTAAACGTGGAAAATATTTATTTCACATTCACCCCCAAAGTTCGCTATCTTTGCGTTAATCGGTGATCGCCACCTAGTTATGGAGCTCATACACTTTGATACAGATTTTTCTCAGTAGTTGTGGCCATCTTAACTGCAAAACATGGATATGTAATGAAGTACTTCTACAAAAATATTATCATGTTTACATTATAGATCATTGTGCCGGAATTAAATAGCCCCATGTTCCTACATGTACACCATACTTGCATATTAGTCTGTCAATCAGTTTATCATCAGCATCAACTCATACACATTTTAATCTTTAATTGATGATCAGTAAATAACTGTTAAAAAAGCAATAACAATGCATACATTAGCACATGGTAGGATTGCTGAATTCACTCATCTTAGTTCATTACTATAATCTGATTGCATATGTGTGCCATAGTATATAAGAAAATCAGTTTTTAATAACCTTAAGTTTGTCCACAGATTGTAGTCACCAATAATCACACTAGTATTTGACCCAGTTGTTCACCTGTTCTGCAAGTGCACACATGATATAGGATACAAGAAAACCAATTACAGAAATGGTAACGCGCACAAGATCATATATTATATACTCATGTTTGTAATTATAGAATATAAAATATATTGATTTTGCGAATGACCAACTCAGAATTCCGTTAAAATAACAATAACAACCAGCACCTAAATAACGAACCGGCGGCCGACTGGGCCGTCTCCGACCACATCCCTCAGTGGGCTGCAGAACGAAAAATGTCTATAAAAGTTGAAATATAAGACTTACAAATTATCTTTTTCATTTCTTTTATTTGTAATTGATATAGCTTGTCACAAACCAAAAATAAACATTATTAACATAATAATGTAAAGGACAATAACCGAAATTGAAATTCCCAACTACACCTTTTACCGGACTCGGCCTCCGGTCATAGTTCGACTTTTAATCCTCCCAAAAATTCCCATTCTATAGATAAAACACCCATGAGTCCATGCGAAACAAGAATCTCTACACCAGTATCACACGGAGCGCGCGTAATAAGGCTCGTAGGCTTTCAGATTGATAGCATATATCTAGTCTGTATTGTATGCATATATACTATTATTGTCAGACATTATAGTGACTTGTGATTTTGAAACAAACCCAAACATTTCAATTTGATTTGAGTTTTAAGAGTAAGAAACAGTTAGTTATATGTTAGCATCTCATATTCTCAATTCAGTCAGGATATTATGCACATTCGACATACCTCGGAAAATGATATTCTCACCTTTCGGTCCCATATGCAACAGGACTAGCCGACAAGGGTAAATAATAATTTCACTGAGGGTCGAATAGTTAAGACATTTAAAAAAAAACTATATTACGGCTTTATATCTGGGTTTATAAAGTTTATAAAAACCATACACCCAGGCATATACCTTCCTGCATGTTTTACTATCCACTGCACAAAAATTACAAACGACAGCTAAAGAGACAATACGACCGATAAAAAAAATAAATAATGGGGTTTGAAACACATTAAAGGGGTGCGACTAGCCGATTGATCGATCAGTATAGAAACTCAACCCCCGTCTGAAAGCGATTTTGTGCAAGGATAGGATAGGATAATTTGTATTTACTATATTATTAACATATCCTCGTGCAAATAGGTTCATATTAGACTTCTGAAATAAACCCATATATAGTGAATCCGTTGTTACGTTGAATGGCGCGGGCAGCATTGAAAGACATTATAAAGAGCTTGTGTCCGATAAGTCGTGTCGATAAACAGATAGATTATATAAGGAAATGGTTCCATATTGGACTGTTTAAAAAAACAGGTTTAGGTCCATATATAGAGCGTATATTGAGGTTAAATAATGCCAATATGAGCTTATTTCGCTCATTAAAATAAGCTCGTTGTGCGTTTTTTTCTCTCACGATAACAGGCTGACAATATACACTCGTGGAAAGTACAAATACAAATAGATATAATATAATATACATGTATATTGTAAAGGGTGATATATCATGACTGACTATCTTCCTATCACCGCATGCATCTGGTGACATTATAAGAAATAGACGGCCGAATTAATTGGTTTATTGGGGGGGGGGGGGGGGTACATTAATCGTGTGCAGACTGAATTGTTCAATATGCATTGCCAGGGCGATGGTACGAAAGATGGTTCAAATGTGTAAATATATATGCACCTATACTTGGTCGATGTAATGAATGAATACTACGAACACACTATGGTGCAATACGGCAACCCAAGTACAAATGACACCCGCACACTACCCCTCGTGGGATGTACCCGACGGAAAAACAGGGTGCCATATTAGGGGACTCGTATTCCGCGTAGTGGGGCGTGGGACATATTCAAACCCGGTTCCACACCCAGTCGGATTTAACCCTTTACCCAACAAACCGGCCAAAACCGGCCAAATAAAGCTTCAACAGCCTAAAATATCTTCGGTCTGTCTCAATAGAACCATACAAATATGGATATCATTGGAACCGGCTCCTTGAACACATTGTGATAGTTACAGTTATGCCCTGTGCCAATGCATTCTCTTATATATGCGAGTCGACCATAGGTCGCCTCGCATATATAAGAGAATGCATTGGCCTAACATTCTTTAACAATTTTATAATTTTTAATGTGTTAAGCCAATGCATTCTCTTATATATGCGAGGCGACCTATGGTCGACTCGCATATATAAGAGAATGCATTGGCACAGGGCCGTTCTGTTGGGTAAAGGGTTAAGACAAATTAGATTCGCCTGCATGGCCATCTCCACATTCTATGAGGCAACGTTCACACATATGTCCAAATGCCAGGCAGGTACGACGACTTTTCTGTAGACTTATCAGACATATATATATATAAGTGGCAGAGTGGGACCGTACCCTGAATGATATCCGTCTTAAATCGAACCACTATATACTTCTAAAAAGAACTGTTCCTAATCGACGAGTCAAACAGAAATTAGATATCTAATTGCTTCGACTTGGTGGAATCAAGATTGCTACGAGAATGAATGCGATTTAGTTAATCAAACTGCCTTGTTACACAGAAACCAACTTAATTAATGGTGGGTTTTAGTGCGGATTATTTCGACATATAGCGACATTACACGTCCCGATCTCCCGAGTCAATGTGTCTGTTTCCGCACCACGCTTACGATCCACACGGAGAATGATCCGTCCATTTCATCTCAATTTTCTGCCTGATTTAGCGTGTCTTCATTTCAGCCATTTGACACTTTATCTGACTTAGTTAATATCATTGGGCCGGCGAATGTAGCATTAACAGGATTCAATTCCTCGCGATCAAGATTTAATAAAGTGTTTTGAAAGCTGACGAACACAATGGAATCTTTTTATTGCATGATACCTGGTATTAGATGCTTGAGCTAATAGGACAGTAAATTAATCCTATAATTTCTGCTAGAGTGGAATAATTCATATATATATATATATATATATATCGTGAAGCATAATATGGGAATTTAGAAAATACCCGAGCCCGAATATGTGACCCGCCATATCAAATCCAATCGTAACTCGGGATTTTGTTTACCCTGTGCCAATGCATTCTCTTATATATGCGAGGCGACCATAGGTCGCCTCGCATATATAAGAGAATGCATTGGCCTAACAATTTTTTATCATTTTTTAAAAATAAATGTTTCTTACAATTTTGAGGACATAAAATAAAAAAAACATCCATTACCCTGCAGGGAGCCCCACATATATATAGAAGCATATAGAAGAGTGTCGTCTGCTCATGTTTGTCTGGGGCTCTGTATGGGTGAAATTATAAAATTGTTAAAGAATACAAGAACAAATTATTAAAATTGTAAAAAATTGTTAGGCCAATGCATTCTCTTATATATGCGAGGCGACCTATGGTCGACTCGCATATATAAGAGAATGCATTGGCACAGGGTAAAAAAAATCCCGACTTACGACTGGGTTTGATATGGCGGGTCACATATATGACTTTGTGTCATATTGCTATATATGTATATACTGTATACGTTTGCGCTATATACGTTTGTTCGTGACCAAGCCATTTATGCGACACGTTTTGAAATTAGTTTACGCTCTTCTTTAGATCTTGTTCTGGGTGCGTCCACTCCTGTATCACATTTCGTTGGAGTAAAACTATCCTATAAGATTCGATGGAGCAACTGAGTATGTTGATTAGCGATCTTCAGCAATACATTTAAATGATTATTCCAATCACATAAAGACTGCATATATAGGTACAAAGATATATAGTGGTGATTTTGTTTTTGCAATACCTACTTTATACTTACAATAGCTTGTGGATTTATGTCGATCACCCAACAGCCTCCCGAAAATCCGCACATTACCTGCTTATAATAGAACTTGCTTATTTTAGGTAGATTATCTGCTTAGAATAGCATCATTTCGAGTCGATAATGTGCTGAAAATGAGAGCGTTTGAGTCACTTTAAGGACTCAATATTAGGCGATTTTAAGCATTATGTGCGTGCAATGACACAAATAAGCCAATTCACGACTTTTCTGGTGTATCTTTTTAACATGTGTTTTCACTGTGGCCCGCGCCATAAAATGAAATAACGCATATGAATCTACTTATATTATAATCACAAAGCTCCATATGGTTGATTTGATTTAAACATATTTATTGTCATGTATATCGTATGTATTAATACAAATATATATAAAGGATTTGAGGACAAGTTCTGAAAAAAACTTATAGGTGGACCTCCGGTCCCTACAACAAATATAAATTGAAACACAAATGTACAACGTAATATAACATGTTTTGATACGACGGGCGTGAGGTGTCAAATATGTATAATAATTCCAACTTAGTTAAATATGATTTGGTAAAGTAACCAAAGAACATAACAGGGTGTTTATACATACTAGGGAATATTTAGTCAATATTTGGACTATATGAGGTTTATTAAATAGAAATTAGGTATGTTGCCACGTTCAGAGGACAACTACATATGGGATGGCTCGATCGGGTTACGATGGGCAGACGATAATATTCGGTGTGTGAGGTCATGACAAGGGGTCAAACATATGATTATATATAAAAGTAGAGTTCTATTAGCATTCCAAAATCGTTATTTTGAGTAAATTGATGCAAAGTTGGATTGGTGTTAGTTAAGCGTTATGTAGCATTTAATTTGGCCTGTTGGATCGAATAGAATATAATAGAATGTATTACTCAATGTTGTGACTGGGAAAAAAACAGGTAGCACGTACATGTATGTGCCTGGAAATTACTCAAATATGAATAGTAAAAAAACTGGACACACTTTTTGACAATTATATGAGGGAGCAGTGTTACATTCCTGAGAGTTTCCCGAGGGAGGCTAGACCATGCCATGAATGAATCTCTACTAATGCTAACGCCCGTAGGGATCATATTCCACCAGTACAAAACCTTGGAACTTTTTACAGGGAAGCTTTAAAGTCGAAAAAATAACACGGGGAATATATTTCTTAATGATTATCTGTTCCTTAATAGTTTACTTCACTATATGTGAAGGTCCCAGCTCGCAAATTCATGCTTTTCTGTGACTTTTGAGCGCCGATATCGAAATAAACATTCAATTAGTTGCCCAGGAAAAAATCCATAATTGTCAGAAATGCAAAGTAAAATCGCTCACAAAGTCACTTAAATCGTGAAATTTCGAGTTGGGACCTTCACATACAGTAAAGTACATTATTAAGAAATAAATAATAACTAGGAAATATATTCCTTGTGTTGTTTTTTCGATTTTATAAGGTTCCCTGTCAAAACATCAAAAAAGTTCCCAGATTTTGTACTGGTGGAATATGATCCCTACGGACGTTAGCCATACATGTAGTACAGATTCATGGCATGATCTGGAGTGAGACGTGCTTTACATGTCAACAGTTAAAATTATCTTAGCTATTTCCCGTGAACAAACAGTAACTCAGAAAATAAGCATATTATTGCCGAGAACCCGAAGAACGTTCAATACTGTATATATAACACTAGCAGATTAGTCCGCCACTGGCGTGGTTCGTCCCATGGCTTTGTTCGAAAACGCAATTGCAACAGCTTCCGAGACACGCGTGTTGCACCTAGGTATCAAATTTCGTCGAAATCCGCCGATTTGACCTTGAATTGATAATTTCGAAGGTCAAGGTCAGGTCGGGGCACAATTTGACCCGTCCATGAAACTTCCCGGACAAAAGTACCACAAGGTAGCAAGTTTGGGCTCAGTCGGTCTAGCCGTTTTCGAGTCTATAACGGACACACACATATTAGTGGAGTCCCTTAGGGGTTTAATCGTGACTTTAGTGACTAAAGCATGAAACTTTAAAGATATATTGCTTATTCAAAGTGAAAACTTTTTGGAGGGGGTGGGTGGTTCTGTGTCGGGATAAAATCAGGTTTCCATGGCAACGGCATCAAATATTTGGAGAAAAATAAAAAAAAAGGCTACTGTTGTGAACCAACGAGCCTTGTGTTTGAAGAAATGATGTTAACTCATAGTGCCAATAATGGTCCATCAAACGGACTGAGCCACTATGACATATAGGGTCAAGGTCAATTACTACAGTTAAGGTCATTGAAAAAATGCGATATTTTGGTCGGTTGTTTATAATTGTCTCATATTCCGCTACCCCTAGTGCCTTAGTCATAAAAGCAATGCCCACCATAATACACAAAAAGTAGGGCGTAAACACAGTATTCAATTTGATATATGAGGCACTTGGTATACTTCAGTAACTGTTAACATGTGGCAGTATTTAGGTCATGCATAATCACATTTTAAGTATTAGTTTTTATAGAATTTGTGGCAGTACATCAGTCACGATGCTTAATAGACCATCAGACCAAATAAATATGATTTTGTGACTTTAGCAACTAAAGCATGACACTTCACCATATGTGTTGCTTAGTTATAGTGGAAATGTTTTGGAAGGGGGTGCCCAGGTGAAGGGTCGTGCATCAGGATCAAATCTGGTTTCCATGGCAACGGCATCGAATATATGGAGAAAAGTTGAAAAAGCCCACCGTTGTAACCGGATGAGCCTTGTGTTTGTAGAAATTATGTGAACTCATAGTGCCATTAATGGTCCATCAAACGGGCTATGCCATAGTACATATATGGTCAAGGAAAATTGCTAAGGTCAAGGTCATTGGAAAAAAGGTCATTATATTATATATATATATTATAAATTGTCTCATATTCTGCTACCCCTAGCACATGTACGTACGTATCAGTCATAAAAGCAATCACCTTCATAATACACACACATTTGAACTCCATAACCACTGTCAATTTGATATGATATACTTGATACAAGACGATCACGGTCAACATGTCACAACATTTATAGTTTATATTTAATCACATTTTAAGAACTAAGTTTTATAGTATTTGAGGGAGTACTAACATCACGATACATTACCCTTTAGAGACCATCAGACCAAAAATAAACACGATTTCAAAGTTTGTGACCTTAGTTTTCTAAAGCATTATACTTCACAAATATATTGCTTAGTTATGGAGGAAACATTTTGGATGGGATGGCTGCATGTATCAGGATAAAATATGGTTTCCATGGCAACGGCATAAAATATTTGCAGAAACGTTGAAAAAGCCCACTGTGGAAACCAGATGAGCCTTGTAGTTATTCATATACAAGTCACGATCCAACTCCGAATTAAGGATCATCAGACCCAAATAAACACGATTGTATTACTACGTTTGTTTATACTAAAGCATGAAACTTCACATATAGGATGATTAGTTATAGAAGCAACTTTTGGGATGTGGTGTCCGATGGGGGAGTCGTATTTCAAGGTCAAACAGAGCACAAAGGTCAAATACTAGAACAATGCCATAATGGTAAAATAACTGCTGTTTTGTTGTGGCTAAATAATGTAAATGATACTATATGCACCACAATACTTTTCAACCAATCTGCATATTAGTACCCTAATGTTTTCAGTCAATCAGGATAGTCCACAGATGTCAAGGTTACTAACGGGGGAATGGTTTCTGGAGCCAAATAAGGATATATTTTAAAACACGACCATGCAGAGTCAATATCACAGAAAGGAATTACAGCGGGGACCCTTAAGGAATGTATTTCCTAATCCTTACTGATAGCGGGGTCCCTTAAGAACAGCATGAATCGTGACTATAGTAACTAAAGCATGAAACTTGGCATATTGGTCGAGTGACCTCAAGCTAAACATTGTTGGAGGTGGTTACCCGGATGGGATGAGATTGATCAAGGTCAGGTCAACATAATCTATGTCAACATTTCCCCCTTATACTTTTATCATTTGTAGGCATTTAATTGAAAAGGTAACCGATTGGTGATCCCTGGCGCTGCTTCGTGTAAATTTTGATGAGACTTCCGCACTTTCAACTTTTTATTCAGTCATTTGCAACATGTACATGTACATATATACTGAATACTAGTAACGTAATGTATTTACATAGAATTTGGTCACATTCAGGATCACGCGATCGAAACAGACAAAGAAAGCAAAAGAGAGCATATGCCGGGTCATCCAACATCTGATAAGGTTCAAAATTACATTGCAAGTTGCAAAGACTGCTCATGTGGAAACGGAGAAGAAAATGCCTTCCATTTTTTCTTTGATTGTTACCTACATTCGATCCCAAGAATTCGCCTATTAAATAAATTACTTCCTTATAATATTTACTCGCTAAAAATTCTGCTATTTGGAGATCCTGCTCTACCCGACTGCGACAATGATTTTTTTCTTTCTTAGCTGTACAATCATTCATCCATGAGACAAAACTAGATTATATTGACTAATAGCTATAGTGTGGTCGTTGGAGAGTTGAACCCGGAATATATTGGATACAAGCTGATTTTTATGTTATTCGACGCGGAAAAACACCAGGAACAACATATCCAAAAATCCGCTCATGGGAAAATTCAGGATCCAAGATGGCGTCCATAATGTCCTTTGTTATCGCAAAATACTGAATTTCTGCGGTAGGTGCTCCAATTAATGCCAAATTCGTAATAAATTGAAATATATACAAACAATGCTTTGTCGTAAACCATATCTGTAGAATGTAATTCCCAAAATGGCCGCCAAAATGGACAAAATCGAATGAAATTTACATGTTGTGCAAAATTGAAGATATAGTCCTATACGAGTGAACAAACTCTCGAATTATGCGAGGAAGAATGGTTGCAGAGTATAAGAGAAACCTTTGATTAGAGATGTACGAATTATCTCTAATGTATCTCACGAGAGAGCAAGCGAAACCAGGGTCTTATGAAACGGTTAAATCTGGACTTTTGTACGCCCAAAAACGGAAACATAACGCAGTTTTTTCTGTACTGCTTATCTTGAATCGTGTGATATATGTGTAATTAAACAGCTAAATGGGATTTAGTAGAGATGTATTAACTATGAGACCTTTTTCTAGAAGCAGAACAGTGTGTACTCCGAGCATTCTCACGAATGTGACAAATCATAATTTAATTTGTTATCTACAGCATGAAACCTTTAAAAATTATCTGATATAAAACGGTATGAAAGATATTCATATAGTACTGGGTAAAATGCGTATAGTCTATTGCCCGTGTCTCAAAATATTAGTCATATATAGTTGCCTCAGATCAAGTGATAAAACACGAATATTTCGCTTTTATCACAAGAATGCATGGTGGTATATATACCATGAACTAAATTTATTAAAACACGAAGGAGTACCATATATAGACTATCGTCAATAAATTCTATAAACTTGACCAAAATTGCCTACATACTCTGTGACAAAGACTGTGTTTATACCTGGAAATAATATTTGGTTGAATTCATCAAGGTCACATACGCGAAACTTACTACGTTTTCTTCAACCGCATCAGCACGTTTACTCCTTCTCCCTAATGTTACACATAGCTGCTGCACACAGAACCACAATTAATACTATTGCGTGAATGTTCAACGTTGAAATAACATCTTAAACGGTGATCACTCCATAATTAGCATGATTATGTGGGTGGTAATGGTAAGATATTTTCAAACAAAAATATAATGAAAACTAATAGTGTGCATTGCGTAGCTGCATATTCCAGTTGTAAAGTTGTGATTGAAGTAATTTGAACAAAATTGTCTACTAAAAACACGGTTTGTTAGAAGCATGAAAATTAATCTTACATACAATGTGTGTTGTATCGTCTCTTTGATATGGTGAGACGCGGTGCTAATCTATTGAAGATATGAGTGTTTCTTAACAGTATAATAAGCATTGCTACAAATATGTATTAATTAATATCACCGGGAGTGTTGACAATTCCGGAAATATAAATAACATTTAGACCGCTAGAGTGTGCACTTAAATTTCGGCGTTACATTCAATAATTAATCATCATGCCGAATGAAATTACCATGAACTGTGAGGCGAAACATTAGTTCGTGTGTTGCATGTCCGATATTATTATTTTTGGCCCGACAATTGGATAAGCAGAACACCCAAACTTTAAAGACGCAAATCATTCGGGTTTGACTTGCGGTGCAGACCATGCAGTGCATGGCCGATAAGTCCTTCAGATGGATCTGTTTAATGATGTGTGTACCTTTAAAGATATTCAACAACCGACTTGTATATTATCAATACATATTTTCACTCCTATGTGGTTATCCAATATGTTGCTTTCTTTGTTGTATTGCTTGCAGTTGTGGCCATTTTGACAGCCATTTCATGGCCACGATTGTATGATTTTCTGTGTGTGTCACTCTATTCGCTCCCGTACTATAATTTAACATAAACTGGTTTAGCGGCGTAATTCCGATGCCACAATATATCGTCACACAATGACTTGTTTCGAGAACTGATGTAGTATAGACAACCATGTTGGACGCCATCTTGGATAACAAAGTTTCCCCACAGCGGATTTTTGCGGATTTTGGATATGTTGTTCCAAAATCAGCTTGTATCCAATTTATTCCGGGTTGACCCCCAAAATCTGCTTCAACGACCACACTATAAGTCCAGCAAACACATATACAAGACAGCAAATGACTCAAAAACGACTTCCAAGTAATTCATATATAACCACAAGACTGACTCGGGGGAGGGGAACGACCGGTGATATGTACATGTATATATGTTCAACTTGCTTTTGGCAGTCATGTTGCAATGCCATTATTCTTGATTTATTTTTCAGTGTAATTCAAACGGGAGAGGAGGTATTCATAAGTGAGTATGCACTTGTCCTCCAATCCCATTGTCTATAAAATGTATGTATCATTTCCTATGTGTTATTGAATTTAGACAAATCCAACATCAATGTACACATGCAGGAATTGTTACCATCAATCATTCAATTAATCACTATGCTTTATTCACAATCACACATGTAACATGATAATCAACAATTAATATTATAAGAATTAGGGGAGAAGAGCTTCTCTAAGTTGCAGTAACTTGTCATTGTACTTCCTATATACTGTCTATCTCTTGCTTATAAACAATTATGTATGTAATTATATTCGACTGGGATTTACCATAACATATGTCACTTTAATTTGTTATATTAGCCGCAGATATCATGTACACTATTCATGTCGAGCACGGGAGTTTGTCAGAGAGGGGGCGCTGTGTTACATTACCAGTCAAAAGAAGTGGTATATTAAGCGCTATCTTTTCACGCCCATGCAATATCGCAATACTATTGCACATGGAAACGCTTATAAACGCACCGTTTGCGCTATTATTGCAATATCTTGCGTTTAAATATCGCAATATTTTGCGCTTAATATTGCGAATTAAAATGAAATCTGAAACTACCAGTTTGGCATAGATAGAGACAATGTTATAGATTTGTATATAATTATAATTGTAAATGTTATATGTACACTATGTGCACAGTATTAATCTAATATAAACATATCACTATCGAGTCTCACGTATGAAATTTTGTCGCACTCAATATTGCGCGCTTAATATCGCAATATTCTGCGCTCAGTATCGCAATAATAAGCGCGACAGATTTTTAGTATTGGGATATAATCGCGCCTTTTTCGAAATAAAGCGTGCTCAATATCGCAATAAAGGCGTGCCTCAGTATACCACTTATTATGACTGGTACTGTAGCTCACATGTTCCTCGCTGTATATTATGTATATATTCACAAAGTTTATGTAAAACAATATCAGAAGGGGTGTTCGATTGATACTGTGTGTAAGTGGCAAACTTTCGATTCCGACGATGATAGAAATCTGTTCTTGGGGAGTTAAGGGCGCCGCATTCGAATAAGAAGGGCCGTATACCCACGTCGTTCCTGGGTCTGAAAGATCGGAACTTCTACTCACTGCCCAAAATCGGCCACCCGCGTTGTGCCCAGTTGGAAAGATGTGTGAAAATGTGTTTGTTTGACTTGTGAAATATGGCAGCTGTATAGGTGAGGCACGGGCAAAAGTGTGAAATATCACACGATCTCTCGCTTGCTAATATTAACTTCCTTCACTGCACGTAACAGTTACGTTGAGCAAAATATTACCCGATTATCGCATTTCTCTTCGCGTCATGAGCGCCGACAAAGGTCGATGGAGTCGGCGATTGACGTGGAATCCCGTTAATATCCGGTGATAGCCACTCGTTTGTGTTCGCCACAGCAGGTAGTGCGCGTGCGCCGCACGAGACATTGACGCAGACGACATTTTGATTCTATTCATCTGCGCTGGAGTCAGTTAATTTCGGCGGCGCTGTTAGCCTTTGACGTTCACATTAGATTCTGTTCACAATCCTGAACAAAACCAAAGGATATAACGTGAATTACCCATCGTTGATCAAGCTTAATTTATGCAATATCCGACCAGTAACAGTTTGACGTATTCTCTAAATCAGCCATATAAAACGCTTTTATTTAAGCATAATGCTCATTGCCGTTGCTCAATTTCCGCTAGTTTAGAAATGGAAACTTTTCATCAGTGTTCTAATGATGGATAATCAATGGTACTACTGCGTAATTCGAATTAATCAAGTTATATGTGTCCTGGTGGTTGTAAGGGGGGATTCGAAGACAGTAGCCAATGATGATACTAGTGCTGCATATAATGGGTCGAAGTTCGGACCCCGAAAACCACATGCCCTCTGAGGAAATTGACACATCCAATTTGCCTGCCCGATGGGTACTGACGGACTAATTGCTATTGACACGTTATTTTGTGGTCGTATTACCGAAGGGCCCGGGACCACAACCGTGAGAAGGCCACTTTGTACAATGTGAAGTATCCTTAAAAAGTAGTCATCAGTAACAGTCGAATGTCTTGCCCCTCTCACACCTGCTCAACTGCCCCTAATGTCGTATTCTTAATTGTAGATTGGGTTTAGACTTTACAATATCGGAGTTGTGCGTGAAAGGACTTTAGGGACTCCGATAAAAGCCCAATTCAGAAGTATACAAAACCACTCTGCATTGGTGTCCCAAAAAATTAATGCACATGAATGCACAATAAATACGCAGACCACATACTTGGATGTCCATTAGGTTAGTTAATTTCGACTGTGCTGCTGCTATTGTTGTTCACATTAGATTCTTTTCACAATCCTGAACAAAACCAAAGGATATAACTTGAATTACCCATCGTTGATCAAGCTTAATTTATGCAATATCCGACCAGTAACAGTTTGACGTATTCTCTAAATCCGACATACACAACCCTTTTATTAAAGTGTAATGCTCATTACAGTTGCTCAATTTCCGCTAGTTTAGAAATGGAAACTTTCCATCAGTGATTTAATGATGGATACCCAATGGAACTCAATGCGTAATTCGAATTAATCAAGTTATGTGTGGCCTGGTGGTTGCGAGGGAGATTCGAAGAAAGTAGCCGTCGGAGATACTAGTGCTGCATATAATGGGGGTCGAAGATTCGACCCCGGAAACCATATGCCCTCCGAGGAAATTGACACATCCAATCTGCCTGCCCGATGGGTACTGACGGACTAATTGCTATTGAGACGTTATTTTGTGGCAGAAACACTGACGGGCATGGGACTACAACTTCAGAAGGGAATTTTTCACAATGTGAAGTAACCATATGTACAATCGATGATGTAACCCATACCTCCCCTGCTCCACCACCCGTACTGCCGTAGTCTTAATATGTTCTATACTAAATGGATACTCCCGGTCAGCTAAAAATTGCATAAGAATGCTCTATTATTGAATTGGAGGGATGTACTGATAATAAGCGGACGACAGATAACTAAAAGAACAGAAGGAGTTCTGTTTATTGAGGGAAATGTTTATATAATAATTTCAATGGTCGTTTGTTGATTTTATTATCTGAGCATTTCCTATGGGATAACTACTCGTCAATGATGATTTAGTGTAGAAAGTGTTAATTTATTATTGTGTTCTGGATTTACTGTTTCCGTGGTGTATGTGGTAGGACTTTAGGGACTCCCATAAAAGCCCAATTCAGAAGTATACACAAACACTCTGTATGGGTGCCCCAAAAACTGTTTGCACAAGAATTCGCAAGAAATAACGGAGACCACATTGTTGATTTTTCATTATGTTAGTTAATTCCGGCTGTGCTGTTGCTAGCCTTTGCCGTTCACATTATACAGTAAAACATCTACAAATCGAACAACCTTCGGACCGGCCGTTCTGTTCGGTTTAGAGAGGTGTTCGGTTTATAGAAAATCGCACTACGATCGGAATGTATTGACGCCGTTACTACGAGTTTTCGAAGTACAACCAATCATTGTTGATTAATTAAACTGTATTCAATAAAGTACCAAATAAGATATAAATAACAATAGATAAGCACGTACATGGCTATAATAAAAAAGCACCTAAATTATACCTGCATGTATTTACTAATTAATAAACTCGTCCCTAAATGAGCCTTAATAGTGTACATTGAAAACTGGAGGCAGGAACATTACCTAAGTGATGTCCATTGGCAATGTAATGGGAATGTCTGTTGGTGCTTGCAAGTAAACAATTGGATTAACTGCTATATTTGCATTGATCGTTGTGCCCATAATTATGTCACAAATGATCTCCATTAATCCTAACAGTTGGGTCACTAGTGTCAGCCCAACTTATGGGAAAGTGTGATAAAAAGTAATATGTTCACAATTCTGAACAAAACCAAAGGATAGAGCGTTAACTATCCACAGATGATCAAGCTTAACTCGTTCACAGCCACTCAGCACCACAGACGGATTCCCCACTGCCAAGCATACAATACATGTATACAAGCATTATGGGTGTATATAAGTAACACAGTGTATCTCAAATATCGCTTGGAATAATATGTTGAAACTCCACATGTGACTAGACATAGGCATCGCAAGTTCATAGCCACTCATGCCACCACCATATAAATCACGTGACCTTGGCGGCCATCTTGGTTTACACACTAATGGGTGTGTTTGATGCCTATTCATGCGTATGCCATATATTGGTGCTATTGATGCAGAAAATTGCAAGAAATTGGTCATTCTCAACATTTATTTCTCACGTTAGTTGTCATCTTTCAGGGCGGGACCCAAGCCCGTACAAAATGTGCTATATATACACCCATATTTGAATAGGTCACGTGGTCGTGGTGATTACCATGAACTTATGCATGAGTGGTCATATATACCATGTACATACATGTATAGGTGCGGGTAATGCATTAACATTTCAATATAATCATACATATCTGACTTATGTAGTTGGACAATCTTTCCAGACATATTGATATGTTGGAGCCACATTGGCCACCTCAAATTGGTCACGTGACCTTGGTGGCCATCTTGGAGCTACATATAATACCAGTATGGACGTATGCTTTGAGTATTTTCTGACTTCATAGTGTTATAAGCATTTGATGAACATATCATATTGGGTAGATTGCTGTATTGGAGTATCCATTTTATATCATTGGTAAACATGTGATAGCTAGAGATACACACATGACCTATGAAAGACCACGTGACCATGACATCACCAAGTCCCCTAATATAACGGTCCTCGTTATATAGTCCTATATACAGAGACTGCCACTTATATGCACTATCTCACACGTTTGTGGTGTTATATAGTCTGGAACTTATAAAAATGTTATGTAAGTGCCCATCACTGGAACTCATATGCATCATATTTACTGGACGGCCATATTTACACCACATGTACCCGTCCTGCTTGCATCATGTACACGATTTCGACTAAGTCGCTATCGACAGTGTATGGGTAATTCGACTGTAGTCGCGATCGGCAGTGAAAGAGTTAATGTATGCAATATCCGACCAGAATAACATTGTAACGTATTCTCTAAATCATCCATACAAAACACTTTTATTTAAAGGCATGTGAGGCCTTAGTTGTCGAAAATATTCATATTTGTTCCAATCACCGTAAACAGAAATACATTAAAACGCATACAGTTTCGTTCATATATACCATGACCATCGCGTAAACAGCATGTTATCATAAAGATTTACTATATTTTACCCAAGCAAGAGCCTGATTGTGTTACATGAGACAGCACAATGCTAGCTGCTGGCTAATCACACACAAATGGCATAAACGCTCTTTATTCGTTCCATATCAGGAATTCACCAACAAAGAACGCTCTTTATGTTTACCATCATAATATATCTTTATGTTTACCATCATAATATAAACAAACACCAGAAAGTAACTTTTTATTCTTTTGTTTACATAACAATGGTCAAAGATATGACAATAACATACTGTTTATGCGATATTTCTTATTTATATACGGACAAAGTGGGTCTACATTTTGTTGTTCTTTCTGTTTGTGGCGGTTTTTGACGGGTGGAAATATTTTCACAGGATACCCACCGCCAAGGCCAACCGTACCTTTAAGCGTAATGCTCATTGCCGTTGCTCAATTTCCGCTATATATAGTTAAGAAATGGAAACTATTTATCGGTGCCCAAATGATGGACAAACAATGGTACCATACTGCGTAATTCGAATTAATCAATTTATATGTGGCCTGCATGGTGGTTCTGAATGGGATTCGCAGAAAGTTGAAGTTCTGACCACACGAACATGACTTCGAAGGGAATTGACCCATCCAATTTGCCTGCTCGATTGGTACTGACGGACTAATTGCTATGGGCATATTAGTAGTGGCGGTAGGACTGAAGGGCAAGGGGCAAAACCTTCTGAAGGGCACTGTTCACAATGTAAAGAAAGCGTGTGTACAATCTGAAATCGAAGGGAGCCAACCCCCACGTGTCCCACCCCGACAGTCGTATCATCACTTAAATACTTTCATTTGGCTTTACTAAATCGGCATTGTAAGACCCTATGCCAATGCATCTCTGATATAAGCGAGTCGACTATCATTTTTTCTTACATTCGTTAACAATTTTTTGTATCATTTTTTATAATTTTTTCTTACATTCTTTACCAATTTTTATTATTTTTTCTTACATTCTTTAACAATTTTAATATTTGTTTTTTCACCATCTCTTACATCCTTTAACAATTTATCATTTTTTTTTTCAATTTTTTTCTGACATTCTTTAACAATTATAAAAAATAATTTAAATTTGTTAGGCCAATGTATTCTCTTATATATGCGTGGCGACCTATCTGACTCGCTCGCGCATATAAGATAATGCATTGGCACAGAGTTTACGCAAAAACAACTCCCGCCATGAAAGGGTCACCTGAGAACGCTCTTTATCATCTAACACTTTTGGAAAGCGAACGGACGCTCTTTATCAGACTATCATTGAATTATTTGTTATTCAGAAGCCATCCCCCGCGTGCCCCACCGCCCGACAATCGAATCCTTACTTAAATATTGTAATTTGGCTTTACTATATTGACATTGTTAGTGATATACCTCGAGCAACAGTCCCCTTCGGAATTACACAACAGCTCGCACAATGTAAGCACATCCACGTATAAGAAATAATGCAGGCAACATACTATAGTATAGCTATTTTTGGTAGCCATCTTTAGATGTTGCCAGAATGTGCTGTTCCAAACATTCCAGATGCCATGGTGGATGCCATCTTTTATCATGAATTATCCTCAAAGCGAGCGTCAGATTAGTTATTCTGAAGGTTCTGCGAATAACACATATATACATCCTTTTTCTGCTATAACCTCTTCTGGATCCCGTGCCCACGCGTTTTCCGCAACTTTATATACGGTACGCAGATTTTTCGTGAATTTATTTCATTTTTATTGATTAAAGCACCAAACTTTCAGAAACAATAGGTTATACTTCTACCAGTTAGGTGCATGATTCCAAGCTGAATTTGCCCCATTTACCTCACATTTGACCTTATTTTTATGCTACCTATTTATGGAAAGTATTATTCGCAAATCCACTCTATTACCGCCCTATACTTCAACCGATGTGAGGAATCACTGCAGGTGTGATTTAATTAGCTGGTTCCAAGATAAATTTGGCATGATGACCTCAAATGTGACCTTGACCTAGGAGTGTCCCTTATAACCAGTATTTGTGCAGTTTCATTACCAAATCGACTCTAATACAAGGACATATATACTTCAACTAATTTGCGAAATATATACAGGGGTGGCCTATTTCTGCCAGTTAGCTGGTTGATGTATACATCTCTATTATGCAAAACCCAATTGGTTTCTTTTATTTTGCGAAATAATGTGTTCATGGTGTTCATGTTTTGATCCAAATAAAAATACTAATAAAAGTCAATTCTAACACGCAGTTGTAAATAAATAAATACTTCTTTATTTGTTGGGAATAATTAATCGCGATAAACAAAATGACAATCACTCCGACAATGTGAGCAACTAAATACAATGGCTGCGGACATCATCATCATTTATTGTCTAACATCTATATATAAGACATTCTAGACAAATTACAAATAAATATATACAAATAATATATACAGTCACGTGTGCATCATCACGCATAATATAATCATAATACATTGAATTAATTTCCGTGTTCATTTAAGATTTTTCTAAGATGTATTAATCTATAGTCATTTAATTAACTTGATTTATATATATCATATATGTGTTTATTATTAGGCGCGTATTTATATAACAGAACACTTTGCTGGGCCGGTCCGGCGCGCCAAGAGTAGAGATCGACGCTGGGCGAGCATGACCGAGTTGGCCCACGTATCACTGTAGCTATGGCATAGTAGGTGTGACAATTTATATGCCATAGCTAGCCATGTCGCCCGCTGCATATTTCCACAATGAGTCTTCCAAAGTTCGTTATGGTCAGCCTTTTTCTTGTTTTGGCCCTTGTGTATATTGTTCGCTTTGGTTACTCCAGATACTTTCTTTCAACTGCATTTCCCCAACAGTTCCGACACAGATTCATCGGCCCACATGATAATGTTATCGGAATTATGCGTAGAACTAAATGTCGCAAAATTAAAAACGCAATTGGGGAACGCATGAAATTAATATAAGTAGTGTATAGTGAGAGCATATCAATAAAATACTATACATGAGGGAATGAGGGGTTGCCACTCAAACACAATTCTGGACGATCGATCGTGCAATTATATATATCGTAGAGAATATAATGTAGCAAAACGTAATGAGCAGAGATCAACCTTGGTGAAACGCAATGGGTTAATTGGTCCAGTCAACTCACTGTGCGGAAACTCAGCGGGCAACATGACTTGCTATGGCACAGACTTATTGTAACACAATTGTCACCAAACTCCACCATAATAATTGTCACACCTACTTTGGCATCGCTACTATGTGGTATGTGTGTTCGCAGCCAATGTCTTAACAGACTTTCATATATTTGCACATTTATCAACTGCGAGTGCCTTGGGGTACCTTTAGAACAAGCAATTGGAATTTAGAATGGAACACATTTGGTAAATCGGTTCGTTTCGCTTTAAGATTTCACTGGTTGTTCTGAATATCCGACATCAACACTATACTGATACATGATACCTCAACATAATCGGGTCAGTTGAACAATATATGACGATACATATGACCCCCCCCCCCCCCCCACGTAGACGACGGATATAACTAATCTAGGCAATTATAAAGAACCGACTTCCTGTGACGTCGCCTAATCCATAAACCCGACAACGCAGCAGGTGCTCTGGGGCACGCTTTAGCATTGTTAGTAAAGAGGAAACGTCATCGAACGAGCGCCGAATTATTTTCTATATTAAATGTCATTGCTCGCTCGAGTCGCCAAATTACAATGTATGTCTATGTAATGCTTAAGGGTCGATACTATATCTCGATAAACACACGAAATACAGATTTTCAATGTGAAATTCGAACTTTATATAGCCAGTCATAGCACAATTAAAATATTTAAAATTTTCGCACAGAACTGTGACAAATATATATATTTTTTAACCATATCAGGAACAGTCTAATTAGGAACGCTCGTTGTGGTACCGTGCTATTTTTTTCTACATTTTATAACTTCAATAAAACCTTCTTTGGCGAATGAATTCCGCATATTATAAAGAGATGCAACGTACTTAGCGACCTATTTTTATCTACATGAAGCGGTATGTGACAAACTCGAACACAATTTCAGACTTCAATCCGTCACTAAGCTCAAAAGATGCCCCATCCGATTTGATATTACATTGATATGTCAACTTTCAAATGAGTAAGCTTTAAAGCCACTTGCTGGTTTGCGCTCCAAAATACACCTGATATATATAATATTTTATATTGATGGTTTTCCCAGTATCGAAATAGGTCGATAAATACTTGAACTACCTTTCTACGTGCAATATATGTCCCAGAAAGACGCATTGAAGTCATAACAATTACACCTTTAAACACAATGTTTGGTCCCAAACAAAAGTAACCATTAATTTTGCATGGAACATAAATGAGGTGTTCCTGATATGGTATAAATAAAGAGCGTTTCAAGCCAGCCTGTTCCTAATATGGTATAAATAAAGAGCGTTCCCGTATGTGCGACATTGAAAGCTGCTAGAAAGTGGATGTGGTCACGGCAAGTATTTTTCAGAGCGCATGTTGTGTATTTGTCACTGTCAACCTATCTTATACCTCATTCCAAAGTTCGTAGACAAAATTTGGAACCTCGAATGAGCCATGTCCGTTTAAAACATCTGAATATTCGTAAGGCCGGCAAATATGCAAATGATCGTCCCTGATAAAGAGCATGAATTTACCAAAAACGGTAAATAATAAAGAGCGTTCTCAATTATCGTTTGCGCACATTTGTTTGTAGCATGGATGCACATGTGCCAGTGTATATAATATAGTTGTACATGTATATAGCAATAGTACCTTAATTGATATCTGACAGATATAGAGGTTTTTGTTATTGTGTTCGGGGTTACTGGCATCGTGTTCTGTCATTGGCTATGCAATTTATATAAAGATTATCATCTGATTTCAGACAACATAATTTAAACGGACATGGTTCATTCGAACCTCCAGTTGGTTTTCTATGTAATTTGGAGCGATGTATACGATAGGTCGAAAATAAACGAACTAGTGATATAGCGGCTTCATATATTCTGAAAAACACTGTATATATATAGTCTTGCCAAGGTCACAGCCATTTTTCAACCGTTTTCAAAATTTAGCCAGAAGTCAGACAAACGCTCTTTATTGCTATCATATCTGGAATAAACTACCATGGAACGCTCTTTTCTGTTCCATGTCACGCAAATGGCTGTTTTGTGTTTGGGACCCAAACAACGTGTTCACAGTTGTATTTTGTATTACTTCAATGCGTCTTTTTGGGTCACACAATGCTCGTACAAAGGTAGTTTAGATATGTATCGACCTATTTCGATGCTGAGAAAAAAATTCAAAAGCGAATAATATTATGTGTATTTTGGAGCGCAAACCACCATGTGGCTTTAATTTTAGAATGTCTGTGGTGTCACAAGGTTGTGAGTTATATACATATTTCTCCCATCAAACACGGTCGAACGGTAATAGATACTAATCAGTGATGCAAGCACATGACTATGTTGGGTGATTACCCCAAGCTGTGTGAGTGATTAGTGCATTCTCATTGGGAACAATATCCCGCTATTCATCACACCACGGATTTCGAACCTCAATATTTAGGTATACTTAATTTGGTAGAAGAGACATGAGACACATTTCGCATAATGAACTACTAATGATAACAATTACGAAAAGCTAATAGTATAGTCGTAATTTTTTCGGACGGTCCAAAAACTGTTCACAGAATTGACGATTATACGAGTCCGCTTTGAAAATATTGCCGTTCAAAGTGCTTGCTACTCACATTAAGATGATATGGTTCTTGTTGTTGTTTATTATGCTTTTGGGGAGGCCCTTTCCTTCAATCCACGATTGCTATTTAGGAGGGGTGATGGAAGGGTGATATATTTGACATGACAGATGGAAGTTGATGAAAATTATCTAGACATACTTATTTTGTTGGTTTCTTTTTCTTTGCCTTCTTATTTGTCCTTGTTGTTTGTGATATGGTTCTGTTTGTCTTGATTATTTTGTACTTAGTTTTATTGACTCCAAATAAGGCGATTCTAAGCAGATATCTACCTAAAACAAGTTATATTATAAGCAGATAATGTGCGGATTTTCTCGAAAACAGGCGGCATTGGTTGGCTCGAAGATTGCATAAACAGCTCGCGTACCCAAGTCTCTTCGAAGCCGTATAATCGAAAATATACGGACATGGCAATACGATAAATGACAGAAATAACACAAATTCTAGTGACGTAGTTCCGTATTCGTAATTCTTATCAGTGGGAGTTCATGGTGTGAAATGTGTCCATTATATAGGACGATAAAAACACGAAATGCTGTTATACAGGATTCAGACTTACATATATATATATAATCTGAAAACTATTCACCGAAATCATCGAGAATTGTCAGTCGTTTTCAATTTTACATCATAAATGCGACACGTGCTCTTTGTGTTAACCATATCAGGAATGCATTGCCCATATATATTCCATACTGCAAAGCAGAGTCCCCTCTATATACGCTGGTCTCAACACTGTTGCGAAATCTTATAATTTTATTTGAGTTTTGTCGGCTGCAATATCTGAGAAACTGAACTGTCCACATGCTTTGAAATTTGGTCGTATCAAATCAAAATTAATTGTAACTGACAAAAGTCTTGAATGAAAACAAGTAAGAGTTTCTTACATTTTGTATAAGGCATATGCGATGGCAGTGATCAGACCATGTTAGCGATGGGACTGAAATTTGTCTTCCAGTTTGTATATATTCATGACAAAGAACATTTCCAGATTACAGGGCTTGAATTGGTCTTTCCGGTGTATATCAATTCCACCTAATGCGCCGTATACCTACATTTTCATTAAAACACTTCTTCAAATATTTCCGTTATTTCGTCAAAAACAATTCTTCAAATATCTCCGTTATTTCGTCAAAAACACTTCTTCAAATATCTCCGTTATTTAGTTAAAACAAATTAAATTAAATGATTAGCGTTAATGGTTCTTTCTAAATGGACAATCGACCACGCGTGGTCGGATTGACCATTAATTAATGAAAATTTAGGTACGGATTGTCCATTTATAAATGGCCAATCCTTAAAGAATTGCCTGATCAATTCCGTATAAATATACTTCACTAATATTTATCGATCTGTTTTTTATTAAAAAAAATGACCGTGATGTGACAGAATCGAGTATTACTAAATCTAATTTGATGTTTAAAACCTCCCAGTGGCTTTAAATAAATAAATAAATAAATGCAATGGTCTATACTTGATCAATCTCCAATCAAAACAGTTGGAGGTGTCTATAGTGATGTTATACAAAACATTTATAAAAAAAAAATTACCATGGATTATTAAGTTTCTTTGATGTCATCAAAGTTTTGATTATATATATTTCTCTCTGCCAAACGCGATTGGGCGATAATTAGTAATGCAAGCACATCATAATGTTGGGTGATGATCCCACGCTCTGGTCGTGGGTACTGCATGCTGGCACTGGGAACAATACCCCACTAATCATCACACCAGCATATGAAACATGAATAGAACAAATTAAACCTTATTATAACTCATGGGTGATGTGTATGCGGAGTTTTGCTGGATAGCGCTGCTGATGTTCTTCGATAAATCAGCCTTTTGTTGGGACAACGATAACTGCGAACTGTCACCGTATTCTATGCCTGTCATGCGACAGCGGAGAATACAATGGCAATGCAGGCTGCGCCTCGAGGAGACATCGGCCAATCAGGACACACCGCCTCTGCATCGCTGTCGCCGCCTCCCGCTAGTATAAATAACCAATTCCAAAGAATTACACCTAAATATCAAAAAACATTTTTTCGCGACAGACTAATTTTGGTGTTCAAGTTTGGAAGAAGACAATTTAAGAAAACTTCACAGCTACGACTTCGGTAAGTAATTCTTTAAGGTTCAATCCACGTGTCTATTTCTATTAGCGTGCGATGAATATATTGTCATCATTGATATATTAACTATCCGCGGATGATAGGTTGCCTTATATCAAATTTATTAGAAGTGAATTTAATTAATTTAGTCAATTTTGCCGTATAATACCAGACCGGGTTAATAAAATCACCCCGGTCGTCGATACGTATACCGATTACTCAACTGCTATGGTTCCGCGCGGTGGTAAATACAAATTATTGGAAAGGTTATCTATATAATTACGGCTCGGACAAGTCGTTAGTTGTAGAAATTATTTCTTGATTTGAGCTGACTGTTTGTTTTGACGGTTGGTAAGAATTTCGCCAGGTTCCTAATTTTGACTGATGACTCGCCGGAGATAAGTATTTTCTTTAGGGAGCGGCCTAATCAGTATTATAGTATATACGTAATGAGACTCGCCGACTCTTTCAGTATTTATGTTCCGTACTTAATATGTTATTTCATCACACGGTTGTGATTGTCTTTATTCAGTGCTTCGTGACTTTCTGGATTCTTTGGATTGTCGTTGACTCAGAGTTTGGAATACGTAAATTTACCATGGATTATATTTCCTTCATGGTACATGTATTTATCTTTCTGTCGACTCTGCCATTTCCGACATATAGTCTACCGTTCTCGAAATATATATTTTGTCGTATATTTTATTTCAAAAATAGACACGAGGAGCAATTGTAATATAAACGCTCGGGTTTGTTTATTTTCAGTTTTCAATCATTTCATTTATGTATATTGTATTGCTTGATCTAAGTTTTGTATGTTTAGGATCAGAAATGAAATGTGTTTAAACCAAAACATAGACATGTACGTTTATCAATATTTACTAAATGCTTTATTGCTAAACCATCAATTATGATGGAACAATCACAACGTATATGCAAAGCACAGATTGACAATTTAACACACATATTATATACATAACAATTTTAAGTTCCATATGAAATCTCATTACTGCTAACATGCGATAATTCAATAACAATTAAAGCATCATATAACAATAAAGCAACTACTCGTGCCATTACATCGTGTCCCAAACTACTATTTATATATTTCGTATTTTATATGCGATGAATCCAACAATATTCCGAATAAATTGGCTCAGTTTCCGAAGTATATAATTTCACTTTGCATTAATTTCTTGAAGCTAAATGTACTAACCATGGGGAGCGAATATCGACGTTCAGACTTTAGAATATCACATAGCACACACTGGATACATTGCGATGGAACAATAAACGCGTTCCATATTAGTTGTGTACTGATATGGTAACAATAAACAATATTTATTTCAATTTTGTGCGGAAATCTTAACATAGCTGATAAATTTATCTCACTTTCAGTTAGGTAAGTCTTTCCGTGTTATATAAAGTCAGTTTATCAGTACTAACTTTTTTTCTCACCTGTTTTTGGTCACCGCGGAATATCACCATGTGACAAAGCACTAGCTTTCTATTTCTATAGAAAATGATATGGATCTTTAGCATGTTGTTAATTTATAATGAAACGATAATGCGCTTTACCTAGAATCACAGCGAGTGATAAACAAACCGTAATCGTTTTACACCATATACTTATCAATTTGTACTATCTATGAGCAAACATAACGTAAACAGGATATGGATGTCGCACGGAGGCCTACAATATAAAGCATATATAGCATCTCGTTACTTAAAAAAAAAAAATTCCACGAATTTAATTTATTTTTGGCTCAAAATGTGAAGAAAATGTCCAAATTTCAGTCGTATGCGGAGCTAAAATGCCCTGTCCGATTTAACACGATAAAACCATCACCTGTTCATTTCTCTATATACACGAACACAATTAGATCGGATCCGTGGTTCCACAAAAAGGAGCCTTTGGTGGCCAGATATCGACTTTCAATTAAGGAAGTAAAAAAAAACATTTGAATATCTGTCAGCCTTGCAAAAAATCCAACGATCATCTCTTATAAAGAGCGTGTCTGTTTCCGTCGCCCAAAAGTGATGGATAATAAAGAGCGTTCTCAATTATGGACATATCTATTCGTTTTCGACTTAAAGGCACGTGCGGCCTTAGTTGTCGAAAATATTCATATTTGTTCCAATCACCGTAAACAGAAAAACATTAAAACGCATACAGTTTCGTTCATATATACCATGACCATCGCGTAAACAGCATGTTATCATAAAGATTTACTATATTTCACCTAAGCAAGAGCCTGATTGTCTTACAGAAGACAGCACGATTCTGCTGGCTAATCACACACAAATGACATAAACGCTCTTTATTCGTTCCATATCAGGAATTCACCAACAAAGAACGCTCTTTATGTTTACCATCATAATATAAACAAACACCAGAAAAGTTACTTTTTATGCTTTTGTTTACATAACAATGGTCAAATATATGACAATAACATACTGTTTATGCGATATTTCTTATTTGTATACGGACAAAGTCTGTCTATATTTTGTTGTTCCTCCTGTTTGTGGCGGTTTTTGACGGGTGGAAATATTTTCACAGGATACCCACCGCCAAGGCCAACCGTACCTTTAACGCTGACGGATACTTTTGTGGATTTTAGCGACGCATGCATGTGTAACGAAAATGATGGCGATTGCAAGCATTTTTTGTTTCATTTTTCTTTTGCTTGGTAAGCTGAAAATTAACTCAGGAAATTTGGAATAAGGTGGTGTCAAATCGGATGGGGGGTCATTCAGTTGGGCAATAGATAGTGTGTACGAAATGGTAGAACTTTAACGATTAAATTATTAAATGTAAGGACCATATATTTATTCATGGGGCTTCACTCTGGTATTGGCGTCTTCTGTCCTGACAAAAAAAAGACACAAAACCTCATCACCATACATAACAAAACTATAATGGGAATTGTTTACACAGTTTTCCGTTTCGGAACTTACATGCCACATGTTATAGATCTCGACCAGATAGGTGCCTGAGTAAATGTAATGGATACTTTATAGAACACACAGATACATGTTCCTCGAATTAAGATGGTACAATTGACTTTAAACTATTGTCGCACAAAAAAAATCTTAAGAATTTCTGAGATTAAAAAAATATTCCCGGATTTTTGTTCAGAATATGTTGCTCGGTTATGCATCATTCTCGTATCTAGTACACATAAAACAGTGTGTCGTATTTATAGATACGTGTATATTTAAATAATATGTTTTACTTAATCATAACAAAACATATATGCACAATAAGAGAGTGAAAGCATATATACATACATATATAAATAAATTATATATATACTGACACCCTTTCAAAAACCATACAGCGATCTTTATTCATATATAGTACATGCCGTCGAATATTTTGTCATTATCGTTCCGTATTTTTGTTTCAATTCTTTATACAAATCCGTCGTCTGCGCTCATAAACGAGAAAAACAAAACATACACAATGCCAAATATCTTCGAAAACTATACATTCTCATGAGTTTCATTTTTTAATATATTAATAAACGTTATGTTTGTACCGCAATGCATGTCTTTTCCACCCATTAACAACAATATGAGCTGGATCGAACGTAAGCATTCATTATAGATGACATGTGAGTCAACGTAATGCATAAACCACAATTTTCCATACCCGAAAATAATGAAAATTCCGAAAACTAAACTACGATAAATAACGTTTATGGTTCTGTTAACAATACTGTCTAATGTTAAAGAGAGTTTGTAAGTAAAATATGTTTTTGCTTATTCTCATATTATTGTGGATGATCTTGTTGAATTATCCTAACATAATGAGTTACTGATGACGTTGATTGCAAACCATTTTCATGTTTTGACCCCGGTATTGCATATACATGCATGTACGGGCCCGTAATTACATATTCTCTTTCTATGCATGGACCATAGGTTTATTCGTGGGGCTTCCTTCTGGTATTGACGTCTTCTGTCCTGATAAAACAAAAACAGACACAAAACCTCAGTGCCATACATAACAAGAATATATTGGGAATTGTTTATACAGCAATGGTTCATCAATTTACATTGAACATATATCGGCATTTAACACATTTTGAATGTTTGCCATGGCAGAACAAATTTCTATGATCTTTCTCATAAAGAGCGTCCACGCTTTCGTTTCCCATATAGCAGTTGGCAATAAAGAGCGTTTCACAATTTGATGATCTTTTGTACACGTAAAGCTGATTAAGTATTTAAGTATACTTTTAAGTATTTCCACAAAGCATACACGTGTCCTGCAAATGTTGGTGATGGCAGGCATTTACATATTTTCTTTTCACTGTCAAGCTGAAAGTTACCTTAGTATCGTTTCGTGCTTTTAGGGATTTTTGCAATGCCTATGTCCTGTAGATGATGCATGGTGATGACATGGCAAGCATTTACTATTTTCTTTTCACTGGGAAGCTGAAAGTTATCTTAGTGCTTGTACATATATTATATAAATTAATTTTGTCAATTTATATTATTCATAACTCTCCGCGAATGGAGGAAATAAAGATATATAATTGGGAGTAAAATCGGACCGCAGTTCTTCAAAACCTGTTGAACCCAAATACATGTTAAGTTACTTCGCCAAATATATGAAAGGGCACTCACTGAGAGCTTTCCGATGAATGGCAACAAGCCATATTTCCGACTAAATCCTTAAACATTACCCATAATTCTGCTGCGGTTAAGGAGTCGATTATTTAGGGCATTACTGTATATGATGACACAATTAAGTCAACTTAAAAAAAATAATCACGAAAACAAATCTTAATTTGCGAATGGAATACTTGTTAGTTGACTGAGTGTTACTCAACATAAACGCGAAATACCATGGCACATGAGCCCAATAAACGAAACAAGGAACCCTTTAAGCTAAATAATCGTTAGTCAATATTTACTTCAGTGGCCACGGGGCACAAAGGGACCGCGCTCTTCATTGCGCGAGGTAGTGAATGGCTGGCGTGTAATAAGTGGACATTTTTTATTGACATGTGAAGCCTGTCGTGTGTAATTATGTAATTCACAACGATACTGATATGCTTACTATTGCCTTATTGTTGAATGTAATTTGTACCAAAGGTGTTTATATGATTGAGTTAGCATGCAGGTGATTCTGAAAATTGATTATCTGGCATTCGATGGTAAATTACATAAATAATACGAGCGATGGTGGGGATAGGCATTCGCAAACTTTTTGTGACATTCAATGACTGTTCCTTGTATGGCTCCCTCGGAATACATTTAAATGACAGCGCCTTATTCTCTCGTCGGTTATGTGATTTAAAGTGGCTGAATTTTACGGAATTTATTCATATATGTAAGAGAGAATCACCCAGAAAATGTAAGTAGTATTTTAAAATTTTGGGTCCATTGAGCTTTAGAAATTTTGATTATTGCATGATGATGTACGCGTACATTTTAAGTAGATAGAAAATAAAAATCCTACCAAGAAAAAAAAACAAAAACAAAACACACCAGTAGCTGCATGTGTATATATTACAACTACACAGACAATATAGTATGTAGATATCACTGCATGTAGTAAGCTGAATTAGAATTATCCCCTTTTTTATTTTGGCCTTCTCTTCAGTTCGAAAAAAAGAAGAGTTTCCTAAATTTTGTACAATTGTTTTATTCCCACAACTCCATATATTTATATAGTCGCAGCTAAAATTAGAAGCCAATTGCGATTTTCTAGTTTATATTTCCCCGTTTAATTAATACGAGTTTAGTCAATAAGTATTTAGTTCTAAAGCATGATTCGCACATATACATTTGATATTGCGAAATGACACTATGCATATATATATATATATATAGATTTTAATATAAAAGCGTTGGAATTAGTTTGGACGGCTGAAATAATTGCAGTTATTTATGCTAATTTAGATTGATTCTTTGATTACCGCAGTCAAATTTGATATTGCAACCACTCAAAAACAAGTGAATATAAAATAAATTGCGACAACATCTTCGCGAGATCATTGTAATTCCGTGGATACATGTTGAATCGCGATTTCGATTGTGTCACACCTACTTGTATAATATATACAATATATCATAAGTATACAAAAATTGTAAATTGAGACGAGTCGTAGTAAACATTTCCTATATGAAATATAATTTGCCAAACGACCCACGCGCGTGTTAAAAAGAGTTCATATATATAATATAGCTGGCATGAAGCCTATGTTGTCTTGTAGTTGCCACATATATGTACTTAAAATTGTTTACGTTTAGTTGAAAACAATGCAATATCCCGTTGTTGTTTTTTTTTGCTGTTGTCATGAATTTCAAAACATTAAAATAATATAACTTGTCGTGAAACCATTAAGTTCTGCAATTGTTTTCTCTAATTGAATGCATGGTATTTGGGGTTATAGTATATATACTTATATGTGCACACGCGAAATAAGCAAGAGTAATGTCCTGGCAGCATTCGGTCGATTGTTTTTATTATATTTAAACAGATTGTCACGAACGCGATGAGATCATGTTAGGTAAACAAATTTGATTATCAAACAAAAATGTATGACCAGCAGGAATTGGTGAAATTGCACTTATATAAACGCTCAGCTCATCGCGAATTAAGACAAAATATTGAGGTGGATAACAAAATTGTAATCAAAGCGTCATTCTGAAGAAAATTAAAATGGAAGAAACACGAATTACGATTTTCCGCTAGTGAGGGTACGTTCATACGCTGGCAAGTTTGTACCATATGTTTTGCAGGCATTTTGTCGTATAGAAAACGATATGGTGCCATCATATGAACGGAAACAAGCACATAAAGTGCATATGTGCCACAGCTATAACTACGTCCGAAGTAAAATCTCTGTAGTTCCACTATAGTAACGATTCTACCGGAATTTGCCTGTAAATATCATGCAATTATCTCGCAAAAATAAATCATACAGGTATTTGAAGGCAATTTCCAGTAGCACTGTTACAAGTGGAACTAGATAAATGTTACTTCTCATGTCTTTCGCTTTGGTAAAGATGCATGTTATGTGCACGTTCCGTTCATATTCTGGCACCATGCGGTTTTCTATGACGAAATATGCCCGCAAAACATAACGTGCAAACTTGCCAGCGTATGAACGTACCCTATATAGAGCTAAATTAATATATCTTACACCACGCACAAACGTATCCTATATAGAGCTAAATTAATATATCTTACACCACGCACAAATAATGCAATAAATTTTATTTTCTGAAGTTTCGGATTACAGGCCTCAAACGATGGTTTGCAACTTTACACGAGATGTTGGCAATAATAACGACCTGCATGCGTATCAACAGAAAACTTAAAGTTTTATTAAAACTCTTCTATATGTGACCCGCCATATCAAATCCAGACGGAAGTCGGGATTTTTTTTACACTGTGCCAATGCATTCTCTTATATATGCGAGTCGACCATAGGTCGCCTCGCATATATAAGAGAATGCATTGGCCTAACAATTTTTTATCATGTTTTTTAAATAAATGTTTCTTACAATTTTTAGGACATAAAATAAAAAACATCCATTACCCTGCAGGGAGCCCGACACATATATAGAAGCATATAGAAGAGTGTCGTCTATTCATGTTTGTCTGGGGCTCTATATGGGTTAAATTATAAAATTGTTAAAGAATACAAGAACAAATTATTAAAATTGTAAAAAAATTGTTAGGCCAATGCATTCTCTTATATATGCGAGGCGACATATGGTCGACTCGCATATATAAGAGAATGTATTGGCACAGGGTCAAAAAAATCCCGACTTCCGACTGGATTTGATATGGCGGGTCACATATACACAGCTGAAAAACTCATACTGTACAAACGAGAAGACACCAGTGCACCCCTATAAACGCGTAACAATTAAGTCTCGGTTGGTGAAGAAAGACCGGATCATGTCGCATATAACGTTAACGGTTGCAATTTGTTTATTCTGCATAATAATCTGAACTTCTCATAATTTTGTCATCTCTTATGTCCTTAACATAAGTTTCACGAATACTGTCGTAGGCCTGACATTCTAAGATGAAATGATATTCCGACTCAATTTGTTTTGAATTACAAGCAGAACACATATACTATAAAAAAATGATACTGAGTGAAAGACACTATTTTTGTCACGAAATGAATGATACTCTCTCTGGCACTCACTTCAGTTTCAGTTGATACATTATTTCATTCATGTTATTTTCAATTGTATTTTGTATATAAATGTTTCTGTTTCAGATCCGGTTGAACACTTGGTCAACACCCAAACATGAAACAAGACTTCGAACAGGGGACCATCAAAGACGATGGCTTCTCGGACGTGAAGGACATCGGATCTCCAGGTTCACAAGGCGATTCCGATAAGCCGACCAAACAGAAGAGACACAGGACGAGGTTCACACCGGCTCAACTCAATGAACTGGAAAGAAGCTTCGCGAAGACACATTACCCAGACATCTTTATGAGAGAGGAGTTGGCAATGAGGATTGGACTCACCGAGTCAAGGGTACAGGTTAGTGTTAATTCTGTACTTAACCCTTTACCCAACAAACCGGCCAAAACCGGCCAAATAAAGCTTCAACAGCCTAAAATATCTTCGGTCTGTCTCAATAGAACCATACAAATATGGATATCATTGGAACCGGCTCCTTGACCACATTGTGATAGTTACAGTTATGCCTTGTGCCAATGCATTCTCTTATATATGCGAGTCGACCATAGGTCGCCTCGCATATATAAGAGAATGCATTGGCCTAAACAAAATCTTTTTTTAACACTTTTTACCATTTTTTCTTACATTCTTTAACAATTTTATAATTGTTAATGTGTTAAGCCAATGCATTCTCTTATATATGCGAGGCGACATATGGTCGACTCGCATATATAAGAGAATGCATTGGCACAGGGCCGTTCTGTTGGGTAAAGGGTTAGTATGGCTCCAGGGATCAGGTTACTACGTTTTCATATTTTTGCAGTTTTGGACCAGGAACCAGTCTATTCAACCAGAGACATTTAGTGTGCGCAAATAAACAAACACGAGAGAGTCGCAAAAACAAGGACATACGACATCTATAGATTGCACCTTTCATTCACTTAGGAGTTATATCAACTTTGAGACGAAGATCATTCATTAACCCTTTGAGTGCCAGGGGCCGATCTCATCGGCCCTAAACCTACAAAATAAGTCTGTTAAAGAATATAAGAATAAATTATTAAAATTAAAAAAAAAAATATATATTGTTAGGCCAATGCATTCTCTTATATATGCGAGGCGACCTATGGTCGACTCGCATATATAAGAGAATGCATTGGCACAGGGTATATGGGTTGATACAAAAATCGACCTGGCACTCAAAGGGTTAAAATGTACTTATACTTCCATGAACTAGAAATTTAGACAGTTGTTCCCGCGATAGACTGGTCCTTGTCTTTGTTCGCCGAAAAGTGGCAAACGTATTAACCTGACCCTTTCTGCCTTAATATGTTATAGGCAACGACACTTTAACCCCTTATATACAGAATGGGTTCTCCCACTCAGTTATTAAAGCATACATTGGAATGTTCTATCATTTATTTGGAGGGTACTCATAAAAATGTTTAGACGACAGACAGACAAAAAGATGATACACGTGCAGAATGATTCATATTCATTTATGGGATTTGTTCGGAAACTATAAAGGAACTATTCGTCAATGAGTATTTAGTATAGAAAGTGATAACATCCTAGTTTCTTTGTCGAAAAGTTCGCATCTTTCGGTTACATACAGGAGGCATTCAAAAAAAAAAATTATAACTCAAATTTAAATAATGACTTCGTATCCACATTTAGAGGTATCGGAGATATAATTTTATTACTGATGGGAGAATTCATTTATTATAGAAATGTTTAAACATGGTATCTCTGTTTAGTTCTATCTCCCGTGTCACGTTAGATCTTGCCAACGCACGTAGATATCATATTCCACCAGTACAAAACCTTGGAACTTTCAGAAGTTTTGTCAGGGAACCTTATAAAGTCGAAAAAATAACACATGGAATATATTTCTTTGTTATTATCTGTTTCTTAATAATGTAATTCACTGTAGGTGAAGTTCCCAACTCGCAATTTCACGATTTCAGTGACTTTATGAGCGATTTTGCTTCTCGTCGCTTACAATTATAAAATTTCTCCTAATTCAATGTTTATTGCGATATCGGCGCAGAAAAATCACGGAAAAGCATGTAATTTCGAGTTGGGACCTTCACTTACAGCGAAGTACATGATTAAGGAACATATAATAAATAAGAAATATATTCCCCGCGTTATTTTGTCGTCTTTATAAGGTTCCCTGTCGAAACTTCAAAAAGTTCCCATGTTTTGTACTGGTGGAATGATCTCTATATATATACGCTCGTTAGCCAGAGTAGAGATTCATGGCATGATCTAGTGTTACGTGGCCTAGTTATATCGTTACTTCTCCGAATCATTGAAGACTTCGTCGCCGACTCGGCATGCTTCCGATGATTCTCTTCTATTCTACGATCGCTGCTGAATATTTAATAACTTCCGCGCGTTTCACACCGTTTACATCGGCCCTTTTCGGTATTCTCAGGGCGTGAAAAATAACATCTCATCCCCGCGGGAGACAGCTAGAACACGCGGCATTCGATATTGAATAAGGAACAGGCCTGACACGTGCGAGGCTACCCAGCACAATTTATCGGCTGACAAATGGCGGTCGGTGATAATCGTTGCTAATCATCGCCGCATGTGCCGATTTAAAACTGTCCTTATAGTCCTAGCTCAGGGATGGCCATCGCTCGACTCAGTCTTCGGTATTTAACCATTTCATGACGAATCTGTGCTGGTACAGCATTAAAGATCCTTAATAACCAGTGCCTTTTCCCACAGGGGGCCTCGCATATACAAGAGAATTCACTGGCTTACAAGATAAAGGTAAATATTATTAGGCCAATGTATTCTCTGATATATGCGAGGCGCCATATGGGCGACTCGCATATATAAGAGAATGCATTGTCACAGGTTTTTCGCTAAATTTCATCGCTGGTTTTCATTAAGCTATCCAACGAAAATGGTCTAACAGAAACTAATAGGAATTCTTCGTAAGTTGGGAAGTAGCTAATTTCATTTTAATCGCGATGGTCCATTCCCGATTCCGCGCTTTGGCAATCTCCACACAGTTACTAACCGGAAGTCACGTGACAATTTCCCCACAATTCATACCCGCGATCTTTGAAAAATCACTGATGGATATAGAAAAAAAAATATATGACGCCATTAACCTGCGCCTAAGGTATAAACAATCACGAGCTCCTACAGGGCGCTGGTGGTTACTATAAACAAATAAGAGTGCGAAAAAAAGATTCATTGGGTTTCTATTATAGATTTCCATTAAATATCAATCGTTCCATTATCATGAAAAAATACTAAAAAAGAAAGATATGTTTGATATTGTCTATAAACACACAGCAGCGGTAATTCACTCTCTGGCTCACTCTACCCTCCCCTCTCAGCTGATTCATACTTTTCTGTAATGTTTTGTTTTCTTGCAATTTTAATTCCCCTCAACCTGTTCTCTTCAACTAGGCCTCTTGCCATTCACTCATTCTGCATCATACCATGTATACTTTTCTTCTCTGAGGTGCTAACTTATAAGATAATCGGTGACCCGCTTGCTGTTAGATCATTTCACTCTCTTCTATATAACCTAAATATTGTTATCATAAAATTATCTAAATCAAAGTTCTCAATGTTATGTTTAATGTATGAATGTATGTGATGTATATGTCTAGCCGTATGAGTCTTGATCAAGTTATAAGATGCCATGAATTGAATGATAACACCTCTATAGACTCGATATAGTGCATACATGTATACTGTATTGAGGGTATAACACTATTGCTTAAACCAGCTATGATGGACAGTCCTCGGTGATCATTCTATGAATAGCTTTGAGGTGACGATGTTGTCTGGATCTCTCTGTAATGTACGACATCCAGCCTCTTGTTATAGTCTATATATTTAATGGAACGAGTGAACTGTAGCTCTCTCACACACACTGCACACGTTATCTCACACAGTCTCCCGCTCTCTCGCTATCTCTCTCACCCCCATCTCTCTCTCTCTCTCGTTCGCTCTCTCTCTCGCTCTCTCTCTCTCGCTCTCTCTCTCTCTCTCTATCTCTCTCTCTCTCTCTCTCTCGGAATTTTACACAATTGTAACAATCACCAATATCACATAGAACGTAGGTGATACGCCCACAGTCAAAGCTAATTGACGTAAATGCCATGCAAGGTTTTCCTAAGTTCCTCAATTGACTTGAATTAGTGATCCAACAAACTCGCCAACCTTCCAAGTAAGCTTTTATGTGTGTCAGGGATATAACAACGGATTATATTTAAAGATGGCCTATCTTTTTGTAAACATGTGTTATATAATTACTGGGGTATAAAATATTAGATATGAATCGAATACCCCTGTCCGGAAACGCTTCTATTGATAAATATTTACTACATTTCGAATATGTTTTGGTCTATAAATCAGAACGGTCAATGTTATGTTTAATGTATAAATGTATATGGTGTACATGTATAGCCGTATGAGTCTTGGTCAAGTTATAAGATGACATGAATTAAATGCTAACACCTTTATATACTAATTAGTGTATATACATGTATTGAGGGTGTAACACAATTGTTTAAACCAGCTATGATTGGCAGTCCTCGGTGATAATTCTATGAATAGCTTTGAGGTGACGATGTTGTCTGGGTCTCTCTATAATGTACGCCATCCCACCTCTTGGCATAGTATATATATGTAATGGAACGAGTGAACTGCAGCTGCACGATCTCTCTCTCACTCTCTCTCTCTCTCTCTCTCTCTCTCTCTCTCTCTCTCTCTCTCTCTCTCTCTCTCTCTCTCTCTCTCTCTCTCTCTCTCTCTCTCTCTCTCTCTCTCTCTCTCTCTCTCTCTCTCGCTCACACACACAAACACACACGCAGACACTCTCTCACACACTCACCCGCTTTCTTTCTATATCTCGCACCCTCTGTCTCTCTCGCCCTCTCGTTGTATATATAGTATCGACACGCGCACTTAACATGGGCGATAATGGTGGTTGAACAATTTTGTCAACATGAAAAGACACATTTAAAATGGAGCTTTGTTTGTCTTGAATGTGTCTTTACTTCCTCTTTGGTTGTGACAAGGAAATCAATATCAATTTTGTTTAACCCCAGACGTTTCAAGATAGATTTCCTTGCTAAAATGTGATTATGTGATAAAATGGATCTCAAATTGGTCACAATTTCATACGAAATTTATTAACTACGACCACTAAATTAGATTCGAGCCTTGCTAAAGCTCGACTCGAATGGAATTTAGTGGACTCGTTTAAAGGAGTACTGTACACTAAATCCGTACCATTTATGGGACGATCTCCTTTTATACTCAACAAAATATATGCAATAACTGAATGAATTTGAGCCATGGATTGGTGCAAAATACACTCGTGTGCCCTATGACCAATGCAAACGATATGGTAAATATAATGAAAATGAATTTATGACTCCAGTTTTCTCATTTTCTCATTGTGCGAAATGTGTTCACTGTGATTATGTCCGAATGACAGTTATACGTTCGATGTAAACACTGCGCTATTATTTGTGGCGTCAAAGCTGAAAACGGCCGATTTTGGTGGGTTATCAGCGGAGTTGAGGGGGGGGGGGGTATCAGCCGAGATTGGTGGAATATCAGCCGAGGTCGATAATAGGCAATTGAAGGCAAAAAATATGATATCTAATTAATAGTAATTGACATCTCACCGTCTCAGTATGGAAATAATTTAACAAACAAACACAAACTCAGAAAAGGGACATGGCTACATGGTCTCCTGTAGAGATTGTCCAATATGGAATACTTTAGAACCAGATCGAACTTTTCAAGCCCGGAAATAATTCCCTATACACCTATCCTTGGGTTGAAATTTCAAACTGGTATCTCAAGCTTTCCACCTCTTAGAAATTTCAAACCTGAACCCCGGTATATAACTATATATGGTTGGAAAATGTCCGACTGATAGCCATTTCAGCCCAAACTTGTATAAAAACAATGTTCTCATTAGATATTTGTTCGAGAAGAGAACTATTAGACCACTTTCAACCTAATTTTGGTCCGACTTAATTCAATTTCTTTAATCTCAATAAACCAATAAATATGGTATGTGAGATATACAAATTTAAAACCAAATACATGACAAAAGCACATTTAACATGTTCATAATTATATAATATATAGTTTTTGTAACATTAATATACATGTATACATTGAAGTCAGGTCCACCCATTACTTATGTCACGAAACCTTTAAGTATGTGTGAAACTCTTCCTGAGAACAGAAACCATATACATGTTCATTAAATGATATGCATGCATGGGATTTTCAACCATTGAAACTTTTGGCTAACTCCTCCCTATCACCACGAACCTGCTTATAGAGAGACATTGTTTTGCTGACATACGCATCCTTTGGTCAGTTTCGCCGAAGCATTCACCCCCTGTTCACTTCACATCATAAATTGAAAATACGGCATAATTATTGGTTAAACTAATAAAAGACATGTGGTTCCCAACTTGACTCCGCCGTAAGGTAGCAACACACAATATCCGGCAATGTTTGTCAACGTGGTATGGTGTACTATACATCAAGTCTATAAGCTGAGTCAGTTTCTTTGGTATAGGCCCCACTAATAATCTTTTTATTTCAGAGAGCAATGGTTGGCGTAAATAAATGTCTATATATACTTCCGTCTGTTCGTATCATTAGTCACTGAGTTATGCCCTTGGTTCGCACACACAACACGTCGGATACTAACCATTTTACCATTTTTGGCTAAAACTAAAAGCAGAAAACCGTATACATGGTGAAACAGTTAGGTTGCAATTTGTTGAATAAAATCTACTATAGCTTAGTTAACCCTTTACCAAACAAACCGGCCAAAAACGGCCAAATAAAGCTGCAACAGCCTAAAATATCTTCGGTCTGTCTCAATAGAACCATACAAATATGGATATCATTGGAACCGGCCTCCTTGACCACATTGTGATAGTTACAGTTAGCCCCGTGCCAATGCATTCTCTTATATATGCGAGTCGACCATAGGTCGCCTCGCATATATAAGAGAATGCATTGGCCTAAAAAAATCTTTTTAAAACACTTTTACCATTTTTTCTTACATTCTTTAACAATTTTATAATTTTTAATGTGTTAAGCCAATGCATTCTCTTATATATGCGAGGCGACCTATGGTCGACTCGCATATATAAGAGAATGCATTGGCACAGGGCCGTTCTGTTGGGTAAAGGGTTAATACACTGGCAAGTTTGCAGGCATTTTCTCATAGAAAACCATATGGTGACATAATATGAACGGAAACATGTATATAAACATGAATATCAAATGCTTATTGACCAAAGCTAACGACACGAGGAGTAACATTTTCGGTAGTTCCACATATAACGGTGCTACCAACACATTACCTTAAAATACCCGTATGATTTATTCCTGCGAGATAATTGCATGCAATTTACAGGCAAATATTAACAGTATCGCCGCTAGTAGAGCTACATAGTTTTTACATATCATGTAGTTAGTTGCATGGCTGTGGTACTGATGCATGTTATATTCATCTTTCCGTTCATATTCTGGCACCATAGGGTTTTCTATGAGAAAATGCATGAAAAGAATGCCGTTCAAACTTGCCAGTGTATGCACGTACCCTTAAGGTCTTGTTTGCCAATACGAAAAGTTAAATGGTGTCCTTCTGTACATGGGGACATTTTCAAGAATTCCCGATTATCAAAGTTCGTGGATATATGATTCAAAGCACCCAACATAAACGCATTGTGGTCATGCAGTGTAGTTCACAATGTGCCGTCCTCATTCGAAATACAAAAGTAGCCGCGTGCGCACATTTGGTCACAATTAATTTTCTGTAAGCTGAAGGAATTGTTCCGTGATAGGTTGCATGCTGATTCTGTGCTCTGCATGAGAAATGGGAAGGAACGAGTGTTCTCCCTTATAAATCACGTATTCTCGCGGGATTTGTCCCTTGGCATTTTAGCAATAATCCCTATTAACATAGAAATTAGTTTGTATCCCAACCTTCAGTTCATCTCCAAACTATTTGAAATCGAGAAGGCTATTTCTCAAAGCCGATGTCGGCCTCATCTACGCGAGGTATTGCCAAGGGAGTTCACTTCGTCGAAATAAAATAAACGTGCATTTTAGGGGAGTACACATCGCGTGCAGTGCGCGATCTTGAACCACCTCTAAATCCCGGGTCGCTTTAGCGTAGTGTGTGCCTCGATCTCATGCTGTAATGAAGCTGTCACATTTTAATTGCCAATTTTCCTGTGTACACTTCATAACAACACCTTTCATCTCCGAATTCGCGTTACACGCCATGCAACTCCGGGAAGCTATGAATTAATGAAGAACTAAACATATAAGCCGTGTTGGTAGTGAGACATTTCTTAGTTATTTTCGCTAATTTTGGTCATTTTTCCCTGCTGATTCTAACAAATTATCTTGTTTCAAAAGCAACACCCGATGAAACAGCGTATCGCTGCATATATAAATTGAAGATGCGATTCCAATTAGTTCGGATATTGTTCTGTCTTTTTTTTGAATCAAATCAGCAGGACTCTGCTATCCCACTGGTCTTAAAAAGTTAAAGCTTCGCAGATGGCAAATGCGGCATGGCTGCTATCTTTGCCGCAAAGTTGAGCCGTAGTTTTCAATTTCATACAGTGCAACACGACCAAGTGATTTTTCTACGTTAATCGTAGTTTTATTTTTCGCTTAGTATGGTAAATATTCAAAGATGGCAAATGCGACATGACTATTATCTTTGCCGCAAAGTTGGGCCGTAGTTTTCAATTTCATACAGTGCAACACGGCCAAGTGATTCTTCTACGTTAATCGTAGTTTTATTTCTCCCTTAGTAGTAAAGATTCGTGGTGCGATTTTATTTTTCAGTATAGTATAAAGATTCAAAGCTAGTAACTGCGGCATGACTATTATATTTGCCGCAAAGCTGGGCCGTAGTTTTCAACTCCGTACAGTGCAACACGACCAAGTGATACTTCTACGTTAATCGTATTATTATTTTTCGCTTAGTAGTAAAGATTCGTGGTGCGATTTGGCACCAAATAATAAACTTTCCAAAGGTAAAGTTCAGTTAGTCAGAAAAACACTTGCAATCACATGCACCATCATTCCTTTAGCACAGAAATCGCGAAAATCCACAATCGCGTAAAAATAGTTTTACGTTTAAGATGAGTACAAACCATAACAATGTATTCAGGACTGGTTTTAAACCCGTATTTTAGGTCCATATATATAGAGTGTGTATTGAGGTTAAATAATACCGATTTTTTTTTATTAATATGAGCTTATTTAGCCGGTTTTACATGCAACTCGAGGCTCCAAACTACCACTACAAATCGTGAGCGTTCTTTCTTAAAATTGGTCGTGTTATCTCCAATCTGTCTATACTAAATACTATCATTTTAAAAACTTATTATCTGAACATATCCCACCAACGAACATGAATAATTCTGCTCTTGTATTATTTGTTTTTCTGTGTGTCATCTGCTTTTATTACATGGACACCCCTCCAGATACACAATATATAGACCATGTCAATGTATACTGTGAAAACCAAATCGGAGAATCCATTTGGTATAGAAAGGGTTAAACAGTAACGACTGAAAGAAAAACAAAGTATCCGTATGTCTCAGAATTGGTTATTTGTTAATTTAGATGCCTCTAATAAGTGTTTTGACGTTTTGTCGACCTTTGTTATTCCCTAAACAGATGAAAGTGACACAAGATAGAACTAATAAGTGCATTAGTATATATATATGTAATTTAAAGATCCAAGCAACCAACACAGTTTTTTTTCTTTTTCTTTAATCTAAATTAGACACAAGTCACGTGCTTACCATTCTAAGTTTTGTAAAATTGTCTTTTCAGGTCTGGTTTCAGAACAGGCGGGCCAAGTGGAAGAAGAGGAAGAAGACCACCAACGTTTTCCGCACACCAGGGGCGTTGATGCCCTCCGCAGGGATCACCCCCTTCCCGTCAATGAGCGATCCGTTGTGTGGATTCTCTACTCACGACGCACGTTGGGGGAGTATGCCCCAGATGAGCACTCATATGAACATGAATATGAACATGGGTATGAACATGGGAATGAACAGCGCCGTGGGTATGGCACTTCCGCCGACAGGAATGCCAAGGCAGGCGACTTTCGGCCAGACCATCGGAGCACAGATGGGGTGTCCACCGTCTCTACATAACGGCAATAATAACGGATTAGGAAACGGACTACAAGCGTTCACTAACAATTTAGTTAACAACATTGCTCAGAATACAGCATCCACAATGTACACTCCTCCGTATGGCGTTTCGTCTTCTAGCCCGTCTCCGATTCCTAACGATTCGACATCCCCGTCCATAGCAACAGGACAGCTCACGTGTGGAATGCAGGAGCCTGGTGACGTATGGAGAGGAACAAGCATCGCCTCACTTCGACGAAAGGCTTTGGAACATACGGCGGCATCAATCACTACGTACCGCTGAATTTCCGGTTGTAATCAACTTAAATGTGCTGACTTTTATTACTATTTGATCGTTAAAGTCCCATGGCCGACTTGACACCATACCACTACAATTTATATACAAACATAAACCGGGCTGCGCCAGGGTGGAGGATCTTCATACGGCCGGATGGCACTTACATGAGCTTACATTTACCTTATTTAGTCAGGAAATTACATATGTATTTAAGCATCACCTTAACTATAACAAATATACCGCATTTGTTAGACCAGAGTGAACTCGTGCAATTTCGCAATACAGTACCAGTCAAAAGAAGTGGTATATTAAGCGCGCTATTTTCGCGCCCAATATCGCTATAATATCGCAAGTGGAAACGCTTATAAGCACACCGCTTGCGATATTATTGCAATATTTTGGGTTAATATCGCAATATTTCGCGCTTAATATTGTGAATTAAAAATTTGAAACTACCCGTTTGGCATAAATAGAGACAATGTTTTAGATTTGTATATACTATATATATTATATACTATATATACACTGTTTGCACAGTAATTATATAATATAAATATAACACTATCGTGTCAGTATGAAATTTTGTCGCGCTCAATATTGCGACAATGCGCGCTTAATATCGCAATATTCTGCACTCAATATCGCAATAATAAGCGCGACATATTATTGGTATTGCGATATAATCGCGCCCAATATCACAATGAAGGCGCGCCTCAAAATACCACTTCTTCTGACTGGTACTGTACTATCTGTTCTGCATTAGACACCTTCGCATACTAGATAACTACTGACAAGCACGAATAGTAAATAATTGTCGTAAATATTTCGGACAGTCCAAAAACATTTTCGCATAATTGACGTTTGTGAGAAAATCGTGCCGTTCAAACTTCTTGCCACTTGCAGTAAGGTGATATGGTTATTTTTGCCGTGATTATTTTGCACTTAATTATGTCGTTATCAAGTCATAGTCCGGGGTAGGGTCGATGTTTGCATGCAAATAATCTCGTGTTTCACGGCGACGAATGATTTGATTGCCACAAAGAGTTAAAAAACTAAGGCCACTTGGCGATTGAAATTGAAAGATACACTCTCAGAGTCAACTCCGATATTGCGGACCAGAGAAACTATCTGGAACGTATTATTTACTATATGATGTAACTGTAAGTTTTGCTGAAACTTGAACCCGTAAACGTAACTACCAATAACGACAACTGAACAAGAAAGAACACAAATTATCGTGACGTAATATATCCTATTCGTAATTCCTATGTACCAGTAGTTCAGTATGCGTCGGTGTTTACTTATAGTGTGGTTTGAACTTCAACTTTATGTTACTATTAAATAGATCGAGGATCTCTAATGAGTCGCAATTCTAAACGAAATTTATTAACCGAGTGCACTGAATTCGATTCGATTCGAGCTTTAGCGAGGCTCAAGTCGAATTTATTGGACGAGGTTAATACATTTCGTACATAATTTCGACAAATTTGAAATCCTTGTTATCACATAATCACAATTTAGCAAGAAAAAACGGCTGGGATTGAAACAAAATAATATTGATTTCCTTATCACAACCAAGTAGGAAGTAAAGACACCTTCAAATGTGTGTCTTACTAACAAAATATGAGGCCGGCTTTAGGGGATACTTATGTGATAACTGCCGATGGTACATGTATGCGCGCTTATCTGCGTGATTGCAGGCGCTGTCGACACATCCTTGTTAACCCTTTCAGTGCCAGGTCCGATTTTTGTATCAACCCATATACCCTGTGACAATGCATTCTCTTATATATGCGAGTCGACAATAGGTCGCCTCGCATATATAAGAGAATGCATTGGCCTAACAAATTGTCATCATTTATTATTATTTTTTACAATTTTTTACAATTTAAATAATTGTTTCTTATATTCTTTAACAGACTTATTTTGTAGGTTTAGTGCCAGGGAATCTTACGTTTTTCATGGGCATCAAAATTATTACTATGAACACTTGGTGATAGTTTTGAGTTATAAGATGCCCATAAGGTTTTATCCAGTTTGTTTTTAAATTCGCTATAGCATGCTTAAGCATACCCAAAAAAAACATTCAACCCAAAAAAATATATATATATAAATAAAAAAAATAAAAATTCTAGGGCCGATTTTACAGACCGTAAATTAGGGCCGATAAGATAAGATCGGCCCCTGGCACCGAAAGGGTTAAGTGATGGCAGAATATGGTGATACCAACAACGCCACTATGACGTTCGACTTGTCAACACATGCCCTGAACAATTGTCACTGATATATCACACTGATATATCACGTGACGCAGTAGCAGCAGATAACTTTGCCAAGTTATATTATATACATGTATGACTGCATGGAAGTTAATAGTTACACTGAATGGGTTCTATCTCACCACAAAGAGTACACGGGTCTTGAAAATGTACTGAAGGCCACACGGGGTTTGTGATCGGCAGCAATGTTCCTGGAGTCTGGTCTCCATCAGTAGTTTGTTTTTAGTTATTTTAATTTTCATTGGAATGTAAAGTCGTAAACATTTATTCTTTAACAGAAACCATGGCAGACACGAAAACTAAACGTAATTTGAAACGAGATTTCAAAACATGTGTACCTTCAACACATTTCCAAAACCTGTGTACCGTTCAGAACTTTTTTGGCGAGATTAACCCCTTGAGCATTATAGTTACAACGTCTTAATGGTTCGATCCTATATATTATTTCCTGGTATATATATCACGCATTTTATGGTGGCTTTATTGGTGTCAAGTCGGACAGGAAATCTTTAATTTCAACAAAGAAGAATCAACTATGATATAAAATTATGTTATTTCTTGAACATTGTTTGCTAAACATCCATGCAGGCTAATGAGTGTGAATTATAAGGGCGATTCTCTGCATGTCGGTTACTCATACTATTGAGATAAATGGGACGTCAACAAACTCAACGGTAGAGTGAAGACAAATCTTAGCTATTCGTAGTCGCAAAATTAATGTAGGGCCAAAACAATTATTTCGCAAAAATAACGACTATCTTTGCTTTGGATGATCTACCAGACAAAAACGTTCAATAATCTTCTATTAACCCTTTACCCAACAAACCGGCCAAAACCGGCCAAATAAAGCTTCAACAGCCTAGAATATCTTCGGTCTGTCTCAATAGAACCATACAAATATGGATATCATTGGAACCGGCTCCTTGACCACATTGTGATAGTTACAGTTATGCCATGTGCCAATGCATTCTCTTATATATGCGAGTCGACCATAGGTCGCCTCGCATATATAAGAGAATGCATTGGCCTAAAAATAATGTTTTTTTAACACTTTTTACCATTTTTTCTTACATTCTTTAACAATTTTATAATTTTTAATGTGTTAAGCCATTGCATTCTCTTATATATGCGAGGCGATCTATGGTCGACTCGCATATATAAGAGAACGCATTGGCACAGGGCCGTTCTGTTGGGTAAAGGGTTAAATCGACCAATTGAGGATAGTTGTCGGAGGCTTGATAAGTGATGGCTGTGTGATACCACAAAACAACACTATCAGTCAAAAGAAGTGGTATATTAAGCGCGCTATTTTCGCGCCCAATATCGCAATAATATTGCAAGTGGAAACGCTTGCGATATTATTGCATTATTTTGCGCTTAATATCGCAGTATTTCGCGCTTAAATATTGCGACATCTTGCGCTCCTAATTGTGACATTTAAAATTATTGCTTCTTCTATATTGTTTATTGCATAAATAGAGACAATGTTTTAAATTCGTATATCGTTATAGTTGTAAATGCTATGTGTACACTATATGTACACCATATGCACAGTATTTTTCTAATATAAATATAAAACTATCGGGTCTGTATGAAATTTTGCGCGCTTAATATCGCAATGTTTTGCGCTCAATATCGCAATAATAAGCGCGACAGATTATTGGTAATGCGCTATAATCGCGCCTAATTCGAAATTAAGCGCGCTCAATATCGCAATAAAGGCGCGCCTCAATATACCATTTCGTCTGACTGGTACTGTAATTGACCGAGTCTGTATTCTTAAACGAAATTTTTTTTACAAACCGGAGACATTGATAGACTATCCTTTGTGACAGTTAGGACATTACGAATACAGTTAGAATGTGCGCATAGTTTACCGACGTACTACACTAGTTGTATGACATAGTATATTCTAAATATAACTCTATCCTTGAGTTTTGCGACACCTGTCTATTTGTAGTAAAATTTAAATGAAAGCCGTAGTCGTTTGTCAAGAAATATCGCTATATTTATGAAACCGATATTGAAATGAAGTTTATCCTTTATGGGCACTAGTAATGATAACTTGAGTAATGTAGCCACAGTATACATTTAGACATTTGGCATACATAAGTTCGTCCGATTCGCGCATGTCTAGGGTATATATGTTCATGAACCTTCGCCGAAGCATAAATATGTTCACTGTCACCATCGGTAATATCTTGTCTTTACAAAAGAACGGACGAGTATTGCATATGTATATCCCATGGATACAGTAATGCCCAAAGTAATTGACCACTTAACCACAGCAGAATTATGGGTAATTTTTCAGGATTCTGCTGTGGTTAAGTGGTCAATTACTTTGGGCATTACTGTACACATGTGTATAATACACAAGCTTCGTTCATCTCGCCGCTTGAATGTTTCCCCTTCTGTCTTCTGTTTATAATATACATACAGCCCAGCAGACGACCAATGGACCATTACAACGCAGCATAGTGTAGTTACTGAATGGACAATTCAATAATCAAAGGGTCGGAATTATTTACGGCCAAATTGAGGCAAGGTTTGCGATTGGCGTAGATTTTGCCATGGCGTGTCAGTAGGTGTGTTCCTTTTGGGTCGACCTTTTGGAAATATTGTTTAACCCTTTACCCAACAGAAGGGCCCTGTGCCAATGCATTCTCTTATATATGCGAGTCGACCATAGGTCGCCTCGCATATATAAGAGAATACATTGGCTTAACACATTAAAAGTTATAAAATTGTTAAAGAATGTAAGAAAAAAATGGTAAAAAGTGTTAAAAAAAGATTTTGTTTAGGCCAATGCATTCTCTTATATATGCGAGGCGACCTATGGTCGACTCGCATATATAAGAGAATGCATTGGCACAGGGCATAACTGTAACCATCACAATGTGGTCAAGGAGCCGGTTCCAATGATATCCATATTTGTATGGTTCTATTGAGACAGACCGAAGATATTTTAGGCTGTTGAAGCTTTATTTGGCCGGTTTTGGCCGGTTTGTTGGGTAAAGGGTTAATGTCACGTCCAAAAACGCTACAGTTTTTTTCGAGGTTACTTGGTTACAGAGAGAATCATTACAATATTATTTTCATAACTAGTCGAAATGATAGCTGATACGGTCAGTTTCTTATTTATTTGATATCTAGTCATAAATGTTATCTACATGTTGTTTATTTTCTGTTATTTTATGTTAAGTGTGTATGTATATTACAAATGTATATAAATAAAACATGCACTCGTTATAAAAGTTACTTGCATTCGTTTTTCCCCGCTTATAGTCACACATTCGTCCAGGCCTCCGTGGTGGTTTCCAAGTGTTCCATAGTCATTAGAATGAGGGTTTATATTTTGACAAATTTAAACTTAAAGATGGATTATCTCTTCAAATAACAAATTTCGTATAGCCTGGGTATAAAATAATAAATATGAATGGAAGACCCCTGTCCAGAAACGCATCTATCAGTTAATATTGATTTTATTTCGAATATTTTATTATGACATGACATGATTAAATGGGACACTTTATTGTTCTAATTTTAGAACATACTATTCAGCGATACCATATAGCGATAGAGATCATTAGCGTGTTCCCAAAGCTACGTCCCGAACGTAAATTTCCCAGATTGATTGTGCGCATTGTTTCATTCCATAGTTGTAAGCGATAATGAGTCTAATTAACGTTTATTCGTGATACAATTACACAACAAAAGTTATGGTATCTGTTAACAGTAACCACTATTGTTCGTTAGCTAAACACCCACACCTTTTTAGACCAGAACATTTTCGAAATATAATCAATATTAATCGATAGAATAATTTCTGGGCGGGAGTCTTCGATTCATGTCTAATAGCTTATACCTTGGTAACTATATAACACATGTTACAAAGAGATAGACCATATTTAAATATGCCTCACCCGATTTGACAAATATAACACGAATATTTCGAACAATTTTTTATCATGTTTTTTAAATAAATGTTTCTTACAATTTTTAGGACATAAAATAAAAAAACATCCATTACCCTGCAGGGAGCCCCACACATATATAGAAGCACATAGAAGAGTGTCGTCTGCTCATGTTTGTCTGGGGCTCTGTATGGGTGAAATTATAAAATTATAAAACAAATTATTAAAATTGTAAAAAATTGTTAGGCCAATGCATTCTCTTATATATGCGAGGCGACCTATGGTCGACTCGCATATATAAGAGAATGCATTGGCACAGGGAATTTTTTTTATTTCTATGCCAGAAAATAATTCGATCCTACCGATTAGTATATAATTATTATAATCATTTTTGGTGTCCAGATATCGACGTTCAAAAGAGGAAGTTTCAACAGCATAATTGTCTCGAAAAAGAGCGCGTCTACGATTTTGTTTCCCAAAAGCAATAGGTAATAAAGAGCGTTTTCGCAATTGTTGAATTTATTATCTGAACGTTTACTATAAGGTTAATTCACCTATAACGTTCAAACAAGCCTCGTTTACAGAGATATGGCCACTGTCAACTCACACTGGTTTGGATCCGACCGCCGATCCATATACCCTGGTGATCGAACATGACCAGTTTAAACAGCCTGGTTCATAGCATAGTCCCATGTGAATATTGCTAGAGATATGCATGTAAATGAGGAAAAGAAGGGTGGGGTCAAATATAGTTACAAACGATATTTCCCCCAGGACCACATCGGATTTAAATTTTGCTAAAATTGGGACACATAAAACGATCGATTATACTTTCAAGCTCAGGGGAAGATTTGTCACTTTCGTAGAAAAAGAGCAATAAACCTGAAAAAACATGAAATACTTGAATAATGATGTAGAAATAAGTTTGTAGCAGTGCGTGGGATGTTTGACCCAGAACATAACGTTTAGACCGTTCTATACTAAATGAAATCTCCCATCAGTTATCAGGTCTGGCAATTCCCAATTATAGCTACAATAACTATAAGTAGCTACAATTGATTATCGTAAAACAATATTTTACCAATTTGCATTGCATGTAAGCATTACCGCGAGCTGTTGCAACTAAGGGTGAGGGTTATTACGTTGTTACAACTTGTGACATCACTACCGATGACAGTTCGGGTGCACCAGCTTGCGGATTATCAGAGAAGCATAGCTAAGCACATGCGTCTGTTAGATATTAGTTATGCTATGTGATGTGGGACTCAGATCCATCCATGTATGATCTATTCTTCTTCTATTTAGGTACAGTTATTAAGAAAAAGTAACAATATTAGATTTTTTGAATTGTACATGAACATGGCAAACAATATTAATTTACTAAGAGTATAATCAAATCATGTTCTTGTATATTTAAATGATTGTTTGTTGGATTGGGTTATCTCTCTTCAACCAGATTCATCCATCATCAATAGCCATATGTATCTTCAATGGCTACATATATATGGCTATTGTAGCCATAATGGGGAATTGCCAGACCTGGTTATGCAAATTGTACAATTGAATGGTATATTAATTATTTGGCAGCGATTTCAAAAGATCTTAAAATTAGATCAAACTATCAATTCATTCTAGATAAACGCGGGGGGTACCATTGGAACAGTCACACCTCTAGTTTTATACTGAAATGGCAAGGGAAAGACTTGAGAGTAATGGGCGTTCATGATCAAAAATAGAAGACTTTTGTGTCTACTGCCAAGAATAACATCTGGAAATTTTATATGACGTTGGAAAGTTTTTGTAATGTATATTTTGTCTGTAGATTGTTATGTCGTGAACTTGTGACCAATCTACCCCATTCCTCCTTCCAAAATATATATTTAATCTCCAAGGTTAAAGAAAATTGTCCGTTTAGCTACACTAGCCATATGTAGCCATTGTAGCTACATATGGCTATTACTGATGGATGAATCTGGTTGAATAGAGATAACCCAATCCAACAAACAATCATTTAAATATACAAGAACATGATTTGATTATACTCTTAGTGAATTTATATTGTTTGCCATGTTCATGTATAATTAACAAAATATTCCAATATTGTTACTTTTCCTGACCGAAATAGAAGAATATATCATATATAGAAGGATCTGAGTCCCATATCACATAGCATAACCAATATCTAAACAGATGCATTTGCTTAGCTATGCTTCTCTGATATTCCGCAATCTGGTGCAACCGAAATGTCATCGGTAGTGACTTCATAAGTTGTAACAACATAATCCTCACCCTTATTTGCAACAGCTCGCGGCGATGCATCAATGCAATGCAGGTTGGTAAAATATTTTTCGATAGTCAGTTGTAGCTATAATTGAGAATTTCCAGACGTCTTATATGGTAATCATTAGGAACGTATATTTTAAGCATCGAGAACGTAGTTATTCACTGTTCTTTTCATAAATTTCTAGTTAATAGTTACAGCGGGACAACTCTATTTTGTCTAGAAACTAAACCAGAAATATTCGGGAAGTTGCTGACATTGATATAAAAAGCGAACACAGCGTAGTTATACAAGGGCCCAGGTATACATAGCGTTCAGGTCTTATCTCAATAAAAAAAATCACCCCTGAATCTTCGATATTTCATGGACACTAACTTCAGTTTAATGAGACGATCACGTTTCTCAAGGGACTGTGCTTCTGGGACCATTTAGTTGCTCATCGTTGAACCTTCTCGAGTGCAGCACATTGGTTGGACTCTTTTATCTCCGATTGAGATCTGGTTTACGTAAACCTCTAGTTTACTAATTTCGTGGTTTAAACATGACACAGCCGGTCTAAGTGACGCATTCGTTATATCTGGTGTAAGAATGATACAGCCAAACCAGCGTTTTAACAGTATATATAGTGTATATATATATCTTCGAGCTAAACAATCGTTATCGATGACCACCGCATTCTATCGACAGCGAAACCAGTAATTACGACAACTAGCATATTTTGATTGAAACTCGTACTGTGTTCAGGGATAAGTTTTGTTTGTTTGTTCAGTTTTGTTCAAATGATGAAATACTTTTTGGAATTGGGGAACACCAACATTTTTAGCAATAAATAACCATAATACTGTTAACAAAACGTTATATTTATATAACACGATGCAATAAAGAAAACGTGTCAAAAACATCCCCTTTAAGTTACCTAAATCATGAGTTCAAAATAGAACAATTAGCAAGCCAATGGAATAGCAGTTTAGAAAGCAGTATTGAAAAAAGTGGAACAGTGTCCTCAGCCTAATTAATGATGTATCTTAAAAAGGAAATCACTATATCGTTAAATACAGAATAATAAGAGGATATGAATTGTCAGTTTGTTCTCCCTGACAGAACACTCCCCAATTGTTCCCCAAAATGATAGGATGGAAATGTGCAAGGCCTCTGCAGGAAGTTCACAAACACAACCTCTAACATGAGTAACATGTCAGATTACACATAAAAATACTACCATTATATATATTTTTTATATCATTAAAAAGTCAATCACTAGTAAAATCAGAGAATGACTGCTTAACGAAGACCTGACAAAACTTCTTAATGACACAGATTTCATTTTAATTTGAACGATATTTGACATTGTGCCTAAATATAACGTAATACAGACAATGCATTGGAAAAAGTAAGATTTAATAGCGTATATCTTTATTATCATATAAGGTATGATGTATATGAATGTATGTAATAACATATTGCAAATTGCATACCAAAAAGATTAATAAATTATATATAATAAAAAAAAAGTTTCGTTTGTAAATTGTGATAATTTTGTTTGGCTTTTTGCGTCTTATAACTTTACACACCGACATCTAAACCATATATTTCGACGGTCCAGCTGACTCCAGCAAATCACAGTTTATGGAGGCTAGACCTGATGTGACGAGACCTTCTTTCATTGTCCGCGGTTTGCATGGCTGCAGCTGTACAAAATATCGATTAACCCTTTACCCAACAGAAGGGCCCTGTGCCAATGCATTCTCTTATATATGCGAGTCGACCATAGGTCGCCTCGCATATATAAGAGAATGCATTGGCTTAACACATTAAAAATTATAAAATTGTTAAAGAATGTAAGAAAAAATGGTAAAAAGTGTTAAAAAAAGATTTTTTTTAGGCCAATGCATTCTCTTATATATGCGAGGCGACCTATGGTCGACTCGCATATATAAGAGAATGCATTGGCACAGGGCATAACTGTAACCATCACAATGTGGTCAAGGAGCCGGTTCCAATGATATCCATATTTGTATGGTTCTATTGAGACAGACCGAAGATATTTTAGGCTTTATTTGGCCGGTTTTGGCCGGTTTGTTGGGTAAAGGGTTAACGGCGTGTATATGACGTGGGAGTGGCTGCTTGGTATTATCACGCAACAATTAATTCATTTTCACACGCGGGTTGTTATAAGCGTGATTGTGATCGCTTTAATAGTGGGCGGGTCAATAATCATTATACCGGTCCGCCTGGTAGCTTTGTTGTTTGATTGCGTGCTCATCTCACCGAATGCACGACCACAAACGCCCACTTAGACCGGGTTGGCTGGACCGTCAATATCAATGGCCGTTAACTAGGAGGTTTAAACTGGAGATGAAGAATCCGGCCACTGGGTGTTAAAGGAGGACTCCATTCAGTGTTACACTATTCTAGAACTAGTCTTAGCATTGCGGTTTATATACTGAAAAGTATGTTGGAATATCCAAGCACGTTCTTTTAATTATATGCTTACACCACGTAGCTGATGCGCGTGCACGTCGAACTAAATTTTTTTCGAAGTTGACTCCGAGATCCTTTTTTGCTTCGCTCACCACAATTCATGGTTCTCAACTTTGTCCGTCGTATTGTATATCTTACAGGGGTTGTTAAAGGAACATATCCTCGCACAAATACGCATATAATCGACCTATACTGTAGAAATAGGTACATAGTGTGATTATTTGATTCTGAAATAAGCAGATAATGGAGTCATAGCTGTTAATTCATTCGTTTTATGGTGCAGGCCACAGTGAAACACATTTAAAGAGCGTACACCTGAAAAGTAGCGAATTATTTGTGTCATTGTCCTCACTTAATCTACTCAGATAATGTAGCTAAAACGCTCTCATTTTCAGCACATTATCGACTCAAAATGAGGTGATTCTAAGCAGATTATCTGAAACAAGTTCTATTTATTATAAGCTGATAATGTGCGGCTGTTCAGGAAAACAGGATCGTTAAAGGTACGGTTGGCCTTGGCGGTGGGTATCCTGTGAAAATATTTCCACCCGTCAAAAACCGCCACAAACAGGAGGAACAACAAAATGTAGACAGACTTTTTCCGTATACAAATAAGAAATATCGCATAAACAGTATGTTATTGTCATATATTTGACCATTGTTATGTAAACAAAAGCATAAAAAGTTACTTTTCTGGTGTTTGTTTATATTATGATGGTAAACATAAAGAGCGTTCTTTGTTGGTGAATTCCTGATATGGAACGAATAAAGAGCGTTTATGTCATTTGTGTGTGATTAGCCAGCAGCATCGTGCTGTCTTCTGTAAGACAATCAGGCTCTTGCTTAGGTAAAATATAGTAATTCTTTATGATAACATGCTGTTTACGCGATGGTCATGGTATATATGAACGAAACTGTATGCGTTTTAATGTTTTTCTGTTTACGGTGATTGGAACAAATATGAATATTTTCGACAATTAAGGCCGCACGTGCCTTTAAAGTTAAAAGTTTAATTTAGAACATATATCTCATACTGTGACGATGAACAGGTAATTCTAGCATACACAAGTTATAGTGGATAGTGATTTTCGGCTTGAAATTTATAGTTTGAAATTGAAATTTATTTAAAATGATTTTTAATCACCATAGCACAATAACTTGAACAAATATCAACTGATTTTGTTAATATTCGGAATATGAAACTTAATCAACAATGTCTACATCGAGTTCAATCGTGTTGTGTCTGGTAGCCAGTTACAATTAATGCATTTTAAAACCAAGCCCATGTTTGGCATACCAACAAAAACTCGGCTCCCATCTCCGATGCGATTCTAGTATTCAACACATCCTCACGCAAATACGGAAATAATCGACCTATACATCGAAACAGGAACATAATGTGATTATTTCATTCTGAAATAACCAGATAATGTTATATCCGTTATTTCTTTTTATGGGGCAGGCCACAGTGAGTTGGCTTATTTGTGTCATTGGCCCCACATAATCTTTTTAGAATCTCATGAGTCGACAATGTGACTAAAACGATCTAATTTTCAGCACATTATCGACTCAAAATGAGACAATTCTAAGCAGATTATCTATCTAAAGCAAGTTATATTATAAGCAGATAATATGCGGGTGTTTTGGAACAGGCTGTTGTATTACACACCCGACCAGGTTGTTGGTGTTAAAATAGGTGGATAAATATGTGAAATAGTTTTTGTAGGTAGACACTATGTAGAATTTATCGCACCAAGAAGTCTTTTTATTCACGATGAAAAAACCACTTTCCTTGTCCCATATATACAGTACAAATAAAACGAGTGGATGTATCAGCGTGAACAGTTGATAAATTTATGTAAGTTTTTTTTGTCTAGAATAATGGAACATGTGTATCGCTATCTTGTTAACTTTATGTTTTCCTATACCATATCTCCTTCTATCCCATTTTGTTCGTTCAAATGATCCATGTCCGTTTAATTCAGACACCATTTTACTCTTGGCGAACGCGCGATAACTCTGTTCTGACTCATATCGATATTCATAGTATATGTATGGTAATAGAATTATCCCTCTTCTCCTGTGTTGACTGCGATGTGCCGAATTGATCCCTGATATCTTTGCTCGCTATCTTCTTCTTGTCTATCGTAACTTCGGAACTGAGACATGACATAAATTGCTGTAAATAGACATGTATAGAGGTGTTAATAGTTATCGAAGTGATTTCTCAATTCCGAAACGCAACTCATTACAGTATATATATACCTGAGTCTGTCGACAATATGCTGGTCAGGAACATCCTGGATTTACCTATTGAAGTTACAATCAACTATAAACATGTCTGGCTATTCCCAAGTATAGCTATATGGCTATTGATGGATGAATCTGGTTGAAGAGAGATAACCCAATCCAACAAACAATCATTTTAATATACAAGAACATGATTTTATTATACTCTTAGTAAATTAATATTGTTTGCCATGTTCATATATAATTTACAAAATATTCCAATATTGTTACTTTTTCCTGACAACTGTACCTAAATAGAATAGAACATTCTTGGATGGATCTTGAGTCCCATATCACGTAGCATAACCAATATCTAAACAGATGCATGTGCTTAGCTATGCTTCTCTGATATTCCGCAAGCTGGTGCAACCGAAATGCTATCGGTAGTGATTTCATAAGTTGTAACAACATAATACCCCTCACCCTTAGTTGCAACAGCTCGGGAATTGCCAGACCTGAAAAAAGGTGAATATGAATAGCGCCGTTTTGTGAATTCGATAACAGTATGCGCATAACCCAATATCATATTTCACACAAAATCATTCAAAAATCGTCTTACTAAACCGGTACCATGTTTGTTTTTGCGACGAAATAACGTGTCTATATCCATATGAATGATTGATCATGATCGCACGTGATAAGGAAGTAAACTAGTATTCAATTGACCTAACTATTATTATGGATGATCGATTATTTATCCAATGATTGATCATGATCGGGCATGACATTATAGCCCTACAAACAGATCTGGATGATTACAAATATGGCCGGACAAGTGGCTGCAAAGTTTCCACTCAGAAAAGTGTGTAACAATGAACGTTGGCAAATTGAGGTATAATTCAGCATATAAAATGACAAACAACAAGGGGGATATTTGCCAATTAAAAATCGTGGAATAAGAGAAATACATTGGAGTAATCGCGGACAATATGCTCACTTTTGAAAACCATATCGATGAAAAACAAAGAAAGGTCAATCGGTAATGGGTGCCATCAGAAGATTTTTACACATGAGAATACACTTGTGAAATTATATAAAGGATTGGTCCGACCATATTTGGAATACGCACAACCAGCATGGAAACCCCACCTACAAAAACATATCGAACGATCAGAAGGAGTTCGGAGAAGTGGAACTAAATTAGCACTATGGCTAAAAGACTGGAGCGACTTCAAATGCCAACACTTCAATACAGAAGACATCGAGGTGACATGATAAAGTGTTTCGAAATGTTTAACACATATGACCAAGAAGTCGCAGACCTACTCACAAGAAATACTGACACAAGAACTAGAGGACACAATTATACAGACTATACCTATATAGAGGGATCAAACTACAACACAAGAAAATATACATTCAGTCAGAGAGTAGTGGAAATATGGAACAACCTACCAGAAAACGTTGTATATTCCGAAAATATCAACCAATTTAAGAACAATCCGGATAACCATTGGGACAACCAAGAGGTGAAGTACAACTGTAAGGCTGAATTGAAAAATAACCTGACAATCTCTCAAACATGCAACGAGTCTCCAGCTGAGGAGTGTCTAGTTGACGTGTCATGTATAAATGAGGTGGATACAGTGGCAACCACAGGAGCCAACGTCCACTAAAAGCATTATCATAAGCAAGCATGATACTGAAGTCAACTATTATTCAATTGACCTACATATATTATGGAGGAGCGAACTTTATCCATGCCAATGTCGTTTAGAAAGGTATACTTGTGCGATAATAAAATAAGTTGGTCCAAAAGGTGGCAAACGAGTTTGGTCTGGATACTGCTCGTTTCATCGGGGAGAGCTTTCCGATGAATGGCAACAAGCCATATTTCCGACTAAATCCTGAAAAGTTACCCATAATTCTGCTGTGTTTAAGGAGTCGATACTTTGGGCATTATTGTATAAGCATAATACTAAACTATTACCCACAAAGCGACCTCCCTTCCCGGCCTTTTGGATTTATATATCACTTTGTCCCCGCCCCCTTTGTGGCATACTTCATACTCATACCCGAGCTGACTGGAAACCTGCTCATTTATTTACTTGAATATTAAAGGCACATGCGGCCTTAATTGTCGAAAATATTCATATTTGTTCCAAACACCGTAAACAGAAAAAACAGTAAAACGCATACAGTTCCGTTCATATATACCATGACCATCGCGTAAACAGCATGTTATCATAAAGACCTACTATATTTTACCTAAGCAAGAGCCTGATTGTGTTACAGAAGACAATACAATGCTACTGGCTAATCACACACAAATGGCATAAACGCTCTTTATTAGTTCCATATCAGGTTTTCACCAACAAAGAACGCTCTTTATGTTTACCATCATAATATAAACAAACACAAGAAACGTAACTTTTTACGCCTTTGTTTACATAACAATGGTCAAACATATGACCATAACATACTGTTTATGCGATATTTCTTATTTGTATACGGACAAAGTCTATCTATATGTTGATGTTCTTTCTGTTTGTGACGGTTTTTGACGGGTGGAGATATTTTCACAGGATACCCACCGCCAAGGCCAACCGTGTCTTTAAGATATTTAAAGTGTGAGCTTATTCGCGTATGGGAAGTTGACAATAAGTGATAGCAGTGAATATGAATTCAATTAATCTGTATTTTAAGGTACGTGAGGCCTTAATTGTCGAAAATATTCATATTTGTTTCAAACACCGTAAACAGAAAAACACTAAAACGCATACAGTTTCGTTCATATATACCATGACCATCGCGTAAACAGCATGTTATCATAAATACCTACTATATTCTACCTAAGCAAGAGCCTGATTGGGTTACAGAGGACAGCACAATGCTACTGGCTAATCACACACAAATGGCATACACGCTCTTTATTAGTTCCATATCAGGAATTCACAAACAAAGAACGCTCTTTATGTTTACCATCATAATATAAACAAACACCAGAAAAGTAACTTGTTATGCTTTTGTTTACATAAAAATGGTTAAATATATGAAAATAACATACTGTTTATGCGATATTTATTATTCATATACGGACATGCAAAGTCTGTTTACATTTTGATGTTCTTTCTGTTTGTGGTGGTTTTTGACGGGTGGAAATATTTTCACAGGATACCCAACCCCAAGGCCAACCGTACCTTTAATAATTTTCATAGCTAATTGTATTGTGCGATACTTATTTGTAGGTGTCTGTAATCTTTATGTCAGAAAAATGTTTGATGTTCTGAGGGTGAGCGAATGATGTGAGTTGAATGATGTGTGTTGATTGAGCTGAATGTAATGTAATGTCTCATTCCTGCCATAATAAATTGTGTACTCAACATTGCGCCTTAATGTCTCTCCTAAACATAACACTACATGTATATTATACCTTAGCATTATCTCAGGAGTTTCCCTAAATTCGGAATTAGTCTCAGACACGTCTTATATTAGGGAGCAAGGGGAGTAATTGGGATATTATAAGCATAATACTTAATTATTCCCCGCCCAGCGACTGTCCTGCTTTTCCGGATTCCGGTATTGAATTGATCCGGAAATTACTACTATTTCACAAACCGGATCAGCCTTAGTGTGGTCGTTGAGGCGCCGAGTTTGATCCAGCGATCTGACATCTTCAACGAGACGTGATGCGAAACCCAGATCAATTCACTGCAGCGAATGCCAGCGATAACAGGTTTATTATATGACATGCGTTTTTATTTAAAAAGCACAATTAATTATGCAATGAAACCACATGTAGGCCACTAGTAACAACTAAATAAAGAAGGAACTATTTTTGTATGATAAATCGTCCGGCGCAGTATGCGAGATAGAGAAGGGTGGTACAGTATGACATATAGCCACAATCCAATGTCAACCACAAATCGCTCAATATACACCAAACACAAAAATTGCTAGACACCCCTCCCTCATTCAGATTGCCACATCCATGCACCATATGCGCCAAATTCACTAATATACAAATTTAGCTTAACCTTACAGTCAAATGTTTGATACATACATAGCCTTGAAATCTATATTTACATCTTCCTTAAATATCACAATAGATGTAGATATGCACATATTTATGCTCGTTCTAATTGGTAATCCATAAACATACGCTGAAAGATGTTATTCGACATAATGCAAATTCAAATTGTTTTCTCACCATGTACAAACGTTTCTGTTATCGCCTTCTTGTCATCTTATAACAATGTATTGTAAATTTTGTACGGGAGAGGGACTACCTAAGTTGAAATAACTTGTGCCCCGATCCCTTTTGTATATTTATATACGAATAAAATATGTTTTAAGTAATATGATATAGGATCAAACCATAGCTGATCCGATGGTCGGAAAATTATCGCTTTACTATAGCGGTATTGGGGAAACAAAGAAGATATTCATATAATACAAGTTGATTTGGTATCATTCGGCGCGGAGAAGCATCAGGAACAACATATCCACAATAAGCTTTGATGAAACTATATTATCCAAGATAGCGTCCAAAATGGATGTCAATTAATTCAATTACTGGTAATTACTCTCAGAGCTGCGTTTATATTAGGGAGCAAGGTGGTAATTAACAGGGAATTTCGCACTGTCAAATTTAATTACAATAGTTTAATATAACTATAATGGATAAAGACAGGATGTGCCTGACCGTATAATGACTCTATCGCTTCTACGATATCTATAGATCATGCCATGAATCTCTACTCTGGCTAACGCCCGTAGAGATCATATTCCACCAGTACAACACCTGGGAACTTTTTGAAGTTTTGACAGGGAACCTTATAAAGTCGAAAAAATAACGCTGGGAATATATTTCTTAGTTATTATGCAGTGGCGTAGGAGCGGGTACGGCCGGACGGTTTTGACCGTACCAATATTCGCACCAGTGAAGTTTTTTGTTGTTACACACATGGGAATGGTGCGATTGGGGGATAGTCATAAAACACGGAATGTGGAACTTCTACGATGCCATGCTGCTCAATTGATAGTTCTTATCGAAGAAACGTCGTTGACTATATCATGTTATCCGTCTGTATTGATGCACGTTTCATTCTTTTCTCCCAGCATGTGTAATGTAACATTGGTTACGCCAAAATGCACCAGAAAGCGCCATTTCAATGTTGAATATTTAAAAATTTCCCAATTTTGGAAGGGGGGACACGCCCCTTCCATACCATCCCCCCTTCTCGGCGCTCCACGCGCATCGGAGCCGCGCAAGCGCGGCTATGGAATGATACCTATGGGCCGTAAGAATAATTATAACCTTCCTACGCCACTGTTATGTGTTCCTTGATAGTGTACTTCAATTGTGGTGAAGGTCCCAACTCGAACTTGAACGATTTAAATACATTTCTGAGCGATTTTGCTTTGCGTCGCTTACAGTTATGGGATTTCTCCTGGCTAATTAATTCATTGTTTATTGCGATATCGGCTCACAAATAACACGGAAAAGCATGCAATTTTGAATTGGGACATTCACCGACAGTGAAATACAATATTAAAAACAGATAATAACTAAGAAATATATTCCCCGCGTTATTTTTTCGACTTTATAAGGTTCCCTGTCAAAACGTCAAAAAGTTCCAAGGTTTTGTACTAGTTAGTGGAATACGATCTCTACGGGCGTTAGCAAGAGTAGAGATTCACGGCATGATCTACGGTATCTACAACAATTGACCAGGATGAAAGCCATCCCAATAGTTTCCGTATATTGAGCCTTTGTTCAGGGCCAGATTCCTACGTCACAAATCAAGTCTAACCAAAGCGGTTTGGAGTTTAAGTTTTGTTTTAACATATCTGAACGTTTATCTGGCGGGATTAACTAGTAAATAGGCTGTGAAAATTCAGAATGCATATTTAAAAAACGGTAATCGTTAATAACTAATGTACTTTACTGTTCTATAGGATCTGAGATCATTTCCATTTTGCTTAGATGATTACAAACTGTGCATATAAAGAAGACATACAACCCGTTGGAACATCATTATGTGGACACGATGTTGCCTCCGTGGGTTCCATTAATTCATGACAAATCGCGGCACCATGCAGCTTTTGATGGAACACGCCATGCAGATTGAATTTTGGCACACAATATCGACATGTATTCAAGTCATGGATGTCAGGTGGTGTATTGACTTCACAAATTACATATCGATCACCCTGTGAGTTTCGAATGGAAACTTGGCCAGCTCGGGTTTTTATTTCGAAACAATATGTAATAGAGACGATAGGCACAATATATATCATATATTTCCTCTCTATCTGAATACATTTATAATGATAACATTACTCCTGTGCCGACAGATTTGTCGTTGAGTTACAACGGTCCAAATATTAAAGGGACTCAAGGCCTTCTAAGTGGGTTCATGCGAAATAGAATATGAAGCTATTATACAATGTTGTGTACAGTATGTGGTCCAGGTTGTGTTGAAAAGTCATATTCGACGAGACACACAGTGTCGAGTCCAATATGACTTTTCACCACAGCCTGGACGAGTTCAACAAAAACTCATACTGTACACAACATGGTATGATGACATTTTTATTATCCATCTGTATGTTTATCAAAATTTTGGGAATAAAACTTTAGTGTTTACTCTTGGTATTTGTCGGCTCTTAATTCTCTATAAAAGCCTTATTTGATCATCAGAAAGCATGATTTGGAACATTAACACGGAAATGAAAAAAACTCAATGCGGAAGTGAAACGTCTGCTAAATCCACCAGTGTTGCACGCGCATCACAATTTCACCGATTCATTTCGCAATAGTTAATTCGAGACAGAGTCCCGATAAAAAAAAGTCATATTGCACACTTGAGAGTCCAATATGACATTCGGGAGCTTTTTATATTATATATGTATAATTATCGGCAACATGTGCATGTAACATAGATCTATTTTGTTCTTATTTTCATTATTATTAAAGCCACATGGCGGTTTGCGCTCCAAAATACATATTATTCGCGTTTGAATTTTTTTTCCAGTATCGAAATAGGTTGATAAATATCTGAACTACCTTTCTGCGAGCCAAAAAAGACTCATTGAAGTAATGAAAAATACAATATTGAATACGGTGTTTGGGACCCAAACACAAAACAGCCATTTGCACGATATGGCACAGAAAACAACGTTCCGTTGTAGTCTATTCCTGATATGGTAGCAATAAAGAGCGTTTGTCTGACTTCTGGTGAAAACGGCTGAAAAATGGCTGTGACAACCGCAAGTGTTTTTCAGAGCATATGAAGTCGGTATATCAATAGTTCATTTATTTAGGTTCGAATGAGCCATGTCCTTTTAACTCATGTTGTTTCCATTTTATGTGAAGCTCACAGTGGCATTACCGGTCAAAATCCAATTAGATACAACGTACTGAACAATAAATAAATTCTGAAAATTATATATAATGTGCCTTTACACGATTAAGCTTGCTTAATTCAGCAAGCTGCATCGTGTAATACCATGCCATTTCATACAGCTCAGCACTTTGTATTACCCATTGAGCAAGCTGTATGGAAAGAAACCCGGCCGTTTTTGCATTCAGCAAGGATCCCCCATTAAAGGTACGGTTGGCCTTGGCGGTGGGTATCCTGTGAAAATATTTCCACCCGTCAAAAACCGCCACAAACAGGAGGAACAACAAAATGTAGGCAGACTTTTGTCCGTATACAAATAAGAAATATCACATAAACAGTATGTTATTGTCATATATTTGACCATTGTTATGTAAACAAAAGCATAAAAAAGTTACTTTTCTGGTGTTTGTTTATATTATGATGGTAAACATAAAGAGCGTTCTTTGTTGGTGAATTCCTGATATGGAACTAATAAAGAGCGTTTATGCCATTTGTGTGTGATTAGCCAGCAGCATTGTGCTGTCTTTTGTAACACAATCAGGCTCTTGCTTAGGTAAAATATAGTAAATCTTTATGATAACATGCTGTTTACGCGATGGTCATGGTATATATGAACGAAACTGTCTGCGTTTTAATGTTTTTCTGTTTACGGTGATTGGAACAAATATGAATATTTTCGACAACTAAGGCCTCACGTGCCTTTAATGTCAAGTAGCAGTTAAATAACAGAATTCCTCCTGATATCTGATAAAAGACACATATGTAGTTCACAATATTGGAGTCTAGTTAGTAAATATAACCACAGACCAGTTAATTATGATGGACATATATATGCAGTCTGTGAAAGATTTCCTGATAAAACAGTGCTTTTAAAAGCTTGCTGGATGGTGTAATGTGAACATCCAGCATAACCCCCTGTGGTTACCATTTGGAGCTGAATTAAGCAAGCTTAATCGTGTAATGGCACCTTTAGAGTAAAACTTAGAAAATACGCGATCAACGATGTTTGCTGATAAATCACTAACATTTTGTTTACATACATGTAACAATGGTTTCTAACGCAAAATAAATCGTATATATTTCGCCATGCTATTATTGCTGGTGATGTTTTCATATACTTTTATAATTATTGTGAATTTACCAACTGCGAGTGCCTTGGATCCCTTCAAAGTTCCCCTTCGAAATTATGTTAACATTCGAGTTGACGACCAACAACTGGTTCCAGTCCCGGGCCGATAAAGAACGGAATGGTCGTAAACATGCTATAACAGCAGATTTATGACTTGTTGAATCCTATTTAAGTGCATGTAAACGATCATAATCAAATGGCATAGGGTAGAAAAGTGGTTGTAGTAACGAACGAAAACGCACAACCTTGCGCGAAAAATCTATAATATTAAGATTGTTTGATTGTTGTTCAACATCGTCCCAGCCGGTAGGCCCATACATGTAATACGACTTAGAACAGAAATGGATAGAAAGAAAATGGCGTAGCTATGTACAAAGCAATGGAGCTATGCATAAATACAGCATTTGAAATAAAATAAAAAAGGAAACCCTTCCACTTTGAGTCAGGCAGATTGATTCACGGATCAACCAGTTTGCAAATATTTAACCATCTAAACACATTCAAGTGTCCTAAAATACACAGAATAATCTTCAGTAACTGATGTAATTCAATTTAACAAGGATTCACGTTGAAATAGTCAAGGTGGAGTCTAATGTCTGATTTGGCAAAATACATGTACTTATAATATTTAATGTATTTGGTGTGAACCTGTATAAAACCACGTTGAAAGTTGGCTGAGTGACCAGGGAGGTATCTAGTCCAACTAGAGGCTTCAACGCAGAGTAGTAGCTTGATTTGAAGCTATTATAATATAGCTCTATTCGCCAGCTTCCTGAATTTTAGCGAAAACCCGGTGCCAATGCATTCTCTTATATATGCGAGTCGACCATAGGAATTACATAGTTACTTATATATGCGAGGACTCGACCATAGGTCGCCTCGCATATCTAAGAGAATTTATTGGCCTAACAATTTTTTTATAATTGTTAAAGAATGTAAGAAAAAAATGATAAAATTATTAAAGAGTATAAGAAAAAATTAAAAATGTCTGACGAGTGACCAGAAAGTTCTGTACGATATGCCTTTTTGGACTCGTCCGACTTTCAGTGTGGTGTTACTGTTATACAGGTTTACACCAAATTCATTAAATATTATATGTACACGAATGAAGGGTGGCGTTAGTGGTTACACTGGTGTAAATAAGGTTCCGAGTGACATCTAGCGGATGCGGGAGGAATATATAGGAGAGAATAAAATAGACACTGGGCCCTGATTGGTCAATAGCCTTGTGTGCTTTTCACATAAAAAAATCATCACACCTCTTCCCTATGATTTCTCATAGGTAAAATAACCATTGGCACAGGAATTAACCCTTTGTAGTGAAGTTTGAATTTTTTTGGTGTGGTCTAAAATATGACTGTATTTTTTTATGCGGTTCTGACACTAGTTACGAAAACATAAGATTTAAAGGCGAATTCCCTGCTAGACAGACATGATTCTTTTGTGTAAAAAGTTTCCCAAAATGTCAATTTTTCAGATTTAAAGAAAATTTTGGACCCAACATTTATATTGCCAACACTATACGCTAAAACGTTAGCACTGAGGCCTATGGAAAACATTTACACCAGTGTAACCTAGTCTGGATTGTGCGTTATTAACTACCATAGGTCGCCTCGCTGATATAAGAGAATGCATTTGCCTAACAATTGTTTATCATTTTTATCTATATTTCTTACATTCTTTAACAATTTTTATCATTTTTTTCTTACATTCTTTTACAATTTGTATCATTTTTTAAATAATTTGTTCTTACATTCTATAACAATTTTTATCATTTTTTCTTATACTCTTTAACAATTTATCATTTTTTTCTTACATTCTTTAACAATTATAAAAAATTGTTAGGCCAATACATTCTCTTATATATGAGAGGCGACCTATGGTCGACTCGCATATATAAGAGAATGCATTGGCACAGGGTTTTCGCTAAAATTCAGGAAGCTCGCGAACAGATGCATGGACTGTGCTGTGTGTCAAACGTTTTCTTCAAGCGTCATGTTCAAGTTATGAGTTTCAAATATCAACCACTATTACTGGGATTCACATATAGTATAGTAGTTTTCCGGCGATTATTTTGGAGCAACTGCCCCAACTGGAGCAGATGTGTCTAACACTTCCATATACTGCGATACAGGTTGAATAAAGATCTATCATTTGTTATGCCATTCATACATTGACTACGTTGGAGAGACTATTCATCTAAAGGCTGGTATCATGCACGACATGGAACAGAAAAGAGCGTTCCGTGGTAGTCTGTTCCTGATATGGTAGCAACAAAGATCGTTTGTCTGACTTCTGGCGAAAAGTCGAAAACGGCTGAAAAATGGCTGTGACTTTGGCAAGTGCTTTTCAGAGCATATGAAGTCGATATTTAGTGACCTATCGTATGCATCGCTCCATATATCGTAGAAAAAAATTGGAGGATCGAATGAGCCATGTCCGTTTAAGTTTATACCATTGCCAGGATGCCTTACTCTGCTAGCGGAGTCAATAGACTTACGACCAGATCCAGTGCTGGGATTTTCCGTCAGTTGTAATCGACTTTGTCATACACAATTCATTACAAAGCATGTTATCTTACTTGGACTACTCCAAACAGGACCTTGGCGATTCATTACTGAGTGTGTACCGAGATAGTTTGAACTCATCCTTGTTTCTTGGCAATTCTCCTGTTCTTATATCTTGGCGTGTTTTTAGGTAGATTCCGCTTAGAATCAATAATGAGTCGATAATGTGCTGAAACTGATAGAATTTTAGTCATATTATCGACTCATAATGAGGCGATTCTAAGCAGGTTGTGTGCGGAAAATTACACAAATAAGCCAACTCACGAATTTTCAGGTGTACGCTCTTTAAAGGTGAAGGAAACCCTCAACAAATCAGGACGTTGATATATTTATTATATCAACCATGGTGCGATAAAACAACTCTCATTTCTTATTTACGCACAAACAACGATATCACATCGCGTAATACAAAACTCCTGCTAAAATTACGGCGCGTCCATATTTATAAGATCATGACGTCACGGACTCACTTCGCGTTGCTCATCCAGTAGGCCTACAAATATTTATAAAGACTATCGCACTAGAATCATTTCGGCGTGTTTGTTTGTTATTCTGAACAAAATCGAAGCAATCGCAACCTATTGACGTAAATACTCTTGGCTTATAATGCATGTATGTATTACACGTATAAGCCAAGATTATTTACGTTATAATTTTGTATAATTAATTTACGGCCAGTTAATTGTCACAGCATAACATTTGAATGTGACAATCTCGGTCAAACTCACATGAGTTCTATATGTGCAAATATGGCAACCATACAGTCTTTCGCGAATTAAACTATAATTTATTCACAACAGATAATAATTTATTGTGCACAGCAAACATTCAATCTGCTGTTTTATTTATTTTCATATCTAAAAACAGAACATCGAACGCGATAGAGTTTAGCGTTAAACTACCAAGTGAGGCCGTGACATCACGAACTCTAAAGGGAGATAATATTTCTTCTAAAATGGCGGCGTCAAATTATCGGCGTAACTGCTGGTTACAATACACCAAATGATTCGCATAGGCCTCAGTGTTAACAAATCCCGCTGGGCCTGTATTCGCAGGAAAGCTTTGACCCTGAACGAGTATCAAACATTGAAGAACGTCCTTTTAGACACACGAAAATGTGCCCAAAAGTACTTGTAAACGTGCTGCGTCACACTGCAGTTTTGACAAACGTCACACTACCCTTAAAATGGAGAAAAAAATGACATTGAAAAAAAACACCAACGCTCCGATAAATTATTTGCCAATTTTACAGCCGTAACCGTTCACCATGTGGCTATATTTTATGTTTCTCGTCGGGAAACACGTTTGTGCATTTTTTCGTGCACTTTTAATCCATGTGTCATTGACCATTCAGCTGCCAGAATTTTTTTTATGCTGATCCTAGGGGAAATCACTCTACTAATTTGTATTTGGTGTATTATAACCTGCTTGCGCGGGTTAGTTTGAGACGCCATATCTCCGCTCTTGTGTGGTGATTTGCGCTGAAACTTTACATACGAACAGAAAACATTCCTTAATGGATACGCCTCTTCGTTATGCGATTGTTTCCTTTCACGTTAATGTGTTTTCGCTTTGGCCCACGCCATTAAACGACATAACGGCTATGAGTCCATTATCTGCTTATTTCAGAATCCCCCGCCGAAATGTGCAGTTGGGGAAGTGCATTCTCAATAATGTTTGCGTTCTCAGTATGTGCTAAACAAGAGGTGGGATTTTGTCAAAAAGCCTGGCTTGCCAACTCATTTTAGGTACTGGTCATGGGAATGAATATACCAATAAACAAAGTCCAATAACTCTGCTGAAAATATCCGGCCGGACCTGGTTTGCGAACTCGTTCTATATATATACTGGTCATGTGAACGTATATACCAAAAATCTTTGAAATCCGTTGACATTTGTGGAAATGAGCCCTGTGACATCGTCCATTTGCACACAAAAAAAATAAACAAAGTCCATTAACTCTGCTGAAAATATCCGGCCGGACCTGGTTTGCGAACTCGTTCTAGATACTGGTCATGTGAACTCATATACCAAAAATCTTTGAAATCCGTTGACATTTGTGGAAATGAGCCCTGTGATGTCAATTTGCACACAAAAAATAAACATAGTCCAATAAGTCCGCTTAAAATATCCGACCGGACCTGGTTTGCGAACTCGTTCTAAGTAATGGTCATGTAAACTCATATACCAAATATCTTTTAAATCCGTTGAGATTTGTGGAAATGAGCCCTGTGACGTCGTCTATTTGCTATTTGGTAAATTCGACAAAAATAATAAACAAAGTCCAATAACTCCGGTAAAAATATCTGGCCGGACCTGGCTTGCGAACTCATTCTAGGTAATGGTCAGGTGAACTCATGTACCACAAATCTTTGAAATCCGTTGACATTTGTTCAAGTTATGACTCTTACAAATTCTGGACAGGCGGACGGACATACATACGGACAGACGGAGGGACGGAACCCATTCCTATACCCCCCGCAAATTTTCATTTTGGGGGGGGGGGGTAAATAATCACATTATGTATATCTATTTCACATTATAGGTGGATTATGTGCGTATTTGCGCGAGGATATGTTGAGTATTTCGGCTAGATCTTATAGGGTCATTATTCGGCTACGAACAAGAAGCGGACTATGGAGCATGAGTGGAACCGACTAAATAACATAGCCTAAATAACCGACCAAATAACATAGAATAAAATAACCAACTAAATAACATAGCCTAAATAACCGACCAAATAACATAGAATAAAATAACCAACTAAATAACATAGCCTAAATAACCGACCAAATAACATAGAATAAAATAACCAACTAAATAACATAGCCTAAATAACCGACCAAATAACATAGAATAAAATAACCAACTAAATAACATAGCCTAAATAACCGACCAGATAACATAGAATAAATAACCGACTAAATAACATAGCCTAAATAACCGACCAAATAACATAGAATAAATAACCAACTAAATAACATAGCCTAAACAACCGACTAAATAACATAGAATAAATAACCGACTAAATAACATAGCCTAAATAACCGACCAAATAATCGACTAAATAACATAGACTAAATAACCGACTAAATAACATAACAGTATGGTAAGTAGAACCGACTAAATAACATAGTCTAAATAACCGACTAAATAACATAGACTGAATAACGGACTAAATAATATAGACTAAATAACCGATTAAATAACATAGCAGTATGGTAAGTGGAACAGACTAAATAACAATAAAATATGGTAAGCTCAAACTGTAAAATAAGGCCACAATTTAGATGCCATCGTGATATATTTAACGATATTCTGAAAACGCCACACAAGCCTAAATTGTTTACAAAAGATACATATGATAACATTTGCCTTTATAAGAAATGTGGGTGTTATATCCGACTAGTTTCATCATTAAGAACACGTACACGTGTAAAGATGGGCATCATTCGGTTACATAACTGATTAACTGGTCCTGCTCCAATGACAAAATGTTTGTGATCTCTAATGATTCAGCACGATTGTGATGGAGAAATGACACAATCCTTTTATAACCCACCAAACGAAGTTAGTCGCGTGGTATACTAATGTATTACCCCTGTCCGCATATCTGCGTATCTGTATCTCGGTCTTCCTGGCCGGATTCGTCATATCCGGTTTAAACCTCCGAATTTAAACCTGGTTTAAACCTTCATTGGCGGTCCAGCCAATCCGGGTCTAAGGGGGCGTTTTTGTCGTTCAGTTGCAGCTCATTGACAATTCGATTCGGTGATATGAGCATTCAGTCAAACTTCCCTCTTACCTAACGGACCAAAATACAGGCCGATATAATGGTTATTGACACGTCATAAATTATCGCGAACGCTCAATGTATTTATTCATTGAGAAACAAATATCGCTCATGGACCATTAATCCGATATCAATCTGGGTTAAAATCAATCTGACAAAGGGCATGTCTCTCAACACAAGTTTCACTTTGTGATAGATTTTCTGCAAGATGCTTTACCCGCAAAGACAAAAACTTTGGTGTATTTACATATATATCTGTATATATTTAAGGGTATAAAGCTGTCTATCTGTAAGTCCGTTTGTCTGTTTGCAACTGTTCTCCAATACCCCAGGACCATTTTCAATCAAATTAGGTGTGGTGACTATGAAGTCGTGCCCACGAGAGTATGAAGTCGTGGCCACGAGAAGAAAATCGTAGCCACATTCTCGTCGCCACGACTTTATTCTCGTGTCCGCGACTTCATATCCTCGTGGCCACGACTTCATATTCTCGTGGCCACGACTTTGTTCTCGTGGCCATACGAAGAAAAAATTCGGATGTCACCTCCGGGGCTTCACAGATACGTAGCATCTACATCGTTGCTAACTCAGCGGGATTCACCAAACACCATTGTATTACATCATGGACAGTTAAACACCATTGTATTACATCATGGACAGTTAAACACCATTGTATTACATCATGGACAGTTAAACACCATTGTATTACATCATGGACAGTTAAACACCATTGTATTACATCATGGACAGTTAAACACCATTGCATTACATCATGGACAGTTAAACACCATTGTATTACATCATGGACAGTTAAACACCATTGTATTACATCATGGACAGTTAAACACCATTGTATTACATCATGGACAGTTAAACACCATTGTATTACATCATGGACAGTTAAACACCATTGTATTACATCATGGACAGTTAAACACCATTGTATTACATCATGGACAGTTAAACACCATTGTATTACATCATGGACAGTTAAACACCATTGTATTACATCATGGACAGTTAAACACCATTGTATTACATCATGGACAGTTAAACACCATTGTATTACATCATGGACAGTTAAACACCATTGTATTACATCATGGACAGTTAAACACCATTGTATTACATCATGGACAGTTAAACACCATTGTATTACATCATGGACAGTTAAACACCATTGTATTACATCATGGACAGTTAAACACCATTGTATTACATCATGGACAGTTAAACACCATTGTATTACATCATGCACAGTTAAACACCATTGTATTACATCATGGACAGTTAAACACCATTGTATTACATCATGGACAGTTAAACACCATTGTATTACATCATGCACAGTTAAACACCATTGTATTACATCATGGACAGTTAAACACCATTGTATTACATCATGGACAGTTAAACACCATTGTATTACATCATGGACAGTTAAACACCATTGTATTACATCATGGACAGTTAAACACCATTGTATTACATCATGGACAGTTAAACACCATTGTATTACATCATGGACAGTTAAACACCATTGTATTACATCATGGACAGTTAAACACCATTGTATTACATCATGGACAGTTAAACACCATTGTATTACATCATGGACAGTTAAACACCATTGTATTACATCATGGACAGTTAAACACCATTGTATTACATCATGGACAGTTAAACACCATTGTATTACATCATGGACAGTTAAACACCATTGTATTACATCATGGACAGTTAAACACCATTGTATTACATCATGGACAGTTAAACACCATTGTATTACATCATGGACAGTTAAACACCATTGTATTACCATCATGGACAGTTAAACACCATTGTATTACATCATGGACAGTTAAACACCATTGTATTACATCATGGACAGTTAAACACCATTGTATTACATCATGGACAGTTAAACACCATTGTATTACATCATGGACAGTTAAACACCATTGTATTACATCATGGACAGTTAAACACCATTGTATTACATCATGGACAGTTAAACACCATTGTATTACATCATGGACAGTTGACATTGCTTGAGCTGATTTGGTTGTTTGAGGTTTATTGTCGTTTCAGCTGCTATGTCACATTACGAAGTTGTCCGTTTTATGGCTGGGCGCAGGAACTAGTAGTTGTTAAATTTCACAGGGAAATCAATCGATTGGACGTAGAAACCACAGCCCCACGGAAACAGTTAACTGACAAAGGTGTCCGGACACGAATCAGGTTACATCGACAAATATCTGAACTACCTTTCTACGAACATTATTTAACCCAAAAAAGACGAATTGAAGTACGACATGGAAAAGAAAAGAGCGTTCCGTGGTAGGCTATTCCTGATATGTAGCAATAAAGAGCGTTTGTCTGACTTGGGGCGAAATGTTGAAAACGGCTGAAAAATGGCCGTGACTTCGGCAAGTGTTTTTCAGGGCATATGGAGCCGGTATATCAAAAGTTCGTTTATTTATCGACCTATCGTATCGGTCGTTCCAAATTACGTAGAAAAAAATTGGAGGTTCGAATGAGCCTTGTCCGTTTAATGAGTCATGAACCTAACACACTGAGCCACCGAGTATCTTTGACCAGGCTTGTGTACACCATAAACCATGTTAGTACACCGAGCTCGTTTCATGTTAGCCCATGTTAAAACCGACTGGTGTCTCTCGAAATCACTCCTATCACCGGATTCAGGAAATGTTCACAGATAGTTGGCGGCCAAGAACGCGTCAAACAGGTGCACGAAGTCTCATGCCCCTCGCCAGGTTCCAAAAATAAGTTTCGATTGAATAGAAATAAATATCAAGCGAAACCGAATCGCGTCAGCACATGCCATCAATTGCAATCGTTTGCCAGAATCGCGCTGTCAGATATACGGTAATACGTGGTATATTTATTTCTATAACACAGCCTCACAAAAAGATGTTTGTGTGTATGTCAGTTAACATACGGATAAGATTTTAAAGGATTCTATACTGACACTGTGATTTCTTGAAGTCGGAAAAGCGCTCTGGCACTTTGTTTTCACTCGTCATGTGCGCAATAGACACGATAGAGCAATACTATTCTTCCATCATAAAACTCTAACGAGGAATTACACTTTTGTCATACCCAGGAGACGTCGATATGAATGATTAAATGCCCTAGACATGTACGAGCTACCGTTACCATTTATTATGTCAGCTCTTGCGATTAGCCAAATAGCGTCGATAAATAGTGACGGATATGAACCCATATTAGGTCAGTGACCACATATGAAATCAATATTAGGCGCATATCCACCATCTTGTTTTTCAGAAAAACTCTGTCCCCTCGGGGATATGTTTTGTGTATTTTGGCGCCAAGAAAGGTGATATCTGTCGGAAATCATTTTCTACGAATTTAAAGACAATTTTTTTTCTGGGAGACATGTGGTGACTTTCATACATGAGCAAAATGTTGGATTCAATTGATTTCTTCATTATCTAATTTAAATATAGTATACTCATAGCAAATTACAAGATAGTGAAACTATATGTGTATATAATATGCACTAATTACATGGGACATGCATTCTAATAAATCAATATTCAAACCAAACAATATTTACAGAACCAATATGAACACAAATTAGATGTGCACTGTTCACTTTTCATATGAACTAACATGAAATATCACATGTGTATTATTATATTTCAGGCGAACGCCGGAGGTTGCATGATGGAGCAGTTCCTTCACAGAATTTCAAGTTTAGGAAACCGGAATCTCCATGCCAGACCGATAGGAAACGGCGAGCAAATAACAGAAATGAAGGTGGTAAAAAAACAAATGTTGAGTGTTTCGCTGATGCCGAGATGTTTCCATAATCGATGCACCATTTCTGGACTGTAGTACGCAAACTACCATGGATTCAGCTAGTGCTTCAGTGCAATGCGATATGCTGCTGAAATTTGGGATTTGAGCGATTTATGATGGAACATACGAGCATACATTATTACACAGGTTTCGATAATTATGAACATTTTTGTTTATTCTTCAATTTACTTGGACCAGCTGTGTTTGACTTAAATTATAAATGTCAGGTCATGTCGCCCATGGACCAGCTGATCACGACACTCATGAAACTTCGGCAAGACAAAGATGACATTGAACTTGGGATTTTGTTTTTAATAAGTAAGACTGTTGTCAGCAAAGTAGTTTTGACATGGATAAATTTTATGTTCTTTCAGCTGAAAGAAATAGACATATGCCCAAAGACATGAAGAGATAGATTTGTATATATGCCAGCTGATTTCAAGCGACTATTTCCTAAAACGCGAGTTATTCTAGAATACAGCAACTACCCCATAATGGTAATATGACATGTCGAAAATTATTGGGATTTATTTTGATAAATTATTGATTTCAGACACGCTGATTAAGAAAATATATCCTCAACAATGTATGTCACTTTAACTTTCATACTAGTCGCGGCCATATTGGATCCACCCAGCCCCATTCCGCGGTTTAAGATCTACAGGTCAAAATTCTGGAAGTGCATTCCATATATTGAGTTTTGAATATTTATGAATTCATATGTGGAATGCACCTCCAGAACTTTGACCTGTAGCACCTAAATCGCGTAATGGGGACTGGATGGATCCAATATGTCACCGACTCGGTGATCTGGCTTATTATGCAACAAGAGTTCTTACAATTTACTGGCAACATATTCCCTGTAGTGGTTTTCATAGAATATTTCAAGTTTTGGAAGAAGAGATCCTTTGCAATATGCTTCATCATATTTTATATGTTGTACAAACAAATCAACAAATGTCCACACAAAAAGTACACATTCTTCTCTCTGACTGATATGCAGCTGTCCTTGAACTTGTGCATATTATTTGTGGTTTTCCTTCAACACAATATCACCCTCCTCGTTCATAATAAGAAAGGGAAATTCACTGGAAGGGCTTATTTTGGAGTAACGCCCAGAATAAGGACACTTCACTTCAAGGAGGACTCCATCTTCTGTAATGCCATCTGGAGAAGCTCCTAAGTACGACAATGTTGGCAGAATATGGAGTCCACACTTTTACAGTCTTATGAAACATTTCTTCAAATTTTAGAATGGCTCTGTGTTCATATAATTTCCCATAAATGTATTGCTGGACTGCATAGAGGCTTAGTGCCATAGATGGATTCACATAGTTTTAACTTATCGCGTCGCATGGTCATGCTAACGATTTCACCAAATCGCGAAGCAGTGATCCGCAGTGCACGTTCACCGTGCCACATTTTTGACTTAGATTGCTTCCGTGTATGTTCCTCAATTTTGGATGCTTCATTTTCTGTTAACTTGTTACAGTTTTCAACGATGTACACCGTGGGTGGTAGGTCTAGATAATCGTGGTGAGGCGGTTTGCATATCAGCCTTGGGGTAAAGGTATCTCATTGTGATATCCTGGGATGGGTATGCACAATAGTTGATCACTAAGTTTTTGACATGATCATTATAGCCTGGATGGTTCCTGTATTTTGGTGGGCGTGGGTCATCCATACCCACCGACAATTTAACTTGAAGATCCTCGACTTTTACTGGGGATCCTGAAAGCAGAATAAATTACACAGTGCATCTAGCTATAATTTTACAATGTTATAGGCAAGGGATATGAGATTTATTTCAGGATCGAGTTTAAAATGTCTTGTCCATTTAGGACCTATAATACATTGGATCTGCAAACATAACTGGTACTGTCATTTACTATAAATTGTAGTCCCAAAGTGGTATCTATGTGAAAATTTTAACATGCAACAGACAATTTGCAAATAATGACTGGTAATTTGTGTGCTATTGACAAACCACACTAATGAGCTGACATAGGATATTATGTGTTAATGATGCAATTACCAATGACCTAATTGGATTGCACTTTGAACAATATAACTGTTTATCCAGCTTATCTAGCATTAAAGTCCATTAGTACAATCACACACAGTGATTATTACTCCCACACCTGTCCTTTTTAATTATACAGATAGCTCTAAATTTACCTTGATGTTTCGATTTTGGTTGATGAAATGTCTGCAGGTTCTCTGTGCGGTTTTGTCAACTCCAATTGTCCCAGTCTCTGTGAACTTAATCAGCATAATGCAGACAGCAGCAAGGTGTTTGCATGTTCCAATGTCGCCCTTGCCCGCCGGACATTCACAATGGCTATGTGTTATCTCACCAGTCTGCGTGCTGAGTACCAGGCGATAGGAGTAGGACAGCTGTAAATAAATAATAATAATTATTATTATTAATAGATAAAAAATTAGATACCTGATAATTATTCTCAAGTCTTCAGATTTAGAATAACATGTGGTGGAGTGGTGCATTAACATCTATAATTGTTTTTAACATTGAATGCTTTATTATAGTATGTACATGTATATTAAACTTAGTTATTTTAAAGGAAAAACTGTGTGAACTCAATTCTTACACAGATTAGTGAGCGTCTAGGCAATGTCAGATGCAACTTTCCATGCCAATGAAGTCAATTATCCCATATATGAAAAAAATAGATCATTGATTCACAAATAAATATGCATCCCTTCTTTTTCATTGCCGCTCGCACCATTCCAGTGAAGAAAACACACTTCTCTATTGAATTCAAGCTACATGCTTCTACCAGATTTGTCTCAAATAGTAGCCTTCCTTTCGTAAGCGCCTTCAAATATCCAATATACTGGTTGTCCATCACCATACGGTACTGGAAGTAGCCATCAACCAATTGTTCTGTTAGCTTTGGCAAATGTGACTGATGGTGTTGAGTCAGTTGATGGAAGCCAGAACTTGGCCAATCGGCAATCACTTCATCTGGTATAATTATTGGTATACCAGAGAAATTATTATTTCTCTCATATGCCTCCAACCTACAAGATAAATTAAAATGTTTGCTTAACCCTTTCAGTGCCCTAATTTATGGTCTGTAAAATCGGCCCTTTTTTTTGGTTGAATTTTTTTGGGTATGCTTAAGCATGCTATAACGAATTTAAAAACTAAAAACTGGATAAAACCTTAGGGGCATGTTATAACACAAAACTTTCACCAAGTATTCATAGTAATAATTTTGATGTCCATGAAAAACGTAAGATTCCCTGGCACTAAACCTACAAAATAAGTCTGGCACCGAAAGAGAGTAGAATATAAGAAAAGATTATTAAAATTGTAAAAAATAATAACAAATGATGAAAAATTGTTAGGCCAATGCATTCTCTTATAAATGCGAGGCTACCTATGGTCGACTCGCATATATAAGAGAATGCATTGGCACAGGGTAGGTTGATACAAAAATCGGACTTGGCACTGAAAGGGTTAAGATCATAAATTGAGGTGGAAATATTGGGCTCCAAAGTTAACCAGGTTAAGCACATCTCACAATATGAATGTGATACAAAAAAAGTTACTGACTGAAATACTTTTCAGTTTTGTCAAGTAATAGCCCTCATTAAGCATAAATTTTGAAATATTAGTATTCTGGAGGTGATCATTTTTATCGCAAAATATGAATATGGTTGTTATAAAACATGAAATTGTAGTAATCTATGTAACTTTATCACAATTATTCCCAACAATTTCGTGAAACTGAGTAACTTTTTCACACAAACCCGATGGGAGTGAACAATTCAGGCTAAATAAATAGAGCAGAATAGTAACACAAATGGTGAAATTCTCATAAAAGAAATGAAATATTATTTCTGTTAAATGGTATATTATATGCCATATAACAACAATTGAATGGAAATATACGCTTGAGTTATTCCTCGGGAACTTGTAAAGTATAACACGATTGCGATGTCAGAAATCGACCACGATGGATAGTACACGAAAATCGAAAACTTACCTCTCTATTAAGTCATGTTTTCGACCAGTCAGGACAGCTCCACGCTTCGCAAGTTCTATCTTTAGTTTCTTTATGGTATAGTTATTATAACCACTTGAAGACATATCTCAATAAGTTTGTTGCGTCAGTATAAAGAATGATCCGATGGGTACAAGTCGACTGAGGTAAACAAACGCCGATAGCGAAAGCGAAAGTAATGCTATAACCAATCAGATAATAGCGCCGCCTGGTGAGGCCTCGCGCGGTGCCTCCAATTGTTGGATTGCTCCGTTTCAAAACCCGCGCCAAGTTGTGGCCCTTGAGCAAGGTCGCTCGTACTGTGTCGGCTTCACGTCACTCATTCGTTAAACGAGTACCAGTCAGCTTGTCATACTAATGAGTATCAGAGAATGTTCTGATCAAACTAGAGCAGAACATTCAATGGCTGCATCCAGTTCATTGGTCGGCTTGTACAAATGACTGCGGTAGTATTGTACCAAGCGTGTTAGAGCAAGTAATTGGTTAATCGCTGTATATAACTGGTCATTATTATTATTATTATTATTACTGAACCATTACATTATTGACACTGAGAGCTATCCCATTGAAATGTTATATAAAGAAGCTTGTCGACTTCATCATGTTCAGTTCATTCACGAAATGTCTTCATGTCGACTTCATCGAAACTCGACGAACAATGACATCACCATACATGTAGTACCGCACTACCATGACAGTATATCATGGCAGAGTACCATACCACTTCACCATGGTAGTACCATTGTGCTTTTTATATGGATGTGTCATGAATTTGTGCATTTCTGGGTATCATGCTATGCTTCCACTAATTTTTTGAGTTTCAGTAAAGTCTGCAACGCAGTTATGTGAATGATCCAGTGCTGACTATTGCTTGAACCAATGCGTCTTATTTGCGCCTAACGCATCCGTAAAACGCATGCGATAAACGCATTTATATGAAAGCAGCTTAATTAAGCTGTGTATGACGAATCGGATCTTTGTCTTACAACTTGGACAATCATGATTGTATATGAATCTCATTTTGACGACACTTACGTATTTACATGCCGGGAACACAAGTGGGAAACATGCCGAATCGAACATAGTCGCTTACGGCGATTAAATATATATATGTAGTTAATCGAACAGCACACATATATCGCAACCGAACATTTCGCGCTCCGCGGGTATAATGTTCTTGATCTTCTTGGTTACAGTGGGCCATGGGCATTTTATTTATAGATATGGGAATTTTAGGGACGGATTAAAAGTGGAACTGCGATCCAGAGGCCGAGTCCGGTAAAAGGTGTAGTTGGGAACTCTGGTGAGATGCATGAGAAATCTTCAGTGATAAGCCGTATATGGTTGTTGTAATAATTGGAAGGATTAGTTGTTTTAACGGAATTATGAGTTGGTCATTCGTGAAACCAATATATTTTATATTCTATAATTACAATCATGGGTATATAATATATGATCTTGAGCGCGTTACCATTTCTGACATTGGTTTTCTTGTAATGCTCTAACATATGTATTGCCACACAATATGGTGTATGGGAAGAATTACACAGGATACAGCATTAGATATTATGGTTGACCCTCATTTTAACCCTTCCATGACTGGAGCTTCCTGAGATTTTGCGGACACCCTGTGTCCAAATGACAATGCATTCTGTTATATATGCGAGTCTGCCTCGCATATATAAGAGAATAACATTGGCCTAACAATATTTACATTGACCTTGTAAGCCAGTGCGTTTTCTTACATATGGGATGCTCCCTATGGGAGACTCGCATATATAAGGTGTTGCACTGATACATTAGATATGACGCTGCACCACCGCAGCTCACGTAATGAATAAAAGGGTTAATTGGGGAAAAGTGCTCCTCTGAAGATTGTGAACTTATTATGACCCCATCGTCCACCGGAGCTTCCTTCACCACCAGCATATCCAACGTATAAGTCATGAGTTTGTTTACCCGCTAACAAACATTTATCACCCCGGATATAGATGGAGTCATTCCGAATATACCATCTGTGAGAATGAGCGCACTTTGGTTCGCTAATTGTTATAATTGCTGAAAGATGATTCTGGTCGCTTTAATGTTTCAGCCCATTCGTCTTCATTACGGCAGGAAGTTAACATATCTGAGGAAGTAAATCTTAATTTCGAACGTGATGTGCGATACGCACTTTATTATCGCATGCACCGGTACAGGGAACTAAATCAAGTTAGTCTCGGCCTTCAACGGAAATGTCACAGCACACGTGGTCCAACCCTTTATATTATATTTAATGGATTTCCCCACTGTTATAATAGTGCAACATATCCTCGTGCAAATACGCATAAAATCAACCTGTTATGTGAAATTGATACATAATGTGATTATTTGATTCGGAAATATGCAGTTAATTGACCCGTTATTTTGTTTTATGGCGCCAGCTACAGTGAAAACACATTTTAAAGAGCGTACACCTGAACAGTCGTAAGTTAGCTTATTTATGTCATTGTCAGCACTAAAATGAATATATTATGAAGTCATTATGAGTCGATAATGTGACTAAAACGCTCTAATTTTCAGAACATTATCGACTCAAAAAGAGGCGATTCTAAGTAGATTATCGACCTAAAACAAATGTTATTATAAGTAGATAGTGCGCGGTTTCATGAGAACGGGCTGAATGGTAATTATTTGAATGGTCTAACCCTCATTTGGAGGGGTGTTCAGGTAATAACAGCAGACGATGGATATAAAACAGATAACACAAGAGCAGAATGATTCATATTCATTGGTGGAGAATGTTCAGATAATAATAAACAAGACATGTAGGTAGTTTGTTGAACTTACATATATCTTCTGAACATTGAACAGTTCCCAATGGAAGTACTTACTAAATTACCATTTAGCATATAAAGGGTTAACTCACACAAAACGATCGATATTGCAAATGTTAAAGGTACTAAATCCGATCAGACGGCCCCATATCATCAAGATACAACGACTACATTTCTTCAAAATACGCTTTAGTTTTCAGAATCGATTAATTGCAACACGATAATACTAACCCAATGTCAACGATGGTATCAAAAACGTGTTATTTGTCAATACCTTGTTCAACGAAACTATGGCATATTATCACTTGAGTATCATGAAATTTGGCCGTATTACCACTTGATTTTAGAGTTATCCATCTTCATCCACAATTTTATTCGAGACCGTCCATTTGACGTTTATCTGGGCCACAAATAATTGACATCTCGATAAATAGCTAACTTCATAAATCGATATTTGATCACTCTGAGTTTTGATGGGTGGGTTTCTCGAATCGAATCAAATATTGTTTACCCCCAAAGCAAAAGAAAAAGTAATTTAGGAGCGTTAAATCGGATAATGAATCTTTAAATACGAGACCATAACTTCACTACCGTACACTGAGTCTCATCGTTATAGGTTATCTTCATATACCCTTATTCAATTCTGAAACCGAAATTCCCGAAAGGACTTCAAGTTCCAGGAGCGACAGTCATGTGTGTACTTGCACCAGTGTGTGTGAATTTAACAGAAAAAAGCCAATTTGTCGAATTGTTACCAAGAGTTGCAGCTTTGTGTATAATTTCTTGTTTTACAGGGCAATAATAAAAGGTTTCCGAGTGCCTACTTCATGTGATATTACAACATATCCTCGCACCAACACGCACATAATCGACATATTATATGAAATAGGTACATAATGTGACTATTTCATTCTGAAATAAGACGATAATGGATGCATACCCGTTATTTCGTTCTACGGCGCGGGCCACAGTGAAACACGCGTTAAAGAGCATACACATGGGGGGAAAGAGTTTGCGTCTTTGTGTCATTGTCGGCCCATAATCTGCAGAGAATCGCCTCATTATGAGTCGATAATGTGACTAAAACTCTCTCATTTTCAGCACACTGTGGGCGATTCTAAGCACATTATCTACCTAAAATATTCTGTTATAAGCAGATAATGTGCGGGTTTTGGAGAAAACAGACTGGATATTTCCGAGTGTCCACTTGATGTGATACGATTTTTGGCTCTTTCGCCATAATTCACTATTCCTAATATAGAAGCCTTTGTAACAAGGCAATATGTTACCACTAAGTCCAGCAAGGACATAATTGCAGCAGTCTAGACCGCTAAGTACTATAATGAACAAACACCTGTTCAGGTGCGGCTTCTGTAAGTATAGGTTATAACTCGATTGGGTCTCTGTACAGGAAATACAGACCAAGGCGCGCAGCCCCGTCGAAATATAGATTCATACAATGGAGAAGAGCGATCTTATTTGCCGAGGGATGTTAATCGGTTAATGAGTAAAGACATGAACCTTCGTTGTCTCCAGATGTGATGTGAGATGGATCTCTAAGATAATCTTTTATTCTGAAATAACACATTCAACTAATATAATATGCAAGCGAATATTTGAAGACCGCTGTATAAGATTTGGGCAAGTTTGGTCAGAGTATGTATTAAAGCGGTGTTATATCTTTAACCAGATGTTCTTTATTCGAAATGTTATCTAGTCCGAAGGTTCGCTATTACGAATGTTCACTATTTTGAATGTTCGATATTTCGAAGGTTCATATTCCGAAAGAACATGTACTGAGAGGGAACATCAATCTTGGTGAGACATCGAAAAGACCTGCAGGTAAACTTAGAAAGTAATCGAGATGCAGCCGATACCGGCGAACGAGCACCAAGACGGCGTAGAAGGAATCAGGGAGCTAAATGTGTTCTAGAGTCGGGGAGCGAGTACACCGTGGAATGCTAAATGTGAAGGTAACTGAAGAATGACCTTCACCTGATACATGCGACACGTTATTAAAGGATGACATCGCGTTTATTTGATTCGTACATCATATCTGAATAACTTAAACTGGCGAATGAATGGGGGAATGGATATTTGTGAGCGGGAAATTTATTTAACTAGCTGATGTAGTTCTGGGTTTTTCCAGATCAAATTTGGCTATGGGATAGCCCTGTCGTACACTTGAGGATTTATTTTAAAAAGTAAACACATGACCTATGATTTTTCTTGCATTTTCGTGATCAACTGGTGTCAATCTAGCTGGGTATACATCACTGGTACGGCCTGCAGGCTTCAATTCAGTGAATTTGGCTGAAACGTTAACACTGTCGCCTATAGACCATTTTACAGATAGCGAGAATGATGCATTGTGGGCCAGAAAGTATCCAAACAAAGCCACGTGCTTTACGGTCGCGTGCATTTACTATGGGGGATTTAGGGTGGGTCTATAAAACTAATTATAACTTTGGTATCTGTCATAGTTTACGCGAGCAATTTTAAACACATATCAGGGACATGTATCCCTTCTAGAATGTTCAAAAACATTGCCAGTTGCTTGTCGTATTTTAATTGATTTTATGCGATGAAATAATGCGAAAATTCAGAAAATTGCACTAATTTCTCAATATTTTGCGGTTTTAGTAAACGCCTGATAAAAGTCGTTCTATTGGGAATTTTTACACCAAATTTTCAGAGTATAGAGTAGACACAGTACTATCGGAATATCATAAAGGAGTTCTGTGCATTTGGTATTAATTAACCCTCAGACTGCTGAAGCTGCCGTCAATAAATTAGCTTTTTCGTGTTCGACGAAAATGAAACTTGTCTGTTAAAAGGTCCCATTTTCGTGTCGAATGGTGATAGAATCTCCATTTGTCAAGTTCATGGATAAATTACATTACACTTAATCGGCTTATGTCCGCGGCCATAAACCTGTGTTTTTATAACAATTTATTTGAGACAAACTGTTGCGCGCATACGCAACAGTCGGCACTTATCAGTTGAAGTTAATAATCGTGAAGCCTGTGTAACAAATGTTCAAATACAACGGGGAAAAAAATACGTAAAATAAATAGCGTGACCAATGAGCATTCACAAAACAATATACATCAGTTTTGAAAACGAGTGAAAACGATTATAAATGAAAACGCTCTTTATCGTGTACCGGCGCTTTTGCGCCAGAAGGTTTTTAATGGACGCAATCATTGGATTTTGTTCTAGGCTAAAACAAAAAAAACAATACAAAATGTGTTCAAACTTCCTCTTTTGAAAGTTGAAGTAAAACATCACGGGTGTTGTTACAGTCTATTGTGATTTTTTGGTGAGCACGCAGTGAACACAAGTCATACTTTGCCAAATTCATGCCGTATATCACACATGTTTAGTATACATGACACGTCGTCACTTTCGGTGAATTGTTGAAACACAAGTGAGAACATCTAACGGAAGTTTTGTGGGGTATATAAAATAGAAGCATGGCCAGTTGATGTACAGACAGCGAACTAATAACCTCCCTAAACGACCGTGGTGTTCCATCAACTAGACGAAAAAAGATGAGAAAGTGCAGCTAGCCGAGTTGGCACACAAACAGAAATTTCCAGTTATTCAGTCGGCAGATGATCAACAGAAAACGGTTAATACCCAAAAAGCGAAGTTGTTATGCCTGGAGTTTTTGTTGTCTCTTAATAAATGCTCAGATTCTACATACAACGAAGATGTGAAATTCAAGATTTTTCGCCAGATAAATCCAAAGAAATACTTTGTTGAAATCTCTTGCCATATTTTGCTGTATTTGTGCAAAACGTGCATCTCCATCTTAAAGGCACGTCAGGCCTTAGTTGTCGAAAATATTCATATTTGTTCCAATCACCGCAAACAGAAAAACATTAAAACGCATACAGTTTCGTTCATATATACCATGACCATCGCGTAAACAGCATGTTATCATAAAGATTTACTATATTTTACCTAAGCAAGAGCCTGATTGTGTTACAGAAGACAGCACAATGCTGCTGGCTAATCACACACAATTGGCACAAACGCTCTTTATTCGTTCCATATCAGGAATTCACCAACAAAGAACGCTCTTTATGTTTACCATCATAATATAAACAAACACCAGAAAAATAACTTTTTATCCTTTTGTTTACATAACAATGGTCAAACATATGACAATAACATACTGTTTATGCGATATTTCTTATTTGTATACGGACAAAGTATGTCTACATTTTGTTGTTCCTCCTGTTTGTGGCGGTTTTTAACGGGTGGAAATATTTTCACAGGATACCCACCGCCAAGGCCAACCGTACCTTTAACACATCGATGTAGATTGAAAACGACATATTTGCGGTCATGTAATGATAACATAAACGCTCTTTATTGGTTCCGTTTTATATGGTATAAAATGACCTTCCGAATTACTCGAAACTTTAAAGTTTTTTGTAGGAAATCAATAAACTTATAGTACATGTACGAATATTCATATCAAATTAAATAATACTCACGTTTCTGGGTTACGTCGGTCATTATTGCAACCGAAAACTGCACAGCGATTTGAAGGCATTTTCAATTTATGATTTTGTAAGGGTAGTAGATGGGCACGAAGCGAAGTGATTTTGTTGAATGAGAGTAGAAGGGTGCGAAGCGCCCGGGATGGTCGAAAAGATCGAGAGATATTCTCCTTCACCCCGGTGATTTTGTTCTCCAAACCAAGTCGCATATATGGGAATGGGGGGTATATGGATCAACCACACATTATCTAGTCTCGACAGATTTAAGAAGTCGGTCAAGTGTAGGCTGGAAGACCAATTCATTCAAGCGTGGAGAGGTACAATGTGTAATTCAAATAAGTATGCCTTTTACAGAATTATAAAACACGACTTCACCAAAGAGAAACGACACCGTCCAAATACTTCTGAAATTTCGTACCCGCAACCACCACTTACCAATCGAATCTGGTTCATGGATTAACTCAGATTATTCCGATAGACTATGTACTCTATGCGGTACAAATATAGGGGACGAATTCCACGTAATATTGCAATGCCCGTGTTTAAAAGACCTGCGAGTCAAATACATACACAAATATTATTATTGTCGACCAAATACCATCAAATTAAGTTAACTTTTTAACTGTAAACGACATAAAACCTTGAAAAACCTATCTCTTTTCAATAGACGGGTCCTGATTTTATTCAAAAACTCCTGAGGCATACTATATACGTAATACATTAAAATCCGACATTTGCACAACCATGGGCTGTTCTCAATCAACTGTATTATTATAATATGTGTAATTTTCAACGCGCACCACTTTTGTAATTTGCACAGAAATTATATGCACTATATTCCACCGAGCTCTATTGTGTCACATTTGACGATTTGAGTGAATAAATAATTGAATTGAATTGAATATATAGCAGGCAGTGGCGGCATTTTCAGACAACTTTTGAAGAAACCCTAGCATGGATTAGGTTCAACATGTCACAATAGACATGAAAGAGTATCACCTCGCCCTCTCACATGCTTCAGTTGTCAGTTAAAACATGAAGTTTTTCATAAAACAGTTTCATTTTCGTGAAACGCATGCGAAGCCAGATGTGCGAAGAGAGAATTTATTAACGGCAGCTTCGGCAGTCTGAGGGGTAATTAATCCCAAATGCACGGAACTCCTTTGCGATATTCCGATAGTACTGTGTTTACTCTATATTCTCTAAAAATTTGGTGTAAAAGTTCCCAATAGAACGACTTTTATCAGCGTTTACTAAAACCGCAAAATATTGAGAATATTAAAAACCTTCTTGCGCAAAAGCGCCGGTACACGATAAAGAGCGTTTTCATTTATAATCGTTTTCAAAACTGATGTATATTCTTTTGTGAATGCTCATTGGTCACGTTATTTATTTTACGTAGTTTTTTCTGTTGTATTTGAACATTTGTTACACAGGCTTCACGCGATTATTAACTTCAACTGATAAGCGCCGTCTGCTACGTATGCGCGCAACAGTTTGTCTCAAATAAATTGTTATAAAAACACAGGTTTATGGCCGCGGACATAAGCCGATTAAGAGTGATGTAATTTATCCATGAACTTGACAAATGGAGATTCTATCACCATTCGACACGAAAATGGGACCTTTAAACAGACAAGTTTCATTTTCGTCGAACACGAAAAAGTGAATTTATTGACGGCAGCTTCGGCAGTCGGAGGGTTAATTAATACCAAATGCACAGAACTCCTTGACGATATTCCGATAGTACTGTGTTTACTCCATATTCTCTGAAAATTTGGTGTAAAAAGTTCCAATAGAACGACTTTTATCAGGCGTTTACTAACACCGCAAAATATTGAGAATATTAAAAACCTTCTTGCGCAAAAGCGCCGGTACACGATAAAGAGCGTTTTCATTTATAATCGTTTTCAAAACTGATGTATATTGTTTTGTGAATGCTCATTGGTCACGTTATTTATTTTACGTAGTTTTTTTCTGTTGTATTTGAACATTTGTTACACAGGCTTCACGCGATTATTAACTTCAACTGATAAGCACCGTCTGCTACGTATGCGCGCAACAGTTTGTCTCAAATAAATTGTTATAAAAACACAGGTTTATGGCCGCGGACATAAGCCGATTAAGAGTGATGTAATTTATCCATGAACTTGACAAATGGAGATTCTATCACCATTCGACACGAAAATGGGACCTTTAAACAGACAAGTTTCATTTTCGTCGAACACGAAAAAGTGAATTTATTGACGGCAGCTTCGGCAGTCGGAGGGTTAATTAATACCAAATGCACAGAACTCCTTGACGATATTCCGATAGTACTGTGTTTACTCCATATTCTCTGAAAATTTGGTGTAAAAAGTTCCAATAGAACGACTTTTACCAGGCGTTTACTAACACCGCAAAATATTGAGAAATTAGTGCAATTTTCTGAATTTTCGCATTATTTCATCGCATAAAATCAATTAAAATACGACAAGCAACTGGAAATGTTTTTGAACATTCTAGAAGGGGTACATGTCCCTGATATGTGTTTAAAATTTCTTGCGTAAACTATGACAGATACCAAAGTTATAATTTGTTTTATAGACCCACCCTAAATCCCCCATAGTAAATGCACGCGGCCGTAAAGCACATGGCTTTGTTTGGATACTTTCTGGCCCACAATGCAACAGTCAAAATGGTTATCTGTAAAATGGTCTATGGGAAACCATTTAGTTCCGTGATTCCAGAAAAGTAATGGATATGCAGCCGATACCGGCGAACGAGCACCAAGACGGCGTAGAAAAGTGGAGGATCTTAGAGGGAACGATAGGTCAACTAGGTCAATGAGTCTATAATATACATAACAGCTAGTTATCACTCTCAAACAGTATTGGGCCTCAAGCACTAACTGCATTGCATAATATCGATGAATCAACGGGCAAGTTGTGAATTGGTGCCATTGTATTTGTTTTTAAAGTCGCCGTCGCGAAAATTCTCAATATATGTTCATGTATTCATATTTGTATTAAGTTAGGCGCACTTATTTAATAAAACAATCCCCCGATGTCTGAAAAAATACGAGTGTTTACGACTGTGGGTGGCTGTGTGATAGCCTGATGCCTCACTTCATTATCTATTTTGACGGATCGAGTAATTTGCGAGAAAGCGTGTGACGACATTTGGGACTCTCTCGGAATTCCGACAGTATATGTCGGACAATAACAATTTTGCGAGCTCTGATTCTTCCTCGTCTGATTCGTCAGCAGAAGACACTTTAGATTTGACAATGGGAGCGTACATGCACGAGCCGGAATTACCACAAAATCAGCATGGTGTGAGACCATAAAACGATCCAGACCTTGAATGGCGAAGAGATGAAAATCGCGTGCGAGAATGGTGAGTCACTGAGTGTAGACCTATTAAAAATCTCGCGGTCACTGGCAAATAATAATTCGAGCGGATATGTGTAATAATCATAACGCATACTCAATACATCGAAATATGAAATATAATTCAAGGAAAAGTTGTGTGTCTGCCGAAATGTTAGTCTAAAAATATACTAGTAGTATTTTTGTTACTAAAAATGTTAATTTTGTGATGTATTGAAATTCTGGACTCGACCACTGCCAGTCCATGGCTGCTCACGGATTGACACTGGATTCAGCTATTAGTATCATTACTATCACAATCAGTGACAGTGTTTGCACTGGCTAAAAAAAATAATTATAATTTGCCAAAAATGAGCCAACTCTTGATTTGTGACATTGTCCAAGAAAAAAAAAAGTGTCTTGAATATTCAACATGTTAATTGTTATCTCGACACATCTTGAGATCCTGACATGCGCATCTCAAGATCTGAACATATTACTAGTATCTCGCAATATTATTTTGAGATCTATTCATAATTTCTTGAGATCTTGCCATATGATCTCAAGAAAATATGTTAATATCTCAAGATTCTTTTCTCGAAATCTCGAGATAGTTGAGATAATATCTCGGTGGAGATATTTTCTATAACAGTATATGGTACATTGTATATCATTTTGAAGACAGATTCATTGTGGTCCAAGTGAGATGATTAATCATATTCATGGGTCACGTGACTGCCGGGGTTCTATACATGTACATTTAGTATCTCTTTTGATTGAAAATCTGTTATCGGCATAGAAGAGCAACAGGAGGTATCTCGGATTCTCGGTCCAAAACAGCATCAACCCACCTAATTTCCCAAGCTGTTGTGGACTGAGAAGACTTGATCTATACATGCCATTGTATGCTATTTCTGAATATATAGTCATGAAACGGAAAGAAATTAACTTTCCAAGAAAAAGTTGTTTGAGTCAGTATTTGGGGCGGGAGAAAGATACCCGGGCTTTATTGTCGCCCCACTCCCCAACCGAGCAGCTACTTATGACAAAAATGAACTTGTTATTTTATTGCTTATTTTGCTTCATACAGTCATGAAATGGCGAGAGATACTCAGGCCTCGGTATTTCCCCCTCCCACCCCAAACCCTGACTCAATGAAATTTTTCTCGATTAAATTTAATTTCTCGCCATTTCATGACTATATAAAACGCTATACATGTAAGTGATCAATCATAAGCTATAACTTTTTCTCATATGTAGCTGCTGGGTTTGGGGGGGGGGTGGTATATTCAGGCCTGTGTAATTTCTCCCGATCCCAAATCCTGACTCAATAACAATATTAATGGATATATAGGGCAATATAAGCGATTAAATAATTAGTTTATTTTTGTCATGTAGATGCTGGGTGTGGGGGATACTCAGACCTGGGTATCTAATTCCCCCCTCTCGTCCCAAACCCTGACTCAAACAACTTTTTCTTGTAACATGTTAATTTATCGCCCTTTAACCCTTTGAACCCTAGCTCACCACAACGATCGACACCCTGACCCTGGGCTCCCGTTGGTATTTTGACTCATAGTATGCAGTGTTTATGCGCACGGTGTTGTTTATGTTCAAGTGGTGCCACATGTCTGAAACTTTAGAGGTATGTTCCCCATGGACCACTGATTATTTTAAGATCTGGTCTCATTTCCACATGGTCACTCCCTGGCAACGGTTGCTAGGCAACTACCCGATATTGAAAGTAAAATACAATTATAGCTTAATCGTTGTAATTCAGCCCAAGGAAGTGGCGTTTTTGAGGCAGTCAATACCCTATTGTGAAATTTGAGATATATCTGACCAGAAGAGTGAAACAACTTGTATCTAAGGGTAGCAACGGTTGCTCAGCAAATACCCCAAATGCTAGAATGACATACTTGCCCTGTGTATTCAATTGTATTTTGCCCCAATTTAGACATTCCATGGCATGCACATGGTGATGGTTATGTTCAAATTGTGCCACAGGTCTGAAACTTTACAGTTATGTTCCAATGGACCACAGAGTAATTTTAAGATTGGTAAACTTTGCCACACGATCACTCCCTGGTAACGGTTTCTATGCAACTACCCGGAATTGAAAGTAATATGCAATTATAGCTCATAGCGTCGTAATTCAGCGCTAAGAAACTGCGTTTTCTATGCAGTCAATTCCATGTTGTGAAATTTGAGATATATCTGCATGGTCAGAAGAGTGAACCCAACTTGTATTTAACGGTATCAATGGTTGCTAAGCATATACCCCAAGTCATCGAATAATACTACTTCCCTGTGCATACAATGGTATTATGTCCCATTTTATACATCGCATAGGGGCATGGTGATGGTCATACTCAAATGGTGCCACAGGTCTTAAACTTTACATAATTGCTCAATAAAGCAAGATTTGACACGCGTTTGTAATGCGCACGCGCAAGTATAGATCGCACTAGATGATATTGTGACCATGCAATCCCTTTCCACAGGACTACTCTGATGCAATGTTGAAACGAGTAACTGTATATAATGCAAACTCATATGCTGTGGGGATCCTTGGTGTGATTGTATCGTTACACAAAAACCCATACATTGATCATTGTATCCTATGCGCATGCGCGAACAAATCGACTCAAATAAGTGACTGCTCCTTCCTCGCATATGTCAGAACACTGATTATGTATACAATAATAATTTAAACGCATAAGGGTGATCACAATTATGTCTTTCTACAATCCTGCAAACCGCTCAACAATGTATATATAGCGTTACGCGAATCGCTTCAAATAATGTACGTTTGTTGAATTCTGCGCTATGCGCATATTTTCCAACCCCAACTAGTCGGCAACAAACCCACACATATGAACCCATAGCACTGCTGAAGTTCCTGGGAATCATTTAAATACATGTAGATATAAGTGGATATACAAATGGTTATAACACATATAAACATGCTACATATGTTTATGACGTCACCGAATGCTATTGGCCGCAAAAGCGGCCAGTCGGGTGTATGAACGTTTTCTGGCTAGCCGCTAAAGCGGCCAGTCGGGTTCAAAGGGTTAATGACTATAACATCAAAATAAATAAGCAATAAATTAATACATGTACATTTATATTTTGTCATATGTTGAATTCTCGGTGGGTGTGAGCATTTGACAGACTGAAAATAGTAAAAAGGGGGGATGCACGGGGAGATATCATGTGCACGTGGTCAGGTAAACAAACCATACATGTATTAAGTCGTGAATCCTTAAAACAAGATATTAACAGACCTGGATAATGAAATAGATACCTGGTAAACAATTCAGCAGGTATAACTCCTGATAACAAATTTGTGCGAAACTTGTCCAAGATACATGTATCCATGAGAACAAGTGGACGGACAGACGCATGCCCACTGTCATTCATCAGAACATACAGCAATGCCATAAACATCCAACCCCTTAACCATAGCAGAACTGTGGGTAATTTTTCAGGATTTAGTCCGAAATATGACTTGTTGCCATTCATGAGAGCTTTCCGGTGAATTTCAACAAGCCATATTTCCGACTGAATCCTGAAAAATTACCTATAATTCTGATGTGGTTAAGGGGTCGATTATTTAGGGCATTACTGTATGTCGAGTTTGTTACACATTTGTCAAAGTTTGCATCAACAAAATTGAGGAATTGAATGTTAACTCTGAGTTGTTCCATAATACATGTATTTCCCTTGTCATTTCAGGTGTTCATGTGGCCTATGCACAGTGATGGAGACTACCTGTGAGTGCAGATGTTGCCATGAGATTGAAAAAGTTGAGGCCAAGCTGAAGGAAGTGACAAAAGCGTTTTCAGAGGAAGAAGGACACTTCAAGTGTATCACGGAGACTGTCCCCTTCAGGAGTGTGTGCCTGGACCCATGGGTACTTAAAGTTGCATGGTAAGGATACCAGCAACAGTATAGTCACCCGTTTAATGGACCTATGCACAACAAATACAGGCATATAGCATACAGACAGTTTATTCGGTGGTGCTATGGTTACATTGGTTTGCATAACCGCAACCTCTTCCATCGTGCGTTGTGAATGGCATCAGTATGCTTTCCCAAATGATGGTGGAAATACAGGGGCTTTTGTTTGCCCGAGCTGGAGAAATGAATGAATAAATGAATGAAATCTTAATAGATTATTGTTACAATGTACCTCCCTAATCTAAAATTCAACGACAAAATATCAAAGTGTTATATAACAAAATGGCAAACTTTCAAGTAAGTGGCGCTCAGAAATGGGTTAACTCTTCCTGTGAGTAGAATCTCTCAGGTCATGCTCCATGTCACATCTCTGTATCTCACATAGTACTAATCTAATTGTTATGAAATGTATCAAAGATGGGACACATGGCGAATGGAGCATGACCGGATAGTTTCTGCTCACAAAATATTAACACATTACTGAGCGCCACTTACTTGAAAGTTTGCTTTTTTCAGATTCCGATTTTTTTTCTGGAGAATGAACACACAAAATAGTAAGTTATCCCCAGACAGAAATCACTCTATCTCCCATGGTAATAATCAAATTGTTATGAAATTTATCAAAGTGATTTATGTCAGGGGGTAACTTACTTTTTTATGTGTTCGTTCTCCAGAAAAAAACCTATTTCATGACAGGGGTTAAACTAAAACATGCCGAATGAAAACTGGTATTTTCTTGATTCAACTAATAATTGACATATATATATAAACTTTTGGATAATATCTAGGGACTTACCCGATAGAAGTTTAACTATTTGGCATCACCAACTACAAAATGACATTCAATATTTTTCAGCAAAAACATAATTTAACCCTTCCATCGTTCAGTAGTTCCAAATGAAATGTTCAGATAATATGTTCAACAAATGACCTGAACTTATTATCTAAACTTTAACCACCAATGAATAATGAATTACTAGATGAGGTACCCGGTGTAACACATCATCTCCCCCAGGATATCTTCACCCCCCACAAGAAGCCCTTCTGATAGTTCAGCCATAAACGTAATTCGTACTCTTCTTGTGGAACTTGAAAGCAGAAATCTGTGAAAACGGTCACGTATCCCATGTATTTCATATCGACAATAGGTTGAAGGTTAATAAATTTCGAAGTTCCCATGTAGACCATGCCACGAATACCTACTCCAGTGGCACGGGAGTAGCGATTCATGGCATGATCTACTGTGGACCTATTGTGACAGTCACAGTGACACACGAACTTCGTCCAAATATATACGCATTTACTCCGGAGCTGTTGGCCACGCGAATAAATTCCTGTCGTATTATTCAATATTTTATTACACATATAAACCCATTCCGAATTCACAATTTCCAACGAAAACGAAACATGTTTCAATGTGAAATAAAACAAAACCACGCAGAAACCGATTTCGATAACACAATGTCAACAGAGTGCGGGAAGGTCCTCTATGACGTCACGGGTCAAAAATAAAATACACCTAATCCAGGGGGGGGGGCGAATTTTGTTACGAGACATGAGGTGGGTGGGGTGGGTGGGTACCCGAGGCCGGAAACAGTTTTTGACCACCTTTTTTGCATTTTTTTTTCATTGACATATTTTCAACTGTTTTAAACATATTTGTTTATATGTTGTGGCTTGTTGCAATATGAGAAGCACTAACACATTCAATATTGTTATAATTACCCCCATAAGTTGATATAAAATGGAAAAATAGTGAATATTGTGGGGGTGGGTCCCAAAATGTTCATTGATTGTTTTGCGCGCAATTTTATTTTATTGTGTCTGTTTCAGCTTGCTTGGCAGTTTTTATATTGAAAATTGTCTAGTTCACGGTGTAGATCAATAAAAATACTTCAGATAGCTCTAGGGTAGGGTGAACTTAATGCAGTCTGACAATATCAGCTAACAACTCATGACAGAATATTACAATAATTCTTATACTTCATGACAGTCTCTTTACTCATACAGTTAGTTGATGCATGAGTGTAATGTATGAACTAAATATTTGTATCAGTGTTTGTATACTAAATTAATTTTTAAATATACTTTGTCAAATAATTATTTGAATTGTCAAATTATTTGTTTCAGTGTTGTTGACAACATCAATAAGTAAATAAGTAGACATGAAATAAAGTTTTAATAACATTTATTGAAAGAAACAAAAATATAACATTCCTTGGATAGTCTTCTGAAAAGTATAAAAATATTATTTAAATAGATGTGAAGAGGGGCCAGGACACATTACAGTTTTGTTCACATTGTAATTATTATATCCCACAATTACCTGCATATACTAGTATGTAAATGACACTTAATGTCTAATTCAGGCTAATTTGAAAATTATCAAAGAAGAAAATTAATTTACTTAATTAGTGTATATTTATAAGATGATGTGCATGCAAGGTGGTCTAGTTTGAAGGCACACATAAAGGTCATGTACAGAAGGTGTGTGAATTTCTTATTGCACATGAACTCCATCCAGTACATGACCGAATTTCAGCTCTGATTGTCCAAATGAATCTCAGTAATATACATCCGTGTATATGGATTTGGCACTAAATTGACCATCAACTTTCAAACTCAAAGGGTTAACCGTTAAGCATTATTTTAGGCCTAGTTCTAAGTCGTAATGCGAGATCGGGTCGGTGGTCATGCAGGCATACATAAAAGTTAATTCGTACACTGGTTCATATGCACATTTTCCTTTTTGGTATTACTATAGGCTCTAGGCCTACTAGTTGATGCTGGTTGATGTCTGAAAAAAGATAAATTTAAGTTTGTGTAATTTTTTATTCTACTGTAGGCCCTAACACTGGCCCTAGTTATTTTTTCTTGTCATTCCAGGGGATTCAACATATTTTTCATCTACTCACAAGCTGTGCTCACACAGATGAATAGGCTGGGTTATAAATTTACCAATATAATCACATAATATTCTACCTTTGTTGATTGCTTAGAGTTCAATTTTGCACATGTTTGTTAACAGGAATTAACATTTAATTTGGTCTTTCAAAGAAGGGACCAATATAGAGCGGTTGGTCGTTTTTACAGAGGGGACCAACATAAAGCTTTGATGTTTTGGGGTGGGTGTCTAAAATTTTATGAAAAAAAAATGCAAGAAAGGGTGGGTGGGTGTAAAAAAATGTAAATGTAAAAAAAAGACCCCCACGCAACTTGTTTACGCCCCCCCTGCCTAATCTGTTGTTTTAGTTTCGAACTGTGCTCATGCCACGGGGGTTTCCTGGAATCTGAATCGATAGCGGCTAATCTTGGGCGATTCATTTCGTTCTCAGAACGACTATGTGGGTCTAATAAGCGGGGAATGGGTAAAATATGAACTTCGCGATGGCGACTTTAAGATTTCACGTTTCTTCGGCAAGCCAGTTCAGCCATGGTTTGTCCATACTGTTGTTTCAGTCGCCATGTTTGACATGTTTCCTAATTAATGATAACCTTATGTACATGTAGTTTTTCCTATTATTAATAATCGGCTTCTGGAACAATTCGGAAATAAGAATATGAAGTCTCACTTTGGGTTGTAGTAATGTTCTCTGGTAGTAGTACTTTCCATTCCATTTGTTGTTTGGGGGACGCATAGCATAGCTATATAGCAGCGGATCATTTCTGCCACCATGAGATAATGCCTTTGTTTGCCCTAAAGCGACGAGTATATGCCAACGCGTTGAACAAAGTACGTCGATATTGATAGAGAAAATATTTCGTCTGGCGTCAGGTCACACGGTAATCACAACAGATGGCCTCATTCAGGTAAACTTTCGTCCGAATCCGTCGACAATTATTTTGCGCACCCACCCTCCCACCCAATATTCCTGATTCATATTTGGGGGGAGGTACCCCTTGTGCTAATGCTATGCTTAGTGTGTTTCATGTCTAGATATGGGATCGTAGACCAGGATTCCATGGTTGGCGCTTGGGTGGTACAACAAATGGGCTTCACCAATAACAAGAAAGCTGAAGGTCCAAAAACACGTTTTCGACTAACTGATTCTTTTATTGATTAATAAAAGGTAGTCATTAAGGCAAACCTGTCTTGTTATTATAATACAACCCGTTGGGATAAATATAGATTTGTATGTATTTTGGAAATGAAGTACCTTCAGAATAGAACATTTTCAGAATAAAAAATCCCGATACTTTCGGAATAAAGAACCTTCGGAATAGAGAATGGTCGGAATAGAGAAGGCTTACTTTTAAGGATGTCCCGTATCCGGGTCGAACATCGGGACCGATGTTCAATCATGATCTGATGAGATAACGGATATCTCAATGCACCATAGCGATCGATACATGTCCATTTCGATAAGAAATGATAATTTGTTCACAATCACTGACGCAATCAATTTTGAAGCAATGGACACTCAAAATGAGTCCGTGCCTCCATACATATATACTAATAAAACTCAATTTTGTTTGTTCGTTTGTTTGACCGGCTATAGGCGATTGGACCATCGGAGCGGACAATGGGTATGTGTGGGTAATTTCACCCGGGTAATCTTATTAGATAGGTCCCGTTGACCTTATATATCTTAACGGGCATTACTATAATGAATTGATATATATATATAGTTTGGCTATATACGAACCAAAAGGCTAGACACTTGCGGCTGACAATTTGTACACAGAAGTCAATTGACCCGGGGTTGTCGCGGGATAGGTGCAGTTGACATCAGATGTCTTAAAAGGGCACTGATAATTCATTTAACTAAATTATTAATTATATACCCAAAATGGTTGGAATCTGATCGTTGAACGTTGGTTCACATGGGTAAATTGACCCGATGAGTGTCACCAGATTGGTACTGTTGTATTGGCAATAAACAATTTTAATTAAATAATTAGTTATATACCCAAAATGGTTGTACCCTGGTCGCTGGAATTTGGTGTACAGGAGTAAATTGACCGGGCGAGTACAATAGTATATGTGACGACGTTAACCCTCACGTATTTCTTATCCAATCTGTTTTTATTGTATATATACTTTTATCGGCTCTTTTATGTAACAGCGCCTGCGAACACAATTCTGTTGTGAGCAACAACGAGCGTTTCTTATCAGGTTAGACGATATGTAGGAACAATGTTACACATGGATCATGACCAGCGGAATATCATTAGATATACACCTTTCACCTCAAATGACTTAAACGTGGAGTAATAACTTATATTAACATAGATTATCAATGAAAGGGCGTTTGCTATCGGCTCAGAAGATATGTGGGCAAATTGGCACATTGAGGTAATTTGACAATGGGGGTGTCACGGGGTAGATGCCGTTGACATAAAATGACAGTGTCATCAATTGAGATTAATGACCCTTTGTTCTCGTAATTATATATGCGATGTACACATATACTAATGCTTTCTACACGCTTTATACCGACATTATTTACAACCATTGCTCAACATTTAGGTCTAAATTCTCAAACCGTCGCTGTGGGCATTTTCCGTGTATTTGTTATGTTTTAATATATAATAAAGTTCAAAATCTCAAAACAAATCTTATAAATCCTGAATTTTGTGTTTTAATTTGGCAAAAAACAAAATCTCATTTGGCAAAAGAAAATCCTGGGCCAGCGCCAACCCTGAATGACAGTACTAATTAACAATAAATACACCAAAGAGACACTACTTATTACCAACAAAGAACGTTAGGTATCATCTTTAAAGCTAGAGGTAACTGTATCCAGAAAGTGTCTTGCTATAGGAGATGTTTGTCTCAGGTAACTAATAATTAATTTAAATGACGTTGAAAGGGCACTAATAATTTACTCATTATTTACCCGAGCAACGCCGGGTACCCCAGCTAGTCTGATATATGTAAACGGAAACAGATAACAACACAATTGCACCAAGTAAATCAAAGTTGATTAAGGTTTATCAAGTAAATAAACAACACATGCATCTGCTATCGGATAATTTAGTGCGTTGATCACCCAAGAGAAAAAGGAACAAGACTGTCTATATCGCTCGGTTTGTCTCTAACCACCGTGTGCAGCTGGATCACACGATACCGGCAAATAACCACGTATATACAGTCCCGGTGATCTAAATATGCTGAGAAATATGGACTTCATTCGTAAATTCAACAGAAGAACTTATTCAATTCATAGTATCTAAAAATGAAAGTGTCAATGACGCTGTATAGCTCAACTTGGGGAGGAGTTAATATTTTGCTGAGCAATGCAAAGAATGATAAAGAAGTCACGCTGAACATCCATATAAAGGTTGGTCATGATCGGATGAGGGATATGGTATGTGGGGTGCGCCAACGGATTTAGTCATACAAAGAGTATTTTCCAAGATGGCCGCTGGCGGCCATGTTTTTTCAACAAATTTCGGTCAAAACATGAGGCTCTCATCTAGACGTCACCCTGAATATCCGTACGAAGTTTGGTGATGATCGGATGAGGGATAGGATAGGGTGTGCCAAAGGATTTAGTCATGCAAAGAGTAGAATCCAAGGTGGCTGCCATGTTTTTCATCGAAAATCGTTCAAATTCGATAGCTCCCATCTATAGTTGATCACTATGGTGCCTGCAAAATAAAGACAATTGATCCGGCTCTGTGGTGTACCAATGGATTCAAATGAAGCCATTCGATACATTGCCTCAATATATAACGGATAGCTCAGGGGGGGGGGTGAAGAAAAAAAATTCCGGCACGCATGCCGGGGTGGGTGGGTGGTCAAAGCCACCAACAAAATTTATATGACGGCGTACGAAGCTATCAGTGGTGTTTTATTTTGTGAGGGTATAACCTGAGTCATTTTCAATTCGGCAGATATATACCAACGGAAAGAATTGGATGTCCATTTGCAGTATGCTACGTTTATAACAATATACAAATTGAAAATGATGATGTTTGCATTTTTCTATCTGTTTATAGTTGTTATCGCAAATGAAATAATTGGATATACGTCGTCATTACGTTAGATTAAGTATACATCTTATAACTAAGGCTTGTTTAAACCCATTAATGTAATGTTTGTATTTTGTTTGGTTCTATATGAGATGCAGTGCGTTGAAGATGCGAACGAAGATACAAAAGTGAAATGCATGCACGCAGAAAGCTCATTACACACTATACACGAAAAAATGATAATTTAGCACACACCATGGGCTACAAAACTTACGAATCGGTGGGTTTATATTCAAATCCAAGTTATTTGGTTTATAACAGCTCCGATGTGTACTCATACCAATATACCACTCTGGAAATGGTTGTTGGAATTGGAATTCGATGGGCGTTCTATCGGTTTCCGTGTAGAGGATTGAGTCTGGCCCGCGAGACGGGTGCATTCGAATCGGAGCCAGGTTCCATCCGCGGGAGGATGGGGTAGCCGGGGGGAAGGAGAGAGGGGAGTGACTCATTTTTGGCGTATATATTGATAATATATATTATATATATAAGCGGATTTTTTTTGAAGAGCTCTTTTCACTTGACTGGGAAAAAAATAATTTTCTAAGTCCAAAAATTTAGGTTGAAATAATGGAGCCTTTTTCAAAAAGTGAAAACAAAATGAACGACTTTTCTGAAATAGGTCGATTTGGATCCGTTTTGGATTTTGGATTCCCCAAAAGTAGTCTCCGTTTCGCGTGCAGCATAACGGAAAATTTGTGAATCAGTATTTTAATAAGACGTTATGAAAGGTACCAACGCGTCTTTGATACGACTAGTTTGTTGAACGAGATGTTAACATGTACAACATTCGTTCACATTCGTGTATTACATTTTGAATAAACAATTGCTCTGTTAACAGTTGGTTAATGGGGTTAGGTTTGAGACGGATAGTCACAACATTAACACAATAATATCTATATGGCATTCTCAACTGTATCGAATTTGGTGGGAATAAACAGCGTATATGATTAAAATGTAAAAATCAGGCGATCAGAAAGATTTCGAGGTTGACATATATATGGGAGATAACTCTGGAGAGGAAAGACGGACAAAGTTTTTGATGTGCTTACGATTCAGTGGATATCAAGATGTGTCTATCGACCAAATGTCAGTGCTGTACTCCTTATATTTTCGGAGTTCTGACAACACCAATTTTTCACACAAAGGGAGATAACTCTGCAAGTCAAGTGAGGACATGATTCTCAATAGGCCTAAGCTCTAGAGCTTGTATACATATATATATACACAAAGTTTCAGCATTCTAGCTCTTTTACTTACTGAGATTAGCGCGTTATAAAATTGCTAAGAAGGATAAAAATAATAATAGAGAAAAATAAAAATCACAAAAACAATATACTTCCATGTAAAGCATGGAAGTATAATTAGTTATATACCCAAAATGGTTGTACCCTGGTCGCTGGAATTTGGTGTACAGGAGTAAATTGACCGGGCGAGTACAATAGTATATGTGACGACGTTAACCCTCACGTATTTCTTATCCAATCTGTTTTTATTGTATATATACTTTTATCGGCTCTTTTATGTAACAGCGCCTGCGAACACAATTCTGTTGTGAGCAACAACGAGCGTTTCTTATCAGGTTAGACGATATGTAGGAACAATGTTACACATGGATCATGACCAGCGGAATATCATTGGATATACACCTTTCATCTCAAATGACTTAAACGTGGAGTAATAACTTATATTAACATAGATTATCAATGAAAGGGCGTTTGCTATCGGCTCAGAAGATATGTGGGCAAATTGGCACATTGAGGTAATTTGACAATGGGGGTGTCACGGGGTAGATGCCGTTGACATAAAATGACAGTGTCATCAATTGAGATTAATGACCCTTTGTTCTCGTAATTATATATGCGATGTACACATATACTAATGCTTTCTACACGCTTTATACCGACATTATTTACAACCATTGCTCAACATTTAGGTCTAAATTCTCAAACCGTCGCTGTGGGCATTTTCCGTGTATTTGTTATGTTTTAATATATAATAAAGTTCAAAATCTCAAAACAAATCTTATAAATCCTGAATTTTGTGTTTTAATTTGGCAAAAAACAAAATCTCATTTGGCAAAAGAAAATCCTGGGCCAGCGCCAACCCTGAATGACAGTACTAATTAACAATAAATACACCAAAGAGACACTACTTATTACCAACAAAGAACGTTACTTATCATCTTTAAAGGTACGGGAGGCCTTGGCGGTGGGTATCCTGTGAAAATATTTCCACCCATCAAAATCCGCCACAAACAGAAAGAACATCAAAATGGATACAGACTTTTTCCGTATACAAATACGAAATATCGCATAAACAGTATGTTATTGTCATTTGTTTGACCATTGTTATGTAAACAAAAGCATAAAAAGTTACTTTTCTGGTGTTTGTTTATATTATGATGGTAAACATAAAGAGCGTTCTTTGTTGCTGAATTCCTGATATGGAACTAATAAAGAGCGTTTATATCATTTGTGTGTGATTAGCCAGTGACACTGTACTGTCTTCTGTAACACAATCAGGCTCTTGCTTATGTAAAATATAGTAAGTCTTTATGATAGCATGCTGTTTACGCGATGGTCATGGTATATATGAACGAAACTGTATGCGTTTTAATGTTTTTCTGTTTACGGTGTTTGGAACAAATATGAATATTTTCGACAATTAAGGCCAACCGTGCCTTTAAAGCTAGAGGTAACTGTATCCGGAAAGTGTCTTGCTATAGGAGATGTTTGTCTCAGGTAACTAATAATTAATTTAAATGACGTTGAAAGGGCACTAATAATTTACTCATTATTTACCCGAGCAACGCCGGGTACCCCAGCTAGTCTGATATATGTAAACGGAAACAGATAACAACACAATTTCACCAAGTAAATCAAAGTTGATTAAGGTTTATCAAGTAAATAAACAACACATGCATCTGCTATCGGATAATTTAGTGCGTTGATCACCCAAGAGAAAGAGGAACAAGACTGTCTATATCGCTCGGTTTGTCTCTAACCACCGTGTGCAGCTGGATCACACGATACCGGTAAATAACCACGTATATACAGTCCCGGTGATCTAAATATGCTGAGAAATATGGACTCCATTCGTAAATTCAACAGAAGAACTTATTCAATTCATAGTATCTAAAAATGAAAGTGTCAATGACGCTGTATAGCTCAACTTGGGGAGGAGTTAATATTTTGCTGAGCAATGCAAAGAATGATAAAGAAGTCACGCTGAACATCCATATAAAGGTTGGTCATGATCGGATGAGGGATATGGTATGTGGGGTGCGCCAACGGATTTAGTCATACAAAGAGTATTTTCCAAGATGGCCGCTGGCGGCCATGTTTTTCAACAAATTTCGGTCAAAACATGAGGCTCTCACCTAGACGTCACCCTGAATATACGTACGAATTTTGGTGATGATCGGATGAGGGATAGGAAAGGGTGTGCTAAAGGATTTAGTCATGCAAAGAGTAGAATCCAAGGTGGCTGCCATGTTTTTCATCGAAAATCGTTCAAATTCGATAGCTCCCATCTATAGTTGATCACTATGGTGCCTGCAAAATAAAGACAATTGATCCGGCTCTGTGGTGTACCAATGGATTCAAATGAAGCCATTCGATACATTGCCTCAATATATAACGGATAGCTCAAAGCCACCAACAAGCAATTGTTTCCGCAACTAAAAAAAAATTCCTGCTTGTTTTTTAGTGTTTTGGCAATGAGTTGGGCTTCAAAACCACTTTGAATGAGAGAAATAATGTAATTCTAACTGTAAACTGACTGCAGGCAGTTATCGTGTTGTATTTTGTTGCAAATTTTGAAATCCAAGATGGCCGCTGGCAGCCATGTTTTTTTGGCCGAATGACCTCAAAATGACTCATTCCTATTTACATGTCCATGTTAACATCCATGATAAATAGTATGCACAGAAATTCATATACAGCTGTTTACAGTGAATTTCCCCCCGCAAATCTCTGTTTTAGTGTTAAAAGGGGGGTGGGTGTAAAAAAATGGTCGGAAAAAACTGCCGAAAACGGAAAAAAATTTGGCGGTGGGGTTGGGTGGATACAAAAAATGATCGAAAGGGAAAAAATGCCATACGTGCCTGTAATTTTTTTCCGACCCCCCCCCCCCTCCTGGATAGCTTCCCAATTCTGCATTGTTAGATGCATATATTCCCTCTCCAAGGTCATGTTTACAATGTGTGACATGAACGTTTTCACACGGTTAACGTTCCTGATTTTGTATTGTTATTTCTGTCACCCATATTACACTACCATATAGGTTTTCATTAATGTATCAAATAGCCTAAGGGATGTTGTTAGAGGGAGATGCGCTTTATTCGCACTTGTCAGAAGTATTGAATATAATGCCATTTTGCGCTGAAGTTGTCGACGGCCTGTTTGAATTTCCCATTGTTAGTAAAGGTTATCCTCAAACAATGTCCAATTGGTGGTATTCAAAGAAGTTTCGATGAACTCTTGGATTCCTCGCTCGAATTATTATACATTTAGTTGCATCTGAATTTATTGAACGAGCGTTAATCTACGTGTATGATTGTAGTCTATATAGTTAAACATCGCTGAAGTCCCTCTGGGCTTTCATATAACATCACCAAATCATCGGCAAACAATAACGGGTCACAACTTTAAAAAAAAATAAAAAAAATTCCCCAATGTCATCAATGAATAGTAGCGGTGACAATAATCCTACTTTGTTAGTGTTAGTAATATAAATACTTGAATCATAAAGAGATCTCACTATCTGGTTGTTAAGCCTGTAATTCCAATTAATTACATTTTCCTAAAAAGTGTATCACGATCAACAGTGTCAAAGTATTTTTTTTAATCAACAAAGGCTGCATACACTGTTTTTTTTAGATATATTTTTGTATTGATGCATGTAGAACAAATGCACTGTCTTGACTGTACTAAAAACAAATTGTTTATCAATGATTATCTTATTTTCATCCAAAAGCTTAGACAATATGTGACCCACCATATCAAATCCAGTCGTAAGTCGGGATTTTTTTTACCCTGTGCCAATGCATTCTCTTATATATGCGAGTCGACCATAGGTCGCCTCGCATATATAAGAGAATGCATTGGCCTAACAATTTTTTACAATTTTAATAATTGTTTCTTGTATTCTTTAACAATTTTATAATTTCACCCATACAGAGCCCCAGACAAACATGAGCAGACGACACTCTTCTATATGCTTCTATATATGTGTGGGGCTACCTGCAGGGTAATGGATGTTTTTTATTTTATGTCCTAAAAATTGTAAGAAACATTTATTTAAACAAAATGATAAAAAATTGTTAGGCCAATGCATTCCTTTATATATGCGAGGCGACCTATGGTCGACTCGCATATATAAGAGAATGCATTGGCACAGGGTAAAAAAAAATCCCGACTTACGACTGGATTTGGTATGGCGGGTCACATATGTGGTTAATAATTGTGTTGAACAATTTACCAACTAACGAACAAAGGGCTATTGCACGATAATTATTCGGATCATCTTTTTCTCACTTTTTATATATGAAATTCAAAATTGATTTACTCCATTCGGGTGGGCAATATCCAGATTGAAAATGATATCAAATAATTTGACAATTTAATAATTCATTAAGAGGACATCACATTTGAGAAATTCATTGGAAATTTGATCTGGTCCTACGGCCTTCCTGGTTTTAAGTTCACGAATCAGCATGTTCACCGGTAAATTAGCTCATATAAAACTTAAAGCTCTTTATTAACCTAAATGGGACACGATCAAAACAGTCGCATATGAGCTTATCTCATTCGAAATAAGCTCATATAGGCAACATTTAATCAACTGTTTTCATCGACAAGACGTACACAACATATCGTCGTGCAAATAGGTTTAAAAAATGACGGGTTTTAGTCCTATATGAGCTTATTTCAGAATAAAATAATTTTCTTATGAACCTATGTGAATATTTAGGTCATATATGAACCTATTTACACGAGGATATGTTGCACGAACAGCAGCGATGATCTCCATTTCAGTAATAGGTTTATTATTGAGTGGTATTTCCTGTATTTTCTTTTGGTATATTGAGGGGATACGACTGATTGTATTTGATGGAAGTGGGCTGTACACATTTCGAGAAAAAAAAGTCAACGGCTGTATAGGTCCAATCCATGCAGAGTTAAGCCCGCACCTACACGTAATGTGAAGAAATGTCACATTTATTTATATGAGATTTTTGCAGGTTACAATTAATTCTGCATTATTATGAGAAACTAAACTGTCAACATTCATTAAAAATTGTCTAGATCAACCCAGAATGAATTGTAACTGACAAAACACTTCAATAAAAATGTTAGATTTAGTTTAGAAAATACAAATTGCCGTCAAAATAGGAGACTCACAATCTAGACGTCACCCGAAGATCCATATGGTTTGGCGACGATCAGATGAGAACTGTGGTCTGTAGGTTGTGTCGAAGGATTTAGTCCTACAAAGAGTAAATTTCAATATATCAATTTCAACATGCTAGCAGCGTTCAGACATAGCGTAGCGAGGGGACTGAACTCTGTTTGCAGCTTGGTCTAGGAAATCAGTGCTTTTTAGCTCACCTGAGACGAAGTCTACGGTGGAGCTATAGTCATCACTCCTCGTCCGTCGTCCGTCCGTCTGTCTGTCCGTCTGCCCGTCCGTCAAGAATCATATTCTCCTCCGAAACCGTAAGACGTAACGGCTTCATATTTGGTGTGGATGTTCCCTAGGTGAATCACATTCAGGTTTGTTCAAATGAGGTTACTGGGTGAAATAGTTGCGAAAGCAGGGCCATAACTCGATTCCTCCATAATAATTATTACAACGACTTCTATTCCTGAACTATTAGGCCGAATGGGTTCATATTTGGTGTGGATGTTCCCTAGGTGTCTCACATTCAGATATGTTCAAATGAGGTCACCAGGTTGATTAGTTGAGAAACCAAGGCCATAACTCTATTCCTCCATAGTAATTCTTAGAATGACTTCTTCTTTTGAACCATTGAACCGATTTAGCTTATATTTGGTATGGAGGCTCATTGTGTGATTGGGGTTCAGATTTGTTCAAATTGGGTTACTGGGTCAAATAGGAGCAGAGCCAGGTACATAACTCTAAAAACTAAAATCCACACATAGGCATGAGCTATCCAATGCTGTAACCTAAGTATTTTTTGTCCGATTGTGCTCATATTTGATATGTAGGTTTATAATGACACACCCCTCACCTGTATAGTTCTTGGTATCAATTGGTTAATCAGTTTAGAAAATAATTAACCCTGCACACAAATGCTATCTGATGCATTTAAGTCAAACAAAATTCTACTGATCTGCCTCATATTTCTTACCTAGGTCTTTTTTAGCACGTTCTTCGTCTGTATGGATTTTGGTATTGTTTATTTAACCCTTTCCACTCTTGTTTTTAAATATAATTCATCCAAGCCAGGATGACTCAAACATTTTTCATCTGATCGACACCAAATTTGGTATATGAATTTCTGATCCCTAAATACAGATCAAGTTCGAATATGGGTTTGATCCGATATATTTTAACAGAGTTATGACCCTTTATAACTCATCTGTTTGTCATGCAGTATGAAAGCTTTTAAGAGATGACTCCACTGAGCACCCACTGTGTTATTGAATGCGATGATATAGCTACCTGACACCTGATACAATTGGTGCCTTGCAGATGTGCTTATGTATCTGTCAAACTGTCATTACTCTGTATTCCAGTTGAGAAATTATTAACTCTTTGCATCTGCACATGAGCTATCCCAAGCTAGCTGTAACCCCTGCACCCACTGTAGTCAGGTCCCTGTCATTAAATTATATTGACTACATGGCAGCATTATACTTGATATGTTTGTGTCAATAGCATAACATCTCTGAGGTCTGGTCATTAGTCACGTCCCTGCCATTAAATGATATTGACTACATGGCTATATTATAATTGAGATCTCCACACAGCACAGCTGTGGTAATTTAAAAGTAATTAGAGTAGACATCCCCAGGTTTAAAGAGGCAGTATTGTGCAGTACATTTGTCACTGACAAGATAATTAATTAGTCTTGACAACTGGGCTGCAGAATATAAGTGATACAATGCTGCTATTGTTTTGCATTCCCTGGTAGTAAAAATGATATTTACTCAAATATTTGACAGAGAATCATTAATAAGAAGTATTACTTTTGGTTCCAACTGTGTGTAAGCCAATGCATGTCAAGTTAAATCTGATGTATGTATAAACATTCTCTGGCCATATGCTAGAGGTCATTAATCCCAATTACATCCAACAATCTATCATATGTATTGTTCAAATCTATCATATGTATTGTTCAAATATGCTAGCGGGCTAGCATCACCACATTCACCCTCTGGAGACCTCCTGCTGCTTAGGCCTCATCTTCCGAGAAGAATCTCTAGTATCAAATTAATATTGTTTTTAGTTACATTTCCCTTCTAGGAAGTTTCTATATCCCCTAATTTGCAGAAGATAAAATTCATAATTGAGGTGCCCAATGTGTGAACATCACGAACTTCAACTGGGGAACTTTGACAATCTGATCCTAGGTCTGCCATATCAGTTGAGGGCCTTAGCAGAATGAGGTTCCCAGATGGTGAATTTAGTGATGCTAGCCCACTGTGCGGGATAACGTCACTAAATTCACCCTCTGGGGACCTCATTCTGCAAATGGCAGACACGCTATTTGCAGGCTTGTTCAACAGAACATTTACACTCCCACATCCACCACCTCACTAGAACATATTTGGCGAACTTGAAAAGTGTTCTTTGAAAGAACCACCAGCTCTATTTAGCTCATGGTATTTAATATTGAGGCTCCTGTGGTGATTGTGTTCAATCAAGGTCACCAGGTCAAGTAGATGCAAGGCCAGCTACATCACTCTTTCTCTCCATAGTAATTCATGATATGTCTTCTATGCAGACTATGCAAGAATCAAATGGCCTATTTTGCTTATATTTGGTATGAAATTACCTTGATTTGTGAAAATGGGATCACGAAGTCAAATAAGGGCAGAGCCAGAGACATAACTATTTCACCACATAGTAATTCTTAAAATATGTTTGCAAGAAATAGTTGGCTCATTTAGCATGGAATGTTCTTGTTTGACTGCAATTCAGATTTTAACAAATAGGGTCACCTGGTTAAATAAGGGCCAAGCTAAGGACGGTTTCTCTTTTAATATTCTTCCTTCACAAGGACTATCAGGTCTATTTTACTGATATTTAGTATTAGTATGAAGGGTTCTTTGGTGTCTGGGATTCAAATGTATTCAAATGGGGTCACCAGGTTAAATAGGGTGGTACCAGGGACATAACTATGTGTCTCTATAGTAATTCTTAAAATGTCTTCTCAAGAGAGGTTGGACTATTTAGCTTATATATAGTATGGAGGATCCTTTAGTGACAGATTCAGATTTGTTAATATGAGGTCAACATGTCAAGAAATGGCGGGGGTATGGGGAGTTAACACTTTTGAGTCTAATAAAATCATTGAAATACCAAATTCATTAAAACATCTACATTGGAACCACCTGACTGATTAATATGACGTACATGTATGGTATTTTGGGTCCATGGATAATTGGGCTTCAAACATGTCTAAATGGTTTTATAAAAAGGCACTTGTGAGATATGAAATGTCAAACAATTGGGAAAGTTTGTGTCGGTTGTGAAATTCCAACCTAAGACTTAGGAGTCTGGAGCCCGGTCGGGAGGGGACTTGTTGAGCTGGAGGAGGGGGGTGATCAGTAGTGTAGAGTTGGTAATTTCAAGGTGGATGTTCACCAATCTACATACGTGAAGTCTCTCTAGCCACATATCCTGTTTAGATCTACTTCTTTTAAAGTGATTATGAAAAGTTCTGACTGTTGTGGTCTCCAGAGTCCCAGTCTTATCAGTCTTTGCAGTCTGGTGAGGGACCCCACAGTCATTGACTGTCTTGTTATTTTTGCGTAGAGTGTCTATGATTCGCCAATACAGTTTGGGATTACGCATTTCTATTTCATCTAAGCTATTATGCAGTTCCGTATAGAATTTCCTCCTATTTTATTTGAGCTCTTTGTTGTAGGATGTTTTAGTTGTAAAAACAAACTTGGTTTTTATGTTTTTATCGAAAGGATTATTTATTTCTTACCCCGCCATGATTGAGAATGTTGCAGTATATGTAAAATATATACACGAACTTCCCGTCATCGTCATCATTATCGTCATCATCATGGTAGTTGTTTTCGTCGTCCTCGTCGTCGAGACATCATCACCGTAACCGCGTCATCGGTATTACCGTCTTCGTTGTCATCAAGTTGTTATCGTCTTCGCATACTCGTCGTCACAATCGCCAGTATCATTATCATCATTATCTCCAACAACAACAACAACAACAACAACAACAGAATGTCATCTAACATATCAATAGTTGCATGTTCTATGTCGAATGTTCGTTTCAAGTCTTTACACCTGTTGTCAAACCATTTCATTTTGCGTGCAGTTATTTTCATCATATGGGCGTGAGAGCAAACGTTCGTATGCAAGAAACCAGAGAGCCAAAATGCCCAGGTCAATTAAAGATGATTAAGGTTTATCGACTTAATAAACAACACATCTGCTATACGAGACATCATATTCGACGGAGAAATGATAACCCTGGCGTGCTCTTTGATCGCCAAAGCGGAATGCCACTGCCTATCTCACGGCTTATCTCTAAATGCCGTGTGCTCTGTGCTGGTTCACGATACTGGCAAATAACAACAGAGGGTAGGTTATCTCACCACATACCACATAAATTACAACTTCAATATAGATCCTTGATTTGGTTATGTACCTTTATTCCGAAGACCCAATACCCCGAAGATCCGATATTCCGAAGGTACGATATGGCGAAGATCCGATATTCCAAAGGTCCCATACTGCGAAGATCCGATATTCCGAAGGGTAAATACTACGAAGGTCCGATATTCCGAATGGTAAATACTACGAAGTTCGATATTCCGTCGGCTAGATACACCGATGGCCCAATAGTGCAAAGTATTAACACTCTGAAGATACACTGAAAGCCTTATACACCGAAGACCCATTACTCCGAAGGTCCGATACTCCGAAGTTCCGACACTCCGAATGTGCTTTGAGATAACGGCGGGTTTCATCGTGTGCATACCTTTGCATGATGATCGTTCTTTTAGGGATCTCGTATCATCCCAGTACGCCTTAGACGAGGACAAAAAACAACGAATGCTTTGACGTCGAAATTTTTCCTTTTCTAAATTAAGAATATTTCGACCAATGCACAGATTGTCGGCGTTTTAGTATTCCACGCACTCATCGACTCATGTTTTCGAACGCAACGTCACAAAAAAAACAACACATTCAATAATAACATGACACTTGTCGGGCCTTGTGATGTATTATCGGCCCTCAAAAATGATTAACGACCCTTCGCTTTATTAATGGCCCTCGACTTCGTCTCGGGGCCTATACATGTATAAGCTGTCGGCCTGATGCATACATAGTAGTCTTCAAAATAAATAAATTTACATAATGGTATATCCATTCCCCGCCGTTAATCTGACATTCGAGTATCTGACTTTCATTGTATTGGGCCTTCGTAGTGTAGAACCGTCGGAGTATTCTGCATTCAAACCATCGTAGTATTGCATGGACCTTCGTGATATGCTTATATAAAACCGTTTAGTATTGGACCTTCGGAGTATCTGACCTTCATTATATTAGGCATTCGTATAGTATCGGACATTCGGAGTATTCGGCATTCGGACCATCGTAGTATTGGACCTTCCTAATATTTTACCTTCGTATTATTGGGCCTTCGTGATATAGAATCTTCGTAGTATTGGACCGTCGGATTATTGGACCTTTGCATTATTGTATCTTCGGATTATTGGACCGTCGGATTAATGGACCTTCGGGAAAAAAGGAAGGACACCCTTGAATTATGCTACCAGACACATTTCTCCTACACATGAAACAGTATATAACAGACGTACATACTAAATAAAAATACAAAAGTTTATTTTGTTCACAAAATAATAACTAATTCAGCAAATAGCACATTCCACGCACTATTTGAAATAGATCGTGAATAAAGTTCACATTCAAATCATAAGTGCTTAAAGGCATTTGGCGGTTTGCGCTCCAAAACACACTAATATTCGTATTTGAATTGTTCCCGGTATAGAAATAGATCGACAAATACGCGAACTACTGAAATACCTTTCTGTGAGTGTTTATATGTCACAGAACGACCCATTTGAGTCATAACAGATACAGCTTAGAACGCGATGTTTGTGTCGCAAACAAAAATAGCCATTTCTCGAATGGAACAGAAAAGAGCGTTCCATATTAATCTATTAATGGTATGGTAGAAATGTTGAGCGCTTTATTTCACTTTTGTGCGAACAGTTTAAAACAGCTGGAAAATGTCGGTGACCATGCATGGGAAGTATTTTTCAGAGCATATGAGGCTAAAGATATATAATATATATATACTATATATAATATTTCGTGTATCTGTCAACCAATCTTATACCTCCAACAAAATTAAAGGTACTCAATCCGATCAGAGGGTCACCATATCATCAAGATGCAACAACAACAACAACAACAATATTTCTTCAAAATAAGCTTTAGTTATCAGAATCGATTAATTGCAACAAAATAATGTTAACCACTGTCAACTCTGGCATAAAAGTTCCCAAAACGTGTTATATATCAGCATTTTGTTCAATGAAAGATGGCCGTATTATCACTTGAGTATTGACGAAATTTAACCGTAGTAGCACTTGTTTTTAGAGTTATCCATCTTCATCCGTAATTTTGACTGAGACCATCCATTTGACGGCGTGTTTCTGGGCCACAAACAATTGAAATAACAAACTTCAAAAATCGATATCTGATCATTCTCAGCTTTGTTGGGTAGGTTCATCTACTCGAATAAAATATTTTTTACCCCCCCCCCAAGCCAAATAATTAGTAATTGAGGGGTGTTTAATCAGATCGAGTAGCTTTAAGTATACACAATTGGGAAGCTCGAATGAGCCATGGCCGTTTAGAAATTGTTTCCATTGTTGATGGAATTTATTCATTAGAACGTTGTTTATCATCCCTTTTAACCAGTTGTGATCGACCCATTGATACTTTGATTCAAACATTCATAGTTCGTGCCACTTGCAGTTGAATTTGTTGTACATGTCCAACCTATGTGACATATTCTTTTTAGTTGACAGGTTGCTCACATTAAAATTATACAATTTATAATTAACTGCATCCGATTATTAACACTCAAGTTACAAGGTGATACGATCGTATACGCCGATACCCCATTCGGGTCGGGGGCACAATTAATCGAATTCACACCTATATGTATAACGCCCGACATATTTTCGGATCCCATGTCGTCATAACAAAGGTTCTGTTTTACATATACCCACACCTGTCTCCCAAAGAGAATGAAAACACGCATCTGGATTATGGTATATTTACACAAGAAATCCCACACTCACTTCGGCATTTGCATAGTTAATTTCGCTTCGAGGAACAAGAGGCATGCGAACTTCTGTGGTTGGGGGAACTCTTCCGTCCCGACGCTTATAACAATCCACTTCAATTATTATTCGGCATCTGATATAGATTCAGTTAAATGTGTTCTTTGTGAATGTGCGGATTTTCCTTTATGCTAACTCGCAGGCTGTTTGAGATATAGAGATTACGACATAGGTAAGTTTCATTACCTAAATGATAATTGTAAACGTTGTCTGAGAGATAAGTAAGTATCTGATCTTTCCAGAAACGCATATCACAGGTTGTCATCGGGCAACGACTCTATCAGATTTGATTTATGGAAATCACGTGGTTGCAGGATAACTGAGGCTGTACCGCCCCAATACCATTGGCAGGCATCCATTCACATCCCAGCCTGTTCTACCGAAAACCCGCACAGTATCTGTTTTAGGTCGATAATCTGCTTAGAATAGCCTCAGTTTTAGTCGATAATGAACTGAAAATGAGAGCGTTTTAGTAACATTATCGACTCATAATTGATTCATTATAGGTTCATTATGTGCGGACAATGACATAAATAAATAAACACACGACTTATCACCTGACACTCTACGGGTCAATTTATCCCCGTGTTCCAATTTTCATCGACCAGATTGCAACAATTCTCGGTACATAGTTAATTATTTAGTTAAATTAATTAGTAATGCCATTTTAAGACATCGGAGGTCAACGGGACCTATCTAATAAGATTCACAGGGTCAAAATACCCATAGGTATACAATACTCAGCTCCGAGGGTCCAACCGTTTGGTCGCCTTTAGCCAAAATATATATTAAGTACACAATAGTACTTTAAGACTTCTGAGGTGAACATGACCTATCTAATAATGCTCCAATTACCCCTATATGAACATTTTCAGCTCCGGTGGTCAATCCGTTCGCTAGCATATAAGCGGACAAATAAACGAACACGAATACATTATGTAAAGTGCAGTGAAACACTCCACGGAAGTGTATCCGGACGGAATAACAAAATAATCATGCCAAAATAAGTTATTATGATATCCAAATGGTCAGAACACAGCGTCATTGTTACAAACGAATTTCACACAGTGATTATTCTTGAAGCAACAATTGCTGTAATGTTTATGCGTAACACTGTGTCCCTAATAATGTAGTAAATATTTCTATTATTGCGTATAGTTCAACCATGGTTCTCTGCATGAATGGTGTGGTTGGAATTTTCGACAATCCTATTTCTTTGCTACATTCTTCCATGCAGTGGGGATATTTGCTGCTGAATTCTGGTCTCTGGTCCAATAATCACGGTGTTCCAAGTCGGGACCTGGTCTCGCGAAACTACCTGGTCGCGACCTGGGATCGGCGATTATTGTTCAATCAAAATCAATCTCTGGACAAAAGCGTGCAGCGCGCTGCATCAGAATGTGTTCTAACTCGCTTGCAGCTCGAACGAACATAAAGTATTTGTGGATTAACTACAACGAATGCATGATGTTATATGTTAAGTTTAATGGACAAACGTGAAGTGCAGCGATAGATATCGTTCGCAGACGATCAGTCATATAACAAATAAGACATGAAATGACGAATATTATAGTGTTACAATTATTATAAGCACATCCCAATCATGGGTTGGGTGGGGGGATACAACGCGAACTTCAAGAATAGAGTGAAGCTTAACCGCCGTGTCAAGCGAATTAAACCAATACAAAATCAGTGTGAATAAGCTCACTCGAGCTTATCGTTACGATTGCCTTGAACATCGTTCAGACGGGGCAGTATTGACCCAGTTTGAATGACCAAAACAAACCGGACAACTTTGTTGACTCTTTATACCGGCCTTGCACAACCGGCCTGGAGTCCACATTTAAAGAAAGACATTGAAATGCTCGAGAAAGTCCAAAAAAGATTCACAAAACTAATACCAGAATTAAAAGAACTACCATATGAAGAAAGACTAAAGAAGCTAAATATACCAACACTTAACTACAGAAGAATAAGAGGAGATATGATAGAATGCTTCAAGATATTTAACACCTATGATCCGGAAGTGAATGACATATTAAGAAGAAGCACCGAACTCCGAACCAGAGGACATAATTATAAATTATTCTTGGAAGGAGCAAACAGGGATGTGAGGAAATACTCATTTAGCCTAAGAGTGGTGGAGCCATGGAATCATCTAGCAGAAAAAGTCGTCTATGCAGAAGACATGAATTCATTCAAAAACAATCTCGATTACCATTGGCAGGACCAAGAGATTAAATTAAATTTCAAGGCTGAATTGAGGCTGACAGACCCTGATACGATAAGTCAAACAAAAAACAAAAATGCAGGAGAGTTCGGAGAAATAGAAGATGAAGAATCAGAGGTGGATATAGTGGCATCTATAGAAGCCAGCGTCCACTAACAACATAAGGTTACATAAGGTAAGGTTTTTGCACAAGTTGGCGAACATCAATAAATATATGTGTTATGTTGGTGTCGCCAAACCTGAGCACGTGAAAGCGGCTTATATCTTCGTATTGTTTAGCGGTACCTGTTTATCGTCGCCGTTTGACATGGATAATGGGGCAGGGGTGATGCGGATTTCTCACCTTTAATTTTCAACAGCTGGAAAAGTGCATGCCTGAACCAACCGGAGTTAGAATGATCAGACCGACCGTGGCCACAGATTGGGATTGTCCCGATAGTTTAAGTTTCCAATCAATGGTTTGGTTTGTTGATAGGGGTTTATCGCCGTTTCAGCCGCAAGGCGGGATTTTTCGTCGACTGTATCATGCAAGTCAACACATAATGCGATATTTAGAGTGATATATTATGGTCATAATGATGTATTATAATTTAGCTTTTATTTTAAATTACCCACATAATACGCGGTGTAAATAAGAATAATCACACATTCTTTGTGTTTATCGCACAATGGTCACTTCGCGGGGTCCAATGAGTTCGTATACTTTTGAAATTAAGTAAACATTGTGATAAAACATATTTCTCACATTACATTACCGCTTTCAATTGACAACTCCTGTGGCACTCAAACCAAATGTAATGTCTTCTGTGGCATAAACCGATTTACAGTCACAATTGTGACATTTTATCACATGTATTTGTTAGTTTAGTTGCGTGGATAACTAACGCTTAAACACCCTATATAACGTTATACGCAGGATGCTTCACAGAAAAGCTAAATTTATCCCGAACAAGATTTCACCACCTGCTTTACGTCGAACGAACAGCAGATCAGATCAGTGCGGCATATTTAAACGGACATGGCTCATTCGAACCTCCAAATTGTTTTCTACTTAATTTGGAGCGACGGATACAATAGGTCGATAAATAAACGACTATTGATATACCGGCTTCATATTCTCCGAAAAACACTTGTCAAAGTCACAGCCATTTTTGAGCAGTTTTCAACTTTTCGCCAGAAGTAAGACAAGCGCTCTTTATTGCTACCATATCAAGAATTGACTACAACGGAACGCTCTTTGCTGTTCCATGTCGTGCAAATGGCTGCTTTGTGTTTGGGACCCAAACACTGTATTCACAGTAGTATTTTTCATTACTTCAAATCGTCTTTTTGGGTTACATAATGTTCGTAGAAAGGTAGTTCAGATATTTATCGACCTATTTCGATACTGAGAAAAATCCAAAAGCGAATACTATTATGTATATTTCGGAGCTTGAACCGCCGTGTGGCTTTAACTCCAACAAAATGTGTTCTAGTTAGAGGCGAACTGGGCAGTTGGCCACTAAAGATGGCCACTACAAATTTTGATATTTCAGGTTGATATCTCAGGCATATGTGTACAATATACATTTAACACCAACTGGATTTGCCACATTCCGGCGCCCCTGTATATATGCAGGGCGCCCAGTCACATGCGTACTGAGGAATACTATTCGAAATCAGTATATGAAGACGAACGTCCTGGATAAAACGTGTTATATTGGTTCACACGATATAGAATATTGCTATCTATTAAGGGTTCGCAATTGTGAGTCGGGGCGTCGCGATATCGCGCATTGTCTGCATGTAATATCGGCCTCTATTGTAGGTGACACGTCCCCTTTATAACAGATGGTGTACATTCTTTCATAAAACACACATCCCAACTTCTCAACTTATTGAGTTATTCACAAGTCTGTTTGATTATTTCTCTCGTGCACCATAGCAAGTTCCGCTTTTGAAATTTGCAAACAATGCGGAGCAAAGACACCCATGCATTGGATATATATATATACTAAAATATAAGTAGGTATTATACCCCAAGTACTTCAATTGCGGTTTCTCAAACAGTATTTATGTGTCTCGTTCATAATTTCGTTAAGACGATGACATGTGTTCGCTTATCCCCATTAATTAGTGGCGTAATGAAGACGCCTTTGGTAGACTACATTCACATTTATAAGCGAAGTGTGCTCAAGTGAAAAAACAATTACGCTCAACCGTATTCGATTAACGATTAACCATGCAATCAAGCTTCAATGATTTACTTAGTTACAATCAAGCGTCAGTTCGGGAACTTGAGCATATTAAATAATGAGGGTGATAAATGGTACTAAGCTCAGGGACGTGGCCAAATTGATGGTTCCAATCCGGGGGGTGTACAACTTGGATTTTCCAACTTTCATCCCTTGACCTAGCACCTTTTGGATTGGAATGTTTTTTAACTTCTGCCAGCAGGGTGACTCAAGCTTTCAAACTATTGGTAAATATCCAGCATAACATCACCTGTAATAGTGGGAATTTGTTTTTCAACAGATGGTCATTTCGAGCGAAAGAATTGACAAAAAGAAGGAAAACACTTTAGTTTTGTATATATATATATCAGATATGGCACAGTTATATATACGTCTCCGAAACATGCCGAGCGTTGCTCTTTGAAACATGTCTGGGACTATACAAGGTAGTATCCCACCCAATCCCAATCCATAAAACAATTTGCACTGTCTCAAAAATTACATTTACTTTACCTTTGGTCTAAAAACAAAAACATTCTCACAAAACGCCGGATAAGTAAAGGTCGAAAAGTTGGTGTTCGTACGTTTAGTACGGCACGGGTTTGCAACTTGCAACTGATGAAGATCTTATTGACTGTTGCTTTTCTTTCTCTGGTGATTTCATTTATAAATTACAAATTTTAACTTTTGCATCACTAATTGAGATATTTTGGTGCGTACGAAATTATTTTCCAAATTTTGTGAAACCGCTCCGGGCATCTGCTCTCCGCTCCTAAATTTATAATCATTGAACGAGGAATCAATCTGCACAACATTGTGTCACTGTCCATTACCCCCCCCCCCCCCTATTTTCATATGCTCTGCAGATTCCCTCTTCTTTCTCTTGTCATCCATACATTTGGTACTAACTTCACTTGTGATAAAATGTTATATGAACAAATTGGTTTCAGGCCATTTTTCTTTCAGCTTTTCCTAATTTGACATATCAAAATGCTTTCGAGTCGTCAGCCAGCATTTCATTATGACTTCTACTGTCATCCCGGGATGCTATAGGTTTGATTTTCGCTAACCCTACATGATGCGTTACCTGGTAAGACACCCGCGTGCCACTTATTGATTACCTATATACAACAACAGAAAGAATTGACCCAAAGAAGGAAAATACTTTACTTTTGGGGTAAAAACAATAAATTTCACACTAACCGCTGCATCGTTGGAAATCAAACAGTCATCAATATCAAACGCATTTCGGTCCAACTAAATCATGCACGGGATTTAACCTTGTTGTTTCTTGTCTGCCTTAAAGCGCAACTGATTTACCCCTCTTCCCTGTTTTAACAATAAGTAAATACAGTAATAGAATGCTAAACATGTTGACGAGAAGCTCAACGCCTTCCATTATGCGGAAAAAAAAAACAATGCTTATAGGTATCTTGGCACTTGACATCTGCTTGGTTGCTGCCTGTTATCATAGTTCATCCAGGTAGCAGCCATAGCACCTGTGGATCGGCAGCCTTTTGGACTGCCAACATCACCATGATAAATATCATATTTGTTTGTCAAACCACCAGTGGTATCTCCTGTTATCCGACTATATACTGTACCTGTCAAAAGAAGTGGTATATTAAGCGCGCTATTTTGGCGCCCAATGTCGCAATAATATTGCAAGTGGAAACGCTTACAAGCGCACCGCTTGCGATATTATTGCAATATTTTGCATTTAATATCGCAATATTTCGCGCTTAATATTGCGACATCTTGCACTCAAAATTGTGAAATTTAAGTCAAATTATTGCTTCTTCTATATTGTTTATTGCATAAATAGAGACAATGTTTTAGATTTGTATTTAATTATAGTCGTATAATGCAATATGTACACTATATGTAAAATATATGCACAGTATTTATCTAATATAAATATAACACTATCGGGTCTGTATGCAATTTAGCGCTCTTAATATCGCAATATTTTGCGTTCAATATCGCAATAATAAGCGCGACAGATTTTTGATATTGCGCTATCATCGCGCCTTTTTCGAAATTAAGCTGCTCAATATCTAATAAAGGCGCGCCTCAATATACCACTTCTTCTGACTGGTACTGTATGTTGTGACTACATACATGTATGTCCTTTTTTCTCAATAATCTCATTTGTGTACATACTCAAGGATAGAGCGTGTTGTCAATCTTTACAACTAATTTCCAGTATATGTGTTCCTGTGTTATGGCTGAATAATGTAATCTTGTATTGAATTAATGTAGGAGACGATGGCCCGACATATCTGCTGAATAAGTATTGTTACTACAGTATTTCGACGACACTGTCATTCATTCGTGCAATGACCTTCAGTGGATTCATATATTTGTATATATATTCGGTTTATCGGTTAATGATAAGGTCAATTGGACAGTTCAGACTGGAACTTCGAACCCAACCTCTCGGCGCTGCCATGGCCTTGACATATTTTACTCCGACTGCCCACTTGCTCGCCTTGATAACATGACAGAATGCGTCGTATGACGATTTCGCCCCAGCACTGACATTATGTTTTTCGACTGATATCTGACGTCAGCATATGACGTCGAATCTTCGTACGTCGTGTTCAGATTACGTATGTTATATTGTTTGGTTAATGTCCCGGCTCATTCCCTGTGGTAATGGTCTCTATAACTAATTTGACAACATGCTTTGCCAAAAGCATACATATGTATTCAATATATTGTGTTTTACATGCGTTTGTGCACACTGCACCATTGGTTGTTAAGGCAATGACACGTGCCATTTATCTGGGGAGGATGATGTTCCCATTGAACTCCCATAACAGATCACGACGTTCGGCTATTGAGACCACATTACTGAGACCTGAACTATGAGCCTGGTAACATGTCCTGTGGTAATGCTATGATGTTGGTGGGTCGTATTGATTTATTTATGATTAATGTGGTGCTGTAGTGCAGACTGGGAATGAACTATAAAGTACGCGCGGCACTCCTAAGTTCTTATTTTTCACATAAACAACATTTCCGGCTGTATGTACATTTAGAGTTGACACTGTCAATTTACTCATTACAGTTCACATGACTATATTTTTGGAACATATACACCGGTGTTCCTCGATGTATATCCTATGGAGTCAACGTTTGAATTTTTAAGTTGTGGGAATATAGCCAGCAATCAATAATTGACTAGTTGTCCATGTTCCATGTTCCTACATCGCTCGGATAGTCATAATTTAAATTGAGCATATGTTTCGATTCGCTTTTCCACTATAGTATGATAGTGATAACGCGGAATTTCACCAGGGAATACATTTGATTCCATTTGGGTGCCACTTCACGTGCACTATTCCTATTACATAGTCATGCTATCTATATGCCACATACGTGACGTAATACATTGGATTCCAGTTTAAATCTGCATGTTCTGTGCAAACTCCGATGGCTTGACCTGTATATTTCAACAGGAAGTTGATTGTTGGGTATATTCCCACAATCTAAAAAACAAAGCATGCATATACAATGAAAAAGTAACTGTTTTGCTTACTGAAACCGCGTTTATCTTCTAGTGTGTTGTACTGTGTCCCGAATGTTGAAATTATCCAATTTATTTTATGAAAAGACAGAATTTACACTTGTTTAATAGCAACAATTAGCATCGTATCTGGTTAACCACATTTCACTTTGAATCAAAGAATGAAACAAATACAATTATAACCTTGACTTGTCAAGTATACGATATGTCACATGAAGGAAAAAAGTTGAATATGCCGAAATGCCAGGAAAAACTGTAGCTTAATTTCGACGATAGTTTTTAATATTATTGAAATTAAATAAAGGTCCTGGTTGTCACATATAAATGTATTGTATATAGATATATGCATCCGCCCACTTCCAACCGATTGGCAAGCTGTTCAATTGTTTGTGACATATGCAACTTGTGTTCTGTATTTATTCTACACCGTTGTGTCAAATAAATTAAATCCATTACTGTCACCTTCATTGATATAATGACTACCTTTATTGTGATTTAACTCTGATTAATAACCAGTAGTTTTCGGGGCATCACCCGAATCGGATCGTTGACGTATGTACGTCATCTTTCTTGGCGACAACGTCAACAAGAATAGTTCCGGCTTGTATTCCACTAGATGTATACACTAATATGTATTCAATGGCTCGTATTCCGTTGAATACACGTGCCTCACGTCGATAGTGTGGAATAAATATTCATATTTGTTCAAATCGCCATCAAAGAAGGAATATTAAAATAGATATATTTTTGTTCATATGCCAAACATAATCTGCGCGTAAATTGTACATTGTCGTCAAGACGTACGATGGTGCACGTAAACAAGAAATGCTTGTGTTACAGACGTTTTGCTTCTGTTTACATAATACAGCGCAATTCTATATGTTAATCACACACAAATGATATAAACGCTTTTTATTATTTCCATATCAGGAAAACAGTAACAAATAACGCTCTTTATGTTTACCATATCCGGATCTAAACAAAAGCCAGGTTCTGTAACGTTTTTAACTTTTGTTTACCTAACAAAGGAAAACATTTGACAATAACATACTATTTATGCCATATTTCTTATTGGTATAAGAACAAGGCCTGTCTATAGTTACTGCTCTTTCTGTTTATGGCGGTTTTTGACGGAGCTGAATATTTTAACAGCATACCCACCGCCAACGTTACGTCGCCCGTATATTTAAGTTTAAAAAATTGTAGGTCGGAATAGTCTATTATTGATTTGGAGGGATCACGCTGGTCATTCTATATACCCGCTGCGGGCAAATATTGAGGGAAATGTTGTCATTAATTGTTTTTCTTCGGACACAAGTCCGGATCCACGAGGTGCTTGATGAACCCATCGTCAGCCAAATGTCAACAGTTCGACGAATAAAGCTCCCTAAAGTGACGAAATGCTCCATGAATTGTGAGAATTAGCTTTAATTTTTCAAATTTAAATAGGCATTGCTTGTCATATATATGTCTTCCGTTGGTTGGTACAACTTGTAATTGAATACTTTTAACTGATTAAACTAGCCCTGGTATGAAAAACTCTAGCTATTATAGCCAGATGTGTGGTTTACTGACGCCCGCACCGGGGTTTACTGCCCGCAGCGGGGATTATAGGATGACCGGCGTGGGGATGCACATGTCATATATGCAGACGACAGATAATAAAAGTGCAGGAGTCCTACTTATTGATTGAACTGTTCACATAAGAAGTTCAACAAACAAATAACTTATATTATGACCTGAACATTTCCTGCATGATAACTACTCATCAATTAAAGAGTGCTGAGTATAGAACGGGTTAAACAACATTTCTGGCTGGCGAGGTAATCTGCATCGATGATGTTTATAGCGTTGAAACCAGGATGTAAACATGTCTCAATTACTAATTTAAAGCGGTAAACACGACTTGATTGGGTATAAACATGTCGTGATTATCGTAATTTTTCATTCTGCAGACGAAGACATAGATTGTTGTTATCGCAACCGCTTTAGCACGGCCTTGGTAGCTACTATTACTATTATCGGTAGATTTTAGCCGCGTCGGTAGATTAGAGAAGGTTGTACAAGTCACGTGCATGACAGTCTATTGCCATCAGCTGTAATGTCTGCCTCTATTGTAGAACCGCTCTATATAAACCGTGTCTGAGTTATGCTGCTGCTCTAATTTGGTGGTAACCATATCTTTCGGCGATCGTGGTTGGTCCGCTATCAATGGCTTAAAGGTACGGTTGGCCTTGGCGGTGGGTATCCTGTGAAAATATCGCCACCCATCAAAAACCACCACAAACAGAAAGAACATCAAAATGTAGATAGACTTTGTCCGTATACAAATAAGAAATATCGCATAAACAGTATGTTATGGTCATATGTTTGACCATTGTTATGTAAACAAAGGCATAAAAAGTTACTTTTCTGGTGTTTGTTTATATTATGATGGTAAACATAAAGAGCGTTCTTTGTTGGTGAATACCTGATATGGAACTAATAAAGAGCGTTTATGCCATTTGTGTGTGATTTGCCAGTAGCATTGTGCTGTCTTCTGTAACACAATAAGTCTCTTGCTTGCGTAAAATATAGTAGATCTTTATGATAACATGCTGTGTACGCGATGGTCATGGTATATATGAACGGAACTGTATGCGTTTTAATGTTTTTCTGTTTACGGCGTTTGGAACAAATATGAATATTTTCGACAATTAAGGCCGCACGTGCCTTTAATGTTATAGCAACTGCCAACAATATTCCATTGCATATTGTTAAATCACGGTGGGGAATCACGTGGTTTCGAGGTTGGTGGGTACCACGAATTCAAAACGGCCAAGGTGAGTGCAAACGCACCAAAAACAATGCACGTATATGCATGAGGAACTGGCACAAACCATAGCATTCTGACTGTTACGAGCATATGCTAGTTTATTTTAAAAACAAGTTGATACCATATTTGTTCTGAAATACTCAGCCTTTTTCTATAATATTCTTATCAAAGTTGCCAGTCGGAGATTCGAAACCACGTGATTTCACACCGGGTAAATAATAAGAAGGCACGCAGCCGCCGTTTAAGATCGACCTACAATGATAACGTATTTCTATTCACATTTCAACGATTTGCTGTTGATTGAATTACCCAGAACGGTCAATCATCCGTGTTTGTCGCGAGAACGTGTTGATTGGCGAACATTGTAGTGATGCACATACGTATATATAGCTCTGTCGTAAGCTACCATTAACGTTAGAAGTAGCCGCAACAAGACTATATATACGGGCGACCATTGATGAAATATACCATTACCAGACTTGATTATCAACACAAAGCGTATAGTTATTTTATGGCTAGCTCACCCGACCGGTCATTAATACTAATAATAATCGATGCAGTTATATATCGCATTCCACACTAAATTAGATTCAATGCGCTTTACGTGATTATTACCCCAGTAATATGGCATGCATTATATACTCATATTCGTTCAGCGGAAAGCAATCCGAGCAGCAAATGAGCGCGTCAGTATTAGAGTACTGACAATATCCACCGACTCCCGACTGGGTACTTGGTTAACGGGCGAGTCACCCGCAACAGCTGTAGTATGAGATTGCTTGGCGAATGCGACCGACGCGGCGTTTGACGTTCAATGGCAGAGAGCGGGGTTCGAACGCATGATGTTTTGACACCATGACGTTAGGAGCAGAAAACGCTAAAGTCAATGGATCATCGCGTCAATACACACTGAACACGGCGACCTTCTAGAATAGGCAACCCATGAGTACATTCGGCAACATATAGCGGCTCATTGCGAGCTAAGGGCGAACGATCTTAAACAAAATATATAGCCAATCAATATAAGTTCACGACGAATTTAAACACAAAGTGCTAAAAATGAAACCCGCGCTTCCCATACGGCCACACAAGAAAAACATTGGTATTCCATGTACGCCATTGTATTTATATTTACACATGCACGATCCTATACCATTATTCCATTCAATAAACCCATTCTATAAATTGTGACATGAAACGTTCGTTGCATAACAAGAAATAGTGCCAGGTGACCTTTCACTTCCGGTTTGGTGTCTGTTTATATTCCGTACTCTACGTCTCAAAATACTATGGATTCCAATATTTTCCAACAAACTACAATGAATGAAGAGTTTGAAATGTTATTTCATTAAATTTACGCCATTAAATACGCCAACGAGTCTTTATTTCTCTAGGACTATTTCTTTATGCGGGCAAACAACTCATAGTTACGTAAAATGTCATCGCATGCCTTATTGAATCCGATGTTAGCTTCACGTCGTATTTGTTGATTTAAGTAAAGTTGAAACAGACACTCAAGCGTCGTCAGAACTTTTGTGTTTTTGATTGGGTGGCCGGTACTTATCACGCTCGGTGCAGCTGGGGCCCGTGCGCGTGGGATTTATATATGTCGACTGTGGTGACACGGAGACATGTTAGTTTCGATTCCGTGCTTCATTTCTATGCACTAGTCTTTGCTTTATCTAGGTAATTGTGCACTTATGATTAGTAGGAAGTATTCTACAAATTGCTGTACTATTAAAAAGTAAAATGTCGCGATAGCTTAGCAACTTTGAGCTTTAATAACGTGCACATAATAAAAAGAATACCTGCATTTTTTTGTTTGAATACCTGAAACATCTCATTCGCGTTTGGAAAGTAATATAGAATTTTCACTCGCGGATTGCAGCCGCTCGTAAAATTTCCAGCCGCTTTTGAAAAGTTGAATTTTCTTTCCAGACACTCATGAGATTATTCACCAGTCGGGTTTATTTTGTAAATTATGTGGTTTATTTTTTTATAACGGCCACAATATCCATGGTCCTCACGACCAACAACACATGTACTCTCGTTGGTGAGTCACACCGGTATAAATCACCTGTACTATATACACAAGCTCGGCTGGTGAATATGAGCGCAGGTGTAGTCGGTTAACAAATCAAAATCTAAGAATTTCAGAAATATATACAAAACGATGTGAATAAAATAGGTTAGCCAACTTATATTGGCGTCCATAACAATGTTCGTGGTCATCGCTCAGCAATACCACGGTCCATCTCTCGCACATGATAGCTTTGTCTTTATAACGAACCAAAGCCGGACGCTTTGGGTCGTATATAGACTATATCCGATTTTGTGAGTCACCAATTATTATCTAATATGCGCTGTTGCTTTGAATTTCGCGGGCGCTAATGTCGCACAGTAGATCGGTGGGCTTAAAGCATTAATGTCGTAATCGGCTGTCAAGAGGCCAACCCAAATCAGTCGACGTGCAACATTCTCCTATTTATATAAACGTCATAAAATCATTTATTGGTTTTTATTTATAAGGGAAAGTAGGTCCATAATGAATTTCTAACGGGTCTATTCCGGCACTCTACTGCATGGATCAAATCATCGGACCCTAGGAAGTTTTAATATTTAAAAAAAATAAACTAAAATCACCACAACTCAGCACGATCTACGTATATCTCAAAGCTTTATTTTCCAACTGATGCACAGCAGTTGATCAATACTGCATGTTTCGGTAGAGACTATACCGTGCGAAAGGAAATAAGATAATATTTAATATGGATTTGATTGTTATCATAAGTCTGCATACTTACTTGCATCTGATAATCCATATATATCCTATTTTCTTGAATAGAATGCAAACACATACTTATGAACAAAGCAGAAGATACATTCAGTTCCACGCGAATTCGGTAAATGGTGAAAGTTACACGATGACGTTGTTTGTCGATTATCGTTGAAATCGACATGATGACATGTTATGAATGAAATGAACATCCCGAGTATCTGAAGCGGAGAGCTCCACCAGCACGCCAAGTGATATAATGGTTAATTTCAGTTCCATGCACTCTCGACAATACATATAACTATTTATAATTACCCCACCAAACATAAGCCTTATGTATGTGAATCTTATTTGGTGCGAATCTATAAAGTGACAATTGTTTTAAACACTACATGCAGAAACCCCTATGTGATTGTTTTAGCGTTGGTTCGTTAATTACGCTTGCGTATGATCATATTACTGACATACATGTATATGCCGTGTCACATCGAAAATATTTGTAAATTCGTACATGATCAACAGATGTTTTTAATGCCATGTAGTGTTTTGTTCATTGATATATTAGTTTTGAGGAAACCGTACATATGTATGATATAAATTATTCCACATTAAATACATAATGGTAAAAACCACAAGTTGAACACAAACAGGAACGAAACTTACGCCAAATATCCGCTTCCTGGATGCCCAAAATAGTCATTTGTTTTACCAGACTTATATCATAATCATGGTAGCATTACTGGAGACCACAGTCAAGGATTGGACTTGCCCGACAAAATGGTGAGGAATAAATACAAAAACAACCTGAATCATAATCTAAACTATTTTATCGTAACTCGTAGCGGGCGACGCGTAATAACATTTCACACGAGCTTAAAGGTACGGTTGGCCTTGGCGGTGGGTATCCTGTGAAAATATTTCCACCCGTCAAAAACCGCCACAAACAGGAGGAACAACAAAATGTAGACAGACTTTGTCCGTATACAAATAAGAAATATCGCATAAACAGTATGTTATTGTCATATATTTGACAATTGTTATGTAAACAAAAGCATAAAAAGTTACTTTTCTGGTGTTTGTTTATATTATGATGGTAAACATAAAGAGCGTTCTTTGTTGGTGAATTCCTGATATGGAACGAATAAAGAGCGTTTATGTCATTTGTGTGTGATTAGCCAGCAGCATCATGCTGTCTTCTGTAAGACAATCAGGCTCTTGCTTAGGTAAAATATAGTAAATCTTTATGATAACATGCTGTTTACGCGATGGTCATGGTATATATGAATGAAACTGTATGCGTTTTAATGTTTTTCTGTTTACGGTGATTGGAACAAATATGAATATTTTCGACAACTAAGGCCGCACGTGCCTTTAACACCTTTTAAGACCTGTGGATTTCCATTTAACAAGAAAAGCACAACAGTCGAAAGGACGTATTTGATTAGCCCTCTAAATGGCTCTCATAAAAGGCCCAACGATCTTTCAAACTGTTGTTTTTTCTCGACAAATGAGCGCAGCGCGGTGCGATCAATCAAAGGGAATGCACCATCGACCTTTAGTTACAACTTGCATTCGGAGGACAATGACTGTTAGCCCATCCAATTAGCCGCTCCGTGGTCCTCAAAGCATCTCTGAGATTTAAATCAGAAATGAAATGACAAAATGGCAGCGCAGCAGTCGTACATCATATCTGTGCACATGGGGCACTTCAACGCCAACTAACCCATTCAAATGCGAATGATTTCTTCTCTGGCATAGTCAATCTTAAGGGATTCATTGGGAATCCCCCATTACAGATTGTGTGTAAATTGTTCGTCATTTCTGTTACTATTAGCGAAGTGTGGCGCAAGTCCAAAATAAGTCGTCATCCTCGCTGGCATTGTCGTTCGCTTGATTATACATTGGAATGTCCATGGCAATTCCTTCATTTATAGCGATATGACACTCCAGTAGTAAACGAATGATATGGCACTTTCTTCGTTTGTAGCGATATGAAACTCTAGTAGTAAACGACTGTTAGTGGCCATTGGTATGGCACTGATATGGCACTTTCTTCTCATACTTGCATGTTCAAATAGTTATTTCAACAAATGATGATTGCTACATGTTCAAGCGTTTATCGATGAGAACCAAATCACCAGTCACCAGTGACTGTTCAGTTATGAAAATTGATATACGTTGCACCCGCTTCGAACAAACGATGCACTAAATTGCATGGACGTAAATTCGAGTTAACTACAGTAATGTTCTAAGTAATCGACTTCTTAACCCTTTGAACCCTGGCTCCCCACAACGATCGACACCATGACCCTGGGCTCCCAGTGTTTTTATTTATTTATTGTAGATTGTGTTTAGGCGCAATGTGTTTGTTATGTTTAAATGGTGTCTGAAACTTTACATGTATTTTCCCCATGGACCATTGAGTGTTTAAAGATCGGGATACATTGCCACACGATCACTCCCTGGCAACGGTTGCTATGCAACTACCCGAAATTGAAAGTAAAATGCAATTATAGCTTTTATCGACGTATTTCAGCCTTAGAAAACGGCGTTTTCGATGCAGCCAATGCCCCATTGTGAAATTTGATATATATATATATATATATATCTGGTCAGTTGAGTGAATCTAAATTTTGTTTTAGGCTAGCAACGGTTGATAAGCAAATACCACAAATGATCCAAAGACACAATTGCCCTGAGCATTTAATTGTATTATGCTCCAGTTTAGACATTTTTATAGGCGCACGTTAGGTTTTTTCCGAAATCACGTGACGAGTGTTTCGGTTGGTCTCGTCGACAATCAACTGCCAGAGTGCATCATCCCAAAATAAATTTAAGTAAACAACCTTGGGGTGTACTGTCCACACTTATTGAAGTTGGTACATTCTTTGGAACCGCGGCTTCTCTTTCGGTGTAAAGGTACGTTCAACAAACGAATTTGTGTCCCCTTTCCAGGTATGGACATTATGATCACCGTGACTAATTGCAGGTATGAAGCCACGCACCCTGCCACGCCCCTACCTCGACATGAGCTCCGCCCATTTACACAACACCTCAACATGCCCCAAACATTGAGCACTTGTCGTATCTGTATTTGAAACAACACCACCCGCTGCTGTAGCGACTGACGTCTGAATCTCTTCCAGTGCCACTGTGCTTTCATTCCCCCATTCTAACTCACAACTGTCGTAGTCATCATCATCTAAATTTTCCGCGTCCGATTCCAAAATTAGCCGGACCACCTCCTCTACCGAAAATGTTTAGGCTTCATAATTAATGATATTGTGTGCTTAAACGCAATAGCAACAAGACACAAACAACAACATATACTTATTGGAGAATCAGTCGACCGCTACGATGTTTGTAAACAATACACACGTGGTGGTCGGTATACTGGACTGTTCAGCGGCCGGTATCGGTATTTGGAGGTTCACGCAGCGGCCGGTTTTCGGGTTCAAAGTGTTAACCACAGAAGAATTATGGGTAACTTTTCAGAATTTAGTCAGAAATATGGCTTGTTGTCATTCATCGGAAAGCTCTCCTAAATCCTGAAAAGTTACCCATAATTCTGCTGTGGTTAAGAAGTCGATTACTTAGAGCATTACTGTATATAGGACAGTACGATTGGCTGGGAACAGGACCAGGAGTTAGGTGCGACGTGGCTCGTTTGCAATTTAAATAGGGAATACCTGTTGAAATTCCCAAATCAAAGATATCGCGTGGTTTAGAGTATTATGTAATATTCCCTCATACTTATGGCGTCATGATTACTGCGAGAGAAGTTTGTTATTCAATCATTTACTCATCAATAACAGAACGTACCGGATGTATATATATACCTTCGTATAATAAGACTGTTAAGAATGTCAGGATTGGTTGCAATTACGTGATGTAACATGTCTATGGAAGCTTCATGTGCATTCTGGAATAATGTTGTAAAACTTATCAAAAATAAACATTGTTTTCAAAACAGGAAGAGGCACCGCACTTTACGCAGTTAAACGACAGATGCTTGTGGCCCAACTTCATCATATTAATAAGTGTCGGATGACCTCTGTATTGCATTTCGCTCTATACCTTACTCTTATTTAAAGGTACGGGGGGGGGGGGGGCCTTGGCGGTGGGTATCCTGTGAAAATAGTTCCACCCGTCAAAAACCGCCACAAACAGAAAGAATATTAAAATGTAGATAACATTTGTTCGTATACAAATAAGAAATATCACATAAACAGTATGTTATTGTCATATGTTTGACCATTGTTATGTAAACAAAAGCATAAAACGTTACTTTCCTGGTGTTTATTTATGTTATGATAGTAAACATAAAGAGCGTTCTTTGTTGCTGCATTCCTTATATGTAACTAATAAAGAGCGTTTATATCATCTGTGTGTGATTAGCCAATAGCATTATGCTGTCTGTTGTAACACAATCAGGCTCTTGTTTGGGTAAAATATAGTAGGTCATTATGATAGCATGCTGTTTACGCGATGGTCATGGTATATATGAACGAAACTTTATGCGTTTTAATGTTTTTCTGTTTACGGTGTTTGGAACAAATATGAATATTTTCGACAACTAAGGCCGCCCGTGTCTTTAAATTCGCGCAGTCTTATTTTGCGCGCACCCATCTAGCTGTGCGCGAATTTAAAAACTAAGCAAAAATTAGTACGACTGAAAAAGTTTAATGAACAAATGGGAAAAAATGGATCGTGTATCAATCTATATTATATATACATACTAGCCGATGAGCCCGACGTTGGCCGGGCTATTCTAAAACCAAATTTCAAGTCGATAGCTCTACCCAGCCCGACGTTATCCGGGCTATTCAAAAACCAAATTTCAAGTCGATAGCTCTACCCGTTTCCGAGATCTGGTCTGCTCATGCACGAAGCTGGCGTCGCACGAGCTCGGCGACCCGATAAAATTCGTATCCGGGACAAGATACATTCAGATACCAAATTTCAAGTAGATAGCCCCACCCGTTTCCGAGATGTCGTATGCGCATGCGCGAAGCTGGCGTCGCACGGGCTCGGCGACCCGATAAAATTCGTATCCGGGGCAAGATACATTCACATAGCAAATTTCAAGTCGATAGCTCCACCCGTTTCCGAGATCTCGTCAGCGCATGCGCGAAGCGGGCGCCGCACGGGCTCACCAATACGACAACGACGACCGAATGGTCAAACTACACACACGTACCAAGTTTCGTCCCGATCGGTCGAGAATCGTAGATTTGTATAAATGACAGACAAACAAACAGACAGACAGAGGCCTTCAAAATATATATGAGATGTAATCTGCGACGTGACGTGACAAGTCAATACGTTATCGCTAGTTGTTGATGTCACTTTATACATAGCTCGATGTTATGTCAGTGATGTGCATAACTACTGAAATGCCATACATATTATTGGACCAAGTGTATAGTAGAGTTACGTATATTCACAACTAGATAATTAACAGCTATTTTCTGCGTATACAGGGGCGTGTCGATAAAACGAGTACGAATATAAATTTAAATAGATTTAGATTTAAAACGAGCACGCCACTTTAAAGTCCGAAAGTCACCAGATATCGTGTGAAAACATATACAAAATTTAAATAAGAGGCTGTGTAAATCTCTTCCATCTCAAATCTCACTTATTTGACAGTACTATATTGTTCTATCTCAACTGTGGATCTATTTATTTTGTACCACGTGATTAAATACATTTCAGTGCTAAAATGTTGGATCTCTGACATTCAATAAAAAGCAATGGAACCAGAAATTGGCAGAATACCAGCGAAGTGACTAGTTGGTAATAATGATTTCTCACTTCTGGGTGTGAACATCTTGTTTCTAGGATAATTATTTGGTTAAAATAACACAAAAAATTATTTGGGATGTTTGCACGTTTATATGGAGATAGAACACTTGAGTTCTGATGCGACGATGGATCAATATTCGAAACATGGATCTTCTGGCTCTATAACCTATGCAACAAACTTGTCAAAGTGAAAGCAATGTTCCAGCTATATGCTCAGTTTTGTCGTATAGAAATGAGACAGACGCTCTTCATTTTTGCCATGCAAGGACTAGAAAAACCAAAACAAACGCTGTTTATTGTGCCATGGTAAAGAAAAGTTGGGACTCGATTTTCTAAATTTTACTACTTTCAAGTAAGTAAAGTATATATTGACATATTTTGATCATCAGAACTGTCTTTGGTGAATCACGAGCGAACACAAATTCAGGACTCAAACTGCGGCTTTAAATTATGATCCGATGAATGTTTCGATTGGAAAACTTTGCAAGAACAATAGAGAAATATGATATTAATTTATCCGGAATATAATTGGTTGTATGCTCGTCGCCACAACATTAATGTGACATGGACATTTGTAATAATTACTTCGTTGCTCATGTGTATATACATGTATATTTTCAAAATCACCTGTTTTATTTCACTTAATTGAGAGCAGGCTATTCTATTGCATGTTTTGGTGGATACCCTGGTTAGAGATCCTCATCCAGTACACATGTATATCACGCATAATCACGGTAAATCACCCATGGTGGATACTGCTGTTTAAACAACGTCTAAATCCGGGAGATGATAACGATGCTAAGTGAATTTGGCTCACGTAAACTGGGCGTTCAGCTTACACGAGAAATAAGTCGGAAGTGTAATAATACAGACTCCTGTTAGACAAATAGTACGTTTCGGTTGTTGCTAAATACGACACCTGTCTGTGAACCGATGTGTTTTGGTTTTGAGTATATTGTAATTGTCCCCACATTGCATACACGTGTCTCGCCACATGGTTACGAAACGCGATGGTTCATAACACAAACACTGATCGTCTCGCACAATGAGTCGTCAGTGGCGCGGTATTGTTTTCTGTTGATTGTAAGTAATTATAATAATGCAATAATACCCACAACACACGCTATCACGTGGTGAGTATATACAAGCTAAGACCGAGTATGCATGCACCTACCAAGCCAGTGCCGTTGTGCAACAGAAAACAGGGGTCGTAAAAGAACTGAAGTTCAAACTTTTCCCGATGTAAGGTATGCATTTCTACTGTTAGTTATATAAGGGCAAGGGACTGGGACGTCTTGTTTCCCACACCTTGTCACCACCCCTAAAACGAACGATTGCCAGACGAAACTGGTCCATGAGCATTCGACGTATACCAGCTACATGTAATGTAATTGGTAGGGATAATGATTACGTCGAAGCGTCGTATCTATGCCTGTCTACATCGGGGTTTGCGCACACGATATGAACCTTACATATCAATATGTGATGCTATATATATCGGAAAGATCGAGTGACACCTTCCGGTGATAATGGTGTATTCTAATACAAGTTTCATGTTCAATTACGAACAGTATATGCCATGTAAGTAGGAATAGCCTCACAATTCCGGTGTGTGTTAACATTTAAACCAGATCCGAGGTACAATTGGCAACCTTCGGTTATACGGAGTGAAAATCGAACCCACCCAAAATCAGTAACCAATTGCGAACGCGTGCAATCTGATGTTGTCACATCATTACTGGGCTATTCAAATGGTATATAACTTAAGTGGTTCCACATTACTTGTTAGTTAAATATTAAGTCGTACATGCACTGCCCATCACGATATGTAGTTTCCAATTAAAAAACTGCTGGGTATATATATCATTTCTTTCAAGACGAGCTCGTGGAATTAATTTTTAAGTTTTCCGGGACAACAATAAATGTACATATATAGGTATATTTTAATATGTAATTGTGTCAGCATATGAGGATTTAAATGCGTCACATCATTGGCTACATCTAACTGTCTCTCGTGTTCTGTAGAAATGATCCATTATGCATTTTTTCTGGAATACCATGTGCACCATTCAATTCGTAGTTTGACTCAAAGAAGAAGGCCATGCCCCTTTAACAATTACTAAGTTCCTTGGAAAACTACTTCCTTTTACAACCCAATATTATCGTTGCAAGAGGAATTTAATAAGAAACCGCGTTTTTAATGAGTCAGGTTGAACCAATCGCACAACCCGTTATCCCCCATTATTTCAGCTAAATTGGAATTTATAAAATAGATCACGTATCTAGCTAGTGCAAACAACCTAAATTCCGATCTGATTGAAAGCGATCTTTTCTATTTCTAGTTTAAAAGTTCCTTTGGCTTTGTATAAACAATCCACGATTGGGATTTTAAATGAGTAAAAATTAAGTGATGGGTTTGCTGCTTACATAGATTGCGACTTCCTGTTTATGTTGTAGCGAAAAGTTGGAACGGATTTGTGAACGGGTGAATCATACGTCTAATTAACGACACCATTTCATCTTTCACACTCAATACACAACTATGAGAGGGTGGTGATTATAGGATCCCAGGCGAAGAGGTCAAACCCTACTGTTAATATAAAGGCATTCACGTGATTGCGTGTGTAAATTGTTTTTGAGAAAACGGGATATTTCTGGGTTTTGTGACTTATGTACACGGAAATTAGCGCCTTTCCGACGAGACGTTCAATCGTTTCGACGCTGATAACTCTATTTTGTGTTTAGGTTACCAAACATGAAGGCGAGGCTGGTTTAACTAATGAGGGGAATGACTCTCTGATCATGCGAGTGAAAAATACATTTACAAATGGGCGATAGAGACTGGAGCTCAGCGAGAACGAGAGACATATAAATAGGGGGTCTAGGGGTGTGATTTAGGTGAGACATGCATGCAGGGATAGCTCCGTATATAGGCATCGACCACGCCCATAAACCGTCGTTCGTATAGCTATCGACCCGATTAGGATAGTACTGGCTGTTCACACGACGTATATATCAATGCGACACGCATCAACGTGTAGTCATACATAGATTGTCTGCATGACACACTGTTCGGTTCGTTTCCACTTGAGTTGGCATTTAGCATCTTAACGAAGTTACATCATGGACTTTCATATTGATATTTAGCCTATTCACCTAGTTATATCATGGACTTTCACAGAGACATTTAGCCTATTAACCTAGATATAATTATCATGGACTTTCATATAAATCTCATTGATGTAAACGAATCGTCTGATCGGGAACCTAAATATCGTATATTGCTACAATGCATAGATCGTTTCAAAAGTTGTCCGGGTATAATGTGAAGCCTATATAGTGTTATCTCTAAACGACACATCGTATTGTTTCGCCGAATTATTTATGGAGAGAACAGAACAAAGCTGTGACAGACAGTATTCAGACTTCGCTATATATAGGTCAGTGTGTCACAAGGAATGCTCTTTATTATATACAGTTCACAGAGAACTCTAGAACCGAAACTGGGACAAGATGAACAATACGTGATATAGGGCAGGGTTTGCCCTACTTGAAGTACACAGAGAACACTATAGAAGCTAACATACATAAATAATCGACTCCTTAACCACAGCAGAATTATGGGTAACTTTTCAGGATTTAGTCGGAAATATGGGTTGTTGCCATTCATCGGAAAGCTCTCAGCGAGAGCAACCCATATTTCCGACTAAACCCTGAACAGTTACCCATAATTCTGCTGTGGTTAAGGAGTCGATTAGTTAGGGCATTACTGTATAGTACAACTAAAGCCAGCCTATCGCAAGCTCGATCATCAACCCAAGCAGGTCCCTTTACCAGTGCAATCTCCAGCGTGGTGTACTTGGCACAGGCGTCTGAACAGCTACAATCACCCGCGACACCTACCGGTTTGTTAATACCTTGTAATATTATTAAAATAAAACTTAATCTAATCAGCGATTTTATCACAGGTGTTCTCGTTAGTATCAGAAGGAGGCTGACTGTGCGCAATATTAAATTGAACATTCACCTGGCGGGCTCCGAGACACTTAACCTAGTCTGGCTGCTCTGGCACATTTATGTTTCCCAACGTCATACAGCTACGGGAATATATAATATACTCATGTGGCGATTCATACTTCTGAAAACAAAAACCTTGAGAAGATGTGTGTTACTGGTCCAAAGACATAGCTGGACCTGTATGTATATGCTGATGCCCAATTACTCCTTACCACTTTATGTACATAATGCCTCGACAAGACATGCATTATTTTTATATTATATCGAAAACAATTTATGATTTTGTCACATTATTTTGTATTTGCCGCGAATTTTGGAAATCGGTCTCAGATTTTACAATTTACCACAATCTTTCGGCGATGGCAGGGGAGTATAACTATGTTATTATTTACATCTAACATAATCTATTCGCGATTCATGCATTTACGTGTACAACTTTGATAAAGAGTATTCTCTATTCCCACCAAATGTCCACATCAGAGGGTTTCAGATCACTTTAATTTGGGCAACGCCGGATAACCCTGCTAGTATATTATATTAATAAAGTTATTGTTCCATAATGTTCCCTCCTATTTGTGATATGAGAAATAGAGTTACCCGACAGTCTATACAAATGACTCGAACCACTCTGTAGAGACATGTCTTCGTTGGTGTTTCAAAGGAATCCCGTTTGATTTAGTCTTCACCGTATCATCTTAACCCCAAAACTCGTGGACGTGTTGTTAAATTTTATATAGAATATTTAAGCTAGGCCGTGTCCCCACACAAACTTGAAGTCGATGTGTTCTTTGAAGAACCAAACTTATGATATTGGTTCCGGATGGAACCAAATCAGTGAAGAACCAAACTATTTTGTTCTATGTTGGTATTTGGTTCTCCCGGGAACCAAATTTGGAGCTGTTTTCTTAGAGTGTATATACCCAACTCTACCAATCTCCACGGGGTTGGGTCCTCTGATTTGCCAAAAAACATGTCTTTTTCGCCACCCCCATATATGCATGTATGTTTAAATTATAACATACATCTATAGCTTTTTACAAATAACGTGACAACTTTGTCATTTCGTTCGATGGAATGCTACATGAGCACAGGAACATGCCGACGGATGGTGCATGGGTTGTGTCTCGCCACCCCCGATACTTTGGTAACGCCGGGTAACCCTGCTAGTAAACATGACAAGAACGTTCTTTAAGGTGCACCTCTATAGTGAACGATATCATACACGCTCTTTACTGCAAGTGATCTTTCGACTTTTGACACCTGATAGAAGAGTAAAACTGTAATAAAACTGCTGGTTAAGAGTCGATGTATGTCCACTGAAACTCGGTCCATTATTTTCTGTTTGGTATAAAAAACGCAGAAATAGCAGTTAATTGACGTCGATACGAATGATGCACCTTTAAACTTGTTTGTCGCGTATACATGTCCGTATACATTACCGGCAATGATGGTCGGGATGCAGTTACATGCAACACGTGCCACCCGTGACGTCACTAGAGGGTCTCCATTGGGGGGGGGGTGGTGCATGTTCACCTTGAACTTTTCCATAACTTTGCTAATTCTTCCCACTGACTGCACTTTCCAACTAGAAACCCAAGCTTTCTAACTGTTTAAAACTGCATGACATCCATTAAGGTTGGACAATTTCCAACTCATGGTCATTTGGTCCAAAAACAATTTGTCCACTAATTACTGACTAATGATTCAAGCAATGAGAACAACTTCAACCAAAATATATATTGTCTAAAATGTCTAACTAATATTTTTCCATGCATGAAATTTTCCAATTGTTTACACGTTTGACCCTCTTCATGTCCCTTACGTCGCTGTGTGGCACGGGAATTTCCGATACCAAGCTAGTGTCACCCACAGTCATGTTTAGTTGTCAATTTTATCAACTTGGAGCTTGAGACAACAAATCGTCAACGGTCTGTCAGTGGGATTGTGTGGAAGTTACAGCTGGCCCAAGGGTATCGTTTCCTCACAGACTATGTCTGCAACCAATTACACCTTCCCTTATATATTTGAAGGAGAATATAAACAACACTCTAGCAGCTCAGATGAGTATATTGTCCAAACGAGGGGCGTTAATAAATAAAATTATAACTGCAACGTGCCGTTACTCTGGTAACTCAATAATTTGATTGCTCTAATTTAAGAAATATTTACAACGAGATTGTATTTCCGTCTGGAAAGACTCTTTGCCCACCCCAGGGGACAATAACTCACCCCTCCTAGTATGAGTAAGGCCATTGGCCAATTAAATATTTCCGAAAAGTACACGAGTACAGTTCTTTTAGGACACTACATGTAATGCGTACTCTAGAAATGACCGTCGCTGATTTTTACCCTGTGCCAATGCATTCTCTTATATATGCAAGTCGACCATAGGTCGACTTGCATATATAAGAGAATGCATTGGCCTCACAATTTTTTACCAATTTAATACTTTTTTCTTGTATTCTTTAACAATTTTATAATTTCATCCATACAGAGCCCCAGACAAACATGAGCAGACGACACTCTTCTATATGCTTCTATATATGTGTGGGGCTCCCTGCAGGGTAATGGATGTTTTTTTATTTTATGTCCTAAAAATTGTAAGAAACATTTATTTAAAAAAAATGATAAAAAATTGTTAGGCCAATGCATTCTCTTATATATGCGAGGCGACCTATGGTCGACTCGCATATATAAGAGAATGCATTGGCACAGGGTAAAAAATTACCGTCGCTGATTTTGACACCACTCTTAAAGGCCCTCTTAATTTTCGAGTCACCGATTTTTTTTTATATTTTCTTGATATACGGTTTTAATAACAATCTATGCCATAAAATATGATTAAAATACTATAATTCATCACCATTTGAAACATCAGAAGATGCTCATAGAGAAATAGAAAACAGTTGAAATCATAGAACGATTCCCCCCTTATGGCTCCCAAAATGCAACAGAATTCAAACTAAAAAGATCTTGCCAATGGGAGACTCGCATAATTATATAAGAGAATGCATTGGCACAGGGTTTTTGCAAATTTTCAGGAAGCTCCAGTCATGGAAGGGGTAAGAAACAACCAAAGGAATTACTATTTTGGAAACGTTTTAATGTCTAGTTTTGCTCAACGTTCATTCGCTTGAGGTACATCGTACATGTACTTATTATGCAAGTTTTCCCCTTCATGTTAGTTGTTTCTAATCTCGTAGTTTTTTTTTTAAACCAGCTGCGTTCCTATTGGACTTGTTTCCTCCCAGTTTTATTTTGTATTTGTCATATGTCTACACAATATTTGATACAGTACCTCTTGCAACAACTATGAAACCTTGTTACCTTATGTCGTTTATAATCACTGTTTTTTTTAGAATCCAGTAGTTTATATGTTATATGTTGCTCATGCATATATATCAACTGATTTTTAGATACATGTAAAGTTGTATGTACAACGCACGGAACTTATGTAGAATACGTTTTTAAATGTGTATGTAAGAGAAGTGTGCTATGCACTTTACCGAATGAGCAATGGTCCCGACTGACTTGTTTTTGTCACTCGGGATATATACCACGCACGTAATGGGAACGGACATTATGTGACACTTGACTACATTACAATGACTTGGAATAAGGTTATAGGAAACTCCCTAAGGACAGACAGAAAACCACCTTTGTGAATATCACGTAGACAGGTCAGTGCCCAGTGTAATGTAGTTAGTTATACGCTCTTTGACGCCCGCTGGTAACCACTTACCGGGATTACTTTCATTCCAGTGGTGTGCGAAACAACAGGCATCTAATATCAAATATATATTTCTCGATTGCCTTGTTTCCGTGCAATAAGTTCATATTATTGGTGTAATTCGGTGAATAATAGCTGTAAGTGTATAAAGGCTATGCTATACTGCTACAGTTATAGCGAGCAATATTGCCGTGATTTTGGTGGGTAAAATATACAAAGATCGAATTAAATGGTGTAAGTCGCGGACAAACCGTTGAACCTATATACACGCTTAGTAGTTGTGTGTAAACCTCAACCTATGTACAAATGGTCCTATACTGACTGAGGTTAGAGTTACGGCGCCTAGGTGAAAATGTAAATAAAATTGGGAGGAAACCGAGTTGAGAATGTTTATCTTCTAGAGTCTAGGCGGTCGCTGAAAGTCAATATATGTTTTTGTGACATTATTGTGTATTACAGCGGTGCAAAAATTGGAAATCGCGGACCTTGTGATACCTCATTTCTCTGTTGTTTTTCGACACGTCACCAATTTTCGCAAATAAAAGGTAAAATGGCCGACAGCCAAGGTGAATCAAAGGGCAACGGTGTTGTGGCAAATGAGTCAACTTCTGAAATACTGGTAGCTCCAATTCAAATTAATTCCAATGCAATGGACAGCCAAACATCGAATGTTGATACTGGTGCACTAGACAATCTCTCACAAACTATTAAAAGAGTGGCAAACCAAGACTTTGCCATTCCCTCTTTTACACCAGAAAATCCCACTGGTAAATCGACAGCGACCTTAAGATATGGCAAAGAAGATAAGAAGAGAAAGGCTATAACTGACAGGTCGCACTCACTGGAAAGGAACCTACGCCCCAGGAAATGTACCTCACCCAACTTAGCTTCAACTGACTTTGAGTACATGGAGTCGGTGGTGGAGAAATCTATGAAAAATTAATTTAATAACTTTGCTGAAGAATTTAAAAGGGACATGCTCAACTCTTTCCAATCAATGATGCAGGACACCATGAAAGTCACAATAGAAACCCTTACATAAAAAATTGATGAAAATAAACACAATGTAAATACCCTTACAGACACTGTGTCCAATCTTCAGGCTGGAAATAAGTCACTCAAAGATGAGATTACAGCCCTGAAAGATACATTTACCACATCTTCTCCAGCAGCTGATAATAACTATTTGAAAAATGAACTAACCTCCCTGCAAGAATCTTTTAAAAGTTTTAAGCTGACTACCAATCAAAGCCTAGAAGATGTCAGTGCTAAAGTTGAGAGTTGTGAGGCAAGCCGATAGGACAATGAACAGCATGGGAGACAAAGCTCTTTAAGGTTTCACAATGTGCCCATTGACTCTACCATCACAGACCCTTGGAAAGTTCCATCCAAACTGCTTATAATCAAGCTGTGTCATGATAAATTGGGTATCTCTGTGAAAGAATCCGACATCGACAGAGCTCATCCCATTGGTGGTATTAGGGACTCAGCACCTGGAACTTCCAAAACTGTCCAACTGATTGCAAGATTTCAGGAGTATGACATTAAAGACCAGATCTACTCAAAGAGACTGGCATTAAAAGGAAAATCCAACATTATAATATCTGAAGATCTCACAGTGCAACGACAAAGCTTGGTGAAAAAACTGGCCTTAAAACGTAAAGAAAGGCAACTTCATTCGTATTGGACAAAAGATGGAAAAATATTTGCCAGGAAGACTGAGTTTGGTAAAAAGATGAAGATCTGTAAGACAAGTGACATAGAAGTACTATGCTCCAGCCCAAAATGAGAAATGTTAAATCATACAGTTCAGTTCTTGAACATGTTTTATGTTCAAAGATGTATTTTTATAATAACTTAACACTCGAAGATGTATTCAGGGTCTCACAGAATAAATGTTTCTTAAAGTATCCCCTGATATATTGTTAAATGCCACAATTTTTCCTCTTCCTTGTGATAGAGAATGACTAGTACTTTGTGTTTTATAAACAAAACTTGTGCTCATTTGTTTTAGCATTTAAACTCTAAGAAGGTATAATTATGTGAGGACAAAAATATCCTTGTTCTATTATTTTATTCGTCTCCAAATGATACACAGCTTTGTAGACAAATTAATTAAATTGATATGCCAAAACATAGATGGGAAAGTAGAAGAAACCTTAATTTCATAAATGCTGTTATTGTTGTTGGAAGTCGAGGTCTGACTGAAATCCTGAATACATCATACTATATTTAAATGCAAATATGTTTTGAGCTATATTTCCAGGTTTATTTATTGTCAAAATATGCCAAAGATTATTGAAATTATTTCTTCCAATATTTAAGGGTGCGAGTTGTGACCAGACTAGAATGGGGATTTCCATTGAACTCTCCAGAGCAATAGTCCGAGTTAAATATGAGTCAAATGCCCAAGAACTAATTTAACTAAAGCAAACAATTGCATTCGATCTAGTGCATGGTGGGGAAAGAAAAAAAAAATACAAAAATAACACCAAACAAATAAATAATATAAGAATAATAATTCACTCTACAAATTTAAATGTGTTTAAATCGGTTTTCCAATCTCACACCATAATATACTTTACATGCCCAAATAATATATAGCATTCAAATAATTAAAACAATTTTTTTTATGAAAGTTAGATAAATCCTCTCTGTGAGACCACATTGACTCTTGCTCTGGAGACTGGGAAGGCCCCCTTGTGCAACTTGTCGGCTAACCAAAAATAACATGTTCGGATGAAACGCATGCACATGAAACTCCATTATAACAAAATGAGTGAAAGATGTCTATTTTTACTCTTCACCAACTTTAACCACTCTAGCTCTATGTAGTGACAAAATTTTAATTGTTAGTAAACAATTCGAGCCCCCCAAATAAAAACAGAAAAGAAAAAAAAGCATATACGCTGGTAACAACCCATAAATCGAACCTTATACGAACCTAACATGATTATTCCAATTCCAATTCCGACCCCGTTGAAGGTACACACATGCACTAACCAGTGGACTCATGCACGAAACTGGGCTAAGCGGTTTAGCTGTGAGGCACGCGACGGGTCTTGCTTTTGTTATTTTACGTTAAATATATACTTATTCTAGTTGTTGTTCTCCTATGTTCTGATTCATATACACATGCATAATTTTAAACGTGATAACCAGCTCCTTTCGCTCATAGCATATTGCCATTATTTATAAAAACTTATAATATCAATCACACGCATGCGCCCACCCCACATAACACCAACGCGTCGGAGTGACACTTTTGAAACTCGGTCAAGTAAATAATCGCACAGAAGTATTGTTGACCTCGTGTATGTGGGTCACTGACCTGAGGTAGACACAACAAAGCACCGTCCGCACGATTGGCGGACAATACCTGTGCTGTTTTGTTTTTCTTTCTTTTTGGATGATTGTTCAATTTGCGAGTAGGGTTTCTATGGGCAGTAAGGTTATCGGTGTCTGGTGACTGGTATTTTGAACTTCAAGAATTGGCTCATCAGCCACTGATATTTCAGCCACACGTCAGGTCGAATATGTCTGTCCGTCCACATAACTGTTTGTTCATTTGACGATATGATCTTAAAGTCACTACCCGATCTCATACGAGGCACTATCAGTAACGGAATTAATCGTTCCTCCTAACTTAGAAAGGTGATTATACTATTATCTGATATTTATAATTATCCAAAAAAAAACAAAAAAATACAAAGTATTTGTTTATTTCATATTCATGAACATACAGATTATAATTTAATTTGATCACTTTCTACGGGAACCATGCTCCCACATGACTTATACTTTTCGGCTAGTTTGATTCCTGAATGTGTTCTCTTACATATGCTGGCCTCCCTATATATGGTGGACTCGCATATGGGAGGGAGTACATAGGCATATTTATTTTAATATTTTTTTTATTTAATATTTTTTTCTTCAGGGAACTCTAGCCATGGAAATTAAAGTGACATTTCCCATATATTACATTTTGGAACCACCTACATGTTATATGTATTTTGTGAATTTGCATTCTCAATTCTTTTTCCTCCCATATTCTCATATATGTTAATTATGTGCATATTTATACAGACACACGTTTTCTTTTCTTTATATTTATGTAGTATCTCTATATCTGATATTACTATATCTACTCCTGAAAAAGGTTCGGAAGTGTTTCTGATACCTACTCAGGAATACTTCCAAACTTTTATTGCGTCAAATGAGTTCAGTCCTTTTGTTCATGATGTGACTATCCTTTCGATTCCTATCCTGGCACTTATATATTTTTATGTAATACATTATATGATCCCATGGGGATAACACTAGTTGATTATCGTGCTAGGATAGGAACATTTAATTGTTCGCTAGGAAAAACAAAGCAGTTCACTCAAAATTTGAATCAAAAGCGACGATTTCTATTCCAACGTTTACCTAATGTCAGTTTTCTTCTCATTATTGGCTTATTGATTATTCTTTCGGGTGATGTTCATGAACACCCTGGACCAAACGTGAATCAGCCTGTTATATCGGTATTCCACAATAATATAAGAAGCATTCGATATAAACTATCTCTAATTAATGACATTTTAAGCGAAAATTTTGACGTTATTTGTTTTTCTGAAACTCACTTATGTGAATCTTATCCTTCTAGCGAGCTACGAATCCCTGCATAATCAGAGCCTATTCGGAAAGATAGGGACCAATACGGAGGGGGATATGTATGTACATTTCTTCCAGTCTGTCCTTCAGACGTCGCGTGGACTTGGAAACCGACGATAGTATATGGATCGAAATTTTGTCTAAAAAAACATGCTATTTAATTGGACTGTCATATAGATCTGAACAATTCGCCAGTTTAACCTACTGGGATGAACTTGAAAGCTCAATTGAAAAAGCTCTGGAAACCTGCAATCCAATGGTACTAGTAGGTGATTTTAATTATAATATGCTACAAACAAACTCCAAGTTATCAGATATTAAGTCACGGAAACATCTCCGTAATTTGATTGTTAACCCAACCCGAGTAACCGCTACCACTCAGTCTCTATTAGACCCAATACTAGTAAGCGATAATGTTGTTTGTCACGATGCTGATACCATTGACTTGTCTATTTCTGACCACTTTGGGGTTTATGCAGTTTTATCATTCGATTTTGAATTAAATACTTTATTCAAGCGAACCGTTTGGAATTACAAAAAGGGCAATTTTGATAAGGCTCGTAGTTTGATCCAGGCCGTCGAGTGGCACGACTTATTGCACCCACTCTCAATTGATGATGCTGTTAACACTTTCACAGAAATGTTCATGGATATAATTAAAAAAACTACTCCAACCAGTGAGGTGTCAATCAGACCTAATGATAAAATATGGTTTAACTCTGATATAAGAAGAGAGTTACGTCGTAGAGATCGAGCCAGGAGAACGTTTATTAAAAGTCAGAAATGTTCAGATCTTGATAACTTTAAGAGAATTAGAAACAAAGTTAACAACATGATAAAATATGCAAAGAATTCATTTGAATCAAACCTACAAAACAATATCGAAAGATCCAACTCTCCGAATTTGTTTTGGAAAGTAGCCAGCAACTTGATGGGAAAAACAGATGTTCTACTATTCCTCCCCTATATGATAAAGATAACAACTCCAACACGAATCAAGCACCCGTTATAGTTAATGATACAGATAAAGCCATCCTAATTAATGATACCTTCATAAACAATGGGAAAATCGACAACGAACCTCACCGTTTCCATGATTTTGATACACAATGTGACAGTACCATATCATCGGTGACTATTGATAAAAACAATATTCTCAGAGAAATCAGGTCTCTCAAGATTAATAAAGCCCATGGTCTTGATGGAATAAGCGCCAGAATGCTGAAGGAGACTGCTGATGCCATTGTGGAACCTCTTTATATAATTTACAAAAAATCGATGGAAACTTGTACATTCCCCATGACATGGAAACAAGCAAATGTCATTCCAATTTTCAAAAAAGGTGATCCTGCTGATGCAGGTAATTACCGCCCAATATCCCTTTTATGCTGTGTTGGGAAAATTAGTCTTGAAAACTTTAACTCAACATTTTGAAACCAATCAGCTGATATATAAACACCAATCAGGCTTCCTCTCTGGACATAGCACTACATTCTCGTTATTAGAGTTACACCATGACATATGCCGATCTCTCGAAGGACATTTGCACACTTGTGCTGTATTTTGTGATGTTTCTAAAGCATTCGAGAGAGTGTGGCACAGAGGACTACTTCTCAAACTTAGGAAGTATGGGGTTACCGGTGATTTTTTAATTTGGCTCAAGAGTTATTTAATGGACAGAAAGCAAAGGGTAATTTTGAATAACACTGCATCCCCTTTCAGAACACTTTCAGCTGGAGTCCCCCAGGGCTCAGTAATCGGACCTTTCTTGTTCCTTATATATGTTAATGATATTCACCAATATTTAGAATCCCTGACTAGACTTTATGCTGATGATACATGCATCACCACAGCGGAAACTGATCCGATCCATCTTGTTACTAAAGTCAACAATGACTTGGACAAACTTACCGATTGGTCCAAAAAATGGCTTGTCAATTTCAACCCCACCAAAACTACCCTGATAAGATTTCAAATATCTCCCCAGAAGGAATCCCCAACATTCTCCCCAATCATTTTTGGCGGCACCCAACTCGAGGAAACGGTCTCACAAAAACACTTAGGTTTAAACTTTCAATCCAACTTAGGGTGGGACATTCAAATAAATGATATAGTAACTCGTGTTTCTGGTCGATTAGCCATGCTTAGAAAAATTAAATATAAACTTAGTCGCAAATCCTTAAATCTAATGTACACATCTTACATTCTTCCTCTTATGGATTATGGAGATATTATCTGGGACTGTGCTCCCTACTCCCTTCTAAATACGCTAGACAAATTACACATAGATGCGGTTCGAATTGTATCGGGCTTAACTCGCTCGTGTGCTATACATAAATTATTTACAGAATTGGGTTGGCAATCACTGCAAGAACGAAGAAAATTTCATAAATTCAAAATGTTCAACAGAATCCAAGCTGGAGACGCTCCGAAATATTTGACTGATATATTACCTGCGCGTTACGGAGACAACACAAAATATCCTTCCAGATATCCCTACCGATTTAACTCTTTATCTAGAAAGGCTGAATATTATAATAAATCGTTCTTTCCTTCAATGATTATCCAGTGGAACAAATTCCTAGATGACCTCACCAAGAGTGACGATAAAGGCAATAAGAAGACAATAAATAAAGATAATATAGAGAACAAAATAGCTGCTATGTTTGTTGTATTGAAACCGTCTCCCTTCTACCTAGTTGGAAGCCGAGAAAGGAACATACTACACGCTAAATTGCGAAATAACTGTAGTAATCTTAATTTTGATAAGCATATCAATCATATTGCCGATTCGCCGAAATGCTGTTGCGGTGCACCAGAGGAAACAGCATATCACTTTTTCTTCGAATGTCCTTACTTTATACATGAAAGATTAAAACTGTTTGATAGTATATCTAAACTGGGCGTACTGCACTTGACCATTGGGAATATAATTTTCGGCTCCACCCATGAGACTGAGCAAATAAATTGCAAGTTATTCATTTTTGCTCAAAAGTATATTATAGAAACACAACGATTTAATGATTAATAGTGTATTAAACCTAGCGAATGGAAATAGTATTATATGAATTAGGAAACAAAATATCACATCATCGATCGAAGGCCCACAATCATACCCTCATTCTGGCGCAAACAGTACACTTTGACATCTTAACGTGTATCCCCACTTTACTATCATATTTTAATCATACAAGTGTTGTTTGTATACCTTTGTATTATATGTATTGAAAGCAGGAAGCCTAACTCTTTTGTTAATTGTTAATTGTTTGTTGGAAAGGGGTGTCAATAAGTTAGCAATAACTTGTGCCCCAATCCAATTAGCTATTCTTTGCTAATAAAATATGTTTAAACTAATGGTCCTATATGGTATACTCTGCTGTTGACAACAAACTACATTGTTGTGATGCTGGTGGACCAACACCATGCTACAACTATCCTATGGTGTCTTCCTTCGACTTTTGAAAAAACAATATTAGAGTCACACCTGCCATCCGAACTCATAGCTCTATGGCCTAAGCAGATGCCTCATGTTATGCACAGCCGCCTATATGCGGCTATTATTATATCGGTTCTTTTCCCGAAAGGGTCCTATGTTTATGTATGATAACACGAGAATAGATAGGGATGCATGCATGCCAAATAATGCAATCACCCTGTACCGCAAATATGATCTCCGACAATAAAAATACCCTCTAAGACCGAATATAGGCACCATGCATAACGCGAGTGGATGTGACTTTTTTCGCATCAACTCTGATCAACTGCGCACTTTAAAGCGAAGTTTCTCTTATTCCACTGACATATTACAAATCTCTGAGTTTGAGTTCTTCAAAAAGACAATATACTCTCATGACATTACGATACTCGTTCGATACTCGTTATAATTAATGAAAACAGGGCGCGGCGGTTTCTGGCGGGGCAGCAAAAATTCCAACATATTGTACGCCGCACAGTCACGCAATAAACCGGACATCAAAGGTGTGTGTGTGCCTGCTTAAGAGTGGTTTGTGTTTTTGATATACATGTATATATGTTCCACGATGGTCGGCAGGGGTTTAAAGGTACGGTTGGCCTTGGCGGTGGGTATCCTGTGAAAATATTTCCACCCGTCAAAAACCGCCACAAACAGGAGGAACAACAAAATGTAGACAGACTTTTTCCGTATACAAATAAGAAATATCGCATAAACAGTATGTTATTGTCATATATTTGACCATTGTTATGTAAACAAAAGCATAAAAAGTTACTTTTCTGGTGTTTGTTTATATTATGATGGTAAACATAAAGAGCGTTCTTTGTTGGTGAATTCCTGATATGGAACGAATAAAGAGCGTTTATGTCATTTGTGTGTGATTAGCCAGCAGCATCGTGCTGTCTTCTGTAAGGCAATCAGGCTCTTGCTTAGGTAAAATATAGTAATTCTTTATGATAACATGCTGTTTACGCGATGGTCATGGTATATATGAACGAAACTGTATGCGTTTTAATGTTTTTCTGTTTACGGTGATTGGAACAAATATGAATATTTTCGACAACTAAGGCCGCACGTGCCTTTAAAATATGTGAGTTGCATCTCAGAAACGATTCCCTTGTGGCGGACATATCTGCTTGAACTTTAATCAAAACCTTTTAGCGGAGAGTTGGATCATTCGCAGAACGTGATTATTTTCAATCAGAAATATTCTGGCTGTACTCCCAAAGAATGCACCGATTATTCTTAGTAATTTCAAATTTTGACATCCTCAATTTAGTTTAAACATATTTATTTGACTAATTTATATAACACATGATATATGACACATACATTGTTTATACAGACAATGGGATTGGAGAACAAGTGCTGACTCACTTATGGGTACCCCCTCTCCCATCCTCAATTTAATCAAGTGTAACCGACTTGGAATTATCACTGCCCTTATGAAATCATGCGAATCGCATTAATAGCATCGCGATACACATGCGTGCCAATACTCAAATCGTTGCTTGAACATAAGGAGCGATATAATTTTCTAATCACTTTTCCGGCCAAAAATTTCTGGTCGACAAGTTATCTGGCTGGCATGCAGAGACACCTGCCCACCAATAAGTGTTTTCTGGCAGCAACATTATAAACCGAAATCGTGCCTCTGTTGAAATCGTGCCACACTTGAAAATTGCAATGCACTGAGGGACTCGTGTTGTATAACGGTTCATGGGGCTCTGGGTAGATCTATGCACACAGTCGTCATTGTAAGCAAAGCAAATCTTAAGCTTCAGGCCAAAAAATTAAACATAGCACCTGATTTTATTTCGTTACGGGAATCAAAATAGTTTTATTAAGGGTCAGACGCACTTTTTGCCAAAATGTCCTGGTATTTCAAAATGGATTTTCTCAAAATATATCAGGAATTTCTTTGTTAAATTTGGAACACAATCGATTATTGTAACACAATATTTAAAGGCACGGGCGGCGTTTGTTGCAGAAATATTCATATTTTTTTCAAATCGCCATAAACAGAAGAAATATTAAAATATATATAGTTTTGCTCATATGCCAAACATAATCATCACGTAAATAGTATATTGTCGTCAAGACGTACGATGGTGTTCGTAAACAAGAACCTGCTCGTGTTAGGGTATGTTCATACGCTGGCAAGTTTGTACGGTATGGTTTACAGGCATTTTGTCGTAGAAAACGATATGCTGCCATAATATGAACGGAAACAAGCACATAAAGTGCATCTGTGCCACAGATAACGACGTAGGAAGTGAAATTTCTGCAGTTCCACCTGTAGCGATGCCACCGGAATTTGTCTGTAAATATCATGCCATTATCTCGCAAAAATAAATCATACAGGTATTGAAGACAAATTCTAATAGCACTGTTACAAATGGAATTAGATAAATGTTACTTCTCATGTCTTTCACTTTGGTAAAAATGCATGTTATGTTCACGGTTCCGTTCATATTCTGGAACCATTGTACGAAATGCCCGCAAAAACCATACCGTGCAAACTTGCCAGCGTATGAACGTAGCCTTACAGAAGTTTTGCTGCTGTTTACATAACACAGCGCAATGCCATTGGTTAATCACACACAAATGATATAAACGCTCTTTATTATTTCAATATCAGGAAAACAGTTACAAATAACGATCTTTATGTTTACCGTATCCGGATCTAAACAAAAGCCTTGTTCTGTAACGTTTTTTGCTTTTGTTTACATTACAAAGTAAAAACATTTGACACTAACATACTGTTTGTGCTATATTTCTGATTGGTATAAGAACAAAGTCTGTCCATATTTTACTATTCTTTTTGTTTATGGCGGTTTTTGACGGAGCTGAATATTTTAACAGCATACCCACCACCAACGCCGCCCGTATCTTTAAGAACCATCAAATCATTGGATATTATAATCTCAGTTACTTTACTTTTATGGCATGAAATATGTTTTAAGTTTTACTGTATTCCGGTACAAAGAACTTCTGTGAAATATATTTGTTATCAAAAGTGCGGTTCATATATCCATGATATAATATCTGAAGATCATGAGAGGATAAATAATATTCTATATTTGAGAATGTTCATGTCATGCCTGTTGAGCAATGAAACATTCAGCTGAGATGAGTTCTGGGTCATTGGTTCATAATCAAGTTATAGCTGACCACAATTTCTCTCAACACTGTGGCCTAATTCCAGTTGATTACCCCCTGTTTGAGTGGACCACACCGTATATCAACATTTGGTTTCGATGGGCTGGAATATATATGACTGCTTTATTCTTCATTATAATATATGGAGGATATGATGCTATATTATGCAATTAAAAATATAACTGAACATTATGCTACAACGAAGCATGTTCTCATAGAGCCAAGACAATAAGCTATTTGGTGATTGGAGTATTGTGTGAAATTATTAATTATTCTAGCAGTTCTTGCCACCGAAGGGACACACACACAAAGAAGATGTTATTTGTTTGCATCGCCTCTTAATAATTGTTCAGATTCTATATACAATGAAGATGATGCTATGTGAAATTCAAGATTTTTCGCCAGATATATCCCAAGAAATTCTTTGTTGAAAATCTCTTGCCATTTTTTGCTGGATTTATGCAAAACGTGCGTCTTCACCTGGAAACATCGAATACTTATTGTAACTACAGAATGGAATATTGAAATGATCAGCTGATTATCAGCGTTGTTAACCTTTCCATTTCACCATATATATATACGTACACATTAAACACATACTGTTGGGGTTTTTTCTGTGACTCAAACTTACAAGTGAGTATTGAGGCATGTATAGGCCCACTGTAAAATGTAGCTTTCAAGTAATAGAGACCCATTCACGATTACGATTACGGATATGGACAATATCCTGCCAGTATACGGCCACAAATTCTATCTTTACGCACGGTGGTTCTTATGTGAGATTCCTCGTATCATTTGAGAAGAACTTGTTTGAATATCATGGTTATTGGCACTAAACATATTTTTATCAGTTTTGGTGACCCTCCCGTCCCTATTTCAGGTGGAGGCGGCGCCTCTTTTTTCATCATTAAACCACACACTTAGACTCATGGAAATATAATCAAAATATATATAACATTGGTGAAAATTGGCGAGTATACAAATTAGTATCAAATTTAGGGCCCCCATATCTCTCATTCAGCACCAATTTGGCGTATCTAAACCACACGATTAGATTATCGTATCACGGAGACGAATATGTATCAATCTGGTGGAAATCGGCGCTAAACATATTGTTCATCTTTTTTTTAGTTCTTCTCACCCTCTATGCATCCTTACACGAATGGTCCCACTTGCGATGGCTTGTGACATCCTTAAACCACACAATTAGACTCCTGATATCATGGAGATGATTATTGATAAGTTTGGTACTAATCGGCGACTAAATCAATTTCGATCAAATTTAGTGCACACCCACCCACATCTCTCACCAAAAACAGCACCAACATGGCGTCTTTAAATCACACGATCAGACTCCTCGTATTATGGATAAGAATGCGTATCACTTTGGTGGAAATTGGCGCTAAAATTATTGCGTATAAATTTTGGTGCCCCTCCGCCTTTCAGTTCACCACTGACTCGAATGATGCCACGTTTGACAGATTTAAACCAGACCATTACACTCCTCATACCATGGGGATGATATTGTATACGTGTGGTGGCAATAGGCGACTAAACACATTCTTATCAAATTGAGTGCCCCTCCCACAATCTTTCATCCAAACGACAGCAATTTGGAGTCTTTAAATCGCACAATTAGAGTCCTTGTATCATGGAGAAGAATATATATAAATTTGGTGGAAATCGGTTAGTTTGATCAATTAGGTGCCCCTCCCCCTTCCGTGCATCCCCGACGCAAATGGCGCCACTTTTGATATATTTAAACAACACCATTATATTCCTCATATCATGGGAATGATTATTCGTGGCAATCGGCGACAAACATCTTTGCTGCCCCTCCCCTTTTCTGCCCCTGACAAAAACGGCGTCACGTTAGAAAAATTATATCCCGCACCATTATCTTTCTCGTAAAAAGTTACCTCTAGTATACCCTTTGGTGCCATCTAGATGGTCCCCTGTGAATTTCTATAGAACACAGACAGACAGACATTCGCAAATATAGATATAGATATATTGGCCTAACAATATTTACCTTGACATTGTACGCCAGTGCACGCTCTTTCTGTGCGAGGCTCCCTATGGGGGACTCGCATATAAAGGAGAATGCCAAACTCCATGCAGGGTTTACCTCCCTTGATGACTCGGTAATACCGCTGCTACCGGCGACATTTCACCCACATTTGGTGGAGTGATATAACACTGTGAATTACATCAAAATATTCATTTTGTTTTATAGCTCATTATACATGTAATAGGTTATAAATAAAATGACGACGTACATGCATATTATACAATTAAAAACTGCATCACTCAATTGTCCGCACTATATAGATAGCCATCTATATATGAACATAATTATGAAAAATTCTTATATGAACATAATTATGAAAATTTCTCAACAAATTTTGCTATCTGTGTGGACGTAGAATAAATGTTATGCCACGAGTTATTGCACGAATGATTTCTGTCCGATATTTTACGACTAATTTCGGGAAAATGTGTAATAACTTGAAGAATTGTCCAAAATCTCCATGCGCATGTAGTAAAAGATTGGGCATATTTATTTTTAAGTTTGTTGTTTGTCATTAATAACATATAGCACTCTACAACACTCTACTACGAATTTTGTGCACAATTTCTGGGCGGATTCGCCAGCTTGTGAACACACCTTAAAGACACGGGCGGCGTTCGTTGCAGAAATATTCATATTTGTTCAATCGCCATCAACGGAAGGAATATTAAAATATATATAGTTTTGTTCATATGTCAAACATAATCAGCGCGTAAATAGTATATTGTCGTCAAGTCGTACGATGTTGCACGTAAACAAGAACCTTCAGGTGTTACATAAGTTTTGCTTCTGTTTACATAACACAGCGCAATTCTATTCGTTAATCACACACAAATGATATAAACTCTCTTTATTATTTCCATATCAGGAAAACAGTAACAAACTAGAATGCACTCATAGAGATGCCGACTTGCGCAAAGCTACCGATATTATACACTGTAGGGATGCAGGAAGGTATATCGGGGTGGGTAGTCCGAGAGGCAAAAAATCATATTTTTTACAACCTCATACAAATGTTTTACTAAAGACCTTTTGTGCTCATATTTAACATTTTAACAGTTTAAAACTTATTATAGCTGCAAAAACACCTTATTTATGTTACTGGACCCGTATATGGGCTTTATTGGAGGTGACATAAAGCTGACATGTTGCATATGGGACGGTGAGGTGAAAAACTTCCTTCCCGACACCCTTGGAAAGAAGCTTCGAGAAAAGTAAAACTGAAATAAATAAACTTTTCCTCATGTAACTACCTGTAGGACTTTTAAACCTAGATCAATGTGTGCATGGAAAAGAGCGAGCAGCTCTCAAACATTAATGTGACTATCAATGGCTAGAAAATAACGTTCATCAGTGCATCAAGCTAATCAATGAATTATTTGCATGTTTTATATCAACTCAGATGAATATGTTGATCTCACAACACCTACAGTCTGACATAGTGACTGCTTGTCATTTTGTATAAAGAAGATGTTCCAGTAGACAAGTTGTATCAAATAATGGTAGATAATGTGCTGGTTGACAGACTAATCAATCTGGAATTAGTTAGAAATTGCGTCTATCCTGCACAAAGACCTAGGTTTGCAGATACACCTATCAGCAATTTATAAAATAATATTTCCAATTGCATCCTGGCAAATACATGTATCCTCTCTAGATACCGGTATGTATTTATTTCCAAAATATGTCAACTCTAGTTGAATTGAAGCTTAACAACTGATATGTCATGGATATGTCTACATAACATCAACAGTGACTCGAAAGTCAAGATTGAGTTCACTGTCCTGAGATGTTATGAGCTTAAAATGTGTTAGAGCCAAATAGCCAAAACACATGTTCGGTTCGTGTAATACCGGTAGCTTGCGGGTGGAAATGATACCTCACTGGATATACAGGGGATATGCTGGGAGATATATCATTTGTTTCTGTAAAATTGGATGCATATGCCTTATAATAGTGTTTTATGTGCAACTATCAACTGCTGATGGGTTACTGACTTACTGTATAAGTGTATTTGTTCACTATATTGATGCGTTAGAATTTCCATTTAGCAGATTGGAATTTTACCACACAGGAAGAACTATAGCATACTCTCATCACACGTTGACTTGGAAACTCCATTGAATATATATGTATGTGGTAGACATATGCCTATCAGCCCATATTTAAAGACAAAAATATTTACCTGTATATTCCATTTTATTTTAATTAAACAGCTTCTGAAACAGATGAAACTGTCGTTTGGTATAAAGGAGATAATTTCCCAGTTATGTGAGTGATATCAGTAGGGTTTTATGCGGATTTTAGACATAAAATTAGTGAAATGCCAGATGCCAAAAAACAGCAACCTTTCTGCAATTTTTTTTACTTGGGCTTGGGCTAGAGGCTAACATTTTGAAAATTCCCGTGGCATCCTCATACATGTACTCCCCCAAACCTCTAACTTTTGATGTATTAGACTTAACCCAAATATTACACAGTAAAAATAAAAATTTCAATTAAAAATTGTTTATGAATAGAACCTGGTGCAAAATGGAACAGTGGAGGTTTCGGGCAATTTCACCTCTTCACAATACAAACCGTTAATAAAACCATGCATACATGTAGCTCGAAGACGAGTATGACTCGCCACACAGTAACATTTCACCAGGCTCTGTTCATAAACTTAAGTGAATTCACAACTCTTTGAACTCAAGATATAATATGAGCATACCGGTACGCTAGCGTAATTAACGAACCACAGCTAAAACACACGCATAAGCTAGGATATATCTGCCTTTTTTAAATCTTATAAAAATAACTTCATACATTCATATCCCCATCAAATAAGATTCAATTAGGCCTTAAGTCGTGGTATGATTAATTACACTTCAGACATGCACAATGGTTCATTAAATTTCGTATATCAATTAGGCCAATCACACATCAGTGCTAAGCTTGCCACGATTATTCGACTAACCTTCGGCAGGTGTGCATGGTAGTCGACGGTTATTTACTTTCGTCGACTAATCGCCCAAACGGGGGGGGGGGGGGTATGGTTGTCTATTTAAGCAGTACTATGCGCAAATACAATGCCTGGAAGTAAAAGTAACAGTGTATATAGCACAATTTACCACCCGACAGCCTGTTCTGTCGCCACTTCTGATGCGGCTTCCTTTGATAACGCAACCGACGTTTGGCGGTCATCTTCAACGAGTTTGGTGTGCCTTTGATGTGTTACAGGCTTGCCATTGTTTATATATTATGTTTAACTGTAAACGTATCTTCCTATGGATCTGTAATTAGCGATCATCATATCCAAAATGGACATGCATGGGACTGCATCTATATTTCTTTTTTTCAAATTTCATACTGTAAAACGTGATAATAATTGACAAAGTGTGCTTTGATGACTATATAAAGCAATAAAATGATAAGGTGATTTTTTTTGTCATGTACATGTAGGTGCTGGGTGGCGGGGGAAATACTGGTATCCTGACCTGGACATCTGACCGCCCCAACCCAAACCCTGACTCAAACAACTTTTTCTCCGAAGAAGTTAATTTCTTGCTGTTTCATGACTATATAAAGCAAAATAAGCAATAAAACCATAAGATGAGTTTTTGTCATGTACATGTACATGTAGGTGCTGGGTTGTGGGAAGATATCCTGACCTGGACATCCCCCCATAAAACCATAATATGAGTTTTTTGTCATGTAGGTGCTGGTGGGGGGGGGGGGGGAGATATCCTAACCTGGACATTTCCCACCACCCCAAACCCTGACTCAAACAACTTTCTCTTGGAAAAAGTTTCTTTCTCACTGTTTCATGACTATATAAAGCAAAATAAGCGATAAAACTATAAGATGATTTGTTTGTCATGTTGGTGCTGGGTGGGGGGGGGATATCATAACCTGGACATCTCCCCCCCCCAAACCATGACTCAAATAACGTTTTCGCAAAAGAAATTAATTTCTCGCTGTTTCATGGGTGGGGGGAGATATCCTGACCTGGACATCTTCTCCCACCCCAAACCCTGACGCGAAAATTTTTTCTCAGAAGTAAATTTCTCGCTGTTTGATGTCAGACTATATAAAGCAATAAAATGATAAGGTGATTTTTTTTGTCATGTACTAGTAGGTGCTGGGTTGGGGGGGGGGGGGGGTGAAATACTGGTATCCTGACCTGGACATCTCACCGCCCCAACCCAAACCCTGACTCCGAAGAAGTTAATTTCTTGCTGTTTCATGACTATATAAAGCAATAAAACCATAAGATGATTTTTTTGTCATGTACATGTAGGTGCTGGGTTGGGGAAGATATCAAGACCTGGACAATTAAATACAAATAAATTTAAATCTCAAAAGTCATTTTTCTGGCCATTTCGGGATTAAACTGAAAAGTGTGAAAAAAATAATTGTCACTTGAGAAAATAAAATTTAAAGAAAAAAAATATATTAAATCTCCAAAAAAAAATTCTGGCCATTTCAGGGTCAAACAATATCAAATGAGTGAAATTATTTTTTAGTCATATATGGGGGGGGGAGATATCCAGGGTGGGGGAGATATCCTGGGGGAGATGATGTGGTACACCGGTATCCATGCCAAATTTCATCGCAGTCAGTGCTGAAATGTGGATGGCTTGATGTACATGCATATGGAACATACCACTATGATCAAAGTCGTTGACTTGAAAAATGGGGTGATACCCCAGTAATGACCACGGTATAACCGGTTGTATTACTGTATCCACAGCAGTATCAAAATGGGAACTCCGGTGGAGTTATGGTACCATTTGGTTATGATACCACGGTCGTCACACCAAAAATTGAAGAAAATAATATGTCCATGAGGATCTTGTTAAAGATACGGTAAGTGTTGCCGGTGGGTACATGTACATGTATACATGTATATTGTACATGTATGGTTAAAATAGTCACATCGGTTAAAACCGCCATAAACAGAAATATTATACATGTATTATAGACAAACCTTGTTCTTAAACAAATCATAAATATTGTGTAAATTGCGGCATGTTATTGGCATGTTAGTACCCTGTGTTAAGTAAACAAACGCCGTGTTATGTAAACAAACAGTACATGTACATAAAAAGTATGTGATAAGCAAAACACTCAACACTAAGGAGACGCCCACTTTTTGAACTTTTGTTAGAAATGCCCACAAGTTGATTACAACATACAGGTACATGTATATCTATCGCTTATCTTCACCTCTCAAGATTTTTGTGTTGAATGGGTCACCATGAATCACTCTCGACATGAATCACTCTCGCCACAGTGTTGCATGTTTTGCTTATCGCTCACTATTTACATGCTGTACCATATATAAACAAACGATCGGCTCATACATGTACAAAGTGTGATTTGTGGATAATAATGCATTCATAATATGATCATTATTCTATATTATTAGTATATTTTTGGGGAAATTTTCATAATTTGGTATTAAACTGTTATTTATAAATTACAACCTATAACGAAGGCCATCCATGTCTTTAAGTGCCACAGATATGAGGAGAATCACTGCATTTTATTTTCATGTATGCGAACCAGGACCGCATGTGTCGTGGTGCAACCAAGGTACATGTAGTGTTCAAGCGGTAACCTTATCCCAGTGTTGGAGGTTACCGCAGTATTACTGGGATAACATCACGTTATACATGTACCGGTAGGTGGTCAATTACTTTTAAGTACCGTTATAGCTGGACATACATTTACATGTACTGAAGAGAAAGAGAGAGGGTCAGAGACACATTCGCATTTATATATTATATACATGTACAGGCATTGTATTAATGTGCATTTTGGGCAATTCAAAATAAATTGAATTAGATAAATTGAATTAAGAGATACAGTACCGGTCGGTACGGTAGCAATTTCCTATATAAATACCACTCGAATTTAATTAAACCAAGTCTTCTCATTATAATCTCATATCACAACAACTTATGACACTGTATGATATTGGTTGGGTCGATGCTGTTTTGGACCGAGTCCCGTCCCGTTACTCTTCTATATAACAGACTTTATGCTCAGAATCGTGGGCGTGAGTTAACTTGCTTGTATGTCTTCGGATTACATGTACCGGTACAGTAATGGTCTAAATAAACGACCCCTTAACCACAGCAGAATTATTAGTATAAACTTTTCAGGATTTAGTTGGAAATATGGCTTGTTGCCATTCATCGGAAAGCTCTCAGTGAGATCCAAGATGGCTGTCAGCATCCATGTTTTTCATCTGAAATTGTACAAATTCAATAGCTCCCATCTAGAGTTGATCCAAAAATGCCTGTAATTTTTCAATGCATTTCACTTTATATAATTGTAGGCTGACTGGTGTAACGATGGATTAAAATTTGAAATCCAATATGACCACCGGTGGCCATGTTTTTAAAATAATTCTGAAAAAATGGTAAGCTCCCATCTAGAGGACACCCCGAACTTGGGCCGAAGATCTACATTTGTATATGAAGTAACGGTATCCCAATATAACTTTTAAATATGGCTTATACACCGAACCAATTGTATATTATAAATATGACATTTAAATTTCTGATTTAAAAATTCAACATGCAAATGAAGGCTGTATTGCAATGGCAGACTTTTTATTTACATCGCATATTGTTGAATTGCCTTGAAAATTCAGGTTGACTCAATACTGTCCACTAGGAATTTGGGAGTCATTTGGGCTTCTCGAGTTTGGGCGCCCATACCTGTAAGAGGTATCAAAACAACCATAGAAATGTCCCTGTATACTGTGGTAACTTCCAACACGGCGGTAAGGTGTATACTGTGTGTACCGGGGTTGCACCACGATGCATGTGGTCCCAGTTCTCAGGCATGAAGATAAAATGCAGTGACTCTCCTTATATCTGCGGTTCTTAAATGCATGGATGGCCTTTGTTATACATGTACAGGTTATAACTTAGAATTTTTTTTACCAAATTATGAAAATTTCCCCAAGAATATACTAAGACTATACAGGTACCGGGTAGAAGATAATAATGATAATATGAATGCATTCTTATCCACAAAAGTTGAAACACACTTTGACTTTGTGTGAGCCAAGCGTTTGTTTACAGGTATATACATGTACAGCACGTAAACAGTGAGCGGTAAGCAAAACACTCCACACCGTTACGATTCTTAGGAGAGTGATTGATGGTGACCCATTCAACACAGATATCTTGAGGTGAAGATTAGCGATAGCTATACCGGTATGTTGTAAACAACTTGGTGGCATTTCTAACAAAAGTTCAATTACATACATGTAGTGGCGGTCTCCACCGTGTTGAGTGTTTTGCTTATTGCATACTCTGTATGTACCGGTACTGTTTGTTTACATAACATGGCATTTGTTTAAATAACACTAGACTCACAGAGTACTAACATGACAATAACATGCTGCAATTTACACTATACATTTATGAATGGTATGTACATGTATACATGTACATGTAAGAACAAGGTATCCTGACCTTGACATTTCCCCCCCCCCAAACCCTGACTCAAAAAACTTTTTCTCATAAGAAGTTAATTTCTCGCTGTTTCATGACTATATAAAGCAAAACAAGCAATAAATCCATACAATGATTTATTTGTCAAGTAGGTGCTGGGTGGGGGGGAGATATCCTGACCTGGACATCTCCCCCCCCCACCCCAAACCCTGACTCAAACAACTTTCTCTTGGAGAAGCTAATTTCTCGCTGTTTCATTACTATATAAAGCAAAATAAGCGATAAAACCATAAGATGATTTTTTTGTCATGTAGGTGCTGGGTGGGGGTGTGGGTGGAATATCCAAGCCTGGACGTTTGAAAGAAAAGAAAAAAATTGAATTAAAAAAAAACATTTTTCTGGTCATTTCATGAACAGACAATCAAATTCGTGAAAACACTAATTTTGTCACTTTTGTTTTATTAAATAAAAAAAAAGAATTATTTTTATTTTTTTAATCTCAAAAAACATTTTTCTGGCCATTTCAGAACCAAACGATATCATATGAGTAAAATTATTTTTTAGTCGTACATGGGGGGGGGATATCCAGGGTGGGGGAGATATCCTAGGAAATCTTCCCCCCGGGGGGAACATACCCAGGGGGGGGGGGAGATGACGTGTTACACCGGTACTAGTACATGTAACTACCGGTACATGTATCGGTACATGTATGACAATTTAGCCAACAACTATAGCTATCCTTAATGTAATTGGCCACCGATAACGTGGTGTCACCTCGGTAATTTATGTACTGTGGTAACATACTGTGGTAACCACTAACCCTGCTGCATAAAGGTCACCACTTCAAACCATGATGGATCAAAGAGAAATGTCACAACAGTAAACATGTTACTAAAAATCATGTACACTTTTTGTGAATTTGACATGAACATGTTTTCAATGTAATCTTCCAGCTGATAGCACACTGTGAACTTTACACGACATTGAAGTTGCCCACATTGTTTCAGCTGTCAAATTAAAAACTCCACCCATCGCCTGGTATCTGGCCGCATTGATTGGCATTACACATGGAAGTATGAACATCAAGTGCAGTGATTCCCCTTAAATTAATATACCGGAATAAGAAATGAACAGCAGTTTTAATGTGGTCATGGGAATTTGACCGCAACAAAAAATTTGCTGGATTTTTATCGCTGTCAAAACCCATGACAACGTTGAATCCACCATTTAGATCTTTCTCAAAACCTATACCGGTATGTACATGTATACCGTATCTGGATCATTATGCCTCCATATTGCCTTTGTTGGCGGGGCGCTACTTAAAACAATACCGTAACGCGCCCAGCACATGAATTACATGTACTTGTGTTGGCTGTCGCATACACATGTACCGGTACACGTATGTACATATGCAGGAACGTGACTATAGCTAGAGTAGGGCCATGGGAATCGGGTATTTAATCGGGTAACCGTAGTCAATGTCAACATCATAAAGTGGGCCTTAAAATAATAAAAGCACATTTATGATTCGCGACAGAATAGCCAAACAGGCTACGTTATAAATAAATATATCATTATTCTGCTGCTGGCCGCAAAATAACCATTATCAGTCCAAAGACTATTACGCTGCTAGCGGCAGGGCTTATATTTCTACGGTAGATTCTCGCAAATTACCGTGGATTCTAGTGAAAAAGTATATATGGATTCTCGCAAATCCAGATGAGATATATGCGATATATGCCCTGAGTGGCATAATAAGATTGTCTCTTTATCCCACCAGTAGCGGAAAATTAGCCACAGCCACTCTTCTTCAATGAGGAAATATCGTACATGTACCCCGCTCGACAAAACAAGTGTCCATTGGCACCGCGGTGTATTTGCCGTTCGGCCGTGGTGCCAGAGTTTGTAACTGCAGTTGAGCACCGCGGCCGAACTGCAAGTACACTGCGGCCGAATGGCAAGTACACCATGGTCGAAAGGCAACTACCCTGCTTGACAAAACAAGTGTCCACCTAACCGCGGTGCAGTTAGCGTTGCCACCGTGGCTGAAATGCAACTACACTGCGGCTCCACCGGCTAACTACAGTTGGGCTGCGGTGTACTTGCCGTTCGGCCATGGTGTAATTGCCGCGGTGTACGTTCATTAAACTGAAAAAAAACGATACTAACCGGCTGCGGTGTAGTTGCCTTTCGGCCGCAGTGTACTTGCTGTTGGGCCACGGTGTACTTGCCGTTCGGCCACGGTGCTCAACTGCAGTTACAAACTCTGACACCGCGGCCGAACGGCAAATACACTGCGGTGCCAATGGACACTTGTTTTGTCCAGCGGGGTACAACGCGGTCGAATTCACCGTGGTTAGATTTCTGGTTTGTATCATCTTTTTTCAGTTTAATGAACGTACCGGTACACCGTGGCAACTACACCATGGCCGAATGGCAAGTACACTGCGGCCCAACCGTAGTTAGCAGTGAAGTTGCATTTTGGCCGCTGTGGCAATGCTAACTGCACCGCGGTTAAGTGGACACTTGTTTGTCCAGCAGGGTACCTACTACTACTAGTAGTTGGCTAGTATCTCAATATTCTCATAAATATTCATCAAATTACATGTGAGAATTTTCTCGAAATCATTTAAAATGTGCATTTAGGCTATAGGCTATAAAAGTTCTATTAAAACCGAAATAGTCAGATAGTTTTCCCCATTTCCGAATGATTTAGATTTTCACAGTGCTCATTTGATTTGTGGTGAATTTTCTCTCAAATTGTGTGATAAATACAAGAAAACAACAACAACATCCGACTTACCTAACTCAGAATTAATAACACGAAGAGTTCCAATAGCCGTAAATAGGAATTATAACAGTAACATCCCTTAATTAATTTAAACGATGTGTAATTTCAGAATTTGGAACAGAAAACAGTCAACAAACATGACCTCTTTCACAGAGCGCTGCGACTAAACAAACAACATCTCCGTCAGCTGTCCATGACCTTGTCTTATCTTCGTAAATTCCTGTGTTAAGTATCGCAGCACCTCTGATTTGGTTGAGCCATAGTTAAATTGATTTCATGAAGTCTGAATTTCATACGATTATCAGACATACATGTAATCAGTAATTCAGTAAATTCACACTCATTCAGCCGCGGATATGATTGAAATTTCCAACTTCAATGCTTCGTAAAAATTACTGGAACAATAACGCATGCGCGTTGGCCTCATTTTCAGCTTCCGTTATCTCGTTTATATTCCCGGAAGGACAAATAAACAGACAAATAAACGGACAAATAAACAGACAAATAAACAAACAAAGATTCGAACCGAAAACATTACTTGCGTCCAGCATGGACTGGCGCAAGTAATAACGCTCTTTATGTTTACCATATCCGGATCTAAACAAAAGCCAGGTTCTGTAGCGTTTTTGTTGTTGCTTTTTTGTACAAACATTTGACAATAACATACTGTTTATGCAATATTTCTGATTGGTATAAGAACAAACTATGTCTATATATTACTATTCTTTCTGTGTATGGCGGTTTTTGACGGAGCTGAATATTTTAACAGCATACCGACCGCCAACGCCGCCCATATATTTAACAAGGAAACTTTTCTTTATGTTTCGACCTTCACATTAGCACGCATGACTTACAGTATATAAGTCTGGTATCTGAATTCAAGGTTGTTACCCCTAATAGCAATTGGCCATATTCCCTTTGATTGTCTAGCAAATTGCGTGGAATAAATATATATACACCGGCATATTAAATGGCACACGAATGGGTTCGGTCTTCTGGGTGAACGCAACATTCGGGACCATCAAAGGTTTCTTTCACATCGGCACTTATTGCTATTACATAAATTGGGTGATAAAGGTTCCAACTTATATTAGCTGAATAGCCATACCATATATCACAAAACTAACCTCCGAGACCTCAGAGCTTCCTTTTAATCTGGACATAGATACTCACCGATTCCTTTCAGATATATATAAAAGTACATGTTTGCGTGTGTGCCAAATTCGACAGGAATATTTTGAACAGGACCTTATATAGGGCAACCATAAACTATCACCGCCAAATAGTATTGCACATCCTCCGAATTGGGGCGCAATACCCAGCATAGAAATAAATGTAGTACTCCATGCAAAACGCAGAACATTGTTTGGCGTTGCTGCAACAATAAAGAAGTATGCGTGTTAGTTCCCCCCCCCCCCCACATCACTAAGCAGAAACAGTCTCACTTCTCAATGCAATTACCGATATATGCATGGCTCCAGGCAGCGTCAACAGCGTACAGTAATGCCCAAAGTAATTGACCACTTAACCACAGCAGAATTATGGGTAATTTTTCAGGATTTAGTCGGAAATATGGCTTATTGCCATTCATCGGCCCGAGAGCTTTCCGATGAATGGCAACAAGCCATATTTCCGACTAAATCAACAACATTAGTCTAGATCTCTAGATTTAATTTGCGACTTTGAGAGAGATATACATGCCGCTAATAAATATTATAATATAAATATAATACAGAGTATAGAGAGTATCCATTATGTTCTGTTTATTTCTGGATATCTCGCTGTTATGATCCGGCGCCTCTTCCACTAACACAAATTGTTCCAGCCCCACGTGATTGTTGTGATAAGTAATAGCACCATAGGTGGTATTCGCAGAGTGGAGTCATGCACATAATCTATGGTGCTATATTCGTAGAATATAAGTAAACAAGTAAATAATGTTTACCATTTCATACGGGAGCAGCGCTAGTGAAGCATTAAAGATCATGTACCAGTGCATTATCTTAAATTTGTGAGTCTCACATAGAATAGATAGGGATGTATGCCAAATAATGCAACCACCCTGTGTACCGCACATATGATCCCCGACAATAAAAATACCTTTAAGACCGAATATATAGGCACAATGCATATCGTGAGTGGATGTGACTTTTTCGCATCCACTGCGTACTTTAAAGCACAATTTCTCTTATTCCACTGGAATATTACAAATCTCTGAGTTTGAGTTCGTCATAAAGGGAATATACTCTCATGACATTACGATACTCGTTATAATTAAATGAAAACTGGTAGCGGCGGTTTCTGGCGGGGCAGCAAAAATTTCAACAGTTTAATAACTGTGGCTATATTGTACGCTGCACAGAACAGTCACGCCATAAACCGGGCAGTGTTCATCACAAAGGTGTGTGCCTGCCTAAGAGTGAATTGTGTTTATGATATACATGTATATATGTTCCACGATGGTCGTCAGGGATTTGAAATATGTCAGTTGCATCTCAGAAACGGTTCCCTTGTGCGCGGACATATCTATATGTCAGATACAAAGGGGCGTCTTCATTGATAATTCTGTAAATTGCTTGCAAATGGCGATGTTGCCTACGCCTGTGTAGTGTCCGCCAACCTACCTCAAGCCATAACTTGTTAAGTGATACTGATGGTCCACGATGGTCGGCAGGGGTTTGAAATATGTGAGTTGCATCTGAGAAACGATTCCCTTATGGCGGACATATCTGCTTGATCTTTAATCAAAACCTTTTAGTGGAAAGTTGGATCATTCGCAGAACGTGATTATTTTCAATCATAAATATTCTGGCTGTACTCCCAAAGAATGCACCGATTATTCTTAGTAATTTCAAATTTTGACATCCTCAATTTAATCAAGTGTAACCGACTTGGAATGATCACTGCCGTTATGAAATCATGCGAATCGCATTAAAGTCATTAGCTTCACTCCCGGTGGGTATATATTTCATGTCAGACAGAACTGTATCCGATATACCATAAGAAAGGTCATAAAAAACTAGAAATAAAACCCCAAGGTTGCATATTATTGATGCGGTATTCGCCCCGTATTAAATTGTTGAAAACTGCGGTCAGAGTAAGAAATCTTCTCAGATACAACCACATTTTCGGCGCGAATCATCGCGTGGAGGTCATGGAATTATATTCGGAAGAAATCGGAACCGCCCGAAAAACGACGATCGGCTGGCACGCACGGTTAAAGACACGGTTGGCCTTGGCGGTGGGTATCCTGTGAAAATATATCCACCCGTCAAAAACCGCCACAAACAGAAAGAACATCAAAATGTAGATAGACTTTGTCCGTATACAAATAAGAAATATCGCATAAACAGTATGTTATGGTCATATGTTTGACCATTGTTATGTAAACAAAAGCATAAAAAGTTACTTTTCTGGTGTTTGTTTATATTATGATGGTAAACATAAAGAGCGTTCTTTGTTGGTGAATACCTGATATGGAACTAATAAAGAGCGTTTATGCCATTTGTGTGTGATTAGCCAGTAGCATTGTGCTGTCTTCTGTAACACAATCAGGCTCTTGCTTGGGTAAAATATAGTAGGTATTTATGATAACATGCTGTGTACGCGATGGTCATGGTATATATGAACGGAACTATATGCGTTTTAATTTTTTCTGTTTACGGTGTTTGGAACAAATATGAATATTTTCGACGATTAAGGCCGCACGTGCCTTTAAGAGAACAGCCAAAACAATAGCCGACATGTCGATAACCGAAAGTAGATTCAACAAAACACAAACTAGATAATGTGATTATGTCTTGATTTTTGCATCGATATCTCATGTTTTCTAATTGAAATGTCGAGAATTAATTGGCAACTAACAAAGTGTACACACTGTGTATATGTTATATATGGATTGTTTGCAAATTTAGGCGTGCATGGGTATTCGTGCACAGCATGCAAAATACGATTGGCACACCTCCGAACCGATCAGCTGATCCAGGTCGTCATGCTTCTCATCGATTGAAAATAAACAAATCGGGGAATTCCTGCCCTTCTTATCAAACGTCAACACATTTGGTCGAATTTAAGATGAAGTTATCTGCAATGGCATTATTGACTTATGTAAATGGAAATTATTAGCAATATTTCAAACGCAGAGAGTGCATGAACCACCGATCGATCTATAAATTATAATAGCCCAATCGGGCTGAACTAGATCGATTGGTCTTCCTGGCATAGTGGTTGCTGCTGTAAGAGAGGGAACTCTAAATTTCTTAAATATTAAAATTTTGTTTGTTTTCAGATTTGTACAAGTTTATAATGAATATTACTAGTAAAACAATATACCATTGTCTTTCATTAGTTTCAAAATAAATGAGAATTTTTTTTAATTGGTAGAAACAGCTGATCGAAAGAACAATTTAGAGTACTCCCCTTATCCCAGATTCACTTTATAGTAGCTAATTACACTTAAGCATAAATTATTTATGCTTAAGCATAATTAACTTACGATCAGCGTAATACATTTGAATTACGCTTGAGTGTAATTGGGTTCATCAGCTATCTCACCTCTATGGGAGGAAGCCAAATTAACATTTAATAAATAATTGAGCTAAAGCCCCCCCCCCCCCCAATCAAGGAATCTCTAATTACACTTAAGTGCAATAAGAATATTTCTTATCGCGCTTAAGTGCAATAAGAAGATTCCTTATTGCGCTTAGAGATTCCTTATTGCGCTTAAGTGCAATACGATATTCCTTTTTGTGCTTAAGTGCAATAAGATATTCCTTATTGTGCTAAGCACAATTAGATATTTCCTTATTGAACTTAATCGCAATTATATCTTCCCTTATTATATCGCTTAAGCTCAATTATATCGCTTAAGCTCTATTATTTATTAAATGTTAATTTGGCTCCCCATATACCTCATGTATATTGGTATAACCTGATGTAGGTTACTGGCATTAGTAATGCGGTTGCATCCATTTCAGCTTGAGGGGAGTTCAATGAGAGTGTATATGAATTACGTTTAAGCGTACTTCATTTACGCTTAAGCGCGGAACTCATTTACACTTAAGCATAATTAATATGAATAATGCTTAAGCAAATACCTAACTCCAACTGATTTCCTCTGTCTGAATAATTGAGTCCATCTCATAGTATATGGGGGAGTCTAAACCGATGTTTGATTGATGTCTAAATTGCCAGAGTAAATTTGAGTTTAGAGAAAATCGCATGGGAGACAGCCTTTTCAAATATATTATTTATTAGTGTAAATCAATTGCGCTCAAGCGCAAAAAATATGTGTCTAATAATATATTTGCGCTTTAGCATAAAATTGCCATAAATGTGATCTATTATATGGGAGGCCCTTTTCACATTTATTATTTATTTACGCTTAAGCGCAAATAACCTCTATCATTTGCAATTAAGCAAATAGATCATATTTGCGCTTAAGCGCAAATCATTTGCACTTAAGCGCAAATAAAAATCAATATGCAATGATCCCCCCTGAATTAATTTTACATGGCACAGGCCTAAACACATCACTAAAGTTGATATAGCCCCACCATATGAGGGAAACAATCCCCCAGAAACCCCAAGATCTGTTTTATGACCATGGAAATGATATAGATCTGTGTAGGATATGTCTCTTTTATAAAATATACTATATCTCTGGGATGGCGACACAAATTCTTGGGGACAGGGATGCTGATATTATGAAAATAGGGGTTTTTCCCCAACTTCAAGTCAATGAGTACACCATATGAGGGAAGCAAACCTCAGTAACCCCTAATTCCCTATTTATGGCCATGGAAATGGTATATATCTGTGCAGGAGATAATAAAATATACATGAGCTCTGGGAGTGAGGCACCAAATCTTGGGACACCAGGGACAGAGATGCTGATATGCATATGGAAATATGTTTTTTCTTCAACTTCAAGTCTGTATGGGGCTATTACTATGGGCCCATGCTAATATAATATGAGATGGACTCAATCATTCACATCAGAGGGATGTAATGGAGTGTTAGGTATTTGCGCTTAAGCGCAAATAAATTGATAGACACATATTTGTGCTTAAGCGCAAATGATTTACGCTTAAGCACAAATATTTGCGCTTAATGATTTATGCTTAAGCACAAATATTTGCGCTTAAGCGCAAATAAATAATAAATGTGAAAATGGCCTCCCATACTATTTCCGCTAAAGCGCATATGATTTGTATTTAAGTATAAATGATTTGCTCTTAAGTGCAAATGATTTACACTTAAGCGTAAATGATTTGCGATTAAGCAGAATCAGAATAAATGTGAAAACGGCTTCTCGTATAATCGCTTAAGCATAATTCATTTATGATTAAGTGTAATTAATCTATCAATGAAAATAAATGACGAGTGAGCTTAAGCGTAAATCAATTACGCTTAAGCACACTTTAATCAATTACGCGTAAGCACACTAGTCATAATTCTATTACTCATAGGAGTAATGCTTTATCTACATCATACGGTTAAGCGTAAGTGAAGTACGCTTTATATGTGTGCATTACACCTGAGTGTAATACATTACGCTTAATTGTAATTCACTTACGCTAATGTGCAATTAGCTAATACATGTGAAGAAGGCTTTCCATTATAGTTATCATCCATCAGAATGAATAGTGCTTACTAAAGCTTGACAACAGAATTTGCCATTAAAAACATTTCATGGCCAATGAGCTAACAAATGTTCTGTACTGGCATATTGAATACCAATTATTTGTACTATTGTACAGGTATAATGTAATAAACAGTTTTGAGTTACAAAAGTAAGACAACTCTTTCTGCACGGTACTGTGCTTGCGGCCAGATTGATGTAAAAATTCGGTCAATGCGCTTACAATTTTCTATAAATAGTAACATTTTGGAATTATTACCTCTCGATCACTGTTCGATTATAATCTTTGCCACTAACTCGGCCAATGTTCTTCCGTTTGTGATTTCACGCAACAATTCCCTTTCTATTCCTTCCCTGTCGAATTGACTACCGATTGCGATGTCAATTTGTTTTTCGCTTTAATATTCTGATGTGCATGACGCTATTCCAGCGAACGGTCATCCTCCCTAGAAGCCATTTCTGAGAACGAAACCCGATTCAATCCCAATCGAGTCGGAAGTGCTCGGGCATTTCCGTGACTGCACAAGACAACGCATCGGTTTGTATTTTCGTGTTATTATGGTGAGATTAATCGGGACGATTGATGAATATAAATAGTTAGCCGAATGGCCGTATAATGTGTACAAACTGACTTCAGGATGGGGGATTTCGTGTATCTGAGTTATTTTATTCACTCTTCCCACAGAATGACGCAGGGAACTCAATTGTGAGGTTCAATTTACGTTTCACATCACTTTAATAGAATCGCGATACACATGCGTGCCAATACTCAAATCGTTACTTGAAAATAAGGAGCGATATAATTTTCTAATCACTTTTCCGGCCAAAAATTTCTGGTCGACAAGTTATCTGGCTGACATGCAGAGACACATGCCCACCAATAAGTGTTTTCTGGCAGCAACATTATAAACCGAAATCGTGCCTCTGTTGAAATCGTGCCATACTTGAAAATTGCAATGCACGGAGGGACTCGTGTTGTGTAACGGTTCATGGGGCTCTGGTCATATCTATGCACACAGTCGTCATTGTAAGCAAAGCAAATCTTAAGCTTCAGGACAAAAAATTTAAACATAGCACCTGCTTTTATTTCGTTACGGGAATCAAAATAGTTTTATTAAGGGTCAGACGCACTTTTTGCCAAAATGTCCTGCTATTTCAAAATGGATTTTCTCAAAATATGTCAGGAATTTCTTTGTTAAATTTGCTACAATCGATTATTGTGACACAATATTTAAGAACCATCAAATCATTGGATACTATATCCTCAGTTACTTTACTTTTATGGCATGAAATATGTTTAAAATTTTACTGTGTTCCGGTACAAAGAACTTCTGTGAAATATATTTGTTTTCAAAAGTGCGGTTCATATATCCATGATATCATATCTGAAGATCATGAGAGGATAAATAATATTCTATATTTGAGAATGTTCATGTCATGCCTGTTGCGCAATGCAACATTGAACTGAGATGAGTTCTGGGTCATTGGTTCATAATCAAGTTAAAACTGACCACCATATCTCTTGACGAGTGGCCTAATTCCAATTGATTACTCCCTGTTTGAGTGGACCACACCGCATATCAACATTTGTTTTCATTGGGTTGGAATATTTATGACTGCTTTAGTCTTCATTATAATATATGGGGGTATGATGCTATAATATACAATTAAAAATCTAACTCAACATTATGCTACAAACGAAGCATCCTCTCATAGAGCCAAGACAATATGCTATTTGGTGATTGGAGTGTTGGATGAAATTATTAATTATTCTAGCAGTTCTAGCCACCGAAGGGACAAAAGGGAAAATGGTATTTACTACCTCTCAAATGTATTAAAATCCAATGTTTGCATCGCCTCTTAATAATTGTTCAGATTCTATATACAATGCGGTTGATGAGATGTGAAATTGAAGATTTTTCGCCAGATATATCCCAAAAAATTCTTTGTTGAAAATCTCTTGCCATTTTTTGCTGGATTTATGCAAAACGTGCGTCTCCCCCTTAATACTCTGAAAACTTATTGCAACAACAGAATGGCAGCCGCATATTGAAATTATGAGCTAATTATCATCGTTGTTTACCTTTCCATTTCACCCTATATGTAAACATTAAACACATACTGTGGGCTTATTTCCATGACTAAAACTTACAAGTGAGTATTGAAGCATATACATGTATAGGCCCACTGTAATATGTAGCTTTCAAATATGCCGATGTATTCCAACGAGACTGATCGTATATTTACATTTTAACCGTTGCATGACTGGAGCTTCCTGAAATCTTGCGAAAACCCTGTGCCAGTGCATTTGTGAGTATCCCATATAATACTCATAATAAGAGCATGTATTGTCCTAATAATATTTACATTGACCTTGTTCGCCAGTGCGCTCTCTTATATATATGCGAAGCTCTCTATGGGAAACTCGCCGATATTCGAGAATGCACTGGCACATTGTCTTTAATGCTGCATCAGCGCGACTCCCGTCATGGAAGGGTTAATAAAACACGACGCCTGAAACACCACCTTGTACGGACAATTGTAAATATTTACGCCTTATATCTGGACAAATTTATCGGCAATAAACAAACGGCAATTATCCCGCCAACGAGAGTGCATTTAATTCATGTAGGAATAATGCTGTCAAGTTTGATATGACATTCCATATACACAAATGGCTAGTGTGTATGCATGGGCACGATTAATCTCTATTTACATTCGACCACCCAAGAGGAGTGTTCTACATAACTATAAAAATAAACGCTCTTTATTTAGTTATTACTATATTCAGCACGCAAGTGAAATTTCACACAAGGCTGCGTTCACACATATAGCAAAATTTGTTGACACTATGCAGTTCCATAAGATTCTTCTTAGAGGGCTATCTAATATATATTGCGGACATTTGGGTGATAATTTTGTGAATTACATAAAAATATTCATGCTGTTTTATAGCTCATTATATAATAGGTTATACAACAAATAAAGATATATATGTATATTATATAATTAAAAAATGTATCACTCAAATGTCCGCACTATATAGATAGCCATCTATTTATGAATTTTTTGTGTGAAAATATGTCAACACATTTTGCTATCTGTGTGAACGTAGACTAAATGTTATGCCACGAGTTATTGCACGAATGATTCCTTTCCGATATTTTAAGACTAATTTCGGGTAAATGACAGTTGTGTAATAACTTGATGAATTAACATAAATCTCAATGCGCATGTAGTAAAAGATGGGGCATGTGCATTTAAAGATTGTTGTTTGTCATTAATACCATACAGCACTCTACAACACTCTACTACGAATTTCTGGGCGGATTCTCCAGCTTGTGAACACACCTTAAAGGTACGGGTGGCGTTCGTTGCAGAAATATTCATATTTGTTCAAATCACCATCAACGGAAGGAATAATAAAATATATATAGTTTTGTCCATATGTCAAACATAATCAGCGCGTAAATAGTATATTGACGTCAAGACGAACGATGGTGCACGTAAACAAGAACCTTCAGGTGTTACAGAAGTTTTGCTTCTGTTTACATAACACAGCGCAATTCTATTGGTTAATCACACACAAATGATAAAAAAGCTCTTTATTATTTCCATATCAGGAAAACAGTAACAAACAACGCTCTTTATGTTTACCATATCCGGATCTAAACAAAAGCCAGGTTCTGTTGCGGTTTTTTTGCTTTTGTTTACATAACAAAGGAAAAACATTTGACAATAACATACTGTTTATGCCATATTTCTGATTGGTATAAGAACAAACTATGTCTATATTTTACTATTCTTTCTGTTTATGGCGGTTATTGACGGAGCTGAATATTTTAACAGCATACCCACCGCCAACGCCGCCCGTATATTTAACAAGGAAACTTTTCTTTATGTTTTGACCTTCACATTAGCACGCATGGCTTACAGTCTAAGTCTAGTATCTGAATTCAAGGTTGTTACCCCTAATAGCAATGGGCCATATTCCCTTTGATTGTCTAGCAAATTGCGTGGAATAAATTTATATACCGGCATATTAAATGGCACACGAATGTGTTTGGTCTTCTGGGTGAACGTAACGTTCGGGACCATCAAAGGTTTCCTTTCAAACCGGCACTTATTGCTATTATATAAATTGGGTGATAAAGGTTCCAACTTATATTAGCTGAATATCCATAACATATATCACAAAACTATCAGCCTCCGAGACCTCAGAGCTTCCTTTTAATCTGGACATAGATACTCATCGATTCCTTTCAGATATATATAAAAGTACATGTTTGCGTGTGTGCCACATTCGACAGGGAATATTTTGAACAGGACCTTATATAGGGCGACTATAAACTATCACCGCCAAATAGTATTGCACATTCTCGGCAGCATAGAAATAAATGTAGTACTCCATGCAATAACGCAGAACATTGTTTGGCGTTGCTGCAACAATAAAGAATTATGCGTGTTAGTCCCCCCCCACATCACTATGCAGAAACAGTCTCACTTCTCAATGGAAAGGTGGTACCAGTTACCGATATATGCATGACTACAGGCAGCGTCAACAACGCCGAGAGCTTTCCGATAAATGGCAACAAGCCATATTTCCGACTAAATCCTGAAAAATTACCCATAATTTTGCTGTGGTTAAGGGGTCAATTACTTCGGGAATTACTGTACATGCACTTTGAGAATTAAGTCTAATTTTTCGCTAATATATTGACTTTGTCCCCCTTGAAATATTAGAAATAATTAACACTTGACACACTAAGTGAGTTTACACCAAAACAAATGTATTTGAATGTGATAATCCATTGGTGATAGAAAAGGTTAAAGATACGGGAGGCGTTGGCGGTGGGTATGCTGTTAACATATTCAGCTCCGTCAAAAACCGCCATAAACATAAATAATAGTAAAATATAGACAGACTTTGTTCTTATACCAATCAGAAATATGGCATATATAAACAGTATGTTATTGTCAAATGTTTTTCCTTTGTTATGTAAACAAAAGCAAAAAAAACGTTACACAACCTGGCTTTTGTTTAGATCCGGATATCGTAAACATAAAGATATGGAAACATAAAGAGCGTTTATATCATTTGTGTGTGATAAACCAATAGAATTGCGCTGTGTTATGTAAACAGAAGCAAAACTTATGTAACACGAGCAGGCTCTTGTTTACGTACGCCATGTACGTCTTGACGACAATATGCTATTTACGCGCTGATTATGTTTGGCATATGAACAAAACTATATATATTTTAATATTCATTCTGTTGATGGCGATTTGAACAAATATGAATATTTCTGCAACGAACGCCGCCCGTGCCTTTTAAACCAATAGAACTTAGAAGAAATAATTATGTAGATTATTCAGCATCTGTCAATATGGTTTCTGTCAGATGCGAATTCTCGACAATTGTTTGCACTGCAGAATCGAAAGTAAACTACAAGATTAAAAAAAAATAGTATACAGTCCAGAGTACGTCTTTAGTTAATTTATGTAATTTTTTGTAAGTCTTTCAAGAGTATTTTAAATCCGTGTGTACGTTATTCGTGTTTCAGTCGACCCACCGACACAGCAAGCAATCTCTAGATTTAATTTGCGACTTTGAGAGAGATATGCATGCCGCTAATAAATATTATAATATAAATATAGTACAGAGTATAGAGAGTAACCATTATGTTCTGTTTATTTCTGGATATCTCGTTGTTATGATCCGGCGCCTCTGCCACTAACACAAATTGTTCCAGCCACAAGTGATTGTTGTGATAAGTAATAGCACCATAGGTGGTACTCGCAGAGTGGAGTCATGTACATAATCTATGGTGCTATATTCGTAGAATATAAGTAAACAAGTAAATAATGTTTACCATTTCATGCGGGAGCAGCGCTAGTGAAGCATTAAAGATCATTACCAGTGCATTCTCTTAACCCTTTACCCAACAGAATGGCCCTGTGCCAATGCATTCTCTTATATATGCGAGTCGACCATAGGTCGCCTCGCATATATAAGAGAATGCATTTTTTTAGGCCAATGCATTCTCTTGTATATGCGAGGCGACCTATGGTCGACTCGCATATATAAGAGAATGCATTGGCACAGCGCATAACTGTAACTATCACAATGTGGTCAAGGAGCCGGTTCCAATGATATCCATATTTGTATGGTTCTATTGAGACAGACCGAAGATATTTTAGGCTGTTGAAGCTTTATTTGGCCGGTTTTGGCCGGTTTGTTGGGTAAAGGGTTAAATTTGTGAGTTTCACATAGGGAGCCTCGCATATATACACGAAAAGATAACGCACTGGCTTACAAAGTCAATGTAAATACTGTCAGGCCAATGCATTCTCTTATATATGCGAGGCACCCTGTTTAGAATCGGCAGCATGGACCCTGGGCCCGTGCTATATAACTACACGTGTTCGATGGCCTAAGCGCATGGTTAGCTGCCCGACGTGTACTGATGAGAACTCACCGGCATGAGTTCGCCGAACGCCGGTGGATTATTAAATCTCCCACAACGGTGGCTTGGTCGGATTCAAACTCCAAGCAGAGTTATCTCCAATCGCTCCGCTGCGATATCACTGCCATAAGGACATTTGGTAAGGATTTCTTACGTGTTCTTAGTTCTTATGTTTTAGGATTAAAATTGCCTATGTCTGGCTCAGTCTATATTGTTCTTATCAATACCGAAAGAATTACCATTATTGCAAACTTTTGGTGGTCAAAATAAGATAATATAGGTGACTAAATATAGTTCCGACGACTTGTAAAAATAGATGTATCGGTCCGCAAAGTACCATCATTGTGGCAGTGCTATATCGCAGTGCTAACGTAGAGGGCGCTGCATGGAGTTTGGGTCGGATTATGCGATGTGTGGCTGTCGAGCAAAACGCTGTTCAAATATCGCGCCATGGTGTGACCCTTGAGCTTGGTCACTCGTTTTTGACGGCCTCGTGGTATACCAGGACGCGAAATATAGGAACATACCGTGTTGGGCGCAAGTTCGTGTGAAGGATGAGTATATTATTTGGTTCGCTGCTAAATATCATATACATACACATAATAAAATGCGTATATTTATTTCAATATACAGAAAATCATTGAATTTTATGCTCGGAGTAGGTAATTTGCGCTCTTTTCTCAAATATGACCCCCATATATATACATTTGTGATTATGTTATGAGCCTGGATGTCTCACTAGGCTATGGTTATGATCCTGGATGTCTCATTAGGCTATCGCTATGAGTCTGGATGTCTCATTAGGCTATGGCTATGGGCCTAGATGTCTTATTTGCCATTAGGCTATGGTTATGAGCCTGGATGTTTCATTAGACTATGGTTATGGGTTCTGGATGTCTCATTAGGCTATGGTTATGAGTCTGGATGTCTCATTATGCTATGGTTATGGGCCTGAATGTCTCATTTGGCTATGGTTATGAGCCTGGTTGTCTGTTTGTCAAAGTAGGTTATGGATATGAGCCTGGATGTCTGATTAGGTTATGGTTATGAGCTTCATTGTCGGCCGCCTTTGGGCAAAACATTTGTAAATTTTCTCAAACTTTTCGCGATAGAAGTACCTTTTCTGACAGTTTTATTGGTCGGCATCCATTCAAACTTCACAATGTCACAATTTAATTATATATTTAACAATATTTCTTAAATATTACCTGACAAACGCTATTTAAATGATTAAACTAAACAAGAGTAGACTAAACGAGACAGTGTAATTGCCAAAGCCCATATCTGGGCTTCCAGCACTCTTACATAGGGTCCAAATATGGGCTTTCAGCACTGAACCAGTTATATACGTGTCTCGTCACTCTAGTGAAGCGCCTGTAAAATGACAGCAGGCATTAGATTGGGCATTGCTGGAGAACTGTGGTAATAAAGTAACTGTTTAACTGCATATTAAGGAGTTCTTCGGGTGCGTAAAACAGATAAATTAGTACGCAGGCGCTATGCCAACTGGAGGAATGTAGCATTCTACCAACATCGCCCAAAATATCAAGGCTTATCGACCATACAACTCCACAGAAAACACTGTCTAAACAACGCTCAGTTGTAAATATTTACATCTCGACTCGGGACGCAACAATCGGCGATAATCTAACGCAAATGATTTCGCCGTCGATACTCATTGCATTTAATAAATATATAAGACTGACGGTGTGTGTTGTAAATTTGGATTAATATTCATAAAAATAACTACTTTGAGCAAAATAATTCTCCATTTCTATTTGATCACCCAACCGGAGTGTTTCACATCACTTTAAGCACTTGGGGACTCATGTGATTGGGCGCTATATAAAACTAGCCCATTATTATTAATTATAAGAAGGTACAAGTTCGAATATTATAATCTGCATTATTAATTAGATATGACAATTTTGTCCAGACTAGCATGTTATCGAACTATAGGGTAAAATCGCCCTTAAACCGAGTAATATTATGATACTCATACCTTCTTGCCAATATACAAAGGAGATCCGAAACCTATTCAAAACCCAGACAGCTACCGGGCAATCACGCTCCTTCCTGTATTATACAAGATTTGTGAGAATATAATTCTTCAAAGACTTAAGGAGAGCCATAATTTCAAACATTTTCCGAGTAGCCTACAAAATGGATTCCAGAAAGGAGTTGGTTGCTCGGTAACTGCCTTCGAACTTCAAGAAGGCATAGCCTATGCCAAATCGAATGGGTCTCGCTTATTCACAGCTTTTCTTGATTCGAAAAAAGCATTTGACTGTGTATGGCACGATGGCCTAATTTACAAATTGCATGAGATGGGAATAAATGGTAACTTGTTCCAATTATTTATTGACATGTACTCAAATGTGGAGAGCTATATATTGTACGAAGGAATTATAACACATTCAATCAAAATGGAGCAAGGTACCAGACAAGGAGATGTTTTATCTCCCTTCCTGTACCTTATTTTTATTGACGACCTTGTTAAGTCATTGTCTGACTCACCTCATGGTTTGCATATCAGCACGCTGACATGCTCGTGTCCGACCACTGCAGACGATATCACGATAACATCACTGACAGAGCACGGTCTGCGAAAACTCATTGACATATGCTACAACTACAGTTTAAAGTGGAGGTTCCAATTTTCTCACGAAAAAAGTAAGATCGTTATCTTCAACACCTCTCGCAAACCAGCAGCGCTCACAACAGATAAATCATTTGTAATGGGACCCTGTGCAATATCTGAATCCGATCAGGTAACGCATCTGGGCATACTCCAGGATTCTAGAAGTTCCCATATCCCGAACATTGATCACGCTTCTCAAATGCTTCTTTGCCGCTTGTCGCGCCCCGGTTTCGAAAGATTTCACTCCTCTGACAAACCTTAAACTGTTTAGTCAGGTAGCCATTCCTAAAGCTCTGTATGGTTGCGAGATGTGGTGGAGCCTTTCATCTACGAATTACCTTAGCTTAGAACGAGCATATCGCATGTGCATTAAAAACATGCAACTTATCTCTCAGAGAAGTAGTACAATTCTTTCTCTCTCCTTGCTTGGTGTCTTGCCAATTCAGTATGAACTAGAGAGGAGAAAACTCTTGTTTCTGGGGTCGCTCATCAACTTGCCATACGGTCATAGACAAGCCTTAGAAATATTTTTGTTCAATCTCCATGCGATGTTGTTATATGCCCGTCCACCCACGGGTTTTCTTGCGGAGATTACAAACGTTCTTAAAAAATATGACCTATATGATCACCTCTTACACTTTGCAACTACAGGGTCTTTTCCGACTACATCAATGTGGAAAATTACTATAAAGGAACGCCTCACTGCTAACTATTGTCGTGAAACTAGTTATTATGCACAAGGGGATATGCTATTCTTCTTTAAGGTCAAGCCTGATCCAATTTCCATTTGGAAACTCTGGGTTACATGTCGAGACGAACCAGCCTTTTTCGCCAACTGTGTTATCATGGCACGCACTCTGAACAGAACGACATATGATAATGCTTCTGTATGTTATCATTGCAAACTAAATTTTTCGAATCAATTGTTTCATATGTATAGTAAATGCTCGTCTGAATTCGCTTTGATAACGCGGAACACATTCTGGTACTCCATAATTGATCGATTTGGAATACATGCGTTCAACTTCTTGGAAGCAATGTCAGAAGAAACCCTCTTAGCCTATTTCTTCGGTGGATGCATCAGCGCAGAAATTCACCTCATCTGCGACGAGAAGCAGCTATTCGGACAATGCGTCCGCTTCATTTGCGAATTATGCGCGGTCTGAGAAATACATGGATGTCTTAACATCTTGTCTTGCAGTAATTATTTCAGCAATAAATTTATAATTATTATTATGTTAACTATTCTTCGGTCTTTGATATGGTGACTCTAAAGTCATCCGACCTCCTGGTGTCTCATTTGGTATTTGAGGAATTAAGTCATGTTAAATTATATTGTGTATATATGTCAACAGTTTATTTGTGTATGTATATATTGTATCATATTGTCTCCATGTTTGGAGGAATAAACATCTCTCTCTCTCTCTCTCTCTTGCCCATGCCTAAAATCTACTTCACTGCTATAAAATAACATGTAGGTATCCATTTTGCAACGTCACTCATATGAGAGAGTTGTCAGTTACGGTACATGAACTAAGAGGCGATCTATTACTTGATTGGTTTGATATTATTGGCCTGATATCAGCCTCATATCCTTCGATCTTCGGTCTCAGGCTGATACATGTATGATGATACCTCGGGCTGATATCGGGCCTCATATCAAGCAAACCAAGTAATATCCTCTAAATTCTACCCATCGCGCACTATCCTTTATTATGATGTGATTCTTATTAATATTACCTTACTCAGTATTACTGTCGCGCGATATCCTTCTTCATTAGTCAAACATAATCTGATTATTTTAAATACAGGACGATGGGCCAAACAGTTATGTTGATTACAATAAAGAATATTCACCTTCTCCCGACACAAATATGTAAATTCAACAATATGCGTCTTCCATATCATCACCACCACCACCAACATTGCCACCAGCACTACATGTATCACTATTCATCACTACTATCATATTCTCATTACATATGTATATATATTATACTCATTCGAGTGCGAGCACACGTCTACATCATATTCACGTATTGAATAATTATGTTTACTATATTATTTTTCTATTTTACCCTGGCTCATTCTGTTCATATTACATGTACACTTTTTGTATCATTATTTGTAACTCTTCAGTAAATGGAGGAAAATAACGATATAATAATAATTGCTTATACATACGCTAGCAGTCATTAACATACTCTAAAATGGCGATCTGACCATCATATATATTGAAATTGCAACCATGACATAAAAATGAGAATGATCTGCAATTTGAACCCATGTATAATACATGCACATGCAGTTTTATGGATTTTCTTTTCGGTTTTGCACGACATGCACTCAACTAAGGGTGACTCTTCACACAACACCAATAGAGACGGCCTATATGGTTGCGAATCACTAACTTTTGTACCGTTTTGTTGTTTACACGTACCGATGTTTTATGGTATATATATACTACCCCCTGACTTATAGTTGATATAATGTTTCTGTATTAAAAGGCACTGATCGAAACAAGATCGAAACCCAAACCCGACGTTTGTTTATGGTATTTGCCCAACGTTTTCAATTAAAACTCAGACATTTCTCATCTCCCAAGATCAAGCTTTTATTACTCTCTTTTCATCACAAGTGACATATGAGAGACGAGGGTCGTGCCCCGCAAAAATAAACATTGATATCAATCAATATATTAAAGGCACTTGGCGGTTTGTGGTCTGAAATACACCTAATAATATTCGCGTTTGTATTTGTTCCGGTATCGAAATAAGTTGATAAATATTCGAACCAACTTTCTACGAGCATTATATGTCCAGAAAGACGCTTTGAAGTCAGATAAATATAAAACTTTAAACATGATGTTAGGTTCCCAAAAAATAACAGCCATGTGTGCACGATGCACAGCATAAAAAGCGTTTCGTGTTAGTCTATTTCCGATATGTTATATAGAAGTATAAATAACGTTTGTTTTACTTCTGTGTGAAACATTTAAAGCGGCTGTTGCCATGGGAAGTATTTTTGAGAGCATACGAGTCTGGTGTATCAATATTTGTCAACCTATCTTATTCTTAATTCCAAATTACGTAGACAAAATTTAGAAGCTCGAACTTGCCATGTCCGTTTGATACAAATCATATGTAGTCAGCTAAGTAATATGATACATGTAGTCCTGATTCAGGGACTGTAGGTTACATACCCGGTATATATAAATGATAACGAACTCTTGAAATATCTCTAAAGCTTTCGGCCCAATTAAATTCCACCGACGAAGGTCTTGGGCCGAAAGATTTGGGGATGTTTCAAGAGCTCATTATCATTACATACATTTGTAGTCAATATATACATGCATGTAAACATAATACACAGATATTGGTAACATAAATATACCGCCATATCCGTTACAAAATATAATTTAAAACCCTAAGGTTCGACGTTGTGTCGCATTAAAGGTACGGTTGGCCTTGGCGGTGGGTATCCTGTGAAAATATTTCCACTCGTCAAAAACCGCCACAAACAGAAAGAACAACAAAATGTAGACAGACTTTGTCCGTATAAATAAGAAATATCGCATAAACAGTATGTTATTGTCATATCTTTGACCATTGTTATGTAAACAAAAGAATATAAAGTTACTTTCTGGTGTTTGTTTATATTTTGATGGTAAACATAAAGAGCGATATTTGTTGGTGAAATCCTGATATGGAACGAATAAAGAGCGTTTATGCCATTTATGTGTGATTAGCCAGCAGCATTGTGCTGTCTTCTGTAACACAATCAGGCTCTTGCTTAGGTAAAATATAGTAAATCTTTATGATAAAATGCTGTTTACGCGATGGTCATGGTATATATGAACGAAACTGTATGCGTTTTAATGTATTTCTGTTTACGGTGATTGGAACAAATATGAATATTTTCGATAACTAAGGCCTCACGTGCCTTTAAAGGAATAACTTTAATACTCGTAATTCCCGGTATAAACATGTAGTACTGTGTTTTCACACTTACACTTCCGTTGCCAGAATTACAAGTTTTGAGTAGGAAAATCAACTTGATTAAAAGGAATAACGAGCATCAATAAAAGAAATAATTTCGATGCAACATCGCAAAAATGTATTTCAAATCGGTATATAGTACATTGGTGGGTCGGCACATGTGATGAGGTCGGCGTCATAAACAAAACGTCAGCCCAACGTTTTACCATGGAGGGCGGAAGTCATACATGGCCATCCCATAGTTTGATCAAAAGGGGAGAAACTCATTAAATATTCCAAAATAGCTAACGATTCCAAACCGTATGCTATCGCATCGCTTTATACGACACAAAGGCGTATACCATTGGGTTTGACATTATACGATGTTAACGTCTATGGCGGAATAATGTTAGTTAAGAAATTTCGAATGACACAATCGTAATGGAGGTTTGACGTTATATTTTATATACTAATTTGTATTTTTATTTTATGCAATTAAGTTAGTTCGTTGTTGAGCATGATGATCTCTCGTGTTTGTTACAAAAAATTAAACGCTTACCTTCTACGCTATAGACGCCTCGAAATTTGCGGGTAAATGTGATTATGTACAGGCCACATACCCTGGGACAACCAAGGCGCGATATCGTTATGAAATTAGGTTCTATTCAATTGGATTAGTATCTAACTTATCGGTCAAAATTCAATCTATATTTTATTTAAAGGGGGACTGTACATTATTCTGGCCATTTTTGGGGCATCTCCTTTTATACTCAACATAATATATGCAACAAAGAATGAATTTGAGCAAAATACGCTCACAAGCTATATATGTGAACGATGCAAATAACATGGTAATTATAATGAGAATTAGTTTATGACTCGAGTTATAAACTCATTTTCTATATCATTATTAGTTTTAATAACCCGATGTGTGTTAATTTGTTAATATTCAGCCGACTCTACATAATCTATATTCGAGAAGATCAAGGTATATGTTCCGAAATCTAAGCTCTTGACCTGTTTTGGTTGTGTTGGCTGTGTCACCTATTACTGTAAGTATTTCAACCAGGTGGAATTTCGGTTTCTGAATAAAAAAAGAATGTAAAATGTCAAGAGGACTCCAGAATGGAGGCAATAAATTAAATTCAAGTGTTATCAGCACCAAATCTACAGTAAACGCCACCAATAACAATCATTTGGATAATGTGTTTTGTGACACTTGGCTCGTTTAAATTTCCAAATTATGTATACGTTAAATGGGTGAAGTGGTAGCGAAATTAGCACACACTTACTATTTCAGAAGGAACTATAGTTACTCGTCGATATGTCACCATAGTTAATTAGGTCTAATAATTTTGTCCTGTGATATATATTCATTGCAAAAACGATTTGAAGTAAAAGTTCTCCATTTCTTTAAAGTGGCAATTTATATGACTTCAATATGTTTTGTTTTACAACATGCCATATGTATGTATCTATATGGCCTAATTTTTAGTCTCGAATCCAGGCAGGAATGTGTCAAAGTTGAAAATAACTATACATATGTATAATTTTAGGCTCCAAACCCCCATTGACCTTCGTCGTCGGAAAGGACATACCGTTATCTGCAGCACTTGTCATGTGTCCCATGCTTGTCTTCTTCATATACTAACTGACAGTTCCATAAAGTGTTCAGATAATAAGTTCATTAAAAAGTATGAAAATTTCCCACCCTTTGAACAGCAATACTTGTACTACAGTCATCTGCTTATATTCCCTGAACAGGCTGAACATTCACCCATTCGAATAATCCACATTGCAGCCTGTTCTCTCGAAAACCCGCACATTATCTGCTTATAATAGAACTTGATTTAGGTTTATAATCTGCTTAGGATCCCTCATTTTGAGTCGGTATAGTGCTGAAAATGACAACATTTTAGTCACATTATCCACTCATAATGATTCTAAACAGATTATGTGCGGACAATGACACAGATAAGCCAACCCACGACTTTTCAGGTGTACGCGCTTTAACATGTGTTTTCACTGTGGCGCGCGCCATAACACGAAATAACCGATATGACTCCATTTTATCTGCTTATTTCAGAATAAATAATCACATATTATATCTCGCATTATAGTTCGATTATGTGCGTATTTCTGCGAGGATATGTTGAATAATCAGCCTGTCCTCCCTTTAATCAGCACATTATCTGCTTATAATAGAACCTATTTTGGGTAGTTAATCAGCTTATAATCGCCTCATTTTGAGTCTATATGTGCTGAACATGAGAACATTTTAGTCATATTATCGACTCATAATGAGGCGATTCTAAACAGCTTATGTGCGGACAATGACACAAATGAGCGAACTCACGACTTTTCTCGCGTACGCTCTTTAACAGGTGTTCACGCCATAGAACGAAATAACGGGTATTAGTCCACTACATGTATCTGCTTATTTCAGAATCAAATAATCAAATTATGTACCTATTTCACATTATAGGTCGATTATGTGAGTATTTCCGCGGGGACATGTTGCAGCCCAGCCGAATAATATACCATTCCAACGATCAACTTACAAGTTTGTAACGTAGTTTGTAAAGGGTTAATATCACCTCTGTGATGTTCTCTCGTTATGTTTGAAGAGCTCGGTTATTTGACGGGAATTGCTTCAGTCGGCAAACATAGCCCCTTATTTGCCCAGGAAATGTCCCCCTGACAATGATAGCTGTACTTGGAATTGGATTCTTATATAACTATCTGATATCTGCTTCTGATTTGTGTTCGCACATGTTCGTCGTATAATTGATTATTGGTCCACTCGGGTAACGTTATATAATCATGCAATAGATATCACAATTTATCGGCCCTCAGAAGTATTCTTATGACATTAACGGGACGAGGCACACAATCGATTTTTGGACAATTTGACATTTCAGGACGTCTGCCTTCTGTCATGAGAGAAACGTATACTAACATTCTAGTTTGGTTTATTAAATTGATTGGTCGAAAAACATGTATTGACGATGTTACTGGGTAACATGCTCAACAACTGGAAATTGCATGTCTGACAAAACACCACGTGAAAATTACAACCGAACATAGGTTTGGATAGTATACTTTTCCAACCATGTTTTATCTAGTGGAAACATGTTGTGATACATGTAGTTGATTTTATAATCAACGTTTGGTGTATACATGTCGTTATGTTTTTAGAAAAAAGTGTTGACTGTTTGCGTACTTTTATTGAAAGTTCAGACTGAAGTGACCTTTATGTGGAAAGTTTCCAACTAACGAGGCGTTATGATGCGAATTTGCAACAGTCGAAATGCTTGAATATTCGTATTCTATTAACGGGACGAGACAATGAAATCAATTTTGACAATTTGACATTTCGGTGTCATGGGAGAGAAGTGTGAAACGGATACTGACATGCTCGTGCTGTGTATTAAATTGATCGCCAATTGAAACTCAAGCAGTGACGAGTCGACTGGCGGTCTGATGGGGTCTCATACCCCCAGGCTGTGATGGAAATGATCAACATTTTAACATTTCTGAAGAAACTAGGTTGATTGTTCTGATACACTGTAGTTTAATTTTGCAACCATTTGGTATAGCGGGAAATACTAGTATGTGAAAAAGACGTTTCTAACAAATATTTAATGTACATTATGTCCGTTTTAGACACAGAGTTCAACAGTTGCCTAGCTACATGTAGTTATATTTCAGACAAAAGTGACCATCATGTGGAAATTTTCCAACTATTGGCGTTGCTAGGTGAAGAATTTTCAAGCGTCGGAAAGCTTGAGTGTTCGTATGTCATTAACGGGACGAGGAATGCAATCGATTTTGACCATTTGATATTTCAAGAAATCTGTCCTCTATCGAAGAGAGAGAGATATATATATATAGGGAGAGAGAGAGAGAGAGAGAGAGAGAGAAGAGAGAGAGAGAGAGAGAGAGAGAGAGAGAGAGAGAGAGAGAGAGAGAGAGACGTAAAACGTATACACTGGATTTCTAGTTTTGTGCGTTATATTGATGGATCGAAATTTGAGAGAGAGAGAGAGAGAGAGAGAGAGGGGAGAGAGAGAGAGAGAGAGAGAGAGAGAGACGTAAAACGTATACACTGGATTTCTAGTTTTGTGCGTTATATTGATGGATCGAAATTTGACGTTTAGTGGTGCTTCTTCCCACATCTTTAGTAAATTTGTTGAACAGTTTTAAGCCTAACAAAAAATCTTGTATTTGGACATTTCTGACCGCAAATTGGTTTAGATTGTTCTGATAACATAATTTTCGAACAATTTGATAATTAGTGGAAAATACGTTTCTGGCCAATACTTAGTGAACACACTCAGTCGTATTTTCGTACGTTTAGTCAGATTTCAGACTGAAGTGACCATCATGTGGACATTTTCCAACTGTAGAGGGTGTTATAGGATGATTATTTGCAAGAACCGGAAAGCTTGATCTACACCTGTTGGGAAATGTTACTATGACGTGCAATGCACGCCCCATGTCCATGTCCAAACAGTCAATTAATTTCTCGCCCAGCTTAATGAGCTACATTTGTCTTGATTTCTATATCACATGTGTCCAAAATGTTCTGTTTTAGAAGCATAGATACTTATTTTTCTGCATGTTAGTGTCCGTGTCTTACTAAGTTTAATATAGTCACCAATTAGATATACATGTAATAGTAACATTCCAAATTATATGCACATTTGCATTCCATGATATCCTTTGTCGGCGAGGAATTTAGGGACGTGATGTATGCTACGAGTTTTGTGAATATATTTATGACGCTTTACCGAAATACAATTCTATATGTACGTGTACCCACAGCTGCAACACTAGATATGGCTATATGTGGTAGGTTTTAATACTCTTATATTTGTAGACATACAGAGTGCTTCGACAAGGATTGAACTATGTTTTCTATATAAGTCGAACGAACGAACGAACGAACAAATATTTTATTATAGAAACATGCGTGTATAAAACATATCACATATATACTTGTAATAACGATGTTAAGTAACAAAATAAGAACACATGCACCCGGCCAATAAGGCATATAAGTCACTTTAAACTAACTAATAAAGATAACAGTTGTGTGTATAGATTCATCGAATATATGTTTTGCAATGTCTCATTTGAAAAGCGGTGTGAAGAAATTTAGTTACTTTAAGAGGATACAGAATCGTTAACCGAATATGTAAGCCGAAGCCACTAAGTCAAGGGGACATCATGACATTACGACAAAGGCAGTGTGTGATATCCACATATGGGACGCGTGCATTCTTACAAGTACTAGTCACGCCATCGGTAAGAACATTTAAATACTTCACGGACCTTCTTTTGAGCATTGCATGCACTGTCACGATCCTATGTGTCACTACTTACCTATATATAGCAGAATGCGAACTCAAATTAGCTCATCGACGTGATCGAGGTTTACTTAGATGAGTGTAGCCAATGTGCGAATGTCGTTTTTTTGTGAATGGAAGCTCTGAAATTCGGATGAATGGCGAATATCGTAAATCCTCCATAACAGAAGGTAGGTTTATACCGTATACTGCGCAATATAAACGGGTTATCGCGAACGCCCCTATTGTTACCCCAACCGATAACATTCAGTAGAGAGTATGGTTAGATTTTAGCTCACCTGAGACGAAGTCTTCGGTGGAGCTATAATCATCACCCTCGTCCGTCGTCCGTCTAGCCGCCGGTCCGTCCACATGTCCTTTCATCCATCCGTCAACAATTTTTTAAACATTTCTTCTCCCGAACCATAAGAATGTTTGGTGTGCATGTTACCAAGGTGGCTCATTCACATTTATTAAAATGAGCTCACCAAGTCAAATATTTGCGAAGCCAGGGCCATAACTCTTTCCCTCCATAGTAATTCTTGAATCGACTTCTTCTCATATATATATACCAAATGGGTTCATATTTGGTATGTAGGGTATTTGTGTGACTGGATTCTGATTTGTTCAAATGAGGTCAGTGGGACAAATGTGGGCGGAGGCAGGGACATAACTTCCAAGCAAACATCAGATAGAACTCCTTGTTCAATTTAAGACATTTCCTTTTAAAAAGACATGTTAAAATGTGAAAAACTAACACCATTGTAACATTCGCAGAGTTGTGAAGCTTTAATCTTTAATGAAATCACGGAAACTTTCCCTTTACATCACACCCTCCACCTGACCCAGACCACGTACCTGCCCCGAACCAACAGCAACCCCACCATCTCCCATATAATTCAAACAATGGTATTAGCTCCAGACAAAGATATTTAATAGTACACATGTATGACATCAATTGAGATGCTATCTGACGGACAGGTGTAAACAACTGCATATCACTCATGTGTGTGTGTGTCATTAAAATAAAATAAAAATAAAATGTTCCCAAACCTGAATTTAGTGTGTCTTACACCTGCAGAATGAGGTCCCCGGATGGTGAATTTGTGACGCTATCCCGCACAGCAGGCTATTATCACCAAATAGACCTCCCGGGGGACCCCATTCTGCTTAGGCAACATCTTCTGGGAAGTATATTGAGTCTCAAATTGCCATCTACTTCCCCTTCTGTTCAGTTTCTATATCCCATAGTTTGCAGAAGATAAAATGCACAATCGAGGTCCCCGATGGGTGCACATCACCAACTTCAACTGGAGAACTTCAATCTGTTCCTAGGTCTCCCATAGCGGTTGATGCCCAAGCAGACAGAGGTCCACAGAGGCTGAATTTGGTAATGCTAGTCCGCCGTGCGGGATAGCGTCACAACATTCACCCTTTGTGGACCTCATTCTACAAATGTCAGACAAACGATATTCAGCCTGGCTGTTTCAATATTATTTTCTTAACCACCACTTATCCAGATGCACTCATTATACCCTGATTTAGCAAAGAGTATATTGGATTGAATATGTCTGTCTGCCTGCCAGACTGTCCTCCCATCCGTCCGCCTGTCGAGATGTCTTTCCATCAGTCCATCAATTGTTTTCTTCTCCAGATACATATTGAAGACCGAAAAGGTTTGTAAATTTTGGTGTGAATGTTCCTTTTGGTGCGGATGTTCAGGTCAAATATGTGCGAAGCCAGCGCCATAACTCTTTCCCTCCATAGATTCATATTAATTCTTAAAACAATTTATTCTCAAGAACCATCGGGCCTATTTAGCTTATATTTTGTATGGAGGGTCCTTGTGTGACTGGGGTTCAGATTTGTTCACATGGGGTAATTTTTAGGAAACTTTTGAGGAAAATCAATTCACTTCAACTCTTAAAATCTACCGTTTTATGGTCACAGTTATACCCTGTGCCAATGCATTCTCTTATATATGCGAGTCGACCATAGGTCGCCTCGCATATATAAGAGAATGCATTGGCCTAAAAAAACATTTTTCTTACATTATTTAACAATTTTATAATTGTTTCTTACATGTTTTAACAATTTTTATAATATTTTTCTACATTCTTTGACAATTTTATCGTTTTTAATATGTCTTAAGCCAATGCATTCTCTTATATATGCGAGGCGACCTATGGTCGACTCGCATATGTAAGAGAATGCATTGGCACAGGGCCGTTCTGTTGTACTAGATGAATGAATCTTGTAGATGGGATTCACGTTTGTTCATATAGGGGCAGAGCTAAGAGATTTAACTTTCCCCGGCCCACCTACCTATATCCATGCGTTTTGGTTCCTGGTATAATAATATATAGATTCCTGATGATTTCTAAGCTACCTGTAGGGGGCAATGTTTGAGACATGGGGGCAGAGTGTAGAGAGATGTTGTTTTGACGACCTAGTTTGATTTTTTTTTTTTTACTTTTAAAACCAGTAACAGTCCATATTTGGTACTTCGGTTTAAACTTTTGGAACGAAATGGCCACACAATGAACTTTATTGGGGATGTCAGGTTGGAAATTTCCAAGTTCGAGAGCTTGAAGTACCGGTAGCAGTTGTAAAATTTCAACCTAAGGGAGGTGTGCAAAATGAATTTTGTCTACTTATGACTGTGGTCTGGTTGTCTTGTTTAAAAAGGGTAAGGGGTTGGATATTTACAGTGGTGTACAATTAAACATTCCAAGGTGATGATCTCTGCTCATGTGAGAACCACCAGCTATGTCCCTGCTTATACTTACTTGTCTTAAGTTATTTTGACAATTACTGACTGTTGTAGTCTTCAGAGTCCCACTCTACTCAGTATTTGCTGTCAGGTAAACGATCCCATTGAATGTATTGCATTGTTCAAGGTTTATGTAGATGTTTTTTTTAAAGAAGGGTTGTTATTAAAGGCACGTGCGGCCTTAGTTGTCGAAAATATTCATATTTGTTCCAATCACCGTAAACAGAAAAAACATTAAAACGCATACAGTTTCGTTCATATATACCATGACCATCGCGTAAACAGCATGTTATCATAAAGATTTACTATATTTCACCTAAGCAAGAGCCTGATTGTGTTACAGAAGACAGCACGATGCTGCTGGCTAATCACACACAAATGACATAAACGCTCTTTATTCGTTCCATATCAGGAATTCTCCAACAAAGAACGCTCTTTATGTTTACCATCATAATATAAACAAACACCAGAAAAGTAACTTTTTATGCTTTTGTTTACATAACAATGGTCAAATATATGACAATAACATACTGTTTATGCGATATTTCTTATTTGTATACGGACAAAGTCTGTCTACATTTTGTTGTTCCTCCTGTTTGTGGCGGTTTCTGACGGGTGGAAATATTTTCACAGGATACCCACCGCCAAGGCCAACCGTACCTTTAAAAGAAGCAGGGTGGTATGTTTTATCACTGTGAAAGACTTTATGTGTATATACAGATAAACTGCAGCACAATTATTCTTGTGAATGGAGAGAATGAGTTTCAAAACCATGGATCTCATGCACAAGACGGAGTAACTTCTTTTTCAGTCTGGTCCTCTCAGCTACTGATATATATATATATATATATATATGTCCACTCCCATGCAATATAAGTTTCCTACTTTACGAAGATTTATAAAAAACGTACAGTCACAACACAATCAGCATGGACTCAGTGTGTAACATACACATGCGCATATACTTCGGCTAAGACACTGGAACGAATTTCACATAGCTATGCGTGAGATATATGCCAATTTACTACACGTCTTCCAGTTGAATGCCAAGATGCATTTTCAAATATCCACCCTGAAATACCTCTCATCGTCATTATATATGCTCCTTGAAGATACCGATCGTGGCGATCTCCACATACCTGTACTAAATTATTTTATAGACTGAATAATGTCTTACATAATGTTATGAAAAATATAAACCTTAACGTAGGAACTGGCGAATAACAAACAAACAAACCAGCCAACCTGGCTGTAGCCATGTTGATTCTACCTGACTATACGTTAATGAACTATGACACGACGTGATTGTAACAATGGAACATCTACAATACATAACATATATACAATGTATCATAATGCATAATGCATTGGCTCGATGTGAGGTGTCCATATGGTTCGTAAAGTGCTTGAGCAAGTTACCATGTACAGGATACTTATCGTAATGGCCGTGTTGCGATCAGAATTATATATTAGTGTGTCCTTCAAGTCAGAACAGGGTTCAAGTACATGGGTCCCGACATTCCGATAATTTTCCGTTAACACACACCTTATTTATAACTAAGATCGCGGTGGTGGTGGTATCCACGACATAACCATTGAATATTTATAGTAAATTATTGACTTCAGAAGTCACACGGGGTGTGTCTAAACATGTCTAACATTAGATTGTGACCTATATCTCTGCATTTACATTTGAGGGAATGGGGAAACTTATTTGATACAGCACGGTGCAAAAGATTGAGACCCGTAGAACAAATCTAATTTCTACCACTGGAGTTCCACAGATCAATTTCAGATTAGTACAATTCGATCAAACACATAGTTTGGTCACCATCGGTGATTAGCTTAATATTATCATCATTCTTGACCATCGTGTTGGTTGTTGGTGTATTGTGACCCTAAAAAATAATTCCAACTTATTGTACAGAGAGAATAACTCCTACATACTGTATTTGATACCTCCACACAGCTTTAAGTCATTAAAAGTCATCTGTCTGATAAGGCAAACTGGGATTATGGGTCCATGCCTATCTGCATTCGACAAACAGATCGGTGATAAATTAGTGTGAATCTTAACGAATATCATGTGTTTACATGGTCTGTTCTGAACTTGGAGGAAAAACCATGGGATAACCATTTAAAGGCAATATAACCCTGTGGCAATTCCTTCATTAATTCGATGACCGAATTCCGTCCATTTCGCTGGATACCTATCAGATATAGCTGATCGGAATCACTAATCAACTTATATTACGGTCATCTTGATAAACGAAGCGCGACAAGCAGGATGCGATCGCCATACTTCCGTCACGATAAGTGTTGTGACTATAAAATATCGTGTTGACTCAACCAGTCTCCGAGAGACCTTTTACAACGGAACGCATTGTCGATGTCCCATGTCTGAGACTGCTTCAACAGAGCGCACACTGAGCGCTATTTGCGTATCACTTACGGTTCGGTCGAGCTGAATGCAGATGCAGATATAACAGACTGTACACAGAATCAGAGCCGCGGGGATTCGTGAAGCATCCGGTCGCATACTTGGCTGAGGTCGATGCCGCGTTATCGGTTATCTTATATGGTCAGATAGCTCTTCAAATAGATTAGTCAGCGGGTGGTGTATTCGACTGAACGCCAGTCCATAGTGTCCACCCTTGGCTATTTACACAGCGAGAGTCATCTGGTGAAGTCATGCTACTCTTGAATTTGAAGCCACGCATGGCTGTGAAAACTAAAAATATCCCGCAGATTTCTTCAGCCCTTAACCCTTTCATTACTTAATGGATTATCTCACCAAGTTAAACAAGTGTACATTGGAATGGTCTATTATTGATGTGAAGGCATGTACAGTAATATAAGCAGACGACAGATAACTTAAGTGTAGACAAAATTATTCATTATGTTCAGAATATCCAAATTAAAAAAGTATACATTGGAATGGACTATTGTTGATTTGGAGGGATGTACAAATAATCTAATCAGGCGACAGATAAAATAAGTGCAGAAGGAATGCTATTCATTTGTAGGAAATGGTCAGATTATCTTAACATTTCCTAATGGATAACTACTCATCAATGATTATTTAATATATAAAGGGTCATATATGGTGTATCTCTTTTTTTCTATTGAAGAAAATTTTAGTCTGAAAGAGCAGTCAATATGAGCTTCTGCTACAGTTACTATTTATAGAATATATAATATGATTATGTTTGATTGAATAGCAAGCAGGACTACTTACAGAGGCGGCAGGCCGAGGTCAATAGTCCTACTTGCTTTTAAGAAGACACCATGCACTGAGGGAACATAGCTCTCGCTATTCCACCCAAGTCAGTTATGTGTTTTAATAACGCCACCGGTGTATACTGTTCTACAGATTTTAGAAAGCTGTGGTTCGCTGGGCATTTTATAAATAGATAATGGGTTTTTCCGGTTGTGACAATTCGCAGTAGGTCGCTATTTGCGGACTATTTGCGGAGGTCCCCGAATTCACGGAGTTCCCCTAAAATTGTCGAAATATGTTGATTTTAATTAGGGAACGGGTGCGTATATGTCAATTGATAAGTATTTTAAACAAATAACGACACGATCATCATAATCATCATCATCGATCGATCATCATCATCATCATCATCATCATCGTCATAATACGGAACAAGTCTAGCGACTTTTCGTCCCTATAACATTATTTGCAATGCTTGTTTACGAATATATGTATCGTCATTCGATATTTACTTATGAGTCACTTGAACATATTACTTGTCGTCGAACTCGTATTTTATATAATAGAACTAGCAGGTTAGCCCGCCACCGGCGGCTTGTCCGAAACATGAAATTTTTTTTAATATTTTTTTTTTAATTTTTAGCTCCACGCGTTTCAATAAGAAAAATTTGTACCCGGTAGCTCCACCCGTTTCCGAGATCTGGACTGCGCATGCGCGAAGCTGGCGTCGCACGTGCTCGGCGACCTGATAAAATTTGTACCCGGCGCAAGATACATTCACATAGCAAATTTCAAGTCGATAGCTCCACACGTTTTGGAGATCTCGTCTGCGCATGCGCTGCACGGGCGTCGCACGGGCTCGGCGACCCGATAAAATTTGTACCCGGCGCAAGATACATTCACATAGCAAATTTCAAGTCGATAGCTCCACCCGTTTCCGATATCTCGTCTGCGCATGCGCTGAACGGGCGTCGCACGGGCTCGGCGACCCGATAAAATTTGTACCCGGCGCAAGATACATTCACATAGCAAATTTCAAGTCGATAGCTCCACCCGTTTCCGAGATCTCATCTGCGCATGCGCTGCACGGGCGTCGCACGGGCTCGCCAATACGACAACGACCACCGCCTGGTCAAACTACACACACGTACCAAGTTTCGTCCCGATCGGTCGAGAATCGTAGATTTGTATGAAGTACAACACACACACAAACATAAATATATAAGAGAGATATGTAAATTAGATAGATTGTATCAAAATATATAGGAGATATATGTAAATGATCTACACACCATTACTGGTGTTTGTCAAAGTTTAGTGGGGTATATCAATACTCATTCACGATTATATCATTGAGGTCCGGAGGGTGTGGGCTATCTCTCGAATACACGGAGTTCTCAAAATATATAGAAGAGATAATGAGTCTATGTAACTATATTTTGAATTGATCGAGTGTTGGAGCCTCAACAGCGAAGTCTGGCAGAGAGTTCCAGCTATTTACCACCCTCTGCGTGAAGAAATATTTTCCTATGGCCTTGTTAACAATGGGCATCTGTAGCTTTTTATTGTGGCCTCTTGTTCTTCCTGATGAATGTCTTTCTAATAGGTCACGGGTATTGATATTGTAATGACCATTCAACAGTTTATATACCTCGATTAGACCTCCTCTAAATATTCGATATTTTAAAGACATCAGATTGAGTCTTATCATCATTCGGTCTCGGTAGCATAGAGTTTTGATTTGACGAACTAGATTCGTTGCTTTTCTTTGTATTTCTCTAACACAATGCTTGGATATTTGTGATGTGATGTGCAGAGTTACAGTATTCGATGATAGGTCTGACCATGCTTATGTAGAGCGATTAGAAAGTGTCGATGTCCAAGTTCGTGAAAGTTCTGTTGACTATGCCGATGATTTGAGAAGCTTTATTGTTTTAGGATATTGTAGGAAGTCTAATTTGGCCGTGTCAAATTGAGCTATAGCGATGGGATTTCTCGCAGGACAACACATTTCGGGTTTTCGTGGGGTGTGTATTCGCTGTGTGTCTTATATTTGCAGTATGTAACTATTATGACCGCGTCAATTGCTTTCGATGTTTAGGTATGAACAATGGCTGGGCCATGCACTCTTGGCGGGAACACAATGCCTCCGATTTTTTTATCCGCATTTAGAAGCTTTCTGGTGTGGTGAATGAGAAACCTGCAGTAATAAGCCGTATTTTTTTAAAAATAATTTGAAGGATTAGTTGTTTAACGGAATTCTGAGTCGGTGCATTCATGTAACCAATATATTTGATATTATAATTTATATTATGGCTAGTAATATGATATTGAGGGCGTTACCATTTTTGATTATGGTTTTCTTGTTATATATGTATCACCTAGCGCCAACCTTAATGTCAGCAGGCCTGTAATAGTTCGAACACTATAGTCAGGGCGATAGTTCGCTTGTCTCAATTCTCGCCTCGCACCAACCGCATAACATCCGCAGGCGGGTAATAATCCGAAGATTGTTCGCCTACCTCGCCTCGCACCAACCGTATAACACCCGCAGTCGGGTAATAATCCGAAGATTGTTCGCCTACCTCGCCTCGCACCAACCGCATAACATCCGCAGTCGGGTAATAATCCGAAGATTGTTCGCCTACCTCGCCTCGCACCAACCGTATAACATCCGCAGGCGGGTAATAATCCGAAGATTGTTCGCTTACCGGGCAAAGGTAAAACTACTCTCTGGTACATGATCACGCTTCGTCCAATCAAAATAGAGTAAGACCCTCTGTGAACTCTACGTATATATAACAAGTTTTATAGGAATCAGGGAGCTAAATGTGTTCTAGAGTCGGGTAGCGAGTACACCGTGGAATACTAAAGGTGAAGGTAACTGAAGAATGACTTTCACAATATACATGCGACACGTTATTAAAGGATGACATCGCGTTTATTTGATTTGTACATCATATCTAAATGATTTAAACTGGTGAATGAATGGGGGAATGGATTTTTGTGAGCGGGAAATTTATTTAACTAGCTGCTGTAGTTCTGGGTTTTTCCAGATCAAATTTGGCTGTGGGATAGCCCTGTCGCACACTTGGGGATTTATTTTAAAAAGTAAACACATGACCTATGATTTTTCTTGCATTTTCGTGATCAACTGGTGTCAATCTAGCTGGGTAAGCATCACTGGTATGGCCTGCAGGTTTCAATTCAGTGAATTTGGCCGAAACGTTAAAGGTACGGTTGGCCTTGGCGGTGGGTATCCTGTGAAAATATTTCCACCCGTCAAAAACCGCCACAAACAGGAGGAACAACAAAATATAGACAGACTTTGTCCGTATACAAATAAGAAATATCGCATAAACAGTATGTTATTGTCATATATTTGACCATTGTTATGTAAACAAAAGCATAAAAAGTAACTTTTCTGGTGTTTGTTTATATTATGATGGTAAACATAAAGAGCGTTCTTTGTTGGTGAATTCCTGATATGGAACGAATAAAGAGCGTTTATGCCATTTGTGTGTGATTAGCCAGCAGCATTGTGCTGTCTCATGTAACACAATCAGGCTCTTGCTTGGGTAAAATATAGTAAATCTTTATGATAACATGCTGTTTACGCGATGGTCATGGTATATATGAACGAAACTGTATGCGTTTTAATGTATTTCTGTTTACGGTGATTGGAACAAATATGAATATTTTCGACAACTAAGGCCTCACGTGCCTTTAACACTGTCGCCTATGGGAAACCATTTAGTTCAGTGATTCCTATAGGCCCACTCTAAATATTCCATATAGCAAATGCACGCGGCTTCAGCTAAAAGGAGGACTGTTAAGGAGGCTGCACTTATTCCAGGCTAACAGTTACGCCACAATATATAAATGTATTATATTATTTATTATAAAACTTAAACGATCCTTTTCATTTTGATTCCAGTTGATAATAATGGGCTGAGTGATATGTCAGTGAACATAATTCGAAATGTGGCAACACATCATTCTCGCTATCCGTAAAAGGATCTATACCACTGTGCCATTATGTTATCGATGAAAATCATTTAATATAAATTGCACATGTGTGTATCGTTCTCTTGGACTAATGCACAATAGTATCAATCAATTTAGTGATATGCGCCAAACTACTTGACACCGCTGTGACTATTTCATGTGAATACAAATGTCAGATCACATAATTAATGAGACTCGATTCGAGCGCTCTAGATGTAAGGTACACGTTGGGGGATTTAATCGAGGGTCCAATGAGAATCCATGGTTCAAATGGACTAGCGCGTCGTGTCAAAAGTTGTTCGATATCGGATTATCAAGAATTTCAGGCGGGGAGAATATCAATTGTCCGTCAAGAAATTCAATAGTTCAGGCATTCATATCTCGCAACAGTACAGTGTTATGCGAACGCCCGCAGTCAATGAATTACCAATTATACATGCTCGCAAATAGTTACAGTTGAATACAACCAATTTATAAAACTATGCTGGAATGAAACAAGAAATGTGCCTTAATTATCACCTCCTGATACAATTAACTACAAAGCCACACAGATCAGAAACCAAAAGTACCACCCGATAATATGATTATATTTCAAAATGAATATATATCCTGATCAAATCGGAAGGGGATAACACAACACAGAACGTACTTTAATTAAATTACAGAGATTTCATTGAAACAGTTTACACCAAAAGTGATCAATTTTGGTTGTAAATAAGTCAAGTTCATCTATAGGGTTGGTGGGCTAGGGGTAGGTTTCGACCCGCTCTTCACTCTTTAAAATATAAGTCTTCTCCCGTGATTGCATGGTGTAAACAGTATTTATTCCATATTTAGTCATTATATATTACAAAACAAGACAAATATTAACAGTGATGATGTGAAAGGGATTTGACAACAAGCTTTAAGCTTTAGGGAGTCGTTTCCGATTGACTCGTGACAAGGCCCATCCTGTGAGAGTGATTTAAAACACTTCAAGTTGTTTCAAGTAAATGGGGGGGGGGGGTGGGCTTCAGATTAAAAATTGTTGACGTTTTATGTTTTATGTGGAAGTATGTATAGGAAGGGTATGGTGGTTGTCAGATGAATATAGAGTAGTTTTATATAGAATGATTTTGGTTATTCGAGAATAGTTTCGAGGATTAAGGTGGTTGTCGGATATGATAAAGGGAAGTGAGGAGTGAGATGATGATATATCTTGTTGGCAGTGGATAGGGAATTTTGATGAGTGTGCATAATATGTTGTGTGAGATTATGCACTGGTTGGGAATCTGACCTTGCTTCTGATCCAACGGCACGTCATAAGGGGACGCACTTGTATTGTTTATTCTTCTAAACTGTATAACATACAGTGATCAGAAATTGCTGTGATTTTGCAAAAGTGTCCAATTTGTAATCCATTATCGTTTCGTATAGCTGACAAACATTAATGTGTTCGATATCAATGAGTGTGTGGCTCAGCGGATAATTGATTGGTGCCATCATTTAAAATGTTTGGTATATACGAATGATACATTTTTGGACTTCTTGTTTAGTTGTCTTCCAACAAAATTTAGTGGATCCACACAAGAGTGTCTCGGATGTTACAACACACTGATATAATACTCCGGTGACTGTGGGGTACGATGAATTTAACAAAACTGTTTTATAATTTTTTTATTTGTGAATAATTCCGTTATTTAGTCAGTATAATTATTCCCAATGGAAGGAATATTTCTGCGGAAAAAAACTATAGCTAGTAGCGGCTATATTGTTTTATATATAATCCGTGGCGCATTGGCCTGCAACTCGCACATGCAGTATATAGCGCCGTCTGTCGCGTTGAAGTTGGATTAATATGTTGTTCATTTAAATTCATGTCGTCGAAGCTTTATAACAGTGTTTATCGTGAATATGTTGACCGACATGTATCAATATGTACATATATTATATCTGCTAGAATGTTAATAGCGAGGTTTACATATTCATTGAAAACATCTAACTTCATCCGTCAAATTGTATCAGACTATACATGTCACTACGCAAGATCCATGCAGAGTCCATTCCCCTATACGCCGGACTTAACGCTACTACATGTAATGTGAAGAATTGTCACATTTATTTATTTGAGACTTTTGTAGGTTACAATTCATTCTGCATTGTTCTGATAAAACACTTCAATAAAAAAGGTTAGATTTAATTTAAAAATTACACATGCTGATAGCGTTCATACATAGCGTAACAAGGGGACTGAACTCTGGTTTGCAGCTTGGTCGCTACGATGTGGAGGGAGATCGTGGCCAATTGTAAAACAGCTACAGTCTGTTAACAGAATAGAATCGCATAACACCGAGTGTGAATTGTTGGTATAGTGGCCTTATTTAATGCAAACTGCAAGGCGTATATCAGTCCCCTCGCTATGCTGACAACTGACCACTACCATAACGTATACCGAGTGTAAGGACAACTTACATTTTGTGTTAAGAATTGTGTCGGTTTTAATTCATTCTACACTATTTTGAGAAAGTTCTAATCATATGTGATAGCATAACAAAAAACCAATCCCGGGATTGCACAAACATTCCAGATCGCGTGCAACATATTTCTGTGGGTTCCAATTAAGTTCTACATATAACATTACATTGAAATAACGAAGCAATTTATTGAACCAAATCAACTGCTATTTATACCAATCGACATGTTTGACATATATATAGCGCGTGGCAACGCTTACCTCCATGTAAGCGCGTATGAGTAACTATGTGCCTTGCATAACAAGACTGTTTTCTCAGCCGCATGCTCAGAGTCCGAGTATATTATGATCACTTCGAACTTCACGAGAGTCAATGTCATTCACAGCCACGACTGTTGGAAATTCTTATCAAAGTCCGCCGATAAATACCATTACTTTCAAGGGGGTAGTAAAACCAATTGCAGGAAGGTGAGCTTTTGTTATGCATCTTGTATATTCGGGGACCTACCACCCCGAAACCTGCAAAAAACTTTTTAATTTGTACTCCAAATTGTTTGAGACACACCCCTGTTACAAATGCTATTCTTCCACATACCTAATTCTGTTGCCACTTGTTATACCCCCGCAACGAAGTTAGGGGGTATATTGGAGTCAGCTTGTCCGTCCGTCCGTCCGTGGACACACATTTGTCCGGAGTTTTTCTCAGTCGTTTTTTGATCAATTTCCATGAAACTTGGCACAGACATCAACCACCATGGGAACCTGTGCACCTGCGATTATGACGTCTGTTTGACTTTTGTTGGTGGTGTTATCCCCCCTTTTTCGCAACATGTATAATTTTGTCCGAGCTTTTATTCCTACATTTTTAGGTCAATGTTTTTTTAATCTTGGCAATGATATTTAGTACCATGGGAACATGTGCACCTGCGATTATGATGTCTGTCCGACTATTTTTGTGGAGTTATTATTCCCCTTTTTCGACTTAGAACATTTTTGTAACATGCATAATTTTGTCCGAGCTTTTATTCCTACATTTTTCGGTCAATAGGTTTAAGATTAGGGTTAGGGTTGTGCACCTGCAATTGGAACTGTTATTTTATTATTTTAACTAAATGTTTACTGACATGTGAAACATCTTCGTATTTAAAAAAAACACGGGGGGGGGGGGGGGTATCCTTAGTCCCATTGGGACAGTCACACCTCTTGTTTTGTCCAGATTGTAAAAAAAAATCTTAGTCTTTAGTGACGTGCAACGAACATTATTAATATACTGTTTAATTACACGTTGACCGATAATAATTATTAATTATTAATGTAACTATTAATGCATTTGTTAAAATATATGAAATTTCGGTAGACCTGCCATCTCGATTGCAAATATATTTATATATACATGACATTCATGTCACTTGTAGGTGGGCTCCTGGAAATTCATGCCACGATGTCTCCCTGGGACGGCCGCTCGGGTTTACTGCCGTGCCATGAGCTTACTGGGACCAAACCGTGCATGGCTCTCTTCAACTAAGAATTATTTTACCATGTCTAATCCTCAACTCAATCAAGCAATTGTATACAATGTTTATAGTATGTATTAAATAATTGTCTTAAATCATCCACACATGTTAAGAGAATTGGAGATGTATCTTTAAACCTATCAGGTGTATCAGTGTAGTCAACTTGCCTTACTATTGTTGCCTGGGCGGCGACGGGAAGACGGCCAGTTAGGTCACGCCATCGTCCGGATTTTGTATGTACATCGCTCTATATATGCTTATGTTTGATCAGTGTATATAGATTATGCAATAAACAATCTTTCATTTGTAAGCTTCTCCGCTGACAGATAACAGTTTAATACACGCTCTTTACAATATGGGATCTACCGTATGCATGGTAGGTTTCTGGTGTCAAGTCGGATGGGGTATTTTGAATATTAACCATTTCTATACCAAATAGATTCTCCCATCAGTTATAACATTATAGTATATACAATGATTATATATATATGAATGGTCTACTTTTCATTTGAATGGGTGTTCGGGATAAATTAGCAGCTGACGACAGTTGACGAAAAGATAATTCAGATGCTGAAGGAATCATAATAATTGGTTGGAAATGTTTAGATAATAAGTTAAACAAATTAACTTATTATCTGAACATTTCCTAAGGAAACTGCTCGCAAATGCGTACTCATAGACTTGGACATTATTTGCGATTCAAATCACACAATCGTACTATAGGCAGGCAGTAACTCAGATCCAATGTATACCATTTATTACATCTGCAACACATTTTTATGTTTACCCATACCATGTATGGTAAACATAGTGTCGTTGTCCGGATTGACCACTCGTCGTTCGTCCGTCCGTCTGTCCGTCCGTCTGTCCGTCCGTCTGTCCGTCCGTAGACACTTTACGTGTAATGCGATAACTCAAACATTTTTTACCTGATCAAAACCAAATTTTGTATATGGGGTTTTCAGCCCAAAATACAGATCGAGTTCGAATATGGGTTTGATCCAACTTTTTTGTACAGAGTTATGGCCCTTTTTCGACTTAGAATTCACGCATTCTGCCATAACTCAAACATTTTTTATCTGATCGGAACCAAATTTGGTATGTGAGTTTCTCGGCCCAAAATACAGATCGAGTTCGAATATGGGTTTGATCCGACTTTTTTTTACCGAGTTATGGCCCTTTTTCGACTTAGAATTAATTAATTCTGCCATAACTCGAACATTTTTTATCTGATTGGAACCAAATTTGGTATGTGAGTTTCACAGCCCAAAATACAGATCGAGTTCGAATATTGGTTTGATCCGATTAATTTTAAAGGAGTTATGACCCTTTTTCGAAAAAAAAATGAAAAATTGAATCGATTTAAAAAAAAAATTATTTTTAACTTTTATAATAATAATAAAAAAAATGTCATTGACATTGTCATTTGTTTTCATTTAGATATTGATGATTATGATAAAAAGATTTCCAATGTGTCCCTTTAATTTTTTTAAATAAGTTAAAAAAAATTGAAAAACTAACACCATTATAACTCTGCCAAGGGTACCCCGAATCACCACACCAAATTTGATTAAATCGGTCCAAAATCTTGTGTTATGTACTGGTAAATCTGTTTGGAGCAACATTAAATCCAATTCACCAATTGCCTTTGGACTTATGCCAATGTGCAAATAATCTGATACATAAGGCTATGGCATCTAATTTAAAATAAAGATTCAACAATAAACATCACATGCTATTAACAGTAGACATGGACATCTGTGCTGCTATATAATTGATATTAATGGGTCAGTGGTGAGGTTGCTTATCTGTATACTAGGACACATTATTATTGTAAACTTAAATTGGACTCTCTTAACCCAAGTATTCCATGTCCAGGTCACACCTACACATTTAACCCATGGGCTTGCTGGCTGTGGCGGTTTAGCATTACAGATTCTGTACCAGTGCATTCTCTTATATAAATGCCAGTGACCCATAAATTCCAATAATTTGTGTTATGTACATTTGTCTATAATAGTACATAACAGTATACTCTATAATTGAACACCAAAACTCTCATTTATCCGATCATATTAAATTTTTATCGCCAAGGGATGGGTTAACATCTGCCGATCGTGATCGGCCTCTCGTTATTAACTTTGAAATAACAAAATATCGCATATACCATATATATAGAACATACATCACTATGAACCATTTATTCACGTGTTGTTAACTACAAACGCTCTTGATACTAAAAGTCGTCGCTTTGGTTTTATCAACATCTATGCAAAATTATCGTTCAACGTGCGTTATAGTTTCGAAGTTCACATGCAGATTATTAATTATCACAGCAGTTTAGCATATTTGTCAACAGAAGCAGAGCAGATGGCATTAACATCGTTTATATACTGATGGCTTCTATAATTTTATTTCAGATTGGAAATAATTCTATTTGGAGAGTGATATGAAGTACTATTCACATTACAGTAATATACCTAATGAACGTTTTTATCAGTATTCCTGTTGGCATTTAATAAAGAGTGTTTAACTCGGTGCTTCAGTTATGGTGTATTGCGTATACATGCCATTTTGGGGGAAATATTCGGTTTCCTAGTAGTATAGATGCTTCAAAGACGTGTAATGTATTATAACATAATATCATCAACCCGAAAGGAACGAACACATGCATGTCCCGGCCTTATAGTGACATGTGCTGTATGTGAAAGTTCACCTCCATAGTTATGATGTATAAGTCGCTTTGATAGCTTAAATAATATAATGGGGCTCGTTCTGTGTGTATATAATATGTATCGGAAGCATGCAGCTATGTTCATGTGTATGGAATCGGACTCGAAAACATAGTTAACCCTTTACCCAACAAAACGCCCAGAAAAATAGCCCAAATGAAGCTGCAAAAGCCTAAATTATCTTGGGTCTGTCTCAATAGAACCATACAAATATGGATATAATTGGAACCGGCTCATTGACCACATTGTGATAGTTACAGTTATGCCCTGCACTAATGCATTCTCTTATATATGCGAGTCGACCATAGGTCGTCTCGCATATATAAGAGATTGCATTGGCCTAAAAAAATAATTAAAAAAAACCCTTTTTACCAATTTTTCTTACATTCTTTAACAATTTTATAATTTGTTCTTACATTTTTTAACAAATTTTATAATATTTTTCTACATTCTTTGACAATTTTATCATTTTTATTATGTGTTAAGCCAATGCATTCTCTTATATATGCGAGGCGACCTATGGTAGACTCGCATATGTAACAGAATGCATTGGCACAGGGCCGTTTTGTTGGGTAAAGGGTTAAAATGCGCGCCCATGCAGTATGCACCAGGCACCAGCCACTATTCTGATTATCGCCCTTTCATTACAATATCATAATTATTCCTAGACACGCCCTATTATCTACCACCAGACAATGTACCTAGGCATATAGCATACACAGAACCAATATTTTATGCGCATAGCTGTAATAAATTGTCGAGAGCCAGTCTAAAAGCGCGGGAACTTAACTTTCTACTTAAGATTGTTTTATGAAACGCGTTCGTGAAACGGAAAAGTAACATCATAAGATCCACCTGACATCTTAAGACCTTGCTTCAGGAAACTGGGCCCTGCGCTCTTTAATTAAGTTCAGGTAATGGTTTATTAATTAAGACTTAACTTAGCAACTTTGAGTCTAAATAATCGGCATATAATAAAATGCATACCTATATTATTGATTTGAATACCTAAAACATCTCATTCATGTCTGGAAAGAAATATCGAATTTTCACTGGCGGTTTGCAGCCGCTCGTGAAATAGACAGAACACAACGCGCATCTTAATCGAGACTCTTTTATCGAATGAGTTGCGGATGGCGCAAGGATATATTTCGCGAGAGCATAGCTCGAGTGAAATATAACTTTGCGCCGTCCGCAACGAGTTCGATAAAAGATTCGAGATTATGATGCAAGTTGTGTTCTGTATTTATTCTACACCGTTCAGTCAGATAAGTTCAATCCATGAATGTCACCTTCATTGTAACTATAGCTACCTTTATTGCGATTTAAGTCTGACAAATAACCATTAATTTTGGGGGATACCGGAAGCGGATGGTCGACGTAATGTACGTCATCTTTCTTGGCGACAACGTCAACAAGAATAGTTCCGACTTGTATTGCACTAGAGGTATACACCCTTATATATTCAATGGCTGGGATTCCGTTGAATACATGTGACTCACGCCAATGGGTGTGGAATTAAATTCGATATTTCTTTCCAGACACTCATGTGATATTTTGGCATTCAAACAAAACCTGTGGCTATTCTCTATTTATCTTCAAAACTGAATTATCTAATCGATCAAACCTGAATGTTCATAATTATAACATCAAACTAAATAGGCAATATGCTTGTTGCATAACCATAGTATTGCTGGAATTAGTCGATGCCTGTACCATCCGACTCGGTGTCTAAACTAAAATCTTTAGCTTAAAGGTCCAAAGATACAATCACTGGATTGGCGCCAAACGGAAACCGAAAGACGGGACAGTCCCCTTCGAAGTGGTCCTTGCACGCCTTCCCATATCCGTGTTTTGTTAGATATTTCCGTTCAATTAAATTAGCGTTCATCAAAAGCCAAACATTAGATTGCGTGCTCATCTCTGAGGACGCTCGAACTGGGGTTTCATCCAAATTGCATATCTTGTCTTGAACACAATTGAGCATGTAATTGTGCGGTTTTCGACAGCAGCGAGTTGCTGTCCAGATAATGCATGTTAAAAGCCACAATCATGACGGTTTGCGCTGCAAAATACACCTAATAATATTCATTTTTGAATTCCCCCGGTATCTACAGTAATGCCCTAAATAATCGACACCTTAACCACAGCAGAATTATGGATAATTGTTCAGGATTTAGTCGGAAATATGGCTTGTTACGATTCATCGGAAAGCTCTCACTGAGAGCGTTCCGATGAATGGCAACAAGCCATATTTCCGACTAAATCCTGAAAAATTACCCATTATTCTGCTGTGGTTAAGGAGTCGATTATTTAGGGCATTAGTGTATATAGGTCGATGGATAATTGAACTATACCTTTCTGTATACATGTTCGAGCATTATATGTACAAAAAAAGACGTATTAAAGTCACAAAAATATAACTTTGAAAACGATGATTGGGTCTCAAATAATTGTATTTATCGCGGAATTCCGGAATTGGGCTGCCAGGAACAGGTATATTGCGTTATCTTTTCCACGAAACTAGATAAAACAAATCTTCATACACTGCTTTCTCTTCGATTTAATCATCAAAATTATGCAGTACCATAAACGTTTCAGAGCGACGGCAGCTCTAGATGTTCTTACTTCCATGGTCTAAATAATGAACCGGCACTTAAACGAAACGATCTCGAATTTATCGAAAAATAGAGGACACAAAACACGTATTTTTAATGCTATGAATTTGTTCGGAAATCTTCCGCGTAGATATGTTTTGAGATACAAAATATACATAATATACATAATACACATAATACACATAATATACATAATACACATAATATACATAATACACATAATATACATAATACACATAATATACATAATACACATAATATACATAATACACATAATATACATAATACACATAATATACATAATATACATAATACACATAATATACATAATATACATAATATACATAATATACATAATATACATAATATACATAATACACATAATATACATAATATACATAATATACATAATACACATAATATACATAATATACATAATATACATAATACACATAATATACATAATATACATAATATACATAATATACATAATATACATAATACACATAATATACATACTATACATAATATACATAATACAAATAATATACATAATATACATAATATACATAATATACATAATATACATAATATACATAATACACATAATATACATAATATACATAATATACATAATATACATAATATACATAATACACATAATATACATAATATACACAATATACATAATATACATAATATACATAATACACATAATATACATAATATACATAATATACATAATATACATAATATACATAATATACATAATACACATAATATATATAATATACATAATATACATAATACACATAATATACATAATATACATAATATACATAATATACATAATATACATAATATACATAATATACATAATATACATAATATACATAATATACATAATATACATAATACACATAATATACATAATACACATATTTGTGGGGTTCGAACGAGCCCGATATCACACCAGATCGGACACCATAAACTATTATTTCTACGTTTTTACCAACAACACAATTCGATAGAAACGGGTTTCTTCCCTACCCAGTCCACTTGGAAGAAAATTGTCAGAGATTGTCTCTCTGCTCACTACTCACGCGAAGTGAGTCAGCGTGGTCAGAGAGACGATTCTCTATCTTTTCTCTTCAAGGTAAATCCCGACAACCAGTCACTGTGGAAACTTTGGCAGCTCTCTCGAGAAGAACCTGAGTATTTTCCAATTTGTATCAAGATGGCCAATATTTTGACCAAAACCACGTATGACAATGACGCTGAATGCAATCGCTGCAACCAAACATATTCAAATTTCTTGTTTCATAGATATCTCGAGTGTACATCCGAGTTTGCACAGATGGTACGGAAAACATTTTGGTATTCACTGATTGACATATTTGGAATTGAAACTTTTACCTTTCTTGGCAGCATGAATAGCGATACATTCCTTGCGTTTTGCCTAGGAGGGTGTATCCCAATGCAAATTGAACTGATTTGTGATGAATATCGTCTTTTCAAGCGATGTGTGAGGTTTATCTTCATCCTGTGTTCTGACTAAGTTTTATGATATCGGATACTTCACTATATATTTGTCTTAAACATCTTGTCTTGCAGTATATCATTCCCACAATGAATTTCTCAAGTTAAATTATATTGCATGTGTATATATGTCTTCATGTAACTTTTGTATATATATATATTGTACCATAATGGTCTCCATATTTGGAGGAATAAACATATCTCTCTCTCTCTGATATCTACTTTCATCAGAGGTAGTTTTAACAAATTTTGCCACATGGGCGGCCGCGGTGCCCAAAAGTCAAAGTATCACCGATAATAAAGAACGCTTATTTGTTTATTGACGGCGAATACTATAGAGCGGTCATAAAAAAGTTCCTTCTTAACCAATTATACACTAAATACTAATTGACGAGAAGTTGCCTTAAGAAATGTTCACATCACAAGTTCAACAAACGATAGGACGTGTGTTGACCAGGTTATCTAAACATTTCCCTGCAATAAGTATGGCTCTCTGAGTGGGAGATTCCATTTGGTATAGACAGGGATAAAACTTAATCTTGTCGCATTATTACGCCCCCCCCCCCCCTATGGTATATACTGCCAGGCTGTTATAGTCTGTCATAGGAGATATGGAGTAAACGTGAGTACTAACGTACTCGCTATATTGCGTACCGGTTAGACTTTTTGCAGGACGTATGTATTCGCGGATGTATCTTCGCGGATGTCTCAGTGTTGCAGTATGTAACTTTTATGACCGCTTTGATTGCTTTCGATAGTTAGGTATGGCCGGGCCACTCTTGAAGATTTTATTGCGGGATTACAATGCATAATATAATAGCTATATGCAACATTGCTTATGAAGTATGTCTCAATTAGCATGTAGACTAAAGGTCGTATTGGGAAGTATCGGTATGTATTTAATCCGATTAGTAGGTTTTGGTCCGTATTTAGAGGCTTTCTTGTATGGTGAATGAGAAATTTTCAGTGAAGCCGTAGTTGTTGTAATAATTTGAAGGATTAGTTGTTTTAACGGAATTCTGAGTAGGGGCATTCATGAAACCAGTATATATTATATTTTATATATGCCTTTTATATATGATCTTGGGACGTTACTATTTCTGACTGGTTTTCTTGTTTTTGAATGTCTTCGTGGTGCCGGCGTGGTACGAACGACGTTGATTTTGATTATTAACATGTTTTAATGAGCTGATAAGCGAAAAATTGTCTTCGGAAATTGTGACAAATTTGGTATCGAATTAGATTATAGGGCGCTACACAATATCGTGTGAAGAAAAATCCTGCCATGGCATTACCAGCGCCACATATCATGGACTGCAGAAACAGTCGTGTTGCCACTAATTTGGCGTGGTCATCCCCACTGTGTGACATTTGATGACGCTGCGTGACGTTGCTGTAAAATATTCATTTCTCTGGATAGTGAATGCGTCGATACACCTCGGCCCGCTCGCGAAATACACTATCATAATCAGAATTGGCTTCAGAGCCCATCGATGTGTGCTAGCTCCTTGATGATATCGGGACATTCCCACGGAATATTTTACCGATTTGCTCTCTAAGAGGTGATCTACCAGCTGACTCCATAGTGCTAAGTGAGTCAAATCTTCGCGTCAAGAGTATAGTTTGGATTAACGCATTAGGAAACGTTTCAATTGAGTAGTTGTTGAAGGTAAGATGGGCTTCAATGTTTCAGAGTTATGTGTGCAAACATTACAATGGTATATAATATAACCGTCTCGCTAAGAGTAGTTTCACACCTCCGGTTAAGTGTGCCTGCTAATTTTCTATATATGCCTATCATGTTGGTGTGTCCTGATGAATTGCTATGAAGTTAGTGGTGAAGATGATGCTGTTAAGAAACAGTACCGTTAATTCAACTATAATTGTCAATGTTCACGGCCTTTGGTAATCTGAACGAACAGAGGAAAAGCCATTATATGTATAAAACATTAACAAATATTTAAAAAAATAATAATAATTGCTGTGTTTGTTGTTACAAAACCGTCCACAATCAACATATCTATTTCTGAGAATTTGCAAACTCCAGCGCTTCCATTATGATTTAAACATGTATGTGTTAGCATGTTTCATACATAAACTGGATTTTTTTTTCTTCAAACCGCTCGGTTTAGTCAAACGCTGCGAAAATGACAATTTTATAAAAAATATAATGATATTATTAAATAACAGAATCATTTTGCCCCAACGGCACAGGGCACATGACACACCAAGATCATATCAATTTAGCATGACCACTTAACCATGAGTGAATTCGAATTACCATATAAGGACAGTTTTTGAGTATATTTGTACAAGTAAGTTGTCTTACCACGCTTCAGAATTATGCGACGCAAATCCATGAGGGAGTTACACATCTTATACCCGCGGGATTCAGGTCATTTTCCGGGGGTACGTGGGATTCACACCCCGCTGTTAGTCGGTATCCATGATTCACACCCCGCTGTTAGTCGGTATCCATGATTCACACCCCGCTGTTAGTCGGTATCCATGATTCACACCCCGCTGTTAGTCGGTATCCATGATTCACACCCCGCTGTTAGTAGGTATCCATGATTCACACCCCGCTGTTAGTAGGTATCCATGATTCACACCCCGCTGTTAGTAGGTATCCATGATTCACACCCCGCTGTTAGTCGGTATCCAGGATTGGCACACCGCTGTTAGTCGGTATCCAGGATTCGCACCCCGCTGTTAGTCGGTATCCAGGATCCATACCCCGCTGTTAGTCGGTATACAGGATTCGCACCCCGCTGTTAGTCGGTATCCAGGATTCGCACCCCGCTGTTAGTCGGTATCCATGATTCATACCCCGCTGTTAGTCGGTATCCAGGATTCGCACCCCGCAGTTAGTCGGTATCCAGGATTCGCACCCCGCTGTTAGTCGGTATCCAGGATTCGCACCCCGCTGTTAGTGGTATCCATGATTCACACCCCGCTGTTAGTCGGTATCCAGGATTCGCACACCGCTGTTAGTGGTATCCAGGATTCGCACCCCGCTGTTAGTCGGTATCCAGGATTCGCACCCCGCTGTTAGTGGTATCCATGATTCACACCCCGCTGTTAGTCGCGGTATCCAGGATTCGCACCCCGCTGTTGGTCGGTGTCAAGGATTCGCACCCCGCTGTTAGTAGGTATCCATGATTCACACCCCGCTGTTAGTCGGTATCCATGATTAACACCCCGCTGTTAGTCGGTATCCAGGATTCGCACCCAGCTGTTAGTAGGTATCCATGATTCACACCCCGCTGTTAGTCGGTATCCAGGATTCGCACCCCGCTGCTGGTCGGTATCAAGGATTCGCACCCGGCTGTTAGTGGTATTCAGGATTCACACCCGCTGTTAGTCGGTATTCAGGATTCACACTCCGCTGTTAGTCGGTATTCTGTATTCATACCCTGCTGTTAGTCGATATTCAGGATTCACCCCCCCCCCCCCCGCTGTTAGTCGGTATTCGGGATTCACACTCCGCTATTAGTCGGTATTTATGATTCTTACCCAGCTGTTAGTTGGTGTTCAGGATTCACACCCGCTGTTAGTTGGTGTTCAGGATTCACACCCGCTGTTAGTTGGTATTCAGGATTCACACCCCGCTGTTAGTCGGTATTCAGGATTCATACCCAGCTGTTAGTCGGTATTCAGGATTCATAACCCGCTGTTATTCGGCATCTATGATTCACCCCGCTGTTACTCGGTATTCAGGATGCACAGCCCGCTTTTAGTCGCTATTCAGGATTCACAGACCCGTCTTAGATATACTACAGCCTGTTCTCATGAAAATGATCACGTTATGGGATTATAATAGGATATGTTTTAGGTTCATAATGGACTCATTTTGAGTCCATAACGAACTGAAATGATATACATTTAGTGTCAGTATCGACTCGTATTGACTTATAATAAGTTCATTATGGGCGGAATATAACACGAATAAATCAACTCACGACTTACCACATGTACCCTCTTTAAAATGTGTTTTCGCTGTGGCCCGCGCCATTAAACGGAATATATTATATAACGGTTATAGTTCCAGCATGATCTTATTCGCCAAGTGTCATATGCTCTAGTACTAGGGGTAGGCACTTGTTGTGGCATTAGAAAGGCAACCCATGAAATTCGCCGAAAGTCATATGCTCTAGTACTAGAGGTAGTATTTCGTTGTGGTGTTAATTAGAAGGCAAAACAAAGAATTCGCCGTGAGTCCTATGCTCTACTTCTAGATGTAGGCTCTCGTTGAGGTGTTAACTAAGGCAAAATAAAGAAATCGCCGGGACCCATACGCTCTATATCTAGAGGTATGTTCCCATTGTTACGATAAGTCGAACACACCAATGCCATATACAACCAATGACTAACACCAGTATTAAAATCTAGGCTAACGGGCTCACGCCCTAGATGGCTCCGGGGGCGCTGATGAATGTCCCCGGGCGGTGTAGAAACACTTGTCGTAGCCGTAGTATAAGCCGTCGAATAATTATCTCCCTAAAAACTACTAACAACTGACTATACAAATTTGAAAATACATGCTTCCACCCGCGCCCGTGCTTATGGGAGGACGGTAGGGAGTTCAAAATAAAAATATAAACACTATCTAACTCACCAAACCCTCCGAAAACACACTAAGAAACCCAGTCCGACCTCGGCTGCATCCTCCAAGCGAATACACAACCAGGTCAACTGGTTCTGAGACTCACACAGGAGTGTAAGGCTGGCATTGCACCATCGAGAGTTGGGGAGCCCCGACCGACCTTAAGTCAACCGACTGGCATTGCACCCCATTCCTAGAGTTGAGCCCGTAGTATATGCCCTGAATACAACAGACTAAGGCAACGGAGTTCATGCATGCACCAATCAGGACACTAGTGCACAACAAACTACTAAATACAAAGATATCAACTAAGTTAAATACACACAACTCGTATTATAAACAAGGTAAGTCTTCATCGCCGGTCCGCATTTGGAATCGGGGGGGGGGGGGGGCTTTGCTTCCTCCTTGGGTGGCATGTACTCTACAGGCAAACATATAATGACTATTAAACACTCACAACCAACTCAACAAACGCTCTTCAGCGGCACTATGGCATTCACACGTGGGTTGTAGGAGAGGGCTTACAGCCCTTTCAAATCTTCCCGGGGGGATCATCCCAAACCCAAACTCCAAACATAGCATGGTCTTATATCAGAATCAAATAATCCCATATGAACCTTCGTGAATGTTATAGGTCGATTACGAACCTTTTTGTGTGAGGACATGTTGAATAAAAACCTTGTACGCGACATTTCTGGATACCTGTTATGGTATTTGATGACTAGAATAGGCTTTTTTGGCCTTTGATTTATCCCTTTTCATGTTCCATAGAGTTATGTGTAGCTATCAGGACTGTTTCTCTTAATATGGTACAGTTTGGCGGATTACAATTGAGACACGTGATAAAATAGATGGCATAGAAGTGTGCAATTTATGTTATTCGTCATATTTTCTGAAATTATCTGGCATTCAGTATTCACACCCTTCTGTTAACTGGCATTCGTTATGCACTCCCCTCTATTAATTGATATCCGGGATGTTGTGGAGTGGGTGACACCATCGTGCATGTATTATATTGTTAAGGAATAAAATAATTCGTTCCAATTTCTACTTATCATCAACCCATGCAGTTAAAGTGGACAAAGTAAGACAACGACACAAGACATATTCAGTCCAGTGATACCATAACTGATCGATTTCATTCAATATAACCACCAACATAATGTGTTGTCGATAGGCGAAAGATAGTAGACTGTTTCCAGTTTTTGATCAAATTCTGAACAATTGCTGAGTTCAGGTCTTTTTATTCTTGGAATGTCGGTTCATGATTCTAAGAAATGTTTGCAACACATGCAACTAACAATTGAGTTGAAATGTCCAAATAGTCGTATCTAGGCTCCACTGAAGGAACATTGGATGAAGGTGGTTAGCTCTAAATAATCGGAGCTGTATTGTCATGTGTCTTGTCTGAACAATGGGATCAAAATGTATTCAATTACTATAAGGCTCTCTTCACTGTTGCTATCTCATATTACATATTATTTGTTCACTTGTCAAACTTCAATTTTTTTGTAATATTCTTGTTTTGCGATGAGAACCTGTTAATTGTGTGACAAAATCCTTTATTGCCACTATAAACTACAACACTTAAAACACCGCGCCCATGCTTGTCTTCAGCTATGACAATGATAACTGGCAGACATCGACCCACCTCGATGGCGTCCAGTGTATAATCGTGTTTAGTGAACTCTTTGTACCAGCATTAGAGTACATCGGGTATATTTGCCACCTTAAGTGTATTCGCTAACGGATAACATTTATTCCTAATTTCTAAAGAGGTTCTGATAACCTACTACAACGTGGCAAATCAAAGACTAAATATTTTTTCCTGTTTGCAACCGACTTTGCATTCTCGTTCCACTGATATATAATATCTATATCTTCAAAAGATGACGTTGCGAATATCACTAATGTTAATTAATAGCATTGAGACTTTAACTCATAGGGCGGATTGGTGATCTCCAGTTTAACCCTTTACCCAACAAACCGGCCAAAACCGGCCAAATACGGCTTCAACAGCCTACAATATCTTCGGTCTGTCTCAATAGAACCATACAAATATGGATATCATTGGAACCGGCTCCTTGACCACATTGTGATGGTTACAGTTATGCCCTGTGCCAATGCATTCTCTTATATATGCGAGTCGACCATAGGTCGCCTCGCATATATAAGAGAATGCATTGGCCTAAAAAAAATCTTTTTTTTTACCATTTTTTCTTACATTCTTTAACAATTTTATAATTTTTAATGTGTTAAGCCAATGCATTCTCTTATATATGCGAGGCGACCTATGGTCGACTCGCATATATAAGAGAATGTATTGGCACAGGGCCGTTCTGTTGGGTAAAGGGTTAACGCCTATATTGACGTCCGGCTAACCGGGTCTAATGGGTATTCAGTGGATATAGCTGATTGACAACTATATTCGGTGAGACCAACATGCATCGAACTACCCTGTTACCAGGCGGACCACAAGCAGAACGGTACACTGGTTATTCGCACGCCCTCAACTAACGCGAACAAATGCACGCTTATAACCAACTTAATGGTCAGATGCACGTTTGGCCAAAATTCCCTGGTATTTCTAAATGGATTTTCTCAAAATTTGTCAGGAATTTATTTGTGAAATTTGGTACAAACGATTATTGTGATTCATTATTTAAAGCCACATGGCGGTTTGCGCTCCAAAATACAAGGCGGTTTGCGCTCCAAAATACAAGGCGGTTTGCGCTCCAAAATACAAATAATATTATTAGCTTTCGATTGTTTCCCAGTATCGAAATAGGTCGATAAATATCTGATCTACCTTTCTACGACATTCTGTAACCCAAAACGACTCATTGAAGTAATGAAAAATGCAACCATGAACAAGGTGTTTGGGTCCCAAACAAAAAACAGCCATTTGCATGACATGGAACAGAAAGGAGCGTTCCATGTTATTCTATTCCTGATATGGTAGCAATAAAGAGCGTTTGTCTGACTTCGGGCGAAAAATTGAAAAATGCTGGGAAATGGATGTGACTTTGGGAGATGTTTTTCAAAGCATATGAAACCGGCATATCAATATTTCGTGTATTTATCGACCTATCGTATCCGTCCTTCCAAATTACGTAGACAAAATTTGGAGGATCGAATGAGCCATGTCCGTTTAAGAACCATCGAACAATTGTAAAAGTTCACCGTTTCATGTACCAAGACTGTAAATTAGATTTGTTTCAAATGTGCAGTTCATATATCCATGATATCATATCTGAAGATCAGGAGAGGAGACTTAATTTTTCTTGATTCATGAAATTTTATGATTAGTTTCACTTATAAAGACAACTACCCACAAATAATGTTCTCTATTTGGGAATTTTCATGTCATTCATGTTCAATGAAACATTGGGCTGAGATGAGTTCTGGGTCGTGGCTTCATAACCAAGTTGAAGCTGACAACCATCACTATTAACACTGTGGCCTAATTTATGTTGATTGTGCACTGATTGGGTGGACCACACTGCATCATATCAACAGTTGTTTTCATTGGGCTGGAATAATTCTGACTGCTTTATTCTTCGTTATAATATATGGGGGTATTTCACTATATTATGCAATTAAAAATCTAGCTCCACATTATGCTAGAAATGAAGCCTCATCTCATGGATCCAAAACAATGAGCTGTTTGGTGATTGGAGTGTTGTGTGAAATTATTTATTATTCTAGCAGTTCTTGGTACCAAAAGGGACAATAAAGAAAATATTATTTTCAACCTCCCAAATGTATTATAATCCACTGTTTTTGTCACCTCTTAATAATTGCTCAGATTCGGCAACAATGAAGATGATGATATGTGAAATTAAAGATTTTTCGCCTGATAGATTCAGAGAAATTCTTTGTTGAAAATCTCTTGTCCTATTTGTCTGTATTTATGCAAAACGTGCACCTCCATCTTAACTAAGAGAATAATCAATTGTGACATGGTGTATGTAACACCAACCCGCCACTCTCACGTTATATACACACCATCAATCAAGATTATTTACAGCTCCACCATTGAACTGATTGTGTAAAAAATGTAAACCGCGGTCCAGAAAATACGAATTCGTCATCTCAGACTTGCTTGATATGATATGGTGCATATATATATATGCAGTTGCCGGTATAAGGTTATATAACGAGAAACAATGATCACAATATACCAAACATTTATCCCCAACCATTTTCAGTTGTTAGCACTTCTCGCTTATAAATTGCCAATAATACATCTCGTTATCATAATTGTCGATTTTAGTAGTCTATAGAACGCGGTGATCTGCATTAATTAAGGCAAGTAAAGTTGTTTGGCTCGACGCTATTGAGACACTTCGTAATGGATAGAGCACAAGAATTGTTCCTTACCAGAATCAATCGAGTCGAAGACGAGATTTATTCTGGTAAAGAACTATTCGCGTGCTCTGACCGACTTAGAGCACATTTTATCTCACATAATGCAATCAACTGCAAATGTGCCGTTGAGCGTGTTTTGACCACGACGCATAATCCTTGCGCTGACCGCGATTGGACACAATAGCCGGTTAGCCACGCCCAACAATGTGATTAACATGAACTGATCACCGTTGAATGTGAATAGATATGTCCGAAACAACACGGACTGGTCCCACTTTGAAGCGCCCGTGCGATTTGTCTGTTATGAGTTGCGTGCGCCTAACAATGGGATAATCACTGAACCATTCCTTCGCCAGCCTTGGGAATTGATGTGCTTTACCAAAAATCAGGGAACGATTGTAACAATGGGAGTGTGCTCTAATGCTAAACATTGGTCCGGCATTAACACAGAGGCGACGAAGCCGTCACTTAGACCTGCGGTCTCAGGATTAAACTATATGGCTTTAGCTGTCAAACGGTTGTTTAAACCTAGAGATGTGCATAGACCAGGTTTAAACCAGAAAAGACGAATTCGGCATTATCGTTATAATACTTCACACGAACAACCCAATAGCAACAAACAACCGTCCACCATTATAGCATCTACGCGAATTTTCATAAAAACGGGTTTGATAAATTTGATTCACAACGAGTCGCAGACGAGTTTCATAAAATCTGACATCACAACATAACGAACTGAAGATCTTGTATATCACTTGGGGAAAAACTAGAGCGTTATCCCTTTTTATCACATAATTTGGCCATAAAAGCAGTTTCATAATTATCAGTAATAGACACGTTTAATATCAGCGCATGCGATGACGTCACGGCGTTCTTCAGATAACTTGCGATCGCTGTAGTTTATGATTGTTGTTTTCGATGAATATTTCGCGTTGCTTCGGGTTTATTTGATCATGTGATAAAAGGTATCTCACACTCGTCCTATTTTATACGTAATTTATCAACCTCGTCCTCTAAATTCTATTTGAGCCTCGGTAAACCTCGGCTCAAATCGAATTTAGTGAACTCGGTTGATACATTCCGTATAAAATAGAAACTCATGTGAGATCCTCTATTTAACAAATCAAAAGAAAAGAAATCTTAAAAGAAGCTGCAAAATACATAACATTTACAGTGTTGGCTGAGACGCTTTACAACAGTATACGACAATATTGCGCTCTGTGCTGGCGACGGAAAATATAGTCCCCCAATTTTCCTCTTTGTTTTTGTGTTATGTCTATTTTCGTTAGTGCAACGCAGTTGGACAGGATTTTAACTTTAGTGAACAAAACAATCATTTTGCATCGTCTGGTGTTGGTATCATGCCCGGCATTTCGAAATAGTATTAATCCGCCTGAATCAATTTAAATATCGACGCGTGCGGTCATTTTGTTTTGGCGCGATGCCAAGATGCTTATTCATCACGTGTGAGAGATAAGGAAATATGTATGGGTTTTTAAATGATATAATAGCGGTTTCATGTGATATATATAAATATGCATTTCCATCGCTATTTAAAATACGAACCCCTTGCACCAATGTATGCAACAATATATAATCTAGATATTTCAGTATGTTATGTCGACCCGCGCTGAATAGAAGCGAACATTATAAATCTGAAATCTATATAGTAACCTTACCGTACAATACTACCACAAACACAATCGAGTTAAATGCCACTTATTTATTTCCAAAGGGACACATAATCATCAATGCTATATTTGTGTTATGCACGGAAGCCACGAACATAAATCACTCTATATGATTGAAGTAGAATTCATTGGCACACTATTTAACTGGTGGTAATCGAATGTAGTAATCAGAGCCACCGTGATAACACAATAGCAATCTTGGAGCGAGTACATGTGCACTTATACCTGTTGTCGGGTACGTGGCTAGAGTGTATGCATCAGGTGTGTCTGACTTGACATTTCCAACTGCACACCTTGAACCAGACCAAAATGTCGGGAAATTCGATGTACCCCCCCCCCCCTTGTTAGAAACTTGCAACTTTCACAGGATGCTATCCAACTGTTGGAATATTTTCCAACTCTTTACTGTTTCTATTGATAATTTCTGTCGCTTCAGTTAGTATAATCTCCAGATCCCAGGACCACCCCGGGTTAAGTGATCCTGCTAATTTGCTATGGTGTTGCGATGATTAGTCCTGAAAAATTGCTATGAAAATGTTTTAAGATGCTGGTAGGCCAAACGATGTTGGTAAGAAACAGTACAGTTTTTTTTTCTAAGGTTGCCATTTTCGCGGTGTTTGCCTAATCTGAGCAGTTTTAAACCTACAATTGACGTCCAGCCAACCATGTTTAAGGGGACTTTCGTGTTATTCAGTGGCTACATCTGATTGACAACTATGTTAGGTGAGATGAGCATCCATTATAGGCGGACCACAAGCAGGCCGGTATACTGTTTATTGGCACATCCTTAACTAACGAGAACAAGTGCTCGCTTATAATCAACTTAAGTATGAGAATCAATCAATTGCGACATGATACATGTAACACCAACCCGCCACTCTCACGCTATAGACACACCATCAATCAAGATTATTTACAGCTCCACCATTGAACTGATCGTGTAATAAATGTAAACCGCGGTCCAGAAAAGACGAATTGGTCAGCTCAGATTTATCACTACTTGGCCTCTGAATGATATGGTGTATATATGATATGGTGTATATATGATATTGTGTATATATGATATGGTGTATATATGATAGTGTGTATATATGATAGTGTGTATACATGGTAGCCTGTATAATGTTATACAATGGGAACCAATGATCACGATATACAAAATGTTTATCCCCTACAATGTACAGGTGTTAGCGCTTATCGCTTATAAATTGCCAACAACACCAACAATCTCATTATCATTATCTTAATTGTCGATTTTCGCTGTCAATTTAACAGCTAGTGTCTGTGTGTGAAACGTTCTAGAAGATATACATTTATAAAATATTTTAATAATGGCTGCGCTGGTGTTCGCAGGAATAGACATTTTTATTGTGTGGTCGTTTGGCAACAACCATAATTAGCCTTCATTAAAATAATATAACATAATATAAGTTTCCAAATGGTTTATACACATGATGACTTTTCCTCGATGCGTTCACAATACCCAGAGGCCGCGAAAATGACAACTTAAGAGCAATAACGATACGTTTTCTTAACAGCATTAGTTTGCTCTGCCAGCACCATATCAATTCAACAGAACACACCGACATCATCGCAAAATATCAGGACCACTTAACCAGGGATGAGGATGTATGGACTGTACTTTCCTATTACATAATTGTGATTAAAAAAAACATGCGTCTCAGCCCGTGTCATGTTTTAGGCAGTTCCACACACACACTAAATGCTGTTTGATCTCGACAATGAAACCGGAACTTAATAAAATACATGTAAAAACTCCTTCACACGCGACAAGATCGAAAAATACCATGGACAAATTCGAGGCATTCGAGCATTCGCGGCCTCTCTTACCATTCTTACGCCATCGCACTCGTGCAATAAATAGATGGCCTGGGGCAAACAAGTGCGATTCTGTAAATTTCCATCAGCATACATGTACTTAGAAAAAGAAAAAAAACAACAACAAATTCGAGCAAACTCCAGACTCAAAATCAACCTTGATTCTTGGCCAAGGGATAACCTTGAAGATTAGCGGTTGCTTTGAGTTTATTCAACAGCGGTTTGCTCTTCCGATACATTTGTAATTTATAATAAAAGTAGCTCTTGCTTTTATTCGAAGTGGCAATTTCCGTAATGTTTATACAGAGATTAATCGCTTACCCGGTTATCTCTACGTTGAGCAACGTTCTTAACAATTTTTCTATTGAACTAACTTGTTCAGAAAAAATAAATATCCCTGTAAATATGGGGGAACGTCGCTGGTTGCCTCTGGATGTTGTACACTTAGTAGGATATGAATTGATGTAGATTACAAACAACTTAAATTCCCCGTGTGTACAGGCGGCAGTGTGAGTCAACTGCTGTATTAAATGGTCAATGTTCTCTTATGTAGCGTCACCGGATGAAGCTTTTGGTGGAAACAAAGGTACGCCTCTTGGGTTATTAATTTACCCTTACCCTTTTTTTTTTAAAGTTGGAATTATCGACATATTTCTCCTCTATCTAAATTGTTTACTGACAATGTGTTGATTTGTATGAGTAAATAAATTATTAGCCGACAAGAAATCACTAAGTTCCAGATATTTAGTTGATCGTTTGACCGATTTTTAATGATAGTAAACTGTATGGGTGGTGAATTTAGAGACATATGTCGGCCATTGCTAGCTGAGCCGGATCAATCCTAAAAAATACGCTCTCCGGAGACAATATTCGGTGGTTAAAATTTTATCAAATGCAACGTGTATGAATGTTTCTGATGGCGGTTTGTGGTATTTATTGAAAGATGAATTCTTTGCCGATCCATCCGTGTATATATCGTTATCATTACTGGGGTGAATGGGCTAAATTTGTGCGACTCCCGAGCGATGGTGAAACGTTAAATTTCTACAGTGCCCCTTGTCTATATAATGTTCCATTAACGCGAAGAAGGCGCGCATATAGAGGCGGCGTATATGGGCAGTGCAAGGGGGGGGGGGCGGACAGCGGAGCGCGTTACAGGCCACTGTGCCTAAAAGAGATCGTCAAAGAAAGTGCAGAAAAAAAGGAGTAAGTCATTATGGAAATTACTGACGTAAAAAAGGAGGGACAATACTGTGATAGCACCTCTCCAATAGGGTACCACACTCACTGTCACCAGTGCAGAGAAAGCAGCACTAATGAATAAACAATTCCAATCTGAAATCACCAAAGATCTTAACAACGCACATACAACAAAACCCTAAAACAAATTCATTAGACAATTTTTACCAGAATAACACCCTGGTCAAATTACATCATTTCACCTGTTCCAATCACCTCGGCAAATTTTATCAGAGTGCTTTATAAGGGTTAACCCTTTCATGACGGGAGCTGCGCTGGTACAGCATGCATTAAAGAACCCATGCCACTGAATTCCTCCATAGGAAACCTCGCATATATAAGAGAATACACTTGCTTACAAGGCCAAAGTAAACATTGTTGGGCCAATGTATTATGTTATATATGCGATGCTCCCTTGTAAGACTCGCATATGCGAGAGAGTGCATTGACACAGAGTTTTCGCAAAATTTCAGGAAGCTCCAGTCATTGAAATGCCGATTCTACATCTAGTTTGCCTACACAACATTTATATTTAATTGATAGCAACAAGTAGTGCCCATCAGTCGCATGCGCACACTAATCTTTACTGCCAACTATACTGTATGCACAGACTTGTATTCGACAAAAAACATGCAACCCGAATACAATTTATTTCAGGCAATCGCCAATCGTCGCATGCAATTTGTTTTCTCCCATGGACAAGACGAGAAGCCAAAATAGTAAGCCACCATTCAAGCCAATCTGCAAAAGTTTAACACTTTCTATACTAAATAATCATTGACGATTCTGTTGGATTTTTAGCTATATCACTATTCTGTGGTTCTAAATGTGAATGTTAATTCGTTTGATAATCATTAGTGGTCCTGGGTACCTGTGGACATTCTCGGAACTGGATTAGTTCAGTTGATTAATTATAATAACTGTTGTTATTCTACCAGTTAATAAATAATTCAACCAGTGCATGTGTTACTATGACCACCCGTCCGATCGCCATGTTGATGTATATATGTTGTATTTTTGTAAGGCACACCAATTACAAAGATTGGCAAAATAATAGTTTAGTTATATCCCATTGTTCGACACACGCCACTCATGACAAACAAATCGCACGGTCGTTTCAAATAGCTTCAATTATTGGTATATCCTTCATGTGAGAATACACGAAACCACGCACCCCATCCATTCTCCATATGTGTTAGGGTTAGGGTTAGGGTCAGGGATGGGGTTAGGGTTAGGGATGGGGCTAGGGTTAGGGTTAGGGTTAGGGATAGGGCTAGGGTTAGGGTTAGGGTTAGGGTTAGGTTAGAGTTAGGGTTAGTGTATTATTATACCAGAGGCTATGCACAGTGGATTGTAGAAGCGCTCCGCTGCCCCCCATCGCACTCCCCTTATACGCCGTCACTATATATGCGCCTGCTTACATCATGGTATAGTAAACTAGAGGCGCGTATATTGACACGGCGTATTATGGCAGTGTATGGGGCAGCAGAGCGGTGTTCATGCCCCTGTGAATGGCCTCTGGTATAATAATTGAAACTACTTTAAAGCGTTAGTGCGATTTGTCTGTTATGAGTTGCGCGTGCCGAACAATGGGATAATCACTGAACTATTCCTTCGACAGCCTTGGTGAATTGGTGTGCTTTACCAAAAATCAGGGAACGATTGTAACAATGGGATTGTGCTCTAAGCCAGACAATAGCTGGAAACTGTACATTATGTCAGAGAATGGAATGATCTCGGCCCAAAACCTAGATCGATCCATTCTCTGAAATAATGTACAGTTTTCAGCCATTAACCTACACTTAATATCAATCTTTCTGAACATCTATTATCTGTTTGCCTGTTTGTCGTTTGCTCATAGTTCTTGAACACCCTTCCAGATTAATAATAGACCATTCCAATATACAAAGTTAAAACTGGTGGGAGAATCCATTTAGTATAGAAAGGGTTAAACCACACATTGTCTAATAGTACTCTGTTGATACCGCTGTACTTGAAGATAAGCTGAAGTCATATCCCAAAATGTGTAGTCTGTCAACAATTAACCCTTTACCCAACAGAACGGCCCTGTGCCAATGCATTCTCTTATATATGCGAGTCGACCATAGGTCGCCTCGCATATATAAGAGAATGCATTGCTTAACACATTAAAAATTATAAAATTGTTAAAGAATGTAAGAAAAAATGGTAAAAAGTGTTTTTTTAGGCCAATGCATTCTCTTATATATGCGAGGCGACCTATGGTCGACTCGCATATATAAGAGAATGCATTGGCACAGGGCATAACTGTAACTATCACAATGTGGTCAAGGAGTCGGTTCCAATGATATCCATATTTGTATGGTTCTATTGAGACAGACCGAAGATATTTTAGGCTGTTGAAGCTTTATTTGGCCGGTTTGTTGGGTAAAGGGTTAATGCCTCTTATCCCCGATCAAATGAGCTATTCGCGTGTACGGCTAATAGATTACTCCACTGTCTCCAGATTCAAAGGAATCTAATTACTCGAAACATTGCATTGTATCTCTGTTAAAATCTTCGCTATACCAGCTACACATGCATTCTACAAACTACACTACTGGACTCAGAAGACTGAATATGTTTTCAGAGATGTCATCTATATCCGATGATAAGTATACCCCCACTCTCTAAGAGAATGGGGTTGTATACTGGGATGACCTCGTCCCAGGGATGTGGCTAGAGGGTCTCCGCTGGGGGGGGGTGTCCACCTTGGGAATTTCCAACTGCAACCCCCCCCCCTTGAGTCGGAACCACACCAACACAACTTTTTGCATATTTCCATTTGCACCCCCCCCCCTTGTACCTCATGCTCAGGCCTAATTTCCTATATATTCATAAGCCATGCTTCTATTTTCCCAGTATGAGAACATTAAGATATTTTAACCTGAAAATTGCCCAAAAAAAAAACAACTAGTGAGCTAATTCCAGACAAATGCACACAGCTACCGACAACAGACCAGGAAACACCGGGCCGACCATGGTTGTTCGGCCCGGTGTGAGAACATTTTGAAAACTATACAAGAAAATCACAAATCCTAGCATCTAGACTGGCCTCAACTGAAGCTTTCCTAGTGTTGGAAATTTCAAACCTCATGCTCCCCCTCAGGTTGGAAAATTCTTCAACTGATGACCATTTATGTCTACAAGTTTGACCAAATGTAGTAAAATATTGTTTTGCTAAACTAATTAGCAGTTTTGTATTGGCCATGTGGATGGGGCAATGACACACCGGGCCGACCATGGTTCGGCCCGGTGTGCGAAAATTTTGAAATCTGAACAAGAAAATCGCAAAATCCTAACATCTAGCCTAGCCTCAAGCCTTCCTACTGTTGGAAATTTCAAACCCTACACCCCCACTTAGGTTGGAAAATTTCCAACTGATGACAATTCCAATTCCAATGTTGACCAATTGTATGACAATATTGTTTTCTTAAATTAACTAGAAGTTTTTGACTGGCCACGGGGGAGGGACCAGGACACAAGCTTTCCAAGTGTTGGAAATTTCCAACCTGTCACCCCCCTAAGGTTGGAAAATTTCCTACTGATGACCATTTCTGTCCAAAAATAGGAACATATGCAAATATTGGTCGAAAAACAATAAATTCCCCCCAATAAATTGTTTTATAATCAAACTACAAGAACATTTTCAACCTATTGTTGGTGTGAAATTTCGTTGTGGCAGGTATGAAATTTCCAACTATTGAAAATATAGCTCTCTGCTGGGGGGGGGGGGGGGTGAGACACACCCCACACCCCCCTCTAGCCACATCCCTGCCTCGTCCGTCCGTCCGCTCTCACCAGAGCGTACTTGTGGGGTGCGATGAAATTAATATTTTTTTATTCCACAAACATCTCCGTTATTTCGTTAATATAACATTTCTCAGATTATGTAATACGTCTGAAATACGTATTTAGAGAAAAAAAATATTTAGAAAAACGTAATATTAACGAAATAACGGAGATATTTGTAAAACAGTTTATGACACCACCATAAAATTAAAATTGGATTTTCCGTACGTTACTTGTGGGGTGTGTCCCACAAGTCATGCAAACAAAAGATCGCACCTCACAAGTAACCTGTGGTGCGTACGTCCGGTCGTTTATCCGTCCGTTTTTCAGTCGGGACGTCTGTTCGTCCGGGCAGATATTTCAAACACTGGTTGTCGTATCTGAATTAAATTTAGTATGGATGTTCGCTACTGAGTGTTCAATCGTTTTTTTCAGGTTTTCCTTTCAACTTTGTTTATCTGGAAATGTTGGGTTTTTTGTCTGTTCGAGCAAATATTTCCACCACCGGTTGACGAATCTCAATGAGGACAATTAAATGAGTGTTCAATCGTTTTTTTCCGGTTTTACATTCTAGAGTTATTCATCTTTGTTTATTTGGAAGTGTTGGTTTTTTGTCCGTATCTCCACCACCGGCTGACGGATATCAATGCGATGTGGTAGGGGTGTTCACTACTATGACGGAAACCTGGGAACTTTTTGGTGTTGTGATATGGAGGTGTACAACATTGAAAAACAGTGCAGGTAATATATGTCATAGTCACTGTTCCTTAATAATGTAAATCACTGTATAATTGAAGTTCCCGATCTGAAATTGCACTATTAAATGACAGTTAGCGATTTTGCTTTGTGTCGCTTGCAGTGGAATTTCTTCGTTGGGGGACCTCGAACAGACAACGGATGCATTAGTGTTAATCATCATTTATTTCTTCGTTGTGCGACCTCGACCTGGGACCACCCCTAATGTGAAGTAGATTATTGAGGAACAAGAATTAACAAAGAAATGTATTCCCTGCCTTGTTTGTTCAATGTTATAAAGTCCCCCGTCAGAACGGATCACAACATAACAGGTTCCCAGGTTTTGTATTGGTGGAATATTATCTTTACTGGCGTAGCTATATAGTAGAGATTCGTGGCACGATCTATATACAAGTATTTGACGTATTCGTCGACATAATTCATTTCCCGGAACCGGACCGGGATCTTAGAACAGAGAGCATACTCCAAGCCGCCACGGACATTTATGATGATTAAAGACGATGCATGGTGTCTCGGTGTAGGCTTGCACAATATGAGTCGACTTTTGTAATTTGTTGCCAAAGTTCGGCTCCTGTTCCATTGAATCTACATATAGACGACAGGGCGATGAATTAATTCCTCAGTATACATGTTAAGCTTCAAGTTAGTTGTCTGTATGGTTTTCATACGATTTATCCACAAATAATTGTGAGAACCGCTTGAAGGTTAAACAGACTTGGCTCATTTTAACCTCGTCTGTGAATTGGGAAGGACGGGTAAGTTACAACGTATGTCAAAAAATACGTGAAATACATATCAACGACATTTCCCAGACGTTTTCATTTATTTGCACAGAATTGAGACAAACGCCCTTTATTTTACCATATCAGGAATAGATTTACGAATCTTAATATGGGGATCTGACGAATTGTCCCATGAAATTAATAATCAAATCTTCACGGCAGCTCAGAAATTGATAATAACCAGTAATCGTTTTCAATTGCGCTTTCCTTAAGCTTTTCCAAAACCTCTAAACGTTTGAACCTGGTAGACTATACCGATATGCTCTTGATCTCTCCAACGTAGGACGTCGGGTCAACGGACCACTGCAGATGTCCACTTGGTTATTTTCTAATTCATAAATATCTAAAAATGTTTTTCCTTTCCTTGAAATTAGTTATTATATATTTTTTGTTTTTTTTAAATTAATTATTATGCATGCTCGCATATATAACTACACCTAACACTCTGTATTTTATTATCTTCTCTCTAAACTATGACCTTTTTTTCTGTCCCCCAGTCTCGCCTCCTGTTTTCATTCAATATATTTCTTTCTATGGATCGTTTTCTGCCTCACTATCGTTTACCCCTGCTTGACTTGCAGTCAAGTAGGGCAGCGCCATTGTCAAGGGAGAGGGCTTAAAATAAAATAAGGCAATGACTTGTTGCCTAATCCCATTTTTCTTCTTCTAAATTTGTACATATTGCAATTAATATTTGAATGTCCATAGGGGGATTATAGCTACTGTTAAACTAAGAAAAGTTTTCATCGTTGCATGTTGAAGAAAGTCGAGACATAATCTTTCATTATTGTATGACTTGAATAACTATTTATGTGGTAGATAATTGCGTATGAAATTTTTATATATAAATAAATATTTAAGATGTTTAGATGACCAATGTTATGTATCATCAAAACCGGCGGGATCTTACAGAAGAGTGCACAATATTCGGCATACCACCGCCACAGGTATGAACCATTTGTATACTAAATGGTTTCTCCCATTCAGTTATAAAGGTATACATTGTAATATATTATTATTCATTTGGAGGAGGGTTTAGGATAGATTAGCAGATGACAGGTAGACGAAAATATTGCAAGTTCTGGAGGATTCATATTCATTGGTGGGACATTTTCAGATAAACAATGTATAAAATGATGTTGGGGTGTCTCAATTTCCCCCTCCTAACTTTACACAAACTGTTCAGCAGTTGGAGATTCATACCTTTATCAGCGGCAGTGGGACATTTCTGACCAACAATATGCTAAGATTTAATTTTCCAACCAGCATTTAATGTAAACCTCATGTATGCATGTCCTTATGCCAATTCATATAATCTCTTCCTACTTTCTGTTAAACATTTAAGAACTGAAACGGTCATCATTTGGTAATTTCTTGTCAACCAGCTGGAGAGACTGGGTTATCAGTTAAAATTCCAAATCATGTGGTGCAAATGAAGTTTCCAGTTGATATGTATAAGGTGGTCACCACCAGCAAATACAATAATAATAATCTAGCAACGCTCCTGCTTCAAACAACCCAGTGCCTTCAATTCCCCAAGGGAAACTTGGGTTAGATCATATCATTCATCTTGTGTTGTACACCATGCTATTTTAGGTATATCCATACTAAATCTTCTGGCGATAAATCCAACAAGATTCCGAGTTACTGATATTGAGGGACTGCTGCTGATATACCATGATGATATTCCTATAATGATGGGGTTATCTTATGTATATAGGATAGTTTCCACAATCAGATAAGCTGCTATTGTAATACACGCCACTCCAGACTCAAAGAAAAACATATCGCAACATAACAGCTTCTTGAAGTCCTCCAGTGGAACACACCCCTCTTACAGGCGATGTCATTTTATTATTATTTTTTATTTATTTATATCCATGCACACTAAGGGCGCTCATTTTTTCTCAAGGTTTATCCACGAGTGGTGATTAAGAATAGTTGGTAATCTAAAATATATACATAATAGCATATCTAAACTGGCGGGTTGACGAGGTAAATGATCATATATCACTGTAAATTTATAGTTGGATATTGTTTTCTGGAATTACAACACTTGATCTACTTTTTGAAAAACAATCTAGAACACAAATATATTAATAGAATATTTACCAAGTCTATTCGCCAGATCAATATATATTGTTTTCCAATGTAGTATCAGGTCAAACCAAGAGATATTGGCCACTCTATAACGTTTGCTCAGGTTATTATTTGCACGGAAATTCCCTTTCAAAATTTGTCTCTTGACTTCCCACTTAAACATATGTTGTTGTCTCAATATTGGGAGAATATCTTACACATATTTGACAACGGGATTGGGGGACAATGCGCGATGTATGTAATTTACTCTTCTATAAGGGACTTCCTACTGAAATCAGATAATGACTGTAATCACCGAAGTCTACTCATCATGGAGTCTGTGCTGTACTCCGAATACGAAATTGGGCAGTTGGTCGACAAGCTAGTTATTCGTTCGTGAGACATTTATCTACTTTATGTCTCCACGTACACACATGTTGGCGATTGTATAATTAAGCACACCCATTAGTTACTTAAAGTCACGCATGGATGGCTAATATTTCAGCATTGATGGACATGGCAAATGTTTCAGAAACGTAATCTCCAGAATTGAAGCTACAACCTCAAATTTGTGGATTCATCTAACACCTAGAGCACGTATATTGTGCAATTAATAGTTTAGTTTCCAGGAACAGATAATATTAAAGTAATTTTTGACATTTCTTTAACTTCAACATTTCTGGTTTTCAAAAGAAAATCCAAAGTGAATATACACTGTGAGAAAATTTTGTATTCTGACAGAACATTGTGCTATATACATTTTTTAAAGGACGGTACGTAAATACATCTAATTTTACTCCAATTTGTATTCAAATCTGCTATCTAGATTCTCCATTCTGGCGGTCAATTTTTTTGTGTTAACGGGAACGCGATGTGAAATGTTGATGTTTTCCCCACAGTATTATACTGCATGTATTAAAGCCACAAAATTATTATTCGCTTTTGAATTTTTCTCAGTGTCGAAATAGCTCGATACATATCTGAATTACCTTTCTACGAACATTATTTAACCCCAAAAGACGCGTTGAAGTAATGAAAAATACACCTGTGAACAATGACTGTGACTTTGGTAAGTGTTTTTCAGAGGTTATGAAGCCGTTTATTTATCGACCTATTGTATCCGTCGCTCCAAATTACGTAGAGAAAAAAATTGGAGGTTCGAATGAGCCATGTCCGTTAAACATACACTAGCATACATTCTGTATTTCCGACTGTTCTGTGTATATGCAGTTCAAAAAGCATTCTGGCATGTTTGCGTCTTGCAGTTGGTTACATTTTTCTAACATCTATACATTTACTTTTAGATTTAACCAACCGTATGCCATTCGACTGGCTGCAAATGTTTTGTTGGCAAATAATTACTTCTATATTCCTGAAATAATGTTAACACGCTCTGATTTCGGTTTGTATGTGAACCGGACACGGTTTTCACTTGCGAAAACCGCCCGATGTCTATAATCATTGATATTTTCATCGGAATTGTGGCATGCAGTGGTGTTGTAAATATTGTATTCACACCGTCGGTTGAAACTAGACTTTACTTTACCCGAGTGTTGATTTTGAACTTATCAGTGTTGTGACTATTTCGAAAGACACATACACTCACAAGAGGATAAGTACATAAGAGTAATTCATAAGAGCTTTGATGTCAACCACTAGTGACAACGGGGCAATGTTAACAACAAAAACAACAGTCACGACGAGTCTGTCACAAGTTTTTTGACTACCGTCAACTTACAATTACCAGTACAAATATTATAAGGGCTGCTGCATTATATCCATCAATTTAACAGTTGTTATCGAAACATGTGTGGCTATGAGTTGAGAACCATGTCGCCAAGTCATCGCTCAGTTGCGGAGTTTGTTGTTGATTTTGAATGTTTCTATCGAACTCTCTCCGACGCACTGATATTGTCGTGATGTACACATGAACTCGACTATTCACCGACTAGTAACAATAACAACATTGTATGACGAACTGACGGATGATCACGAATCCAATTCCAACCAATCAGTGAATGACCGAATCAGTCACAAGCTGTTATCTCAATACCATGACTTTGTTCACTACAACTATACATGGACCGATGCACCATGTTGTTATCGAGACATGTGTGACTCTGATAACCTTGTGTTGTCGAGTCACCACCCAGCAATAAAGTAATCCTCTATAACTGACGTGAATGTTTGGAACAATCCAACTACATGTGACTGTTACTGATAGTGTTGTGATACATGTATACGCATGTGATGTGCGCCCACTATAGTATGCTCCAAGACACGAAGTGCACATGTAAGTGACTGGATAATTTCACGCCTGCGACTGGTCAATTTCATACCAAAAGACGTATGCCAAATCATATGTTTTACTTTTACATAAAATTGACTATTTAATTGTGCCAGCTTTGTTCATCTATGTCTTAAAATGGGTGGCTCGATTCGCATATTTAGATTGGTCGAAAATCGAATTACTCGTAATTGAAAAGCTCACTTGAAATATACTCTTTTAGAATATAGATGCAGTGGGTAGTTCTGTAGTCAATTGATCTTTCATAATGCACCAAAATTGCATATGTGTTTTCATTTGCCTCCTTGTAGATATACCCACACATATCGTATGTATACATTAAATTGATTTCGTGTGAGTTGTTGGATATCAATTGAAATTGCCCTCTGATTATACTCGGATATAATACGTGCTCCATCATGCAGCATGTGTACGTAGACCCACTGATTAGTCTACATATACATATGTAAATGGCTGTATTACATGTTTGCCTCAGATGAAATTACATATTTGAAGGATTGAACGAATCAAACATTATTCAACAAAGATCAAATACTAGAATTTCCAACCTGAATAATTGTCATATTGTTGTGACCTTTTTAATGATATGTAAATGTACAATTGCAAGTGTATTTTATAGCACAATGTGCCGCACCAAAATTACCATCACATTGTGACGTAAAATTACAAAAGATTTTTAACAATGTATATTTGAACTAATAAACCAGTGGGAGTACTAGATCACAACAATAGTTTGCTGCTTTTATGGGATTTTCATAAGAATTGAACTACAGTTTGATTTAATTTAGTTTTGATGAATATGTTTTTGTTAAAAAAACATATCAGCTAATTCTGAGGTATGAGTTATCTCTCCCTTTGATCTCAAGTTTCTCAAGAGTACTCACAGTGCCTAAAGCAATGACTGGTTTTCAACACCATTTGGAATTTTGAATAGTTCTCAAGGCCAACTGGTATAATTCAAATGCACTGCTGAAGGATTGTCCTTGAATTTATGAATACTGAAATACGGAACTTTCTTGAAAGAAGATTCCTCGGTTTGGGCTGTGGCACTGAATGATGATAATACATGTAGTCCTGTGTCAATAACATCAGTATCATCAATCGGCAGATCCACAGATATAGTCAATTTATATATATCATGCAAGCCAAATTTTAACTCACACATACGTTTCCATATTTAACAGTTTATATGTTTTCATTTAAAAAAAACATACTTTTGTCATATCTGGCTAGAAATTGGTCATCAGTGAAATGTATGGCACAAACAACGGCAAATTCACCAGGTTGCCATTTGTCATTTCTCTTGTTTAGCACGTTACTCCGTCGAATGGCGATTATCCATTTCTCACGAAGCTGTAAAGTAGCTTCATTGGCAGCTTTTGGAAATAAAATGTCCACCGCGATTGTTGCAGTACATTGCACAACATTGTCCTGGCATTTTTTGTGCTTATTTGGTTGCAGATAGCTAGATATTAATAATAATCAGGCGTAATACATCTACTTCGTTGTAAATCCAACTCGGAAGTGAATAGGCATTGACTTAACCGGAAATTGATATATCTGTTGGTGCGGCCCGTAGCGGCCGCTGGCGTTAAGGGGAATAACCGCAGAAAGATAGCCCATTAATGTAGCGCAGTTACTGCATATGATAGGGAAAAGAAGACCCGACCCAGGGATAACCCGACCTAGGGACAACCCGACACAGGGACCCCACGACCCGAATAAGTTCTTTATTTGACTTCTTTAATCAAAGTTAACACTATTATATTTGTAACATGGGATAAGAACGATATACATGTATGTGTTATATATATTCCACTGTATATACATTGGCACGGAAACTGCTTTACTTTGTTTTCAGGTTGTTGTCTCGGTTCGTGTTTCAAAATATTAACATGAAATTTGAAATATGAAAAAATGTCATATAACTATGAATCTTAACATTTAGAAGACAATATGAAGAAAATTATTGTAAATACGCACGGATCGAGTTGTCCCTGTGCAGGGCGGTCCAGATTTCGCTACTGATCAGTGATTATTATTTGTGAGCCACCGTTATATCTTAAATGTGTTTTGGCAAACAAATACGTCTTGACCTGGTATTCCCTAATGATGAATCTGCTTAAATCTGGTATAATTAACTTCGTCCCCCTAGGGCCTTGTCATCGATACCTGAGTTCCTACGTGGTGTTATGAATATTAATCTTGACATTTTTCGGTCAGTGTCAAGGACCTACGGGGCAAAATGATGGGCTTCTATTTCAACCTGACGAGTAAAATTCGATTTTCGGTGAGGCATTATTTCAAGTATGTCACATGGGTGTCGCTAATTCTGTTATGTCCTAAAGTATCGAGTGTCGACTATATACCTGGGGAAATGACAACACGGAGCGAGCGACAAGGTCACTGTGTAATTAGAGTTCGGGTCCAAACGTCTGACGTCTATACTAAACTTAAAGATGCTTTATCTCTTCCGAGCAGCCATCCCAACACTAGATCATGCCATGAGTCTCTACTATGGCCCATACATATCATATTCCACCAGTAAAAAAAGTTTGACAGGAAACCTTATAAAGTTAAAAAAAAAATAAATACAAGGAATATATGTCTTAGTTAGTATCTGTTCCTTAATAATGTACTTCACTGTAAGTGAAGGCCCCAACTGGATATTTCACGATTTAAGAGAATTTGAGAGCGATTATGCTTTGCGTCGCTTGCAATTATGGCATTTTCTTGGGTAACTAATTCAATGTTTATTGGGATGTCGCCTGACAAAAGTAACGTAAAAACATTCTGTTTTGAGTTGGTACATTCACCTACAGTGAAGTTCATTATTAATGAACAGATAATAACTAAGAAATATATTGCCCGCGCTATTGTTTCGACTTTATAAGGTTCCCTATCGGAACAAGTTCCAAGGTTTTGTACTGGTGGAATATGATCTCCATGGGCGTTAACCCTTTACCCAACAGAAGGGCCCTGTGCCAATGCATTCTCTTATATATGCGAGTCGACCATAGGTCGCCTCGCATATATAAGAGAATGCATTGGCTTAACACATTAAAAATTATAAAATTGTTAAAGAATGTAAGAAAAAATGGTAAAAAGTGTTAAAAAAAGATTTTTTTTAGGCTAATGCATTCTCTTATAAATGCGAGGCGACCTATGGTCGACTCGCATATATAAGAGAATGCATTGGCACAGGGCATAACTGTAACTATCACAATGTGGTCAAGGAGCCGGTTCCAATGATATCCATATTTGTGTGGTTCTATTGAGACAGACCGAAGATATTTTAGGCTGTTGAAGCTTTATTTGGCCGGTTTTGACCGGTTTGTTGGGTAAAGGGTTAATCAGCGTAGATATTCATGGCATGATCTATCCAAACACCAACAACAAACTGTCCACGGAACTGCTTTTCAAGGTACTAGTATTACTGAAACACGCACGTGGAAACATCTGATGTACATGCAGTCGACATAAATTTCGACTCAGTATATCATATAAATCGTAATATTATAATTATTACGGAGATGTTTACGTCGACTGGTGTACATGTTGCATATGTTTCACATTACAGTGCTTGGATGGATTTCTATAATAACAACAAATTGTAATGTTCTAAAAATAGCCAAAGTCTGTCCACGTTCATGGTAAATAATAGGACAAAACGAAATCCCTAATGAAAAAATCTCAAATTGAATTTTTAGTGACAAATCTACAAAAATTAAGATCAGGGAAGAGATTCGCGATCACAAACCCTCTCTAGCTATACAAACCATCTCTAGCTATACAACCCCTCTCTAGCTATACAAACCCTCTCTAGCTATACAACCCCTCTCTGGCTATACAAACCCTCTCTAGCTATACAAAAGAATCGTTGATGAGTAGTTTTGTCTCATATCAAACAGTTCCTTCAATAAATAGGAATCCTGCTGCACTTCTATGCACTGCCTTATCATCCCTCCAAATCAATAATAGACCATTCCGATGTACAGTATTTAACTGACTGCGAGAATTCGTTTAGTATAGAATTTGTTAAACAGATACAACGGATAATCTATATTATACGATTGACCATTCGGGTCCAGTGAGTTTGCTTATTTACAATATCTGAAGATAATTCTGGATGACATTAATTTTCATCATGCTAGCCTACTGGCTTAAACAATGAGAATGGAGATTCACTATAATGTGAGGCTCAGCGAGATTAATATCGAGTTCGACTGGAGCATCGTCGACTAGATATTAATCTCACTCTCGCCTCACATGACACCATATACGGCAACACATCGCCTTGTAACTTGTAATATGCACACACCCGATCACATGAAATGTACATGGATATCGACAACATGTAAGCTAAGATACGTGTACATGTAACCATTAAATTAGAAGACGTTAAAAAGCCCCCCCCCCCCGCTTGCTACGTGGGATTCAAACTTCTGATATCCCAAGTCAGAAATAATGTATTTCTCGAGATTCTCATATTTCGAATCGAATTTCACTGAAAAAGTAAATATTCCAAATAAAACAGTTTACTACGGCGCATCTGGGAATTCCCAGCTTCGGCATAGGTGTGACCCATGAAGTTCTTGATCCATATACGGTGTGGAAATATCCAAAGAACCCTTCACTTAAACATTCAGCATGAGTATTAATTGCCGAACCTCATGAAACTATTCCCGGCGTTTGCTGACCATAAACCATAAATATTTAAACTTTAAAATTTTAAATTTAATAAATAATTGATTTAGAAATTATTATAAAACCACGAGCACCAAGCAATTAGTATAAAAAATATACAAAGATAAATTTTAATGTTAGATAGAGATAGGAAGAGACAGAGGAAGTTGGAGTGCTTGTGACCCCCCCCCCCCCCCCGCCATCTCGTACTACCGTGCCTCAATACGACATTTGTTTGTTATAAAATAGTACATAATTGTTATTGTTTATATAAATTTGAATAACAAAAAATAATATTAATAAATAAATAAACCAACGTAACCCAATTAAAGCCCGCTATGGTACTATGGTGGTATACTTATCCATATATACATGCAACTATCTATACATGTATATATATAGTACACCAACACGTTTATACGGTACCAATATAGAGCCTCGTGCCTTTGCTTTAATCATCTGTGAGCAATGACTCTGGATCAGTAATGGGACCTTGACTTATCACGCAGCAGAATACAATAATTGATTCCGGCGCAAGAATATCCCGTTTATTATCTTCGGGATCTATGACCCCATTGAACGAAATCTTATTGAAAGCCGAGTTTATTATTTGCAATATCTTTGACCGGAGTATGATATGAGTTTTTGATATGCTCCTTTCCGAACATCGATGATCTAACGTAACCGCTTGGGCGAACACGCGGTCGAATCACGGATCACGGCCGCGCGATCACCGTGGCAGTTCTCGTTGATAATAACTGTTGGTTTCGTGCTGTGTCGACGCTCGCCTGACAAACCATCCGACAAACTCCTGGTGTGATACACTGTTATTTAATTCGCTCAGTCACAGACGATTGGTGTGGGAACAAATCATTGCCGCCCGTTACCATCGTGTAGGTAAAATGGTCTAATGCGGCTCAGTTGGCAAGGTGAACGGCGCATTAGGCCAACACGTCATCCATCGATATTATAAAAAAGCTAATCGATATATTTCGGAACTCTTGAGGCTACATTTTCGGACAAACAAGTAAACTCCCTTCAAAATATACCGATATAATATACTTGTTGCTTACACATGACTATAAAAACTTTATACAGAAGGAACCCAACACCAATATAATAGTTTATGGCTATAGATGCGCTTATTTGATAAGCGCTACAAGTACTACAACCCTATTCCTCTTGAGGCTTAATAACTTAAACCATTCAAAATCCATATCCACTGACCGAACACGTAACCAATAACGCCGAACTCAATAGCAATAACCCTATTTATCTATCAGATAAATATAAATATAAGTATATTACACTATTGCTATACACAAATATATTATATCCAAATGTGCATCCGTGCAAACAAAATTATATTTACATCGATATTTGCATTAATTATGTTTCTGTTATATCTATTTTGATTATCAGAATACTAATACATTGAATTGAAATTGAATCGATGACGAAACTGGTTTGACTCCAGATAGAGTCGTTTCCTGATCCACACAAAGGGACGATAATCAGTAGTTTCTACGTGCATCAGAATGATTTCCCGGCCCGGTATTTCCTCCGCCGGCATCAAGAACGCCCTTATATGTTCTGTTCGGGATATAATCCCTCCTTTTTTATATGAGGAATACCCCACATGGGGTTAAAATATATACCACCTGAGTTGATTAAAAAAAATTATTATATAAGGTGAACATTTGTAAGTAAAAGCTATGTTTCGTTTTGAGTGCTTTTTAGCTCACCTGAGACGAAGTCTCCGGTGGAGCTATAGTCATCACTCCTCGTCCGTCGTCCGTCCGTCCATCCGTCCGTCAACAATTCTTCGAACATCTTCTTCTAAAGTTCCATTGGACCGAATTGGTTCATATTAGGTGTGGATGTTCCCTATGTGACTCTCATTCAGATTTGTTCAAATGAGGTCACTGGGTCAAATAGTTGCGAAAGCAGGGCCACAACTCTATTCCTTCATAGTAATTCTTAGAACGACTTCTTTTCCAGAACCATAAGGCCAAATGGGTTCATGTTTGGTGTGGATGTTCCCTATGTGACTCACATACAGATTTGTTCAAATGAGGTCACCAGGTTGATTACTTGAGAAACCAGGGCCATAACTCATAGTAATTCTTATAATGACTTGTTCTCAAGAAATATTGGGCTGATTTAGCTTATATTTGGTACGGAGGGACCTTGGTTGATTGGGTTCAGATTTGTTCAAATGGGGTCACTGGGTCAAATAGGGGCAGAGCCAGGGACATAACTCTAAAAACAAAAAATGACATTTTTCCATTTTGACCTTGAATTTGTTTTTAGACACATCACAGCCTCATATTTCTTACCTAGATTTAGCACGTTCTTCATCTGTATGGATTTTTGTATCATTTATTTAACCCTTTCCTCTCTTGTTTTTATATAGAATTCATCCAAGACGCGATGAATCAAACATTTTTCATCTGATCGACACTAAATTTGGTATATGAATTGTTGACACCCTTTTACAGATCCAGTTCAAATATGGGTTTGATCCCATATATTTTAGCAAAGTTATGACCCTTTATAATTCACACCTCTAATTGCCAAGCCCTATGAATTTTAGAGAGAACATCACACTGCTGAAGGCTGTATAATTGAAGAAGCCAATTTATCACTGGGGACACTTGATACTATGGGGAGAGACTTTTGAGGACCTTATTCTGCAAATGTCAGACACACTAAATTCAGGCTTGGCGGTTTCATATTATTTTCTTAACCACCACTTATCCAAATGATATAATACAAGGGACATAACTCTTTTAAAAAAAATGTTGTTAAATTGAAATATTTGCTCAATTTAAAAAAAAAAGGAATGAAAAAAATTCAAATTTAAAATAAAAAAAAAATTCGGAATTGTTTTTTCATTTAACCTTTTATTTTGTTTAGCTATAGTCATCACTCCTTGTACATCCATCATCCATCTGTCCATCCGTCAACAATTCTTTAAACTTCTTCCCCTCTTGAACCGTAAGACCGAATGGGTTCATATTTGGTGTGATGTTCCCTAGGCGACTCATATTCAGATTTGTTCAAATGAGGTCACTGGGTCAAATAGTTGGAAAACCAGGGCCATAACTCTTTCCCTCCATAGTAATTCTTTTAAGGATCAGATTTGTTCAAATGAGGTCACTGGATCAAATGTGGGCGGGACCACGGACATAACTCCAAAACATATTTAAAACAAATTTATTGGCTCTTTACTCAAGTTCACTGCTTCTGCCATCCTGGTTTCAAAAACAATATTTACTAAAATTCTTGAGGGAGCATCATTGATAAGAAGCATTTACTTGCTCTAACTGTATGTGGGGTATGCCTACACATGTCAAGTGAAATCTGACATTTTTATAAACATTCCCTGGAGATCTGTTAGAGGTCATGAATTCCCAATTACAACAACAATCTATCATATGTATTGTTAAAATCTTTCATAAGGACATTTAACACATCCACCACTTCACTAAAACATAATTGGCAAACTTGAAAAGTGTTCCTTGAAAGAACCACCATGTCTATTTAGCTCAGATCAGTAGTGAGCAGTTGGTAATTCCGAGGTAGATATTCACCGATATACATACATCAAGCCTCTCTAGCCACATATCCTGTTTAGATCTACTTCTTTTAAAGTGATTATGAAAAGTTCTGACTTGTGGTCTCCAGAGTCCCAGTCTTATCAGTCTTTGGAGTCTGGTGGGCGACCCCACAGTCTTTGACTGTCTTGTTGTTTTTGTTTTTGTGTAGAAGGTTGTGAGTTACGAGATTCTGTGAGAGGTTATATACATGGTTTGATTCATAGCTTTCAACAAATTTAAGTAGCTCGTAGTGATTCAAATATTTGCAGTGCTGGTGACTGGTGTGTTCCTGCCCAGTTCTAGTTAGAGTTATATATTTTTTTGTCAGTTAGTTTTTCAGCAATTTGTTATAATTATATATATTGAGTAGAGATAGTTTATTGCTGATTCATCCATGTGATGTATAGTTTTGAGGTTCTTTGTTACATTTAGCATGGCGGGTGGGGCGACGGAGAACCTCCGTGAACCACACCCAATTCGCTCAGACATCGACAAATGATGTGGAAACAGATCATGATATTCATGCACCTCCAATGTCGTTATAGGTAAACGCTGTGGGCAACGCAGTGACGTTGTGGGGTGACCAGGGACGTGACAACACGATAGCATGCATTTCATTGTTTTCCAATTCAATTGCATATTATTCCAAGAATTAATTTGCAGAACAAGCTACTACAATTCAATATCTATTCAGTACAAAAAAATACTTTTTGGAGATCCAAACTTATCAAATCCAAGGCTGTCAAAATCTTTGTAAGAGACAATCCCAGGATGCGAACATACGAATTTCAACAGCAGATGACAAAATAGATATAAAAAATAAAAATTCTGTGTATAGTTGACAACAATCAAAAACGCCTTAAGAACTTAGCCACTGTCTTTTCACCTTACCATTATTAAGGATAGATGGCCACAGCATGTTTTAGCGCAACCATATACTTTCGATGCATATGATATCGAACAAGTTGGGAGAGACATGCAACAACAACAACAACAACATATACCTTTAAATACCATATATAATTGTTTAATGCCATGTCCATTTTATTCACTTGAGTGTCTGGTGATCGGGAGAGAAGTAGCATATGAGTGGTCCGCACTTGTTCTTCAATCCCGTTGCCGAATGTATGGCTTTATATGCATGTATGGATAATAAATATGTTTAAACGAGGGACGTAACAACAAGGGTTTGAGAAACATTTAACCAGACAGAGGCCACTGTGGGGAGATATATAACTGAGTACACCAAACACTCATTTATACCATCTGACCGATCAGCTGGGAAATCTCCTCCCCAACAAAACACCCTATGTATCTCAACTATACTATGATATGTATGCTCTCTACATGTAGAATAATGGTATTACACAATGCTTTACACGTATATCTTGGACGGATAGTAGACACCGCATAACATTATAGTCCCCGACGACTGCGATGTACTTGCCACCATATGCGCTGTAACATGTGTACGTTTGTATACATAACGTTCGCTTATATTAATAACATGTTTGGTGAACGTGTCTGTGCATAAGGCCCGAACATAACATGTCTAAGTTTGCGGATCCATCTGGAAAATCACTTAACGAATTGGTCCCTGCCGTTTAACCATTTAAAGATACGGGTGGTGTTGGCGGTGGGTATGCTGTTAAAATATTCACCTCCGTCAAAAACCGCCTTAAACAGAAATAATAGTAAAATATAGAAAGACTCATCAGAAATATGGCATAAACAGTATTTTATTGTCAAATGTTTTTTATTTGTTATGTATACAAAAGCAAAAAACGTTACAGAACTTGGCTTTTGTTTAGATCCGGATATGGTAAACTTAAAGAGCGTTGTTTGTAACTGTTTTCCTGATATGGGAATAATAAAGAGCGTATATATCATTTGTGTGTGATTAACCATTAGAATTGAGCTCCGTAATGTAACAGAAGCACAACTTCTATAACACGAGCATGTTCTTGTTTACGTACACCATCGTATATACGTCTTGACGACAATATACTATTTACGCGCTGATTTTGTTTGGCATATGAACAAAACTATATATATTCCTTCTGTTGATGGCGATTTGAACAAATATGAATATTTCTGCAACGAACGCCGCCCGTGCCTTTAAAGTGATGTGAAGAACTCCGTTAGGGTGATCAAATAAAATTAAGAAAAACTTGCTCAAAATTAGTCATTTGTTACGAATATTAATCCAAATTGAAGATACACACCCTCAATCTTATAAATCATGGTAAATGCAATGACTCTCGATGGCGAAATCATTTGTGTTAGATTATCGCCGATAGTTGTGTCCATAATCTAGATGTAAATATGTCCAATTGGGCGAAGTTCAGACGATGTTTTCTATGTAGTGGTATAGTCAATTTCTTTGACATTTTCGGCGATGTTAGTAGAATGCTACACCCCCAGGTTGGCATAGCGCCCGAGTACTAACTTATCAAATTCACGCACCCAACAAGTCCATAATATGTCTTTAAATGTCCACTGACCGATTTGAGGGTTCCCGTACTCAGGACCGGGAACCTATACGCCATATATGTTTCGAAAATTGTGCCAAAATATCACATGCACCTGCAAGATCAAATTTAGATTTTATGCGTACCGATACGATGGTACACACAATGCCGACGTCCGGATCAACCATCCGTCAGCCGTCCGTCTGTTCGTCGGGGCTTCCGTCCATCCATATGCCCGTAGATACAATGTGCTATATGTTGCGATAACACAAGTATTTTTATCGGATCGTGTTCATATTTCCTGCGCATGGTCATGACACACCCCTCTCCTGTATAGTTAGCTGTTGGTATCAATTAGTTGATCGGTTTAAAATAATTAACCTTTCACACATATGCTATCCATGCAATAAGTCAAATACTTTTCGTTTGATCTCCCTCATATTCTTACCGAGGTTCTTCTTATAACGCTCTTCATCTTATGGATTTTGGTATTGGTTAATTAACACTTTTTCTCTTGAACCAGGTTTATCAATTTACAATCTATCATATACATATTTATTCGTTTTATACTATCAGATGTGATGTCCGGTTTTGAAAATATAAAGATTTTATTCAAATAGTTGCATATTTCAATAAATTAATCGTATGAACATCCAATATCCAGTGTTGAGATTACCGGTACATCTATTAGCCATTGTCTTTAGAAAGCTATAAGGTACACAACTATATTTGAATGTAATGATATTCTCTTATGTTATTCCACATGCAATGTGTGAGTATTAAATGACACACAGTTTCTATGCTAGCGGAATAGATACACAATTCTTGAATTTAATTGTTTATTATATATGTAAAAGCGTGATTAATGGATGACACTCTACCAGAGTTCTGTTGAAATTGCATTACATAGTTTCGGATGACAAACCCATTACCTATATACGTGTATGGTATACTCACATAACCTCGACGAATTCAAAGTTCGCTTAGATGCTCACCTGGAATATAAGATAAGATTTTGATGACTAGAGTAGCATAAACTATGATATGCTAATTAGTCACTTCGAATTACTTCCGTATATTTGTATGTATGTATGTACGTACGTATATATATTCCTGCTTATAGCAAAATTTACCCTTTCCATGCTATTCGTGGACTCTTCCTAGTAGTATTCGTCTGGTGTATATTGCACACTCTTCTCTGTGTAGCTTTTGGTATTGATTGATTAATTGACTTTGAGTAATTATTTTAACCCACCACACCTCATATAAACATGCTATCAATATTAAATTAAAATAAAATAATTACTGTTAGTTAATATGAATTATAGGTGCAATGTGCAATAAACAAGCAGATAAATCTACGTGGCTATATTGTTTCAACTTTGCAGAAGACATTAAATTAACTCGTTTGTTGAATCAGGTTCATTAGCAAATGAACATTCAGTAATATATCTATTGAATATTCTTATATATTATAGGTAATTCTCTGTTTGGAACGTCCCTCAAGTGATTTAATGTCTGTAAATGAATAAGTTTCCAACTTAGTGTTTAGATAAGGGACGGATCATATTTGTAGAAGTATATTTTGACCTCACATGGCATTTTATGGCATTGACTTATTGCATGGGACCAGTCACGTGCTTTTATAAACTATCTTGTATTGCTCAGTCGATTTAACCCTTTACCCAACAAACCGGCCAAAACCGGCCAAATATAGCTTCAACAGCCTAAAATATCTTCGGTCTGTCTCAATAGAACCATACAAATATGGATATCATTGGAACCATTTTTTCTTACATTCTTTAACAATTTTATAATTTTTAATGTGTTAAGCCAATGCATTCTCTTATATATGCGAGGCGACCTATGGTCGACTCGCATATATAAGAGAATGCATTGGCACAGTGCCGTTCTGTTGGGTAAAGGGTTAAAGGTACGGTTGGCCTTGGCGGTGGGTATCCTGTGAAAATATTTCTACCCGTCAAAAACCGCCACAAACAGAAAGAACAACAAAATGTAGACATACTTTGTCCGTATACTAATAAGAAATATCGCATAACAGTATGTTATTGTCATATATTTGACCATTGTTATGTAAACAAAAGCATAAAAAGTAACTTTTCTGGTGTTTGTTTATATTATGATGGTAAACATAAAGAGCGTTCTTTGTTGGTGAATTCCTGATATGGTACGAATAAAGAGCGTTTATGTCATTTGTGTGTGATTAGCCAGCAGCATTGTGTTGTCTTCTGTAACACAATCAGGCTCTTGCTTAGGTAAAATATAGTAAATCTCTATGATAACATGCTGTTTATGGGATGGTCATGGTATATATGAACGTAACTGTATGCGTTTTAATGTTTTTCTGTTTACGGTGATTGGAACAAATATGAATATTTTCGATAACTAAGGCCTCACGTGCCTTTAATAGTTTGAGAACTATTAACCCCTTCCAGTGACCATATTCATGATAACTCAAATATTTGCCATCAGATTGTATTTATATTTTATGGCAAAGTTTATTATGGCACATCCCTGACCTGTATAGTTGGTCTCATTTTGTTAATTTGCCTCTAAATGCTAACCCCGTATACACATATTACCATTCCGTAGATACATGCTATCCAATGTGATAAGTTAACTATATTTCACACGATCACTCTCATGATTAACATTCAGATTGATCATAGCACACTCTTCACCTGTATAGATATTCGTATCGTATCTATAACCATAACGTGAACACATGCTATAACAAAAATCTAAAAATACCTTATCTGATCATATATATAAATTTACTAATACAAGTAAATGATAGAACCCCCTTTCCAATCATCTGCACGTTATGTGTACACTCTTATGACTAATAATGTAGGTTTTCTACACACAACGTGTAGCCCTGCTACACAATCATTATTCATTTTTTATCTTAAACTTATTTGTGTAGTATATGTGTAGTTTTATGTACGTACCCAAATTGTGTAACAATTTTTACACAATAAATGGGTCAATTTCTACACATTTTTACACACCGGTGTGCATAAAATCAACATATATCCCTTACACATTTTGTGTAGATTCTTACACATACAGATCGTAGACATGAATGCAAGTTCAGTATTCCGAACTGTGGGTATATAGTATTGATGACATATGGAGATTTATATGTTAAAACTTTCATGGCGTACAATGGTACGTAATATTTTGCTCTGTGATGTGTGAGTTTTCGTTTTAAATTAACAAACCTGGGTCGTGGCGTGGTTGCATAATATTAGTATTACCGTATTACGACAGTCATCTAAACGAGTCTAAGGGTGGATACACACATGCATGTAATGTCTGTATGTAAAATACATGTATTTTACATGGTCACACCAATCATTGATAGCATTAATCGCCTGTCCGCGATCGTTCCATTTCAACAGGCGAGACCAGTGAGTAGTTATAAGCCAAAATCAAACTAACTGTTATCAAGAGATTTCAGGCCAGTCATAAACATGTCTTTTTTCATAGGTGCCGAAATGAATAAATCCTGTCTGATATCTGTTGCTGTTTTTCACGAGTTTTAGTTAATTTCGAAAAGTGGATTTGAGTCTGTCGATTTTATAGTTGATTTGTTTCTCGTCATTTCTTGGAAACAGGGTCATCCAAAATAAAAATAAATGTGTAGACTTTTGAAGCTCTTTTAGGACGATTGTGATACATGAGTGTTTAATGCCCCACACACTGACTCCCCATTTAATCTCGTCCAGCAAAACCCGAACGGCTCTCTGGCTCCACATTTTGGAAGTGCTATATTAATACACATGGCAATCAACTAACTCATACATGGTGAATTCCTTGTTACGTGATTTAGCCTAATCGGACAACGCCGAATCGAGCCAGGATAAGGATATTTGTTTCTCGTCTATGCATGGCCTCAGCTCAAATTTTAACAATCCGATGGTGCTCTCATGCCTTGAAAATTTAAGGCATTGGAAAATTAAGACAGACAATACCAGTTTGTTGAGATTGCTCGGATAATTTGAGGGCGAGCTCATGTGATAACTTTCAATTGGGATTTCCTTGCATATATCCATTACAGCGCCAAAAACATTAATGCAGGTACAGCGTTGAAAGAAAAAAGAGTCACCCCCCATTTTAACCCAGAATTTACAGAGCAGTACAATTTGTACAAATGTATATGTTTCTCAGGCCAAAGGATGAACAAGTTCCTAACTGTCACCATTTTAGCCTGTACAGGCTTGAATTATCACATTTTGGACCATAATCCATGATTGGGGGAGGGGGTTGGTTCTCGAAAGTTTCGAATAACTAAGGGATTTAGTTGAATGTATCGGCCGGGATTATCTGGGCAAGAATGTACAACATAATGTTTTACTTAAATATTCCATAGTTGTAAATTATGCGTATATAACACAAGAGAGGAAATGTGACGTAGTTGTGGACTCGTAGCTAGACAACCCTGTTCCCGAATGAAGACATACATGCAGCAACACCACCTTCTGTATACCTTCAAATTTAAAGCTGTACTAATATGTTCATAATTATATGAATAGCATCAATTGCTGCATATGAGATTAATCACTCGTAGCAAACAGGCACGACAGATGCGACTGTCAACTACAATATTTACAAATCATGAGTGGCTTCGTGGCTCCAGGGGGGTAGGACTCATGTTGCTGCATGCCCCCCTCCGGTCGATGAAATATGTAATGGTCAGTCCGGTAGCTTCTGGTATAATATAGCACACATGTTGGGGATCATAGCCCCTGCATTGTGGAAATCCTGGGACCATCACTGGTATACAATCAAGAGAAGACTGACTATGATTTAAACAGAACGTCCAACATTTGGGTTATCGCGCGAACAATTATTTTAAGCGGCCTGACGACTTCGTCCAGTCAACGACTCTCTACGCGTTCAGAGCTTTACTCACTGTGGTCAAACATAGCCGCAATGATTGGGTTGTCAGCAGGCACATATTACATGGTCTGTATGATCCATGTAAAACGCCAAATACACGATATTTACAGAGATTACATGCATGTGTGTATCCACCCTAAGGGCAGTATTCGCCATGAAAGTTAAAAAAAATAAATCCTCATATATCATTAATACTGTACCCACAAGTCGGAATTCTGAACTTACATTCCTTGTCTACGATCGCTGTAGATTATATTCCAAAAAATATATTCAAACAATATGGCCGTCATGTATAGCAGACTATGAAACTGAAGGCACCACAATGCGCATGCTCTACGTTCTTACATAATTGTGTGTAACAAAATATGTGTAGAACAGCCCTTGGTCCATGTATTTGTATGTAAAACTACACATTGCTATGTGTATTAACCGGGTTTACACATTTGATGTGAAATCGTTTCTACACATTAGTTATAAGAGTGTATACACGTATATTCAAGAGACCGCGTGTCTAAGTAACGTAGTTTTTATCCCTGGTTTAAACCCGTTCCAGCCAGACCATGGTTTAGCAGTAGTGTCTCTATATTGTCGAGGTAAACAATCTTACCTGCTAATGCGGACTATCGCATTCTATCGACAGCGAAAATCGACAAATTAGATGACGAGCATATTTTAATTGGACACTTATAAGCGAGAAGCGCTCACACATGTAGAGTGTATGGGGTATAGTTTTGTCAACTGCTATTATTTTGTTTATGTTTTATAACCGTAAACCGGCAACTAATAACAATCGACGGTCCGTGAAAACGGGGTTTAGGGAGGCTATACCTGAAAATGACGAATCCGTCTTTACTGGACTGCTAGTTACTTTTTTTTGTTTTTTTTACAAAACCAGTTCAATGATGGAGCTGTAAATAATCTCTATTGACGGTGTGTCCAGGGTGAGCGTGGTGGCTTTGTGTGTTTTCTGTCATAATTGATTCAATCTCACACGAAATTTGTATACACGTGTGCGTTAATTAAGCAGGCGCCAATAACCATTATATCAGCCTGCTTGTGGTGCGCCTGGTAACTTGGTAGTTATGTTGCATGCTCATCTCAACACATAGCTGAAAAAAACTCAGCTAGCCCCTTAACGACCACAAACGCCCCTTTAGACCCGGTTTGGCGGGACCGTCAATATAAACTCGTTTTAAACTCTGAGGATTAAACTGGATATGACTAATCCGACCGGAACGTTTAACATATAACGTCACCGAATCTTTCTTAAATGAGTGTGTAATCGGTTTAAATAGACAAATTCAGCGCCAGAATCCCGTGGGGAGACCGTAAGGATGATGTTTACATCGGAAAGTGATCTTAAGCCAGCATCAATGTGGGACAGTGTCATCGCAAATGTGGTTGCGTGTCAATAAATGTGGGCCAGTGTCATAGCAAATGTGGCCGCGTGTCAGCGAAGCAATTATAGTACAAAGACTGACTTCAAACACTTTTTAATCCTTTCTTTACAAAAAGTATCATTGATGAGTAGTTGTCCAATAGGAAATGTTCAAATAATTAGTTCAAGATGTTGAATTTGTTAGCTAAACATTTCTCTCAATAAATAGAGCCTTGTATGTGGTCTACTTTTATCACCTAATATCCCTCTAAATTAAAATTAGACCATTTATATGTGTACATTTTATCTGACTGGGAAAATCCATTTAGTTTAGAAGGGTTAAAAGTCTGTCTGACCTCAGTGACAATCATGAAATTAGATTTAACCCTTTACCCAACAGAACGGCCCTGTGCCAATGCATTCTCTTATATATGCGAGTCGACCATAGGTCGCCTCGCATATATAAGAGAATGCATTGGCTTAACACATATTAAAAATGATAAAATTGTCAAAGAATGTAGAAAAAAATTATAAAATTGTTAAAGAATTTTTTTTTTAGGCCAATGCATTCTCTTATATATGCGAGGCGACCTATGGTCGACTCGCATATATAAGAGAATGCATTGGCACAGGGCATAACTGTAACCATCACAATGTAGTCAATGAACCGGTTCCAATGATATCCATATTTGTATGGTGTTATTGAGACAGACCGAAGATATTTTAGGCTGTTGAAGCTTTATTTGGGCGTTTTTGGCCGTTTTGTTGGGTAAAGGGTTAATGCCAGCTTTTAATATTGTGGGTGTCGTGTCATCGAAGTACATTGTAATTCTGATGCCAATACTTTCTTAGAACAGACTTAAAAGTGTGTCTGATCTCAGCGATACATTAATTTATTATGAGTACGCGTATTTTAGATGGACAATTCTCAGTTGTTGGATGTCAAAGACCTTATAATCGTGACTTCCCGACGGTCTCCTTGACACATATGGAAATAAACCATCTGCGCACTATAAAATGTTCACCATTGGATAATCGAAAACCAATTCCAATGCAATTTTAGTTGCAGAATAGGTCTTGAAGCCATCTCTGTTTTTTGGATCTCAATAATTTAGCATACAGCCCGATACAGCGATAACGTAATCGTAGATCTGAACATACATAATTGTGAGTCGTACCAATTGGCATAATCATTGTGTTTCCTCCAATATTAGAATTGTATTGGCAATCACCTTATCTGTCCATTTCAAATTCTTATTAGTTGTGGCGTAGCCGATAATTACGTCTGAAATATTACTTTAGTACTACAATGTCAAACGCCATGACGTATGTTTCAGAGTGCGCGCGAGCGGCGAAAACAGTACATTCATGAAGCTCAGTTACAGGGCTCGTGTTCATACAGCATACATGCGAGGTTCAGATTAACGTACGCGCAAATTATAACGTACGTGTTACTGTGATGTTGCTATATTTGTGCAGTTGCGGGAAAAAAAACACAACACGCCTATATTATTATATAGATATACATATAAGCCTGCATCCGTGTTGAAAAGCATAATTATTACAGATGGCGTATTGCCTCCTTGAAATTTATGTATATATTCTTTCCAAAATAATATATATTTCACGAACTGGGACTGAAGTTGTGGTTAGTTTGAGAAAATTATATACTATTCAGAGGAAATTATTTTGTAGGAGTACCACATTTAGACAATATTTCAAAACTGCATTGGATAATATTATCAGGCTAAAGGAATAATTTTTCTTAACACTGCTTTAACCCTTTACCCAACAAACCGGCCAAAACCGGCCAAAATAAAGCTTCAACAGCCTAAATTATCTTCGGTCTGTCTCAATAGAACCATACAAATATGGATATCATTGGAACCGGCTCCTTGACCACATTGTGATAGTTACAGTTATGCCCTGTGCCAATGCATTCTCTTATATATGCGAGGCGACCTATGGTCGACTCGCATATATAAGAGAATGCATTGGCACAGGGCCCTTCTGTGTCGTTAATTGGATTAAATAAAATTAAAACCTCCCACGTGGTTGCATAAAATTCACCGCTCATTAGATTATTCCGGTTAGTTACTTTTTTACATATTTCGTCACACGTCTGGCTGACACAATCATCTGAACCCGAACAGAATGACATTGTACCTGTTGTTCCTATGGTCACGGGACTTTCTTTTGCAGTAAAAAATACACGCTACTTGTAACTGAACCGTATACAATTATTACTCTTTCCTTGTATTACTTATATACCGTTAAACATATTTTTAGGACAAGCTTAGGAAAAGCTTTGGATTTGACCCGTCCAAAACACTCCCCGGACAAAAGTATCCCTAGGTATCAAATTTCGTCGAAATCCGTCGAAAGGCGCGATTTGACCTTGAATTGACCATTTTGAAGGTCAGGGTCATGTCGGGGTCACGATCTAACCCGTCTAAAACACTCACCGGACAAAAGCACCCCTGGGTATCAAATTTCGTCGAAATCCGTCTGGCAGTTTTCCCGGCCATTGCTAACAAAGAAACAGAAGTCCCAATAATATATGTGTTTGATCGTTTCTATGTGCAATTGATTGATTTCCCATTGAAATGTGCTTTTCACGTGGCCTTTTCCCCCAACAAATCTCACAACGCCGTGATGTGGCCTCACTACTGAAATTTGACTAAGTCCCAACCACCGAAACAAAAATTTCATTTATGGAGGCGGTAAATAATCAAGTTAATATCAGTTTAAACTCACGAAGAGGCGATCACATCTATATTGTATTCCTTTGAGGTCCATAAATTATCCATCCGATTAAACAGAACGTTAATAGAAAACTTAATCCAATTTCTGGCTAATCAAGAAACTAAAACTGATAACTATAACTTCCTTCTAGAATTTTGTCATATCGTACGTGATCCATACACACATTTGGTGTTAGTACAATTATTTTATTTTGATAGCCAGAACGTTTCACGTGTTTATTGATGTCATCGCCTGAAGTCCCCATTTATTTGATTTATTTATTTTAATCAACGTGCTGATTAAATCAGAATCAGATATCATAGTATGTCATTGTTGAGTACTCGATACTCAACCATTGAATACAAACCGCTCAATAAATGTTTCCTCAACATCAGATATTCAGTGTAGAAAGCGTTAAGTCAGAAGTGTGATGTTTGTCTGCGCTATCATCTCGGAGAGTTTATGCCTTTGTGCATTAGATACACACGTCATTTGAACTACAGTCAGACACATTTCGGCGTCAAATACCCCTACTCCGGCGAACCGTTGCTTGATTTATCGAATGTAGTATTTCGTAAATTATTGACAATTCACACTATAGAGAGCTAGTTCATGATATCTGATCATATACACTTCGGCTGCGTTCTTAGAACGACAAATTTGCTTTGCAAATGATATGGAAAATTGGTCGCAAGGGCTATCCTTTGCACATTTCTGAGCGATAAACAATGGCATTGCGGATAGGTTCTTCTGATTATGCTGCATATGATTTAGGCTTTGAATTGCTACGAATAACGGCTCGGTTAAATCTTGTCAGATATTGGTGTATTGCGTTTGGTAAATATAATTTGTCCAATAACATGATTGTGGAGCGTTGATCATACTATCCGCGCAGTGAATGGTGGTACATGTGTATTTATACACTGTTTATTATTTATAACCCTTTCTTTGCTAAATGTATTCTCCCCATTCAGTTATAAAAGTATAAATTGGAACAGTCTATTATTCAATTTGGAGGGGTGTGTATGTAAAAGGTCCCGTCATGAAAGGGTTAATATAATGTTCATATATTATACATATATGACTCAACTACACTCTGTGTCGCATTACCAAAACTATGCGAAGTACGTGCCACCGCAGACGCTGCGATTAAAATAGTAAGAGTGAAAAATCGCAGGTGGAGCATCCACTGCGCATGATCACGACAATATCGTAGCCATATCGTATAGCGATCAAGCAAGGTTTGATTTTTACCAGGAAAATCGTTGCGTGACCTTGGCAACGCGCGCGATCGTAGCTGTCACATGACCATGGTCTCACAATTTACATGCTAGCACGTGCTCGATCACGTGGATAAAATCGTAGCTGCACACAGCGCAGGACCGTAGCGTCTGCGGGCAAGCCACTTTTCTCCACCTACGATTTTCCCCACTTACGATTTTAATCGCAGCGACTGCGGTGGCACTAAATGCAGCAGTGCATGAACGTTGCTATAGCCGTATATACAAACGTCGACTTGACTGCACTTAAAATATCGAAAGGAGAGAAGGTAATGAAATATTGACATATGTTTGCGATAAGGTGCCACCACGTCTGTGATTATAGCCTGAAGATAAGAAATCAGAACATGGGTGTTCCCAGGTATCACGCGCGACTTTCGTCGGGGGATTTTACCGGCGGAATGTGTTTAAAGGATCGATTAAGTCTCATGTTCAGTATATACCCCTGTCATTGTATCCAATATAGCTAACATCACTGCTAATACAATCACACACACTTGATTTGTACTGAAGACATCCTCCAAAATTAGCTCTCACGAATCCATTTATTTTTGCTGTAAACTATTGCTTCAATCTGCTGATAGAAGCCACTATTACATGCTTGTTTTATTGTCCTTTTCAACATCGACTTGTCAACGTCGACTTTTTAGCTCACCTGAGACGAAGTCTCCGGTGGAGCTATAGTCATCACTCATCGTCCGTCCGTCCGTCCATCCGTCAACAATTCTGTGAACGTCTTCTCCTCCCAACCCATAAGCCCGATTGGGTTCATATTTGGTGTGGATGTTCCCTAGGTGACTCTCATTCAGATTTGTTAAAATGAGGTCACTGTGTCAAATAGTTGCCAAGCCAGGGTCATAACTCTTTCACACCATAGTAACTCTTACAACGACTTCTTCTCAAATTTCATTGGGCCGAATGGGTTTATATTTGGTACAAACGGTTATTGGGGGACTATAATTCCGATTTGTTAAAATGAGGTCACTGGTTCGAATGTGAGCGGAGCCAGTGACATAACTAAAAAAAATGTTTTTGTTAAATTCAGATTTGTTGGAATTTTCACCTTGCTCAATTTACCAAACAAACAAAATATTTTTTAAACATGTTATAAAATTTGAAAAATGTGACACTATTTTAACATCTGCAGAGTTATGAAACTTTAATCTTTAATGAAATTACAGAAATATCCCATTACCCCTCCCCCTCCCACATGGCCCAGACCACCCCCCCCACCATGCACCCAACCAACATCCCTTCCAACCGATATCATCTGCAACTTCCAACTTTAATGTCTGTTTTATCCAGAAACAGATATATATCTCTGCATATAGACAGAGAGAGACACACACACAGGTCATCAATCTAGATTAGAATAATATATGTCATCTGGCAGCTGCCTTGAAATTAAAACAAACTACATATGCACCTGAATTTAGTGTGCCTGACATTTGCTGAATGAGGTCCCCAGAGGGTGAATTTAGTCTTGCTACCCCGTACAGCCGACTAGCATCACCAAATACACCCAAATGGACCTAATTCTGCTTAGGCATCATCTTCTGGGAAGTATCTTAAGTATCAAATTGAAATATTGTTTTAGTTACTTTTTGGACTTTTTCCATTCTGTTCAGTTTCTATGTCCCCTAATCTGCAGAAGATAAAAAGCATACTTGAGGTGTTCAATGTGTGTGCATTACAAACTTCAACTGTAGAACTTCAATCTGTTCCTATGTTTCCCATGGCTGTTGAGGCCTAATCAGACTGAGGATTAATCGGGAGATGCTAGCCCACCTTGCGGGATATTATCATTAAATTCACCTTTTGGGGACCTCATTCTGCAAATATCAGACACACTATATTCAGACTTGGCTGGCATATTATTCTAAGCTACATAAATGCACGCTGTCCAAATTTATTTGATCCATTTTAAATACAGACATCTTGAGATTAATTGAAAGTGATCCATTATCTGGGTGAATTGGCCCATTAATCACCATACACTTGGTCTCTTAGATTAAATAAACAATAAATTAGAATTCATTCTGCTAGTGACCAGCCCAGGATTACTGTAATTGTGTGTGCCAGCTGTGGTATTTGTTTATTAACACATTTGAAATATTAGCATTGTATATATGATACATTCAAGTGACATACCGGGTACAGTTCCATCATGTAATGGGTTACATGTATTAACCCTGGTCACCAATTTTATGCTTTTGTGATATTTTTAATTTAAATCTTCAGATTCTATCTCCAGGTTTATAATGATAATAATCCACATTTACTTGCATGGATTTTGTTTCTAAGACTGGTGACATCTTTTTTAGCTCACCTGAGACGAAGTCTCCAGTGGAGCAAAAGTCATCACTCGTCGTCCGTCCATCAACAATTCTTTGAACATCTTCTCCAGATCCATAGGACCGAATGGGTTCATAATTGGTGTAGATGTTCCCTAGGTGACGGGTATTCAGATTTGTTCAAATGAGGTCACTGGGTCAATTAGTTCCGAAGCCAGGGCCATAACTCTTTAACTCCTTTTGCTAAATTTAACAAAAAACAATTTTAAATGAGAAAAAAAACCCAGTAAATTTTACACCTTTTTTTTTTTGACTTTGTTTTTCAATTTTGAGAAATAAATTATGTTATATTGTAGTCTGCAGAGTCCCAGTCTTTTCCGTCTTTACAGTCTGGTGAGCGACCCCACAGTCTATGACTGTCTTGTTTTTATTAACTATTTAGATTTGGAAACACAATTATCGGAGCATATAGGATTGTCGTTTCTATTGCACAAAACTAAATTGTTCAAATACGATCACGGCTTCAAAACGTGTTCTTCCGGTGTGGGCAGGAGGGCCGTTGTTTGGGGTGTCCAACACAGGAATTTCAGCTACTGCACCCCGCCTTGTTGAACAAAATTTCCAACTCTATGAATCGGCATCAGATTCAGAATTTTCTACGGGATACCCAAAACTCTCAAACTGGTTAGACATTTCCGATCTATAATCACCAATTGTTTATATAAAATTTCAAACCGAGGGACATTTCAGTCTAAATTTTGTGAATATTCGAAACCTTTTCCAAAACCACATACAGCCATGTATACATTTTACACCATATATTGGTTGGAAACTCAAATTATTGCAACAAAATCAGACTATGTTCGGTATGAAATGTCCAACCGCTGATGACTCAGCCATGGAGTACGGTGTAAATATATAGCAACCTCATTTATGAAAAGGTGGGGGATTTTCAGCCTAATGGCATACACCTGAAGTGGTAGACAGGTGAAATGGCCGGCAATTCGGTGGACAATATATATCTATTATATATTTTGGGAAATCTGTCTGTGTGTGTGTGTGTGTGTGTGTCTGTTCGCGATGGACTCGAAAACGGCCGAACCGATTTCGATGAAACTTGGTATGTGGGGATGCTTTCGGCCGGGGAGTGGCATGGGCCTATTAATTTGTCCGTGCGACGTGACATTGACCTTGAAATCGGGTCATTTCAAGGTCGAACGCCCGAGTATCACGGGATTTCGATGAAAATTAGTGTCTAAGGATACTTTCGTATGGGGAGTGTCGTAAGCCTATTCGCCCGTGCAACGTGACATTGACCTTGAAATCTGGTCAATTCAAGGTCAAATCACGAATTTCGATGGGATTTAGACGAAATTTGATACGTATGGTTACTTTTGTCCACTGAGTGTTTTGGACAGGTCAAATCGTGACACCGACCTGACCTTGACCTTCAAAATGATCAATTCGAGGTCAAATCGGGTAAAACCGGATGGATTTCGACGGGTAGGGTACTTTTGTCCGGGCAGTGTTTTGGACGGGTCAAATCGTGACCCCACCTGACCTTGACCTTCAAAATGGACAATTCAAGGTCAAATCGCGCAATTCGCCGAATAGCAGAGGGGAAACAGCCCGGACGAAGTCGGGTCCACCTGCTAGTATATATATATATATATATATATATATATATATATATATATATATATATATATATATCCGGATAACACTGTCGTCATATGATATTCATATTCCCGACCGAATTATTCTGCTTCATTGCAACTTCAACAATGATGATTCGATTCAATGAATTCGCTGATATAAGAATATGTTGAACGGGTGAAGGTTACTCAAGTGTAAACGAGCGAGAAAGTGTGTGGAAACAACATGGTTATGACAAAACAGTGACGTGTGTCGTCTTTTTTCGCCATGTGATGTATCAATCCAAACTTAAACGGACATGGCTCATTCGAACCTCCAAATTTTTATCAACGTAATTTGGAGCGACGGATACGATATGTCGATAAATAAACGAACTATTGATATACCGGCGTCATATCCTCTGAAAAACACTTTTAAAGTCACAGTCTTTTTCAGCCGTTTTCAACTTTTCGCCAGAAGTCAGAAAAACGCTCTTTATTGCTACCATATCATGAATAGACTATCACGGAACGCTCTTTTCTGTTCCACCTCGTGCGAATGGCTGTTTTGTGTTTGGGACCCAAACATCGTATTCACAGTTGTATTTTTCATTGCTTCAATTCGTCTTTTTGGGTTACATAATGTTCGTAGAAAGGTAGTTCAGATATTTATCGACCTATTTCGATACTGAGAAAAATTCAAAAGCGGATAATAGTATGTGTATTTTGGAGAGCAAACCGCCACGTGGCTTTAAACCCGGTGACGCCGAACGAATGACGACACTTGTGTGTGACCATGTCTTATAAAAAAGATCATCACCACTGTCGCTTTTGATCCAATGCGTATCATTCAAACTATTGTATCTTCTTTTGTGTCGAAAGATTTCCCATTGGTGGAAATTCGCTGTATAATTGCGGTAATTTTGTCGGTGTTAATGCGTCCGTTAATCCAATGGAATGGAATAATATGTTCGTTGTTTGACTGACAATATCCGACGTGTCCCAGTGGAATGGGAAATACATTGTCGTAACTGGGAGATCATCTGGAGCCCCCAAGGGGTGTTCGTGATTCCAACGTCAAGAATTATGTATAATTTTTCTGAACAATCAACGGAAACATGAATAGGTTATTGGAATATGAGCAAAGCGTTCTTAGCGCCTAGACGTGCGTTTAGTATACATTTCCTGATAACTTAAAATGGTGTTTCTCACAATAATTATCTCTAGGAAACTTGCTTTTCGGAAATATGGTACGAGTGATTAACGTGGCACCAACATTTAAGAAACATACATCTGTTGAAATCATGATCACAAGTTCTCTACTTGTATTGACATCCTTATAGCATGCAATGCTTTCAAGAACAAAGAACGTCTACAGTTCAGTTTATATATCATGTTATCAGATCTGTGGGAGGGAACTTATTTTTTTCGATTAATGACACTTGTTAATCAATTTCATTTAGAAAGGCAACCAGTCATAAAAAAATTCTGTTTTTGATAAGTTTTTCTTCTGTTTGCATCTTTTTCATAGCAGGGTTGGCATATATTCCCGGTGGTTTTGCAAAGTATGTGTGAGGAATGATTTCCAAAAACGACTGTCGGTTGGCAGGGAAAAGCGGAGATAAAATGTCGCATCCGTTTTTAAAGCTAATTTCCTTTCTTAGATAAAACTGTTTACACAAAGAAGTTCTCTGTTTTTTGTAACTTCCTATGCGTTCTATCAGATATAGATGCAATACATTTTAATTAAGAGCGCATATAACATATTTATTTCAGAGGTACCACAGACCATTCGTAACGGTACTTCTGAGCAAAATATCCATTATGTTACTTCACTGTCAGTGTGTTGTTGTGTTTATTCATATATATTTACATAGCCTGTCAGCCATACACTAAATCCTGTTTGGTGATTGGTCAATTTCCAATTGGGCCACCCGGTTTACATCCCAATACTGCAGAGATCTCTCGAGTGAACCACGAACAGGAAGTTTGCTTGTTTTTTTTCAATTATTAGTTATTCTAGCAGTCCTTGGTACATAAAAACAAAAATAAAACCATATGTTTATACTCTCAAATGTATTTTATCAATTTCACATTATTGTCTCAATAACTGTTCGTATTATATAATTATGCAACCTCATATGATATACTTTTATAATAAAGCTCTCCAGTCTGTAAGTTGTGTCAGGCAAAAAATTAAAAATTATTTAAATGTTGTTCAAATATGGTCTGAATACCCGAACCGCCACCACCTCGTTGCCACGTCCTTGTCTATAGACCAAAGCAAGAACCGATGGATGCGCACTAAATGACGACTCGGTCCCATATTTAAACATGTAGCAAAGTCATCATGCCAAAGGTTCGCATGCGCTAGTCGCGTGCATTAGCACATGACAGTTGTGTTGGAGGCCTAAGTGTGAATAACATGTAGTGGCAAGAGTAATTGATAACATGATACCATGCACTGCTTGTGTTCATTGGCTCAACACAGCCAATGTTTCGATGTCCTATACATTTGTTGCTCGTGATTCTCTGCGTAGACCGTCCCATGAGAATCACTTAGCGATCGTGTAAATTGAGATTTATAGGACGACCGAACATGCACGGGGTCGAATCACCCTATTTATTCAATTTAAATGAAACTGAACAGTCAGCTTTCCACATTTCAGTGATTTTATTGTCTGCAGCTAGAGTTATATGTAGGGACTTCGACATTATTAACGCCACCGGTGTATACTGTTGGGCAAATATTAGCAATCTGTGGACCTATGGGGATTTTATAAATATATAATTGGTTTTTCCGGTTATTTTGGGACGCGTTAAAGTTGTACTGCGACCCCGAGTCCGATAAAAGCTGTAGTTGGAATGTCCAAGTTCGTGAAAGTTCTATTAACTTTAACTATGCCGATGATTTGAGAAGCTTTATTGTTTTAGGATATTGTAGAAAGGCTAATCTGGCCGTGTCAAATTGAGATATAGCGATGGGATATCTCGCAGGACAACACATTTCGGGCTTTCGTGGGGTGTGTATTCGATGGATGTCTTATAGTTGCAGTATGTAACTAATATGACCGCGTTAATTGCGTTAGATGTTTAGGTATGAACAATGGCTGGGCCATGCACACTTGAAGATTTTATGGCGGGAACCCACATGTAACCAATATATTTTATATTATAATTTATATTTATGGCTAATAATATGATCTTGGTGGCGTTACCATTTCTGACTATGGTTTTCTTGTATATAGTTGAGATTTAATAAATCTCACATCTGCGGCGGCACGACTGGACTGGTACAACATAACAACCAGTCATTACCGCGGAACGTGATCATTCTACATGGTGCATGCGTACGAAGCTCAAATTATGGTGATGGACTGAATGAGGTCCACAGAGGGTGAATTTAGTGAAGCTAGCCAGCTGGAAATTCACCCATGTCGACCTCATTCTGTATGGCCTCATCTGACATGGGAAATCTGGGCACATATTTGAGTTCCCAGATGGCGAAGATGGTTATGTGGTTATTGGGCACCTCGATTATTCATTGTGTTGTCTGCAAATTTGTGGATATATAGACACTAAACTAAAAAAGAAAAAGTAGCTTTCTAAATAAGTTTCTAAAGAAACTAAGCAACATTTTAATTTGATAATAAAGATAATTTCCCGAGAGGATGAGGCCTAAGCAGAATGAGATGCCCAGATGGTGAATTTATTGATGCTAGCCCGCATTGCGGGGTAGCGTCATTAAAATCACCAGCTGGCGACCTCATTCTGCAAATTGTCCGACACTTAATTTTGAGGTCTACTGAGCAGGCTGCACTGCAGAAGTTTTCCATAATTATCTCTAAGCGGCCATTCCTCATTTTCAAGAGAAAAACAATTATGTGGTTCATCACCAAAGTGTATTGCGTGACTTTTTAACGAGGTCATTATTATAAGATTTCTAAAATAATCAAAAATTACAATTAGCTAGGTTTATTTTATGATCCACAGAGTTAATTTCAACGAATATGATAGCAACCACAAGCGCACGAAGCGCGCGTTGGTGCTTATACCGTAGGTACCGATGAATGATGACGTCATATAATTTGTTCTATATTTACCAGTCTAGTTAATAACTAGACTAAGGTTTCCTTACAGTCAACTCTCAGTCTAGAAACACCGGTATTAAAATTCATTTCCGCGATGAACGGGGAATTCCCTTCTGGCGACAGCTCATTAATATTCATGTTTCCAAATATAGCACTGTTTACCTTTTTGATTGGAGTTATTTGATGCGGCAGATCTCTCCCTTAACCGGTGGGAAGAATAGCTAACACATCTTTTTCTGGTTATTAATAAACTCCTCAGAATAAGCTCCTGTTCTTACTTCAGTGAATCAATACCAATTTTCTTCAAAACGTTCTTAATTACAATTTCGAGAATTTGTATTCCGTACGTCTGCCATTGTTTTAGCGTAGCCTCGCTTTCATCTAGCATTTCCGCCTTGGGTAATACTTATTTTTAGAACTATTGGGCGGTGCTTGTATGAATAGTTACCATGAGGGCAGAATATGAATAGGTAATGGCATTTAAGTTGAAAGTAATGAAAATTAGGTATAGTTTTAATAAGACTGTATATTTACGTGCGCTCGCGCAACAGTATGGCGATCAGTCAGATTCGTAGGTTGGTGTTACCCTACCGATTAGGTAATGGCATTTAAGTTGAAAGTAATGAAAATTAGCTCTAGTTTTAATAAGACTGTATATTTACGTGCGCTCGCGCAACAGTATGGCGATCAGTCAGATTCGTAGGTTGGTGTCACCCTACCGATTTCACTCCATGAGTCATGACGTCACCCTTACGCAGTACATGCCGGCGACGTTACAGCGTAGATTATAGAGTTGACGCCCTTGACACTAACTTCCGTTACTAGCTCGTTGCTATATAAACAAACCAGCGATGTGGCTTTTGTCGAAAATTGACAGTCAGTACATTCGCCCTGTATACATGTACTGTCATAAAATACAAAACACCACAACGTTATACCCCACTAATGTCAGTGTCTCGATATCATTTGACCAAATTTCTTGGCATGAAACCGCGACAGACACGGCGTGAAATACATCGCATTGAGTAAACAATTTCCCATTGTTTCAATTCAACTTCAAGATCGCGGTAAAATCAAAACCGCAATGTGTAAGTGGTAAACATCTGAAAAAGACATTATGTACATGCAGAAACTAATTGTTGTGCATATTTATTTCTATTTGAGGTGGCAATTTTTCATGTTTATCAGTATTTTTAACGATAAGAGCGATGGTAATTGGGGGACTATATTTTATCTAGCGCATTAAATTTAAAATAAAAAGTCGTGAATTGGCTGAGTGTTTTCTATGGCCGCACATTTCGTTGATAATTACGAGCCATTTGTTTGTCTAAATAACATTTTTAAGTTCGAAGAGCATTAGAATGGGGATTTCGGAAAGGTACATGGCGAATATACTGTGGCAAATACCCGTTAATGAGCTCCGGCTCCGGCTCCGCACATTAACTAAATTTGCCACAGTATATTCGCCATGTACCTTTCCGAAATCACAAAACACCACACTGTTATCCCCTAAATAAAATTATTGAAGATTGTAATTGACTTTTTTTGCTAACATTAAATTAAATTAAATTAAATTAATTAAGTAAAATACAGTGAAATTATTTTTTTAATTATTTTTTATTAGATTTTTGCGCACGTTGGCATCTCTCTGAGTGCATTCTAGTTTCTATAGCGATGAGCCAAATTCTGGTGGCGTGTACTTTTTTTTCTTCTTCTGAAATTGACACGTAACTTCCGGTTAGTGACTGTCTGGAGATTGTTAAACGAGACGAAGATAATATTGTCAACTTCACACTTCCGAAGAATTCCCATGTGATTTGGGAATATTAGATGAATTCCCATGTGATTTGGGAATATTAGATTTATTTAGCCAATTTCGTTAGTTAGCTTGATGAAAACAAGAGAAGACGTCATGGCACGATTCATGACGCCATGTACGTTATCTCGGCTTTGCGGGCCAGAATCGAGACAAGATTGCACAATCCATGACAATACTTGTCATGCCGTCTCCACCATTCTTAGCGTTATGTCGGCGATAAAAAGAAAATTCGAGGCACAGCGTGTGTGCCTGCTCAGCTACGTGTCACGTACGATTCATTAACGCGCGCACCGCGTGTATACTGTTCGGTAATTTCTTGATAGCCGTGGTCCCATGAACATTTTATTTATAGATATTTATTTTTTTCGGTTTAAAAGTCGAACTGCGCGACCAGGAGGCCGAGTCCGGTAAAAGGTGTAGTTGGGAATTTCAATTTCGTTTATTGTCCTTTACATTATTAAGTCAATAATGTTGATTTTTGGTTTGTGACAAGCTATGTCAATTACCAATAAAAGAAATTGAAAAGATAATCTTATAAAGTAAGTCTTATATTTCAACTTTTATAGATATTTTTCGTTCTGCAGCCCACTGATGGTTGTGGTCGGAGACGGCCGAGTCGGCCGCCCGTTCGTTAATTAGGTGCTGGTTGTTATTGTTATTTTAACGGAATTCTGAGTTGGTCATTCGCGAAACCAATAATTTTTATATTCTATAATTAAAATCATGGGTATATAATATATTATCTTGTTTATGGATATTGTAGGAAGGCTATCTGGCCGTGTCAAATTGAGCTATAGCGATGTGATTTCTCGCAGGACAACACATTTCGGGTTTCCGTGGGGTGTGTATCCGCTGGATGTCTTATAGTTGCAGTATGTAACCATTATGACCGCGTTAATTGCTTTCGATGTTTATGTATGAACAATGGCTGGGCTATGCACACCATGCACCAAAGCTGTCATTTTGAAACATTGACATAGTATTACAGTATATAAAACACATTCTCGTGTTTCGCTCCTATTACGTATGACTTTGTCGTAATTTCCTCCTTGTTGATGGCAGCAATACAAGTTCATGACCCCTTACACGACACCGTGTTTAGTACTTATCAGATATACCAGAATTATGCGATTCGAACGGCCGATGTCACAGACCTGCTGCTTTAATACCTGAAAACTAGGATATATGTTGTAACAACATTGAATCAAATGTCACAAAGAAAAAAATAATGGTCCAAATATCTTTTGTTTTTACTTAAGTTTCAATGCACATACTGTTTTCAAACCTATAATGGAGTTGGCGATAATCCTTACCGATGTGTGTCGATAGCGGATACAATTATATGATATTGCTTGGTTGGTTTGATATTAGGCCCGAAATCAGCCCGAGGTAACCTCATATCAGACTGAGACCGAATGTCGAAGGCTGATATGAAGTTACCGAGGGCTGATATCAGGCATATACTCTCAAACCAAACAAATAATATTATATTTATTAATTAGATCGCCTCTTATTAGTAACACCGTAAGACTGTAAACTTGTTCAAATGAGTGACGCCACAGAAATATATATCTGCACATTATTTAGCAGTGAAGTAGTGTTATGTCACTTGGTGATGTCGTAAAACGATAATACTCGGATCGGTGATGTTGTAAAATGATATCGCTCGGTTTAAGGACAAACTGAAGAGATATTAACATATTTCGGTAACAGGTCGTTTCGGCCAAAATGTCTTATCTAATTAATAAATGTCAATATCAACTAACCTGCAATATTGGTGTCTGACTAAATTATTATTACGTGGAGTTCATTGTCTGTTCTCGAGGAAAAGTACAACTAAACCCGTAGGTTCGATCAAAAAGGTCTTTGACTTCTAGTATTGTCTGACCAAGTACGAAGAAGCCATTGTCGATGTGTCATTCAATCTGAGTAAATTCGGTTTAGTGTTACCCAATCTGATATATTTGCTGGGATGATAATAGTTCGTCAATCTCCGTCTCGAACTCGGTCCGATATTGAAATTCTATTGAGACGACTTGACATAACCGGCGATTACCCAAGAGACTTGGCTGAATACTGATAATCAGACGAAATTAACAAATTTAATCTGCAGGAGATTAATCTCCCTGTCTGTGTAGCAAAGCAGAAAACGACTTAGGCCATCGATGTTCTGGATCCAACCAGCTTGCCAAATCTGAGCCGATTCCCGGTTGGCGGGAAGACAGTCTGTTGACCTTTGTCGTCTCCTCTTAATATACTACATACATGTGTAATTGTCTGTATTGTTCTTTCTATGTTATATACATGGAATCTCGTGACGAATTGTCTCTCTGCGCCTTCCTCCTAGGGAGCGAAATAATCAACCCTCCTGATGCCGTAACTCTGTTTATGGAACAAATTATTCTAGATTCTGCTGTATATATCCTTATAATGTGCCAGATTATTCGCGGTTTTTCTTACTAAATGTTCAACCAATTGACTGTGATACCATGTCCCGCGCATATGGACGATGAAAGTGAAACGCTTTATTTTAGAGACTGGCAGCGTCCATGCTTGGTGATATCATAAACTTTACACATTAACTGTATATATGTTCATGCATGTCCATATTCTTCTCCAAACAAATGGAGGTATGAAATAAATAATAATAATAATGTCCAGTTCAAACCTAAATGTGTTTTGCTAGCGTCCGCGATACAAATGTGACGGAACGCGCCTTCAAGTTAAAAATCTACGGAAAGATCGCCGATTTCGAAAAACTGTCCTCAAATCTGAATTTGTATTTATCGAGATTATCGTTAAAATGCCAAAACAGTCTAAAACGAGTCTACGCTTGCCATTTCGATTCGTGCTAGCATCATATGGAATAATGTTTGACTACTCTCTGGTTTGGTTATTTCTTCGTTTACAAATTCACTATAGTCATTGGAAGATTTATTATTTTTAATAAAATTGGTATGGGCATTTCTATAAATGGCAAACGATAACCGTTTTATATTATTGAAATGATGTAATCTTTCCATCATGGAATAGTCACCTTGAGCGAGCAGACTGATAAGACCGTGAACGGTCTTAACCCTTTACCCAACAAACCGGCCAAAACCGGCCAAATAAAGCTTCAACAGCCTAAAATATCTTCGGTCTGTCTCAATACCACCATTCAAATATGGATATCATTGGAACCGGCTCCTTGACCACATTGTGATAGTTACAGTTATGCCCTGTGCCAATGCATTCTCTTATATATGCGAGTCGACCATAGGTCGCCTCGCATATATAAGAGAATGCATTGGCCTAAAAAATCTTTTTTTAACACTTTTTACCATTTTTTCTTACATTCTTTAACAATTTTATAATTTGTAATGTGTTAAGCCAATGCATTCTCTTATATATGCGAGGCGACCTATGGTCGACTCGCATATATAAGAGAATGCATTGGCACAGGGCCCTTCTGTTGGGTAAAGGGTTAACCCCAGTCTGAGGATAATAAGAAGGGGTACTTATCTTTGCTTTGAGTGAAGTGGTATTCTGTTTATTCTGACAGACGTATTTCCAATGTGACGGATATCCACAGGAAATCAAGCGCCCATTTTCTTGCCTCTCTCTGGTGACGCTAATATGGGAATTTGTAGCAGCCCACCCTGTGCTGGTATTCCCGAGATTTTCGTTTCTTTTGTAAGTCATTGTCCTTAGTTTTAGCACTCGATAGCGCTTTACGTGTGTGTTTCTTCACGTAGGAATCGTCTGGCAGACTGTACCTCTGGTATTCTTGAACTATCCTCCAACCGAGATCGGACGTGTCGACAAGCTTATCCATTTTCTGTCTAGAGTTAATAATGTTCAAACTTTCTGACAAACAATCCGCGGCTTTCGATGTGTTCTGCTGATAGAGTCTAGATGACACTATGGGTTCTGTGATTTTGTCTGAACTTCAACATTAAATTTGAATATTGTGGTTCGTTTCCCGGCCGTTTGAACACATGTGAGTCCTTTTTTCTTTCGAATTAAGAATTTGCATTTGGGAACTGTTGCGTTGAATCTCGAAATCCCAGCTTGAAAGCTGGTCAACTGTGTAGCTAACAATCCGTTAAGTCAATGATCTGTCCTGAAATTTCTTAACTGCAGCTTCAATCCGTTTGTCCAAGTCGTCGCTGTTCATTGGATTAGGACTTTATGTTGTCCCTCCTAACGAAAGACTGACTAAAGATACCTAACTTAAGTACGTGCTAACGAAATTCACCCCTTATAATGATCATACTCTTCAATGGCTAACACCGTAAGCTGTATTTTTTGTTAGCCGGTTACCTGCTCTTATACTAGACAACTCAGTTGTATTCACACGATACACTACAGACAAAAGTTTTGTGCTAATATACGAAACGCTCAAAACATGTAATACTAAATCTACTCATTGGTGTGTAGTTATACCATAGGAAATGTTCAGATCAACAAACGACGCTTATTAACCCTTTACCCAACAAACCGGCCAAAACCGGCCAAATAAAGCTTCAACAGCCTAAAATATCTTCGGTCTGTCTCAATAGAACCATACAAATATGGATATCATTGGAACCGGCTCCTTGACCACATTGTGATAGTTACAGTTATACCCTGTGCCAATGCATTCTCTTATATATGCGAGTCGACCATAGGTCGCCTCGCATATATAAGAGAATGCATTGGCCTAAAAAAAAACTTTTTTTAACACTTTTTACCATTTTTTCTTACATTCTTTAACAATTTTATAATTTTTAATGTGTTAAGCCAATGCATTCTCTTATATATGCGAGGCGACCTATGGTCGACTCGCATATATAAGAGAATGCATTGGCACAGGGCCGTTCTGTTGGGTAAAGGGTTAAACCCATTATCAAATACATTTCCCACCAATGGATGTGAATTCTTCTGCGCTTAGTAGTATCGTTTCGTACGTCTGTCGTCTGCTCACATTTTCTGAACAGCCATCCAAATTGGTAGTATCCTAGTCCAATGTGTACTTTTATAACTGAGTGGGCGAATTCATTTAGTATATAATGTGTTTTTTTCACAAAAACCTTAACCAACTGAGTCATTGGGGATCCCATCAGTCTGCAGATGATCTCCCATTTACGGTACACTAAATCCGAAATCTGAAATTTAAAAATGCTCAAAAATGGGGGTGGGCTTATCTACGAGGACCACCCCATGTTTTATTCTCAGCCATTTTACATGGTGCATGAGAACACGTATATACACTATATACAAATGAGAACTTTCCAGTGGTTTGTCCAGATTATTGGAACTTACGGTAATTACAAGTACACAAATAAAATACAATGGAAATAATCAATTATGATCTAATATTACAATATCATGTCCGGAATAGAAGTTAAACAAATATTAATATCGACAGATCCTTATCAAATTTCTAAGCGAACCAAAGAAGGAATTACATTAGGTATACGCCATGGCCAATATGTAGACGCTACGGTGCTGGTTTGTCATTGTTTTTGAAGCTAAGATGTTGTAAATAACCATAGGTTGTACATATATATATATACACACCGAGAGAGTAGCGAAGCAAACGACTTCGATCATTGATGTTCTTACGCAAATCCTTGAGACCATATGGGTGCGGGTGCACAAGAAGAATGCTATCTTTTTTGGATTCACTTCCTTCTGGCATGTGTGTTGTGGCAAGATAAATCAATGCAGGATAGGATAACGTTATTTCAGAAGGCGAATTATAAAATTAATAACATATCTTACTGCAGTGCGATGACTGCCGTATTCTATGCACCCATATAAAGTGTTATATCGTCTATTAGCTGGAGATAGTATTACATCTCCCGAATTCGACCATGGATTGAAATTCTAAAGAAAAGGTGATGTAACGGACAATTTCCGAAGCGACTTGGATGAATGCTGGTAATACGGTGATGTAACGATTTTGTCTGCAGAACATTCATCTTTCTGTCCTACCAGCTAATTAAACGACTTCGGCAATCGATGTTCTGGATTCGAACCAGCTTCACTAAATCTGGGTGACTCATGTTGGCCTAATGTGACATACACCGTTCAAACTATGAAATCGGGGACCCCACCACGTTTAATGAAACTGCGACTGATGACCCTGACACGTTCGGTAATAGTTGAGGCTACTTTCTGAAATTGGGCGTGACTACATTATTACCACACTGGTATGTGTGTACGTACTCTTATTTGAATCAACGTGGAACACAGAGGTCAACTGATACAATGTAATAAACAGACCATTTTCACGGATCACACTATAATCTATAGGTACATTTTACCGATACCAATAGGATCCATTCGAAGCGTATATGACTTCAGGAATTACAATTCTAATGGAATGAGATGACGTGTCAAGCGATTACCCGAGAGACTTGGCTGAATACTAATAATCAGAGGAAATAACAATTTAGTCGGCAGAAGATTAATCTTCCCGCCCGAGCAACGAAACAAACGACTTCGGACATTGATGTTATTTGTGTCCTTCCATGATACCAGTGTGTAGCATGCGAATGTGTTAGCCAAGGAAAAATTATTGTTCTATTTTGGATTCAGTTCCTTTCTGCATTTCACCCCTTTTAGTTGGTCATTTCCAACTGGCACATCAATCGATTTCTACTAATTCCAACCTAACACGACGCTATGGAAGGGAATTTCCAACTGTTTGCCATTTCAATAAAAAATATTTACCGGTAGACACATTCGACTCTATGTTAACAAGCAACAAACTGTATGAGTCTCAAACTATCTGAACTAATTCAACCTACATTTGATCAGAAATGTCCTATTAATGTTGTGTCAGTCATGACATTTCCAACTTTCGCCAATGGTCAAGTTATGGAGGAGATACACTCCACGTGTAGTACACGTTGATGCATGACATGCGACATTTGACATTATCCCAGCTGAACATCTAAATTAATTCGCGTAATGAAATCAACGTTAGTAATAGTTTTGCCTGGAAATAAAACGTTTCGCCCCTAATACATCCATGTGAGGTGCAAAACGTTGGATTGACTTTCTTGCCTATTTCTCTGGTATATATTGAATTCAGATTGTGGCATGAATTGCTTTTCTCTTCTGCTTCGCTGGTGCTTATCCTTTTGACACCCACCTAATTATCCAAGAAATTGCATATAATGCTGCATTAAAACTTGCGTTATCGTTTATAAAATGTCATGTTGAAAATATTATGGCTTGTTTTCTGTTTGGTATATATTCCGAAACACCGATTCTGATTAATGTAACCAATGCATTTGTTCTGTTCTATTTCGATGCAGAATGGCAATATATTTGTATCATGTCTGGACAGGCCGGGTCAGCAACGGTATTCATAAACGTTTTTGTTTTCATAAGATCAGCTTTCGTTATTATTGAATATTGCCTAAATAGTGCACGTTGTACTTTGCTTGCATTAATTAATATAAGACAATGGGATATATGTGATATTTAGAACATTAAATGAATTTCTCACTAAATAGCTGCAAGCATCACTGGTGATAAACAGTCCACCCCCCACTAAATTTTTCTCGTCGAAAATTAAAGCCACATGGCGGTTTGCGCTCCGAAATACACATAATATTATTCGCTTTTGAATTTTTCTCGAGATAGATATGTTTAATCTTCCAACCAAGATATACATGGTACGAAGAAAAGAAAAAACAAACAAAACTGAATGACAATAAACAATACATATCCTTAGCCACGCGCGGAGAAGTGGAGTCTCGATTCTTATTGTTGCTTTTTTTGGGGGGTAGTGGAGTAGACCAAATTATTGGCACTGGCTAAATTTGACAATTTGATTAGTCTTTTCCCGCTTATATAGGGACCCACTTGTCGGCGCATGGCATAGGATTTAACAAACTAGTATATCGAACTGTATGATATGGCAGATATGATAAGTCGATACATATCTGAACTACCTTTCTACGAATATTATGTTACCCAAAAAGACGAATTGAACTTCAATTATTGAAGTAATGAAAAATACAACTGTGAATACGGTGTTTGGGTCCCAAACAAAACAGCCATTTGCACGACATGGAATTGAAAAGAGCGTTCCGTGGTAGTCTATTCCTGATATGGTAGCAATAAAGAGCGTTTTTCTGACTTCTGACGAAAAGTTCAAAACGGCTGAAAAATGGCTGTGATTTTGGCAAGTGTTTCTCAGAGCATATGAAGCCGGTATATCAATAGTTCGTTTATTTATCGACCTATCGTATCTGTCGCTTCAAACTACGTAGAAAAAAATTTGGAGATTCGAATGAGCCATGTCCTAATTAAGTAGATGATGTGATAAGTAACGAAACATGTCTGCTATTATCAAGCTTTTTCTATACATTCTATATATATTATCAGCATGTTACACTTCAATTAGTGTCTGGCACAATAACGCACGAAGCTTCATCGCTAAGAATGTTAAGAAAATCAGTAATATGGATCGGCTTCACGTCAAATTTAAATTTACACAAGACTGAAAGAGAGTTTCCCGGTGTCGTGGAATTTAATGTCTCAAAACATTTAACGGATCAGAGTCGATTTGTTAACAATATCAAATTTCAATGTTCTTAGGCGGCCCCAAATTAACCGCTTCTATACGAAATACTAATTGATGAGTAGCTTAGGTAATGTTCAGATCATAAGTTTGTTCCAGTGCGATAAACTTATAAGTTAGCACTCAGGCGCTATGCCAAACTGGGGAATGTATCATTCTACTAAGATCCCCGAAAATTTCAAATAAATTGACCATACCACTCCATAGAAAACATCGTCTGAAATACACTCAGTTGTAAATATATACACCCCAATTCGGGACGCAACAATCGGCGATAAACTAACGCAAACGATTTCGCCATCTATAGAGTTAGTGCATTTAATTCATATATAAGAATGACCGTGGGTGGTGTCAATTTGGATTGATATTCGTAAAAAAAATACTACTTTGAGCAAGATAATTCTCCATATCTATTTGATCACCCTACCGGAGTGTTTAACATCACTTTAACAAACGACCATGTATTGAGCTTATTATCTGAACATTTATTTTCAGTAAATATAACTCCTTCTGCACTTTTATTATTTGCCGTCTGCTTATTTTTCCTGCACACCCCTCCCAATAAATAATAGACATGCAATATATATACTTTTATTACTGAGTGGGAGAATCCATTCAATGTAGAAAGGGTTAACGATATGCTTTGAAATATCACGAATACAATTAATAGCTAGAAGAATATTGCCAAGCATAAAGAAAGCATATCACTGCTTCCATCAAACATGAAATCAACGAATGTTTCCTCTTGGATGCTCACTAGCGTAAAGTTTTATAATCGCATTTTATTTTCGAAAATAAAATTAGGAAAACCGAAGGTTGATGGGCGTGCGCGAACCAAACGTATGTGGTTTGAGATTAGAAGCAGTGGCATACTAATATTGGGGCAATATTTTAAATGTATATCACAGAATGTGAAGACCTGCTCGAGATGTCATTATTTATGCGACCTTTGAACAATCATGGAATTTCTCTGGGGTAATGTATTCAATGTTTATTGCACACTTGGCTCACACAAGTTACCTAAATCAAGCAATCGGTCAAAATTTTAGTCTGGAATGACCATCAGATGAAACAACCCTACCTTATTGGGTTAAGGATGTCAGGTTGGAAGTTTCCAAAGTTGGAAAGCTTGAGTTTCAATTCTGCTAACCTAGGAGTTTGGTCTGGTTCAAGGGCGCGGGGCGGGGTAGACACTTCCCAACGGGGACCCTGTCCCTGAATCATCTGCTGTCGAATCGGAAAGCTAGTTTTATCGCTATCTATGACCCATCCGTCGCCATAGTATAAGACAGAAACCCTTAAGACAGAAACCCTTCGCTACTATTCCAAATCATTATCGCCTCATATTTACAAACTTATTCGGTTGAGTGAGTCGATACTGCATGTCAGTGATATACATGTTATCAGAGAGTAGGTAAGACTATATGTGAACTCACCATGTAATAAGTTGTATTTGAATACATTCACGGTAGCATAATCACCGAAGGTCAAAACTTTCCCACCTCATAGTAGTATACCTTGTACAATATGCTGAAGATATTATACGTTGAAGTCACTGTGTATTGCTCATTGGTCAGAGAAATTGCAAGTCAAACGTAAATTTGATTTGCAATGTTTTCATTTAGTATGGATATGAGATAATTGATGGAACTTTCAGGTGAATTAAGACATAAGATTTATATATAGGATAATCGTCTTCCAAATCGAGACTACAGCTGGCCGAAATAAAAATCCTCATTATTATGCAACTCTTGCATGAACGGAGATACAATTGCTAGAGGTGAATACGGCTACGTCACTGTTTTGATAACTTCATTCTGTTCAATCATCGAAGGACTTTGCGAGACATTATGCCATCAGGCTGGTTCATTTTGACATTTTTTTCTGAGTAATACATATACAATGATCTCTGAAAATCTAGATATGTGTTTATTGTCTATTAACCTTTTTTTATACCAAATACACATTGACGAGTAAATGTTCAGATAATAAGTTCAACAAAGGACCTAACTGGACATTTCCCGCTAATAAATAGGATTCCTTCGGTAATTATATTGTCTCTCAACTGCTTAGTTTCCCTGACCCCACTCCCCTAGATGAATAATATACCATTCCAGTATATACTTTTGTGTGGGAGAAACCATTTAGTACAGGAAGGGTTAATACCATTTCATGCATTGCAATAAGCTTTCTTGTCATTTCCCCACATATATTTCAAGTGGAACAGATCCAATTTCGATCCTCCATGAAGTGAAGAGACGATAAGTTTTTCACGTTACGATAACTGACATCCAGCAGAAGGAAACAGACTGGAAAAAACTGCGAGCACAACTTTTGATTAATTTCCGCTAAATCTGAGTAATTGTGCTTGCGCTTCTGTTTGACGCATCCCCCACTATGGAGGGTCGATTTCTTTGAGACTGGTAATGAAACTCTGTATTTACACAAAGGCGAATGCAATCCTTTTATTGGAGTGATACGCCACAATAGAAGGCGTCGGTGTTGTCAATTTCAGCACTTTTCTTAATTTTCGGAGTTTGTTGAATCGAAGATCGAATCTCATATCTTGATAAACGCGAACCGTGTTTTTCTTGCTTTCTGGCACGTGTTCTCCGTCAGTTAGTATTATCCCATTGATTTGGTTTGGTTTAAGAAATGCATGTAGTTTGAGTCAAGTCTGAGTTTAGTGTACCTGTCATTTGCAGAATGAGGTCCCCAGAGGGTGAATTTAGTGAAGCTATCCCGCATAGCGGGCTAACATCACCAAATTCACTGCCTGTGGACTTCAATCTGCATGGCCTCATCTGCTATGGGAGAAATAAACTCAGTTTGAAGTTCCCAAATGGTGAATATTGTGATGTACACCCATTGGGTACCTCGGTTATGCAATGTGTCGTCTGTCAATTTGGCGATATAGAGAAACTAAACTAAAAAAAAAATGGAATATATGTGCAGAAGTTTCTATAGAAATTTGATAATAAAGAAACTTTCCAGAGAAGATGAGGCCTAACCAGAATGAGGTCACTAGATGGTAATTTAGTGATGCTAGCACGCTATGCGGGCAAATGACATGCACATGACAGGCACACTAAACTCAGACTTGGTTTGAGTATGTTGTATTGAAGGTAGTGCTGTGGCCATTGGCACTCTAAATATTCTCCAAAGGCCACAGAGATAAACCCTCAACAAAACACACCCAAACTGTATTCATTTCTTTTATTTATATGGCTTTTTCCTGATTAATTTTTATAAACTTGACTATTTTTTGTAAGTTAGCTCAATAATCAACCTGTGAAATATCGATCAATTAGGATATGTTAACCCACTTTAAAAACACGTCCAGTAAATATATCTACCGATTTTAGTCAACCAATGTCAACAATATGTGACGTCAGTTGTTGAGTCGTTTCCGGCCGAAGGCCGGGTAGGGTGGTCGGACTGCAGTGTGCAAGTCCCTTCACCCTTCCTTGTTTTTTTTCCGATGAAAATCGAACATGTTGGCTGTCGTATGTGTTGTGGTTGGAGGCAAGGCGGCGAAAGCGTGGTGGAGCAGTCTTAGCGGCGGTTGTTTTGTTTCTTTCTATTTCTCTTTCTCTTTTTTTGGCGGTGGTTCGGATGGTGATGTTTGCAAACTTGGAGTCTGACGATTCATGATCTTTTCGGTTTCGGCTTGTACTAATTCGGATTTTCTTAATGCTTCTTGTGCTCTCGCTAAAATTTCCATTAAGTTCTTTTGTCTTTCTTCTTTTTCGGAGTCGGATGTGTCGTCGGATTCGGGGTCGCAGTCAGAGTCGGAATCAGATGTGTCGTCGGGGTTGGAGTCAGATGTGTCTTCGGGGTTGGAGTCAGATGTGTCTTCGGAGTCGGAGTCAGAAGTGTCTTCGGAGTCGGATGTATCTTCGGGGTCGGATGTTGGTGCTTCGTTTGCTGTAGGAGAGGCAGGTGAAGACTCCGGTTCGGTGTAATCCGGCGTCTTCGGGTTGAAAAAGGAGATGTCCGCGTCTATCCGTGGCGATGGGGAGTCCATTACCACTTCGGGCGGTGAATCGATCTCGGCTGCGCGGGAGGTGTCGCCTGGTGTGGCATCAGTCGATTTCCTCTTTTTCCACGCAGCCAATCTCTCTGTGTCTCTCTTTTTCCTGGATGGAGTCTTTTTCTTTCGCTTCTTCCTAGCTGGTTTGGTAGTTTCCAGACCTCTCCCGGTAGAGAGCCCTGATAAGGGATTTGCCGGGCAGGACTGGAAGTCCAAAACCAACTGGTATCCGCCTTTGTGTGCATGGAGTGACCAGCTCACACAAGGCGCGACATGCATTGTTGTGATAGCATTCGGGATTTTCGGTGGCGTAGTCATCCTGAGAGGTGGCGATCCTAACTCTCTGGTGGTCCGGGTGAGTGTGACGTCAGTTCATGTTATGGTGTGTTTATTGGGCTATGAAACGCATGACGTAATTGGCAGTTGACCAATCACGGTTCAGAATTTATGTTAAAGGTACGGTTGGCCTTGGCGGTGGGTATCCTGTGAAAATATTTCAACCCGTCAAAAACCGCCACAAACAGAAAGAACATCAAAATGTAGACAGACTTTGTCCGTATACCAATAAGAAATATCGCACAAACAGTATGTTATTGTCATATATTTTGCCAATGTTATGTAAACAAAAGCATAAAAAGTAACTTTTCTGGTGTTGTTTATATTATGATGGTAAACATAAGGGGCGTTCTTTGTTGGTGAATTCCTGATATGGAACTAATAAAGAGCGTTTATGTCATTTGTGTGTGATTAGCCAGTAGCATTGTGCTGTCTTATGTAACACAATCAGGCTCTTGCTTGGGTAACATATAGTAGGTCTTTATGAAAACATGCTGTGTACGCGATGGTCATGGTATATATGAACGGAACTGTATGCGTCTTAATGTTTTTCTGTTTACGGTGTTTGGAACAAATATGAATATTTTCGACAATTAAGGCCTCACGTGCCTTTAATAGATGTTCGTAATGCCTTTAATGTTGAGATTTATCGTCGTTTCAGTAGCAAAATGCACCATCACGGAATTGTAAGGTTTATTTGTGCATGAAATAAATTAGCGCATAGGTTTTATTTCGCTAAGAACCCACTCTATAGTACACGTAGAAACACCGATCACAGTGAACAACTGACGAACTTGCTCAGATAAACGACAGTATATACCAGAGCGCATCAGTCATACTTCCTTTCTGACTCTGTAACCGACTGGGTACTAGTCTGTGTTTCTATATTTAGCATGGGGTTTTCCAGCAAAAATGGCGAACCCGATCGCTCCAAAGTCAAATTTTCTATGTGCTTTGAGAACAATTCCCACACTATAACATAATGACAGAATGGAAAATCAGAGCGGTAGATTTGTCGACCATTTTCGCAAGCTACTCGTCAAAATTGCATCAAATTAGAACTCCTGTGTTTGACTTTCCGTGCGAGTTGTGACAATGTCGTACACGTGCGTTTAGACTTGGATAAAATAATCGGAGAACCGAATCACACCGTTTCGAAATATAGTTCTTCGGTTTTAGTGGGAATTTTCAAACTTGAGGTTCAAAATTTACACAAATTTTGTTCCATATTTTGTGTGCTTAACAAGGGCAGCATGTTGTTCTGTTCGCTTAGTGTATATCCTAATATCGCGGAAGTCCACCAAATGTGGGTAAAATGTCGCCGACAGCAGCGGTCTTACCGAGTCACCAAGGGAGGTATACCCTGCATGGAGTTTGGATAAACGACTCGGATTGTCATCCCTTTACGTGAATTACAAATTCGAGCCTCTTCATACCGGAGCCAAGTTCGTCATCGCGTGACGGCAATATCAGATATGCGCTATGTATATCATCCTACTTATCCTCCTGAAAATAGGACCTAAATATTTACAATGTTCACATTGGACTCATCTGATTCTGCAATACACTCATATAGAACATATACCCGCTTAGTTCAGGCGATATGTGACACAATTGATATAATTGTGAGAAAAGCATGAAACTTGGTACATATGTATATTAGGTTCCACTGATCATTTTAAGATGTGGAGGCAGTCGTGTAAATCCCTTCCTTAGCAACGGTTGCTAGGCAACGGTTTCCACCTTAGCAACGGGTGGGTAGGAGGGCTTAAACCATCATTTTACCTACATATATGGGGAAATATGCATGTATGAGTATTTTAAATGATAGAATACATGATATAAACCAATATTTTCAGCATATTTTGATTAAATGTCTTTAACATATTATCAAAATTGACCGCCAAACAGGTCAATATGCAGGATTTTGTTAAAAAAATAAAAAATAATCTATAAAGTCAATAATTTGGGCCATAATTAATTAATATTGTGGTTGGGAGGGCATAGTGATGATATATGCATGTATTAATATATGTGCCCATGTAGTATGCCAACTAGTTTGAATAAAATTACCCTATGACCAGTTTGGTTACATACCAGTATTATGAAAGTTAATATTAATTGTTGGTGATATTAATGGATATTAGTGAAATGTATTGTCAAAATTTCAATTTCATTCTAATTGTGTATTTATTATATAATATAATGTGGTATTTGCTAAGTAAATTGATTAGTTTTATCCCAATAACAGTTTTGTAATATATGCATTTGTCATACTTCTGGGCTTCCATAGTCAAAAACATGCTAATTGAAAGTTCACATGGTGGGCTTTTTGAATCCTGATGACTATTTTGTGCGGATTCTCAAATAATACGAAGGTAAGTGACAAGTATTATGATATCCCAAATTTGTCATAGCCACACACTAGCAAAACAAATGCCAGAATAAATATTGATATCATTGCAATTAAGGCCAAAAAAAAAGGATTTTGATTCTCGGGCAATTTTTTTATAGAATCGATAAGGGAGCGAGGGTTTTATTTTTATTTTTTATTTTTTTTATGGGGATAATGCCCATAGTTAGCATGGGTTATTATAACATCCCATCATTGAGTTGTTATCACAGTGGTCGTGATGCCTATCTCGCCTTCAACGACGACATTGGATCAGTATTGCGCCATGGTTACGACAACGATCGCGATGAGCATATGTTATCAATTCGCAGGATAGCCAATGCGATTATGAAGGACATTTTCGCCACCGAAACGCAATTCGATGGATCGTATGACGTCCAAAGCCAAGTAAAATCAGTTCCACATTCACTGCTGGCATTGGTGAGCATGGTTATATATGGTACTAATATCGAAGAACAGGTTCAAGATCAAATATATAGCCAACCTGCGTTAACAGTGTCACAACTAACCATGTTCAATGCGCAGAAGTTCAGAAGAAGACGCAAGGACAAAAGTGTTGTTGATGTGAATTATAGACACAATCCACAACGCACTCCACCAATACCAGTTTATGTCGGTCTTAAGTTACATTCCTCAACAAGACAGAGCCAATTGATTGACAGTATGTTCACACTGGGCATCTCGGATTCCTATGACCGGATAATGGACATCATCACATCTCTCGGCAACACAGTATGTGACTATTACAACGAGATTGGTGTTGTCTGTCCGCCACAGCTATTACCTGGAAACTTCATCACAGCAGCTGCCGATAACATCGACCACAATTCAAGTTCGATGACTGCGATGTCGTCATTCCATGGCACTGGTAAATCGCTGTTTCAGAACATAGACGAAGGTGTACAAATAAGAAGCCAGAATTCATCATTTTCTCATCAGGTGAGAGTGATAAGAAAATGGAGACAAATGTCAGATCTACCCATTGGCTACACAACTGTATCTTCTGCATTTCTACCAGATGGCGATGTTACTGTCCCGATATGTGCAACTGAGTATACCAGTTGTGATGTAGTAAAGGCTGACATTAGCGCGGAAGTTGATTGGTTAAAACATGTTGACCACTCAGTTGGAGAATCAGAAACAGCGGAACACCTCTCTTGGTCTGCTTTCCATGCAAACAGATTGACCCAGCAACATGCTATCACATCCATAAACGCGGTGCTACCACCATTTACAGAGGAAGCGTCATCTGTGCCAATGGCCAAGCACTGCATGGAGGTGATTATGGCAGCCATAGAGCATTCTAACCCAGGTCAGACTGCTGTCAAATGTGTGGACCAACCACTATATGCAAAAATGAAGCAAGTCCAGTGGGCAGATGACACCGATGTATACGGAGAAGACAAATGCGTTGTTTGTTAGGTGGATTACACACCGAATTAACTGCATACAAACTCTTAGGCCATTGGCTCGCTGGAAGTGGGTGGATAGAGTCCCTATCGGAGGTGGGAATTGCTACTCCTGGAGTATCGGAATCATTCCTCGCAGCATCACATATCAAGAGGACCGGACATGCTCACCAGGTCACTGCCTGCTCACTGTATATCCTTATGAAGAGGTCATACAACGATTACCTTGTAGATAACATGGATGATGAGGAACTAACGTTCGAATCATGGTGTGTCCATAGAGCAAAAGAGAGCCCCCAGTTTAATTTCTGGGTGACAAGGACTGCTAGTATTGGCATTCATACGGTCGCTGCGAACGGGCAACTTTACGTTGTATTTGGATACTCTACAGGAACTCACACCTTGGTTTTTTCCCATGAACTACGTTCACTACGCACGATGGATGCCTGTGCATATACGCGATATGCGCAACCTTACTCTTACACACCCAGATGTAGCTGCTGAATTTCATGCCGGCAAGTTTGTGATTAAGATCTACCTGCAGCCCTCTCTCGGACACCATCAAAAGAAACGACGTAACACTATTCGCACACCATCCACAGAAACCTTCAACTAAAGGAAAGCAAACTGTTGTTGCTCTTCTTAAGAGTGAATGTGCCTTGTTTTCAAAGCTGTACATCACTTGCCAAACACGACAAGGGGACCTGGATAATTTCTTCAGCCATGAACACCAGTCATTTCCTGTTGCATTATCCCAGGGTGGGCGACTCAGATTTGGCAATAAATCTGACTTGATGTCGTGTTTGGAGCAAATTGTAGATGCCCCGACACAGGATAGACCACCAACGGATGTAACCATCTTCGATGGTGCGGCGCTTGTAAACATACTCCGACCAAGAGACTGCAAGACCTTCCTGGAGTATGCCACAAAGATATTCATCCCGCATATCCGATTACAGTATGGATTCGCATGTCGCGTGGATATTGTCTGGGATAGGTACTTTGGTGGCAGTTTAAAAGCACAGGCGAGGGATTCGCGGTGTACTGGTCCAGTAAAAATGATTAAAGTGTGTGCTCTCACACCAATTCCCGGCAAATGGGCTGAATTCCTGCAAGTGCCCAGCAACTAGGAGCAGTTATTCAAGTTTTTAAACAATCGGTTGCTAAATCAGATTGGTGACAAAGAACTCATTGTCACAGAAGACGAAAACATCAAGAGCAACCCGGTAAGAGATCCTGGTCGACTGGCCCCATGTAACCATGAAGAGGCGGACACTAGAATCATGGTCCATGTCGCAGATGCAGCTTCTAATGTGGGGACAGGTAAAGACTATCGTTACATCAACGCCTCTGATATCGCCAAGAGTCTGGGACCAACTCGATCAACGGCATTACCGGTATTCCATGCATACACTGGGTGCGACACCGTTTCTCACTTCGCGCACATCGGGAAAAAAGACAGCATGGCGCACCTGGGACAAATAATCTGAGGTAACCGACGCATTTAATGCATTGCACTCTATTCCTGCTAGCATATCGGATGACACCCTGAAGATGTTAGAGAGATTTGTCATTCTTATGTACAATCGTTCAAGCAGCAGTTGCAACGTTAACGAAGAGCGGAGGCGGCTCTTCACGAAGAACAGGCAAATGTCATCGCTACCACCAACAAGAGCCTCCCTGAAGCAGCATGCTTTGAGTACAGCACTACAGGCGGGCTATTACTGGGCTAACCCAACTCAAAGCTCACAGACCATTCTGTCCGCAAGTGAGTGGGGCTGGACCGGCCAGGATAAGTGGTCACCGCTCTGGGCCGACCAGGGCCAGGTGCGTGACAGCTGTACAGAACTGATCAAGTGCAAGTGCAGGAACCATTGCGTCACCTGTAAATGTACACACGCCAATCAAAAGTGTACAAAGTTCTGCACATGTAAGGGCAAATGCCAGAATGTCTGAATAAAACATTGATAAATGTGACTTTCTGTGTTTGTATTTGGTTTGGTGATACTAATGGATGGCGAATTTGGGAAACTACTTTATTAATATACACATTGTGGTATTCTGCACAAAGAATCTCACTTGTTGTCCAAGTATAAATTAAAATAGCACCAAACATACAACTGACAATATACATTATATCCCGAATATCACAAAATATAATGCTCATATTAAATATGAACACAATATATATACCACCTGGTAAATGTATTCAAGCTAGTAGTTATAAAACATGGACAAACATCTTAACAGATGTTTACATAATACTCTGCCCTCCCAACCACAATATTAATTAATTATGGCCCAAATTATTGACTTTACAGATTAAAAAATAATTTTTTTTAACAAAATCCTGCATATTGACCTGTTTGGCGGTCACTTTTGATAATATATTAAAGAAATTTAATCAAAATATGCTGAAAATATTGGTTTATATCATGTATTCTATCATTTAAAATACTCATACATGCATATTTACCCATATATGTAGGTAAAATGATGGTTTAAGCCCTCCTACCCACCCGTTGCTAAGGTGGAAACCGTTGCCTAGCAACCGTTGCTAAGGAAGGGATTTACACGACTGCCTCCACATCTTAAAATGATCAGTGGGACCTAATATACATATGTACCAAGTTTCATGCTTTTCTCACAATGTTATCAATTCTGGTGTTTTTTGTCACATATCGCTTGTACTAGCTGTTCCGTTGAATGGCAGTGAACTAATTTACAAAGAGAGTTCATTTGGCACGCCGTGTCGATGAAAACAGTTGATTAAATAGTTCCTATATGAGCTTATTTCGTATTGAAATAAGCCCCATACGCGATTATTTTAACGACACATTTTACGCCCATATAGAGCGTATTTTTCCTTTAAACAAAAGCTGTACACGGGCCTCAAAAGCGATATTAAAAATAAGCCAGTATTGTGCTTATTTTTTACGAGAACAGGCTGGTATATCAGATTTGAGCCGCCGATGACACTCATAAACCAGTAGTATCTGACTGCTATATATACACTGAGATTTTAAAGCCTTTGATTCCACTATATATCACTGTAAAAATGCCAGAACACCAAATATAACACGAAATGTAACAGATATAGAACACATAGAATGTGTTCTGAAATGGGGCAGAACACGGGCGTTCTAAACAGAACACATGTGTTCTGAAATGGGACAGAACACATGTGTTCTAAACAGGACACATGTGTTCTAATTTCAGAACACATGCCAAGCAGAACGTGTTCTGGTTAGAGTACACTTGTGTTCTGAACAGAACACCAGTGTTCTGAATAGAACACAGGTGTTCTCGAATCAGAACACATTTGATGTGTTCTAATCAGAACACATATTACGCGTCGGTCAGCCAGGTAGTGGCGGACTACTAGGCCGTAGCGGAATTAGAGCTAGTAAAATACAAGTTCAACAGCACAGGCTCCGTGTAGCTGGGATATTATTAGAAATCCATCTTCTCTGTGTCGCGTCTGTCCGTATGCTAGATTAAAAATATCCCTTTGCTAACATATTCGTCAAAATATTTAAAGTAAATTTTCCGCTAGCCAATGTACTATGGACAATAATTTTGATCGAAGTCACCGTCATATCTGATCTGAGGCTTGAAAATTATGTACACTTTTAGTCAAGAACGTCTCATCTTCTTTGCAGGGCATGGATGTTGAAACAAAAACAGATGAAAATGGCAAGAATACCATGAGAGAATACTAGGTAAGCAATGTCAACCAACGAAAAAGTGTGGAGTCTCAGGTGAAATCTTCCAACGGGATAAATTATCCCAAGGTTCATTCTCAGTAAAACTGCATATGTGTCACACATACATTGGACCTATCCGTAGGTACTGCCCCAATTTCAATTATAGCCAATGAGCCGATAGCTTAAACCCGGAAGCGACATGTGCCTGCCTAGTGATATGAAATACACCACAAGCAGTTCCTTAACTACCATTGTAAGCCATAGGGAATTTACAAACACGAGAGCAAAATGAGTATTAAAAAGCTAAAATAGCGTTGAAATGTACATGGGGAACATGTCCGGTTGACGAACGATATTTATACACATGTTTTAGTTCGGCTTCCTAAATAAAATAGTAACCAAGACATCTGTTTACGCTGGCTTAAACAATGCCAACGACCACGATCGGATCCTAATGTTATTTAAATTCCAATATTAATATAACTGATTTCAAACAAAAACGTGGAAATAGTAGTCCCGATCGATGATGCGTTATGAATATTAATTGTGCCCGAGTATGTGTTTTATGTTTTTTCGGGATAAATGTATACACATGTGTTACTGTTATAACACTGTGGTAATATTGGGTTCAAATGTATGCTATTCACACTAACCTGTAGGATCTCCTGCGAGCGTTTTACTGAATCCATTTGAGAATCTAAAGCTTCCTCCATATTAATGTGACAATGGACCTGTAAATGAGAATCAACAGATGTTTTCCAAGAGAATTACACGAAATTTCACACATTGCACGTGCTTCGCGGTGTATACATGCAACCTTCACCGAACGAGTTCACTTTGTGCAATTGTTGCCTCATGGCAACATGTAACTGACTCCATGATAGTCGCCGTTTTATTTAATGTACTTTAGTGACGGCAAAATAGGATGTGGAATTTTAAAAGACCATTATTTGATAATCCTTTGCATCCGGTCTGATGTCACCGGGGCTCATTCAGGACGCTCGTGGTATGGTCAACTGATATCGTTATATTTATTTTGACAAAAGAGGGATTAAAGATTAATTACCACATGTACACCTCCGTTTGGTTTATTTCATCAAGGTGTGAACTATTAACATAGCTTCGATATTATATTTGCTATTTGATATTGAAGTTTTATAATGGCTTCATTTACACAGTTTGATTCAACGTAAACATCGATCTTTGTTGGTTATCGGAAATGGCATAACAATCACACCTGTGTTTTTGGTTGAAATCTGGTTCTATTTCTGTTTATATCTAACGACAGTCACTTGTACAAGATGCATATATACACACATAGGTATCTTGAAAATCGTGAAATTCAGAAAGAAGCTATATTATCGTGTTACATGGCGTTTAACAACACAGTCCGTTCTCATCGGCAGTCATTTTAGCACTGAAGAGATAGCGAGATTGAGATGGCTTGTGGTGGGTAGTAACAATAACCTTGCAGGTGGGCGGGACGTACGAATTTCCATTAATTGACTAGACACACACTATTGCCAACAGACAAGACCCACCCCAAACACATTCGGATCTGTTTCAGATATTTGGAAGCTGTGTACCAAATTTGTACAAATTTATTGTGGAGATGAAACACGCAGTGAGTTAAAACAACATGTTTTTGCTACTTGTATCCGTCTTGCAGAAGTTAGGTTTACACGCACAATAAATTAAATTGTATTACTGAAAGATGGCCGATCTTATGGGACACAAGCCACAGGCAATCGATAACCGGGCCGCCAAAAAAAAAAACAAACAAAAAACATGCCTGCACATGAAACATACGCAATTGTCGTCTTCAGATGTGTTGAAAGCATGGCGTGGCTAGATGGTCTCCATTGTCAATTCTACAGAATTGATCTCACTTATTTCCACTTACGTATTTATTTTTGACTGGGATTTACAATCAAATTAATATGTATCATAATAGTTGGGGATATAAACGTTGGAGTTTCCAAATGCACCCCTCGCGAACCTGAACTAAATGGAGATTCCATTTGATCCCCTTCAGTTTGAAACCTGAAAATAGTCCCGACTTTATCACTAGATACTGTTGGAAATTCAAACTATTTTCTATCAGATTATTTTTTTTAAATGTGGAGGGTTGCATGCGACATCTCTCCCTAAACACCTTTACCCCACACATGTACTTTAATTCTGATATATACATTACCATTCGTTCAGATAGGTAGGTCAATTCTCCACGGCATTCAAAACGATATGGCTATGACCACAAGTGACAAGAGATGTTATTGGTAATTCCAGAATGCAAATTTTCTATATCAATCATTCGTCTATTTGTCAATAACAATATCGTGACATTTTATTCCCGAGTAGCTGGACCCCTGGGAGTTATACATGTTTACCAAAACAAGAATGTGTCTAGATGGTACATGGGGATTTCAAAGCTGTATATGTCACAGCTAGCTCTAAGAATGTTAATTATATTACATGGAAAGCCTAAGTAAGGGATGGTGTTTCACTTCTCTGAACTTTGGGGATATAAAATATTATTTTGAGTCAGAGTGAACTGTCAACAGCATGTTCAGTCTGTCAGTGTGTTGTCTCAACAGCATGTTCAGTCTGTTAGTGTGATGTCTCAATAGCATGTTCAGTCTGTCAGTGTGATGTCTCAACAGCAGGTTCAATCTGTCAGTCGGAAATATGTTTTCACCAATTAGCTTTTATGAACCGAGTCAGAAAACGTGGCAATTTTTAAGACCGTTAAATCATTTGCCATTATAACTCTGTATTTTAAAACACTTTTGACAGAATTATGTGCAGATGTTTATCTCGTGTATGATAATAATACCAATAATAATTCCATATAAATCTTTTTGCTATTGGCCTTGAACTGATCGACCTGTAGGCGTCCAGTCTAACTTTAAACATAGGGTCTCATTCCCGAAATTGTCTTATAGATATAACTGAATTTGTCGTTTTCGTCGTATTGATTTTAGTGTGATAAAGTTACCCGGGTTTCATTGATCTCCCGTTTGCCATAAACCTGTCCAGTTTTGCCAAAATCATTGACCGTTAGTTTGTGAAATTAAATACTAGAAGAGGCCATTAATATACAATTATCGCAGTCGTCAATATTCACCAAGGCCGTCGGTCGAGGTGAATATTGACTTCCAATGGCTGACAATTCCTCGTCTCACCCAAGAAACTACGATAACTGTTTTATTATATGAAACGCGCTTTGATTGGACAAGTCGTTGTGACTTTGAAAGTCGTTGGGAAAACCTGATCTATTTTCAGGTCAGCTACTAAGTTATGTTAACCCCTGAAGTATCTGATGTCACCCATAACTGTTATTAACATGTTGGTTCATTAATGAGGTGAACATCGTTAGATTTCTAGATTTTTTTCGTTACGCTTTAACGTAGGAACTGGGGAAAGAAATGTATGAGCATTTAATATATGTGTATTTTATGAACCTGTGTCACGGTGTAATCTTATCATAATTTTCCCCAACCTAAGAAACTTTATCATAACTGTCCTCAGCCTTGACAAATAATTGTGCGTGCTTTTCAAAGTTCAGCCGAATTTTATCAGAAGCCAGTTATTTATATTGATCAATTGATCGTTGCTAAGTACTTGGAAATGAGCATGGGCTAGTCTCAATTTCTCGGCAAATTTTGTAAAAATAAATATGAATGCACTCATTTTTTATGAGAATACATCATAAAAAAGCTATATAAATATAAGAAATGAATGTAGTGCGTGTGTGTTATTGTGGATATGGCGCTTTGGTCGTTTTGGTGCACTGCTTCGCAGTTCACACAATGTGGCCCAACGCCCACGTCGCCGTATTCCCATAAAACGCACACCCACCCTCACACGTGCACGCACACGCACACCCCAACACACACACCCTCACACACACACTCACACCCTCACACACGCCCGAACCAACTACATTCAATTCTTATATAACAACTGAGAGAGAAATATAGCGAACGCATAAAACAGTAAAATGCCGACGGGCACTATAACTTAAAAACAAACGGATAACGACATAAGTATAGGTTTCGGTTTGTTTTCAGTCCGTGGACCAATGGAATCGATAGATGCTGACATATTTGGTTTCCGGTCTTGTTGTAAATTGTGGGGTCATCGGTTGTTCGATCACGGTATGTTCGATTTACGACCCGGTCGCACTGGGCTCGTGATGCACGCGATCTCAATGCACATGGGATTGCTGATAAATGCGACGGGCACCACTCAGTGTCAATCCCATAGCAGCACAAATATGTTATCCAGTTCCGTTAGGCGGCACAGCGAAATGACAGAAACTCAATTGGTTGGTAGATTCGCACGCAAATTCCCCAGGTTAATAACATTTAATTTCACCCTCATGAGAATCTTCGAGACACCAACCAGCCACACTAATAAACAGGCGTTGAAATTATATTATTCGCGTCAGTGTTCACACCACTCATATAATGGACTTTCTAACTGTCTGGGGAACCATTTTTGCTTCGTATGCAAGAGCATTTTCGTCTCGATACCAATTAACGCATTTTTGGCATTTGCCGTCACATAAACATTCAATAACGTTGTTGTATACATTGCTGCTGGGTAAACAGATTCTATGTCGAATGAGAAGCCATCGTCTCTTAGTGTAGATACAAGAAAACCATAATTAGAAATGGTAACGCGCTCAAGATCATATATTATATACCCATGATTGTAATTATAGAATATAAAATAGATTGGTTTCGCGAATGACCAACTCATAATTCCGTTAAAATAACAATAACAACCAGCACTTAATTAACGAACCGGCGGCCGACTCGGCCGTCTCCGACCACAACCCTCAGTGGGTTGCACAACGAAAAATGTCTATAAAAGTTGAAATATAAGACTTACAAATTATCTTTTTCATTTCTTTTATTTGTAATTGAAATAGCTTGTCACAAACCAAAAATCAACATTATTGACATAATACTGTAAAGGACAATAGACGAAATTGCAATTCCCAACTACACCTTTTACCGAACTCGCCCATCCGGGTCGCAGTTCGACTTTTAAATCCGTCCAAAAAATTCCCATTTCTATAAATAAAACCCCAGCGCCCAAGCGAAACAATAATCTCTATATTAGTATACACGCGGATCGCGAAATGAGCTAGTCGTTGAATTATTAACGTATTCCCGACATCAGAAACACAAAAAAAGGGAATTGACAGATCCGCAGGTATATGATCATGTACTGATATAACGGATTTGTATTCTTGGCGCCGGTTGGAACAAGAACCAGTTGCTACAACTTCCAGAGCTATTTTTACTCAAGATATGGGATCCAACATCAGTTTTGGTACTTCCCAAAATGGTATCGCCCTCCATTATTTGACATCTAATATATACACGTATCTGCCTTCTACGTTTAGTGGAGTAAATGGCACAACCCAAACTATAAATCGGGCAAATACTCCAATAATGACGCATAGTTCTGTTTTGACATTAAACCGGTATTACATCACGATAGCGAAACATGGTAAACATATACCAAACTAAATAAAGCATGTTTAATGATAATTCATGATGCCAAGTCGACGCGGCAGCCAAGGTGAGTGGTGGCTTGATGGAAATATTAAGCCTAATTGTTATTTATAACGACCATTAGTAGCAATATTGGACATGCTATTGCCAATAAAATCACATCACGGAATCCATTTTTGAGGACATTAAATGGTAAGCAAATTATTATGAAATTAATGGAAGGCTAACATGATTTACCGATTGCACAACACGGACAAGCTACTAGACCGATATCTCACGGAGGAGTTAAAACCACTTGCGTGGTGGTTTCCAACCTTAACCCTTCCTGTATTAAATATTCGTTGATGAGTAGTTCCTTAGGAAATGTTCAGAAACTAAGGTCAAAAATAGCAAGTTTTGTTCATCTTATTACATGTATCTGCACATTTCCTTTCAATGAAAATGAATTCTTCTGAATTGCTTTTATCTTTTGGCCTGTATGTCGTCTGTTCAATTATTCCTTAACACCACTCCAGACTAATGATAAACCTTTCCAATGTATGCTCATATAAACAGGTGGGAGAATCCATTTAGTATATAAAGCGTTACATTATACCCGCGGTAAGGTTACATTATACCCGCGGTAAGGTTACATTATACCCGCGGTAAGGTTACATTATACCCACGGTAAGGTTACATTATACCCGCTGTAAGGTTACATTATACCCACGGTAAGGTTACATTATACCCGCGGTAAGGTTACATTATACCCACGGTAAGGTTACATTCACGCGCTGTCAATTTTTCCTGGGAATTTTGACGGCAATTCGTCGAAGAGGGCAGTGGTGTGCTAGGTTATGAACGACAAACTACAGTACCAGCCAAAATAAGTGGTACATTAAGCGCACCGCTTGCGATGTTATTGTGACATTTCGCGCTTAAAATTGCGTTATCTTATTCTTAAAGGGTTACTGTACACTAAATTCGGCTATTGTTTGTACCATCTCCTTTTATATTCAACTTAATATTCCACAAATTTTCCGGACACCCCTTGCATTTTCGCCCCTACTATTTTATACTCAACAGAATATATACAACAAATGAACGAATTTGAGCCATGGATTAGTGAAAAATACACCATGTGCAATATGAACAATGCAAACAACATGGTAACTATGATGAAAATGAATTTATCACATAATTTGCCCATAAAAGCAGTTTCATAATTATCGATAAGAGACACGTTTAATATCAGCGCGTGCGATGACGTCACATCGTTCTTCAAATGACTTGTGATCGCTGCGGTTTTTATCGTTGTTTTCGATGGATATTTCGCATTGCTTCGCGTTTATTTGATCATGTGATAAAAAGTATCTCACACTCGTCCTATTTTATACGTAATTTATCAACCTCGTCCACTAAATTCTATTTGAGCCTCGGTAAACCTCGGCTCAAATCGAATTTAGTGAACTCGGTTGATAAATTCCGTATAAAATAGAAACTCATGTGAGATCCTCTATTTATTAATCCAGTACAGTACCCCTTTAATGGATAATATAAACTCGGCTTGGACTGAGAGCTATTTGAACGATGATTAAAAGGCCCCGTTCGCAATGCTTTAACCGCATATCAATCACTGGTGAGAACATCTGTATGCATATTTGTGAATACAGTCATTTGCCGATAGATTTATTGCAGTGGAAATATCAAAATAATGGTCAAATTGGTCATCTATCAAGCTTGAACAAATTTAACCCTGCCACGACGGGAGCTGCCCTGGTGCAGCATTAAATATCACGTGTCAGTGCACTTCGTGTATCTATATATTGTTGGTTCTCACATATTTAAAAATAGTTGATGAACTGTTGAATATATTTATTATGTCGTTTGTGTCCAACTTCCTTCCCATACACGCGGTTATTACATAACGCCTTTGTGGTCGCATGTAATTTTACATAATTATATGTATATGTAACTACAATACAGCATAACCATTGTCAACGTTCGAACACAGCGTTGTCATCTGTTTGCATACAAAATGAAATCTAAATCATTATGTACTTGTAGTGACCCTCGATGGCCCTCGATGGCTGAATCATTTCCGTGTGCTTATCTGTGAATGATTCGGTGCGAGTTATTTTGCGTACTTCAGATGTCATATTTTACGACATGTTATAACGGATGTATAACGGCAATAAGAGTAAAACATTACTTGGGACTAAAATATGGTGTAATATTTGTCCACTGACACCCCAATCAGTATGTTCGACTACACTCAATCAAGTTGGAATGCTCAGGGAACAGTTAACTGGACGATGTCGCCAGGCCACTTAACATAATTGTTCGCGCGATAACCAATATGGTGGACGTTCTGTTTAAATCATTAGCAGCGTTCTCTTGGTGTGTGTTTATACCAATACATGATGTCGCCATGATTTCTCTGATGCAGGGGCTTCGATCCCCGACAGGACGGGCAGGGCTGTATGATCCGGAACTATACCGGGCTCACATTTGCAGATTATTGCTATAGCCCCCACATGCAGCCCTGATCCCCACTCCTGATTTATCTCAACGTGATGCACAGTTTGGCATGTGAAGTCACGGCCTCCTTCCATATTATGTCTTGTTTCGCATGGTGTACGGTCGAACCATGGGGAGAAATGATTCACAATGGGGGCGACATCATGAAATGAAACTGAGACAACAAATAGTTATATGCACACCAAAGAGTATGCATAACAACATTGAGTGTGTTGGAAAAGGACGTGTATCAACCAGGGGTGGATTCTGGGGGAAATCCGGGATGCAAGGTTGACATCTTTTGGTTATTAATTTTTGGACCCACCACCCCGAGAACGCAAGTTTTGTCCTGTATGCACAAAAGTAAATAATGAAACTTCCCTTGATTAATGCTCTATTATGGTCCAGTTTATAAGCATGAGAACTTATATAAACTCATTTTGGTATTCATAATTTGTCGCTAAACCAGGATTTGGAAACAAATTACATGGCATTGGTAAAACCTGCGAGTGTTGGCTTTGACCCCACCCACTCGGACCTTGTGAGCCATGTCCGTTTGACCAAAAAATAAATTAGAAATGTGTAAATTTGTTTTTAATGTTTTAATTTGTTTTTAAATCAAAATGTTTAAACGATCAAAATATGCGCGAAGCGCACAACCGGGCCGCGGCTGTTTAAGATGTAAATGTGTGCGAAGTGCACAAAGGGACCGCAGACCCCCATCCGACACTGAATAAAGGCCCCCGAATGGAGCCTGTTTCAGCTAGTGATACTTATAATATAGACAACGAACATTCTTTATTGTTACACGCTGTAGCAAAAGTGAGATCATTTATCCTCCCAGTGTAATGACTTTTATTACTTCAGTTAAGTTCAGTATACTTATTTCTGTGGCACATTGTTAGTTTATATATAAGTCTTTCATTGATGTATCGATCTATTTTAATCCAGAGAATTGTAGAATTGTAGAAAAGCAAATAATAACTAAGTTTAATTTGGGTGGGCATAATTAAAAACCACAATCAACTCGCACTTGTTCGGTATCTGGTGTGTGTGCGTTACACCAACCGACGACACATACATAACATATTGAAATGCAATGCGTAAATTTGAAAGTTATTTCTCTTTTCTTCTGGATAGATAGAGGATATCTACACTTTTTGGTTGGATATGGGAATTGTCTCATTCGTGATGACAAAACAAATGAGACAATTACCATATCCAACCAAAACGTGTAGATATTCTGTTTATTATATGCTCCCCTCAGTTGACCCATGGCTCAACTGGAAAGGAGAGTAAAAAGTGTAAATTTGTATACCCAAACACAGCCTGGTAATGAGCATGTGCATATACAAATAGTTCAATGTTTCAGACAGGTTGGTTGTGGAATAAAGGGGCTAACATCGGTATGTTTAACAGAACAAATTAATTGATCATTTATTACATGTTCAAGATGAAGGGAAAGTAACTCTATAGTTCAATGTGGCGAAGCGATGTTAACTCATATATTACCGAATCACTTTTCATTTGATCGCGGATGGATACGAGTGAAATTAATATTATCCATAATGACCTGGGGTGTGGGATGGAAAAATCTCACCCGAGAGGCCAGATATTTGGGCTGGACACGAGGCTTGCCGAGTGTCCGGACCAAATATCTGGCCCCGAGGGTGAGATTTTTCCATGCCCACATCCCAGGTCATGATGGATAATCTTTCACCCAAGAGCCTCATTCCGCTTTTTGTTTTATACCAATCTTTGGCACATTCCAGTAGCTTCGCAGAGTTAAATCTGGGGAGAAAACTGATGCGATATTCGTGATATTATCTGGGATGATTTCGGTATATACCAAAGCCTTGACCGTGCGCACCAGGGTTAATCCGTTAGAGAGAAATCGACATGGCCATGTGAAAGCGACACGAATACGTCACATCATTGCACCTGTACTGATTCCGAGGAACGCGCGTATTGATATGAAGTATATATGCAACTAGACTAATCGTGTTTGTCATGGGAAATGTCCATATCGGTACCATTATAAAAGGAAACATGTTTATATATGACAGACAAATGTTTGTTAGACGTATTCGACGATTTGCAAAGATGACAACTGTTCGAATGTGGAACTATTTCGTTCGTCATTTGTGAAGCGGCTATTGTTTACGTGTAACGAAATGTGCAAGTAATGCCAGTTTCGCTTTTTGGCCTTACGTTTGATGAAATATTTTCGCACAATTAGTCGTTTATATTGCATGTTATGCAACTCTGCGTCTGCAATTGAGGTTATGTCAAGGTTCTTCGTGTTTAACACGATGGAGGCTAATCTCCATTTGCATTAGCGTCCACGAATTCTTCCGTATTTATTTACTTGAAACGTGAAGCGTAACTGGTTGGTCGCCATTGCTTTAGTTGACACAAAACATGGTGACTGATTGTTAAAATAGTTCCGGCTTTTAACTAAATAGGTAAAGTAGTCACGTGGGTAGGGTGAGACAGCTGGTCACGTGTTGTGTGAGACAGGGAAATCTCACCCACAGCTATCCCACACGGGCTTCCTGTGCTAAAATGTGTAGGGGAGGGAGACAGGGAAATCTCACCCAGCTATTCCACACGGGCTTCCTAGCTGTGCGAACATGTGTAGGGGTGGTAGAAATCGATATCTCACTTGACGAATAACGGTTTTAATCTGACGCAAACATGCTTCTATTTGATAGCTTAGCATATAACACAAATGGCTATATCTCGTGCATGGACAATAAATACCATTCCACTCAAAATATATTGTTAACATGTGGAGATTGTTCTAAACTAGTTGACTTTTGCCATAGTGTTACACTGTTCTTAATCAACTTTCGCATTTTGACAGAAACTGTTGTGACCGCAGCATATGTTAACACCCGTAAATTGGACATGGGTGTCAAACTGCAAAAAAGGCAGAGTTCATTCCCTTTTATATTTACGACATATGTCGGTTACAATGCATTATGCATTATTCTGAGCAACTGATCTGTCAACATTCTTAAATAAAACAAATATTAGAATTAATACATTATGTATGCGTGTTGGCAGTGTCATACCAGCATATAGAGGGGACTGAACTCTGTCTTGCAGTTTGCGTGGGTGCAATGGCACTCACAACCCGTCTCCCACGACACAATAGTGAAAAAAGAATATCTCATGTTGTCCCAAATAATTGTGATCAAGATAAAAGAGCATTTCGCATTCAACGTCGATAACACGCAGAGCGGTGATCTACACTCGAGTCTGACTGACCTTTTTCTATAAACGGTTGGTTATAATGTATAGCTTACACTAAGTTACACGAGATGCCGAAAATTTACGACATGATTATATGTACTTTCTAGTTAACCCCTTGGATACGCGTTTTTATGTGTTTTATTGTATGTTTCGTGACAACCACAAATAGTATACGCAGTAATGCAGTGTCCATTCGTCTTATATGTGTGCTGTAACATATTTTCAATTAGGTTTAGTGTTCTCGCTGCGTGTGGTACTGCGTATCAGAAACGTTTCAAAAATGAACGCGGAATTAAACGGTCATTAGAATAAATGAGGATAGCGAATGAATTAACTTCGCTGGTGTGTGTGTGGCGAACGAATCAAAGTGACAGCTGTTGGGAGTTCATAAGATAAGACGAATAGTGGATTACGCAGATAGCGAACGGGATGATTTGAATATTTTAAGACCTCGGTGGAATGGTCGTACATTAGCGCGTGTTGTAATGCCGATAGTGGTGGGTGCGTGGGTGTATTTGTATGTGTATGATTAGCAATCATTGATTACTGACGCTATATAACTGTACAAGAAAACCATAGTCAGAGATGGTAACGCCCTTAAAATAATATTTTTAGGAATATATGAAAAATATTGGTTTTATGAATGTACCACCTCAGAATTCAGTTAAAATTGGGACTAATATTAGTCCCAGGTTAAAGCAACTAATACTTCAAATTATTGCAACCACTACGACTTATTACTGAACGTTTCTCATTCACCAGAAAGCCTGTAAATATTTGCTAATCCAGTGGCGGCGGAGTCGATGGGCACATGTGGCATGCGCCCCCCACAGTTTTCCCCCATTTATGGGTACATAATATTCCAATATTAAATACATTGGAGGAAATCATTTTTTATTCCCAAGAAACATTCCATTAGTAGACACATGTGTTTAATCTTATCAATTATGCCATTATGGCTATGGATAGCAATATAGCAAGTTAATCTCTTGGTCAATATTGACACTGTATCTGTTTAATTGCCCTCTGGGAATTTTACTGCAGACTTTGAGTTCTTTGTATATCTCAGGCATTCTGAGGATACCATCAGAGCCATGTCTTGGACACAGCAACTTGTCTAATTAAAATAACATTCAATACACATCAAAGGTTTAAATTTGAGTGTCTTCAATAAAACTGCAAACCTGGTGTTTGGTAGGTATACAATTTCATTCCAAGGTGATCAAACTCATGATATGGGATCACATGCTATATACAATATCAGTTGATGCTGAGTATTCATTGGAATAACTTGACTACTATTTTATCAATTCAGCTAATTTGTTATTATGCGTTATTAGTTTGTAGAAGTTGTATCAACGTCATCAGTCATCTTTCACACATTGGATGCAAAAGTGAGTAGCATAGTAGCATCATTTAAACTATTTCTTGTTTTCTACTTTCATAATTGTAGTCACGAATAACATAATGCTAAACAATCTTTGCGCTGGCGCACATTTGAAAAGTTTTTCAATTCATACATGTAGTATATTAAACAAATGGTGCCCCCAACTTTGTTGTAGCTTCCACCGCCCCTGTGCTAATCGGATTTTAAATACACCGAAAATTCCCAATACGACCTTTTAGTCTATATTCCCACTCGGACATACTTCATTAAAGGCACGTGCGGCCTTAATTGTCGAAAATATTCATATTTGTTCCAAACACCGTAAACAGAAAAACATTAAAACACATACAGTTCCGTTCATATATACCATGACCATCGCGTAAACTGCATGTTATCACAAAGACCTACAGAAGACAGCACAATGCTACTGGCTAATCACACACAAATGGCATAAACGCTCTTTATTAGTTCCATATCAGGTATTCACCAACAAAGAACGCTCTTTATGTTTACCATCATAATATAAACAAACACCAGAAAAGTAACGTTTTATGCTTTTGTTTACATAACAATGGTCAAACATATGACCATAACATACTGTTTATGCGATATTTCTTATTTGTATACGTACAAAGTCTATCTACATTTTGATGTTCTTTCTGTTTGTGGCGGTATTTGACGGGTGGATATATTTTCACAGGATACCCACCGCCAAGGCCAATCGTACCTTTAATGTTAGCAGTTACATTATGGATTGTTTTCCGACATTAAATCTTCAAGAGTTGCCCAGACTAACAAAATTGTCAATGATAGTCTCTGATAAAGAGCGTCCATACGTTCGCTTTCCAAACGGTGTTAGATGATAAAGCGCGTTCCCATGTGACCCTTTCATGACTAGAGCCTCCTGAGTTTTTGCGAAAACCATGTGTCAATGCATTATCATAGGCCGCCTCGCACATATAAGAGATGCATTGGCCTAACAAAGTTTATGTTATTTTTTTATAATTGTTAAGAGAATGTAAGTAAAAATGAAAGAAAATGATAAACTGTTAAAGAATGTAAAACTAATGATAAAAATGATAAAGAATGTAAGACAAAATGATAAAAATTGTTAAAGAAAGTAAGACAAAATGATAACAAATGATAATAGATGATAAAAAATTATAAAACAATTGTTAGGCCAATGCATTCTCTTATATATGCCAGGCGACCTATGGTCGAGTCGCATATATAAGAGAATGCATTGGAACAGGGTCTTTAATGTTGCGCCAGCGCAGCTCCCGGCATAAAAGGGTTAAGATATTTTTTATTTTTTATTCTGAATGCTTTTATGGATTTTTGCAATGCCTGTGTCATAAAAAACGGTTGTGATTGCAATTATTTGTTTTCCTTAGAAAGCTTAAACGTTCCCTCAGTGACTCAACGGCATATATAAATACTATTATTGCAGACCAGATACCATCAAATTGTATTTTTGTACAGAAATGAGATACACTGTTCATTGTACCACAACGATTTGAGTGAAATAAATAATTGAATTGTGACGGGACAAATTATTATCATGTATAATTTGAACCTCTGAAACTTTGTTTGTATACAGGAATCCTACTGTCTGATTGTTGGCGGATTGTCATTCAGGTGACCTCTCAATGTTTCTAATTAGTTTTATACTATGAGTAATTGAAGATTAGGCTGAATCTTACTGAGTTCTAGACGAATTAATGTACCCCCAGTCACCATTAGCGGCGATTACGATAATAGCATTTCGTACATATTTACTAAGATTGCACTCAAACATTGTCTCTGTAAATAATTGACATGCTATTGACGAGGTATCACCTCTATGTCTGCAGCGAAATAATCATGACATATCATAGACTAGAAATCCCCCTCACCAACAGACAGTTTGGTTGCTTCTATATGCATGGTGTTCATATTAGAAGCCCAACAAATTACCGCAAAAATCCTTTTATCGCCATTATACATCCTGTATATATCGGAGTATTGTCCCAAATGAAGGCAATGAGCCAACAATTACCCAGTCCAATCCTAGAGTTCCGGATCCGAGGAAGGATATCTCGCCGAGCACTGTCATTCCAATCTTATTAATGTCATATCCCATGGAACTACTGTGCTGCATCGCCGCAAAAGTCAAAATCAGTGGCTGATTCTCATTCACCGTGGTAAGACAAATATATATTAAAGGTACTGGAGGACTTGGCGGTGGGTATCCTGTGAAAATATTTTCACCCGTCAAAAACCGCCACAAACAGAAAGAATATTAAAATGTAGATAGACTTTGTTCGTATACAAATAAGAAATATCACATAAACAGTATGTTATTGTCACATGTTTGACCATTGTTATGTAAACAAAAGCATAAAAAGTTACTTTCCTGAATATTTTCGACAACTAAGGCCTCCTGTGCCTTTAACATGTACGTTACTTTAAAGCCACATGCCGGTTTGCGCTCCAAAATACACATAATGGTATTCGTTTTAAATTTTCGAAATAGGTCGATACATATCAGAGCTACCTTTCTACGAGCATTGTGTAACCCCAAAAAAGACGCATTGAAGTAATGAGAAATACAACTGTGAATACCGTGTTTGGGTCCCAAACACAAAACAGCCATCTGCACGACATGGAACAGAAAAGAGCGTTCCGTGGTAGTCTATTCCAGACATGGTAGGGATAAAGAGCGTCTGACTTCTGGCGAAAAGTTGAACACGGCTAAAAAATGGTTGTGACCTTGGCAAGTGTTTTTCAGACAATATAAGCCGGTATATCAATAGTTCGTTTATTTATCGACCTATCGTATCCATCGCTCCAAATTACATAAACACAAATTTGGAGGTTCGAATGAGCCATGTCCGTTTAAGATATTTTAATGTATCTGAAAAATATATTAACAAATACAATTGGATTGAGACACGTTTTTACAACTTACATGGAGCCTCGCAAAACAAAGGCATTATAACTACAAGACAGCAGACATGTTTGCAAGGGATGTCGAATAAGAGTGTGTGAGTTGATGTTGCTGGTGTTCCATCCGTAATATTAATCCAAACTTGATATTTGAGAAGTCGCCGAGCAATATGTAGATGGTATATAGTCAGGAATGAGACATTTTTATTTTTGTTTTTCAAATAAAATGATTTGAATAGGTTTGTTTAAAGGCACGTGCGGCCTTAATTGTCGAAAATATTCATATTTGTTCCAATCACCGTAAACAGAAAAAACTGTAAAACGCATACAGTTTCGTTCATATATACCATGACCATCACGTAAACAGCATGTTATCATAAAGACCTACTATATTTTACATAAGCAAGAGCCTAATTGTGTTACAGAAGACAGCACAATGCTACTGGCTAATCACACACAAATGGCATAAACGCTCTTTATTAGTACCATATCAGGTATTCACCAACAAAGAACGCTCTTTATGTTTACCATCATAAATTCATAATATAAACAAACACCAGAAAAAGTAACTTTTTTATGCTTTTGTTTACATAACAATGGTCAAACATATGACCATAACATACTGTTTATGCGATATTTCTTATTTGTATACGGACAAAGTCTATCTACATTTTGATGTTCTTTCTGTTTGTTGCGGTTTTTGACGGGTGGAGATATTTTCACAGGATACCCACCACCAAGGCCAACCGTGTCTTTAAAGGCACGTGCGGCATTAATTGTCGAAAATATTCATATTTGTTCCAAACACCGTAAACAGAAAAACATTAAAACACATACAGTTCCGTTCATATATACCATGACCATCGCGTAAACAGCATGTTATCACAAAGACCTACTATATTTTACCTAAGCAAGAGCCTGATTGTGTCACAGAAGACAGCACAATGCTACTGGCTAATCACACACAAATGGCATAAACGCTCTTTATTAGTTCCATATCAGGTATTCACCAACAAAGAACGCTCTTTATGTTTACCATCATAATATAAACAAACACCAGAAAAGTAACGTTTTATGCTTTTGTTTACATAGCAATGGTCAAACATATGACCATAACATACTGTTTATGCGATATTTCTTATTTGTATACGTACAAAGTCTATCTACATTTTGATGTTCTTTCTGTTTGTGGCGGTATTTGACGGGTGGATATATTTTCACAGGATACCCACCGCCAAGGCCAATCTTACCTTTAAAACGCTTTGTTTTAGCTATGTACGGTTGGATTAATCTAAAAAAGAATGGTATTCTGATTGTTGGGTATATATGCCTTCTACTCCGTAAAGAAAATGTCTAGTTTCGAGTGAATGAAAGCCGTGTATACTTATATTTCGATAAAGATCGATCCTCTCTTCGATAAAAACAATGACATACATGGAAGTAGTGGTTGGCATCTTCAATACCTGAATTACAGGTACAAATAGGAGTTTTAGATATACAGTAAAGCTCTAATTAATCGACTTCTTAACCACAGCAGAATTATGGGTAACTCGGAAATATGGCTTGTTGCCATTCATCGGAAAGCTCTCGTCGATTATGATGTGGTTAAGAAGTCGATTAATTAGAGCATTACTGTATACAATGTAAAGAAATACAAATAAGGTTTTGATACTGGCAAATACACATTACATACGTTTATATATCAGAAGTATGGATATAGATATGGTTTATGCTACCTCAGTTATTAACATGGGGTTGAAATGGTTTGTGGTGGAGTGGTGAACTCGCCCAGAGTTTATGTTCATCTTATAAAGTCACATAACCTACGCCGGAATGTCACATAGCTGGACTTTAAAAGGAGACAACTGTGCATGCTAGAGTTTTCAATCAATGACAATGATATGTTTCGCCTGCGTAAAGAACTCCAATATTTGACCTACATGTAATTACATTCCATCAAGTCATTCAACTGGTGATGTTCATCACACAATGCATACATAACTTGCAATATCATTTATTCTTATCATTGTTCACTGATGATCCTGTATGTTTATTGGTAAGCGATGGTTTCTATAGCGATATTTCATTAAAGTGACCTCGTCGTTTCTTGGTAACTTACATATATTATAGTAAGATTCAATACCAAAATTTGTTTTTAAAATTTTATAAGTCGAACATTTGCCAAGTGAGTTCACCTTTTATTGCCAGATTCTGATATACGTGTGTGTGGACGAACGCGGTGTAAAGATCTTCGTTTTGTCCCTAAAATGAATATTCTAATTGGTCAAAAACAACTATTACTTTATTTATCGATTAATATAGATTGCACATGATATGGGCATGCATATCACATACAGTCATGTTTTCGTCAGGAGGGATCTATCTCAATCTGATAAGTAATACTGCTAAGTTGTTATCTTAAGTTTATTTTAAGTTTTTCGTACACTGTAAATATTCATCTAGTCTCAGCATGTTAAAATTCGGGTTTGTTTCATAGCTCCATGCAGTACGCTTTTCTGTGTTTTGTATGCGTTTTGAAATTCATATTGATTCACCCGTTTAGGTTATTTAGTCATTGGGCTTTGCAAAATTTACCCACTACGAGTGCCGTGTATCCCTTTAATTGCTGGTTACAATAGTTTTTTTTTAGGAAACGTGGATGTCAAACGTATGTAGTGATCACTATCAACGTAAACTGGAAGAAGGACAATGATCAAGAATCAACCCTTGATACATTCAAATTGCCATATTCCTACTTTCGGACCCTTGGCTGGTTCCATGGAAGAAATGACAACGAATCCCCAATTTCAAACATGAGGACTTAAGAGGATTTAACGATATGAATATAATCCCCCTTTGTGTGTAGTCCATGGTCCTTGTGGCGTCCGGGGGATCATTATTCGGATTGTCAACATACTCATAACGGTCAAATCAGCAATCAGTTCATTAATACAGCTATATTCCGATAAGCCCAATCATCTGTGGATAGCGTTGCATATCCGCAAGTGATGAACGTTATATACAGTAAAGAACGTGCGTAGCCGTAAGGACACGATTTTGTTTGGGGGGGGGGGGGCATTTTTGGCCTGAATTTTGTTTACATGCTATATCATGGTTCTAACACAGTTTTTGTATAATATACAATAAATATAACAAAATAGGTTAAAATTAACCTTAAGTGTGTATAATTTGGGCAGAAAATATCTCCAATTTGCTTTCAAAACATTTTGTAGGTGCTGCAGCTCTCGATTACAACCCACATGGCCGCGGCATAATAGTATGTGTGTATATACAATGCATACATACGTACACGTTAGTATATTTATGTACATGTAATTCATGTACACCATGTACATATACTTCGATAACTCGGTTTATCACCGAATTATAATACATTGTAATTATATAGACAGTGAGCTTCAGGAGGTCGCGAATAATATTAAGGGTTAAGGGTATCCAGGGGGGGGGGGAATAATATTAAGGGTATCTGAGAGTATTGGGTCTGCATGAGCAGGTATCGTATTTTGTGACGGGAATCTGAATATCGGAAAATAACGCGATATTTGCCGCAATGGTCATGCAGTACCGCACGGCGGATTTTCCATATAGGATATTATTAAAAATGTTGCTATTATATGTATACTGCCGGTCAACAATGTCCGTCACAAAAAGACAACGATTGAAAGAAAACATCCAAACATCTCTTTACCGTTGGTGCAATTGAAAACAAATTAAAATTAACTTTTCAGGATTTTCTCTACCCCCCCCCCCCCCCCCCCCCGCCCATTTGAAATGCATTGGATGCTACATCCGATAGCAATGTAACTTTGTTCGGAAACAGACGAAAGTCCGTTGAAAGTCCCGGTCGGAATGTGGGTTTTGCGGATGTTCTGTTCTGAACGATGCTCGTGCTTAGTAGTCGTAAGGGGTAACACAAGTTTGTGACCTTTTTTCTGGGGACTGGCGGTTTCTTGTTACAACTTACAGTATAGCGATTTACCAGTTAAACTAACAATCGGCGTGTTCTTTCCTCCACCCATATATAAAACTGACAACGTTGTGATATGACATCGACTGAAAGGACAACAAACCCCAAACACACCAACCAACACAAAAGCTATATATAAACCTTTTTCGGGAGAATGTTACCAAGTGGACTTTTATAGCAATAGCCGCACAAATTGTGCCCTCAATAAAAACAAGAACAAGTATAAAATTAATAATTGCACATTACCCCCTTTTAAAAGAGAGATATATATATAGTTAACATGTATAGTATATACCGTGTGTTCGTGTACTTTAGTACAACACGTAATTTAATACATCATAAATTGTATAAGATTTTAAAAGTAATTCTTTGTAAAATAATTCATGGGCGACCTGATGCATGCATCTTTATTTCTTGTTGCTGATTGTTCTCGGTATACAGTTGTACCATTGACACATGCCAATATATATTGGGCTGGTTTGATGCGATTCGGAGCTGGTTTAATACGATTCCATATGATAACAGAGAAAAGCATTGTAATTTCGGGCTAACATTTACTCATAGTGGTAAACCGCGAGACACGTGTGAAATTTGTTGAAACAGTGAACTACAAATTTTCCAAGTTATAACCCCCCTTTGGGCGAAATCACTTGTCTGGTCAATATGTGTCATTCAACCCAATATATTTACAAAGTAGTTTTTCTTCAATAACCCTGTAAACAATGTAATGCCTTTATACTTTGAACGCATGTGATATATCAAAGTGTGAAAACTAGACACGGAATAGCATTATATTGTTGTCCGTGGGTGTTTCCGTGAGGCGACACCGTTTAAAGAACTTTGTGGTGGTATAAGTGATGCTTGAGGAGTAATCGGAACAACGGCCCCAATACACTCAACGCCACCAACACGAGCACCTCAATTAGACCTTCCGGTGCGCAGAGGCCTAACAGCTTCCGGGAAATCAAACCGTCTTGTCGGATCAAAGTGCTCCCAGGACGTTGTACTATCGCGCAAATTAAAGACTTGGGCACCGAACACGTTCTGTTTTTAGCACACGCAAATCTATATTTCCCGTTCAGTGTACAGCGTGGTCTCTTATTAGCTTCATTTTTGGGATTTGATTATAATACGAAGATATTGGTCAAAGGGGGCCATGTGGATATGTATAATGTTTGTACATTGCTGACTGTCAGGAATTATGTGACCCTTTGTTTGGTACATGAACATTTGTTAGATATAGAAGCCTGCACGCTCAACAACACCCTTTAATAGAACATTAAATCAAGGGATGCGTACGACAATATATGTACCTATTTTGGATTGATCGCTTTAAAGGCACAGGAGGCATTAGTTGTCGAAAATATTCATATTTGTTCCAATCATCGTAAACAGAAAAACATTAAAACTCATAAAGTTTCGTTCATATATACCATGACCATCGCGTAAACAGCATGCTATCACAAAGACCTACTATAGTTTACCTAAGCAAGAGCTTGATGTTTGTGTTACAGAAGACAGCACTATGCTATTGGCTAAACACACATAAATTATATAAACGCTCTTTATTAGTTCCATATAAGGAATGCAGCAACAAAGAACGCTCTTTATGTTTACCATCATAATATAAACAAACAACAGGAAAGTAACTTTTTATGCTTTTGTTTACATAACAATGGTCAAACATGTGACAATAACATACTGTTTATGTGATATTTCTTATTTGTATACGAACAAAGTCTATCTACATTTTAATATTCTTTCTGTTTGTGGCGGTTTTTGACGGGTGAAAATATTTTCACAGGATACCCACCGCGAAGGCCTCCCGTACCTTTAATACTTTCATGCGGGAGCTTTGCTTATCGTGCGTCAGTAAAGACCCTGTGCTAGTGCATTGTCTAATAATGCGGGTCTCCCACAGGGAGCCGCCTCGCACATATATGCGAATGCACTGGCAAAAGGTTTTCGCAAAAAATCAGGAAAATCCAGTCACGGAAGTGTTAATGTTTATAGGATTCACATAATACATGTACATTTAAAATATGAAGGGTCCAGTGCAAGCGCGTGGCTACGCGGGGTAGATACGACGACATTAAATTACGTATAGTATTACACTCCACCTTATACACTAGTTTCTTTCTGTCTTTTTTTCATGAGAAATCGGGAATTCCTTGCTATACAATGGACGAAAAATTTAAAAACATACATTATAGTATCACTCAGCGTGTACGCATCCGAAATTAACCATGACACAGAATATGTCAATGGTACTCTATGGCATTCAATCCACAGTCAATCGCCAAACAGTCTGCAATAAAATATAATTCACGGCGTTTTCTGATTCCCTGAGAATTTGCCAGCAGGAATGTACACTAAGATTATATTTTTCCCCCAGATGTAATGTATATTTATTATGTCCGTCTTTAACCCGTTCAGTGCCATGGGCCGATCTGATCGGCCCTAATTTACGGTCTGTAAAATCTGCCCTAAAAAAATAAAATAAAACATTATTATTATTATTTGTTTTTGGGTTGAATTGTTTTTGGGTAAAACCTTAGGGGCATGTTATAACTCAAAACTATCACCAAGTATTCATAGTAATAATTTTGATGCCCATGAAAGATTCCCTGGCACTAAACCTACAAAATAAGTCTGGCACTGAAAGAGAGTAGAATATAAGAACAAATTATTAAAATTGTAAAAAATTGTAAAAAATAATAACAAATGATGAAAATTTGTTAGGCCAATGCATTCTCTTATATATGCGAGGCGACCTATGGTCGACTCGCATATATATATATAAGAGAATGCATTGGCACAGGGTATATGGGTTGATACACAAATCTGACTTGGCACTGAAAGGGTTAATGTTTAATGGTGACAGATTGTATGAAAACACAAATAAATTTAAAAAAAAATAAGTTCACTCATCGATTACATCGATGTACTAAAGGTGATACAGCAACTCATTTGTTTTTCAAAGCGATGTATTTTTTCTGGGCTAAAATCTCATTTGTCAATCGAAATTCTAAAAAAATGAATTACATTTTCCATCTGAAAAATCGTTTTGTGAAAAAATAATTTTAAAATTGAAGTGAAATTTCCTACATTTGCACTACACTGGATATTCGTTCTGTGTACAACATAAATGGATTCCTCTAAGGTGTCATTTTTTTCTATTTTATTAGATTGTCCACGACTACAGCGACAACAGGTTATATATGCGTGTCTACTACTAAATTACTGTTCTCGTTATCAGACTCCTGTCGATCGACTATTGTTCAATGTATAGAAATTATGACACACTCTCGAGGCTTATTAGACACATACTGTAATAACGGTCCCACTACAGATATGTTAGATAAGTGAGGTAACATATGCGTTGAGGCAAATAACTTGGGGGGAAATAATCCAATATACTTATATTGAAAAGTGAAACCGGATACAATATAATGGATGCAATTAATCAAATGCCGAGAGCAATCGTAGCAGAAATGTTACGTCCATACGTACCAGCATATACACACCTCACTATTGTTATTTGAACACAGAATTGCCACACGTTATGGCGTTCGTTAAGTCGATTGCATGCATGTAAACATGAAATTAGTTAACATTATTTTCTTTACGAATTTAATATAGAATCGAATAGGAATTAACCGTCCGTATAATTATTTATGACATTTTTTGTGATAGTGGATATGTCGCTTTTCGGCTACATGCATGGTGTTGGTCAACGCAAGAGCCACAAATCTACATGTACTCTTCTCTGTTCGGGATTCCAATAAAAACTAGTGAACCTATGATTTATGACAGATGGATTCGATTTTATGGAAAAAGTAGAAAAAAATTCGTTATGAAACTACATTGTACATGTACCGGTATATGCTACGCATATACTGTTTTGAGTTAATTTGTTTTAAATTCTGGGCATTTTATTAATTTTTGCAACTGCCCATTTGGGTGTATTTTTCATTAAATCTTATCTTATCTTATAATAAGACATAGGCAAACCCAGCGCCCAACAAACTCATTACGCCCTTATGGTATATTGACAGGCGTAATTGGCCGTGTCGTAGGAGGTGATGGAGAAATGTGATTAAAACATACTCGGCATTTGCGTACTGTAGTTTGCACTCTGACGGTCGTTGGCTCTTCGCCACCACGAAGACATAAACTTGCATTTGCAGGTGGACACCACCTACATATCATGGATCAATTTCATGACTGGCAAAGACGAAGGAAGCTGGCTTATGCTGCCGCGGCAGAATATAATGCCTCCGACCTTCGGAAAAATGCATGATGGGCCGATGCAAACAGCAGTCAATGGAATCTTTACTAATTTTTATCATTTTTTATCATTATTTCTTACATTCTCTAACATTTATTTTATCATTTTTTCTTACATTCTTTAACATTTATAAAAGTTAATATAAAATTTGTTAGGCCAATGCATTCTCTTATACCTATGGTCAACTCGCATATTCATGGTTTTCGCAAAAAATCAGGAATCCTGTCATGAAAAGGTTAGCATGTGGACGTGATGCGATACGTGTATTCGATGGGTTAGCTGATAATCTGGTAATGTGCTGGAATATTAGAAGCTAGCCTGGTTTGGCGTTTAATGTTGATCGTATCACCGTGTGATTTATTTCCTCCCTTTGAGTTCTCGTTGTTACTGTTTTGTTGAGCAGAACCTTTGTCACGAAATGAGATAACAAATTGTCGACAACGACCCAGCAATTTATTAGACCTGTTCGTGATATTTCTGAAATCCTTGACATATATTTTGTGATGTTTATTGCTGTGTGCACGACTATGCAGTGGGTTGATGAGCCTAGCACTGCTAGGCTCATCAACCCACTGCATAGTCGTGCAACGCTTGTTTTCCACACCGGTCAATTTTACAATCATGGCACGATATGCAATCACAGTCTAGTAAAATATGTAGAAACTACAGAAATCTCCAACTTTTTAACCCTTTGAAACCTGGGATGTAAGTAAAACGCCCTATTGCCTGGGATGTAGGACAACATTGGGGTGTTTCAAATAATATATAAACCAATTTACAATAGAATCAAACACATACTTCATTGCATAGATCAATTAGGATACACTGAATTAGAAAACACTAAGATTTATCGTATAAACGAGTCTACATGTATGTCCAGTTGTTGAGCTTGCTATGTCATTCCAACAAACAGTTATCCCCTGGTTGCCCTATGCAAAGGAACAGTATATTTATTGATGTTTGCGGCAATTACGTCAGACGTTTATGCGGCATCGTGCTGCTGGTCAGTTTTTCTATTTTAAATTAACCTTTCATGTGAGAGGCTGCGCTGGTGCAACATTAAAGAACCTGTGCCAATGCTTTAGCCTAACAGTTTTCTATCATTTTTTATTAATTTTTCTTACATTCTTTAACAATTTTTATCATTTTTTAAAATCATTTTTATCATTTTTTTTCTTACATTCATTAACAATTTTTATATTTTTTCTTACATTCTATAACATTTTTTGTCATTTTTTCTTATATTTTTTCTGACATTCTTTATCAATTTTTCTTACATTCTTTAACAATTTTTATCATTTTTTATTACCATATCTTCAATTTTTTAACATTGTTTAATAATTTTTTCATTTTTTTCTTACATTCTTTAACAATTTTATAAACAATAATATAAAATTTGTTAGGCCAATGCATTCTCTTATATATGCGAAGCGACCTATGGTTTACTCGCATATATAAGAGAATGCATTGGCACAGGGTTTTCGCCAAAAAAATCAGGAAGCTTCCGTCATGAAAGTGTTAAAACAAGTTTTAAAGGGCTACATATCGTACATAAACTTCTTCGATATTGTACATGTATTTAGTAGATGGCTTTGCTATACCATGCTCAATAACAGTTATCGTCATATTTCCCTATGCAACCCTGACATCTATATTTAACAATGCCATATTATTATTTTTTTCAAATGACGCACGTCGGCTGGTGGGTTTATCCGTCCAACCGGGTTCAACGGGTTAAAGGAGGTGGCACGTTATCGTTTTGTTGAGATAAGGGTTAATGGTGCCAATGCTGTGCCACTGGGGCGCTTGGAGCTCAACCCACTCTGGTAGATTGTTGGACGCCACGTTGTGACGCAGACGAAAACGTAGATATGGTGTTCTTCAATTGATTATTCAAGTTGCTCTAATGATTGGTCATCCGACGTGTCCCACTGGCTTTAATGACAGGTAGTGTTTTTTCTGGATTGTTTATCTTGCTTCCTAGTAGAGCGGTACCAAGCTAGCACTTAGGTGGAGAAAATAAATCAATTTGGTATAGGAAAAGGAAGAGGGTTTTAAGGAAACATGCTGACATATTGTTGATGCCTATTGTATGGCGGTTATTTTAGCGGCATGTTGTCAATTTATTCGTCCTTAGTATTAATGTTACTGTCATGGTCGGCACAGATACTTTTTGGTATTTTAGGAACTTCACCTCCGAGTTATATAATTCGCCTGGGCATCAGCCTCATAAGATCTCAGAACCACGTTAGGCACAACTTTTCTCGCTAACACCGGGTTACCTCCTGGCATTTTGGTAAGCCTTTAGCTATGATCTGACGCAATAATTCATTTCTGAGAGGGGGCGTTTAAATTATGTTGCAAATCCTATAGAGGGACTACAACAAAACCCAGAATGATGTAAAACAGTAAAAGAATGTAGTGACCACCATCATTGTCCATCAGAGAGCGAGAAGAATGTCGACCAGAGCGGTCAAGACACATTTGAATTATTAATAAATTGGTCCTTTAAATTGTCAGTAGAGACCTTCGCAAATCAGTACCTCTGTACTCAGCATGCATCGATAGTTTTGTTTTTCAGGGATGTGGCTAGATGGCATCCGTTGGGGGACGGAGTTCAATTTGAAAATTCTAACTGCACCCCCTGATAACTCAAACCGATCAACTATTGACAATTTCTATACTAGCATCCCGAACATGGATATGGTTGGACATTTCCCATTTCAGTACCGTTTTGAGGCGTCAAACCGCCTAGGTCCTTTAAATTAAACTTTATGTAATTATCGCAACTTCAATTTTAAGATAACAGTGTATTTTCCAATGGGAATATCACAAAATACAAGCATTTGCCAAAAAATAAAATGTGATGTGAGATATTCATGAAATTACCTCCGTGGATTGGAAGTGAGAGATGGATAGCGAGGGGGTTCATAGATTGTACATGCGTCCTTGAAACATTCACGGGAGGGGGGTGTGTAACTTCGAAGAAACAAAGTTTTCCGCTACCCATTTGATAAATACTGCTTTTTGAACTGCGTTTAAGTAAATGCGGTTATCTCGTCGCAGTGCACCTGCTAGTTTTTTGCAACTGTTTGAACTTCTCAGATCATCGCGATTGAGGACCAGGGAACTCACACAAGTTCTACCGACATGTGGATAGCAAAATATTACGGGCAGATATAACAAGGAACCAGATGAGGCGCGTGCATACAAGATAGTTCACCCGTGGCGCCGGTTGATATGATTGTGCAATGAATGCATTAAAAACTCATCACTGTCGATTTAGAACTAACGTTTATTAGAAAAATTGGCAGGGAAGTATGTTGATATAACGTATATATTTCTGAACAAAGCCTCTTGCTGGTCGGCTATACGTTTTAAAATATGAACATTTATACTGCTGATACTCATACGTGCGTGCCACTCACCTAGGGGGCATTGTCCTGGTGTAACATGTATACTGCTGATACTCATTGTGGGTGCTACTCACCAAGAGGGCATTACACCTGTGTAACATTTATACTGCTGATACTCATACGTGCGTGCCACTCACCTAGAGGGCATTGTCCTGGTGTAACATGTATACTGCTGATACTCATACGTGGGTGCTACTCACCAAGAGGGCATTACACCTGTGTAACATTTATACTGCTGATACTCATACGTGGGTGCTACTCACCAAGAGGGCATTACACCTGTGTAACATTTATACTGCTGATACTCATACGTGGGTGCTACTCACCAAGAGGGCATTACACCTGTGTAACATTTATACTGCTGATACTCATACGTGCGTGCCACTCACCTAGATGGCATTGTCCTGGTGTAACATGTATACTGCTGATACTCATACGTGGGTGCTACTCACCAAGAGGGCATTACACCTGTGTAACATATATACTGCTGATACTCATACGTGCGTGCCACTCACCTAGAGGGCATTGTCCTGGTGTAACATTTATACTGCTGATACTCATACGTGCGTGCCACTCACCAAGAGGGCATTGTCCTGGTGTAACATTTATACTGCTGATACTCATACGTGGGTGCTACTCACCAAGAGGGCATTACACCTGTGTAACATTTATACTGCTGATACTCATACGTGCGTGCCACTCACCTAGGGGGCATTGTCCTGGTGTAACATTTATACTGCTGATACTCATACGTGGGTGCTACTCACCTAGGGGGCATTGTCCTGGTGTAACATGTATACTGCTGATACTCATACGTGGGTGCTACCCACCAAGAGGGCATTACACCTGTGTAACATTTATACTGCTGATACTCATACGTGGGTGCTACTCACCAAGAGGGCATTACACCTGTGTAACATTTATACTGCTGATACTCATACGTGCGTGCCACTCACCTAGGGGGCATTGTGCTGGTGTAACATTTATACTGCTGATACTCATACGTGCGTGCCACTCACCTAGATGGCATTGTCCTGGTGTAACATGTATACTGCTGATACTCATACGTGGGTGCTACTCACCAAGAGGGCATTACACCTGTGTAACATATATACTGCTGATACTCATACGTGCGTGCCACTCACCTAGAGGGCATTGTCCTGGTGTAACATTTATACTGCTGATACTCATACGTGCGTGCCACTCACCAAGAGGGCATTGTCCTGGTGTAACATTTATACTGCTGATACTCATACGTGGGTGCTACTCACCAAGAGGGCATTACACCTGTGTAACATTTATACTGCTGATACTCATACGTGCGTGCCACTCACCTAGGGGGCATTGTCCTGGTGTAACATTTATACTGTTGATACTCATACGTGGGTGCTACTCACCTAGGGGGCATTGTCCTGGTGTAACATGTATACTGCTGATACTCATACGTGGGTGCTACCCACCAAGAGGGCATTACACCTGTGTAACATTTATACTGCTGATACTCATACGTGGGTGCTACTCACCAAGAGGGCATTACACCTGTGTAACATTTATACTGCTGATACTCATACGTGCGTGCCACTCACCTAGGGGGCATTGTGCTGGTGTAACATGTATACTGCTGATACTCATACGTGGGTGCTACTCACCAAGAGGGCATTACACCTGTGTAACATTTATACTGCTGATACTCATACGTGCGTGCCACTCACCTAGAGGGCATTGTCCTGGTGTAACATTTATACTGCTGATACTCATACGTGGGTGCTACTCACCAAGAGGGCATTACACCTGTGTAACATTTATACTGCTGATACTCATACGTGCGTGCCACTCACATAGAGGGCATTGTCCTGGTGTAACATTTATACTGCTGATAATCATGCAGTTGTGCTCCTCACCAAGAGGGTATTACCCTAGTGTAACACTATATTAAATCACTGTGTTTCGGATGACATTGGTCAACGTGATCCGTTGGTGACGAATGCTGCTTTAGGTGTGTTTACAACAGGTGTTTCGTGGTTGAGCCATATAAGAGGAATGGCTCTTCGTTATGCCAAGAATACTGAGTGATTCTGAGAGTGGAGAGCCAGCAGAACGGACCATCACAACCAAGTATGTAGTTTCATCAGACATAAAGTTTCGCAAATCGTTGTCTTTCGCATAATGAGGGTGGGGCAGAGCATAAATAATCAAAAGTTTGACATACTGTTTTACATCTGGGTTGTGTTGTAGTCCAGTGCTTGAACATAGCAAGTTTATGAAGAAGTTACACCCCCTCTGTGAATGTTTGAAGGACGCATAAACAATCAATGACCCTCGCTATCCATCTCTCACTGCCAATCCACAGAGGAAAGTTCATGAATATCTCACATTACATCTGTTTGTTGTGTGGAAAAGGCTTCTATTTTGTGTTATTCCAATTCGAAAATTATACTGTTATCTTAAAATTGAAGTGGCGATAATTACGTGAAGTTAATCTCTGGCAGCAAGTGGAGCGAACAAGTCAGATTTTATTTGGCTCAATTAGTTCCTTGCTTGTCAGAGCGTCGGTACGAGTGAGTTGTGCGGTCTGTAACCTTTATTGGAAGCAACCGCCCTCGTGCTGATGCCGACGAGTGAGACGGTTTTGGATTAGGCTTAGTGCGACGGACAATGGAGCTAATCCCTGACGCCGCGTTAGCTGCAATAGAGAGATCTCAAATTGCGGACACTGTTAGCTGGAGTCTCCAGTCTAACAGGGGTTATTTGACTCTTTGTGTTGAATTCCGGACGGAAGATGCTGGTAACCAGAGATCTTCTACCCGGAGCAGGAACGCCAAGACCAGCCGTACCATGAAAGAGGAGCCTCCTAAGAAAAAGACGCCAGCTCGAAGGAGAAGGGACGCAGCCAGACGGGCGAAATGGAAGAAAAAGAAGGGGTGACTGTTGATCTGCCGGTCACCCCTCCCCGTGTGGTTCAGCCATCCAGTGTCACAGCCGGTAGGCCGGAGTTGTCTGAGAGACGCACAGACGACCCAGCCTGCATGGAGACAGGTGACATCAGACCAGCTAGCAGGGACTCCGTAGATCTGCCGGAGGTCCCTGCTGTCGGCACAGAGACGAGTGGAGACAGGGACGCGGATACCACCCCGATGTTCCTGCCGCCAGTTTCGACGTGGAGATGGAAACACCACCCAGCCACTCTCCACCAGGGGCGGATAGCACCATCTCCGTCCCTCCGACGCCGAAGTATGACGAGAAGCCGGCGTCGCCAACACCACATCAGGTCGAACAAGAGCGTGAGGACCTCAAAGATGCAGTTCTCGAACACCACGCAGCAGGAATGAAATATCCAATCACCAACCGCGATTTCTTCCTGCTGAGGGATCACCATATTTACAGAGGACCAGACGAGCTGGACCCTGCACAAGGTATCATCAAAATCCAAGAAGGGAATATATCCTAGTCTAAACACCCTCCTCGAAAGCAGGAAAAAACAGAAGAAAAATCCAGTTCCGACTCAGACACAGCCACAGCATCAACAACAGCAATACCAAACCGACGAAAAAAGAAAGCCAACAAGACTAAAAAAAAAAAAAATAGATCATTTTCATTTTCATCTCACCGATTCATGCTTATGTTATACCATACCATGTTTCAAATTAAAATTCATAAGTGGGTTGTAGGAGAGGGGTTCCGCCCCTTTCAAATCTTCCCGGGAGAAATCCCAAACCCCCCATAGTAGTACGTGAAGTTAATGTAAAGGACCTAGGCAGTTTGACGCCTCAGAACGGTACTGAAATGGCAGTCGGTTGGAAAATGTCCAACCATATCCATGTACGGGTACGGGATGTTAGTTTGGAAATTGTCAATAGTTGATAGGTTTGAGTTATCAGGGGGGGGGGGGGTTGCAGTTAAGAGTTTTCAAATTGAACTCCGTCCCCCAACGGAGGACATCTAGCCACATCCCTGAAAGACAAAATTATCGATGCATGCTGAGTATAGAGGTACTGCTTTGCGAAAGGTCTCTACTGACAATTTAAATCACCAATTTCTCTGGCCGACATTCTTCTCGCTGTCTGAGGGACAATGACGGTGGTCACTACCTTCTTTGCGATACGTGTAACGACACGAAAGTGCATAATATGTCGAGGCTGCTAGTCCGGAAAGCCCGTTCTTTATACCATCGGCGGACAATCAAACGGCGATTGTCCTGCTCATCTATTATATATTTTGGAACTTCTATATGTCTGTCTGTATGTATGTATGTATGTATGTAAGTATGTATGCATGTATGTAAGTATGTATGTATGTATGTATGTATGTATGTATGTGTTATAGACTCGAAGACTGCTCGACCGATCCTATTAAAATTTGGTAGGTAGACAACTTTGATCCCGGGAACAGTATGGACGGGTCAAATTTCACGTGCGACCGTGTCCTTGATCTTGACCTCGCTCATATACGCTCATGTAGGCATGTTTCTGGACCGATCAAACAATATTCTGCCCAGACGGAGGCGACCACAAAGAAATCACGAAATAGCCCGGACGAAGTCGGGCACATCAGCTAGTCTTATATATTTACCCGAACGATTGGGTAAACTTCCGCGAGCTATCACGCAAAGGGTTAGTTTGTTCGAGGTTTGGGCTGTTACATTGGTCATAATTTTAAATAGTTAGAAATTAAAGTTGGACACCACCCCCTTACGGAGACACTATATATATATAGAGCCACGTCCCTGGTTTGAAGCAAATATATATGTGAGCGCAGAGTTATATAATACTCTTGCAAAAGGTCTTTACTGATAAATTCTATGACATATTTTACAATTACTTTGCAAATGGCTTGACCTCCCGGATCGACATTCGTCTCGCTTTCTGGGGAACAATTATGAACAATTATGGTGGTCACTAAGTTATTTACGGGACAAGGAGCGACACAAAACTGACATGTCGAAGATGCTAGTATGTTGTTTATAACTTCGTCGGACAATAAAATTGAGATTTCACCCGCTCATGTTATCCGCGTACCCTATAGTCGCAACACCAACAGGCTGGTATACTATCTAACCAATTACAATCCGCTCTCGTCATTTACCTCGAAGCGTTGTTCGGGATTGGTTTAATGTAAACGATGTAGTGAATTGAAACGTACCGCAAGCTATAGACTTCATCTGATACATTCCGAGTGGTTGATACTTACAGTGTACTATGATTAATCCACCCGGATACGATTGATGTCGCTGTGCTTTGGGTTGTATTCGGTTTGTGCTTGTGTATCCATTTGACCAATGCGTTCCAGATTGGGACGTCGCGCATCATAGGCCGGACGCCGTGTGTTTGGGGACCATATTGCTAAGGAATAGATTTCTCACATTTTGGAATTCAGATGACAGGACTGGTATTGAACATACCATGAAACTGCCATACATTTGCTGTTCCAGCGTTGAATTCACTGGCGAAGCGTTGTTAATATATTGAGAAAGCAATTCTTCATTTCTTGTCTGCATGGTAAGTGTTCCTACAACAGTACAAGTTCATATACACTATGTATTATCAATATTTTTCTCGTATTGACCGACACCTTACACTTCCTGTAAGCTACAGTAATGCTCTAATTAATCAACTCCTTAAACACAGCAGAATTATGGGTAACTTTTCAGGAGTTAGTCGGAAATATGGCTTGTTGCCATTCATCTGAAAGCTCTCCCCGAGAGTTTTCCGATGAATGGCAACAAGCCATATTTCCGACTAAATCCTGAAAAGTTACCCATAATTCTGCTGTTTTTAATGAGTCGATTAATTAGAGAATTACTGTAACGTATATGTTCGAATTTAAGAAATACATATACACGTATACATGACTATAACACTCTCTGATATATTCTTGTCTCGCTAAACATATTACATTTCTAACATCGCAGTCGCCCAAGGGCAATCATATTGCCATGTGTGCATGTGACAATACTCCCACGTCACACATTGTGTATAGTCAATTCACAGTTGCTTTCGAGTGCTTTATTCACTGAGAATTTAAACAAATGTAACATTTTGGTGAATAATTGTTATCTGTCACCATTTTCGGGAAATAATGCATGGGACGAATCCTGTGATTCTCAAACCTGGTCCGCATTTGAAAGAAAGTTCGTCAGTTTCTTACTTGGAGTCGCCGAGACCAACCTAACGGTCGAAGTTTGATAGTCTACTGTGCTGTATGTGAATTACCGTCCAGTGATTTAAACTACGGAAAATGCCATAAAATATGTCGAAACCAAGGGGATATAACAGCGAATATTTTCTATATAATCCTCAGATTGTCTAAGCATACTTTAAATGCCCATCGAGTATCAATTCACTGAAACAACTCTAAGAATTATAATCATACGAAGTAATGATTGATCCAACTCTATTTGGACAAGATAATGCCTTCCGTTATTTATTTGAATAGCACCTACATTCATTACTGAGCATTATTCTCTTTAACCTCGTGGCTTCTATACGTCGGTACTCAGTACGGACGTAAAATGTCACGCTGTGTGCTATACGTCCGTACATAGTACGGACCTACTTAAGCATACTATGGGTTGCTCACAATTCATAACCAAATTAGTACATCATAACCATTAGTACATCGGACACATTGTATCTCGACGTTACAACAGTGTATGGTATATTGGTATTTCAGGATTGTTACTGATAAAATCCATTCTACGGAGTTAGTGTTAAGGTTTACAATATTACCGTTATATTTTGAATATTTTCCACTAGAAATGGTCAGAACGTTAACGGCCCCGCACATGACGTCAATCAGCTGCGAAGATGAACATTTCTTAGCATGACAGTCATTCAACCGTGAAACAAATCTGTATTGAAGCCGCCACTCTCCCGTTATAGATGCGCTTTCAATCGAGATAATTTACAGCTGCACCCACCGAACTGATTTGATTAACAACGGTACACCACGGTTTCAGAAAGATTCGTCATCTCAAGACTAGCCTCCTTAAATTGCTGGACATTCGAATGACATGGTTCAGTTGCCGGTTATAAACCGCCAAAATATATCACATTGACGACAACTTATCCCAGCACACTTGACAGGTGTGAGCGTTTCTCGCTTATACATTTCCAATAAATAAATATATAATCGTTTATTTTCGCTATCGAGGGGACGAAGCGGTCGGCATTAAGCAAATACGATTATATGGCTCGACGATTTACAGACACTGGATTTGAACCAGAGATGACGAGTGCGTTACGTAGACCCGCGTCTTCTCAAGTTTAAACTGTGGATCGATCTGTCAAATGGCGGTTTAAACCTAGAGGTTTCCGTAAACCAGGTTTAAGCCGGAGATGAATAATCCGGCATATATCTGTTAAGAAATACAATCGTTGTTGTTTCTCGCCAATGTACCTCAGATGCGAACTGTTTTACAGTTCGCGGCATATCAATACGTTGGTTTAATTCACATACCACACACTTGAGAGCTTCAGAAAATCTGAAAAATGCTAAACATATATACATGTAGCTGAATACGAGAGTCATACAATGTACGTTACATTTCGTCATCATGGTCAATGTATAGATCATGTTGACATGCAGGATTATCTAATATCTCATTGCCCATGAACTATACTGCAACTATAGATCACACCCCTGTTGATTCCAGATTCTATTCATATATATTTGGATAAACAAAATGTTTGGTAAGACTAAAAGTCTTACAGTTTAGTTTTACAGTGTACTATATGTACTATTATACACCCAGGGCTCAATACTATGAAACTTTTACAAATTGTTAAAATGTACTAATTTGTTATTACTGACATTTGTACTTAACAACAAAGCTTCGTAGTACTGCGGGCCCGGAATAATTGTGAAACCCAGAAGTGGTCTTTAAACGGATTATTACCCAAAACACCTTAATATGAATGATATTTCACGATTGCCACAGAAGGGGGCCTGCAATCACAGCGCTTAAAGGGTTGTGATGTGATTGAGGATAATGTTTTGTTTACAAGTTAGGGACTAGTGTCAGTACCACCAAAGCGTGTAACTCAGTTTGTTGGCAACTTACAAATGTTAAGGCGAATATATCAGGCGAAAGAGGTCTGAAACAAATAGTTACAAATTTGTTAGTAGGAAATAAACAGTCCATCATCCTTTTCAGAACTGATTGATATTTACCATAAGAAAAAACAAAGTTCAACAGTCCGCGCAAAGACAAATGATATGTATTGCATGCTTACTTCTATCATAATTAACACACGCAGTTACTGCATTAATGTTATCGCCCCAACCAACTTAATTTCTATGATTGGGGTAGAATGTTTGAAAAGTCACTCTACATACTGAGCATGGTGTTTAGTTTTGAAGTGCCATAAAAATACTCCATTTGCTGTATTTGTTAAAGCGTCTACCAACTCCTACGCCTTGATATTGTGGAGGTGGGGGTCAAAACACTCCCCCAATTCTATATCGGGATAACTTGTGAACTGATATATGATACTGCAAAGTGCCGCTTTCCTGTGACTTAGATATTGAGCTAAATTAAAGCCGACATGTGACAACGTTTAAGAGAGCATGACATCAATGCCACGTGTGCCAACCTATTCCCTCTTCATGACCAAACTATTGCACGAGTGGCTCACTAATAGATGTTCACCCATTCGCACGCGTCGTTAGTTTGCTAGTTAATAAAATTGATATTCTGTCACAGAGATAGCATACTTTTCTTGTAACGACAAACTGAAAATTCCGATACTAAGAACGTCTAAATATTGTGAACACGTGTATCAATGCATGTATCAGAGTCCCATTCCCCACACACATGTAATGTCAAGTTGTCCCTACTAGTAAAATATAATTGGAACACGATGATGTTCCTCCTGCAAACCATCCATGTTGTGTTATGAGACCACCAATGGCTACTCGCGTCAATTTACCGTTTTTAAGATTTAATAAAATTTGTAGTTACAACTAATCGCCCGATTATGTGAATTTTTACTACCAACCGGGTTTGATAATACTCGGGTACACTAGCTCTGGTGAAATGTAACACAACATACTAGATTACTATTGTAAATACCTTTCATAGTATTGACCCCAGAACTTGTACAATTATAGCCCGAGCCTACCACAACATAGTAACCAGTAACTACGCGTACATTTGTCCGTATTTGCACACCAGTGTTTTGATTAAGAAATCGGTCGAGGACGTTATTACTTAGTCTATTATTTTCACGAAACGCGAGTGCACTTAAATATCTTAAATATTCGAGATGACACCAAGGTAATAAAAATTCCATTTTTTGGCTTGGTTTATTTTCTTGGGGTTTATTGTCAATTCAGCCCAATATATAGGCCATTTAACGGTGTTGTACACTTTACTAGTGGAGCACCGTATATCAGTGAGATAATTCCACTACACATAGAAATCACCGACCTTCGAATTTTTACGGAACTTCAGATATAAAATCGGGTTATAGCTTCCCTGTAATGTACCTGGGTCTCAAATCCGCGCTTGTGTGATTGGAACCAGCGCCACCATCCCTGGGCGTGTTCTCGGCTTAATGCGACTTGTACCTTGCCAACTGATCCGCAGCCCAAAATCTTCGGCGAACCAAACCACTAACATAAAAATACTTTAAAAACTTACCACCATTCATAGTGCACGAACATCGTAAAACAAATTTCTTAACATTTATAATAAAGATAGATTTCAATAACACATGCAATAACAGTCTTTAATGTTTGTCGTTATCGGGAAATGAAAGGAACATGATCTTTGGTGTAATCGTTTGGGTTATATGTCGACTTCATAAAAAAATCAAACGCATATACTATTAAAAACTTCATCCTCTGAATGTGTTGTCTGACAGTGTAAATCTTATGCCGCGATTCTTCATCTCCTGGTTTACGAAAGCCTTTATGCTTAAGCCACCAAGTGACTCATTCGCCATATATGGTTTAAAACTGGTCCAGTCAGACCCATGGTTTAACAGCAGTTTATCTATATCGCCGAAATGCTAAACAATCGTGTCGCCGCATTCTATCGACAGCAAAAATCGATAATTGTGACGAACATATTTGTATTGGAGATTTATAAGCGAGAAACGCTAACAGAGTCATGTTAAATGTTTGTAAATTGCGATAATGTTTTGACGATCAAATTTTGATTGGATATTTATGAGCGAGAAACGCTAACACATGTTAAGTGTTTGTAAATTGCGATAATGTTTGCTTTTTATGACTGGCATTTAATCCATATCATTCCATGCTCAGCTAAACCCGGTTTAGATAGAGTTTAGACCTGAGATAACTAATTCGTCTTTTCTGGACCGCGGTTTACATGGATGGAGCGATACATCGCCAGTGTTTATAGGTCAGAGTGGCGACTTGATATTATCATGTCACACTTTATTCATTCTCATACATGGGTGGTTACAAGCGTGTGCTTGTGCGCGTTAATTGATGGCGTGCCATTAATCATTCTTCTGGTCTAATTGTGGTCCACCTGGTAACCGAATCAGCCAGCCATTGAACGACCACGAACGCCCACAGAAACCCGGTTTGGCAGGACCGTGGTGTAGGTTTAAAGGTACCCAATCCTATTAAACACCCGTAAATTACTATTTCTTTGGCGTCGGGGGGGGGGGTAAACATATTTGATTCGAGTCGAGGAACCTACACATCTAAGCTCAGAGTGGTCAGATATAGATTTTTGAAGTTTGTTATTTCAAATGTTTGTGGCCCAGAAACGCGCCGACAAACGGATGGTCACGGTGCATATTGCGGATGCAGATGGATGACTCTAAAAACAAGTGGTAATACGGCAAAATTTAGTGAATACTCAAGTGATAATACGGCCATATTTCGATGGACAAATGTTGATAAATAACACGTTTATGGAAATTTGATACCATAGTTGACAGTGGTTAGAATTATTGTGTTGCAATTAATCGATTCTGATAGCTAAAGCTTGTTTTGAAGAAATGTTGTTGTTGTTGTATCTTGATATGGGAACCCTCTGATCGGAGTGAGTACCTTCAAACTCGGAGTTTTAAGTTGAAGAATCCGACATTGATTTGGTGTTTCATATTCCGGATATGAGAAGTTTATTGATGGCACCGTAGTTATGTTGCTTCATGCCAAACGTGACATTATTAATGTTAACCTTGATCATTACTGTTCCATGTAAAGATTCCACATCCGGACTAATAACAAATTAGTGAACATATCTCCGAGCCAATTCCTGGTTACTAGTTGAAAAAAATGTGATCACTAATTGCAATGAACCTCGTTTCGAACACACATGCATTGTAAAGACTTTACCATCACAACCAACATAGAACGATAAGGATAAGCATAAACAAGTCAAACATTGCCCTAACTTTGGTAAGAATGAATGGATTGATTGATTGTTTATTCCAGCATTGTTACTTGGTACAAGGATAAATAACATACAGTAACATGCATAATGTAGAAAATATGTACATATATATACAAGTATCCGCCGGCGAACAAATTAATTGAATAGAGTTTCGATTACCATCGTGCATTAAGTGAGTGTGTTTTCCCCTAAACTGGACTATCACCACACCAAAGCACAACCAAAGCTGATACCCGAGCTATGTATTTATGCGGGCAATCTTGAGTTTTTCACCACACACCGTGGAAACATGATCCAAACACCCTGGTTGAGTGGTCCTGTTGAATTGCTATTATGCTGGTTGGTCCCGCTGAATCGCTATGATGCTGGTTGGTGAAAGTGATGCAGTTTAGTTCAGTTATTTTGCTCTAATGTTTTCATGTTTACGGTGTTTGGCTAATACGCGTACACGAACGATTTCTCATCACCCGTGTGTATATGAAACATTCAAGAACATAAACATTTTTAAATATTTTAATAATGGTGGCGCTGGTGTTTGCAAATAGCCATCTCATTTTTTCTTCAGCGAAGAAGAAAACAATGAGCGTTCGTGATTAGCCTATTTCAGATATGGTATAAATAAAGAGCTTTTATTTAAAGACTGTACACATGTTGAGCAAGTATACATACATGTATGTATGATAGTATTCCGTGTATCTATCAACCTATTTAGCTCGTATCGTGAAACAAATGAAACATTACTATGTGTATGTCAAGTTTGAAGTCTCTGAAGATCACGAATCTCTTTAAATCCGATTAGAACAGTATAACTTACTCTGTTTAAAGCCGATATGTGACAGTGTTAACCTACTATTTTGAATGGGTGTGTTGTTTCGAAATAATTTCCTGGCACGAGACCTTTACAAGTGGTAGTTCTAACTCTTCAGGTCGGATGGCAAATCTTTGAAGTTAACATTAAACATTAGAGATCGCTCTGAAGATGCCCCATCGGATTCAATTTTACACTAAATTAGTCAACATTTCCCCAAACCAATTTCGCTTATCGGTCGAATAAACCATTAACATCAGTTAAAACTCACGCCATTGGCAACACGTAGGCGTCCCAAAGACTCACAAGCATGCCCACTAGAATACGACCCGATGCCAATGCATTCTCTTATATATGCGAGTCGACCGTAGGATACTATTTTAATATTATTTTTTATATTAAATTTTGTTAAAGAAAGTAAGAAAAAAATAAAAAAAATATTACAAAATTGTTAAAGAATGTAAGAAATAATGATAACAAATTATGAACATTGTTAAAGAATGTAAGAAAATATGATAAAAAAAATGATAAAGAATGTAAGAAGAAATAACAAAAAAAAATGATAAAAAATTGTTAAAGAGTGTAAGAAAAAATAATTTAAAAAAATGATAGCATTTTTAACGAATATAGAAAAAATGATAAAAAAAAAATGGTTATAGAATGTAAGAAAAAATTATAAAAAATGATAAAATTTGTTAAAGAATGTAAGAAATAATTGATAACAAAATTGGTAGGCCAATGCATTCTCTTATATATGAGAGGCGACCTATACTGCTATGGTCGACTCGCATATATAAGAGAATGCATTGGCACAGGGTCTTTAATGTTGCGCCAGCGGATCACCCGTCATGAAAAGGTTAACAAAAACCGAAACAAATGGGTTCCGACTCCATTTTAGTATATGCTATATATCTATATTGGTATTCATGTTTGGATCGGTGTCAGACCGGTTTTCCGAAGACCTATTACTACGAAGGCCCACAACTCCGAAGACCCGATTCTCCGACGGCCCACAACTCCGAAGACCCGATTCTCCGACGGCCCATAACTCCGAAGATCCGATTCTCCGAAAGCCCATAACTCCGAAGGGCCGATTCTCCGAAGACCTATAACTCCGAAGACCTATAACTCCGAAGGCCCGATTGTCCGAAGACCTATATCTCCGAAGGCCCGATTCTCCGACGGCCCATAACTCCGAAGGTCCGATTCTCCGAAGATTTTGTTTTATCGGGGTATTATCGTTTACTAAATAGTGTACAGTCCAGTGGCGAAGCCAAGGGGTTCCAAAATTCCCACTGCCCCCATTAAACCTCTACTTGCTATTTCAGACAATATGGGCCCCTACCAAAACATGTCCAATGTCATGTAAACGCCCGGAAATCGTTCATGGGGCATCAAAATATTCAAACTTTTCCTACTGCCCCCACCTAAATGGGAATCCTGGCCCGCCACTGACTATACACCAGATAATATAACGTTACGTTGGCCCATGAGATGCCAGAGTAAAATGTACAGAGGTGAACGGGGAAGAACTTGTCGCCCCTGTGCATGTTAGGCTACTCTGACATTCTTGCAGAGTTTCGTTATAATATACCCGGTGCACACCAGTGGCGGAGCCAGCTAGGGTTCCCATTTAGGGGTGCACATTAATTAGCATATGTGGGGGATATATCATGCATGTGATATGCCGAAAGCATATCACGAAGGCCTGATTTGGGGAGCGCATACATGGGAGGGGTCGCCCCCAATCGTTGGTCCGGGGGCTCCCCTGGGCAGGAACACTGTGAATATTTGAATGCCTAGGAGGGATTTCCTGACGTTTACATGACATTTGACATGTTTTTTGGGGGCGGTCTTCCCTAGGGCCCCATTGACCCCGCCACTGGACTGTACACTATTTAATAAGCGATAAAACATGATCTTCGGAGAATCGGACCTTCGGAGAATCGGACCTTCGGAGAATCGGACCTTCGGAGTTATAGACCTTCGGAGTTATGGGCGTTCGGAGTTATAGGCCTTCGGAGTTATGGGCTTTCGGAGTTATGGGTCTTCGGAGTTATGGGCTTTCGGAGAATCGGGGCGTCGGAGAATCTGACCTTCGGAGAATCGGACCTTCGGAGTTATGGGTCTTCGGAAAAACGCTACGTAACCGTTTGGATCACGTTGTTAACGTTACTAAACGTATATACATTCCGTTCCATTGTAGATGTATGTATCATAATTATAAGTATATGGCCTCATGTTTTCCTATATATTTATTCGATAGTCCCGTTATCCTGATCTTCGATCCCATTTCGTGTGATGTCATGTATGTTTATGGCGTCAAATCGAATTGATACCATTTGTTAGACATGCCACGAAGTTAAATTGTGGCTCTCAGTGTGGAGGACACGGTCCTGCTGATAACATTATGTCGGGCGAAGAAAGAGATGTACGTGCAATTTACAAGTATACTGTAATCAATGTTATGCCTAATAGACGACCCAACATAGCCCCTTCTAGTTTACGAGCTGTTTATTTGCTAGTGGCACCGAAAACCAAAAGCCGGAACCAAACCAGACTAATTCACGCTCACATTATCAACACCAATAAGCTGCCTGTAATCAGTGATAATCTGCCTTCCGGGCCCATATCAAAGTTACTGCTGGTCATTATAAAAATATTTTATTGGGCGTAAACATGTTCAAGAATATTAATGTAATTATAACGGACACGAAACCAAAATATTTTGAGTAATCGGTTTGAAGAACAGACACAAGTCATTTCAATTTATCATATCATATTCACATCGCCACAATAATTACGATCACATTGCGTGATATACACAAAACAGTCAGTTAGATGGAGATATTCCATGGCACAACTCACTTCTTGTTGAAAACAACGTCGGCATGATATTGAGAAAGGAAATGTAAGAACAAAAGATGGAGAGAAGGAAGAAAATACATTATGTACACAATATACATGTATAATGATTTTTATATTGTCATGGCGACTTTTCATCAGCATTCGCGGTCCTGGTTGTCATAGACATGCATATATATATATACTCATTGTCCTTGTTATATTCGTCGTCGTAGTCGTCGTCGACATCCTAACCATGTATTCTCAGCAGCATCCTCACCATCACCAAAATACAGCAGGTCAACCGATTTCATTTTGCTTTTTGCTCCGATATCTCGCATACATAGATTGAAAGACACAAGTGTGTGAACTTAACATTATTACACGAGTTTGTTGAGACACGATGGTAAAACGAGAACCGGAGGTTCGAGATTTACCTAGCGAGACGACAAACGAGTGCAATAACGTTAAAGACAAATTATGGACTAATTCGGGTGCGAGAAACTGTTAAGTTAGTACTCAGGCGGTATGCCAACTGTGAGAATGTAGCATTCTACTAGCATCACCGAAAATCTCAAAGAAATCGACCATACCGCTCCATAGATATCATCGTCTGAACTACGCTTAATTGTAAATATTTACATCTCGATTCGGGACGCGGCAATCGGTGATAATCTAACGCAAATTATTTCGACACCGAGAGTCAGTCCATTTAATTAATATATAATAATGACAGTGTGTTTACTTAGTATATATGCCATCTCATATAGCTACGTATTTACTGAAATTTAGAACAGCCAATCACAGACTACCGGTAGAGCAATGCAGATGGAATAAAAGTACATGTAAAGACACGAAATGCCCGTTATGTGGCGAAAATGTATGTGATGAATACCATTTTGTTATTTTGTGTACTGAACTCAACGATCTGCGAGAAACCTATATACCGAAGTATTACTGGGAAAACCCTAACAGAAATAAATTCTACAGACTGCTGTCACTGCTTAACATAAGTATATTGAAAAGAGTGAGCATTTTCTTAAAATTAGCATTTATAAAGTTACCATGAAGCAAGTATTACATTATATTATATATAATGTAAATATTATATGAAACCATTTCAGAAAACATATTCCCAAATGTATTAGCATTATTTGTATTTATTATCAATATCATATAATATGATGAACTCATTTATTGATGTATATGTATGTTGTGTATTGTTTGTATAATGTTGTGTAAATAAGTTGTATGGCATGTTGCAACTTAGATGTTGACTTTGCTAATAAACAATTCAATTCAATACTATAAATTATGATTAATAATCGTAAAAAATATCTACTTTGAGCAAGATTATTCTCCATTTCTATTTGATCACATCACCGGAGTGTTTTACATCACTTTAAATATGTTCAGAGAGCTGTGTTGCTCTGTTTGTTGCATACTCCGCGGACTGTGGATTGTAATATACTAACATTTAGGTTGATATTGTTTTATTTAATTGATCAAACGTGTGCTTAATATAGGATATACTTCATAATTTAGTGAAGAAATTTGCTGTTAAAGTGGACGACGTTGTTGACGTAATCGGTTTGTATTCTTCACGAACAATACACGATCTTTTATTGAATGTTTTGAATTGTTCTGTATTTTACTGTATTTCGCACAAATATGCAATTGGGTGTGCAACAAACATCAGTAAAGACAGTGTCGATGTGTGTTTTGTGGTGACACATACAGGTTGTCAATCTTAATTGCACGATTAGTTACGAAGAAAATGAGACCCGAGGTAATGAAATATAAAATTAAATTCACATTCCTAGCGATGTTTCATTATGTTTCATAAACAATGTTGCTCGGAGCACCCGGTGCGTCACAAGATGATTTGGGCGTCAGCCTCTCGCAGTACAGGGATCGGGGTGCTCCAAGTCCTATCACTATACTGTACGTTATATGCATGAAACTCTAATATTGTTTCGGTCCCACCCGGGACTTGAAACCGGCTGCAACTGTTTACACTGTCAGGAAATCCCTTTAATTTTACACGAAAAGCACCCGTAAAATTTGTATAAATTCTCAGACGGGTCATTATGGTGCAATTTACCATGATCCGAGAAGAAAATAATTGCAGAGCTGAATGGGAGAATCCATTCAGTATATAGGAAGGGTTTAGAGAAAACACCGAGAACTGTCACAAGAACCCCAAGTCGTCGTGTTCACCGTTTTTTTGAATCTCAATCCTAAAATAAAAAAAATCCGACAGAGAATATGACATTTCAGGTCAATTCTTTGTCTGTTATTTGATCTCCGTTATAAAAGAGTTAACTAACTCTATAACAGTACCAAGTTTGTGTCCGTAACCACACTTTCTGAGCTGAGTTTTTTCTGGCGACTTGCTCGCGATAAGATTGACATAGTCACGTCCCGAGCGAATTTATCAGGAAAGGGTCCTATATACTGCCAGGGAATAGTCTTCGTACCAATGTGGGAAGTAATCAAGCAAACCCCTTTACATTTGCAAACTCGGAGATTAGACCACTTAAAGGCACGGGCGGCGTTCGTTGCAGAAATATTCATATTTGTTCAAATCGCCATCAACAGAAGGAATATTAACATATATATAGTTTTGTTCATAATTATGCCAAACATAATCAGCGCGTGAATAGTATATTGTCGTCAAGACATACGCTGGTGTACGTAAACAAGAGGCTGCTCGTGTTACAGAAGTGTTGCTTCTGTTTACATAACACACCGCAATTCTATTGGTTAACCACACACAGATTATATAAACGCTCTTTATTATTTCCATATCAGGAAAACAGTAACAAATTACGCACTTTATGTTTACCATATCCGGATCTAAACAAAAGCCAGGTTCTGTAATGTTTTTTGCTTTTGTTTACGTAACAAAGGAAAAACACTTGACAAGAAACATACTGTTTATGCCATATTTCTGATTGGTATAAGAATAAAGTCTGTCTATATTTTACTATTATTTCTGTTCATGGCGGTTTTTGACGGAGGTGAATATTTTAACAGCAGAAACACCGCAACGCCGCCCGTATCTTTAAAGCTTTCTAATAGATGGCATTCACTCGCTGCAATATACAAAACATCCATTCATTTTCGGGCGTTTTAGTCTAGAAACAACATGGCCGTTATGGCCACAACGTACTGGTATCCATAGTTTAGGTGCATGGTTCGCCCAAGATTTCCAGTTGCCAACACTGTTACCAACTGCATTAATGTTTAGCCACATTATATTTTGTGTATATTTACTTTAAGGGTACGTTCATACACTGGTAAGTTTGCACGGTATGGTTTGCAGGCATTTTGTCGTAGAGAACGATATGGTGCCAGAATATGAACGGAAACATGCACATAAAGTGCATCTGTACCACAGTTAACTATACGTGCGAAGTAAAATTTCTGTAGTTCCACCGGTAGCGATGCTACCGGAATTTGCCTGTAAATAGCATGCAATTATCTCGCAAGACTAATCATACAGGTATTTGAAGGCAAATTCCAGTAGCACCGTTACAAGTGGAACTACATAAATTTTACTTCTCGTGTCTTTCGCTTTGGTAAAGATGCATCTTATGCGCATGTTTCCGTTCATATTCTGGCACCATGTGGTTTTCTATGACGAAATGCTCGCAAAAACATACCGTGCAAACTTTCCAGCGTATGAACGTACCCTAATTGGACTATCGGTAATGTCTGAATATTCGAAGAAATCAGTAACTTTCTTCATTTTACAAGGATGCTGTGTGTCTTATGCATTGTTTTTTTTAACCCTTTCAGTGCCAGGTCCGATTTTTGTATCAACCCATATACCCTGTGCCAATGCATTCTCTTATATATGCGAGTCGATCGTAGGTCGCCTCGCATATATTAGAGATTGTATTGGCCTAACAATTTTTCATCATTTGTTATTATTTTTTTTATTTTTTTTACAATTCTAATAATTTTTTCTTATATTCTTTAACAGACTTATTTTGTAGGTTTAGTGCCAGGGAATCTTACGTTGTTCATGGGCATCAAAATTATTACTATGAATACTTTGTGATAGTTTTGAGTTATAACATGCCCCTAAGGTTTTATCCAGTTTGTTTTTAAATTAGCTATAGCATGCTTAAGCATTTTTATTTTTTATAAAAAAATTTAGGGCCGATTTTACAGACCGTAAATTAGGGCCGATAAGATCGGCCCCTGGCACTTAAAGGCTTAAATATAACTTACGCTTACGATTCATATGTTCTGTCTGTCACAGTTGTGATAGCTGAGTTACGACGGACATATGTATAGGCGTCGAACGTACTATTATAACATGTTCCTTGAGACAACCGCACAGCTACCCATCGTTTAGGGAGCAAACGTGCATTTATCCATGTATATTGAAACATTACAGAATGGTCTCTTGGGGGTATGTGGCTGCTTGTTTTACACTCAAATTTACAGCCCTATAAAGGTTACATATTCTCCACTGAAATAAAACCATAACATTTCTCTAACGCCGGATGGTCCCAGACTCCCATGAGTATTTTGTGATGTAAACATCACGTTTATGATTCTCATTCTCACACATATACGCAGAAAGTGGTGTTCATCATATATTTCTGAGTGTCACATATATAGCAACATGTATGGGACATATGGATTTTGATACCTAATCATAATCATTTATCGTTCATCACACAAGACCGATTGTATCTCATCGCGCCGCAATCAAAAGGTCAACAAGACTTTAAGATTATCAATATTCTTATCACGAGGATTCTGTTGTGGGGATCAATAGCCCTACGTTCCATCAATGTTATGTCCGTTTAAGCATATATCATTTGACTGGTCAGATATTTGTCATGCAATAACCGATAATAAATTGATAAATCCCATCGGGGAAGCCGTCATGATTAATAGCAGCGATACCAGCCTATTTATATAACGTACCGACAGCACGTAACAAATCCCATGCGAGCTATGACTGGTACCCTCTTATTAACGTAATCGTCCTATTATGTTTATGACTGGTTTACGACGATGACATCGTCCAACATTACGCATTCCAATTTATTTGAACAAGAGTCTTATACATCTCAGGTAGCCAACAGTCAGTTTAGTGTATACGTCTTACATTGAGAAACATTGCTTCCAATTATTCAACGCGACACTGTGTGGTATAATGTGATATTCGCCGTTCAGACGAGCTGAGTTTTGTGTTTTATGACTTTAAAGTTTTCCACACAACATACTCAGATATATACAGTATACTTACTGAATAACTATAACTCAGTTGGATAGCGTTATTGCAGCTAACGTAGTTATTCTTACGACGAAGGTAAGATTATCCGAAGTTCGTTTAAGTACATGAAGTACGACAATAACTTTCAACTATTTCAGCATAGCCGAATATGTATTCCGACATTTGCAACAACAAAAAATTTAAACGGACATGGCTCATTCGAACCTCCAAATTATTTTCTACGTAATTTGGAGTGACGGATACGATATGTCGATAAATAAACGAACTGTTGATATACCGGCTTCATATGCTCTGAAAAACACTTGTCAAAGTCACAGCTATTTTTCAGCCGTTTTAAATTTTCGCCAGAAGTCAGACAAACGCTCTTTACTGCTACCATATCAGGAATATACTACCACGGAACGCTCTTTTCCGTTCCATGTCGTGCAAATGGCTGTTTTGTGTTTGGGACCCAAACACCGTATTGACAATTGTATTTGTCATTACTTCAATTCGACTTTTTGGGTTACATAATGTTCGTAGAAAGGTAGTTCAGATATCGATATTTTGAGGTTCGAAAGAGCCATGTCCGTTTAAAGATGGATTATCTCTTTAAATAACAAATTTGAAATAGTTGCTTGGGTATAAAAATAATAAATATGAATTGAAGTCCCCTGTCCAGAAACGCTTCTATCAATTAATATTGATTATATTTCGAATAATTGTTTATGAAATGAGATGATTAAATGGGACACTGTATTGTTATATTTTTAGAACAGACCGTTCAGGCTATACCATAAAGTGATAGAGATGATTTGGTTGTTCCCAAAGCTACGTTCCAAACGTCAAATGTCCGATTGATTGTTTATATTGTTTCGTTCCATAGTTATTTAATTGAGTAATGTTATTTTGATACTATTCAATCAAATCAATATAGTTGTATTGCCTTCACCAAAAAATGGCAAATAAGACACAAATCATACAATGATAAAAAACTGTATAGATATATATTTATTACACGACTACAAACAAATACATGCGAATATGGCAATATACAAGCACACGTACAAATGAATCAAATACAACAGACATAGTACATGATATGGAAATCAATGGGTAACATGCCAGTACAAGAAAACCATAGTCAGAAATGGTAACGTACTCAAGATAATATATTATATACCCATGATTGTAATTATAGAATCTTTTTCATTTCTGTTATTTGTAATTGGCATAGCTTATCACAAACCAAAATTCAATATTATTGACATAATGTAAACGCCAATAAACGAAATTGAAATTCGCAACTACACATTTTACCGGGCTCGGTCTATGGGTAGCACTATACAGTTCGGGATCGGGGTCACACTACAACTTTTAATGTTTCCCAATAATTAACATTCTATAAATAGAACCCCCAATGCGCTCAGGCGAAACAAGAATTTGTACATTAGTATACACGCGGCGCGCGTAATAAATTGGAAAACAAAGTTCATGAGCAGCATGATCTAGCGGATGTCGTTATTGTCATATTAATCGCGTCTTATATACATGTATGAAGCTGTCTGAATAAAAGTTCCCTATTACATATCAACAGAAAAAAAGAATATGTAGTTTCGCGTTAGGTCAAGTTCCGTAAAATGTGTTGTAATTCAACATATTCTCGCGAAAATATTCACATAATCGACCTATAAAGTGAAATAGGTACATAATGTGAATATATGATTCTGAAATAAGCCTATCATGGAGTCATGTCCGTTATTTCGTTTTTATGGCGCGGGCCACATTGAAAACACATGTTAAAGAGCGTACCCCTGAAAGGTCGTGAGTTGGCTTAAATGTGTCATTATGCGCACATAATATACATAGAATCGACTCATTATGAGTCCATAATGCGACTAAAACGCTCTCAGTTTCAGCACATTATCGACTCAAAATGAGGCGATTCTCAGCAGATTATCAACCTAAATCAAGTTCGATTGTAAGCAGATAATATGCGGATTTTTAGGAGCTGTGCAATTTGTTCCATTGTTTGAGATAATAATATCCGTTGATTGTAAAATAGTTTTGCTCATACTTCGACAGGCAGATCGTGATCAAGGCATGTGCGTAATTTGAGGAGTCCTTTTGCTGCTCTCTTTTTTAAATCCGATATATACATCACGCCCGCGCCACCAAAACAATCACACCGCGCACCCTGGCTTTCCAGCATGATCTGGGCCCCCACTCACTATCCCTTTCAGAATTCAGTGTCGGTTTGCGACACATGACAGATGATACTCACTGGCAATTCATGCATGTAGTTATGGTTTCGCATCGATAACAAATAAAGCTCTATATTCCTATATATATACACGTTATGTTCTAACGTTTTTGAAATTTGTGTGGATTATCTTGACTGATTATACTACTATATGTGTCGATGGAGAGATTATTTGAAGTTAATTTGAGTACTATTACGATAATAACAACTATCTTAGCTAATATAGGTCAATATATAACAGTATTTAGTATAATAAGGCACCATATAATCCCTGGGGTAGCTTGCTAAATTTACATGTAAAGAAAATATCGAGACAAGTATGTTTGACGGCTTTTGTTGTGACGGACTATGCATCACCCGCGCTATGCCGAGAAAACGATAAATACCTTTGATAAATTCACTTTCATCTCACAGTACAGTTAAACTGCAGCGAGTTGAAAAACGCCAGGTTATTAGTGGATAACCGACATCACGCATAGACATCGCAACGCATATTTTACTGATCATTCAACACATATGACGCTGTCATAAAAGCCCGAATGAAACATTAACCCAAATTCATACTTAGATTCAAGTATATGTTATTATGGAAATTAATGGAGTGTTAAGTTTTTTATTAACTAAACATGACAGCCGGGTTGACATATGATCTGTTCGTGATAAATTGATGATATTGTTAGTTTATTTCCATCTTATTGCTTGCTACTTAATTTCGTCCTCGACACCAACATTAGTTTAATGTTTCTAGCATTATAAAATGATCACATCAAAGGCGGCCATTACTTCGTCGGAATGTTTAATTCGATGCATAGATTGCTGGGTGACGAATTTGATTTTTTTGTAGATGATTTATATTGGTATGTTTTCGACAATATACTTTCCCAATGGGGAGATATTATAGCACGTTTTAGTTATAGTTGTATAGTGAATACAAAATATATGAATATCATATTAAAATTGCACACACAGTACCAGTCAAAAGAAGTTGTATATTAAGCGCGCTATTCTCGCTTATAAGCGCGACGGTTGTGAAATTATTGCAATATTGTGCGCTTAATATCGTAATATTTCGAGCTTTATATTGCGACATCTTGCGCTCAAATTATTGCTTCTTCTATATTGTTTATTGCATAAATACAGACGATGTTTTATATTTGTATATAATTATAGTTGTAAATGTTATATGTACACTATATCTACACTACTGTATATGCACAGTATTTATCTACTATAAATATAACACTATCGGCTCTGTATGAAATTTATCGCCCTTAGTATCGCAATATTTTGCATTCAGTATCGCAATAATAAGCGCGGCAGAGTTTTGATATTGCGCTATAATCGCGCCTTTTTAGAAATTAAGCGCGCTCAATATCACTTCTTCTGACTGGTACTGTAGATACAGTGTATGCTCGCTTATGATATATTCCGACCCAATTCTGGGAATCAAAATTCGTCGGTAAATACCTGCACTATTTTATACAGACTTGGTAGGTGTATGCGGCTCATCGAACTTCCAATTTAGTCTACGTGATTTGGAGAGAGGTATAAGATAGGCATATACACGATATATTGATATACCGGCTTCGTATTCTCTGAACAATAATTGCAATGGTCACTACCATTTACCATACGTTTTGATTTTTCGCACATAAGTGAAACAAACGGTCTTTATTTCTATCATATCGGGAATATATAGGCTAACACATGCGAAACACTCTTTTATGTTCCATGCCGTTCATATGGCTGTTGGTTCTTTGTCACCCAAACACTGTGTTCAAAGATGTATTTTTATAATTTCGATGCATCTGTCCAGTTCTGTCTATAACATTTTATGTGCCTGTAGAAATGTAGCACAAGTAGTTATCGACCTATTTCGATACCTGGGAAAAATCAAAAGCAAATATTATTAAGTGTATTTTGGAACGCAAACAAATTCTTTCCTAAGATTTCGCCAATGCATATTCATCAAATTTTGTATAGCACTGCAGTGCTGAATAGAGTTACATGTATTCGCCAAAATTAATTGTGCTGAACACAAAAAGAGCACAACATTATAGAATAAACAGTTGCCACGTGGTCCAAATAAGTCAACAAATTTCAAGGTAAATAGTGCACGCGATCTCCTAATCCCTAAAACATGAATGCGCATGCATAAGTCTCTCTTCGCTATTCATTTGCGAGATGCATATGTACGACTAACGTTAATTGAACGTAATTTTCATTGCTTTTATCTGCTTGGTGATCGGAACTGGGCTAAGCATATTTTGACCAATACGTATTCAATTCCGATGGGCCGTCTTAAACTGTTTTCAACCCAGCAGAGTGACATACTCCCTTTAGTGTTATCAGTAGCAGGAGCACAACTAGCATTAAACGCTCTTCACAACTACATGCTATACCGAGAAAACGCTATTCCCGCATCTTATCTCTGAAGCGATCAGTTGTAATATGACACTACCAGTAATCGTATATCGTCACCGATTCAATTTCAGAGGAAGTGCATTGTACTGTTTCAGTAGAATGGCAGATCCGTTCTGTGTCAATATTTGAACCCATGTTCAGACTGATCCGCTTCCCAACTCTCGGTGAAAGGGCTTCCTTTTAATGATGTCCCGTCCTCGAAGTCGAGATGGTTAGGTCGTGGATACGATCATCGCTGTCTGGGCTAAACGAGGTTGGCACGGGTTCAAACCCCGACAAGGTCGAAAATCGGGACCGATTTCAAGCTTGATCTGATTTGAGGGACACCTCAATGTGCCATTCCGATCGATACAAGAGCACGAACGTTGTGTCACCCAATAATAGCCAGCTGAATAACAATCTCTTTAAAAATAAACTACACACGTGATTGCAAGTATATAATAAGATAAGATTTAATGCAAAATTCACCCAATGGGCAGTTGCACATATAATAAATACAACATATATCAACATAAATAATAATTTAACATGAGTAATCACATACGATATGCATATACGTTCTCGTGAATATACTATCATCAAATCTCACGTATACTTGCTTTTGTTAGATATATGTACATTGTCTAGAATGATGAAGAAAGACCGGATCACGTTGCATATAACGTTAACGGTTGCAATTTGTTCATTCTGCATAATTAATCTGTACTTCTCATAATTTGTCATTTCTAAGAAGTGAGGGCACGTTGCAATTACGTCCTTTACATAGGTTTTACGAATACTTTCGTAGGCCTGACATTCTAAGATGAAATGATATTCTGACTCAATTTGTTTTGAATTACACGCAGAACACAATCTTTCTCTCACATGTTTTGGGGGCTGTTTGTGTCTCCCTTTTTCGATTTCCAGTCGATAATTACTCATTCTCAATCTTAATTGTGAATAGAATTCTCGCTTTGACAGATCGCGCATTGACAATGTATGGTTCAATTTCATACTTTGACCTGAATAATCTATACGTTCGTATTTTATTTCCACAGATCGGTTTCTTTTCGGCATGATTTACATTATAGAATCGCTACAAATGTCTCAATGTATCGTTACTCTAATGTTCGTGCTTTACGTATGTCAGTCTGTACGTCTGTCTGTTTCATATTATTGATATATTTATTTCCTTAGTAAACAAATACTTATATCAGAGGGTGGTGGAAACAAGTTCCAGACACGTACTCGGGGGTAGGTGGGTCATCATCTCAAAAATCAGTTTTTTTCCCCGCAAGCTGAAATTGTGTTCCTCATGCCTATTTTTTCAAATCAATATTGACCCAGAAATAGCAATAGACATTGTATACTCAAGTAGATACTACATATAATGTAATATATCAGCATATATTGTTATATAGGAGTGGGGTATCACTTCAGAACCGATACACAACCCCTCTGCTGAATGCATAGAATTCACTAATTTTCCAGATTGTGACCCGAAAAAAATTTGGCACCACCTGCTGCGTATCATAAATAACACTTTGCAAAAAAAAAATTGAAGCAATAAATATAAAACTAGGTACATCATATCACATTGTGTTAATCGAAATGAAAACTTGAAACTAAAAGATCTTGCCTGATATATGGATAACAGACTCGTCAGTCTCTTTGAAAAGCCGACGAAAATCTTATATCGGATGTACGTCTCTAGAACTCTCTATTAAAATTAGGTTCTGTGTTGGAGGGATTCCTGCCATTTTAGTGGAGAGTGGCGCAGACTTCGCTAATTCCATTGGTTTATGGCAAATATAGCAGATCACGTCAGAGATCAGAGGTCAATGAGTTGTTGACAATTTTCCCACGCATGGTCAAACTCAACTATTGTTGGAAACTGAATACATGCAGGCCATATATCCATAATTCATTTTACTCATCGCAATTACATATTTCCTGATATCTCACTAGTGACTAATAAGCGCGTGCTTCCCGCCAATTTGGCAGCGCGCCAATAAAATTACTTTACATTAATTAGGCGGATTAATACTATTTTGAAAAGCCGCGCATGGCACCAAAACCAGACAATACAACATGATTTATTTCTTCATCAAAAGAAAAGTGATTGTCCAACTTCGTTGCACTAACGAAAATAGACTCAAAAACAAAGAGGCAGATTGTAGGACTAATTGTTTCGTTGAAATCCTAAGCGCGCAATACTGTCGTATACGGTTGTGAAGCGTCCCCTCCAACGATGTAAATGTATGCATTTTAAAGCTTCTTTTAAGGATTTTGTTTTGTTACAATGGCATAAAGCTCTAGTTTTGCTTCATGTGATATACAAGATCTTCAACTGGTTATGTTGGGATATAAACTTTTATGAAACTCGTTTGATAAATTTTATTCACAACTCGTTTACGACTCGTTGTGAATCAAATTTATCAAACTCGTTTTATAAAATCTTATATCCCAACATAGCGAGTTGGAGATCCAATATATCTACAAACAAATTTTCTCGACATGTCCGTTCCATCGACACTCACACATGGCGTATTGTTAATGTTCTTGTTGTTACTTCAGATTAAACAAATCGCCCAAATACTGGAGTTTTGACACAGTCTCCCTTTTACACCAACGACTATTACCAATCTATAGCTTTGAGACTTGAATATTATCTGCCTCAAATTAGAAACTGGACAAGTGATATTTCACCTTTGTCGCGTTGCGACGATCATAAATGGTCGATACGACACGAAATATGTGTACTTACACGTATATGCATATCCTATATAGATACGATGAAATTGAAATGATTTATCGAATTGATTCATACATTTTATTATATGTTTTAAATGCTCCCCCTCACATAAGTGATAACAACTCTCTGTATTGTTACCATATTAGGGAAGAAATAACACTGGAAACTATTTAATGTTTCGCATCGGACATTCTTCGCATTCTTCCGAAGAGATAAATTATATATATTTTTCCAGGCGTAAAAATAGAGTACAATTATGAGTATATATAAATTTTGGCGACAAATTACTATGTTTGAGCTTTCTGAGCTAATAGTTCTTTGTCACGATGAATTTACGTCGATGTATGCACATTTCTTGCTTGCGGATTACTTGTTATCATGTGATGATTCTATGTAATGTTCACAACTCTTCTGTAGTGTAAAAGCCGTAACATAATTCCATCGGGTTTCAAGTATATTGGTTAAGTGTTAAGTCACCACGCAATTAGCTCCCGGATGTGTCCATTTGTTTGATGGGATTAGTTACACCGCCGGCCAAAGTTATGTCCGTCGTATAGCTGATATAACATTACACATGGCCATGCAGGTGTGGATACCACAAGCAATTTGACAAATTTATACGATTGATCCAATTCCCGGTGTATAGCTTTTGTAGGCGACAGGGGACTGCGTCTGACATCCGTTTATTGCCGCCTGGGGAACAATAAGGAAATTATTCCTGAATGTGCCGGCAGGTCTGTCCGGACACACTGAGATATCTATACCGAGGTCGATAGAACAATCGGCGTTTTTCGGATGAGTTCAAACTGTGTTAGAGTGCGAGACGCCACATGTGGCTCAGTCGGTAAAGTGCTAAGTGCATTAGGCCGGTCGTCGTGACTCATAAGCCGTCCAGCTATGTCAAATCGTGTTCGACTCCCGATAAGAATGCATTTCTAATGCACGCGAACGGTGGAGGATAGCATGATTGCGTAACTGCCAGTTTGTCAGTAAACCGTTACTTACGGGGCGGTGGTTTCTATGTGCAGTGGAAATATTTCCCCATTGAAATAAGCACTATTGTGTCAGCCATCTGATCAAAGTTAGATATGAGACAAACACAAGCGCACATGCAATGTTCTTGTTTCCACATACAGGTATATATGTGTGGGTGTTAGGGCTAACCACAAAAACGTCACACCTATCTTCGCGTTAATGTAAATATCTTCGATTATTCTCATATTGCGGAAGGAACTGTGACAATGCTCTCTAATTTCTGGGAGATAAGTACACTGTATTATATACCGATAAGTGCGTGACCAGCAGCAAGGATGGGCTATGTTCTTCGGTGGCAGCGAGCACACAATGCCACTGGCGCTTGCGTGTTACACTGGTGTTTTGTCATCCGGGAGTGTATAGTCCAAACCTCTATAAATAACTTGAATTACGTCAATTAATAACAACTGGAAAACACCTTGAGGGCATCGCTAAACTACCAAAAACAACAAATAGCACTGGCTGATGACAGGGTCTGCATGTTGGTTATTTAGTGCAACGGTACACTGTGCAAACCCACACTGCATATGTACAAACATCCACTGATGGATCTAATCCGTGATGATGAACCTTACTACGTATGAGTTTTAACTTCATTACATGTCGTAGAGTACATGTAACTTCTATGAAATTGGATGATAATGCGCAAGAATTAGCCACACTACGCTGATGGATCTAATCCGCTGTGATGAACCTTACCACGTATGAGTTTTAACTTCATTAAATGTCGTAGAGTAACTTTTGTGAAATTGGATGATAATGCGCAAGAATTAGACACACTAGGTTGATGGATCTAATCCGCTATGGCGAACCTTACCACGTATGAGTTTTAACTGCATTACATGTCGTACAGTAACTTCTTTGCATTTGTGTATAGGTCGCAACAATTAGACACGCTATAAGTGCACTCTCAGAACTAATGTGTATACATTCTGCACAATATGTTTTAATTTTATCTTAAACAAAATAGTGTAGAAATGACATATGTCTCGGTGGAATTTTCTCAACATTGAATATGAGTGAATACGTGAGTATATATTATAGTTAGTAGATCAGATATGTTCTATTTGAGCAAGCCTGCGTTTAGTGTGCCTGTCATTTGCAGAATGAGGTTCCCAGAGGGTGAATTTAGTGACGCGATCCCGCAGAGCGGGCTAGCATCACTAAATTCACCATCTGGGGACATTATTTTACTTAGGCCTCATCTTCTCTGGAAAGTTTCTTTATTATAAAATTTCTATAAATACTTCTTCACATAGATTCTGTTTCTTTTTTAGTTTAGTGTCTCTATATCCCCAAATTGGCAGGGACATTATGCATAAACGAGGTGCCCAATGGGCGCACATCACCATATTTCAATTTTTGGGCACTTCAATCAGAATCTATGTCTCCCATAGCAGATAAGGCCATGCAAAATGAGGTTCCCAGAGGATGAATTTAGTGATGCTAGCCCACTATGCGGGATAGTGTCACTAAATTCACGCTATGGGGGACCTCATTCTGCAAATGACAGGCACACTAAACTCAGGCTTGTATTTGAAACACAACCTCGTAAAAGCTACCCTACTAAAAAGCTGGCGGCAGCTTAAAAACTTTATGCTACACGGTGTTTGTGTTAAAACTGAACAGCACATAATTGTGTAGCACACAGTTTTAAAGTTGCTGCCAGATTTTTAATATGATTTCATATCTCATCTATACTAACTATAGTATACTGACATATTCACTCATATTCAATGTTGAGTAAATTTCACACATGTCATTATACCCCCACTTTAAAAAATCGTCAGTTGTGGGTTGCACCCCACAATTTACTCAAACAAAAGATCGCATCCCACAAGTATTCTTGGGTATGTGCGGTCACCCCACATGTATACTTTGGCCAGTACGTCACGCTTTCTCCGTCCGTTTGTCCATCCGTCCGTCCGTCCGTCCGTCCGTCCGACCGACCTCATAACTCGAACAACTATGAACCGATTTCAATAATTTTGTGTATGCAATCTCCTTAGGACGGTCTCTCCGCATGATGCTAAAATTCTGTCCGACTTAATAACTTTAACAAATATGAACCGATTTCAATAATTTATGCTTCTCACAATACCCTCTCTACATGATGCGGCTAGGGATTGGCTCAGACTGTTTTTCGTAATATTACACCTCATTTTCGACTTATTTTGACTTAGAAAATTCTGTCTGACTTAATAACTTTAACAAATATGAACCGATTTGAATAATGTTTTCTGTACAAGCTTCTTGTGACACCATATCGATATTATTAGTCCGAATTTTTCTTTAAAGTTAAAAATCTTTTTGGTTGAGTTTACTGATAATGCGGGTTGAATTTGCCATGGTGGGGGTATGCTAGCACTCGAGTGCACACCTCTTGTTTCTACACAATTTTAATTAAGATCAAAATTAAAACATTGTGTAGAATTTATACACATTTATCTAAGAGTGTGTAGCTACCTATAACGTATTGGCAGTTTCTTTTAATAATATACTTATGTATTTATAGCCAGATTTTGATTCGATCACTTCGACCTTCTGCCACTATCAGTCGCAATTTGTCAGCTGATTCATCGGATCAGATGATATTGCAGAGAGAGACGCGTTCTGACAATTTGCAGTATCAATGTAATAACCTTGTAGCAAGCGCGATAACCCAATGTGTATTATCTGCTATACACATATTTATATGTTATTGAAAATTCGTCTGACCGATGGGGCTACAATTTTATATCTGTACACCAGTAAAACAGACACGCGAAGTGCTATTCACCAAAGACTACTAGTTTATAAACCAGCGACTCTGTTCGGTAGAACGACCATACCTGCAGGATATATGCGTTCCTTGCTATCCGCGTAATCCAGTATAATAGCGTGTTTGCCGGCATGGTCAAATCGACATGACTGGATACTATCGCTCGCTTGTGGATGCGTCAGTCACATATTATGATATGCTGGCCAAATATGAACACCCATAGGCTATATTTCATTTATTTTGCACAAACTTTGCCAATGATTTCAATGAATTAGCCCTACATATGTTCTGTTCTGTTGGACGTCCCTCCTTTATTTATGAGGAGCACCACACAGGTAGGTTCAAATAAATATAAAACCTAGTCTTGGTTGTCAGATAGTAATATATGAGGTTAAAATGTGAAGGTAAAAGTTGCGTTACTTACGTACACTTTAAAAAAAAAATCTAAGTGGGATGTTTATGTAGATGTGATTTTGAGCTTCAATTAGCTCTCAGTAGCTCGTACAACTCTAATAGTTGCTAGGTAAAAATATGTCATGACCTATTGTATTGATATATAACTATCTTGTTTCAGATGATTAATGACACGCCACCGCCAATAATGGACCCACCACAAGATTACGGGATGTACAACTTCACCATATCCAACCTCACAGAATTTGAAATATATGAACGGTTCTGTCCGGCCAAAATGTTCATGGATAAATACGTTACACCTATAGTATACGTGCTCGGATTCCCTGGAAACGTCCTTGCGTTCGTTATCTGGTTAACTCGACGCATGCGCAATTCATCCGGGTATTATTTGGCATCTCTGGCAGTGACGGATTTCTTCTTTCTGACGCTTCACGTGCTGTTTGAACTGCAAACGGTGTGGAATAAGAAAGTTCTTGATTTCCCTGTATTATGTGAGTCATACACTGTGTTTTATCTCTTCGTCCAATACATGTCTCCACTACTCGTGATGGGGTTCACCATTGAACGATACATATCCATAGTCCACCCATTCAAGCGGGAAAGATACTGCACCACAAGACGAGCTAAGATTGTGATTTTGTGTTTAGCTATTTTCTCGTTGTGTTTGTGTGCCATACAGGGATATTTCTGGACATACACCACTGGGTTTTGCACACTCAGAGACGAAGTTACAGAGGGAGGGACAGCCTCGCTGTGGTCAATTTGGGCCTGGGTAACAGAACTCATGATCTTTCTCGTGGTGCCTTTGTTGGTATTGTTATTTAACATGTTTGTGATCCTGGAAGCGCGGCGACTTTCACGATTCGAGGAGAGCCAACTTCATGGACGAGCCAACAAAACATCCGCTACGACCATCATGTTGTTAGCAGTGTCCTTCTACCTAATTTTTACGACGTTGCCTGTGACTATCACATACGCGTTATTCTTCAACTTCCCGATTGGCAACACTGATATGACATTGGATCAGGTGGTGGATGATCCTACTTGGACCAGGCACTTCAACTACACGCTCGTGAATACCGTGATTCGTGAAATAGGGATCACACACTACGCATGCAATTTTTACATTTACTTGCTGACCGGAAAACAGTTCAGGGCTCAATTCAGGGCCCTGCTACTGAAGCTTGCCTGCCGGAAGCCTAAAGGATCGCCTTATAATTCAGACTACACGAGTCTGAAAAACGGTAGTCAACGTGCCCAGAAAACAGTGTACACTACCGTTGAGCAACCAAATGGCAACCCACCCGTCCATTCGGAAGAAAGCACCAGCAATTTGTAAATACTTTGCTTAATTTATTTTATTCGGTTAAAAGTTAAACTTGCTACTTGTTTTTCTTTTGAATGCTCATTACATTGCTGAAGGCCGTGACTCAATTTACGGCGCCATATATATATATATAGCCATGACATTTATAGAGGATCTACAACGAGTCCCCAGTTTATTACATATCTATCAACGTAATTCGCATGGTCGCACGAGTTTCCAGGCGTGTGATAATTCTCAGAATCGCACTAGTGCAATCTGTCGACGGAACTGTTTCATTCAGTGTTAAAACTCAATTAAATTCACATGTTCTGTACCGCGGATGTACGATTGTGAGTCAACTTACTATGATACGGAGATATGTAATAAAAATAGAACCGCATGAGTGTCTGGATTTTGACGAATTATCGCACTCGATTTGTTGGCGGAACGCGATACCTCTCGTGCGGGACTGCGTCCCGCACTCGAGGTATCGCTCCGCCAACAAATCTCGTGCGATAATTTCGTCAAAATCCAGAAACTCCTGCGGTTCTATCTATTTATAGCCGAATTTACAAAACTCGTCCGGACCTAATTTACTGGACAAGTTTTGTAAATTCCGATATAAACTGGGGACGAGTTGTAGATTATATTTATTACATGATCCAAAACCGTGACAAAACATACTTAAATCAACAAATTTGACGCGAAACTAACTTTGGCTTCTATAAGGCATGCGATGTCGTTTCACGTAACTATGCCTTGTTTGCCCGCGTAAAGAAATAGTCGCAGATAAATAAAGACTCTTTTGCGTATTTAATAGCGTATATTTATTGACATAACTTTTCAAACTCTTCATTCATTATAATTTGTTGGAAACATATTGGAAGCCATAGTATTTTGAGACGTAGCGTACGGAATGTAAACAGGCGAAAAACCGGAAGTCAAAGGTCGCCTGGCACTATTTCTTGTTATTAAACATTACGTTTAATATCACAATTTATAGAATGGGTGTATTGAATGGATTAAGGGTAGGATCATGTAACAAACATATATACTAATAAGACGTGACGTCATTCCACGTAAGTTGATGACGTTTGGCACAAGTAAAAACTTTTATTATCATAACACAATTTTCTCTGTGTGGGCTTTAATTATTATACGGACATTATCATCCGAGCTTACCAAATGCTGTCTACTTAATTTGGAAGGAGATATAGGAGAGGTTGAAAAATACACGAAATATTAATATACCGGCCTCATATGCTCTGAGAAATACTTGCCATGGTCATGCCATTTCCCAACTGTTCCAAATTTTTCGCACAGAAGTGAAAGAACCGCTCTTTATACCTACCATATTTGGAATAGACTAGCTAATATGGACTTTTTTTTTGTTCCTTGTCGCGCAAGTGGCTATTTTTTTTTGTTGGACCCAAACTCGTGTTCATAGTTGTATTTGTCATGACTTCTATGCGTCTTTCTGTGACATATTATACTCGTGGATAGGTAGTATTTATCGTCCTACTTCGATACCGGGAAAAATTCGAAAGGGAATATTCTTATGTGTATTTTAAGCGCAAACCACCCTGTGGCTTTAATTATTTGGGATATGAATATAAACTAAAATATATACCAACGCACCGTGTCTCCATTGCAACCAAATCAAAACTGCAGACGCCATAGCGCTTTGTTTGTGACGACGCCACGCCGTATATTTGAGTATCAGGGCCATATTTATCGTCGCGTCAGAACTAAAATGTTCTATCTGCATTTTGGCGGGAAAATGAGTTATTGGTATCTTTCGATTCGGTGTGGGATTTCCTATCGGAAAATCATCAGATATCGTGTCTATGAGAGGCTGTGTAAAAACTCACTTGTGGACTAATGAATCTATTTATTGTGTGCCACGTGATTACATACATTTCAGTGCTAAAATGTTTTACCTCTGACCTTCAATAGAAATCAATGGAACCCGAACTTAGCAGAGTGCCAGCGAATAGTGACTTGACCAAATTAGAACAACTTAGTTGACGGAATTTATTGATATGATCAGCTCAGATCAAGAAAATCCGCCTACTAAGTTGTTCTAAGTTGGTAAAGTCACATGGCGGTTTGCGCGCCAAAATACACCTAATAATATTCGCTTTTTGAGATTTTCTCCGTACCGAAATAGGTCGATAAATACCCTAACTACCTTTCTGTATAAGCATTATATGTCTCAGAAAGACGCATCGAAGTCATAAAAATACAATTTTGAACACGAAGGATGTGTCCCGCACAAAATAAAAACCAGCCATTTGCACGAAGTAGAACAGAAAACAGCATTGCATGTTATGATATAAGTAAAGAGCGTTTATGTAACTTCTGTGCGAAAGATTTAAAATGGCTGTGACCATGGATCTTAATTGAAGCCGGTATATCAGCATTTCGTGTAATTGTTAACATATCTTATACCTACTTCCAAATTACGTAGACATACTTTGGAAGCTCGAACGAGCCATGTCCGTTTAACAATACATGAAGCTACTGAATAGTAAAACAGTTTCATGAACACAATTAATGACGTCAATTTCGGGGACTATACAACTGAGTTTGGGTTTCAATACGCACACATGGCGCCACGGTGGCCCTGTCTGCTATTAGACAGATTTGGATTGAGAAAAAAAAACCATCTGTCTTCGACTCTTCTTCGTCTGTCAAGCAATATATCATGCCATGAATCTCTACTCTGGCTAAAGCCCGCATAGATCATATTCCACCTGTACAAAACCTGAGAACTTTTTGATGTTTTGACAGGAAACCTTATAAAGTCGAAAACATAAAGCGGGGAATATATTTCATAGTTGTTATCTTTTCCTTAATGTTCTTCACTGTAGGCGAATGTCCCAACTTAAAATTGCATGCTTTTCTCTGACTTTCGTGAGCCGATATCGCAATAAACATCAAATTAATTACCCAGGAAAAATGCCATAATGGTATGCAACGCGAAGCAAAATCGCTCACAAATTCACTTAACTCGTGAAATTTCGAGTTGGGACCTTCACCTACAGTGAAGTACATTATTAAGAAATAGATAATACATGTAACTAAGAAATATATTCCCCGTGTTATTTTTTCAACTTTATAAGGTTCCCTGTCAAAACTTCAAAAAGTTCAAAGGAGTTGTACTGGCGGAATATGATATCTACGGGCGTCAAGCACGACAGTCTATACATTGTTCCATAATATTCATCAGGAGGTCGTGTCTAATTTGAATCAGCTATAAGATGTTGATAAACTCAGCGTAACATCGAGTTTGTATTGTTACCCAAGAGTAACAATATCACTTACATGTATGTATACATGTAGCTGTCACGATCATAACTCACTGACGTATACAGAATTGAACCCGTTGTCGAGTGGTGCAGCGACTTATTACACATCTATTACTAGATCATACGATGAATCTCTAGTCTGGTGAACGCCCGTAGATATCATCATATTCCACAAGTAAAAAACCTCGGAACTTTTGAAGTTTTAACGAGGAACCTTATAACGTCGAAAATATAACGCGGGGAATATATTTCTCAGTTATTATCTGTTCCTCAACAACATTGCAGGTGAAGGACCCAACTCGAAATTTCACGATTTTAGTGACCTTGTGAGCAATTTTCCTTTGCGTCACTTACAATTATGGAATTTCTCCTTGGAATTTAATTAAATGTTTATTGCAATATCGGCTCACAAAAGTAACAGAAAAGCATGCAAACTCGAGCTGGGACCACGCCCCAATGTGACGTATGTTTTTGAGGAACATGTATTAACAAAGAGATATATTCCCTGCCTTGTGTGTTCAATGTTATAAAGTTCCCTGTCAGAACGGGTCAGAACACCACAAAGATCCCACGTTTTGTACTGGTGGAATATGATCTCTACGGGCATTAGACGTAGTAGAGATTCGTGGCATGATATAATCTATTACTATCTTTCGGGTTATTACGTTACTTCAGTCTGTGTGTTAAAGATACGGGCGGCGTTGGCGGTGGGTATGCTGTTAAAATATTCACCTCCGTCAAAAACCACCATAAACAGAAAGAATAGTAAAATATAGACAGACCTTGTTCTTATACCATTCAGAAATATGGCATAAACAGTATGTTATTGTGAATTGTTTTCCCTTTATTATGTAAATAAAAGCAAAAAACGTTACGTTTCCTGGCTTTTGTTTAGATCCGGATATGGTAAACATAAAGAGCGTTATTTGTTACTGTTTTCCTGATATGGAAATAATAAAGAGCGTTTATATAATTTGTGTTTGATTAACCAATAGACTTGCGCTGTGTTATGTAAACAGAAGCACAACTTCTGTAACACGAACAGGCTGTTGTTTACATCCACCAACGTACGTCTTGACGACAATATACTATTTACGCGCTGATTATGTTTGGCATATGAACACAACTATATATATATTTTAATATTCCTTCTGTTGTTGGCGATTTGAACAAATGTGAATATTTCTGCAACGAACGCCGCCCGTACCATTAATATATCACCAAAATGTACTAGAGCGACCCCGATAGCTTGTTTAAATGACGTCTTGCACCAAAATCCAACCAGTACTACAATGGCGATTCAACCTCATATTAGATACCTTTCGCATCCTCACGTTTACGATTACGAATACGGATAGCTATTCGTAGCCGTAAGTCTATCCGTATGGCCAAAAAGTCCTTTCGCAAAACGATTACGCGTAAGAGTTTTGACGAACACGTACGATCATTATTTCGTACCACTTTTACAACGCAAAGCGTGTGTTTGGTATACAGTCCCTTAATACTTCACTTATCGTCACATTTGCAATAAATGCGATAATCATGACCTGCTAATATTGTCAATAATTCGACCAGTCACAACGTACGACCCGGGATTCTCGTGATATATTGTGGCAATACAGGTATAAATGCCAGGTCATATGTGGTGGAAATTCAGTTCGTTGTTAGCATGTATGACCAGATAGACGTTATGCTGATGGGGAAGAGGGGTTCCTGAATTTGGACCTCACATCAACCACGGCGCCATCGTTCAAGCCCCTTCAAGTCCGCGAGTTGATTTCAATGCGATTTCGGCTTCACCTCTTTGGGTTTAGGAAATCCGACATAAGGTTGGTGAGCTCGCTGATGTGCATCACTTCTGATTTGTTACTATACCAAATCGAAACAAAGTCGACACGGTAGAAGCGATGTGCATCAAGTTGCTTTTTTGTCAGATATTTGACAAACCAGCAAAATTTCGTTGAACAAAATGTTGATAAATAACAGGTTTTGGGCAATTTTATAATATAGTTGACTGTGGTTAGCATTAATTATGAGCAATTACTCGATTCTGATAACAGAAGCGGCATTTCAACAACAAAATTGTTGTTGGAATCTGATGATATGGGGACATCTAATCGGATTGAGTACCATTAAATGCCGCATGTGTGCGTGTTCTTTAAATTACAAATAAATGCAAAGAACAAACCTGACAGAGACTGCTGAGCTCTGGTGATGTCGGTGGGTGTGCCAAATATATATATTCTTTTATTTACGGTTCAGGAGCAGAACTTACCAGTTGAATCGGGATCCAGGGCAGGTTCAGATTACTCAGCCAGAGTACTTTATGTAACTTAGAACTCGGTTATGAATTCCATGTAATTTTAAAATCGGTTATGAATTTCATGTAATTTTAAAATGCCCCGCATTACAGACTCTACGAGAGAGATATATAAAACCCAACTTCTACCGAAAACCGAATATTATTAAATTGAATGAACTATTCAATTCGGGAAAGGGGAAGAGAACACAAAATATTTCACTATTCATTGATAGGGTTATGCCATTCTTTAGGCTCTCATTTGGGCATTCTATAACTGCATACACTGGGACACCACCATGGGTTGTTGAATTAAATAATTGTTGAATTTCATAGTGCACTCCTCTTACTGTAAAGTTTTATGTCGCAGCCAGCGATGGCTATCCGTTGTGAATAGCGATCTTATTTCGCGGGAAGCTCGTGATTCACGACGACGAGTACAGTGATTGACAATCTAAACAGCATATCGAGGTCGTAGCTCAATACAACTGGATGGTTTACATGATATACATATACAGTCTCGAACGGAGTAAAGTGATATATTGCAGAAAAAAAATTTCAGGTGTTATTTGAGCTTATTAGAAACCATGACATCGTAACCGTCATTACGGATAGTAAAATACGAGAACGATTAGAAAGTACACAAAGGTTGGTGACGTAGTACCCTATCCGTATCCGTAATCGTAAACGTGAGTTTTGCGAAAGGTCTCAACAGACATGTGAAGGAGGTGAACTTTATCACACTAGTCCGGGAGCTAATAGGGGTACCCTTGCACCCCCCTAGGACTTAACTTCACCCCACTCATTTTGTTCCTTTTTATGTCCTTCAACTTTTAAGCAATGTTAACAAGAAAAAAAGTGGCCTTTTAGACTGCAGACAAGATGGCGTCCATCATGGCCGCCGTTTTTCAGACCAGACCCTAAGTCAGTTTTATGCAAATTATAGCGGGAAAATCTGGTAAAATGTATACAAACCCATTCTGATCCCTCAAAAATTCGATTTTACAGAATGCGGCTGAATGCGGTATAAAATTTCACCAAAAAATCACAATTGGGATTCTAGTCATATTTCAACAAGAAATGAACAGAACTTTGTAATGTAAGTGATGCATATCATTACCTATGAATATTCCAAGTCACTGGAACCAAATTTTTTACTTTGGCTCAAAATGGCTGCCGCCAAAATATGTAAAATGGTAAATATTACACCAGCGTGTCCTGAAATCGCTTACAAGTTTTGGTTGATGTATAAAATTGGATATTCTGCATTCTATTCATTGAATACTAACATGTCTGATGCACCATAGTTAATTATTACTATCGTCACCACTGACATCGTCAAAAATATTGGACTTTTCTCTCAAAAACTTGACATAAATATTGGCAAAAATTCACTTTTCAGGTTTGGACCATTTTTTCAGGTAAAATATAACTATCTTTGGATTGAAAGGTGTTTATTGTTTTGGTATATCTTAAGTTTGTCACAATACGGTGTTTATAGAACAAATTTCTCAAGATGGCTTCCAAAATGGCAACCAAATTTGTAAAATGTTAATGTTATACATATATCCCGAACATTCTCTGCATTATCCGAAAAGGTAGCAAATTGTGACTCACTTGGTTATTATACGTGTTAGTTAATTAACTGACAACTACATGTTCTATTCTGGTTGTCCCAGTTCCGTATGGGGCATGACAAATTCATTTTTAAGTATGTAATTTTGCCGAGAACCTCTTTTGTGATTTTGGCCATATTTATTGAAAGGAAATGGGCAGAACTTTGAGACAGAACTGATGGACCATCATCTTTGGCTATTCTGGTCCATTGTGATAAAATAAATATGTCAACATGATACAATGTGGATGCCAAGATCGTAGCCAGGGAGTTACTCTATGATCATAATTGTATGTGAGGTGAATAGGTATACAGGGAGTTATTGTATGTCATGACTGATGTGAGTAGGTATACAATGGGTGACCATATGGTTATGAGTGGGTTGTCCATGGTAAGATGTATCTAGGTATACAGGGAGAGGTCATGGTCAGGTGTATCGGTACGCATGGAGTGACTGTATGGTGCACGCTTGTGTATATTCAGTACGGGTGCACCCGGTGTGCCTGTATGGTCATTGGGGTGTGGTGTATGGATATAGCTACTTGGTCATCTATGTGTTGATTATGTATATATGGAGTGACTGTAAGGTCATGGGTGGGGTGTACACGTGTTGTCTGTATGATCATGGATAGGGTGTGTGGATAAATAGGGAGTTATTTTATGTTTACGAGTAATGTGTATAGGTATACATGGAATGACTGTACGATCGTGATTGGATATGAATACCTGGAGTAAGCTGTGTGGACATTATCGAGCGTGTGGGTATATAGGGAGTGTCCCTGTGGTAACGGGTGGGATGTATATTTATATATCTCGTGGATGTATTATCATTGGTGGGTTTATATGGCTTAGTTCGGGATATGTTAACTTTTAACTTTTTTCACTGTATTATCATGGATGGCGTGTATGATTATACAGTGAATTGCTGAATTGTCATGTGTGAGGTGTATATGCAAGTATGGATTGTTTGAGTGGTCGTGTGCGCGGGTTTTTTTGTATATCTGGAAGGGCTGATTGGCCATTAGTGAGGTTTACATGTATACCTGGAGTGAATCTATGGTCTAGGTGGGCTGCATATGTATACCGAGTGGTTATATGACTATGTGTGTCGAATAGGTATACATGTAGTGACTGTATGGTTAATGGTGAGATGAGTACATGTAGGTATACAAGTAGTGGCTGTACGATCATAAATGTAATGGACATCTATACAGGGGCTGACTAAATGGTCATGTGTCAGGCGTATGAGTGTACCTGGTGTTCCTGTTTGGTGACTCGTGGCGGTATGGTCATGTGTAGGTTATACCAGTATATACACGTGTTGCTTTATTGTCATGGGCGAGGGATATGTGTATATAGCGAGTTGCTATATGGCCATGGATGAGGTGCATATTCATACATGGAGTGACTATTCTGACATGGCTGGGGTGTATTAGTATATCTTGAGTGGCTATTCGGCTGTAGTGTGACAAATAGGGATACAGGGAGTGAATTGGCCAATGTTGAGGTGAGTATGTATACAAGGATTGACCATGGTCATGTATGAATGTTTTGAATAGGTACACACGGGGTGACTATATGGTCATATGTCATGTGAAGGAGTATACCAGGTGACATGGGTGAGGGTATGTGTATGAAGCGGATGGCTATATGGCCATTGGTGAGGTGCATATGTACACCGGAGTGACTTTGTGGTCTTTGTTGTGGTGTTGATGTATATATTGATTGTCTATTTGACCATGCGTTTGGAGAAAATGTATTCAGGGGATGACCTTATGGCCAGTGGTGAGATGAATGGGTATACAAGAAGTGACTATATGGTTATGGGTCATGTTTAGGATTATACCCGGTGTGCCTGCATTGTGACGCGTGGCTGTATGGTCATCCGTGGTCACGGGTCAGGTGTATATGTATACAGTGGGTCACTATATTGTTATGTCTGTGGCGTTTATGTATATATGTAATGACTGTGTGATAATGGGTGTCTATCGCTTTCCACGATATGACTCTCGGACATGACCTCTCTATTGAATAACATATCCATGAGTTATTGTGGAAAGCGATAGCCACCCAAGGTACACATGTACAACCCACTCCATGTATACATAAACACCACACACATGACAACATAATCACCCACTTTATACACGTACACCTGATCATACAGCCATACTTGGTTATACCCGTACATACCACAAATGAAGATACAGCCACGAGTCACCATGCATGAACACCAGGTATACACCTACACCCGACATATGCCCATATAGTCACTCTATGTATACATATTCACTACATTCACGATCATACAGTCACTCATTGTATAAATATTCACCTCACCATGGACCATACAGCCACTACATTTATACCTATTCGCCATACACAGGACCATAAAGTCAATCCATGTATACATATGCACATCACCAATGGTGAGCCCTTCCAGATATACCAATACCCGCACATACGACCACTCATAAGTTCCATACTTGCCATACTCATACACGCCATCCATGATCATACATCTACTCACCATACACCACAAATGATAACACATCCACAACATATATAAATATACGTCCCACCGTTACCAACAAGGCGCTCCCTATATACCCACACATCATTCATGACCACACAATAACTCCCTGTATACCTATTATCCTCATCTATGATCATAGAGCAACTCCCTGGCTGCCATATTGGCTTCCACCCTGTGTCCAGTTGATAAATGTTTATCACAATGGGCCAGAATACCCACATATCATGGTTCATACCAGTTACGTCTCAAAGTGCTGCCCATTTCCTTTCAATAATATGGCCAGAATCACTAACGAGGTTCTCCGCAAAATTCCATACTGCAACTTTAAAATGAATTTGTCATGCCCCATACGAACTGAGACAAACATAATAGAAAGTAGTTGTCAGTTAATTAACTAACACGTTCAATAACCAAGTGAGTCACAATTGGCTACCTTTTCCGGATAACGCAGAGAATAATGTTCGGGATATGTTAACTTTTAACTTTTTACAAATTTGGTTGCCATTTTGGAAGGCATCTTGAGCAATTTAGTCTGTAAACACCGTAGTGTGACACATTTAAGATAGACAAAAACAATAAACACCTTTGATACCAAAGATAGTTGCATTTTACTTGAACAAATGGTCGAACCATGAAAAGTGAATTTTTGCCGATATTTATGTCAAGTTTGTGAGAGAAAAATCCAATATATCTGGTGAAGTCAGTGGTGACAATAGTAAAAATGATCCATGGTGCATCAGACATGTTAGTATGCAGTGTATAGAATACAGATTAGCCAATTGTATACATCAACCACAACCTGTAAGCGATTGCAGGACACCCTGGGCAATATTTACCATTTTCCATATTTTGGCGGCCATTTTCGCAGCCATTTTGAGCCAAGGTAAGATTTTGGTCTCAGAGAGTTGGAATATTCAAAGGTAATGATATGCCTCACTTACATTACAATGTTCTTTTCATTTCTTGTTGAAATATGACTAGAATCCCAATTGTGATTTTTTGTAAAATTTTATACCGCATTCTGTAAAATCGAATTTTTGAGGGATCGGAAGGGGCTAGGACCCCATTAATGGCATATTTAATTGCTCCAATGATCATTTAATATACAAAACACAAAATAAAGTCACATTACTCAACCAGTTCCAAACAGCATGAATTGATCTAGAAGATATTTGGGAAAAAATGTAATATTTTCAACTTCCGGCGGCCATTTTGGCGGCCATCTTGTATGGTGTGTCAATTTTGGCCCAAAAAAGTCTCATTATGTCTTAGCTTCAGGAAAATATATACATTTGTATACATTTTACTAGATTTTCCCGCTATAATTTGCATAAAACTGACTTAGGGTCTGGTCTGAATAAACGGCGGCCATGATGGACGCCATCTTGTCTGGAGTCTAAAGGCCACTTTTTTTCTTGTTAACATTGCTTAAAAGTTGAAGGACATAATAAGGAACAAAATGAGTGGGGTGAAGTTAAGTCCCAGGGGGGGGGGGTGCAAGGGTACCCCTATTAACTCCCGGACTGGCGGCCCTTGTTGTAATATCGCGCCACAGCAATATCGTGCTATATATAATAACGTTCGCCATATCCACACGCTGTGCTGTTGTGTTGATCTACGTGTACCCGTCTCACTGCCGGATAATAGTTTGCTGCATGGATACTGAATATAGATAGAGCCACACCGTGTTGGGACGGGGGAGTGATTATCGCACGAGAGCTTTTCGCGGAAGGAGACCTTAAGAGCCGAATGATCGCGGGGTATAATTTCGCGAAATACCATGATGGTTTATTCTTCTAAAAACTTTTTTCTCGGAAAAAATAACAAATGACTCCGAAAAATAGGAGAATTCCTGTAAGAAAATGTTCACTAATCTTACTGATTATCGCCTGCTAATGAGTCCCAGTTTATAACATGGAGACTAAAATATGTTTTCCTCTTCCAAAATTCTGCTAATAATGTTAATTTTCGTCCAATTGTTATTAATTTGGCCATATTTATTTCGTCCTTGACCCACGCTTCGGGGAAAACCCCGCTCGATGGATCGATATTATTCGGACGGGAACGGGGCGAGTTGTCTTCGGCTCAAGACGCCACAGATCCTATTCGGACAGTGCGTCTCTTTCGGTCCTTTAATTGATAACATATAGTTCCTTGTTTCAACCAGTCTTTCAGGGCGAAGATGTTATAAAAATAAATAATTAACAATCAATGTCACAATTAATAGGAATAATGTCCGTTCCCTAATGTAATTACACGGTCTAAAGGAATGCTTCACGCGATTTATAGGTTTGTGATTCAGCATATGTCTTTAGACTGTGTAATTACATTATAGGAAACCGAAATTATTCCTTAATACAATTGGCGCAGTTTTGGCTCGAGGTCTGATTTGTGTGATCGAAGATTAATTTTGTATGACTTCAATTTAAACCTCGTATAGAAAGATAGATGTATAGTTCAGTTATTAAATTTTAGCGACTTATAGCGATGCCGGGATAAGTTAAAAAGCTAATATTATTAGGTGCATTTTGGAACGCAAAGTTGCCGCAAACCGTCATGATTGTGGCTTAAGGCGGACTAATTTAACAAACCAATTGTTTTTAATGATTAGATACACGTTGTACTTCTCGGATGGGCGTAATATATGCAGCGAACTTTAAAACTGATGTATTTTGCTTGGAGGCGCTCGTACAACTTAACTTAGTATGTACATGTACACCGACATCACTATGGCACCTTGGGCGGAAGCGAGTACACATGCAGTATCTATATAAAATATCTAGTTGCGTGTACGCATGTACCATTCCGATCAATAAATGGTCACTTCGATAAGAAATGAGAATGTGATCACGCTCACTGAATTAGGCACACACGAAGCAATGAGCACTCATTCTGAGTTCGTGCTTCCCTAATTTTGATATATATATTTACATACCCCTGCCTGTGTTACACTAAATCCTGTTCGGCGATTGGTCAATTGGGTCACCCGTTTCATACCCCAATAAGACAAATACCCCAACACGAACACAACGTCAAAACGTGTTGACCTTATCACTAAAAGCGCTTAGCAGAATAATTGGTCGTGCTTTTCAAAGTTCAGCCGAATTGCATCTGAAGCCAGCTGTGTATATCGATCACGTTCTCGTTGCTAAGTGCATGTTTGGACATGTGCTGCATGGGCTCGTCTCAAATTATCGGCAGATTTTGTGAAAATAAATAAGAATACACTCAGCTTTTTTATGGGAATATACCATCAAAAAGCTATATAAATATCAGAAATGAATGTAGTGGGCGTGTGCGTTATTGGTTGATACGACGTTGATAGAGCGATAATGTGAACATGTACCAACCGATATTTTTGGTACATGAGACTTGCTCAACAATGTCTTGATCGAGTTCGAAAACCAACCAGGACCGCATATCTTGGGCGGAGTTACGTAAATTTAAAGTTATAATAGTAATAGTCCATGGGCTGGTAGGACCCCTCGTGCACCCCATAACTTAATTTATTTGCTATTGTCATGTACCCTAATGTGTATTGTTCAGGAATAATGATGTTAACAGCAGATATTTTGGGCCTTACTCAGTTACCATTGTTTTTTTTCATGATTATGATGGGGTGGGGGGAAACCCATATAAATGATGTCATTGTGATTAGATTTTATGTCATTTTGTAGGTATTTTAATATTCTATGCAATGGAAACACAAATGTAATGCTCTGGAAGTGTACCCCTACACCCCACATCACAGGACTAAACTTCACCAAACTCATTTTCTTCCTTATTATGTCCCTCAACTTTTAAGCTATTTTAACACGAAAACAATTTGGGCGCGTAGACACGAAACGAGATGGCGTCCTACATGGCAACCGTTTTTCAAGACGAGCACTATGAGTCGGTTTGCTGAAAATAATGGAGATAAATTATTGACTAATGTATACAAATGTATATACTGTTGTGAAGCTATGACAAAATGCTAGCGTTTTGGGGCAAAATTGGAACTTCCCGGTCCAAGATGGCCATCAAATGGCCGCCGGAAGTGAAAAATGTGACTATTTCTAGATTAGTTTCTGCTGTTTGGAATTGGTTGAGAATTGCGAATTATTATATTTTGTATGTTAATTGGTCATTGGAACGAAGATGCCACTATATATGTGTCCCAGGCCCTCAGATCCCTCACGCATTTAATTTTACAGAACGTGGTATAAAATTTCACAAACAATCACCATTGAGATTCTAGTCATATTTCAAAACATAAATGAACAGAACCTTTACCTATGAATATTGAAACTCCACTGTTGCTAATCTGTTCCTCGAAAATCAATCCTGTCCCGTTTTATGTTCCACTTTCGATTTTGATCCTGTTCCCCTTCGATTATGATTTTTTTATGTTTGTTGGATGACTAAAATGCTGGCAGATATGTTTGCCAACATGTATTTTGGACATTGCGATAGTGATAAATGAATAATACAGCTCGTGTCGAACTGTTAGCTCTCTTATTTCCGTTAAAATATCATTTCAACTAATTCAAGTGTTAATACAATGGAAAAATGTTGAGTTGATATCTTGCGAACCAGCCGACATATCGACATGGAATCTTCAGATTTATAATAACTGGCTACCATTAGTTATACATGCAGCAAATAATTACGATCCGACACTCGCTGCCATATGACCTGATCACTTATTTGCTGCTCCACTTCTTTGATTAATTAAATATATGTGGGCTCAAAACTCATCGAATCCAGGTCATATTCCCTACTTCTATGACAACCCGTTATTATAGGGATTTCCTGGCCACACATGAGCTTGATTCGCGAGACAAAGGAACACCGTTTACGCAACAAACCCAAGTTTTGCATATAACAAATTATATAAATTAAAGGAGCTTCAAACTTGGTTCTGCTCGATAACTTTTCACGAAGTGGTTGGTTCAAGTTTTGCAGAAATGGGCGATCTGTGACTCGGGGTGCACATGTACGGGGTTGGGGGAATCAAAATTGACAAATATGTTTTCGTCGCCGATTTCTATCAAAGTCATTTGAAAGCATTACCGTAATACGGATACTATAGCTATGTTATTTTGAATTGCCTCCGTGGCTTCGCCCGGTTCAGAGTGGGGTGTGGAGGGACACTGCTGGGAGCCATTAATTAAGAAAATATAATAAAATGGTGCTGTTACTGATTTCAATCAAATTTCGATCTCCGCAGTAAGGAGAATATGATAGCGTGATTAAAAACTGCTAAATATTTAGTGCTATGGATTGTATTTTATTCTTCTGATGTTGTTCTGTATGACATAGTTATATCTATCAGATCTAGAATATAGTATTTGCACACAGTTATCAAACCCTTTGATTGAACAAAATTTATAGTATACATGTTCGCTCTAGTCTAGTGATCAAAATAGATGAATGCACCAAGGAAGCATAAAGTAATTCATGCAGAGTCATTCTAAGCCATATAAACTAATTCTCAATTATAAATTTTCGTGTGGTTTAGTGCAGAAAGACACACAGAATGTCCTCAGCGTTCAAACAGGCACCCATGCATGCAGGTTCTCCCAAATCTACAAAAAGTCACCAGCATATCTCAGAGTCGATTCAAGGATTACGGAACTGCGTACGTTGCCAGTCAAACTCAAAGCGAATGTTTCAAATTCCATTGACATTCCACTCCGATAAAAATCAAATACTTGTAATAATAATATTTAGTAGACAGACAATCTTATTTAACCCTTTACCCAACAAACCGGCCAAAACCGGCCAAATAAAGCTTCAGCCTTCAACAGCCTAAAATATCTACGGTCTGTCTCAATAGAACCATACAAATATGGATATCTTTGGAACCGGCCCCTTGACCACATTGTGATAGTTACAGTTTTGCCCTGTGCCAATGCATTCTCTTATATATGCGAGTCGCATATATAAGAGAATGCATTGGCCTAAAACAATCTTTTTTTACCATTTTTTCTTATATTCTTTAACAATTTTATAATTTTTAATGTGTTAAGCCAATGCATTCTCTTATATATGCGAGGCGACCTATGGTCGACTCGCATATATAAGAGAATGCATTGGCACAGGGCCCTTCTGTTGGGTAAAGGGTTAAATCGATCAGATTTTGATATGATGGGTGATTCTTTGCACGTTTGAGAGATCCAGTGCATATTTTTGAGCCACACCATGACCTATATTCAATGACATATTCAGCTACACTAACATGGCAAAACTGCATGTTGCATTCTATCTCGGGTCTGATTTTGAGTTGCCAATTTTTTTATATCGATATCGACGTCTATTGCATAGCCTCGTTTGTGTCATCATTTTGGAACAAAGCCTTCTTGCAATGCATGCACACCTTTCATAAGTGTGTTTTCTCTCACACGACCTTTGCACTGTAGGGCTATTATAGTCGTTCACTAGTTTGATACACGATAAACATGGGTTGTGGGCGTACCCCGACGCCAAACCGCTCGGTCTGACAGAGATCCCTTCCATTGGAAGACATTACACACCATATTCTTCTATCAACAATATTATTTCCTCTGAGAATGGACTTCAATAGAATTGAGATAAGCTGTCGTTGATGATTTGTGCTCCCCCGACAGTAATACCATCGGCGGTAATTCTGAAATATAATTAATATTACCGATATAATTTTTTGTAAATTATACATACTGTGTCTTATTGTGAATATATATCAGATTTTAGTATATATGTGCACATATGAATTTGAGTGATTATAGGAGTGGGATATGTGGAGAAAGTTGAGTGATATATGGGTCATTCCTCAATATTTTCTATCATTTTGTCACTGTCAAAATTATAAATTACTCACAATCACTAAAATAGTCATTTCTAAGGGAAAAACTGGAACAATCATAATTGATAAGAATCAGAACATGCTAGATTTCTGGAGCTAAGAAGGGGAGCATCTGTTAACTAAGAAGTGGTACTCATATGGTTCGGCGAAAAAGTAATATATATTGCCCATAGATGTAATGCTTGAATTGAACAACACAGGTCGTGAATCGTTTGTAAAGATGTATTTTATCGTAACATACAATCTCAGGTTTGTAGAACTATTTTGTTGGTCACTGAAGAAAAATGTGAGATTTGTTGGTGATCAGTGTAAATTTCAATATTACTAATAACATGCAACCAAATAATTTCCATACATAGTCGTTGAGTATTATCTACCGAGCCTGGATGATACATGTTAGTCCAGCTAATCGTTTTGCTGTGCGGGTGCCTCCATCTTGTCAAACAATCGCTAAGAAGGTAAACAAAAATCAACTTCGAAGTGGAACATAAAACGGGGCAGGAATGATGTTCAGGGAACAGATGAGCAACGGTGATCTCAATGAAACCAAAATTGTCACTTTGATACAAAATGACCGCCAAAATGGCGACTAAATTATGGAAAATGATAGATATTGCCCCAGCGCGCCTTACAATTACTTACAAGTTGTAGTTGATGAATAAAATCAACTAATATGCCTTCTATACATTAAATACTAACATTGCTAATGCACCTTGGTTAATAGTTACTGTTGTATCCTCTGACATTACCAGGAAATATAACATTTTTCACTCACAAAGGTGACATACAAATCGACAAAAAATAACTTTTCAGGTTCGGAATTTTTTTTCAAGCAAAATGGAACTGCTTTGGTATTAAAGGTGTTTATTGTTTTGAACTGTTTTAAATGGGTCACAATGAGGGGTCTCTAGTTAAAATTACTCAAGATCGCTTGCAAAATGGAAACCAAATTTTGAATAATGCACATATATCCCGAACATTATTCTCTGCTGTTCCGAAAAGGTAGTACATTATGAGGAATTATTTGTTATGCGCGTTTAGACATCCAGTGCAATGTTCCACTATCGATACAGCTGAAAAAGGGCCTCCGTTGGCTCGGTCGGCTAGCAGTTCTGCTTCAAATGTGTAGCACAGAATGTGTGTCTTATTTTATAAACTATGTGTAGTAAATTATGTTGAGGTACTAATTTCCGTTTGTGTGTCTGCGATTAAATCGGATCGAACGGATCGAACTTTACGTGTTTGTGTTGCTCGGCTGTCATGGTGCATGAAATTGTACAGCCACTGTCATTGGAGGTTTTGATGTAATAGTTGAATTTTATATTATGTAAGCGGCTTTAGTCGATAAGTGGTGACTTGTCAGTTCGCGGTGGTGAAATAAGAGAATGATCGACCTGTTCTCCCGAAAACCCGTTTATAATAGAACTTGTTTTAGGTAGGTAATCTGCTTAGAATCGCCTAATTTTGAGTCGATAACGTGCTGAAAATTAGAGCGATTTAGTCACATTATAGAATCATAATAAGGCAATTCTAAGCAGATTATGTGCGGACAATGACACAAAAAAAGCCAGCTCACGACTTTTCATGTGTGCGCTCTTTAACATGGTTTTTCACTGTGGCCCGCGCCATAAAACGAAATAACGGATATGAGTCCATTATCTGCTCATTTTAGAATCAAATAATCACATTATGTAACTATTTCACTCCATATGTCGTTTATGTGCATATTTGCGCAACGATATGTCAGACATATATGCACGTAGTACTTAGGTTTCAAAGGAACCATATAGCGAGTAAATTGACCTCGACCAGATTTAAGTGTCCTTGACATTTTACATTTTATATTCAAATGGCTTCCCAGAAGGAAGCATTTTTTGGGAAGCCATTTGAATATAAAGTGTATATTGTCAAGGACACAAAACTCGTTGTGCGCTTATGGGATGCTAGCTTATACATCGATTTTGCGCAACACTCCAAGGCCGTCGGTTGTCGTGTGATATCCGAAGTGTGCTTAAACCATATAAGTGTTGTATCAAGACAAAGTATGCTATATCACTCATACACTACAATTTAATCCGCCGATGGCGTTAAACGGGTATTGTACACTAAATCCGGGGTCCATCTCCTTTTATACTCAACATAATATATGCAACAAACGAATTAATTTGATCTATGGATTAGTGCAAAAATACACTCATGTTCTCTATGAACGATGTAAAGAAGATAGTTAACAGACCTGGACAATTAATTTACTGCATATAGAAAGCATTATAATGGTGCAATCTACCAGTGAAAATGACTGGCACTGAAAACGGCGCGATGTGGTAGAGCAGAACACACTAACGTAAGGCACAAATTCACCACATAAAACTCATATCTGTATTTATGAACCTGACCCCGGTGGAGATAGTCAAATTACAGACGAGAATGATTCCCGAATTTTTATTTTAATGGTGGATAAATTTAACATGATTTTTTCATAAAAACAGAATCATAGTTTTAAAACAGTATATGTATAACATGATTTGATCTCAAACATATATGTATGATAAGCGATATATATCCAGGTGGACGACAAATTCGCCTTGATAAATTAAGGAGGGAAAATGTGCGATTCAATCGCGAAACCAACAGATGTTTATGATAGACGCTGGCGAGGAACAGAAAGATAAAGTGAGCGATTCAAGCGTGTCACCAACCCTCTAAGAGGCCAGGGTATGAATAGTTCCCACTCTCGGGAGGTTGGTTGGGGAGGTGGTGGTAATTTGATAAAACAGGCTCTTTTCCGCAACTCGGAAATTTATTTCGTATTTTAGTTTATATTTTGAGGGCAGAAAAGAGGAAGATATCATTGTGCTCGTCCTGTTCTTCCAGTCACGTAGTCCGGCACGCAAAATAGATCTTCTTCAAAAATTTATTAGCGGAAATTTGGTTACTTAACTTAACTATTTTGCTGTGCTAAAATAGCACCGGGGTCTGATACCTAATAACTAATGCAGCTGATTGGCCCACATTACTTAGATAATAAAACAATACCAGGTCAACACAAACATGAATATGTTGTATTATCACGTACATGTTGCTATGGTTTTTGTGGCTTACATTAATTACTTTGGCTCGTGTGGTAATTTCACCGGGTTGTACAATTGCAATCCTGATAGTAGACTGCCAAACTGACAATACAAACTTAATTTAATCCCTTATATTGTGTAGATGATTAACGGTCAGGCCAGCATCGACATGAGGACTACACAAAGTATTGATCAAAACATTGCATGTTGGTGTATAACAAACACCGAACTACCGACACATGTGGAAATGGTGAACTTTGGTCGCATTCGTTTATATTTCGAAAGTTACAACTGGAGGTTTGTTTAAAGCCACATGGCGTTTTGCGCTCCAAAATACACATAATATTATACGCTTTTGAATTTTTCTCAACATCGAAATAGGTCGATAAATATCTGATCTACCTTTCTACGAGCATTATGTAACCCACAAAGACGCATTGAAGTAATGAAAAATACAACTGTGAATACGGCTTTTGGGTACCAAACACAAAGCAGCCATTTGCGCGACATGGGACAGAAAAGAGAGTTCCGTGGTAGTCTATTCCTGATATGGTAGCAATAAAGAGCGTTTGTCTGACTTCTTTCGAAAAGTTGAAAACGGCATAAAAAATTGCTGTGATTTGGCAAGTGTTTACAGAGCATATTTATGTATCGACATATCGTATCCGTCGCTCCAAACAACGTAGAAAAACAATGGAGGTCCGAATGAGCCATAAAACCCATTTTTTTTTGTAAAGATTGGGATTAGACTACACGCCACTTGCTTATTTGAAGCTCTCATCGTGGGTAATAGTACGATCCCACTTGATTGCAAGTCAAGTAGGGAGAATGAATATAGAGAGACAGAAAAAAGATCAACAGAAAGTGGACATATCTGAAATGAAATCGGTAGGCGAGAGAGGGAAAAGAAAAAATCATGTCAAGAGTGTAGAAGGACGATCATATATACAGCATAGTGTGGGGTGTAATTATATAAACACCTAAAAAAAAAGTCCCCCTTAATATATTCGGTAATATTTTATGAGATATTGGATGGATTTTGGCAAACTCTACGCAAATGTCCAGTGGTATCTGATATACAACCTGTGTGAGACACCGTCCTGCGAGTTATGTTATGGCCGACTAAGCGTGAATTGAATGGAAGAGGGGTGCTTTTCAAAAGTTGCAAAACACTGACGTAGAGTGGACTGTCACTCCATTGTTCCATTGTTCACACAAGTTGTTTACTGGCTGTAAATGTGGTCTACAAGTGACAACGTGAGTCCACGATAACATGCGTGTCATCTTCGGGACACAATGTTCCTACTGCATGCCCAGGCCATTCAGTCTAACCACATTCCGTTGGAATGACCCCTTGAAGTTCCATGCTGTGTGCAACACATAGTTATTTAATTCAGTCTCGTTGAAGCCATTTTTCGGTAAGCCATGTTTCCCACCATGTAGGCCATTGATGTACTAACAAATACGGATTATCCAAGCATGTGCGAGAATAGAAGTGGGGACCAAGGCACAGATGAATGTCTGCATATGATCACTCTACCTGTGTTTTTGAAACTTTTGAAAAGTGCCCCTCTTCCATTCAATTTGTGCTCACTCAGCCATATCTCACCCCACAGCACAGTAATTAACACACTTGATGTATTTAGTACTACAAATCAGTTGTGGAAAGTTTCATCAAAATCCATCCAATATCTCATAAGATATTACCGAATATATTAGGGGGGACTTTCTTTTTTTGGTGTGTTTATGTCAAAATGCATAATTAATCAATATGTCAACAAATTGTGAATCTAAATTAATCCGGGTACGTATGAGAAGAACGCCGGGGGGTTCGTCTGTATTTAAATGAAATGGAGTCGTCGTCTGATATGTTGTTATCCTCGAATGATCTCTCAGAGCTGTCTCGACAACACTCCTCATATACATATTAATGCTCATTGTTAAGAACAAGCTTGTAAACAGTTTAACCATTTCCATATTTTATTTAACCACATGAAAATATTTTAAGCCACCCTTTCCCCCACGGTGTAATCAACATTTAATAACACGAATTTATTTGAAATGTTGTCCCTGTTACTACAGATGGTTCAATATCAGTGCAATCTATAATAGAACCTTGAAATAACTTGCATAATTTCCACTTATTTTTCGCATTTGGCTAAATTGGCTTACGACAGAAGGAACACTATTTGTGTATATTGGAACACTTGTAACTTGGCATCTGGTGCACTTGTAGAATGATTGTGTCGAATGTAGTTGTCATGAACCCGTATTAGTAATGTTGTTCGTGAACCAACTTTCTTGAACATGCTTGATGGTGTTGGTTGTTGGTGTATGTGATTTTTAGGATTAAACAAAAACTTTGGAACGAGGAATATTCTTTCAAGAACTGATTAGTGGTCAAACATGTATATCCATCCAAACACACGGAACTAGCATACAAATACACGTGGGATAACTTATACTAATTGAGGAATCATATGTTAGCTTTGATAATGATATCAACTTCAAAGTCCATGGGTGGCGAACGAGGAATCCCTTCTCTCACCAAACCTTAAGCTTCAACCTAACTGTTCTTGGGTAATTAAAACTCAACCGTCTTTATTAAGTCAATGTATGGGACTGTTTAAGATCATGTGTGAACCTGTGTTTATGTGAATCATAATGCTTTAAAAGAGACTTTGGCAATTGTTGGAGTATCTGTATACATAACAGTCCCTTTCGATTGCGTGTTATACAGTTTTGTTTTAACAGTAGCAATACATTTTTCGTTTGTGCTTGATGTGATACAATGATTACATTCGACTGAGTCATCTTCTGAGTACTAACATCAACACTCCATTGCGAACACAACAGCATTTGCGTGGATATAAAGCTGTTCAGCAGCTTTAATGTTTAGTAATTTGGTATACCATACTTTTGGCACTTACATATCGCAAAAGAGATGGTAATTTAATAGCACATTAACCATCATTTGTTCTGGGCAATAAATGCACAGATGTGACTTCATGTTGAGGCAGTTCAGTCATCAATATTGTCGACAACAACCAATCGGCAATATCGCTGTATCCCTTATAGCCCTGCTGCTATTCTATTGAGGTAACCAACACATGTTTGTTTGTTTGTTTGGTTAGGATTTTAAGTCGCTTTAGCCGATTGGCCACATCACGACTCAGAAAACTAAATCAGAATTAAGCGACGCAACTGTGTATAGACGTAACCGTGAATAATTGGACTTAAATGAAACTAGATATATACAAATAAAAATACCCAAAATAAGAGCGAGAGTGCTCAATTGGGGTCAGAACCATTAAGAAACTGATCACGGTGCAAACACATATAAAACAGAATATCAAAAAAGACAGCAATACTGCTTTGAGAACAGCCAAGTTATAAAACCTGCATAAAATTAATCAGCAAAATAAATAATTGAATTTATCAAGACTGACAGACCATTATATTGTAAGTAGCTGCCAAACAAGCATCCTGAATGATTGATAAGATATTTATAATATCTGTTGAATCTGGCGTGAATCTTAATAAATTCATCAAGTTGACAATCTAGCGGTAGACTAGTCAGGCGAGCCTGTGCCCATTCGCCAGCCACCCTCCACTAACTATACAATGTGTCCCCTTCCTTCCAAGTGGACATTTTATCGTTAAACATCGTAGTGAACATTGAATACTAAAAATTCAACCTGTTGTTCTGAGAGTCGAAACTTCCTTAGTTGGTTTTGTAGCAAATGGTAAAACGACAGGAGCTGTATCCATTGCCTGTGAGACAGGTTCTGGAACGGCAGCTGAGTATGTGACTTGAGCAATTAATGGCCTGGTACCAACCCTTTTCTTAGCATCTATAAACAATAAATGTTTTTCAACCTTACATCTTTGTATCTTGAATTCATAGTCCCAGATGGGACATGGACGATCCATTGCAGTATGTGAACCTTGACAATTTGAATTTTATTTTAGGATTTGTACAATCCTAATACATCATGTACAACTGGTTTCTTTACTTCTACAATGTTCCTGGCCATGACCATAGCATTTAAAACATCGTAATGGACTTGGAACATAGGTACTTATATCTACCTTCATATATCCAACCTTCAATGTCGGTGGATATTCGCACCGATTGAAGGTCAGAAGATAACTATTCAGAAGAACTCGAATACTATCAACAGTTTTTTTGTAAATCGACGGACTTCTGTAACTCCCTTTGGTGCCAACTCCGCCAATATATCCGATTCCGAAGAATCAAACATATCGCTGAACCGCAACACAGCTCTGCTCTTATTCAATGCATTGTAATGAGTAACCAACACTGGTGTTTGTGCAATAGATGTTAACTGCAGCAGAGCATCAGATTGAACTTTCTTTGAACATTCAATCAAGAGAGAGCCACTTATTGGCCCAGTCCTGATTGGTTTAACAGATTTCAATTGTCCAGCAATGCTTTGTAGTGTTTTATCAATGACAAAGATAGAAGGTTTTTTCACATTTGGGTCAAATCCAAGAACCAAGTACTGACGGAATACCACAGCATCATTGGAACTTGGCGAGTCATCATTTTTACGGGCAAGACGTTTTTTGTTTGAGTTGCCATACGAAAAGCTAAAACTTGACAACTAGTCCAGCAGCCGCCGTGGACTACCCTTCACATTCTGGTCGGACCAAAGACTGGTACATAGCTGAAGCGGTGACCCGTTTGGCCACTGCATATAGAAGCCTCCCGGTACCTCTTCACAGTGAGCTAGGCGTGAACAGTACATGATTCAACACTCAACAATCATCAGGACGAACACAACAGAGACAAGAGAGAACCGAAACATCATAATGAAAAAAACAGAAAACGATAGTTCAATCATCAGACGAGCAATACAACATATAACACAAATTGAATCTGAAACACTGTCGAGAGGCCTGACTAGCCGATTGATTGAGTCGGGTCAACTCAACCACCCGTCATGCAGAGATGTAGGACGAAAGGGGACCTTGAGCTAAGTCTTAACCGCATGTCGATGCCGCACGTGGTACAACAGCCCTAGTACCTCCAGGACTCATACACCACACCTCACGGCGGGATGCACCGCACTGCAAACAGGGTGCCACATTCGGGACTTTTTACCCCTCGCAGTGGGGCCTATTCTACCCCGGGCCCACAGGGGAACCAACACAGACGTTTGTGAGAAATATGTTAACCAAAGAAATAAAGCGTCAAGGGAGAGCCATTTAATACTGATTGGCTTTGACGTATTGCTTTACCAAGGAATAATTCAGTGATTTAACAATAGCGAACACATGGCATATTCGTCATCTCCAGTTTAAACCTAATCACACTGGGTTTAAACCATGACATCGCTCTTGTTAAAATATTGACTTTTTATAATCGACGCTGAATAGAGAGACATTACAGCTAAACCAGGATAAATCCGTCACTTGAGCCTTTTTTCTCAAACGGCGGTTCCGAGGGGTGTCCTTACACCGGAGATGACGCATGTTTCTTGACACTCCTGGGATCGAAGTTAAGCACCGATTACTGAAGATATACCACAATATCAATGGGACTTATAGCGTTCCATCACTCATATGCTCATTACGTTGTTTTAGATTGAGTTGCCATGGGACAAACACATAATGGACAACTATCCCAGCACCCGCTTCGAAATACTCTTCGATTTTTGGTTTGGCCAATGACTAGTACGCATTCATAGCTAAAGCGGTTGCCCGTTTAATCACGGCATATAACAGCCTCTTAATAATACATCCTCAAAATGGCACATGCTTGAACAAAACTATATTCTCACCTTCAAATTCAAGTAAAACCAGAGATGGCACGGGCTGTACTGACATACCACCACGGTGGCAAATTTGAATTTGTGAGATCAGCTTGAACAGGAGAAAACCCACATATCTTTATAGAAACAAAGATAAATAACTGTAGAATGGAAAACATGAACAACAGTTGATTGCCATCATAATAGTGAACATACATACCAAATGACATTGATATATGTCAACCGGTGGTTGAGATACGGACACAAAACCAACACTTCCAAATCTACAAAGATGAAAAACTCTAGAACGGAAAACCGAAGAAAAGAAACGGTTGAACATCCACTAACACGATTGAACACTCAATTGATTACCTCATACTAGTGAACATCCATACAAAATTTCACTGAGACTCGTCAACTAGTGGTGAAGATATCTGCTCGGATGCACACACACACACACACACACACACAAAATTTCCAGATAAACAAAGATGAAAAACTTTAAAATGGAAAATCCTCTAAAAAAAACGACTGAACACCGTGGAATGCCCTCATGGTAATGAACATCCATACCAAATTTCAGTCAGATCCGACAAATGGTGTTTGATATATTTGCCCGGACGCACGGACGGACGGAAAACGGATGGATAAATGTCCGGACGAACATACAGACGATGGGTACCTTGTGCAACTTTTTTGTCCGGTTTCATTGTGGGGTTACATCATTGTACAATGGCACTTTGTGAGGTGCATATTGAGATTACTTACGAAAGCTATCTTGTGGGGTTTGTACTCAAGTTTTTGCTGTTAACAATCTGCAAACAATTGTGTAAGTCCTGGATAATGGTCTGTCACTGTGAGGTTAACTTCACTGATAATGGTTTAGATTTTTTTGATTATTATAACTCTTATAACAATTGCTTTATATGATTACATAAATATGAAAGGATTGGGAATGTTCAACCAAACAGCTTACAACTTGTCAAAAAACATTTACTAATTAAACAATATGGCACGACATGAACTTCGACTCATCCCAAGTCAAGAACATAGAAATAGCCATATAATGAAACATGAAATGAACTTTGCCTACCTTCTGGGGTTAACCCCACAATTGATGATCATATAAATAACCTCATAAGGTACCGAAATTCACTAATGAATCATGACATGAACTTTGACTGCGTTCTGTGGTTTAACCTCACAAGCGATGAACATAGAAATAACCTCATAACGTACCTTAAGTTACAAATGAAGCATGGCATGAACTTTGATTTCTGGGGTTAACCCCACAAGACAAGAACATGGAAATAACCCCATAAAATATATAACATAATGAAGAACAGCATGAACTTTGACTGCCTTCTGGGATTAACCCCACAAGTGATGAACATAGAAATAACCCCATAAGTAACGTTAAGTTACTAATGAAGCAGGACATGGACTTTGCCTTCTGGGGTTAACCCCACAAGTGATTAACATAGATATAACATCATAAGTAACCTTAAGTTACTAATGAAGCCGGACATGGACTTTGCTTTCTGTGGTTACCCCCACAAGTGATGAACATAGAAATAACCCCATAAATAACATTAAGTTACTAATGAAGCAGGACATGGAATTTGCCTTCTGTGGTTAACCCCACAAGTGATGAACATAGAAATAACATCATAAGTAACATTAAGTTACTATGAAGCAGGACATGGACTTTGCTTTCTGGGGTTAACCCCACAAGTGATGAACATAGAAATAACCCCATAAGTAACCTTAAGTTACTAATGAAGCATGCCATGGACTTTGCTTTCTGGGGTTAACCCCTCAAGTAAAGAAAATATAAATAAAGCATACAGTAATTCCCGAAGCAATTGACCACTTAACCACAGCGAGAGCTTTCCAACGAATGGCAACAAGCCATATTTCCGACTAAATCCTGAAAAATTACCAATAATTCTGCTGTGGTTAAGTGGTCAATTACTTTGGGAATTACTGTAGCACTCAGAGTGCTTTTCCCTTGTGTAGCTCAAAAGCACTTTACCTTCCCACATCATAAGTTGTAAACTGTAGTCTAGACTACCGTGCTGCCTGTTATGCGCTTCCAAATGTTACCCTCCCAGGTACTCAGTTTACAGGAGAGTGCCCCACGACAATCAGAGATGTGGCGACAGTGTGGGTTTATGGGTGTCTCAAAACTTTCAACAGTTAGAAATTTCGTATCTGACACAACATTAGTTGGAAATTTCACACCAACAATAGGTTGAAAATGTTCTTGTAGTTTGATTTTCAAACAATTTATTGGGGGAAATGTATTGTTTTTGGACCAATATTTGAACATTTTCCTACTTTTTGTAAAATAAAAATTGGACTGAAATGGCCATCAGTTGGAAATTTTCCAACCTTAGGCGGGGGTGTCAGGTTGGAAATTTCCAACACTTGAAAAGGTTGTGTCCCCCTGTAGCCAGTCAAAAACTGCTAGTTAATTTAAGAAAACAATATTGTCCTACATTTTGTCAACATTGTCATTGGAATTGTCATCAGTTGGAAATTGTCCAACCTAAGTCAGGTTTGAAATTTCCAACTCTAGTAAGGTTTGAGGCTAGTCTAGATGTTAGGATTTTGCGATTCTCTTGTTAAGATTTCAAATTTTTTACCCCCCCCCAATGAAGAACCTTAAGCCACATCCCTAGTGGCAATTGTGGTACAACGTCCTGATGTTACAAGTGCAGACTGCAACCACTAGACCACGGCATCACCAAACAACCCCATAAGGCATTAAGATATCATATAAAAAAGAACGTCATAAGGTATATTAAGTGATATGAAGCATGAAATGAACTTGGACTGCTTTTTGGGGTTAACCCCACAAGTTAAGATCATAGAACTAACCTCACAAGGCCTTAATATAAATGAAGAACAGCAAAAAACTTTGACTGACGCCACAAGTCAAGAACATAGAAATAACCTCATATGGTATTTTGAGTCTCAACAACTAAATTATGAATGGCAACATGCCATGTTTGGACAAACAGCTGTATGAGGGTAGGTATTATAACATTATGATATTCGGTTGACAGAACTTAGGTGAGTATATGTACACTTATTTATTTAATGGAATATATTAATATTGTTATAAAATGTCAAGTCTCATGACAGTCATGTGTTTTAGTCCCCAAAAACTAAGTATTCCAGGTGAGAACGATGTTAGCAATTCTTCTTCCCTCGTGTTGTCGTTTTACATCAGATGATGTCTCTTACATATATGCCAGGATTTTCAATGTCTCGTATTACATCATTCATCACTTTCACTGAAATTGTCATCAGAGGATTCAGAACAGTCCGATTGAACACATTGAAGATTAACAGCCATTGATGTTAACACTGGAAAGAACTCACCATATCATCGCTTGCACTGTTTGGAACTGGCGAACGTTCAACTGGTGAACAACTAACTGTTAAACACTTTTTTGTTTTCGTCACAGTCACTATCACTGTCGGAAATCTTACGTTTTCACAATTTACTCTTTTTTTCTTCTTTTTGTAATGAACAAAGTGATCTGTATCTGAGTAACTGGAACTTGAAACGTAGTCCGAAGAAGAATCAACATTCATATCGTGCGACAGATGTGGCTCAATGTCTTTGATCATCAAAGTCAAAGTCGGAGTAATCAACCCTGAAAACCAAAGACAATAAATATTTATTATATGCTCTTCTATGAATTATCAATAAGGTCAAATAACGTCAAATTGTTTCAAGTCGGCAACCGACCCTAAAATTGATATGAATGGAATCAGGGCAATATGAGATTGTTAATGACATGTCGCCGCATGAGTCAATGACTATTCTTGTTTTAGAATAGAATACATGTAGAATAATTTTATTACTATATTGGCATGTGTAATTTGCAATTATACATTATTATATTACATAACATAATGTTATAACATATAGCACATAGGACCTATACGTAACTTTATATACTTGTACAATGTATACATAAAATTAATACATTATAAGCGTATGCGGGGTAGTGTTAACAAAGAACGTCTTAATAAAAAAATAGCTGTTTGGCATGGAAATGTGTTTTATATACCGGTAGTGTAAATATGTGCATGTTTGTTTGTTTTTATGTTTACCCATACCATAGTATGGTAAACATAGTGTCGTTGCCCGGATTGACCACTCGTCGTTAGTCCGTCCGTCCGTCCGTCCGTCCGTCCGTCTGTCTGTCTGTCTGTCTGTCTGTCTGTAGACACTTTATGCATGGTGCGATAACTGAAATATTTTCTATCTGATCGGAACCAAATTTTGTATATGAATTTCTCAGCACCAAATAGAGATCGAGTTCGAATATGGGTTTGATCCGAGTTTTTTTTACGGAGTTATGGCCCTTTTTCAACTTAGAATTTATGCATGCTGCCATAACTCAAAAAGAAATTATCTGACCATAACCAAATTTGGTATGTGAGTTGCTCAACCCAAAATACATATCGAGTTCGAATATGGGTTTGATTCGATATTTTTTAATGGAGTTATGGCCCTTTGACATGGAATTCATGAATGCTTCGATAAATCAACAATTTTTCAACTGATAGGAACCAAATTTTGTATGTGAGTTTCTCAACTCAAAATACAGATCGAGTTCGAATATGGGTTTAATCCGGTACTTTGTACTGGACTTATGGCCCTTTGATTATTTTATTCATAGCTAAAATATATCAAAGATACACAGGTGGCACTGTCTAAATAGTATCTAATAAATCAGGTTCAGGTCTCTATGAAGTTGTCTTCTCACACAGAGAAAGTATCCAGTTACAATACCATGAAGTTGGTTCTCTCTTGTATTAATTAATTGCTAGGAGATGTGTTGGCTGTATCAGATATACTTTATACTCTATAAGTATCTCTGGCCATATCATAGGTGGAATGTTTATACTATTATATTTTATATGCATGGTTATTTAAATTTCATCTTAAAGGCATAATCTGTTTTCATTGTTTAATAGCATTACCATTGGAATTTTGTTGGTTGCATGGGAAGACAACTTTGGTTTTCAAAGTTTAAAAAACTTGAGAGCTCTGTATTAGTCTATGGGCACAAAATAATTGTTCATAACACTTTTAGTACTGTAGGTCTAGTTTGTTTTATCTATATATTAATTTTTCGACATTGATTTCAATTGATTACATATGTGAATTGAAAAATTAAAGGGGCACACCAGGTTTGATGTATTTTTCCTGTACTCTGCATGAGATAAAACTTTTTATGTGTACCTATACCATAGTATGGTACACATAGCGTCAATGTCCGGATTGACCACTCGTCTGTCCGTCCATCTATATCTGTCTGTCTATCAGACACTTTAGGTATAATGCGATAATTCTAACATTTTCTATTTGATCGGAACCAAATTTTGTATATAGGTTTCTCATCCCAAAATACTGTTCGAGTTTGAATATGGGTTTGATCCGATTTATTTTAAAGGAGTTATGACCCTTCTTTTTTTTGTTAAATTTGAAATTTGGATTTTTCAGATTTTTTTTTATTGAATTTCCTCGCTCAATTTAACATAAACAAATATTAAAAAACTTTTATAATAATAAAAAAAATATTTAATTCAAAAAAAAATTTGTCATTGACACTAATTTGTTTTAGTTGTATTCCATTAATAATGTGTGATGTCCTGTATTGAAAATGTGAAGATTTTATTACAATAGTTGCATGTAATATAATGATATCAATAAATTGCCATGTGAACATCCAATATCCAGAGTATCAGAATACCTTTAATAGATGTCATTCCAAGCAAAATCTGTTATTAATTTAGTGATGACATATGTTACATAGCTCTAGGGGGTGGTTGTATGAAGGTAAAGATGAACAACCTGCTGGCTGGATAATTGTTTATCCCATCTGTCAAATTTATTAATAGCTAAACAATTGGATCTCACAGTGAGAGGTCCTTGTGTGAATAGAGACAGAGTTATGAGATTTAAAACGACTCCCCCACCCCAATTACTTTAACCCCTTCGTAAGACAAATTATTTGACCTTTTGATTTTAAGTTAGGTACTGATATATGTATTACTGTGATCATATCTTTGACCAATTATCAGTTATAGTTAATCGCTATCGCCAAGGTATGGGTTAAACATCTGCCGATCGTGATCGGCCTCTCGTTGTATCTGTCGGACATTCTGTCCAACGCAAAATATGCTTATCATCTTCCATTTTCTGTTTTAAATTTAATTCAATGAGTCATTATCCTAATTAAGTGTGAAAATTATGCTCACAAAAGGCATCAAACCGGAGTCAATTGGCAACAAACATAGAAAAATCTGAACAACATCGCTAAATTAATGGACTATACCTCGAAAATAGGGAACATTAAACGAGTATAAAAGGAAGTCTTTTAGGCTTACAGTCCAGGTTTGAGCCCATATACTTCTATTGACTCAATCTGATATGTGAATGGGTGTTGGTTAATACAATTTCAATGAGTTTGTACATATATGACAGTTGATTGTTTCATTCTAAGATCAAGTTCTATATTCTGTCGTTATATGTGAGTGATGGATAGGAATTAAAATGTGTAACACTAGTATGGATTCAAACATTGAGCTTTTGTAAGAACTGTTGGTTGGTGGGGATATTTTTATCAGGTTGAATATTGTTCACATACAGGGAACTCATGCTTTAATACAGTATGCTATTATCGGATAACCACTTCAAGGGAGTGAACTCTAAATAGTCACTTATATCACACCACACCAGTATCACATAGCAGCATTCCTGGATATTGATTATAATATTTAACACAGTTGTTCTAAGATCAGTGGCAAGGTGACTTCTTAATCATTATTTTGGGAGACTCTTTAATATCTATCTGCTATTGTGTAATACTCAGGCACCTGGGAGCCAATGTCCTGTCAACATTGATATAATAATTAATTAATAACATTTGTTATTTTATCATGATATGATATTTGACATTGAATTGTCCTGTGATTACATAAATAATAAAGGACCATTGACTGTTGGTTATTTGTAAATTATAAAGAATTTGGAGACAGAAAGCCACATTATTAAAATTTGACAGGCACCATTCTGAAATGACCAGCTCAATCCATTTGGTGCCTGTCATTTTGAAAGGCAGTAATTTTTTTTTTATTTTGAGCCTTGGTTAGCATTATTTTTTGGCAATTGATCGATTCTGATAACTGAAGCGGCATTTCAAGAAATGTTGTTGGAATCTGATATGTGGACCATCAAATCAGATTGGCACCTTTAAATTGATATATAAATCAATGATGCTGACAAGATTCTACATTTGGTTTGGTCTGATAATCAGCTCGGTTGAAATTAACTTTTTTCTTTCAATATTGACCAACAAGCGAACAGATCTCCAACTGATTACGGGAGAAGTAGTAATGCTCTTTCTCGAAGCTTTCAACTGCTGACATTCCTCAGCATGTATATTATCAGAACAATTGCATTTGGACCGTGTCATGTGCCATAGCTATTTGACTGAGGTTTTAATCAATGTAAAGTACATTGAAACTAATTCACTATATCCCACGTAAAGATCACATTACCCTGACATTGTTCCCACTACATTGGCTTCCCGTTTCTGAGCGCCTTAAGTGCAAGATGCTCGCAATGACTTGCAAGTCATCAAAAAAACTGTGCACCATAATATGGTTTTACATCAATGATAAGATGTATGCATTATGCATGTATGCACCGAGGCATCTCAGATCCGGGGACTTAAGGGGTTTCCACGCCTGAGCTATGTCAGGAGGTGGAAAGTTTAGATGGGCCTTCATAGAAAACTACTTAGTTATAATAATTAACAAGTGCAAATGCACAAAGAAGGGTTACAACTCCAAAGATTGAGATATCTTAGGCAAGAGCCTGACGCGTTTCTTCGCTAGTGCGAGTCATCGGAGGCAATAAATGGCCGTGTGGTCGGCCTTATATACCCTACCCCAGAGGTGATGTCATCTCCTGCTCTGTGAATGGTCAGATATATCGATTGTTTCTAATTGGTTGGAAGGTAGACCGCCATTGGTTACGTGGTGGTCAACTACTTAGTTGTTAAGCTAGTGCACCACATGAAGGAATCTATACTATCTGAAGACCACATCAAGCATATTATACATGTATAACAATAAAAATGTCAGAAAGATGACTTTAGTAGGGAAATTTTGGGAACAGCATTCTCCAAAAATATACAAATTGAGTGAAAATGTATAACTTCTATAAAAAGTACATGATCTAAACTGGTAAAAGGGTCGATTGAGGTCAATACTGCTTCAAGAATTTCAATATTATATAAATGTGCTATAAATTTTTTCGCAAACATTTATAAATTATCTAGCCCACCGGCTAGTTAAATGTCATAACTTTTTATGTGTACCCATACCATGTATGGTACACATAATGCCGAAGTCCGGATCAACCATCCGTCGTTCGTCCGTCCGTCTGTCCGTCTGTCGTACCGTCCGTCTGTCCGTAGACACTTGCTATCCGATTCGATTACTTGAGTAGTTTTTATCGGATCATGTTCAAATTTTATGCGCATGTTTATGATGACACACCCCTCACCTGTATAGTTTTTGGTATCGATCGGTTGATCGGTTTAGAAATGATTAACACTTTCCATCCATACCTGGTCATATTCTATCTGATGCCATAACTCATGTATTTTATTACCAATTGTGTTCATATTTGATATGCAGGTTTATGATGACACATGGCTCAACTGTATAGTTTTTGGTATCGATTGGTTGATCGGTTCAGAAAATAATTAACCCTGCTCACAAATGCTATCTGATGTATCAAAGTCAAACAATTTTCTTCTGATCTGCCTCATATTTCTTACCTAGGTCTTTCTTAGCACGTTCTTCATCTGTATGGATTTTGGTATTGTTTAGTTAACCCTTTCCACTCTTGTTTTTAAATAGAATTCATCCAAGCCAGGATGACTAAAACATTTTTCATCTGATCGACACCAATTTTAGTATATGAATTTCTGACCCCTAAATACAGATCAAGTGCGAATATGGGTTTGATCCGGTATATATTAACAGAGTTATGGCCCTTTATAATTCATACATCTTTTCCATGCACTATTAAATTTGAATAGAACAAGACACAACACACACCTGTGTTATTGGAAGGAGATAATTTATTGCTTTGGACACAGTGACCTGATAGTCCCACTGGTGGCTGCAGACTTAATATAAACATCTGTCAAACTTTGATTGATGTTAGACTCTTTATTCCAGTTCTGTTCTCTGTTGAAACCATGCAGTTCATGGCATTATTGTTTACAGAGACACTGTTGTTATAACTTAGAAAATAATTAATACAGCATTCCTTAGTTCCATCATATGATGTCATTGAAAATGATTAACCCTCTGCACACATCATATGGTCTTCTGATGTTTTTTATTTGATCATTCTCCTATTCTATGTACATGTTGATGGTGATCAACTTTTAATTTGCATGGATTTGGGATTAAAATTAACCCATTCGATTGACTCATATTATCTGATAGACATATATTAAATTATCACTTTAACTTTGAGCCAGGTTCAGTCAGTGTTTCAAGAAATGACCAATTGAAATTCATCATTAGAGGATATGTCTTATTTTGAAATTCCCTCAATTGCATTTGGGCTACAGGATAATATTAACAGTGCTGGGATTCTTGAGACTGACTTATTGTATGGGTTTCTAAATCCAATGACATGCTTTTTGTTGACAACTCTGTGTTTATCAGTTCATTAGTTTGGGTAAGATTAACCCGTTACTATCCAATTTGATAACTCAAATATTTCCATTGATTATGTTTATAGTTCTGGCACAGTTTATGATAACACACCTCTAACCTGCATAGTGAGGGTCATTTGGTTTATTTGCTTAAATATATTAACATCCTTCACCAATCCTGTTGACACAATGTGATAGCTAAATATTTTTTGCATGATTACTCTATAAATAATCACATCTGTGATAATCATGACACATTCTTCACCTGTATAGATTTTGGTATCGATCGAATGGTTGTGATAATATTAACCTTAACTTTAATTACATTTAAACTGTTCACAAACATATCTTTCTAATGATCAACTACTTACAAGAAAATTAACATTTATATCCAATCATTAGCAATTATATTTTATATCCATGTCTATACATCCCTCACTTCTATAGTTGATCAGGTATTGATTGTTTTTTAGTGGTGAAATATTAATAGGTTGCTATGAATTTTTAATATGCAGCTGACACAAGATATTATAAACAAAAAAATAGCAATGATAATAAAAAACCCACACAATATGTAATGTCTCATGTTCCAATGTAATAAATAGATAAATTGAGTTGCTATGATGTTTATCTACCTAATTTCTTAACTATTTGATATTTAACAGCTATGGTGCTTCTCTCCGACTATGGATTGAGCTTAATTAGACTTATAACTCTATAAGACATACATGTATCTGTGTTGGAGTCACTAATAGGTTGAAATCAAAGCCACGTCTGTTAACATTGTGTTAATGTGAGCAAGGTGCCCAATAAGTGTGATTTAACTTGTGAATTAATAGTAAGGTGTGAATTGTTTAAAGTTTTGCACTCATGAAAAGGATGGGGTAAGGATATATGAAAATAGCTCATCGCTGTCGCCAAGGTATGGGTTAAACATCTGCCGATCGTGATCGGCCTCTCGTTCAAAAATAGTTTTCAGTGTTTAAACATCGTTTATATCTTTAGGCCAAATAAAACAAAATACTTGTTTCCAATTTGTTTGCCAAATAAATCGAGCCAACCAGCCAGGGAAATGTATTACAAATTTATAGCAGATCAATACCTTCATTGGATTCCTCGATGTCTTGCAGCGTGTCATTGTCAGTATCACTGTATGTTGTTGAAGTTGTTTCTTCATTTAATGCATAACGTGTGAACGTGTGACCAGACCTTCGGTACTGCATCAGTCTTTTCATACTTCTTCGTTGATAGTCCTGGAAACAGAAAACATTAAATCTGAAATACATCTACACTCACGACTACAGATATACATCAGTTTTTAAAGAATTCATAGATTCAGTGAGAGTTGACGTCAATCTGTGCTAGAGTGATGATTTCCATTGGTAAATATTATGCATACTAGTACTAATATTGTTCAAGTGTGAAGCTATAAGATATGTTTTAGAGACAATGCACACTTTATGGGTTTGGTGGTAATCTATTACCCACACATGAGTCACTGACAAAGTGACAACTACTAGTACTAGTTACAGCGGTGTCAATTAAGACACGTTTATTTCGCTGTAAGGGCCGGACTGTTGTGTTCTAATAACAGAACACTGATAAATCATTAAATGTGCAGAATCTGAGAAAAACAAACAGTTGTTTCTGCAATAACCACCCATTGATTCTAAACATGTCACACTTGTTAAACAAAAATAATCAAATTTTCAATTTTGTTTTTAAACTTTCAAATAATGGTTTTCGGCTCCATAAATCTGTAACAAAAGTATATCCATTAGCAATGCCAAACCATCTTATTTTTAATCAAGTAGGCTGTAGCCTAACTTACTTAGTTACAAAGTTAGGCTATTAGATTTGAATTTGCAATACTAAAAAATAGTACTAGTCAAGTCGATATTTACATTTGCCGATTTTGCGTAATATTGGCTCTCTACTCCGCCTCGGAAAACGATTTAACTTTCCAATAAATACGGCATCCACAATACTTGCAAACTGATGATAGTTTGGTTTTTATCTCTAATTTGACAATATAACGTTTTTATTATAGTAATTAACACGTCATTCAAAAGTGAACACACCGTTTTCAAATCAGGAAGTGTACAATTAAGGAAGTTATTTGTGCGCATGCGCTAAAATCTCGTGCATGAAAATAAAACCCCGCCATGTTTAAAATAGTAACCTGCTAGACATTCGTCATATAAAAATGTGCATATAAACAAATTTGGTTCATAATTAAACCATCAATTATTATGCCATGAATTTTAATTTAATCACGCAATGAATAAGAACCGAAATCCCCGTTGTGACCTACCGACCTTGTCCGCTAAGCCGCTATCAATTATCAATGCCTATCTACTCTAATTATACGTTAGTTAACCTCATTCTAAGCTAATCTACATTAATATATATAAATATGTTTATCAATTGGATATATGGCACATTTTCAACAAGTCCCGATGCCAATTCATCGAGAAACAAAGTCACATGATCTGAATTGGTAGAAATACAAACGTCTACAATGTTACTATTTTTAGCACCACCAGCGGTATAATACATTCAAAGTTTTACTAGTAGCAGCATTATGCCATAGTATACTGTTGTGATCCATATAACTATAAATATACGTATGTATATAATGAGAATATTTCATTAAACAAATTTAGAAGTATGTGAAGTGTGATATGCGTAGATGAAACTTGATTTAAAATTGTTGATGTTCACTCACCTTGGAAAATGGCCGGCGGCTGCAAACATGAAGCGTCGTGTCACGTGACTCAATTCCGGAAACCCACGATTTATACCGTCAACTACCGAGAATTTCTTAGCATTTGCGGTAAGGTCCAAGTGAGACTGATGGACAATCCACTGATGGTCATTTTTGCCGATGGGAAAAACCTTGTGGGGTTCGTTTTCAAGTAATGAAAATTTAACCTCACAAAGACGTTTTATACCGTTTTAGATATAAAGTTTTGTGGGGTTAACACCACAGTCCGAAATAACCCCACAAATCAATGGCAGCACATGCAAATAACCCCACAAGGTACCTCTCCTAAGAACGGACGGACTGATGGATGGAGGATGTCAATACAGTATACCGCTATTCTCTTCGAGAGTGGGTGTATACAATATGACACAAATCACATATACGATTACACAGAATGCAAAACTGTAAATGATGGGGAAATACAATAGATAACATAATGTTAACCTGAGACGCTAGCATGACTAGCCGATAGATTGAGCTTAACACAACACGCATCTCTAGGTTACACTGGTGTAAATAAGGTTCCGAGTGACATCTAGCGGATATAGGAGAGAATAAAATAGACACTGGGCCCTGATTGGTCAATAGCCTTGTGTGCTTTTCACATAAACAAATCATCACACCTCTTCCCTATGATTTCCCATAGGTAAAATAACCATTGGCACAGGAATTAACCCTTTGTAGTGAAGTTTGAATTTTTTGGTGTGGTCTAAAATATGACTGTATTTTTTTATGCGGTTCTGATACTAGTTACGAAAACATAAGATTTAAAGGCGAATTCCCTGCTAGTCAGACATGATTTTTTTGTGTAAAAAGTTTCCCAAAATGTCAATTGTTCAGATTTTAAGAAAATTTTGGACCCAACATTTATATTGCCAACACTATACGTTAGCACTGAGGCCTATGGAAAACATTTACACCAGTGTAACCTCTAAGCGATGTAGGACTGAAGTGGGTCGTACATACTGGACGTCCATTTGTTACGAGACGCCCGCCCTAATACAACCGCTCGTCATGGGGCGCCCAGTACACACAGTGTACCACATTAGGGAACTATTATCCATCGCAGTGGGGTGGTCGATGATTCTACCTGTGGCCACACGGTGAGTCGTATTCCAAACGATAAGGGATGAATTAATTAGTTCAAGATTTATTCCAATACTAGCATCTGACCCACAGCAACGTCCATATATACATGTTTATGCATGTAATACTAATTAATGCATGATCAAGTGTGGTACAGCCATTCAGTCAATAAATTCTTATCCATTCATATATATGCATCAACCAGTCAAAGTAATCGCCTTATTACAAGGGCCGTGTTTTTTGCAGAAATGCGTGCATATGGTTTCTATTTATGGAATAGGTTATTCTCTAGCAAAGCGTAAATGGCCGAATCTCTAAGAATGACTGTTCGGAAGCCAAGATAACATACGCTAGAATAGATAGGTAACGATTACACGATACATTGATATATAGCGGCTCCATGTGCTCTGACAATTGATAGCCATGGTCATCAGGGTGTGGTCAGAAAAAACATTCCAGACAATTGGCGGTTTTTTATTTTTTCCGCCCTCCACCCAATAATTATTATTTTTTGCCATTTCTGCGATAGGGACCCACCCCTACAAAGTGCTTCAATTGGCTATTTTACTTAGTTGTCCTGATCTTATCCGATCTATGTTCTGAATCATGATTATAGAAGCATTCCTACTTTTGATTTACCAATAAGGCTGTAAAGTTTCAAAGCAATTCTCCAATAAATGTGGACTGTAGATTATGCTGATGGATTCACATTTGAAAGCAAAGGTGGCTGCTGGTGGTCATGTTTATTTTGAACAAATTTCGGGGGGAAAAGGGAGGCTCCCATTTTGAGGTCACCCCGAAGATCCATATGAAGTTTGATGACAATTGGATGAGAAAGTAAAATACACAACAAATTCCCGCCACAAACCTTGGGCGTAAGTCGTGTCATAAGAGACCATACGGGACGAACTCGGACTAAAATCCAGCATCTCGCCATACCAATATCTTAGCTGGTTTTAGTACGAGAAGACTTGGACTAGAATAGTGGATGAAATTAAATAAGTGTCTATACGCATAACGCAAGTTACTTACGTATTGTGAGACCAATTATCATGCAAGCTACATCATTAATTATTTCTGAAACTTAATATCACAGGACTAAATTTGAACCGATTAAGCTATCAAATAATGCATTTCGCGTAATAACATCACAATAACATAGTTGTAACATGAAACCAGAGCTATCTCTTTCGTTTGATCGGTGCCATAGCAACCTACTCACTGAACAAACGGTGTTTAGCTTTAGCATATATGGTTTATCGGTCTTTTAATGAATAGCGTTCTTAAGGCGCAAAATTGCGCATTAATTGCCCCATTATAACTCACGTACACGTGTCATTGGCCTGTTGTATCCCCAGGCTAGCGGAATGACATATCAACCATCATCAGTAGCTAGCTACAGTGTTACATTTGTATGTATCTCATCCCCTTAAGGTCGAGAGAGTTGCTGAATATACATGTATACCTCATGCTGTAATGTCGAGAGAGTTGCTGAATATACATGCATACCTCATGTTTTAATGTCGAGAGAGTTGCTGAATATACATGTATACCTCATGGTGTAATGTCGAGAGAGTTGCTGAATATACATACATACCCCATGTTGTAATGTCGAGAGAGTTGCTGAATATACATACATACCCCATGTTGTAATGTCGAGAGAGTTGCTGAATATACATACATACCCCATGTTGTAATGTCGAGAGAGTTGCTGAATATACATACATACCCCATGTTGTAATGTCGAGAGAGTTGCTGAATATACATACATACCTCATGTTGTAATGTCGAGAGAGTTGCTGAATATACATACATACCCCATGTTGTAATGTCGAGAGAGTTGCTGAATATACATACATACCTCATGTTGTAATGTCGAGAGAGTTGCTGAATATACATGTATACCTCATGTTGGAGAAAGTATGTGAATACGAGCGCGTGCTTTGCTATGCATGTGTATGTGACTCATGCTCTGTTACTGTTTTTCTTTTCTTTTAGTAATACAAAAATGAAAAACAGATTGTGTTTATTTTTGAATACAATTGGTAATCTAGACTGAATTGAAAGGAATTTGTTACGTACATGTGCACGTTCTGTCCACAGAAAGCCAAGTTAGATTTCCGTCGCCAGAGTTTGCCAGATGTATCGGAGGGGGGGGGGGGTCGGAAATTATTACAGGATACAAGGACCGGGTGGGTGGGTGTCACCGAGCCCGGAATGCAGATTTTTTCTGATGTCATGCAATTTTTTTCCAAAATCATTTCTAAGACAAATTACAGCTTCAAAATGAATTGAAACAATCAGATTCATATAGTGTAGTGCATGCTATAGCCTTATAGAAGTGAGGGGGGCTCTATATTTTATTTTTTTTGTCCACAATTTCTCCCTTTAACAGTTGAAACCATGGGGTGTGTCCGGTTTTGGTCGAGGAAAAACATTTCAATGAAAAAAAAATCCATTCTCATATTTTCTCATAGTTTATCATGGCTTTTTAAAATTATTATACATAGAGGATACCTGCGTGTTTTGAGTGAATACCGGAAGTATCTAATGAGTGGTCACAATGAGATACTGGAATCATCACGAGTGGTCTTTAGGCCACGAGTGATGATTCCAGTATCTCACTGTGACCACGAATGAGGTAATTCCGGTATTCACTCAAAACACGAAGGTTTTCTTTTTATTATATGCGCTATTTACTAAAAAAGATCGAGGAATTAATTCAAAATCGAACTGATTCCGATTCACATCGGCAATACAATTTCTGCTCAACAAACAGAGAGACCGCGTGGTTCAATAAAATACTTTCGATAACTCAGAATACACATGCTTCAAATGTGCGTAATATATCAGATAACTTTATTTCAAATATACCAACTTACTTGCTTGTGTACTATTAGCAATGTGGCATTGCATTTTTGTCACTTATTGACACAAAATCGTTATTTGAAGTTTTTTAAATTCTGAGGTGGGACAAATTGTATAGTATCAATCTCAGAGCATCTAATTTTCAAATATTTCCGGGGGAGGCCCCCCTCCCCCTCCCGTACTCTCCCCCTCAGGCTTTCGGGAGATGCCTTCGGCATCTCCTGCTGGGATACTACTCGCCTCGACATTTTGCAGGAGAGCTACTCGCCACTCGCCTAGAATGATTTTAAGGGGAGCTCATCATTGCTCACCAGTGATTTCCCACATGGAGAGGACTGGAACTGTGTTTATTTAATCAAATTGATGGTGTTTTTACTTTACACATGCACATATTTAAACCTATTGCTAATAAGGGACACAACTATCCTGTTAAAGTGGGTATTTTACCTTTATAACCATAAATATTTGGGTTTTTAAAGGTTTTGTCACTGGTTTTGTTGGCATATTTTCAGCCATGTGCTTTGTTTGTTTATTTTTTGTGGGTGTACTTGATCAGCGTTCTCTCAGTTCCGGTGCAGACACAATGAGAGGCCCTTACCCTGTCAACACATTATTTAGTATAATTTACAAGATTTTCATCAATTTTGGGGGTGGGTGTCCCAGACCTGTTACGGTCCCGGGTGGGTGTCCCGGACCTGGGTGGACAAAACTTACGCTCCCGGGGTGGTGGGTCCCCAAAACTGAAAAATACAAAATTTCCACCTTGTATCGGTAATTTTTTTCCTGACCGTGGATGTATGGGCTTTTGTCTGCTTCCAACTTTAGATTTATCTTTGTTTATACATGGATGGTGTATGGTATAACATTGCTTAAAGGCGTCTTTAGTTACCTCCGTCTGTATCATCTTGTTCAGGCCATTCCATGTGGAAAGGAACGACGTCACGCGGCGTAAATGACGTTCGCATCGAGAATGGGTGTGGAACTTTTAAAATAAAGGCATTACCACATGACACGACCATGAAACATTAGGGTTAAAATCTTCAGAAAACATAAATTATCAATTAGGCGATGCCGGTAGGGCGCGTGATAAACACATAACCACGTGCGCGTTACTGGTCGATATTTTATGCCATTCTTGCGTTCGCGAAACAGAACTCACTCGGGAAGTTCGGTCATGTACATTCCTACGACTAGGAACACATGTATGGTTCTCATATGTGTATATTCCGCATGCCTGTCGATGTGAGCAAGTACTAATCATGCAAACAGGTATAAAATTCGTACTTTCTGTCTCAGCGAATTTTCATCTGTGAAAAAATACACGAATAACGATGCCAAACAGACACCCTTTGCGCTGCCAAGTACAAATTAGTGGGAATTATGTCGCGACGGATGTCGATGGGGTTGTTGACTATAAAACTGATACTACAGGTTGCCACACGCGGTTTATAATATAACCTGGAATTCATCTGAGTCACGACACGCTGTTTTAGCATCGGCGCAGTTAATTTACTTGGAACTTTATGAATATTCGTTTGAAATTGCGTGCCTGTAATGTTTACATGCCATTCGATCGTATCAACTATGCAACATCCAATATTCTAAGAGACAGTCAAATTATCTGAAGTTCCATACTAGCGACAGGGAACCATGTGCACAAGTCATTTTAAAGAAAGTATAGCGTGGGAAGACCTAATATCAGGCAAATTGGTATCCTCTGATTCGTTTAGTATTAAAGCAAAACATCGTCGTCACAACTTGGAATTCTGACTATGAGTCTATGGGCTAACCGGACAACCCAACACAGGGAAATGGTCACGGTCTGCGCTGGTCGAAATTTAAATTTTGGCAAATATTTTCCCGATGAAACTATTTTTTGCCATATTCTTTTAGAAATTGCCATAGCTATCACAAAACAATTTCTGCAACATCAAGTTTAATATTTCGAAAATTGTGGATTGAACGCATTTTACTATTGATAGGATTGCGTCTCTCTATTGTGGTTTATCATATAACAACAAACAAATCGCCATACATTAAAATGGTAAAAGGGTTGCTTCATCAGACGGGCACATCAAAAGGGGATTATCTAAACACAACCACAATAAACACGAGAAATCTCTCCACCCGACAATATTAATGCTACCATTAACGCCCATCGGGTGTATACTGGTGGGCAAATTTTAGATCGTTGTGTGTCTGTGGACGTTTTATAAATATATAATCGGTTTTGACAATTCGCAGTAGGCCCTATTTGCGGATGTCTATTTGCGGAGATTCCCGAATTCGCGGAGTTCCCCTCAAATTGTCGAAATATGTTGATTTTAACGAGGTAACGGGTGCGTATATGTCAATTGATACGTATTTTAAACAAATAACGACACGATCATCATAATAGTGGTTTGTTATATCAATCATATCATCATCATTATAATACGGAACAAGTTTTGCGACTTTTCGTCCCAATAACATTATTTGCAATGCTAGTTTACAAATATATGTATCGTCATTCGATATTTACTTGCTTACTTTATAGTAAAAATGGAAATAGTATTCAACCAACTGATAGCCTGTTGTGACAATTCGCAGTAGGTCCCTATTTGCGAATATCTATTTGCGGAGGTCCCCGAATTCGTGGAGATCCCCTAAAATGGTCGAAATATGTTGATTTTAACGAGGGAACGGGTGCGTATATGTTAATTGATACGTATTTTAAACAAATAACGACACGATCATCATAATAGTGGTTTGTTCTATCAATCATATATCGTATTCGTGGATTGATAGTTGCAGTATGTAACTATTATGACCGCATTAATTGCTTTCAATGTTTAGATATCAACAATGGCTGGACCACGGTTGAAGATTAAATTGCGGGAACACAATGACTCCGATTTTTGATCCGCATTTACAATGTAGATACTTCTGGTGTGGTAAATTAGACACCTGCAGTAATAAGCCGTATTTTTTGTAATAATTTGAAGGATTAGTTGTTTTAACGGAATTATGAGGCGGTGCATTCATGTAACCAATATATTTTACATTTTCTTTTATAATTTATATTTATGCGTAATAATATAATCTTGAGGGCGGTACCATTTCTGATTATGGTTTTCTTGTATTAACTGCGGTCCGCGCTGGCAATCACTAAACATTCTCTGCAACGTCAAGTCTAAAGTTTCCTAAATTGTGGGTTGAACGACTTGAACCATGTCTTGAACGACCTATTCTATTGATAGGATCGCGCCCTCTATTGTGGTTTATCACATAACACATATCGCCGTACATGAAGAGTATAGCTTTCTCAGCTTTACTTAATATCAGACTAACGTACACATGGAAACACACAGGGCTAGATACTTGTATTTGTCATATATACATCTTAAATAGAATGGAATAATTATAGTATGTGCTTTATGGTCGACGTCATCCAACATCAATAACGATAGGAAATATACGGTAGTAGTGATAGAATACAACGAGTACATGTATACATTAAAATAACGGAATATATAGAGAATATGAAGTGTTTCTCTCATATAAATTTATGAAAATAGCCTTAGCATTTTCCGTTTTTGTCGAGCCTTTGAATTTCAACTCTTGACGAGTTTAATAAATTTCATATAAGAGAAACACGAGTTTCATATCATATGTATCATATGACTCGATTCGCGTCACAATGATTCGGAGCGATTGCATGCATCCAAACACAATTCCGTGGTCCGAGCTTATAGTTATACTGTTTCCCAAAACATAACATGTTATTGGAATATACCACATATATACCACTTAATTGTTTAGATCATATTTATAAATGAAGGATATATTTTTGCTTCGAGAATATCTACATCTATAAGACCAGATTTCCCATCGCCATGGCAACTGTCACTAAATTCTCACAACCTACAAGATCGTTGACTTCCAAGTACAATTCCCGGGTATTTTCGACGTGTCAGGACTGTGCTCGAGGATGAACGTTGAAACAAAACAAAGATGATTTAATTCGATACTACATGTAGCACAACGTGGATTTATATTTCTTACGGAATCAGATTGTGAATGTAATGTCATTCATGAATGTCAACATCGAATATTCCGTCTTGTTCGAACTTTTTAATAAATACATACAAATTATTGACAATTAAAGGTTGTTCCACACCGGGCGCGAGCGAGCGATTATAACGGCCGTTTTCTAACGTCCGTAGCAGTTCAAAGCGCGCGATTTTTATGTCCACACCGCAAGCTACTGAAAAGCTTCGTCGCGCGCGATAGTCATGTTATTATTCTATGTGTACGCTAGTTTCAGGGAGTCAGGTGGCTGCATGGGGGATACCCCCACCACACACACTTATGACTAATGTGTAGGGTTTCTACAAACAACGTGTAGCCCTGCTACACGACCATTATTCATTTTTTATCTTAAACATATTTTACACAATAAATGGGTCAATTTATACACATGTATACACACTGGTGTGCATAACATCAACACCTATGCCTTACACATGTTGTGTAAATTCTTACACATATATATCGTAGACAAGAATGTAAAGTTCAGTATTCCGAACTGTGGGTATATAGTATTCATGGCAAATGGAGATTTACATGTTAAAACTTTCATGGCGTACAATGGTACGTAATATTTTGCTCTGTCGTGTGTGAGCTTTCGTTTTAAATGAACAAACCATGGTCGTGGCGTGGTTGCACGTGATTAGTATTAACGTGTTACAACAATCATATAAACAAGAGTAAGAGCAGTATTCTTCATGAAAGTTTTAACAAATATATCCTCATATATCATTTATACAATACTCACAAGTCGGAATTCTGAACTTACATTCCTTGTCTACAATTTGTTTATTCTCGTCACTCAAAATTACATGGGCACTGAGACAGTAGTAAATTGTATTCCAAAACATATACTCAAACAATATCGTCGTCATGTAGCAGACTATGAAACTGAAGGCACGCAATGCGCACGATCTACATTCTTACACAAGTGTGTGTAATAAAATGTACACATTATGTGTAGAACGGCACTTGGTCAATGTATTTGTATGTAAAACTACACATTGTTATGTATATTAACCGGGTTTACACATTTGATGTGTAATCGTTTATACACATTAGTTATAATAGTGCTCCCACCCGGTAATACGCGATTATTATTAGTTGATGAATGCATTGTCTCATGTTTACCACAACGTCTTTTGGAATGAACTAGCCTCGTTATATTCTTTATCATTTCCCCTGATTATACCAAAATATAATTCACCAGCCAATGGAGCAGATTATACGGTCCATGATTTTAGTTCTTTACAAGGAATAAACTGAATATAGTAATCTAACGAAAAATAACAAAAATAAATGGTGGAATTCAATTCAAAATAAACACTCCCATACACGCGAAGAAACAACATCAATACTGGGCGAAAAAAATCGACAGAATAATTAAACCCACAAAACTAGGTTTTAGTAAAACCTGGGGTAGGGTAGTTTAACTTTGATGTTTTTCAAAGTATATTTAAAGGTACATTTTCGAGACGAGACGTATGGTACGTATAACTCATATATACAGACGCTTATACTGATGACTATATAGTAAATTACCACAAACAATTCGTAGCATTACCATAGCTTTATCACGTCAATAAAACCTAGTTTCAATTGGGATCGAATTCCACAAACTTAAACTGAGTTTATCGCAAAACTGGGTTTAACAACACTAAAACCCAGTTTTACACCCATAAAACATAGGTTAACTACAGTAAAACCAAGTTTAAATCCTACTTAAACCTAGTTTAAACTGGAGTTAAACCTGATCTAGAATAAAATCTAGTCTAAACCAGAGATGCCGATTCGGACCTAAGAAAGAGAGGTTCATGTTTAAACTATAAAAATTTAGCCAGATTCTTGGTGAGAAACGATTAACTATACATGCACCAAACAGTATGTATAGTTTGAGTCTGTCGATTTGGGTGCAAGATGACACATCTGTCTCACCCACCCAACCGTCATCGTGACGCATTGATAAAGGTTCATGCGCGACTCATCAAATATTATAAATAACTTCTCAATATAAAACATGTTGTTAAAAATTACTTTACATATTTCGATGTGCAGCGTTGATAATTTCGTGTTATATATTTGCTATCGAGTTTGTATTCGAGTACTACATTCATACGTTTTATAGTTTGCTAGCACACCTGTCAGTTCTTGAATTTATATTCCTGACTGTGGAAGCCTTTATCTTGGGTGTTTTTATTTGGACATTGTTATAATCTAATCCACTGTCTGATTTATCCACACAGTTGATTCGCTGCGATCTTGTTTGATGCAATCACGTACTAATGATTCTTATCTTGGTCGTGATACGGCCTACCGGCTAAAACGATGTTAAACCCTCAATAAATCAATCAATCAATCAATCAACCAATCAATCAATCATTGTCAATAAGATTAGCGCCGGCAAACGGCCAGTCCAAAAATCCTACCGGACACAACACACCAGCCTGTTCTCCCGAAAATACGCACATTATCTGCTTATAATAGGACCTGTTTTAGGTATATAATCTGGATAATCTGCTAAGAATCGCCTCATTTTGAGTCGATAATGTGCTGAAAATGAAAGCGTTTTAGTCACATTTTCGACTCATAATAAGGCGATTCTAAGTACATTATATGCGGACAGTGACATAAAGAAGCCAACTCACGACTGTTCAGGTGTACGTTCTTTGACATGTGTTTCCACTGTGGCTCGCGCCAGAAAACGAAATAACGGCTATGACTCCACTATCTGCTTATTCAGAATCAAATAGTCAAATACCTATTTCACATTATAGGTCGATTATGTGCGTATTTGTGAGAGGATATGTTGAACACACACATAAGCATATATGGTGAAGGGGTCTGCAAAATGCAGTCCGACATCCTACCTGGCCATCGACCGGAAACGGCTCAACTACGATAAACGTGTTATAGTACATATACATGGGCGTGTTAATATTCGGATAGTTGTATTCTCGCCGTCATCCCTATCTGTATCACAGTAAACGTCGACACGTAGACAAAAAGGTGACTATTATAACGAACACAACGCAGAGAAATGACATCCCTGTCTGTGCATGCGATAAATTGGAAGTTGATTTCGATAACGCCACGCATTTTCTGTCGCTATACTGTACGGGATATATGCCAGACTCACAGGCCGGATTCGTCATCTCCGGTTTAAACTTCCGAGTTTAAACCTGGTTTAAACCTATATTGGCGGTCCAGCCAAACCTGGTCTAAGTAGGCGTTTTTGACGTTCAGTTGCCAGCTAACTGACAACTCGATTCGGTGATATGAGCATGCAGTCAAACTACACTCTTACCAATCGGACCAAAAGACAGGCCGATACAATAGTTATTGACACGTCATAAATTATCACGAACGCGTGCACGCTCAATGGATTTATTCATCAAAGTATCGCTCATGGGCCATTGATCTGATAATATTCTGGGTTTAAATCAATCTGACAAACTTAAGGCCATATCTCTCAACACGAGTTTCACGCGCTGTTCATCACTTTGTTTGTGATTGATTTTTTTGCAAGATGCTTTACCCGAAAAAAAAAAAAATTGGTGTATTTACATGTATATATGTATATATTAAAGGGTATAGCACCTGTCTACCTCTATGTCCGTTTGTCTGTTCGCAACTGTTCTCCCATACCCCTGGACCGATTTCAACCAAATTAGGTGTTGTGACTCGGATGGTATAACGGCGTTAGGTTTAACAAAATTTGATTTGAAAATAATAAAAAAATTATTTTTAAAAAAATGAACAAATTGTGTTGTTAAATTGAGTAAGGAGTTGAATCTAACAAGAAATACAATTTTGAATTTAAATTAATATTGTTTGTTTTAAATATAAATAAATTTTTGTTTTAAATTAAAATGTTCAAATGATCATAATGTGCCCAAAGGTGTCGCAGGCCCCTGTCGCACAAATGGGCCTGCCCTCTGACGCAGAATAAAGGCTCCAAAATCGAATCAACCCTGGACCAAAAGTCAGTCAAGTAAAGGCAATTTGCTTATGATTGCACACCAGAAGCGGCATCTGAACTGTTGGAAGTGGGCAAGCACGAAGAAGGACAGCTTTTAATAAAGAAATATATTACATGCGTTGCTTTTTTTCAATGTCATAAATTTCCCGTCATGCAGAAAATCAAAAAGTTCCCAGATTTTGAACTGTGGAATATTATGGACAGTTATGGGCGTAGCCAGAGTAGAGCTTTGTGGCATGATCTACATCAAAATAAGTTATCAAATTTGACACATATAGCAATATAAGTTTAGGATTGCAAACTATGTGTATAGCATATCTGGTCATGCAGTAGCATCGTCTCGGTGTCAAAATTAAAACGTTGAACCCTTCAAATGAATTCGTAGATTGTGATTGCCACAAGCCAATAAAAACAAAAGATAGTTGGAAAAATCATATTGAAGGAAGATGTCCATATCTGAGCAAAGCTCGCGTGCGAATGAATCAACTGTGACACGATAACACCTGGTCCAGTCAGCAGTCGTCACTTAGACACGCCCTCACTCGAGATTATTTACAGCTCCACCCTTTGACTGATTGTTTGACAATTCTAAACCGCGACGAAGAAAAGACGGATTCGTCATCTCAAGTTGAGCCTCGGTAAAGCTGGTTTAGCTGGACCATCGAATTAGATGGTTTAGTTGCCGGTTTAAGCTTATAAAACGCAAAAAAATTAACGAAATTGACAAAAACTTATCCCCACACGCTGTATAGGTGTTAATGCTCTCGCTTATACATTTCCAATCAAAATATGCTCGCTGACGTAATTATTGATTTTCGCAATCAATAAAACGAGGCGGTTCGCATTGGGAACGTGGGATTATTTATCTCGACGATACAGAGACACTACTGCTAAACCACTGGTCTGGCTGGACCAGGTTTAAACCAGAGATGACGAATGCGTCACTTAGACCTGCGGTCTCAGGTTTAAACCTCGGATTTTGTTGACTCACGGCGGTTTAAACCTAGAGGTTTACGTAGACCAGGTTTAAACCTGAGATGACGAATCCGGCCACAAAGTCTATGACTTTTAGTATGCAATGGTTTTACCTCTGAGACACATTTAACACCGAATCAGTGTGTGGTTATGACGTCTAGACATCACCGTCATACTTATATGCCAGTTGCAATTGGCATCATATAATATGGTTTCTCTTGTAAGCAACAGAATATGTGAGATTGACGACACTCTGCTGAATGAGGACAGTTCATTTTTCAAAAATACGTACCCTTTGAAATCCCAGCGACCAATATAGAACCAGAAACTTACATATCTGAATCCTTAAAAAATGCATATTTAGCGACAACTTAACAAAAATTAAGTAATATATCCGTGTTATAAAATATGACTTTTACATTTAGAAGAAAATACTTAACCAAACAACATCACACTATGTAGTCCAATGTCCAACGGCGGTGATACGTTACAATGACGTTTAACGGCAAACATTGGTGGGGATTGTTATTATTTTTAGATTAATCGAGGCGAGAAGTTCAGTAACACGTTATTTTTAGGTGTGTAATCTCTCTCGATTTTGCTTATATACCTTTATTAACACCCAATTTATATTGATTCCATCTGTTATATATACGCAGCTTAAAACCACGTACCAGTAGTATAATTGTTTTGCGGAATCTACCTACTTTATGCGAATGTCAGTTTCTAGCTTGAAATTGTCAATGTTTCTACAGTATAACAGCCACATTTTTTAAATTTATTGTACGTATCTAGGTTAAACGAAACACATATCGCCCTTGTTAGTGTTCATTCCGTCTCGAACATGCCTCGGTCACAATAAAACATAGTAAAAAGGTTCAGGTTTCATCGAATCAGAAGCAAACGGCGTTGACGTTGGCGAACAACGGCGTTGAACGATCTCCCCACTGATAAAGGATTTAATTCGTGTTTGAATTTTATTTTAGAACTGTCAGTTATTTCCTTTAGTGCATAATTCCATTACTTACTATACAATTCGTCCCAGTTTAAGATCAAAGAACACAATCACAATTGGATATACCGTATCATATCAGGTATATTAGGTCTACGCCATATATATGGTATTATTCAGTCTGGAGTAAACTACATACCCACATATACACACACAAAAACAAAAAAAACAAACAATATCAATATGAATCTGAGTGTATGTTTATACAGACTGGGTATAATTATGCACTCGTACGAAGCTATATAGTCGATGTCACCGTCCGTCCGTCCATACAAACATTTTGCATTATAACTCAAGCATCAGTTATCGGATTTTGATATCCTTTGGTATGGTGATATAGACCAACATGGGAGAACAGACATCCAAATGTTGTTGGTTTCGTCCACGCGTACCCACCATTGTTATGGCCCTTGTTGGACTTGGAAAACATACAATAAACATTTTGCATTATAACTCATGCATCAGTTTTCGGAGTTTGATGTCATTTTGGTATGATGATAAACCAGTATGGGGGATATGATATCCACATATCGATTGTTTTATCCACAATTTGATGCTAGAGTTATGGCCCATGTAGTACCTACAAAAATAAAACGCCACTGTCTGGGGAATAGGCCCATATTTCCCCACAGATGGAACAACTAATGGAATTTTAAATGGTAAACACACATAATGTGACATGGTCGTGTATTAGATTGGTCGTGGTACGCGACATAATGGGTTAACCCGGAATAAATTGAAGCGAGTTTTGTTTCAAAAGACGCTGCATAGTCCTCAGTATAGCATATATAAAATCCGCTTTGGTGAAACTTTGTTATTCTAGATGGCGTCCAACATTGTTGTCTGTATGACATCAGTGTTGGGTCTATAAGTCTTTTGACATAAAGGTGATTTTTTTGTGAGTATAACGTAACTTACGATGTTTATATATAATGTATATCATTTATACCTAAATATTGTCCCGATGTTGGTTCAACATAATACATACGTATGGTTGTTTTGGTCTGAAGCTCGTGTTTGAAAGATAGCAATATAAATTAATCTATATATTGATCGATACATAATGCGCAATGCTAGATGAAACACCATCTGAACGTGTAATTATGATGCAGTGTATGTGTGTAACCGACAATAATAACATAGACCTATATTTACATAGATTTTGGTAAATTAGCAGGTTCTCAAATTGTTATCAAAATTCGAAAGTTATCTGAAATTGGCAATAATATATCGCTCGTTCACCACCGTTGTTGATTGGTAAACGAAACTTACTGATCGCCGCCGTTTTCTGTGATGTTCCCCGCCTTAGCAATATTTTGTTTAAAAATGACCGAATTTCGTCAGTTTCCTTATGTTTTATGCAGATTTTAGATTCAAATTAACACTCTGAACAACACAACCAACCTTATATTAAATATCTGCGACTCTCGGTTATTAAAAACAGATGTTATATTTTATAAACATCATCACACCATGGGAAAATCTCGATATTGATCAATGTTTTGTGCCTATTTGTGACTGAAACAAAGTAAATTAATGTCATGTCTCGATCGTTATAGAAGGCTTAATAATTTTACTAATCGGCAATGTCAAGTACGATTCCATTACTTACCTCTTGTTCGCCATGGTGTTCAGTTGTACGGACATACAATCAATCGGTTGCAACCCAACACTGTTGTAACTCGATCACTGCCGTTGGAAATCGATCCGCGCCGACGTAATTGCTTCCCCGCCGTTACTTCATTACATAGTGTGAACATATCCTCGTGCAAATAGTCACAAAGGTTCGTATGGAACTTATTTTATTCTGAAATAAGCTCGTATAGGACTTATACCCGTTATTCGTTGAATGGCGCAGTACAAACACATTATAATGAGCGTTCATCGGATGAAAAAAGTAGATTAAATGTGTGCATTTGTGAGCTTATTTCGAATTGAAATAAGCTAATATACGACCGTTTGGATCATATCCCATTTAGGGCATAATTTCGTGTTTTAAATAAGTTCTATATATGGTTATTTACGGGAGAACAGACTGAATCAAAACGTGGGACAACTCGACACAGACAATCGGGACAACTCGACACAGACAATCGGGACAACCCGACATTGGGTCGGGTGCTCCCGCTTCCGTCCGATGGTATTAACTGAACAAAGGGTTACGATATATTTTCCCACCCTGATAATGTACAAACAAATTATTAGAAATTAGACGTGCATCTGAGAAATAACTGTCGTTCTGGCTTTCAGAATAGTGGAATGAATACTGAGAATAGTTACAGAACAATTTATCTTCAGTGATATCATATCATAAACAAACACGTATTCGTTCAAATTTGTCAAGTGCTTGATAGTCCTCTTCCCACATAAAAAATTGGCAAATGGTTTGACTGGTTTTGATTTCACCTTAACCCTTTACCCAAACAGAACGGCCCTGTGCCAATGCATTCTCTTATATATGCGAGTCGACCATAAGTCGCCTCGCATATATAAGAGAATGCATTGGCTTAACACATTAAAAATTATAAAATTGTTAAAGAATGTAAGAATTTTTTTTTTAGGCCAATGCGTTCTCTTATATATGCGAGGCGACCTATGGTCGACTCGCATATATACGAGAATGCATTGGCACAGGGCATAACTGTAACTATCACAATGTGGTCAAGGAGCCGGTTCCAATGATATCCATATCTGTATGGTTTTATTGAGACATACCCAAGATATGTTAGGCTGTTGAAGCTTTATTTGGCCGGTTTTGGCCGGTTTGTTGGGTAAAGGGTTAAAAGGGATTGCCATTCTATATTATTTCATCCTAAAATGTCATTTTTTTCGTTCTGGGGCGATATATTCTGTGACTGGAATAATATTTGATCTGGACAATAAAGCATGTACGAGCGCCTATGTTTATCACCGCAGCCAGACATCGATCGTACAAAAACGAGAATTGATGGGTTCAGTCAGAGGCTACAAACAGTTAAGTGTCGTTAACCATTCCATGACTGGAGCTTCCTGAAATTTTGAAAAAACCCAATGCCAATAGAAGTCTACTTTAGGGAGCCTCGCATATATTATATAATGCATTGGCCTAACAATTTTTACCTTGACCGCGTAAGCCAGTCCATGCTCTTATCGGGGAGACTCGCATGTATTAGAGATTGCACTGGCACGGGATATTTAATGGTGTACAAGTGCACGTGGCGTACACAGGAGAGTCACGCAATAGAATACCGTCTTTCTCAGTGTTTATAAAGATCAACATCACTGGCCGCTATAAACAACGAACGCTTCTTTCATCAAACGGCTTTAAATGTATTAGGGCCAATACGACACATGTTATACCCGCTCTAAAATTGCACAGTGTAAATTGTTGATGTTTGGTTATAAACAAGATTGCAGTGAGAGGAGACTAATTTATAGGACCATTAACGATATAATTAGGCTGTGCTGGGCTACAGATATCCTCTGGAAGATTCTGTGAGCGAGCGATAATATAGTTTTATCGCCCATTCCTTAGAACATATGAAGTGATCCACGTTATTAAAGGGGAACATGACAGTGGAGCCAATGTTCGAGCTGAGTAGATCCACGTGGGCGCACACCTGGTCGTAAAATCCGTACCCAGCAAACTCACGACCTAAACATCGGACAAACCATCATGCTCGCATCATACACGATGAGACAAGTGGGCCAGCTGGTGTTTCTGAAATGCCACTTGTCTACCACTTGTAACACTGGTGTTGTGAAGGTGTGTCAACGCACGGTGCGGTATTGCATATAAGGCAAGAAACGTGGTCAAAAAAATTAGGGTATGCATTTATGTTGCCAGCAACATGATACAAACACATAAAGTTCACCTATCTGCCTATTATGATGAAACCATGTTTTCAATGATACATCATACATCATATATTCTAAAAGGCAAGTATTCAATGATACATGCTAAATGGCTATATGGAATTTAGTTCTGGGAAAACATTGTTAAAATTACTTTGTAGCTCAGAAACGTGGTTACAGTGGCAACAAACTAGCGACTTGATCTTTTAAAAGGCATCTATTCATTGATACATGCAACATGGCTATATGGAATTTAGTTCTGAAAATACATTGTTAAAAATTGCTTTGTAGCTCTGAACGTGGTTACATTGGCAACAAACGAGCGATTTGATCTTTTAAAAGGAATCTTTTCAATGATACATGCAACATGGCAATATGGAATTCAGTTCTTAGAAAACATTGTTAAAAATTGTTTTGTACATGTAGCTCTGAAACATGGTTAAAGTGGCAACAAAGGAGCGACTTGATTTTTTAAAAGGCATCTATTCAATGATACATGCAACATGGCTAGATATGGAAGTTAATTCTGAGAAAATATTGTTAAAAATTGGTATCTAGCCCCAAAACGTGGTTATAGTGGCAAAGCGCCTTGAATTTTTAAAGGGCGTGTATTCGACAATAGATGCTACATGGCTATCTGGAATTTAGTTCTGAGAAAACATTGTTAGAAACATGGAATTTTAATTTTTACAAATAATTGTCGAAAATTGCTTGTAGCCATGGAATGAAACTTTTATTCAAGACAGAGTTATTAATGAAACATTTGATTTAAAATTATTTGATACTATATTTTTAAGTGATCTATTCAATGAAACATATGTTGCTCAAAATTGCTTTGTTGTCTGAACAAAATGTAGTTACAATTAATGGCAAGCAGCTTGATATTTTAGGGCATCAGTTCAATGAAACATTCTAAATTTAATTTTAAATTTAATTTTAAAAAGCTTCAGTCCGTTATTGAGGATTTTGTGAGAAAAGTAAACGGACTACCTATACTTGGGGCTTATTTTCAAAGTATCTTTCATGCTGCTTCTTTTTCCGGGATTTTCCAATGAAATACAAGAATCCGTATTTTTACAATTTTGGGTCAAATATATGCAAAATTTTACAAAACTCAGCGCAAATAAGGGTGAAAACACTTCAGAACAGACATTTTTCTAAATCCCAGTCATGTGGCATATTTTCAGGTTGCTACCTATTGTTATTGTTTCAATACAAAAAAGTAATAGATCAGTTTTAGAATTGGAATAAGTCTAGCAGACCTGAAGTTTTGCTATGGCTGAAGCCCAAACATGGCTGATAAATCTTAAATACATGAAAAATATAGGGTTATGTTAACCCTCTCCTGACGGGTGCTGTGTGGTTCAGCATTACATATCACGTGACAGCCCATTCTCTTATATATATATTCGTCTCCCACAGGGAGCCTAACATATACAAGAGAATGCACTGGCTTACAAGATCAAGGTAAATCTATATCAAAAGTTGCGAATATCTGTCTGTCTGTATTCTATAGAAATTCACGGGGGGGGGGGGGCATCAAATGGGTCTAACAGGGGTAAATTTTTACCAGAAAAATAATGGTGCGGGTTAAAAAAAAAAATTAAAGTGGCGCCGTTATTGTCAGGGACAGTAAAGGGGAGGGGTACCATTTTTTGTCGCCGATTGCCACCAAACTGATATATAATCACCCCCGTGATATGAGGAATCTAATGCTGTGGTTTAAATATGTCAAAAGTGGCACTGTTCGTGTCAGGGTTGCACAGAAGGGGAGAGGGGCTCCAAAATTGTTAAAAATAATTTTAGCGCCGATTTCCACCAAATTGATACACATTAAGATAAGATAAGATAAGAATTTGTTTAGTAGCTGATTGCCACCACACTTATACATAGTCGTCCCCATGATATCAGGAATCTAATGGTGTGTCTTAAAGCTGTCAAAGGTGGTGTCATTTGAGGTATGGGTGCACCGAAGGGGAGATGGGCACCAAATTTGATATACAATATTTTTAGCGCCAATTTCCACTAAATTTATATACAGTGGTGTCATTCGAGTCAGGGGTGCATAGAGGTTGAGAGGGACACCAAAATTGATAAACAATGATCAACTTAGAATAAAATTAATCATAGACATATCCAATACTAGGACTCTAATATTTTCAATCTGACCATTCTCATGTCTCACCTCTAGTTATCTGATAATTCTGCATTAAAATATTTTATATCCAACCATTACCAATCATATATATTTACACACTAAGTGTTGTCATCACTAAATCCAGCATCTGATTGGTCGGCGCCCACGTGGCTACTTGCAGTTATTTCTCGGTGAATGCGCAACGCCTCATAACACCAAGCTCATAACACCATCGATAAGTCATTGGGTTTGGAAAGACGAAAGCGTAATGTTTTGGTCGCATTTGGACTCGCGCAGGATTGACTTAATACATCATCGGGTTTCAATGTGAAGAGAAATTGTTCCTATTAACTTTTTCCAAGGGTGCTATTGGGTATTTTGGGCTGATCTTGTCACGATACACTTTTCGATTTAAATACATTTACAAAAGTGGCTTTTTCGCTAAATGTATATAAATATAAGGATTAACTGTCATGTGGACTATTTTTATGGAGATGTAACCGTGAGGTAAGTGATCATAACTTGTATGTAAAACCCTTCGGGTTTTACACAAGTTATGTCCACTTACCTCACGGTTACATCTCCATAAAAACAGTCCACATGACAGTTAGTCCTTATTTAATATCCATGTCTATACACCGCTCACTTGTATAGATGTTCAGGTATTGATTGGTCTCTAATCTCAATGATACCATGACTTTTTAGTATGCAGCTAACACAACATAATATGTTATGTCTCACGTTCCAATGTAATACGATAGAGTTATTATGATGTACATGTACTTAATTTCGTAACTATTATATCGTTAACAGCTATGGTGAGTCTGTCTGACTAGATTGGGATTAATAAGCGTTATCACTCTATAACACATATCTGTGTTGGAGTGACCAAATAGGTTGCAATCGAATGCCATATCCATGTTCATATTGTGTTTATGTGAGCAAGGTGCCCAATAAGTCTGATTCCATAATGAGCCTAGGTGTGTGGTTTAAAGATGTCAGAAGTGGACCGCTTGAGTCCGAAATAGGGATGGGAGGATCGCCAAAAATGAAAAAAATATGTTTAGTGCCAATTACCACCAAAAATTATTTAGCGCATATTTTCGGTAGGTCCTTCAATTAAGAATACACGAAATCATATATCTACTCAGTCCAGGACACACAGACACCGCCATGCGCTAGTGTATATACTTGTTCGTACTACGTGAGGAATCACTGGCCGGAATGGTATAACGTGGATTTTACTATAAACGAAGTAAAATAACAGGCGAAAGGACTTTACCGCACAGCTGATTTCAGACCAATGCATGGTCTATTATCTATATTGGATACTATATATAAAACACCTTTTACTAGACTGACCAACACCTAATTACTATGGTGCTGTGCTAAAATCTTACTCATCATAATTTAGAGTATATTCGAATACAGTGCGTGGTCCATTGTACTCGACATCTTATGTGCGCCTCAATTATTACAATAATATGTTCTATATTACAGGGCGCTGAAGAACGAACCTATCTAAAAAGATTCATAATAAAGAACCCTCGGAATAATGTTCCCTTGATTACCTGCGTAGGCTATATTCTTGTCCCGCGTGGAGTACCAACATGTTGGTACGCTGTTGTACCTGTCTCGGTACTCTCGGTACTCTGGAGTACCAAAATATCAAGGTAATCTGGGGTACCTACCCAGTAAACATACCGGTACCAGTCCGTATCCGCCACATTCTGCTTCATACAAGCAGTGTTGGCACCGGCATGACAGCAGTTTGTCGACACAGGTCGGTACAGGCAACCCAGTACCAACATGATGGCAAATCTTTCGTGCAGGCAGTCGGCATCTGCCATAAGTAGGCAAGAAGCCGGCAATCCGACAAAAAATCCACCTCGTGTTATTGTCTAGTAAATCACTACAATACAGAGTTATGTGACATATTCTGACATTATCATGCAACTGCCTTGAAGAGTTTATATTTATTCATATCATGGTATGTAATAAGGTGACGGAAGCTTATACCGGCCGATGCCGGCGCCGTGTTAGTGTGGTCGTCAGAGGGTTCGACCCGGAAGAAATTGGTATAGAAGCGGTTTTGGTGTCATTCGACGCGGGAGAATCTCGTGTATATCATATCCAAAATCCGCTAAAATCCGCTTTGGGCAAAATTCAGGATCCAACATGGCGTCCAACATGGCTGCCGTTAGTCAAAAGATACTCTGACTGAGATTAATTCGATAACAGTGAGAACAAATGTTGTCATATGTATACAAATGTATACATTTTTGCAAAGGTAAAATGTTGTGCCACCTGTTTATGGCAAAAATGGAACCCATCGTCCCAGATGGCTGCCAAAATGGCGGCCTAAACTAGAACATTTGAAGTTTTTGCCTAATATCTTAAAGATCAATTCCTGTTGTTTGATAATGGTTCAGACTGGCGACATTGATTAGTCATATTCATGTTAATTCATCATTGGAGCAATGAAAGATACCATAAATGGGGTCCCAGACTCATCTACACCCTCAAAAATTCGATTTTACAGAACGCGGTATAAAATTCCACAAAACTCTCCATTGTGATTACAGTCATATATCAACAAGAAATGGACAGAACTGTACAATGTAAGTTGGGCATACCAATATCTATAAATACTCCAATTCAATGAAACCCAAATTGGCGCTTTGTCTCAAAATGGCTGCCAAAATGGCGGTCAAAATATGGAAAATGGCGGATATTGATCACAGTGTCATTCAATCCATTATAAGTAGTGGTTGATGAATAAAATTGACTAACTAAATACGAATGTATACCTCTTTAAGATGCCATTATGCTAGCTCTATGTAAAAACTTAAAAATCAGTACCAAAAATGGCTGCCAAAATGGCCACCCGATGTGAAAAATACTATTTTCTATCACTTCTGTTTATCACTTGTTGCTCTCTGAACTGGGAAACAATGGGTATATTCTTTCAATGATCGTGTCAACTGATCATTACAGCAATGAATTTCTAATAGATTATATCATAGTTTACTCTGGTCCTTCACTAATAAGTTATAACGAATGTGGTATGAAATTTAACCAAAATCGACTTTGGGGTTCTGGTCACATTTGATATTTAGGGATGAACAGATCTTGTCTACAAAATAATTGATCAAATAGACCAAATAGACAAAAAGAAACAATAAATTTTATCTAATATGGTTCCAAAACGAAAATGGTAGACTCTGCCCAGCTTATCACATAATGGAAGTTGTGAGTGGTGGATGCAGTTGATAGTTGGCTCATATACATGTATGTGGCTCATATACATCAAAACTAATTATTTTCAATCTTTTGGTGGCTTCCCGCGGGTTGACAAAATCTCGACTCATCAGTGCTATAATGTCGTATATCCATTTTGGCGGGAAATGAGTATTTGATACCATTCGAATCGTGAGAAAAAATCCAATCCGATGGGCCAAACTGTCCTTGCATTGGATGACAAATATTCGCACAAACCAGTGAAGCAAATGTCGTATCTCCAGCGATCTTTACAATTATTCGTGCTATGAGGTCGTATGTCCAACAGCAGCCAATCGGACGCTTCAGGTTGTCCACGTGACTTCTGTTTTGTGTTTGTGAATTCTAAAATGTGTGCTATATGGCAGTATCTCCATGTTAGTCACGTGATCATTTGGTGATTTAAATTTTGTGATTGTTCCACACATTTCTGTATGATGATGCACATGGGTGAATTTTCATAGTGTAGAATAGGCACTTTTTAGTTCATAGACACATGCGATTGTCACCATATATAGCTTAATCTGCATTTATTAACACAACTTCATTATAGCACGGAAACGAATCGTCGCTGGCATGTCATATCTCCAAACAAGCTATTGCTTTTTAAAAGAAAACGAGGGAATAAACAGAAAACAATATGTGGTTCAATGAACAGCTAATGTCAGTTTTCATTGGGATAAATACAACAATACGTCATGCTTTGTCAACATTAGGAGAAATGTTGTCTAAAAACTTCAACCTTCATTTTCTCGGAAAGTTGAAAATGTGGGTTACATTATAGCACTGATGCGACGAAATATTAACTATTCGGGCTCGGCCATCATTTTCAAGTTTCAAGCTGGAACTAAATGTAGCCCATGGATTCCCCATTTCGACATGTAAGAAAAGTAGTTTTACTCTGATCTCTTCCCAGATATCAACTCTCCGGTAAATGGTGATCTCTTATGTTCTAGAAAATACGTGTGCCAAATACATATATGTATGAAGAAACTATTCCCATACATTGTTTACACATCGACTCCGTAAGTATGTGGAGGTTTTCTTGGACAAGCTGGATTTTCAAACCTCGAAACCGTCCGTACAAACAATAAAAGTTAATAGGAAATGACGTTGGATGTAGGTCTAGAGTACGTCGTCCGCATGAAATAGTTTCGTGTCATTAATTTGCACATAGTTCGTGCTCTGATGAGCATGGATGAACGCCTTATGTGGCAGTTTGATTGTCTAACATCCGGAAAATAACATGTTCATTGTTCACATTTCTTAGACAAACATGTTGTTAATCACCATCTTCATGTGGCATTTCTATCCAATGACAACCTTGAACTGCCAGTTAATCAAGCTAAATGGTTGATACCTTTACGCCTACGGGTCAGATCCAGCCGTGACGCACATTGTGTCTACATATCATTGATGAAATTCACTAAATGTGTAGAAGATATAGGTGCGTCTATATATGTACTAGAATGTTTCTATCCACATGTATATACCCACAATCGCATGACACGGAATTGTCACATAAAGTGTGAAGGGTATACAATGTACGTGCGAATTTTCATTTTTCCTCTTGATATTGAAGAAAATAATGTTACTTTGAAACTCTCCAGCTCCGATAACCAACTTGCCCGCCAATTAAGTAAACCCCAGATTATTCGCTTTTCCCTCATGTCCTTTTCACTTTCGCCAGCACTGGAAAACCTATTATAGCCTGATGCTTCCGTACTAGACCACCGATGCCCATATAATTGATGTTCCGAATAGTCGTTATAAGTAGAAATGTTGACACTGTGTTTTCAAATAATCCAGATTCGTAGCAATTTAATTTATTTTTAATTAATTTCCAGATAGTCCCTCGTAATAAGTGGACATCGTGTTGGTTCCTGCAGTAGATACTGCTTAGTTGGAACATTTCGGGCTGAACTGATTGTGGTAGTAGATTATTGGCAACATGTTTAATAGGTCTGTCATCGTTAGGTCACAACCGAAGTGTTGTTTCGGCTTTCCTCTGAGCAGAACTTAAATTTCGACAATCTTCGGTGGCCATTTTGGTAGCCATCTTAGCGTTTTGAATCGTGATTGGCTACTCATACCCACAAAAAACATTGATTTCAATCAATGATGTGTATTGGTGCCGAATTGGCGTTTTGTCGAATGGGTTTTCGTGAATAACTACATATTTGCCATTTTTCATTATTATTGGCGACCATGTTGGACGCCATCTTGAATTCTGTATTTTCCCCAAAGCGGATTTTAGTGGATTTTGGATATGTTATACACGAGATTCTCCCGCGTCGAATGACAACAAAACCGTTTCTTTACCAATTTCGTCTGGGTCTAACCCTCTGACGACCATTCTAAATATCTGCCATTTTCCATATTTTGACAGCCATTTTGGCAGCCATTTTAAGACAAAGCGCCAATTTGGGTTTCATTGAATTGGAGTAATTATAGATAATGGTATGCCCAACTTACATTGTGCAGTTCTGTCCATTTCTTGTTGATATACGACTGGAATCCCAATGGCGATTTTTGTGGAATTTTATACCGCGTTCTGTAAAATCAAATTTTTTAGGGTGTATATGAGACTGGGACCCCATTTATGGTATCTTTCATTACTCCGATGATGAATTAACATGAATATGACTAATCAATGTCGCCAGTCTGAACCATTATCAAACAACAGGAATTGATCTTTAAGATATTAGGCAAAATTTTCAAATTTTCGAGGTTAGGCCACCATTTTGGCAGCCATCTGGGGAGAGGGGTTCCATTTTTTCTATAGATATGTGGCATAATACTTTACCTTCGCAAAAATGTATACATTTGTATTAATATGGCAACATTTGTTCTCATTATGTCGAATTAATCTCAGTCAGAATCTCTTTTGACTAAAGGCGGCCATGTTGGACGCCATGTTGGATCCTGGATTTTGCCCAAAGCGGATTTTAGCGGATTTTGGATATGTTGTAGCAGAGATTCTCCCGCGTTGAATGACACCGAGATCGCTTGTATACCAATTTCTTCTGGGTTGACCCCTTTTTTTGCGTACCACGACCACACTATGTTGGCATATTTACCAGCAGTCGGTCGGTACCGACCGGTATACAGGCAACCAAGTTCCAACATGATGGCAAATCTTTCGTGCAGGAAATCGCTACCGGCCACATGTAGGCATGAAACTGGCAATCCGATACGAAATAAAACGCATGTATTCAGTGTTACTCACTATTATGTAACGTTATTTGACATATTTTAACACAATGGCGTTCAAAAGTCTTGAATAGTTGGCATTTAAGCGGACATGGTTCATTCGAGCTTCCAAATTGTGTCTATGGTAGGAGGTATAACATAGGTTGACACGAAATATTGATATACCGATTTCATATGCTCTGGAAAATACAGAAGTGAAACAAACACTCTTTATTTCTACAATATCTGGAATAGACTAACACGGAACGTTCTTTTCTGTTCCATGCCTTGCACATGGATGTTGGGGTTGTTTTGGGACTCAAACACCGGGTTCAACGTTGTATTTTTATGACTTCAATGCATCTTTCTAGAACATAAAATGCCCGTAGAAAGGTAGTTCAAGTATTTATCGACCTATTTTGATACCCGTAAAAATTCAAAAGCGAGAATTATGTGTATATTGGCGCGCAACCCCCCGATAGTAAGTCTGTACCGGCCAATATTCCGTGAAGTTTTCCAGCTGCCAGTCGGTATCTGTCTTCAAAATGATATATCATTTACTGTGATAGAAAAAGGTAAAGTGATGATACGATCGTTTAATATATTGTTTACATTCATTTTCTGATAGCGCGACAAATTGAAATTCTCTGAATGGACAACAAGGTTCTGTTTACTCATACATCTTGTTGCTTTGACATTCGACGGACCTCTGATATATGCATGGTTTATATCATCATGCTTGTGAGAGGCTTCCCTCATATGACCATATACGCAAAGAGTCCATTTGACCTAATCCCAGGACATACAAACAAGATAACCCCGGCCCACGATTATGGGCATAAAATATTTATTGAAGAGTAATGGGACGGAACTCGGTCCAAAACAGATGTTGTGGACTGAGAAGACTTGGACTATTATAATCTATGTATATATGGTATACTTTTATAACTTAGTGGGAAATCCATTTAGTATAGAAAGGGTTAAAATACCACTTAAAATTGTATAATTGCTATGTGGCTGATTTAATGAGCATCAAACAATAAAGCACAATTTAAAAAGTTGGGTTTTTAGTGCTTTTCTAAAATCATTCAAATCCCTCAGTTCTCGAATATGACATTCACTACATGCTGCTATTGAAGTAGTGTAGTGTTCCATGCAACCAACAAAAACATTGCCTCGCCTGAACAGCAACAACCCAGATAATCATTCCTCGCCTCCCGCAGAAATAATTTATCTTGCAACCTTAACAATAAGGATGAAATGAGTCCCATAATGACTTGTTAGCATATGAATTTGGGCAATCATTGATATACAGGGTATAATATATCACCTATTTTATTCATCACGCTCAAGGTAATACATACATAATACAATGTAATTTGTCATAGTAACAGCCGATTATTTTGTTTTTATATATTTTATTTAATTAATGATGGTCCCCACATCTGTACTAATTGGAACTGATAGTAATACTCCGTAGAAAACAACTGAAAAACACGTCGCAAAACAATCTGATAATACTTTTTGAGGACCCGATGTGCCATCTGCACTCGTAATACGTGTGACCACAACATAGCATCGGAACGTCATAAAGCCATCATCTTATCAACAACACTTTATAGATATTTTTCTCTTCCTGGGCTATGATTCCAAAACTACAAACATATTTTGGTCGCGTTTTTGTCATACATAAAAAAATCGACTTATGGTTTGATAGTGGACGGATTATTGGTGGATTCTGACCATTTTTGGTCTGTGAGTTTGTTGTCACGTTTTACAGCTGTACACTGAAAATCAGGCCCGACTTTTCAGCCTAAGTTCAATATGCAGTCTATATATACGGGCATGTGGCGGTGTCGGTATGCACCGGGCAGATTACGAACTGGTATGTATACTAGCGCATGGCGGTGTCGGTGTGTCCTGGACTGAGTATAAATAAATGTATACATCCATGTACATAAACATATCTGTGTCGATAATATATATGGAGAAAGATATATGATTTCGTGTATTCTTACACGAAGGACCAACCAGATTTCCACCAAATTGATACATTATTCTTCTCCACGATACCTAAGAGTGGGACGATAACCAGAGTAGGGTAATACGTGTAACCATTGAATCTCGGAATTGCAGTCATGACGTCATGTGACGTCAAATAATATTTTGGGTGAGACAAATATGACGATTCACGCAAAGTCCTAAAGTAAGACGGGTATGCCGCATTGTTTTATACCATGGGAAACTACTGCCAATTAGCTATATTTTGATATATAACTTATCGCTGCAGGCCGCACTATTTTGTATCAGAGGTAGAAAAATCAACCCTCCCCCTAAGGTTAATATGCGCCATGTTTTGATATAAGGCACACATAACTCAATTTGAATAGGCTTAATTAACACAATAGCCGTTGAAAGTCTGCTAAAGTATGTAATAATATATAAGTTTCTGTTTACAAACTCGAAAATGTTTTCTCAGAACTGAATTACATATAACCATGTAGCATGTATCATTGAATAGATGCCTTTAAAAAATCAAGTCGCTCGTTTGTTGCCTCTGTAACCACGTTTCAGAGCTACAAAGCAATTGTTAACAATGTTTTCTCAGAACTGAATTCCATATAGCCATGTAGCATGTATCATTGAATAGATGCCTTTAAAAATCAAGTCGCTCGTTTGTTGCCTCTAACCACGTTTCAGAGCTACAAAGCAATTGTTAACAATGTTTTCTCAGAACTGAATTCCATATAGGCATGTAGCATGTATCACTGAAAAGATGCCTTTTTTAAATCAAGTCGCTCGTCTGTTGCCACTGTAACCACGTTCCAGAGCTACAAAGCAGTTTTCGCAGAACTGAATTCCATATAGCCATGTAACATGTATCACTGAAAAGATGCATCTTAATAAATCAAGGCGCTTGTTTGTTGCCACTGTAACCACGTTTCAGAGCTACAAAGCAATTTTTAACAATGTTTTCTCAGAACTGAGTTCCATATAGCCATGTAGCATGTATCATTGAATAGATGCCTTAAAAAATCAAGTCGCTCGTTTGTTGCCTCTGTAACCACGTTTCAGAGCTACAAAACAATTTTTAACAATGTTTTCTCAGAACTGAATTCCATATAGCCATGTAGCATGTATCATTGAATAGATGCCTTAAAAAATCAAGTCGCTCGTTTGTTGCCACTGTAACCAGGTTTCAGAGCTACAAAGCAATTTTTAACAATGTTTTCTCAGAACTGAATTCCATATAGCCATGTAGCATGTATCATTGAATAGATGCCTTAAAAAATCAAGTCGCTCGTCTGTTGCCACTGTAACCACGTTTCAGAGCTACAAAGCAGTTTTCTCAGAACTGAATTCCATATAGCCATGTAACATGTATCATTGAGCGGAAGACACTTATACAATATCTGTACAATTTCGTACACCGATCATTTTTACTTTCCAATCATATTCCCCGAGAACGTCAATAGATATGCCGGTTTGCTTAACAATACCACAATTTTTGTTCAGCTACAGTCCGAAACATCAAGAGAGCGTTGTGTATTTTCCCCGATTGCTGTCGAACCAATAATTACAACAACTACAATATTTGCAATACAGTTGCAATATGTTAGATTGTCTATTTATATTGTTTTTTTGGTAAATTCAGAATGTAAAAATATCTAAAACTGCACATAGTGTTTGGAACTTTGATTATACAAACTTTAAATACTACATGTAACCAAATATTTTGAAGAAAAACAAAACAAAACAAAACAAAAAACAAAAAATTATGTTATCAGCATGGTTGTAGCAAAATAGAGCCAATTTTCTGGAGAAAAATAAATTATACCAGCGTAGCCTAAAATTCACTTTTAACCTGAACACTCTTGTTAAAATTATCCAAACACACTGTGTGCCTTTAAATATTTTAGAATTATATGTAAGAAAGTAGGCCAGGGCATGGTAGAGTCTCACTCTTCCAACCCTTGGATTGAGAGAATGAATGTTCTGTGAATTTGTGTCTTTCTTCCTTTGTCATTCTTTCTGCTAAATAAAAAATTTAAAAAAAACAAACAAACAAACAAACATGTATCATTGAAAAGACGCCTTTTAAAAAATCAAGTCGCTCGTCTGTTGCCACTGTAACCACGTTTCAGAGCTACAAAACAATTTTTAACAATGTTTTTTTTCTCAGAACTGAATTCCATATAGCCATGTAGCATGTATCACTGAAAAGATGCCTTTTTTAAATCAAGTCGCTCGTCTGTTGCCACTGTAACCACGTTCCAGAGCTACAAAGCAGTTTTCGCAGAACTGAATTCCATATAGCCATGTAACATGTATCACTGAAAAGATGCATCTTAATAAATCAAGTCGCTTGTTTGTTGCCACTGTAACCACGTTTCAGAGCTACAAAGCAATTTTTAACAATGTTTTCTCAGAACTGAGTTCCATATAGCCATGTAGCATGTATCATTGAATAGATGCCTTAAAAAATCAAGTCGCTCGTTTGTTGCCTCTGTAACCACGTTTCAGAGCTACAAAACAATTTTTAACAATGTTTTCTCAGAACTGAATTCCATATAGCCATGTAGCATGTATCATTGAATAGATGCCTTAAAAAATCAAGTCGCTCGTTTGTTGCCACTGTAACCAGGTTTCAGAGCTACAAAGCAATTTTTAACAATGTTTTCTCAGAACTGAATTCCATATAGCCATGTAGCATGTATCATTGAATAGATGCCTTAAAAAATCAAGTCGCTCGTCTGTTGCCACTGTAACCACGTTTCAGAGCTACAAAGCAGTTTTCTCAGAACTGAATTCCATATAGCCATGTAACATGTATCATTGAGCGGAAGACACTTATACAATATCTGTACAATTTCGTACACCGATCATTTTTACTTTCCAATCATATTCCCCGAGAACGTCAATAGATATGCCGGTTTGCTTAACAATACCACAATTTTTGTTCAGCTACAGTCCGAAACATCAAGAGAGCGTTGTGTATTTTCCCCGATTGCTGTCGAACCAATAATTACAACAACTACAATATTTGCAATACAGTTGCAATATGTTAGATTGTCTATTTATATTGTTTTTTTGGTAAATTCAGAATGTAAAAATATCTAAAACTGCACATAGTGTTTGGAACTTTGATTATACAAACTTTAAATACTACATGTAACCAAATATTTTGAAGAAAAACAAAACAAAACAAAACAAAAAACAAAAAATTATGTTATCAGCATGGTTGTAGCAAAATAGAGCCAATTTTCTGGAGAAAAATAAATTATACCAGCGTAGCCTAACATTCACTTTTAACCTGAACACTCTTGTTAAAATTATCCAAACACACTGTGTGCCTTTAAATATTTTAGAATTATATGTAAGAAAGTAGGCCAGGGCATGGTAGAGTCTCACTCTTCCAACCCTTGGATTGAGAGAATGAATGTTCTGTGAATTTGTGTCTTTCTTCCTTTGTCATTCTTTCTGCTAAATAAAAAATTTAAAAAAAACAAACAAACAAACAAACATGTATCATTGAAAAGACGCCTTTTAAAAAATCAAGTCGCTCGTCTGTTGCCACTGTAACCACGTTTCAGAGCTACAAAACAATTTTTAACAATGTTTTTTTTCTCAGAACTGAATTCCATATAGCCATGTAGCATGTATCACTGAAAAGATGCATCTTAATAAATCAAGTCGCTTGTTTGTTGCCACTGTAACAACGTTTCAGAGCTACAAAGCAATTTTTAACAATGTTTTCTCAGAACTGAATTCCATATAGCCATGTAGCATGTATCACTGAAAAGATGCCTTTTAAAAGATCAAGTCGCTTGTTTGTTGCCACTGTAACCACGTTTCAGGGCTACAAAGCAATTTTTAACAATGTTTTCTCAGAACTGAATTCCATATAGCCATGTAGCACGTATCACTGAAAAGGCGCCTTTTAAAAGATCAAGTCGCTTGTTTGTTGCCACTGTAACCACGTTTCAGAGCTACAAAGCAATTTGAACAATGTTTTCTCAGATCTGAATTCCATATAGCCATGTTGCATGTATCACTGAAAAGATGCCCTTGGAAAAATCAAGTCGCTCGTTTGTTGCCACTGTAACCACGTTTCAGGGCTACAAAGCATTTTTTAACAATGTTTTCTTAGAACTGAATTCCATATAGCCATGTTGCATGCATCATTGAATAGATGGCTTTTAAAACATCAAGTCGCTGGTTTGTTTTCACTGTAACCACGTTTCGGGGCTACAAAGCAACAATATTTCCTCAGAATTAAAAGCCATATTGCCATGCAGCATGTATCATTCAATGGATGCCTTTAAAAATATCAAGTCGCCCCTTCATTGCCATGCACAATTTCTAGGTACACGTTGTGGTTCATATGTTGTCTTTTCTGAAAACTGTATGTATCATGTTGCTGGCAACAAAAATGCATACCCTAATTGTTTTGACCACGTTTCTTGCCATATCTACGGTATTGCAGCTGCTGTCGGTCTGCGAACGTCATAACACTTAGATCGATTTTCATATTAATTGAACATATTTATTGTTACCCAATATAAGCAATAGCAATTAAATAGTACATGACTAAAGACATCCATTAGTAATGTTTTATTCGCTTCGACACGTGGTTTTGTGTCAAAAGATCCACAACCACGGGGAACCATCCGTTGACATACATTATACGTTGATCCTAGTTTTGCAATTGATGTGGCTGTGATCTCGCATTAGGGACCAAGATACAAATATGATATGAGAATTATGTAACAAGGTCTGTCGGAAGAGATTAGTGATTATATTGCCACGATAATGCGCCTGCGCAATGAATCACTGTATTGCAGTATGCCAAACAATGATACATTTTAAATGACCCCGTTACGATCACCCGATCTTGCCCACGTAACGACATTTGGAATCGGTGACAGCTGCCTCTTTACATGTACATGTAAAAATGGAATGATATCTGATACAATTTTCATATTTACCAAATGTTAGGTCACTGCAGTTATTTCTAAGTTTATAGTGTAAAATGTTTAATATCTGGCATGCATTATGTTACATGTATGATGATAATGGAGAACATGGCGTATCTTCTTTTAAAGAATATTATATTCATGTTATATTTCGCCTTTTATTGGTCAATGATGGATCAATGTCTTGTCAGTAGTTGTTTTGCAAGTTAAATTCCATTCAGCGATCATGGAATTGAAGTGGGCCATGTTAGCGAAATAGTTCGTGTATCGCAATTGATTTCCAATCGTGTTTCGACTGACTATTATTGTAGACAATATGTATTTCCAACCACATATGTCAAAGGAAATGATTTTAACATAATTAAGATTGGTGAATAATAATAGGTGATATGAATGGGATTAGTCAACACACCTATGGTTGCTTGTTTGAGTCCACACCCAGATCACTAAAATATTCCCAATCTGCAGCAGCATAAGCTATAGATTGGGACGACCGATACGATAATTTGGCCTAATTTTGTAATAACTTGAAAGTCGCATAGTGGGGCGAAATGATAGATAAAAAGTGAAGTTGGTCAGATTTTTAGACAATAACATGACGATGGCATAAGAGCATTTTCAAAGAGGATGGTCCGCAATGGACAGGTGGTATGACGGTGTTGTGTTATTATACGTATAAGAGGAGAGCAATTGTCGCCAGTAGCAGCAGTGGAGTACACCAGCCTGTTCTCCCGAAAATCCGGACATTATCTGCTTATTATAAAAAAATTTAAGTCGATAATCTGCTTATGATTTGGAGTTAATAATGAACTGAAAATGATAGCGTTTTAGTCACATTATCGACTCAAAATAACTTCATTATATGTTCATTATATGCGGCTAATGGCAAAAATAAAGCAACTCACGACTTATCAGGTGTACGCTCTTTAAAATGTGTTTACATTGTGTACCGCGCCATAAAACGGAATAACGGATATGAGTCCACAATCGGCTTATTTCAGAAATAAATAATCCAATATGAACATATTAGCACGTCATGGTTCGATTATGTGCCTATTTACGCGAGGATATGTCGTGTACGCTGCCAAGGAAAGCTAAGGTAAATTATCACAAAATCTGAAACCATATAAAAAAAAAAAACTAGTATACACATGAAATTAAGTGCACGGCTATTCTGTAATTGTATTAGCATATCTTATTTCTGCCTCCGATGCCTAAGTGATATGATTGATCAAAAATCGATCGCCTTTTATTTGTTCGGGGTGACGTTCTTTTTGTGTTAACAAGAAATGTGAGGATTTTGTCGAGCCGAGCTCAGACATGATATTGGCATTGCGACTATCATTATGAATTTGCAAGAATTTACCCGTCAATTAATGTCCATGCGTTTTCTATGATGTTAGTATATACCAGTGAATTGAATTGACGTGTGAATAACAATCCGGCTTCGCGTTTGTTCTTATCAGATTATTCGCCCTTATACTGTTTCAATGAAATATTCTCTCGCATTCCCGTTTCATGTCTCATCTTCGGCATTGTTTGATAGTTTATAATAGTACACAATTGACAATTGTTCATGGTAGTTTTTGGTTTTGTATTTCACCATATATTCGGTGAAGTACAGTTTGTATTATGTCGTACATTATTCTTTGTCATGATCATTATTGACTATTTATTTGTATTCATCTTAGTGTCACATACATGTATGTGTTGCAATCCCACAACGCAATATACGAAGGACATGCTTGTGCAATGATTGCTATATGGCTTGCGTTTGACTGAATTACTATATCACATTCTTCTGATCGAAGTCCTATTTCGAACGGTGAGACCGTGTGTTATGCCACATTTGTGTGGTTTAGTAACCATACCTCACATGTATATGGTATTTATTGTAATTTCTTCATATGTATATATTTTTCATATTTCGCACATGTCTAGCTTGATATTAATTGGGGAAAATTCGTGTTGTCATTTCGATCGATAAGAATAGTTTGTTCACGCGCATACTGAAACAAGGAACAATCATACTGAGTAAGTGTTCCCCTGAATAAGCATACGACGGCCTCCATCGAATGCCCACATGACTTGATCAACATGGATGCTCTGTTGTTCTGACCCATAACTTACATGACACAATTAACATATTTATATGTACATGTATGTCCATACCTGGTATAACTATGCAATATGCAATTCAATAGCTATATCATTTCAAACACCGTACACGTACATGCACTTTCTTTGGGTACGTTACCACCGATCTAACCGCCTATACATCGCCTTCTTTCGCTCTCTCAACAATGGCTGGAAATAGCTGACATGCCATTGTCATTGTCAGGTCGAAACCTACCTAAAAGTTTAATACGACATGCTGAAATGCGTTTGTACGTGGCGTTCTGGCTAAAAATTTAGTGTATGACCAATACAGAAATGCTAAAGCAACCAGTAATCTTTGGAAACACTCATATATGGGTCTGAAGTCAATCCAGTCATATGATGTCAGGCTGCATTAGCTGAGAACGCTAAATTATTTCAAGGCTTCGCAACACGAGAACGATATTTCGCTGTTTACTGGCTTGTCTCTGTACTAAATATTTTACAAGAAAACCATAGTCAGAAATGGTAACGCTTTCAACATCATAATATGCGCAATATAATATATACTGGTTTCATGAATGCAGCACCTCAGACTTTCGTTAAAACAACTAGTCCTTCAAATTATTACTACAACAACAACTACGGCTTACCACTGAAGGTTTCTCATTCACCACACCAGCAAGCATCTAAATAGACCAAATATCTTCTAAGCTGATTAAATACATCCGATACTTCGTAAAACGAGCTTTAATCTACATTCCAACTGCGACATACTTCATCAGCGATGTTCGCTGTTATAGTATAGACTGTGTTGCCGCAATAAAATCGTCAAGAGTGGCCCAGCCATTGCTCACACCTGAATATCGAAAGCAATTAACGCGGTCATAAAAGTTACATATGCAACAATGAGACATCCGCGAAGAATACATACATCCTCCAAAAAGTGTAACCGGTACGCAATTTAGCGAGTACATTGTTAATCAACATCTTCTATGACATCGCCAGATCAGCCTCACAGTATACACACCAGAGGCCTAACAACTGATGAGTGATGACAGATGATTTTACTTTTTGCCAAGCAACATATATCACAGTTATCTAACTCGGGTTGATATGCGCCCTGAATTAAATTCCTCGTCACGATCGGCCAGCAGATCTGAATTAATTAGTGTCGCACGTAGAAATAATTCCAAACACTTATCACTGAAGTGTCACCCAGCAGAAGCATTTTAATCCTAAGAGACCCAGAGTCATGTAAAATTTGTACAAGAAAGAATAAAACTGGCTCCGCTTAAGACCTGCGAATTCAGTAATGGTATACGATATTTGGCATGTGTGATTCGAAGCACGATCTGGTCCACCGATGAGAATGTTGTGGCGCCGGTAATTTGTTTAACTTTCCAAATGTTTTATGCGATATCAATCATATAATCCCAGAAGTGCCAGACGAACTGGTGATGTAAAGTACAAACCCACCTATAACTTATAACATCGTAGTACGACAGTACGTTCATGTTGGAGCATGTCAGAGATTTAACATCACTCCATTAGTTAAGTGGTCCTGCTAAATTTATATGATGTTGTTAGTTGATGCTGAATTTTGTCATGACGCTGGTAGGACAAAGTAATCAGTGTTCTCGCTGGACCGAAACCATCTTCTGTCCAAAAAAGTGGCCAAATTAAATTTTAGTGGCCAAAGAAAAAAACAATTGGCCAATTAAAAAAACTTTGGCCACATTAAATCCTCATTTTCTGGGCTCACAATTGATGACTAAATCATATTTTTTAAATATACAACTCTTTGACAATGTCGCGTCAAGTAATGAGGTGTGTTAGTTGTCATCGCTATTTTCGCCGAAATAAAACAACAGTTCTGTTGCTTATTATCGTGACGTGTTGATTTCATATTGTTGTATTAATAACCTTTATGGTGTGCAGCCTGGTTGTTGTTGTAAGATGGGAGGCAGTTTACGGTGCATTACGTAACTGACATCGCTGGTACATCGAATTATAGGACAACGAATTTACGTATTTAATCTTACAGACCGCCTAATCCACAAAATATATAATCAGTGCAGAGATTAAGGTTTTTGACGATTAGTAATCGCCTTTGTACAACAAATTCAAATTAAATAAGTTTTATTTGATATTATCGAATAATAACATTTTATATACAACAGGACCCCACAAAAGCTGGGCTTATGAGGGCAGGATCCTTATGCAAATATATTACATTAATATTATATTGACATTAAAGTTGCTGTGTATATTTACAGGTGGTGCAATGGTGTGCGACAACTATAAAGATTTTGGGGACGGGTATGCAAGGGGTGTGGGTAGGGGGAGGGGTGGGGGCTTGTCACAGTTCATAGTATATTTTTCATGTTGCAATGATATAATTGGTCATGTAATACCAAGCTCCTTCTCATGCTACGACCTGATGTAGATGCATCATATCACAATCCACACGAGTCAATGCAGGACATCTAAATATTATATTATAATTTATTTACTTGTAATTACTATATACAGATGCAGAGTTTGAGGCATGTTTCGATAGGTTAGTTTGGTTCATTCTGAGTTATCCATTGGTTATTGTACGGATTTCAGTATGGAATGACACGTTAGATATATAATATATGTAGTTGAAATATTCAGACTGTTCTTTCCCCTCACCATGTAGGGCTAACCATCAACGTTCAAACAACGCTTCCATTACAAATAAATTTGGGTTGTCATCGTAGATGTATCCGAAGTACGAAACCTGCGTTTCCAAAACCCGGCGATATATCGTCGATCTATTCAGCGCTTTTTGAATTAAATTTCTGTCTCCATTTGTAGTGATAAAAAAGTTTGGCCAAATTAATTTTGTTTTGAAAGAATACCACTATTTGTTTTTTATAAAGCTGTATTTTTTGCGGTGACATATATTCCAATATATTCCAATATATTGGAGATGCTGGTTTTCTATTTAGCTGAAGAATTGTATTATCCAATGTATTATTCATCCAATAATACATATAATATCCACAAATGTATGTAGTTATTCATGGATCTGAACGACGTCTAGTACCAACCTGTTTATATCGTCTCCGATAATCTAACTGACAATAAAAGCATCTGTCCATAGGCCTCAATCGCATAGTTATTATCTCCACTTGGATTATTTAGTCACATTGTGCGCTGATCTATAGTATGTGGCTTACTCTATGGTGGGATGACGATCAAAAGATAAATATATCTGATATCCAGGGGGGGGGGGGCAGAAAAATATTAGCAGACACAGGGCTGATTTTTATTTTTGCAGCACTTCGGGTACCCACCACCCATATTCGTGCAAAAACTATTTTTCAATGTTGTTGGCACCCATACCCAAACTAGTATTTCGATTGACTTTACCAAGCTTTTCCAGATTTTTCTGTAATATTATACTGTTCCGTCCTCTCACTCTTATTTAATCCATATCCACTCTGACTCTACCTAGATACATTTAGAAATAAACAAACATCACAGCCACGTCCAAACAGATGGTCAAAAATTCAGTGTATCCTCCTAATGCTTCCTGGCTGGATATAAATATAGACGCTTCTCACATGTTTATGTATGCACACATGCATATACAGTACCTGTCTAGTATACCTAAAGATACGAAAATACCCGGATATACCAGAATATAACATTAAATGCCATGTTTTCCATTTAGAGATGTCCTAACCGGGGAACATTCCGATTTAAAGAGTTCGGAAACACGTTGACGCTAAAGTTGCCAAATGCAAACGGGCTATCTATATCTATATTTGCGAATGTCTGTCTGTCTGTCTGTTTGTGTTCTATAGAAATTCACAGGGGACCATCTAGATGATGCCAAAGGGGTCTACTAGGAGTAGCTTTTTACGAGAAAGATAATGGTCGGGGTTAGAATTTTCTAAATTGACGCCGTTGTTATATATAATCATCCCCATAATATGAGGAATCTAATGTCGTGGTTTAATTATGGCAAAAGTCACGCCGTTCGCATCAGGGGTGCCCGGAAGGGGGGGGGCAAATTTTTTTTCTCTCTCCGATTGCCACGAAACTTACATACTTACCATGATATGAAGAATCCAACGGTGTGGTTTAAATATGTAAAATGTGGCGTCGTTTGAGTCAGGGATGAACGGAAGGGGAGAGGGGCACCAAAATTGATAAAACTAATTTTAGCGCCAATTTCCACCAAATTGATATATATTCTTCTTCATGATGCAATGAATCTAATTGTGCGATTTAACAACGCCAAACTGTTGTTTTTGGATGAGAGATTGGGAGGGGTGGGCACTAAATTTGATAATAAGTCGCCGATTGCCACCACACTTATACAAAATAATCCCCACGGTATGCGGAGTCTAATGTTGTGGCTTTTATCTGTCAAATGTGGCCTCATTCGAGTCAGGGTTGCATTGAAAGGGACAGGGGCACCAAAATTGATGCACAATTGTTTTAGCGCCAATTTCCACCAAAATGATACACGTTCTTATCCACGATACGAGGAATCTAATCGTGATTTAAAGACGCCATAGTGGTGCTGTTTGGGTGAGAGATGGAGAGGGGAGGGATTGGCACCAAATTTGATAAAACAATTGTTTAGTCGCCGATTATTACCAAACTTATAAACAATCATCTCCATGATATCAGAAGTGTAATCGTGTGGTTTAAGGATGTGGGGCCATTCGAGTCAGTGGTGTATAGAGATGAGAGGGACACAAAAAATTATATCTATATGTTTAGTGCCGATTTCCACCAGATTGAAACATATTCTTCTCCGTCATACGAGGAATCTTATCGTGTGGTTTATATATACCAAATTGGTGTCCTATGGGTGAGAAATATGGGGACCTTAAATTTGATACGAATTTGTATACTCGCCAATTTTCACCAATTTCATAAATATGTATCTCTAATCTCTAATGAGTCTTAGTGTGTGCAGCTTGGGTCCGAAATAGGGACGGGAGGGTCACCAAGACTGATACAAAATATTTTTGGTACCAATTACCATCAAATTCAGACACGTTCTTCTCAAATGATACAAGAAATAAAATCGTGCTGTCTGTCTGTCTTTTTGTCTGTCTGTGTGCGTTCTATATATAACTTCAGGCGGTACAATCGAGATGGCACCAAGGCGTTCTAAGAGGGGTAACTTTTTACAAGGAAGATAATGGTGCGGGTTAAAATTTTCTAAAATGACGCTGTTGGTGGGAGGGGAAATTAAAAAAATATGGTGAAATAGTTTTGTCGCTGATTTCCACCAAACGAATACATAATCACCTTCGCAATATGGTGTTGTTCGAGTCAGCGTTGCATCAACAATTGATTTAATAAACCAAATTCCACCAAATTCATACACGTTTTTCTCTAATGATATACCATGAATTAAATCACAATTGGTGTCGTTTGCGTCACGGATGGCGAGCGGATATGCACTATCATTGATAAGATTGCTATTCGCCGATATCCACATATAAGTTATATACAGTCACCAGGCCATCTCCATATCATTTTAAGTAGTTGGGCGTTCACATTTCACAACCCCGACATATGGTGACCCACATAGGTCACTTGAACAATTATATCTTCTTAACAGTCATATGTATATGGGAATGACAATCAAGCATTCACACAATGAGCTAGCAAAAAGAGATAACTAGAAGAAGCATTAAACGTATATTTATCATTCTATTGAAGAGATACATATATTCGTGCAAACTGAGATACCTCGAACCGTCAGAGGATTGTATATATATAATAAAAAAAATAGTCTGTTCCATTCAATACAGTTTCCACAAAAAGTTACAATTTGTCAAGAGATATGGAAGGCCTGTTCAAAAATAGTGGTCACAGTGTGCAGTCATATATAGTTTCTTCTGATATACAAGAAAATGCAGTTAGTAGCAGAAGACTTTTCAGGATCCTACCAATACTGACATCTGACAAGGGTTTTAGAACAGACTCATCGACTGACATAAACAACTCAAAATCTAGCTATGTGCCTGGCACATGTAGCTGATATATCTGCGCAGCAATATTTCGTTTAAACTAAGAATATTTAGCCAATATATATAGCACCATGAACAGAGGAGCACCTGGAAATTTCTTTGAAACATCTGTATCTTCATGGAGATATGATAGCCAGGTGTCCTCGAGATCTTAGTCCAACCCACTAGATTGATTGATACATCTCAATATGCAAAACCCAATTATCATCTTTTATCGAAAAATGTGTTTATGATGTTCATGTATCATATTATAACGTCTAATGTATACGCAGTTGTAAATAAATAAATACTTCATTATTGGTGGAACGGATTAATCGCGATAAACAATGACAATTGACAAGGTGAGCCACTACTTATATTCCATGACTGTAATAATCATGTTTTGTGATGCTATTTGAATATACAATTTATGAGAAAACGTATAACACTTTAAGCAAGAGCATTCTCTATTCCCAACAAATATCCACAGCATACATTAACCTGGGCAACGCCGGGTAACCCTGCTAGTCTATATATACATGCAATAGATATTTCATGGTGACGTGCTATTCGATTCTTATCCGATTATTGAAGTTAAGCAACACGGGGCCTAGTTATTATTTTGATTGAGACAGTTAGCCCAATCGGTAAATGTATTGGACCTGTTCACGCCAATATGTGCTATGCATTTTCATTAAGAATATTTTGCTCAGCTGTTGTATCAGCTTAGCTGTGTTACCATACACCAATCACAGTGGTTGAATGATAGTCACCAAACACTTCAACATTCTTGGGCCTAACTGATCACTGGGACCTGCATCGAGTGTATTTAGTATGATATATGTGTCATATACATGTAGATCATAACACAATCACAGTCAACATATTGAGAAATTTCCTTGTAGTTAGATGAAGAAAAGTCAAAAGGAAATCAAATTGCAAACACCAATAAAAATAGGTTTTCGCGACCTATGATCCCAACATATCCTCGCACAAATACGCACATACTCGACCTATAATGTGAAATAGGTACACACTGTGATTATTTGATTCTAAAATAAGCAGATAATGGACTCTTACCCGTTATTTCGTTTTATGGCGCGGACCACAGTAAAACACTCACATTTCCAGATGTCATGTTCCTATGATAAAACATATCTGTGTCAGGTTTCACTAGGGGTGTAACGATATACTTGGTCACGATACGATACGAATCACGACACAAGACAAACGATACAATACATATCACAATACACCAAATTAGTGTTCCCAACTGAATACGACCAGAATTATCAGAAGCAACATGTTTGTAATTGGAAATGGAGTTCTTATCAACCTCTTCGTTACTTTGACGTCCGTAACTATTATTAAATCGGTCACCCGGGACAACTCGGTTTGACGTGCACAAAACTAGCAGTCAATCACCGAGTCACGGCGTAATGTGGGTGGTCATTATACGTCACTCACATGACGTGAACATTCTATTGGCTGACGTCATGAAAGTCACAACGAATCGTGTAACGTTCCATGTTTTCATCCCGGCTACCCGGGATGACTCGCTGTTACATGGACCGAGTTGTCCCGGCTAACCGAATTGTCCCGGTTAGGCGGGACGGGTTATCCCGGGTTGCCGAGTTGACTCGGTCAATATAACAGCAAACCATTATTTTAGTGAGAAAGCACAAAGGACCCAGGCACCCGGCAAACCGAGTTGTCCCGCTAGCCGAGTTGTCCCGGCTTATGTAACAAGCCCCTAAGTCAACTACACACACTAAACATGTATACTGGAGAGAAAATTGCAGGTGTTACTCTTATGCACATGTCCAGCTGCAGATTGATTTTAGTTCCTGAATCGCGATATGACTCGATACGGTACGTATATCGTTTGAAAGTGTATCGCGACACATTTAATTCACGATGAATCGTTACTGCACCAGTTTCATAATTAACCAAGCAAATGAATACAAGCCTGGGCCTAGTTATTAAACGTATAACACAAGTCGCAATACACTAACTACTGAAATACGCAAGACCTACCAACTAATGCAATGTGTACATATTTCAATGGTGGCAAATATATTTGCCACGTTCCAATACAATGAACCAGGAAATGAATGAGCATAATCTCAGATAGAATGACGTATGTTGACAAATATTACAAGTCGAACAAGGGTTCCACAAAAAGTCGACCAAACTCATATTCGCAGGCGCACAGGCTCCCATATTGGTTAATAAACAATTGACCTTGAAATGAAGGAGTACAAAATTAATGTATGCTACTTATGTTGGGGAAAAAAACGTCCCACTGAACTCATAATCGAAAGTGGACGTATTCTCATGCCACTCAATATAGCCGGTGGGGTCATTGTCACAAGACTCCGGTCACATTCGAAGTAAGCTTTTTAAATCGATCACAAATGTAGCCAGCTTTTCACCGGCGATCACATTCGTAGCCAGCTTTTCTAATTCCATGCTTTATATGGCGCGAGCTATGACATCATTGCGTGCGTGACTAAAATGTCGACGTCAGGCTCCAAAACTGACTTCTTTTATCAACTTACATCGTAATATAATTCGAGCATTCTAACGACATTGATCGGAAACCTCAGGTTATTAGATGAAATGATATCAAATTAAAATTCAAGTTGTTTTTCACCCATCAACTCAGAAAAATTAGACTAACCTAATCGTGTTAATTGAGGCTCGCATGGATATGAAAAGCTGGCTACAAATGTGATCGCCATGGAAAAGCTGGCTACATTTGTGGTCGATTAAAAAAGTTGGTTACGAATGCGATAGATAAATGACCCATCAGCATCGATATGTTTGTCAAGTTTCAAAATAATTGACATGGAAATGGCGGAGTACAGGTTTTGACAAAGGTTGTATAGTATGTTCTTGAAAAAATGCTAGATCAACATCGTGTGAGATATTCAAATAAGATGTAATAGCGCAGAATGCTGAATTGATACAAAGAGTAATTGTAATTTTCTTTGTCCGAACTGACTGGATTTTGACCGTTTGAATGCAATAATCATCATGCCATCTTCAATCCTGATGTCACCCCTAACTAACTGCTCGTGTGGATCAAATGAAGTTTTCGAATATGGCATTAAATCTGACTTCCTCGAGTCAGTGAACAAGGCAATAATAAATAGACACCAATAGTTTGCATCTGCTGCTTTATCAACTTCTAATATGTATACAGCTCTAATACTATGTATGGGGCCTATTCGCCAAGTGGGTTTAACTTTATTTTATTAACCAGGTAGTTTATTTAGTAGCCGCTGAACGCACAAGGTATCTTCGTTATAGTGTTGATGACACACGCTGTCGATGATGTGGTTGACCCAATCCATCAGATTTTCCATTTATATTTGCCAATGTATTATCTATTATAACTAAATTGCGAGCTCTAAATGACCACAATCCACATTATAGCGTTATAAATTATGCGTATAATTGTATATAGAATCAGACTAGTCTGTGTGTATATTTCTGCAGAATGAGTTTTGATACATAATTGAGATTTTCGAAATGGCTCAACGCGAGGAAGAGGAAAAAACAAGACAACATCTCAGTAAAATTATAAGGGATATGTCCAACCCTCTAGAATAATCATTAATGTGGCTAGAGGGTCTCCTTTGTGGGGCGCCCATCTTGATAATTCCAAATGCGCCGGTTACTAGCCGTGGGGATCAACATAATCTACTGGGCGAACCATGGCTCTGTCCATTATGATTTTTTAAAGATTTGACCTGAAAATTTCAATAAATCATATCTAGTTGTGTAGCTCCACATACGTTCACACGGTTACGGTTCGGGATCAAGAACACGGGATTTACCTCGGTTCGGCTCGGTGTGAGAACATTTTGAAACTCGCAAAATCCTAGCATCTGCAGACTGGCCTCTAGCTTACAAGCGTTGGAAATTTCCAACCTGACAACCCATACAACAGTGGGAAAATCTCGGATTAGCAGTTTTTGACTGGCCGCGGGGGAGGAACTATGACACAAGCTTGCCAAGTGATGGAAACGTCCAGATCGACACCAATATAAGGTCGAAAAATGATTTCAAACTGATAGCCATCTTAGTCAATTATTTTGACCAAAATTATGAGATATGCAAATGTTGGTCTAAAACAACAGATTCCCTACTAATAAATTGTTGGAAAAGCAAACTACAAAAAATAATTTTGTTGGTGTGAAATTTCCAACTAATGTTGCGACAGGTTATGAACATTTGACAATTGTCTCACCCCCCCCCCCCTTACAAAAAAAAACCCGTCGAAACTCCTGAGAAGAATATGGTGCGTGGAGGTTTGTTGTACGCTATATAATTCAAGCATACAATCCAAATATCCGCCTCTTTATTTTTCAAGGATTTTAACGTTTGAATGCACTATATGCTCAAGTGTTGCGTTCGTCGGTTGTGAACATCGCATCCATCCCTTTCCCTCTGTGAATCATAATTGAAATGAACCAAACGTGTACGCAGTATGTTTTATGTGCGTAACCGGTGGTTAATCTATGATTGCCCAATCACCTTGATTGGATAATCATATACCGAGCGACGATATCTTCCTATATAAAACGTCCATCGATAGCATTGAATTTAGCGTCTCCTGGTATAAACTACCTGGGCTTTGTATAAACCTATAGCTGATGAATACGGCCCCTGTAGTTTTCGGCTCTGATCGTTTAAATGAATGCCGACTAAGACGAGCTATATACCTTTAAAAGTAGCTTCAATTAATTTGAATATGTTGGGTAAATATATCCGGTTAGAAAATGTAACGTTTTCACTCCTGCCTCATAATGTATTGTGGATTCAACTGTTCGAAAAGATCTACTTAGAAATTGAGCACACACCTGAATTACATCAGTAGTAGTAGGGATGAGTATAAGATGAAAGTGCAAAATTTAAAAACGACTGAATCTTAATGTTTTAATTCTGTAAGTAAAACACCTGCTTTCAGTTGTTGCATCACGATATATGTAATAAAGCCACTTGGCGGTTTTGCTCCAACATACAACTAATAATGTTCGTATTTGAATTATTCCCGGCATCGAAATAGGTCAATCAATACTTGAAATACCTTTCTACGAACATTATACAACGCAGAAAGACGCATTGAAGTAATACAAAAGTTAAATAAAAAAGTTGTGACCATTGTTCTAAATTCATCACAGAGATTCCATTCTACTGGTAACTTTAATCACTATTTCACTTTCATCTTTAAATATTTAGGAACTGAAGCCCTTGTTCCTGTAACTGAAAGTTCGTAACCATGGTATCAACCTTGATAAGACAATCCACCTGGCTGAACACATTAGGAAACAACATTCAATTTTCCAATTTTCCAAGTTCCAGTTCGTTCTTTGCAGCTTTCTCCTTATTCGACAAATAAGTCACTAATTCACGATTTTCCATTATCCTATCTTGATCAATACTGAATGTTAAACTTAATGTATCAAACATGATACCCAAAAATCGCATTTGTTTTGAAGGGGGACATTGCTTATTGTAGACCACAAGTATCCAATAATTGCTTCAAGTAAATATGCTTCTTGATATTCATTCTGTCCAGCTGACACCCGGCCAGGGCATCCAAATAGTTAACTAAATTGAATTCAAGCTTATTCGTCGTATAAATAACAGTCAGTTAGAGCCCGACACGCAAAGACGCCACCTCTGAGTCCCATTGGAAGAACTCTGTTAACATGAATTTGCCCTTACCCCTTATAACCAGACATGTTAATATCACCCATATCAACAGGGATTTGTCCGTAACAACGCTTAAGATCCATGATAAATAAGAAGGAACCTCTGCTACGTTATTTACAATATGATCCAAAGAGTTTACAGATGGATATACCAATTTATAATTTGCTCCAAAATAAGAGTTTTTGTTAATCAGGTCATTGCCTTCATGGAAACTTAAGATTTAAAATGACACACACCGTCTGTGCTATTTTTCTTTGGTATTGAATTTAAAGGAGATAAACACGCTTGATCAATTTGATCTGACTAAATCATTCCGACACACTTAAAGTCATTAGTTAGAAATTCTTTCATACGGACAAGCCGTTCTTGATTCTGGGTGAGGAACACATGTCTTCAAAATCGAGAACCAATTTGAGATGTCTCAATTTTGAAGCCACTTGCCTTTTGAGCCGTTCATCTTATTTGATCTTGGTCAAAACTATTACATTTTTTTACCTTTGATCGGAGCTTTTTCGACTTCTCTGTCAGTTATTTTCTCGACTTCATCAGCTCCTGTTGTAATCGGCGTTTTCTTCTTTTTCTCTTCTCTTCCGGTACCTATTTTGTTTTCCCTTTATTTCGTTTGACTGACCTGATCATGATCAATTCTTCCAAAATGTAATCGTCACATGAACCTCTACTTTCGATGTGACTGAGATTATAATTTGTTTTGGGGAATTTATCTTCTTCGCGCTTTCTCTTTTCTCGTTCAGTTTATTATAGTCGATCGGTTCTGAAGACATACTTAAACGATTTCGAGGTAAGTTGAATATTGAATTGAAATGTCGAATCTAGTAAGCCATAATGGGCGTGAAAAGCTTTCAGACCTAGTGTTAGTATTATGGGATATCCAAGACAATCTTGGGAAGTTCAAAGTTCACTATTGTTTCGTCTATCATAAGCGTTTATGGTAATGTAGTCTATAGAGTAATTATTATTTCAGGTTTCGTAATTGCACATTTTGATGACAAAATACCCGTTGGTGCGATATACAGCGTATATACTCTACATACCCCGCCTAACTCAACCGTAGTCAACGTTTGGAAACTCAGCAGTCCACCAGTGGGGGTCAAATGCATTAATATAGTGATATAGCGACGACATGCCGAATACTCTAACCACTGCACAGTTCAGAAATCACCGAGGTGACACGATCGATTGCTTCGAAAATATTCAACTGCTACGATCTTGAGAGATCTCGCATGCACGAGAGATAGAGAGAGAGAGAGAGAGAGGTCGCATGTCACGAGAGAGAGAGAGGGAGAGAGAGAGAGAGAGAGAGAGAGAGAGAGAGAGAGAGAGAGAGAGAGAGAGAGAGAGTATGTGTGTGTGGAGATATATAATTTATTTTCGTGACATGTGTATGTATACTCAAATACAATCTAATGAGGAACATATATTATCATACAATACACACCCGGGCCACATGTATGTCACGCTTATTATCACTTCGTTCATATCCGTACAAGGAATATGTTCAAACAATCATAAACAGGAAGTTAAACATTCATTCCAATTCACTGCTTAGATGCGTTAGCCATCATAATAAGTAGCTTTTCTATCAAAGTTATATTAGCTTGACCTCCTTTCTATGACTCCACCAGATGAATGCGCATGCGATAGAGTTACTCCCAATCGAACATACTTCTATAGAAGCCTGATTCACAAAGGTACTGTTATTGGTGAGTACATTTCCTGGTGTGAGTGAGCGCGAACATCGATTTCCATGCTTTGATTAATTATTGTTTGTCATATCCACATTGTTTTCTTCACATTTTCTTCGAAATATAAAATTCTTATTCAAAATATAATAAAATACCGTCTTTTGAACTGTTCCCAGTATCGAAATAGGTCGATAAATACCTTAAGTACCTTTCTACGGGCATTATATGTTCCAGAAAGACGCTTTGAAGTCACAAAAATACAACATTGAACATGGTGTTGAGGACCCAAACAAACAGCATCCATGCATTTGGCATGGAAGAGAAAAGATCGTTCGTGTTACTGTGTTCCTGGTATGGTAGAAATAAAGAACGTTTTTGTCACTTCTATGAGAAAAATTTAAAACAGTAAAATGGCTGTGACCATGGCAAGTATTATTCAGAGCATATGAAGCCTGTATATCAATGTTTCGTGTATTGTCAACCTATCTTATACATATAATTTATCTTCTTCGTGTTTTCTCGTTTCTCGTTCAGTTTCTTATAATCTAATATTAATATTGTTTGGCGAATTTATCTTCTTCGTGTTTTCTCGTTTCTCGTTCAGTTTCTTATAATCTAATATTAATATTGTTTGGGGAATTTATCTTCTTCGTGTTTTCTCGTTTCTCGTTCAGTTTCTTATAATCGATCGGATGGAATCGTATGATCAGTTCTGAAGACATAATTTAATGAGTTCGAATTAAGTAAGTCGAATATTGAATTGAAATGTCGAAATCCAGTAAACCGTAATGGGCGCGAAAAGCTTTAAACTTAAGGTTAGTATTATGGGATATCCACGACAATCTTGGGAAGTTCAAAGGTCACTATTGTTTCGTCTATCATAAGCGTTTATAGTAATGTAGTCTATGGAGTAATTATAATTTCAGGTTTCGTAATTGCAGTTTCATGACAAAATACCCGTTGGTGCGATTTTTGAACAGCGTATATACTCTACATACCCCGCCTAACTCAAACGTAGTCAACGTTTGGAACCTCAGCAATCCACCGGTTGGGGTCAAAGGTATGCGTGTGTGGTGATATATATAATATTTTCGTGACATCTGTATGTATACTCAAATACAAGACGAGACACATACATTGTCATTCAATAAACACCACATATATATGTCACGCTTGTTATCACATTTCAATTCCGTACAAGGAATATGTTCAAACAATCACCAAAAGAAAGTTAAACATTCATTCCCAATTAACTGCATAGATGTGTTACCCATCAATACAACCAGTAGCGTTTCTATCTAAGTTATATTAACTTGGCCTCCTTTTAAGAGTCCACCAGGTGAGTGCGCATGCGATAGAGTTACTCCCCAAACGAACATACTTCTATAAGACTCATTCTCAAAGGTACTGTCATTGTTTAGTACATTTCCTGGTGTCAGTAAGCGGGACCATCGATTTCCGATTAAATATTGCTTGTCATATCCACATTTGTTTCTTCATATTTTCTTCGAAATATACAAATCTTATTCAAAATATAATATAAGATCGTCTTTTGAATTGTTTCCGGTATCGAAATAGGTCGATACATACTTTAAGTACCTCTATACAAGCATTATATGTCCCAGAAATACGCTTTGAAGTCACAAAAAATACAACTTTGGGACTCAAACAAACAACAACCATGCGTTTTGCATGGAACAGAAAAGAGCGTTCCGTGTTACTGGTGTGGTAGAAATAAAGAACTTTTTTTCTATGCGAAAAATTGAAAGCAGCGGGAAAATGGCTATGACCATGGCAAGTATTGTTCAGAGCATATGAAGTCTGTATATCAATGTTTCGTGTATTGTCAACATATCTTATACCTCCAAATCTCGTTGACAAGTTCAAGTCATTCAAGCATTTCCTCCGAAACAATATGCAAGTTGATCCTATTGTTCCAAAACAAAAATCGCCTGTTGCTGCGAAACAAAACTCGCCAAAGTCACTCCAACGTTTCGATTCTCAGAAAGAGAGGTACCTCTTTGTGCTTTCAATTTTGACCAGATGCGTGATAAGAAACGATTAAAAAACAGTATTTTTGGATTGAAGCTGTTGGTTGGGTGGGTGAAGGATGACATCGTGTGGCACCGACGGTGACCCAACCAACCGACCGTCAGTTTGACACATTGTTAAATATTCATGCGCGATTCATCAAATATTATAAATACCTTGTCGATGTTAAATCTGATGTTAAAAACAACTTTACATATTTCGATATAGAACATTGTTAATTTTACTTTATTTATTTGCCATTATATATTCTTGTACTAATTTGTATACGCTCGTTTGAAAAAAAATAATACGATCCGTATTATGTAATCAGTCTTAAGGTCGTTCCACAACGGGCGCGAGCGAGCGATTATACCGGCCGTTTTCTAACGTCCGTAGAAGTTGAAAGCGCGCGATTTTTATGTTCACATCGCAAGCGACTGAAACGCTTCGTCGCGCGCGATAGTCAGGGTAGATAATCGTTTGAGTGCATCATTTTGGATCACTGAGCTGACACGATCCGCGATGGATGCTGTCAATAATCGAGCTAGGCGTTTGAAAAAGAGGAAATTTGTTGCTGCTTGTCTTTTAATGCTACTTAGGAAGCGAATCGAAAGTCAGAGGAAATTCTGGGTGCATCCTTTGAACCAAAAAAGGAACTTAATGGGAGCCTACAAGACGCTTGTGTGTGATTTACGAGACTATCCGGATAAATTCAAACAGTTTTTTCGCATGGGAGTGGACGAATTCGACCAGCTGCATCGACACCTGAAGTTGTCTATTTCAAAACAAGAAACAAACTTCCGACAAGCAGTGCCCTCCGAAGAACGTCTGGCAGTATGTTTGAGGTATTTGGTATCTGGCGAATCCTTCCGTACCATATCTGCTGGATTCCGTTTGGGGAACATAACGGTCCAAGAAATCGTGCTCGAGATATGTGTAGCAATTTGGGATGTCCTGCAAGGTATAAATTTACCAGAACCTACATCTAGCACATGGCATGACACAGCGAAATCCTTCGCCCAGGAATGGAACTTCCCAAACTGCATTGGTTCCCTCGATGGGAAGCATATTCAAATAACTGCACCGCCAAATTCCGGATCAAAATTCCGGAACTACAAAGGGTACTTTTCTACGGTTTTGCAAGCTCTGGTGGATGCCCGCTATCGACTCATCGCCGTGGACATTGGGGGTTATGGCTGCCAGAATGATGCCGGTGTATATCGGGAGTCCAACTTGAGGAAAGGATTGGATTCTGGTTCGATGCACATTCCACCTGATGCACCATTGCCTGGAAACAATGAAGATCAGCCAATGCCTTTTGTAATCATAGGAGACGATGCCTTTCCCCTCAAATCCTATCTGATGAAACCGTATTCAGGTCGGAATTTGACAAAAGAGCAAAAAATCTACAACTACAGACTTTCGAGAGCACGCCGGGTTGTCGAAAATGCATTTGGGATCCTCACCCAGAGATTTGAGATTTTTCAGCGACGAATTCGCTTAAATCCGGAAAATGTGGACAAAATTGTAAAGGCGACTGTGGTTTTACATAACTTCATGTTATCAATAGACGATGATGTGTCTTCTTTCGATACGACTGCAACAAATACAAATAGTATTTTTGCTGATGTTCGACAACATGTGGGGAACCGTACTGGGAGAAGGGCAACAGCTGTGCGGGAGAAGTTTCGCGACTATTTCAATTCCTAAAGAGGTCGCGTTGCCTGACAAGAGGAGATGGCATGTGCCACCTGATATCAATGCTTGGAGTAAGCTTTTGATCATTTTGTTCAGATGAAGAATGTGTTGCCTCATGTTTAAAAAACGTCTTTGGAATGAACTAGCCTCGTTATATTCTTTATCATTTCCCCTGATTATATAAAAATATAATTCACCAGCCACAGAAGGCTGGAGAAGATTATACGGTCCATGATTTTAGTTCTTTACAAGGAATAAACTGAGTATAGTAATCTAAGGTGGAATTTCAGTCACAAAAAACCATAAAAATAAATGTTGTTTAATTATTTGGTGAAGATAGTGTTCTCAGTTAACTCCCTGTGAAGAACCAAAAAATTGGAACGAAATGTCTGAATTATATTGTTGACCAAGGGCCAAGTTTTTTTGCAGTTTGGGTTTCATGCGAACAATACATTTATTCTGGACTCCGTTGCTTCACATCGAATTAAATTATGCATTTGGATCAGAAATAAGAATATGAAAACAAGAGACAAGAAAATATTACTAAAAAATCGGAATCAGGTGTTAAATTATGTTTATTTAATTATACTGGTTTTCGAAGATTTTAGTCGTAATCATCCGGACTCTCTGTCTTCGAAATATGACATATATTGGGGCCAACTATCGAGTACATGAAGTACTGGGTGCAGGGTAATTTGACCCGGGGACATTATAGCCAATATATAGTTTCCTGCTATTGTACATATATGTATATACATTTGCATGTTCTGTGTTCAATCATAGCTTTGCAATAAACTGATTGATTGATTGACATTTGTGAACATTCACATCCTGGCCAGTACTATCAGAGACGTGGCGACAGGGGGGTTTGGGCGGTGTCTCACCCCCAACTTTAGTCAAAATTTTCAACAGTTGTAAATTTCATACCTGCCAAAACATTAGTTGGAAATTTCACACCAACAATAGGTTGAAAATGTTCTTGTAGTTTGATTTTCAAACAATATTGGGGGGGGGGGAATTAAGTGTTTTTGGACCAATATTTGCATATTTTCCTATTTTTGGTCAAAATTTTGGACTGAAATGGTCATCAGTTGGATATTTTCCAACCTCAGGGGGTGACAGGTTAGAAATTTCCTACACTTTGAAAGCTTGTGTCATGGTCCCTCCCCCGTGGCCAGTCAAAAACTGCTAGTTAATTTAAAAAAAACAATATTGTCATACATTTGGAAAACATTGTCATCGGAATTGTCATCAGTTGGAAAATTCCAAATTCACCACCTGGAGACCTCATTCTGCTTAGGCTTCATCTTCTGGGAAGTATCTATAGTATCAAATTAAGATTGTTTTTAGTTACATTTCCCTTCTAGGAAGTTTATATATCCCCTAATAGCATAGCAGGCTAGCATCACCAAATTCACCATCTGTGAACCTCATTCTGCTGAGATGTAAGCATAATGAGGTCCCCAGAGGGTGAATTTGGTGACTCCCTTCTCTCCGCGCACCCACTCTGTTCTCACCGGCCAACCTCGCACATGCGCACAATCTATGAAACCTGATGAGGTGTTCCGCATGCAGTCTACAGGGTGATGCTATTAGTATGTGACAAGCTTGTATTGGGGAGCGTTAGTGGAATGCAGGAGAATAAATACCGGCTTTGGTTATAAGACCTAGACATATTTAACCCGTGCAGTAACGTGCTATATATATTGAAATGCTCACACTCTGAAGCGTCTTTCTTATCAAAATACCCAGGAAATACACCAGCATTCATGGAACTACCCTTTAAATTATGGATAATGTCTGGTATATATAGCTGAATCGGAGACCATTTTAGCCACTGCAGGTACAGCTTTTTGAGATAATTTTATTTTTCGGAATGGTTCAAATTCTGAAGCACTTTTCATCAGACCATATGCGAATGCAGTCATGTGTCGATCAATTAATGTCAAATTCATAATACATTGAAATATGCTTAGTCGTGAACCATATAAGTAGATTGTCTGCACAAAATGGCCACCAAAATGGACAAAATCGAATGAAAATTATATTTTGTGCAAAATCGAACAGCTAGTCCCATAATAGTGACAACAGGCTCGAATTATGTGAGGAAGAATGATTGCAGAGTATAAGTGAACTATTTGATCAGAGATGTACGAATTCTCTCTAATATATCTCGCGAGAGAGTAAGCGAAAGCAAGGTCTCATACAATTGTTTAATCTGGAGTTTTTGGGCGCAAAGAAACGGAACAATACGGTAATGTTTTCTGCACTATTTATCTTGATTGAATCGTGTGATATACGTGTACAATAAACTGTACAATAAAATTCAATAGCGATGAATTGATTATGTGACCTTTTCTATAGAAACAGAAATATAGGTGCTCATAGCAGTCTAACGCATGTGACCGGTCATCGTTTCTTGATATATACGCCATCAACCCTTTCAACATGCACTGCTATAGAGCAGTATGAGAGATAGTCATAGAGTAATGGATGAACTGTGTAGATTCTATTGTCCGTGCCTTAAAATAGTAGTCATAGTTGCTTCCGATCAAGTAATAAAACACGAATATTTCGCTTTTATCACAAGAATGCAAGGTGGTATACTATGAACGCAATATTTAAAACACAAAGGAATACTATATGCTATCTTCAAAATAATCTAAACTTGACCAGAATTACCTACATACTCTGTGATAGACTGTCTTTATACCTGGAAATAATATTGGTTATATTCACCATGGCCACATATATATACACGAAAGGTACGTTGTTTTCTGCAACCCCATTACCATTATTTTTGGACCCGACTGTAAACAGAACACCCGAACTTATAAAGACGTAAATCGTTGAGGTTTGACTAGCGTTAAAGTGACCGATAAATCCTCCAGATGGATCTGTTTTAATGATCTGTGTACCTTTAAATATATTTAATAACAGACTTATATATTACCAATACGTATTTTTCTTACTATGTGGTTATACAATATGTTGCTTTCGTCATGGAATGGCTTGGTCTTGCCGCCATTTTGACAACCATTTCATGGCTGCGATGGCTGTATTATTCTGACCGTGTCAATATATTCGATCTCGTACTCATAGTTCACATAAACTGGTATACATATATAACTGCGAAACTCATGACTAGATTAGACAAAATAGAAAAGCAAAATGTGACCAGGTCTTCGAGAACAAGTTTTGGGGGTAGAGTTAAGTTTTTATGAGTTTTGACCACTTACGATATGCATACTAGCTAATTCTGATGGATAGCTTGCATCTATGCTTTGAGAAGCTCGAGAAATCCGACATCGAATACGACAGTTTGCCTTAAAACTCGTCATTGTTTTAGCTCAGTGTGTTGCTCTATATCCAAATCTGCAAAATGCATTCGAAGTTCCCACTTTAGTTGGTGTCCTTGGTTCGAGAATTGTGTATTGAACCATATCGCTGAAAAATTGTTACAACATCCAATTATTTACATGATTTCTTAAAATATAAAACAAAATTTATATGGAAGAAATGGTGTGACTCAGAAAGCTGAACTCAGATTTTAGGGCACTTTTCGTGATGCGTCCGCCATGTTATGGCCTAAATAATGTAAACAAACAAATCAGCTTTCCCCTATTTATTTCCTTACTGTTCCACTTTCATTTCTAATGTGCCTGCACTATATATTGAAAACACATTATATAGATCGTAGGTAAGTCAATTTAGTTTCACATAGAGCGTTTACAAACTGCTGTCATCGTGACATGCATAAAACAAGTAAATATTATCTTGAAACGATCGGGCATATGGACTACGGAAATAAGTTTTAGTTAGATAAATATATCGTACGGTCGAAGTCTGTTATGTTACCATGCCATTACTATTCACCAAAAGTAGAAATTATTTATGTATTCGATTATCGGACCTTCAGTCATTATGCGAAGAACAGAGCTCTCATTTCATATGCAATTAATCGTGATGTTTACGACAGAGCGTAGCCTTCGGGGCACAGCGCGGGCATCGGGGTACAAGTCATTGCAAACAGACCACTCGAAAACGGCCCAAGACTGTAAACATACCAACCAACTATATTGTATCACGCGTGTGCCCAATTGATTATCGCATGCGTAATTAACGATGTGACCGCTCTTATATGCACTTTGAAAACATAGCACAGGTTATTATATATTTATTCTGAGTCAAAACCAACACTTAACAGAAGCAAATGCATTATACCAATTTTGCACTTGCTACTTGTTTTTCACGCCATAGGACTGTGTGACAATGTATGACGCTAATGGTAGGTACACGCTAGCGTTGACAGCTACAAACATTGTCATATAACCTTGTTTGAATAATCCTCATATGATGTATACCCGATCAGCCACCCCAGAAAACTCGCAATCAGCCTCGTCAAACATAAACCACTTGGTTTGTAAAATGGTATTTCATGCTTATTTCCTCTCAACCCATGGCATTTAAGTAAGTTCCTCTGATTTAATTAAGCAGCATATCCTTGCGGAAATACGCACATAATCGACCTATACTGTGAAATAGGTACATGTAATAACTTGATTCTAATATAAGCAGATAATGGACTCTTACACGTTATTTCGTTTCATAGCGGCCATAGTGAAACCACCAGTTGAAGAGCCTTGAGTTGGCTTTGTGTCATTGTCCGCACACAATCTTAAAGCAACATTTACTTTTGAACTATATGGTCCGAATCGGCATCTCTGGTTTAGACTAGGTTTTATTCTAGACCAGGTTTAACTCCAGTTTAAACTAGGTTTAAGTAGGGTTTAAACTTGGTTTTACAGTAGTTAAACCAGGTTTATGGGAGTAAAACTGGGTTTTAGCGTACTTAAACCAAGTTTTGTGATAAACTCAGTTTAAGTTGAAACTAGGTTTTATTAACGTGATAAAGTTATGGTAATATTACTAATTGTTTGTGGTGAATTGGCTATATAATCATCAGTATAAGCTTAGGTATATATGATTTATACGTACCATACGTCTCGCCTCGAACATACACCTTTAAATATACTTTGAAAAAAATTCCAAGTTAAACCACCCTACCCCAGGTTTGACTAAAACCTAGTTTTTTGGGTTTAATTATTCGGCCGATATTTTTCGCCCAATATTGATGTTGTTTCTTCGTGAATATGGGAGTGTTTATTTTGAATTGGGGGAAGCGTTTATGCGCGGGCGTTTGTCACTCAATGTAGATGCAGGAGAGTCTTAGTGGAATTCGGGGAGGCGATGTCGGTACTTATGAGATAAATTCTAACAAAATATGTGCCAGTGTGATGGATGATTTCTTGCTATATATGTCTATTTGCAATTCGCTCGTTCGGATGTCGATTTGGCGGCTGAGAGCATGGCGGGATCGGACTGATCAGATTGACACGTTAGACACGAACATGACTTTTGAAACTGATTCCTTATTCACAAAAAGGTCTCTTTCGGTCAATTTGACGCATGGGTTGGTGGCCCGCCCAAATACCTATCAGAGACACCCCAGCCTTCACCCGGGGGAGGGTAACGGCCACCCTGAGGGGGTGGAGTATGGACTATTTTGGAGAACTGTAAGGATTTCGGCCAATTTGATAGTATGGGTGTGTGGCTCGCCCCAAATAACCCATAGAAACACCCCACCCCTCACATCCGGGGGGGGGGGGGTACCACCGATGGGGTGAACGTGGGATATTGCCCATTTTCGAGACTGGTAAGGATTTCGGCCAATTGACGGCATGGATGGATGGCCCGCTCAAATGTCCCATAGAAACAGCCCACCCCTGAACGCTGGGGGAACCACCCCAGGAGGTGAAAATGGGGTATGGACCATTTTCGAGAACGGTAAGGATTTCGGTCAATTTGACGTCAGCAGTGTGGGTAGCCCGCTCCAACTACCCCCTAGAAACACCCTCACCCGGAGGTACCACCCCGAGGGGGTGAAATGGGTATGGACCATTTTCGAGAACGGTGGGTGGCACACCCCAAATGCCCCCCCCCCCCCATAGAAATACCCCACCCCACCCCATTTTCACCCGCGGTAAGGGTGGGGGTGTTTCTATGACTATATTTGAGGGCGGGCCGCCCACCAATGACGTCATATTGGCCGAAATCCTTACCGTTCTCGATAACGGTCCATACCCCATTCTATGGGGTATTTGGGGCGGGCCACCTACACATGCCGTAATATTGACCAACAGAGGCATGTTTTTTGCGAATAAGGAATAAAATGCTCCATACCCCATTTTCACCCCAGCAGGGTGGTACCCTCCAGGGATGAGGGTAGGGTGTCTATATGGGATATTTGGAGCGGGCCACACACCCCTGTCGTCAAATTGGCCGAAATCCTTACCGTTCTCGAACATGGTTCATATCCCATCTTCACCCCTCGGGTGGTAACCCACCCACCCCGCCCGGATGTGAGGGGTGGGGTGCTTATATGCCTTATTTGAGGTACCCTTCCCCGGGTGTGAGGGTTGGGGTGTTTCTATTCGGTATTTGGGCGTACCCAATTTCCACCTCCTCTGAGTCTGGTGGGACCCCTCCCCCCGGTGAGGGGTGGGTAGGGGTGGTTCTATGGTGTATTTTGATCGTGCCACCCACTCCTGCTGCCAAATTAATTAGCCTAAATCCTTACCGTCTATACCCCTGTTATCCCTGGGTGAGGAGTGATGTTTCTATCGGGTATTATGGGCGAGCCACCCATTCATGCCGTCAAATTCGCCGAAATCCTTCCCGTTCTCAAAAATGGTCCATACCACATTTGCACCCGTCCGGATGATACCCCCGGGTGGTGGTGTTTCTATGGGGTATTTGAGGCGGGCCCCCACCCATGCCATCAAGAGATATTTTTGAGTTCCAAAAGTCACGTTCGTCCATGATATTAGATAATATCTAACCGTTATACAACAGACCGTGCATTCGTCGTGATTTCTCAAAGCGCACGGGTTATTCCCCTAATTAGGAGATTATATAGCGACAACAGGTCGCGTGACCGGACAATGAATTGACAAGTAGCGATAATAGACAGACAGACCACGCCTCCTATTCTTGCAATTGGACAAGTGAGTCCCATAGTTAACACAATCGACCAAATCTATGTCGTCCCAGCGGTGGAGAAAAATTTGGTTTTACTACTAAAACCCAGTTTAAACTGGTAGTTTAAACTAGGTCTAAACTGGAGATGCCGATTCGGACCTATGACTTCGAAATTGGGAGAGACTAGCAACAATCATTTACCATTACCGTTAATCTATTATATATTTTGAAAGATCTGTGTGTGTATGTGTTTGTTTGTGTGTGTGTTTGTTTGTGTGTGTGTTTGAAATCGATGGACTCCAAAACGACTAAGCCAATTTCGATGAAATTTGGTATTTTAGGGTATTTTCGGCCGGAGACGAACATAGGCATATTTATTTGTCCGTGCGACGTCAACTTTTCACGTGCGGTGGTCAAATCTATTTTTACGCCGTTTTTGCGCTAATATATTTCAGTTCGGTGCTCACAAATCGATTCGATATAGCGCGAATAATAAATTGCCAGTCATATAATTTGCACGGTTAGAATCTGTGTGGCTTCATCTTTCCAACGATATATAATATGTATGTATCCGTTTTAGTTATCTGCCTCAATTATTAGGTACAAGTGGTACGATGCTTTTATCAGGATAAAATCAATGCGTAATTTCTATGACGTCGTCAGAGGTCATAAAGTTAGATTACGTTAACTCTCACCCTGCCGATGCATTTGACTGTGTCGCGTTAACTCATAACCGGCCGAGGTATCCGCAAATGACATTGGGCTATATATCTCGAAAACGGGTGTAGCTATCGACTTGAAATTTGGTATGTGAATGTATCTTGCCCCGGATACGAATTTTATCGGGTCGCCGAGCACGTGCGACGCCAGCTTCGCGCATGCGCAGACGAGATCTCGGAAACGGGTTGAGATATTGACTTTAAATTTGGTATGTGAATGTATCTTGCCCCGGATACGAATTTTATCGGGTCGCCGAGCACGTGCGACACCAGCTTCGCGCATGCGCAGACCAGATCTAGGAAACGGGTGGAGCAATCGACTTGAAATTTGGTTTTTTAATAGCCCGGACGAAGTCGGGTCACCTTCTAGTCTATTATATATTTTGAAAGATCTGTGTGTAAGTTTGTAAGTTTGTGTGTTTGAAATCGATGGACTCGAAAACGACTAAGCCAATTTCAATGAAATTTGGTATTTGGATGTGTTTTCGGCCGGAGACGAACATAGGCATATTTATTTGTCCGTGCGAGGTCAACTTTTCACGTGCGGAGGTCAAATCTGTTTTTACGCCGTTTTGCGCTAATATATTTCAGTTCGGTGCTCACAAATCCATACGATATAGCGCGAATAATAAATTGCCAGTCATATAATTTGCACGGTTAGAATCTGTGTGGCTTCATCTTTCCAACGATATATAATATGTATGTATCCGTTTTAGTTATCTGCCTCAATTGTTAGGGACAAGTGGACGTACGATCTTTTATCAGGATAAAATCAATGCCTAACTTCTATGACGTCGTCAGAGGTCATAAAATTAGATTACGTTAACTCTCACCCTGCCGATGCATTTGACTGTGTCGCGTTAACTCATCACCGGCCGAGGTATCCGCAAATGACATTGGGCTATATATCTCGAAAACGGGTATAGCTATCGACTTGAAATTTGGTATGTGAATGTATCTTGCCCCGGATACGAATTTTATCGGGTCGCCGAGCACGTGCGACACCAGCTTCGCGCATGCGCAGACCAGATCTAGGAAACGGGTGGAGCAATCGACTTGAAATTTGGTTTTTGAATAGCCCGGACGAAGTCGGGTCACCTTCTAGTCTATTATATATTTTGAAAGATCTGTGTGTGTGTTTGAAATCGATGGACTCGAAAACGACTAAGCCAATTTCGATGAAATTTGGTATTTTAGGGTATTTTCGGCCGGAGACGAACATAGGCATATTTATTTGTCCGTGCGAGGTCAACTTTTCACGTGCGGGGGTCAAATCTGTTTTTACGCCGTTTTGCGCTAATATATTTCAGTTCGGTGCTCACAAATCGATACGATATAGCGCGAATAATAAATTGCCAGTCATATAATTTGCACGGTTAGAATCTGTGTGGCTTCATCTTTCCAACGATATATAATATGTATGTATCCGTTTTAGTTATCTGCCTCAATTATTAGGTACAAGTGGTGCGATCTTTTATCAGGATAAAATCAATGCGTAAATTCTATGACGTCGTCAGAGGTCATAAAGTTAGATTACGTTAACTCTCACCCTGCCGATGCATTTGACTGTGTCGCGTTAACTCATCACCGGCCGAGGTATCCGCAAATGACATTGGGCTATATATCTCGGAAACGGGTGTAGCTATCGACTTGAAATTTGGTATGTGAATGTATCTTGCCCCGGATACGAATTTTATCGGGTCGCCGAGCACGTGCGACGCCAGCTTCGCGCATGCGCAGACGAGATCTCGGAAACGGGTGGAGCTTTCGACTTGAAATTTGGTATGTGAATGTATCTTGCCCCGGATACGAATTTTATCGGGTCGCCGAGCACGTGCGACACCAGCTTCGCGCATGCGCAGACCAGATCTAGGAAACGGGTGGAGCAATCAACTTGAAATTTGGTTTTTGAATAGCCCAGACGAAGTCGGGTCACCTTCTAGTCTATTATATATTTTGAAAGATCTGTGTGTAAGTTTGTAAGTTTGTGTGTTTGAAATCGATGGACTCCAAAACGACTAAGCCAATTTCAATGAAATTTGGTATTTGGATGTGTTTTCGGCCGGAGACGAACATAGGCATATTTATTTGTCCGTGCGAGGTCAACTTTTCACGTGCGGAGGTCAAATCTGTTTTTACGCCGTTTTGCGCTAATATATTTCAGTTCGGTGCTCACAAATCCATACGATATAGCGCGAATAATAAATTGCCAGTCATATAATTTGCACGGTTAGAATCTGTGTGGCTTCATCTTTCCAACGATATATAATATGTATGTATCCGTTTTAGTTATCTGCCTCAATTATTAGGGACAAGTGGTGCGATCTTTTATCAGGTTAAAATCAATGCGTAACTTCTATGACGTCGTCAGAGGTCATAAAGTTAGATTACGTTAACTCTCACCCTGCCGATGCATTTGACTGTGTCGCGTTAACTCATCACCGGCCGAGGTATCCGCAAATGACATTGGGCTATATATCTCGGAAACGGGTGTAGCTATCGACTTGAAATTTGGTATGTGAATGTATCTTGCCCCGGATACCAATTTTATCGGGTCGCCGAGCACGTGCGACACCAGCTTCGCGCATGCGCAGACCAGATCTAGGAAACGGGTGGAGCAATCGACTTGAAATTTGGTTTTTGAATAGCCCGGACGAAGTCGGGTCACCTTCTAGTACCATATATAATTGTTCAATGCAATATATCATTTTTTTATTTCACTTGAGTGTATGGTGATCGGGAGAGAAGTAGCATATAAGTGGCCCGCACTTGTTCTTCAATTCCGTTCAAATTATCCCCAATTGGGTCGTAGCGTGATAAAATTTGTTTTGAATTTAGATTCTTCATTGGCTTGTGACAATAAATGGTGATCAATTTAACATGATAAAATTCTCTCTTATTTCTCCGTGACATATCTTATCCTGATGTTAATGGTAAGTTTATCTACCCCATTTTCAACTACTACCTGCACTCCATTTCCCTTTCTCTTTCCTATCCCTTCATCTATAAACGTTATTATTCGGACCATACAGAACCAAACCCGTCTGCTATACCCCAATGGTATCTAATGGGGTAACATTTATTTACTGAGGATAGGACTTAACAAAAGCCCCCAAGCTTGTTGCCCAATCCTCGTTTGAACACTTTAAGATTATATATGTTATGTATTTATTGTTTGTAATTATGTTCTGTTTAGTTCAAATAAAATATTGTTTAAACCAATCCCGTTGCCGACTGTGTGTATGTATATGCATATATGGCGAATACATATGTTTAAACCAAACAATCTGCTTAGAAGCGCCTCGTCATGAGTCGATAATGTGACTAAAATGTTCCATTTTCAGCACATTATAGATTTAAATGAAATCATTCTAAGCAGATTATCTACCCAAAATAAGTTATGTCATAAGCAGATAAATGTGATGGTTTTCTGAATAAAGTCTCGTTTTACCGGTTTGCCCTTTCACGTGTCACCAGCCTCTATTTACGACGTTCCGTACAAGAAAGTCCCGGTTGATTGCCATTTGATTACTTCTACACACGAATAATTAAGTATGGTTCACGTTTATGAGCTTGATGCATCATTAGCTATGTATTAAAGCTTGAGAATCGGTGTGCCTTCGAGCTAATCAGACGCACGGTTCGAATTATAGATATATCTTAAATTTGTTTTATCTAAGGTAAGGTTTAGGAGGGGGGGTACTAGATCAGTATGTTCTCTTTTGGGTAGGTAATTTGCTTATATTTGCCTAATTTTCAGTCGATAATGTGCTGAAATGACAGAATTTTAGTCACATATCGACTCATAACGAGGCGATTATAAGCAGATTAGGTGCGCGGACAATGACACAAATTAAATAAGCAATTTCATGTGTACGCTCGTTAACATGTGTTTTCATTCTAGCCCGCACCATAACACGGAATAACGGATATGAGTCCATTATCTGCTTATTTCAGAATCAAATAATCACATCATTGACCTATGTTACATTATAGGTCAATATGCGCGTATTTGCGCGAGGGTTTGTTGCAGCCAAGGAGATACAATTTTTAAAGTTTATATAATTCGCGTTATGATTGACTGATCCCTAACGGATGCCGATCGACACACAAGGAAAAGGAAAGATAACAAACCAACAAATATGTCGTGCCCATAACCAAAAGACAGAACCTCCTGTTGGACATATAAATTTCCACACAGATACCTAAAACAAACATCAAATGCCGTGGCTGACAACTAAATTGAGGCCGCTTTTTACGTCAAGCAAATCCGTAGTAAAACTAAAGTGGCTAACAACAGGGAGTCCATCGGAAACATACTGATGTCAAAAGCCTCACACGAAAACTTTCACTATTGAAAATGTTATCGCCCGAGGATATCTGCCAGCTTAACCATGCCAAGGATACAAAACCGAACACCCTATCCATGCACTCAGTCCCAGCAGGCCTAACAAGAAAGTGTGTCCAAACAAGAGGTTGCACCACGGGCGCTGGGATATGCCCATGGTGAAAATTGAAATATGGGCAGGTGGGAAAGTAAATTATGAACAAAAATGTGACGAACGAACAAATTACTGGAAAATTCTAACGAACGAAAGACGGAAAACAAACATATTCAGATAAAGAAAGAGGAATAACTCTTGAACAGAAAACGTGAAAAACGTCAAAGAACCCTCATTTGAAAGCCCCCTGATGCCAAACCTGCATACCAAATTTCTTTGAGATTCGATAACCCGTGGTTGAGATATATCAGCGGACGGAAAGAAATCAAACATTTTCAGATAAACTAAGGATAACTATTGAACGGAAAATATGAACAACGGCAATGAACTCTCTTTTGAAAGCCCTCCTGATGCCAAACTGAATACCAAATTTCATCGAGATCCGATCACCCATGGTTGAGGTATATGAGCGGATGGACAAAATCCAACATGTTCAGAAAAACAAAGAGGGATATCTTTTAAACGGAAAACATGAACAACGTCAATAAAACCCTCTTTTGAAATGCCAAACATGCGTGCCAAATTTAATCCAGATCAGATAACCCATGGCTAAGATATATGAGCCGACGGCTAGACAAACGAAATGGTGTTTAAGTGGATAGTGGTTTACGAGCTCTGGTCCGTCTATATTAACGAGCTTAAACGAGGTTTCAAAAAGTGCACCTACGAAAGAGGTTTAAGGGCTAATTTGAATATTGATATTATTAACATACCACATATACAACATATATTATCTCTGTAAACTCTGTTATTAGTAATTTGATGTGTATATGTCTATGTGTTATGTAAACTCTTCAGTACTGGAAAACAAAATTGTTTGCATATATATTATGAACATCCAGGCAGGATTCGTCATCTCATGTTTAAACCTGGTCTACGTAAACCTCTAGGTTTAAACCGCCGTGAGTCAGCAACAATCCGTGGTTTAAACCCGAGACCGCAGGTCTGAGTGACGCATTCGTCATCTCTGGTTTAAACCTGGTCCAGCCAGACCAGTGGTTCAGCAGTATTGTCTCTGTATCGTCGAGATAATTAAACGTACTTCCCTAATGCGGACCGCCTCGTTTTATTGATTGCGAAAATCAATAATTACGACAGCGGTCATATTTTGATTGGAAATTTATAAGCGAGAAGCAGTCACACATATAAAGCGTATGGGGATAAGTTTTTGTCAATTTCAATATTGTTTTTGCGTTTTATAAGCTTAAACCGGCAACTAAACCATCTAATTCGGCAGTCCAGCTAAACCAGCTTTATCGAGGCTAAACTTGAGATGACGAATCCGTCTTTTCTTCATCGCGGTTTAGAATTGTCAAACAATCAGTCAAAGGGTGGGGCTGTAAATAATCTCGAGTGAAGGAGTGTCCAAGTGGCGACTGCCGACTGGTGTTATCATGTTACAGTTGATTCATTCGCACGGAGCTTTGCTCAGATATGGACATGTTCCTAAATATATGGTTTTTACAACTATCTTGTGGGTTTTTTTGTTTGGCTTGTGGCAATCACAAATACTGGTGTTTTCTACGAATTCATTTGTAGGGTTCAACGTTTTAATTTTGACACCAACACGATGCTACTGCATGACCAGATATGCAATACACATAGCTTGCAATCCTAAACTTATATTGCTATATGAGTCAAATTTGATAACTTATTTTGATGTAGATCATGCCACAAAGCTCTACTCTGGCTACGCCCATAAATTCCCATAATATTCTACCAGTTCAAAACCGTGGAACCTGTTTGATTTTCTGCATGACGGGAAATTTATGACATTGAACAAAAATCAACGCATGTAATATATTTCTTTATTAAAAGCTGTCCCTCTGCATGGTTGCCCACTTCCAACAGTTCAGATGCCGCTTATGGTGCGCACCCATAAGCAAATTGCCTTTACTTGACTGGCCTCTTGGTCCAGGATTGACTCGATTATGGAGACTTTATTCAGCGCCAGAGGGGGCTTTGCGCACATTTTGATCATTTGTACATTTTAGTTTTTAATCTTTAATTAAATTTAAAACAAACAAATGTTAAATTTTGTTTCTTTTTAGATTCAACTCCTTACTCAATTTAACACAATTTTTAATTTTTTTTAAATTATATTTTTCTTATTTTAAATCAAAATTTTTAAAACCTAACGCAGTTATACCACACGAATCACAACTAATTTAATTGAAATCGGTCCAGGGGTATTGGAGAACAGTTCGGAACAGACAAACGGACATACATATAGACAGCTCATATACCCTTTAATATATACAGATATACATGTAAATACACCAAATTTTGTCTTGCGGTTGAAGCATCTTGCAGAAATCTACCACAAAGAAAGTGATGAACGGCGCGTGATTCTCGTGTTGAGAGACATGGCCTTTGTTAAATTGATTTAAACACAGAATGAGATCGGATTAATAGTCAATGAGTGATACTTGTTTCTCTATGAATAAATCCATTGAGCGTGCACGCGGTCACGATAATTTAATACTTGTCAATAACCATTATATCGGCCTATCTTTTGGTCCGATTGGTAAGAGGGTAGTTTGATTGCATAATCATATCACCGAATCGAGTTGTCAATTAGCTGGCAACTGAACGACAAAAACGCCCCCTTAGACCCGGTTTGGCTGGACCGCCAATGTAGGTTTATACCAGGTTTAAACTCGGAGGTTTAAACCGGAGATGACGAATCCGGCCCCAGGGTTAATGAGCTTAAGCCCTCAATCCTTGAATGCAAGGACATTGTGGACCTAAATTTTTCCAAACTTTTGTGGTTTTTAGATAGTTGTGTTAGAATGATTTATAGACCCCAAACAACAGTTAATATTAACAAAAACATTAAGGGCTCAAGCTCTTAAACCCAAAAATCCCCTAAACCACATTTAAACCAAAGTCCCCATAAACCCCTTTCGTTGGCGCCGACGTCCGCACGGATGGACAGCTGGATGGACGGGCGAATGTAATCCAGTATACTCCCATCTTGTGGGATGGGGCTATAGTGACGAACATTGAAGTATTCCATCTGAAAGTAACTGAGGCGATAAGAACAAATCCGAAAGATCCAGCCTGTTGTCTCAAAAATCCGCACATTATCTGCTTATAATATAACTTAATTTAGATTGATAATCTGCTGAGAATCGCATCATTTTAAGTCGATAATGTGCTGAAATTTAGAGAGTTTTAGTCACATTATAGACTCACAGTGAGGCCTTTCTAAGCAGATGTTGGTCACGTTTTATCGACTCAAAACAAGGTGATTCTATGCAGATTATGTGCGCACAATGACACAAATAAGCCAACTACCACTGTTCAGGTGTACGGTCTTTAACATGCGTTTTCACTGTGGTCCGCGCCATAAAACAAAATAACGGATATGACTCCATTATCTGCTTATTTCAGAATCAAATAATCACATGTTAATAGGTCGATTTATGTGCATATTTGGGCGAGGATATGTTGAAAGATCAGGCCGAGGGATTAAACAATCAATTCTGCTGAACTTTCTGCTCTATAACATCTGTAGAGCAAACTCGTAGAGAATCAACCCTCCAACTGCGTTAAATTAAGAAAAATGTTCCGCCCTCTGGGTACCCACCACCCCCTAATTTATATTTTTTTCCGATTCTTGGATAGGGACTCACCCCCCCCCAACTGCTTCAAATGACTATTTTACTAATTTTTCCTGATCTTATCCGATCAATGTCCTACTTTTACCAACACTACTGTAAAGTTTCAAAACAATTCTCCAATAAATGTGGGCTGTAGGGTCTGTTGATGGATTGACATTTGAAATCCAAGATGGCTGCTGGTGTCCATGTTTCTTTTAAACAAATTTTGGGGGGGGAATGGAGGCTCCCATCTAGAGGTCACCTCGAAGATCCATATGAAGTTTGTAAAATCCAAGATGGCCATTGGCAGCCAATTTTACAAAATTCGGGACAAAATTGTTGGCACCCATCGAGAGGTCACACCGAAGATCCATATGAAGCGTGGTGATGATCGGATGAGGGGTAAGCTCTGCAGGGTGTGTTAAAGGATTTAGTGATGCAAAGAGTAAAATCCAAGATGGCTGCCAGCGGCCATATTTTTCATAAATATTCATTCAAATTTGACAACTCCCATCTAGAGGTGATCCTATACCCATATACCGAATATCGTTGAAAAGTTGAAAAGTTTTATTTTATTATGGTTTTTTAATAGTCTATTTTTATTTGAAGTGTTCATTGAAGAGTTTACATATATTTGAAGAATCTATTATTGTGTTATGTTTTCATTTATATCAGGTTAAATAAATTATTTTTAATAGATCTATTTAAATCTGAGCCTTTCCATGTCAATGTGCATTGATAGATCATTGATGAAAACATTTAGCAAGCTGACCTTTTTATTACCCATTGGTGTCATCCCTCATTAATTGATGGTGAACTCAAACCCCCATACCAAGAGTTATGTGCATACCTATTACATAATAGAAGCATTTTTAAATACTTTTGTCTCATTATTTTGAAGAAAAATGACTCTCGAAAAAAATTACACGGCCAGGAAAAAATGTGTAAGCCGGGCTGCATGCTGACAACCCACCAATACCGCCAAGTGTTCGGACAAAAATTTGCAGTCACCCTGACACAGCTCGAAACAAAATGCACTGGGGGAACTGCTCCTAGAGATTAGGTCCACTTGCGATTTTCCGTCCAGTTCACTGCATGTACGCTCCAGTTCACTTGAGGTAAGTGAATCACATACATGTACGTTCGTAAATTGATTGAAATTCCCTTAATGCTGAGTTTATGCGTATTCTTTTTATTATTTATTTGTAAATGAATAATTGAACCTTGAAATTAATAAAAAATAACACTTTTATAACAACGTAATTTCACCAGATTTATACAATTTGTTACAAGGTGTATATCCCTATACACAAGCATTGAACATTTATTTCCGTTTTTTGTTTCACAAATATGTCACCCTCGGACATATAAAGTCCAGGTTTAATCGACGTCCTTGTAAAAAATACACCTCTTCCTCGTTTATATAAACGACTTCCCGTCGTATCTGTCATGCCGTTCTCGCTTATTTGTATAATATAGTATACTGCACCATATCCTCATTATAATATAGTATACTGCACCATATCCTCATTATAATATAGTATACTGCACCATATCCTCATTATAATATAGTATACTGCACCATATCCTCATTATAATATAGTATACTGCACCATATCCTCATTATAATATAGTATACTGCACCATATCCTCATTATACTATAGTATACTGCAACATATCCTCATTATAATATAGTATACTGCACCATATCCTCATTATACTATAGTATACTGCACCATATCCTCATTATACTATAGTATACTGCACCATATCCTCATTATAATATAGTATACTGCACCATATCCTCATTATACTATAGTATACTGCACCATATCCTCATTATAATATAGTATACTGCACCATATCCTCATTATAATATAGTATACTGCACCATATCCTCATTATAATATAGTATACTGCACCATATCCTCATTATAATATAGTATACTGCACCATATCCTCATTATAATATAGTATACTGCACCATATCCTCATTATACTATAGTATTCTGAACCATATCCTCATTATACTATAGTATACTGCACCATATCCTCATTATACTATAGTATACTGCACCATATCCTATTTATAATATAGTATACTGAACCATATCCTCATTATACTATAGTATACTGCACCATATCCTCATTATACTATAGTATACTGCACCATATCCTCATTATAATATAGTATACTGCACCATATCCTCATTATAATATAGTATACTGCACCATATCCTCATTATAATATAGTATACTGCACCATATCCTCATTATACTATAGTATACTGCACCATATCCTCATTATAATATGGTATACTGAACCATATCCTCATTATACTATAGTATACTGAACCATATCCTCATTATACTATAGTATACTGCACCATATCCTCATTATACTATAGTATACTGCACCATATCCTCATTATAATATAGTATACTGCACCATATCCTCATTATACTATAGTATACTGCACCATAACCTAATAATATAGTATACTGCACCATATACTCATTATAATATAGTATACTGCACCATAACCTCATTATAATATAGTATACTGCACCATATCCTCATTATAATATAGAATACTGCACCATATCCTCATTATAATATAGTATACTGCACCATATCCTCATTATACTATAGTATACTGAACCATATCCTCATTATAATATAGTATACTGCACCATATCCTCATTATAATATAGTATTCTGCACCATATCCTCATTATACTATAGTATACTGAACCATATCCTCATTATACTATAGTATACTGCACCATATCCTCATTATACTATAGTATACTGCACCATATCCTCATTATACTATAGTATACTGAACCATATCCTCATTATAATATAGTATACTGCACCATATCCTCATTATAATATAGTATACTGCACCATATCCTCATTATAATATAGTATACTGCACCATATCCTCATTATAGTATAGTATACTGCACCATATCCTCATTATACTATAGTATACTGCACCATATCCTCATTATAATATAGTATACTGAACCATATCCTCATTATACTATAGTATACTGCACCATATCCTCATTATAATATAGTATACTGCACCATATCCTCATTATAATATAGTATACTGCACCATATCCTCATTATAATATAGTATACTGCACCATATCCTCATTATACTATAGTATACTGAACCATATCATCATTATACTATAGTATACTGCACCATATCCTCATTATACTATAGTATACTGCACCATATCCTCATTATACTATAGTATACTGCACCATATCCTCATTATACTATAGTATTCTGCACCATATCCTCATTATACTATAGTATACTGCACCATATCCTCATTATACTATAGTATACTGCACCGTATCCTCATTATACGATAGTATACTGAACCATATCCTCATTATACTATAGTATACTGCACCATATCCTCATTATACTATAGTATACTGAACCATATCCTCATTATAATATAGTATACTGCACCATATCCTCATTATAATATAGTATACTGCACCATATCCTCATTATACTATAGTATACTGCACCATATCCTCATTATAATATAGTATACTGAACCATATCCTTTATACTATAGTATACTGAACCATATCCTCACTATACTATAGTATACTGCACCATATCCTCATTATACTATAGTATACTGCACCATATCCTCATTATACTATAGTATACTGCACCATATCCTCATTATAATATAGTATACTGAACCATATCCTCATTATACTATAGTATACTGAACCATATCCTCATTATACTATAGTATACTGCACCATATCCTCATTATACTATAGTATACTGCACCATAACCTCATTATAATATAGTATACTGCACCATATCCTCATTATACTATAGTATACTGAACCATATCCTCATTATAATATAGTATACTGCACCACATCCTCATTATAATATAGTATTCTGCACCATATCCTCATTATACTATAGTATACTGAACCATATCCTCATTATACTATAGTATACTGCACCATATCCTCATTATACTATAGTATACTGAACCATAGCCTCATTATGATATAGTATACTGCACCATATCCTCATTATAATATAGTATACTGCACCATATCCTCATTATAATATAGTATACTGCACCATATCCTCATTATACTATAGTATACTGCACCATATCCTCATTATAATATAGTATACTGCACCATATCCTCATTATACTATAGTATACTGCACCACATCCTCATTATAATATAGTATACTGCACCATATCCTCAATATAATATAGTATACTGCACCATATCCTCATTATACTATAGTATACTGCACCATATCCTCATTATACTATAGTATACTGCACCATATGCTCATTATAATATAGTATACTGCACCATATCCTCATTATACTATAGTATACTGAACCATACATATCCTCATTATACTATAGTATACTGCACCATATCCTCATTATACTATAGTATACTGCACCATATCCTCATTATACTATAGTATTCTGCACCATATCCTCATTATACTATAGTATACTGCACCATATCCTCATTATTCTATAGTATTCTGCACCATATCCTCATTATACTATAGTATACTGCACCATATCCTCATTATACTATAGTATACTGCACCGTATCCTCATTATACTATAGTATACTGAACCATATCCTCAGTATACTATAGTATACTGCACCATATCCTCATTATACTATAGTATACTGAACCATATCCTCATTATAATATAGTGTACTGCACCATATCCTCATTATAATATAGTATACTGCACCATATCCTCATTATAATATAGTATACTGCACCATATCCTCATTATAATATAGTATACTGCACCATATCCTCATTATACTATAGTATACTGAACCATATCCTCATTATAATATAGTATACTGCACCATATCCTCATTATACTATAGTATACTGCACCATATCCTCATTATACTATAGTATACTGCACCATATCCTCATTATACTATAGTATTCTGCACCATATCCTCATTATACTATAGTATACTGCACCATATCCTCATTATACTATAGTATACTGCACCGTATCCTCATTATACTATAGTATTCTGCACCGTATCCTCATTATAATATATTATACTGCACCATATCCTCATTATAATATAGTATACTGCACCATATCCTCATTATAATATAGTATACTGCACCATATCCTCATTATACTATAGTATACTGCACCGTATCCTCATTATAATATAGTATTCTGCACCATATCCTCATTATAATATAGTATACTGCATCATATCCTCATTATAATATAGTATACTGCACCATATCCTCATTATAATATAGTATATTGCACCATATCCTCATTATACTATAGTATACTGCACCATATCCTCATTATAATATAGTATTCTGCACCATATCCTCATTATAATATAGTATACTGCACCATATCCTCATTATAATATAGTATACTGCACCATATCCTCATTATAATATAGTATACTGCACCATATCTTCATTATACTATAGTATACTGAACCATATCCTCATTATAATATAGTATACTGCACCATATCCTCATTATACTATAGTATACTGCACCATATCCTCATTATAATATAGTATACTGCACCATATCCTCATTATAATATAGTATACTGCACCATATCATCATTATAATATAGTATACTGCACCATATCCTCATTATAATATAGTATACTGCACCATATCCTCATTATACTATAGTATACTGCACCATATCCTCATTATAATATAGTTTACTGCACCATATCCTCATTATACTATAGTATACTGCACCATATCCTCATTATAATATAGTATACTGAACCATGTCCTCATTATAATATAGTATACTGCACCATATCCTCATTATAATATAGTATACTGCACCATATCCTCATTATACTATAGTATACTGCACCATATCCTCATTATACTATAGTATTCTGCACCATATCCTCATTATACTATAGTATACTGCACCATATCCTCATTATAATATAGTATACTGCACCATATCCTCATTATAATATAGTATACTGCACCATATCCTCATTATACTATAGTATACTGCACCATATCCTCATTATACTATAGTATACTGCACCATATCCTCATTATGATATAGTATACTGCACCATATCCTCATTATACTATAGTATACTGCACCATATCCTCATTATAATATAGTATACTGCACCATATCCTCATTGTAATATAGTATACTGCACCATATCCTCATTATACTATAGTATACTGCACCATATCCTCATTATAATATAGTATACTGCACCATATCCTCATTATACTATAGTATACAGCACCGTATCCTCATTATACTATAGTATACTGCACCATATCCTCATTATAATATAGTATACTGCACCATATCATCATTATACTATAGTATACTGCACCATATCCTCATTATAATATAGTATACTGCACCATATCCTCATTATAATATAGTATACTGCACCATATCCTCATTATACTATAGTATACTGCACCATATCCTCATTATAATATAGTATACAGCACCATATCCTCATTATAATATAGTATACTGCACCATATCCTCATTATAATATAGTATACTGCACCATATCCTCATTATAATATAGTATACTGCACCATATCCTCATTATACTATAGTATACTGCACCATATCCTCATTATAATATAGTATACTGCACCATATCCTCATTATAATATAGTATACTGCACCATATCCTCATTATACTATAGTATACTGCACCATATCCTCATTATACTATAGTATACTGCACCATATCCTCATTATACTATAGTATACTGCACCATATCCTCATTATAATATAGTATACTGCACCATATCCTCATTGTAATATAGTATACTGCACCATATCCTCATTATACTATAGTATACTGCACCATATCCTCATTATAATATAGTATACTGCACCATATCCTCATTATACTATAGTATACAGCACCGTATCCTCATTATACTATAGTATACTGCACCATATCCTCATTATAATATAGTATACTGCACCATATCATCATTATACTATAGTATACTGCACCATATCCTCATTATAATATAGTATACTGCACCATATCCTCATTATAATATAGTATACTGCACCATATCCTCATTATACTATAGTATACTGCACCATATCCTCATTATAATATAGTATACAGCACCATATCCTCATTATAATATAGTATACTGCACCATATCCTCATTATAATATAGTATACTGCACCATATCCTCATTATAATATAGTATACTGCACCATATCCTCATTATACTATAGTATACTGCACCATATCCTCATTATAATATAGTATACTGCACCATATCCTCATTATAATATAGTATACTGCACCATATCCTCATTATACTATAGTATACTGCACCATATCCTCATTATAATATAGTATACTGCACCATATCCTCATTATACTATAGTATACTGCACCATATCCTCATTATACTATAGTATGCTGCACCATATCCTCATTATACTATAGTATACTGCACCGTATCCTCATTATACTATAGTATACTGCACCATATCCTCATTATACTATAGTATACTGCACCATATCCTCATTATAATATAGTATACTGCACCATATCCTCATTATAATATAGTATACTGCACCATAACCTAATACTATAGTATACTGCACCATATACTCATTATAATATAGTATACTGCACCATATCCTCATTATAATATAGTATACTGCACCATATCCTCATTATAATATAGTATACTGCACCATATCCTCATTATAATATAGTATACTGCACCATATCCTCATTATAATATAGTATACTGCACCATATCCTCATTATAATATAGTATACTGCACCATATCCTCATTATAATATAGTATACTGCACCATAACCTAATAATATAGTATACTGCACCATATACTCATTATAATATAGTATACTGCACCATATCATCATTATAATATAGTATACTGCACCATATCCTCATTATAATATAGTATACTGCACCATATCCTCATTATAATATAGTATACTGCACCATATCCTCATTGTAATATAGTATACTGCACCATAACCTAATAATATAGTATACTGCACCATATACTCATTATAATATAGTATACTGCACCATATACTCATTATAATATAGTATACTGCACCATATCCTTATTATACTATAGTATACCGCACCATATCCTCATTATACTATAGTACACTGCACCATATCCTCATTATAATATAGTATACTGCACCATATCCTCATTATAATATAGTATACTGCACCATATCCTCATTATAATATAGTATACTGCACCATAACCTAATAATATAGTATACTGCACCATATACTCATTATAATATAGTATACTGCACCATATACTCATTATAATATAGTATACTGCACCATATCCTTATTATACTATAGTACACCGCACCATATCCTCATTATACTATAGTACACTGCACCATATCCTCATTATAATATAGTATACTGCACCATATCCTCATTATAATATAGTATACTACACCATATCATCATTATAATATAGTATACTGCACCATATCCTCATTATACTATAGTATACTGCACCATATCCTCATTATAATATAGTATACTGCACCATATCCTCATTATACTATAGTATACTGCACCATATCCTCATTATAATATAGTATACTGCACCATATCATCATTATAATATAGTATTCTGCACCATATGCTCATTATACTATAGTATACTGCACCATATCCTCATTATACTATAGTATACTGCACCATATCCTCATTATAATATAGTATTCTGCACCATATGCTCATTATAATACAGTATACTGCACCATATCCTCATTATGATATAGTATACTGCACCATATCCTCATTAAAATATAGTATACTGCACCATATCCTCATTATAATATAGTATACTGCACAATATCCCGATTATACTATAGTATACTGCACCATATCCTCATTATAATATAGTATACTGCACCATATCATCATTATAATATAGTATTCTGCACCATATGCTCATTATACTATAGTATACTGCACCATATCCTCATTATACTATAGTATACTGCACCATATCCTCATTATAATATAGTATTCTGCACCATATGCTCATTATAATACAGTATACTGCACCATATCCTCATTATGATATAGTATACTGCACCATATCCTCATTAAAATATAGTATACTGCACCATATCCTCATTATAATATAGTATACTGCACCATATCCCCATTATACTATAGTATACTGAACCATATCCTCATTATACTATTGTATACTGCACCATATCCTCATTATAATATAATATACTGCACCATATCCTCATTATACTATAGTATACTGCACCATATCATCATTATAATATAGTATACTGCACCATATCCTCATTATAATATAGTATACTGCACCATATCCTCATTATAATATAATATACTGCACAATATCCTCATTATAATATAGTATACTGCACCATGTCCTCATTATACTATAGTATACTGCACCATATCCTCATTATACTATAGTATACTGCACCATATCCTCATTATAATATAGTATACTGCACCATATCATCATTATAATATAGTATTCTGCACCATATGCTCATTATACTATAGTATTCTGCACCATATCCTCATTATAATATAGTATACTGCACCATATCCTCATTATACTATAGTATACTGCACCATATCCTCATTATAATATAGTATACTGCACCATAACCTCATTATCAAGCTGCAATACTTTTCAGAAGGATAAAACGTGAAACGTTGGAAGATGAATGGCAGTCGGAGGCATGTACACTGATGTGAAACTGAAGAGCAAACGAAAGACAACAAAGGAATTAATATATCTATAGACAGTTTTCAGTACAACAGTTTCAAAATTTGAATTACCACAACTCGCAAACATGCACATACATGTCTACAATGTATCTGCATTTTGATATGGAATTTCCACGGGGGACTAATTGCATGGACATTTACCTAATTGCACGTACTTTTAACTTATAGCAGACGTATGCGTGTGCACATATAAAGCATCTGGAATAATATTCTGAAGTACGGACATTTGGCGAGTTGTAGTTACGCATTTGTCATGTATACTAATGCGATTTGTATGGGAACCATCCACATGAATTCGTCCATGCCGATATAGCCGTTTTAACCCTTTACCCAACAGAAGGGCCCTGTGCCAATGCATTCTCTTATATATGCGAGTCGACCATAGGTCGCCTCGCATATATAAGAGAATGCATTGGCTTAACACATTAAAAATTGTTAAAGAATGTAAGAAAAAATGGTAAAAAGTGTTACAAAAAGATTTTTTTTAGGCCAATGCATTCTCTTATATATGCGAGGCGACCTATGGTCGACTCGCATATATAAGAGAATGCATTGGCACAGGGCATAACTGTAACTATCACAATGTGGTCAAGGAGCCGGTTCCAATGATATCCATATTTGTATGGTTCTATTGAGACAGACCGAAGATATTTTAGGCTGTTGAAGCTTTATTTGGCCGGTTTTGTTGGGTAAAGGGTTAAAGGCACGTGCGGCCTTAATTGTCGAAAATATTCATATTTGTTCCAAACACCGTAAACAGAAAAACATTAAAACGCATACAGTTCCGTTCATATATACCATGACCATCGCGTAAACAGCATGTTATCATAAAGACCTACTATATTTTACCTAACCAAGAGCCTGATTGTGTTACAGAAGACAGCACAGTGCTACTGACTAATCACACACAAATGGCATAAACGCTCTTTATTAGTTCCATATCAGGTATTCACTAACAAAGAACGCTCTTTGTGTTTATCATCATAACATAAACAAACACCAGAAAAGTAACTTTTTATGCTTTTGTTTACACAACAATGGTCAACATATGACACTAACATACTGTTTATGCGATATTTCTTAAAGTCTATCTACATTTTGATGTTCTTTCTGTTTGTGGTGGTTTTTGACGATGGAGATATTTTCATAGGATACCCACCGCCAAGGCCAACCGTTTCTTTAAGTTAAGCCGGGCGCACACGTCGGAACATTGTTGTACAACATTGTTGTATGGGTCATACAACATTGTTGTAAGCGTCCGCACACGCTACAACAAAATGACACAACAAATGTTATACAACAATGTTGTGACCAGCCGCACACGGCGAATATTTGTTGTACAACAAGTCACGTGATAAAACATCATTAAGTCACGTGTTGGCTGCATACTAATTTCAGCTCTGGGTTCAAGTTTTTCCCCCCAAGTTGACAGATGCGGAAAGAATGCATGCACCAGGCTCGATTTTGCCACGAATCTCTACCCTGGGCCTGGCTAACGCACGTTATATATATAGACTGAACGGATTTGGACCAATTTAGTACTTTTTCATAGAATAGGTTATATGGAGTTATCATTATTAAACCTCCAGGCCATATATAATTTGGTTATTTTGTACCTCTTGTGTTATTGGGGAGGGGATATCAGGAGTTATTATTAGACCTCCTTTATTAAACTATATGGAGTGGTGGGTGAGGGCATAATATACGCCAAACATGGACCTTGTTTTTTGTTTAATTTGGACAGAGTTACTCTTACAAGTGTTTATAAATAAATCTCATGTCCTTTCATTATTAATGGGAATTTTGGAAGCAGCGTGTAATTCATGGACCTTGATTTCGAACCTTTGTTCACATTAACTTTTTTTTAAATCGGCGCAGGCTTTGACCAATGATACATGACCGAGCGGAACATGTTATTAGGTTCAAAATATGATGTAATTGTATATACCAGCTGCTTGAACGATAGCCAACTTCTGTGTTGAATATATTGTTATTTTCACTTCTATGTCTTGGTGAATTAACTTCCTATCCAAGGGAATGACACACCCACATCTTGAAAATTGTACAGGTCTGGGTGAATCAACAATAAGCGGGATCACTGAGTTGTGGCGATATTGGATTCACCCAGCTCTGACCCATGGTTTCAGAGATTCATCCAACTCCGGTTGTGTGGCCCTATAGGGCTCAGGTCAACGTTCTCGAGCAGCATTTCCATATGTGGAAGTCATGAATAATTCATGACTTCCACACAGAGAATACCACTACAGAACCCCCGACCCATAGTTCCAAAACCATGGAACCGGGCATGGTAGGTCCAATATGGACATGACTCGCATGAGTCAGAGACAGCCAGATATGGCATATTGATCGACTGATTGATTTTCCACAGCCATAACGGTTGCATAACAAATGTTTCGCTCTCTAAAATATTTGTTAATGTTATTTGAACTTATTTCTCAATTGGTATAATTTAACTATAAATTTTCACGGTAAACATCCATCAATTCTACGTGTAAATAGGAACCGGCAAAGAATTTATAGTCAAGTTTGGCTATTAATAGTATTATTATAGATAAATCGGTGCCGGTGGTTCAAATTCAATCAATTTTAATTTTCAGACCTGTACAAGCTGTAGACAGTGTAGTTTGTACAAATTACTATTGGCAAGACATGGGAAGTGTAACACCATTGGATAGAAAATGTATTCACCAGGACCTATATTATGCAGTAGTCAGTGCAGTAGGCCCTACTGGAGAACTGAACTGAAGTCTGGACCTGTGAGTGTGAACACAGAAGAGGAGAATCGTTCTCACTCTCAGAAATTACAGAATTCCATGTGCTGGTGAATAAAATCAAATCACATTTCGAACCCAGGAACCACTCCGCTCGGTCAAACTATATCGTTTATCAATGTCTGCGCCTATTTTGTATGAAAGCATGCTTCAGTTTTCAATGTTAGTTCAAAATATCGACTGTAATAAATTTCGAGGTGGGAGCCGCCATGTTTCTCTTCACCTTGAGATTTTACGCCGTACGTCATAGACTAAAAATAGAACGCTGTCCATCCATTGGCTACAACAAGCAACAAAATCAAAATAATTTGATCTCTCACAACATTGTTGCACAACAAATTTCTGTTGCGTACAAAAAAAACAGATCACCGCACACGCTACAACAATGTTGTACAACATTGTTGTACAACATTGTTGCGACGTGTGCGGTGGGCTTTACTATATCGTCAAGCATTGTGTCACCCAACGAATTTATCGATGCAAGGACAGTAAATACTACGCTAAACGATTGTTGATGACTTATGCTTAACAGTGTTTCCGTGTTGTGACAGCGATCAAATCATTTGACAGGAGATAAATTATCTATCAATATGGTCGTTGAAGCTCGCATTACTAATGCAAATAGTATTTTAACATACGGGCCAAAACAAAAGCAAAACAAACTATATATGCATGGTATTTTGAAATCGATAGCTTGCGATCCCCCATTTATGGAAAGTTCACATGACGAGCAAATAATGTCAGGTATGCCCCATGTGACTTAATGAAAAAAAAAATACATGAATATATCCGACGGAGACAATGCACTGCTATTGTATCGCTATAGCGGGTGATCTGTGATCACATTGATTGAACTTCATTGGTATCCGTTAAATAATCTCTAAGGGATATGATAGTAATCGTTCCTGTGCCCGGGTCTCGATCCATCAATATTTTCGTCTGTTTCAACAACTGTCTTCGTAATTGCATTTTAGATGAGTTGTGAGAATGTTTGAATTATATGGATATGTATGCAGGGACATGGCTATAGATGGTCTCCGTTGGATTTCCAATTGCACCCTCCCCTTTGAACCAGCACAAACTTCCAGTATTGTATTTGAACCCCGCCCCCATGGGTTTTGAATTTCCTGGTCACTCACATGCCTTAATTCGGTTCATTGACTTTAATTTTGACTGTATACCGGAGAGGGACCTATAGAGAGTATGTTTATATGTCAATGATCACCGCATAATCCTAACATAAATCAGGTATAAATCAGACAACGATTTGTTTTTCTTTATTTGATTAGCAGCCCTTGACTCACTGAACATCCTAGCATCCGGACTGGCCTCCAAATCCCCAAGTTTTGGAAATACCCACCTGAAACTCCCCAAAAGTTGGAAATTGTCCAGCTGAAAACCGTTTTCAAAACAATATTTTGACCAAAAGTAGGAAGCATAAAAACAACAAATTCCACATTCATTACTGGTTGCCAAATCAAACTACGAGAACAATTTCAACCTATTGTGGGTGTGAAATTTCCAACTAATATTGTGTCAGGTATGAAATGTCCAACTGTTGAGAAATGTGGCCATAGTTGGGGGGAGACACACGCGCAGCCCCTGTCGCCACACCCGTGTGTTTGATAGCCGAACGCGTACTATTAACCAAACCAAATCTGCAACTCTATAGAACATATATGGGGTCTCGATGGGGTGGGATCATCCGATTTGCAAAAAAACATAATCGATTTTGCCACCCAATATTTGCATGTACTATTACATTATAACATAGGCCTGTATTTCCAAATAACGTGACACTTTCTCATTTCATTCGGTTTGGAATGTATTTTATACATGAGAGCAGCAACTTGGCGCGAGTTATATAATTTGTCAAACGTTTCGGATATAACTACAATACCTTAATCGAATGAGTTATATCTTAAATGTGGTAACTTGATCATAACCCTTAATCCTCCAGATACCTGTACTGTATCCAGCCATTCCTTCGTCGGCTAATTACCCATGCAGTTTTAGTACTCTGTAGATGTTTCAATGCTGATGTTTGTATGCAGCAAAATGGTATATTCTTTAAAATTACAATAAAACATTATGAGGCATTTTGGACATTTTTTGCATTGGTTTATGCCGAAAAATGGTTAGTAATCCATGATTTAAGAATTTTGAGGGAAATTAGAAATTTTCTCCAGATGAAATCGGAGTTATTTTGTAGCGGAGGCCACCAGGGACGATGCGTTGGTGAACTTTTAAACCAGATCCTCTGTGGCCGTCACAGACAGTAAACAATTCACAAAAGGCTGCAATAGTAATAAATAAACCAATATTTTTGAAGAAATTTCTTCTTGATTATCCGACACTGTGGTTGAAATAATAATTCCGCACCACCTACCTTCGCCGGTATCTAATTGGCAAAGGCTGGTGAATTGCTGTACTCGTATGTTAGCATACCCCAAGCGATTTGCCATTCGTTTCGAATATGGGCACGGTCTATTTTACGTTCTGTTCACATGCATCTTTCATGAAGCTTCGGGCACAGGGGAGTGCGAAGATATCCTGTCGATGGACGCCACATACCGAGAACGAAAGCCATTTAAATCTCTATAGAAAATTAAGCCACAAGGACCACCAGACTTCCAATTTTTAGGACATAAAATAAAAACAATCCATTACCCTGCAGGGAGCCCCACACATATATAGAAGCATATAGAAGACTGTCGTCTGCTCATGTTTGTCTGGGGCTCTGTATGGGTAAAATTATAAAATTGTTAAAGAATACAAGAAAAAATTATTAAAATTGTAAAAAATTGTTAGGCCAATGCATTCTCTTATATATGCGAGGCGACATATGGTCGACTCGCATATATAAGAGAATGCATTGGCACAGGGTAAAAAAAATCCCGACTTACCATTTGAACCCCCTTGGGTTTGGACTTGTACCTCAGACTTTTCAATTGTTGGAAATTTCCACCTGATACCTCAAACGTTGACAAATTTCCAATTCTATATCAATTTCAGACTAAAATTTTGACCAATTATGGAAAAATATGCTACTGGTCTAAAAGCAAGAAATTCCCCACTATATGGTTGGGAGATCAGACAATGGAACATTTTCAACCTCATGTGGTGTGAAATATTCAACAAATGTTGTGAGGCATGAAATGTTCTATTGTTGGAAATTTGACCACAGTTGGGGGAGACCATCACCCAAGACCCACACCCCTGTGTTTGGTAGCCAGACACGTGCTATACACCACAGTCCCATGAACCAAACCAAATCCACAACTCTATAACATTTCATATGGGGTTTCGATTGGGGTGGGTTCACTGATTTGCCAAACAAATTATCAACACTTTTGCCACCCCATATATACATGTACCATTAAATTATAAGATAGGCTTGTACATATTTCCAAATAAGGTGACCACTTTCTCATTTCGCTCGGTTTTGGAAGGTATTATATATGAGTGCAATAACTTGGCGATATTGGGTGGGGTGTTTCACCCCATTCTAATTTCGCTAAACATTTTCAACATTTGGAAATTCAATTATGCCATGAATTGCCAATATGGACTAAAGGTTGTTTACCCGAAGCAATTCACTTGAACCGGCACGAATAATACTGTTCTGTTTGATCCCAATCATCGCCATACAGATCACCGAGTTATCACGTGTGTCATCTTTGCATCAATAACATATCAGGGTATATTTGTGCCTGATATTTTCTTGCAGCTACATGTGAACATGCCATTAACGCTATACGTATACTGCATATTCGCGTGCCTATTGAGACCCTCCAGGAAGCGTCAAACCGAAAATGTATCATGCACTAAGCCTCTCATATACATGCGCTCATCTGATCACGCACCCTCTCCATTATCGAGACACCATCTTGTCATGTAATGGACGGAAATTATCAGCCTATTGTTCGACGGCATTTTTGAATATTCAGCACCGCTGACAATACATTTGTCAAAATCATTCCTAACTCAAAACCAAAAAGAGCCCTTAATTACCAATACCAATTCAATTCAATTCAATTTAATTGCTCTTCATTATGTTAGATATTACAGAGTATGTGGATAATTACAATATAGTAATACATAGATAGTATATAGAGTGCAATGCGTGAGAATTTATGAGTGATTATTCTGTGCAAAATAATACACAATATATAGTGAAATTCAACAATTATTGAATTCAACAACCAATGGTGGCACCCTAACGTGTGCGGTTATAGAATATGTATACGGTATACGTTAACCCTTTACCCAACAGAAGGGCCCTGTGCCAATGCATTCTCTTATATGGATCCCGTACAGAAGTGCAATCAAAGTCTGATCAACCTTGATTCCACGTAGATCAAATGAATTAGTATAGAGGCCAGGAAACGCATCTGAACATATACATAACTATTATTCATATAAACATCATTATTCAGTATATTCCCCGATATAGCTTACTGGTTCAAGTTATTCAAATAACAACAATTATATACCGCTTGTAAAATATGTCAAAATCGTCCCCCGCTACACCGACAATACAATTGTTACATGACAACAACATAGGTCGAAATGATGGCCTACATTAAGGGACAAGCGGATATATCTCAGTATATAACTTTAATTGTGATGTAGCAATGCCAACCATCAATCATGATCGAATCAATCAATATTTTAACCCTACGCTTGCGATGTATAGCTTAAAACCCAAGTACCCAGTTGATATCGTAATCCAGTATAAATCATACGACACATTCTGTGAAAACAGATTTAGTTCTATCTCAACCACAAATCAATATCACATGAATCGCAAAATGGCAGTCCATTTTTGGAAGAAATCGCACGAATCCGAATTTTTATACCCAAAGCACGACCACCAGCAGAACCAACCTCCCTCCCTCGATTTTAAACCAATTGAGTCCTACCCGAGTCATTTTTTTTATTATCGCCATAATTTTAATCATTATCATTCAACTCCGTTTCCAATTCATTACGACCGAGTGCCTCCAAAAATACAAGCTTTGCAAACGCACATCTGATCGCAATAATAAAACAGTTTGTCCACAAGCCAGACACCTACAAAATGTTCGACGTCACGACATCACAAGAGAATGGTCACGATCAAGGAAAAGACCTTACCAAGACGATGTATCTCCAGCAGCAATCCCGATGAAACGACTAAAGTCACATCACCCAAACCTCGTGACACAGGAGCCGGAAGTGGACATTAGCGCTCGCCAAATCAATCGAGCACATCCATGAACTTTTGAACGAAGTATCGTTCACCCACTTATTGATCAACATAATTCTGATTGCATTACATGTATTCCAATGTCATTTATATTGATACCTTATATATTATCACACTCATGTTACCTCATCAAGCCAACTCTCTTTCAAGTAGCGGATAACCATATTCATCCATTCATAATGCAAATGGCTTCAATATGTACGTAGATATACATATTCAATTTATACAATTTTTTTCTGACGACCACACATCGTAACTTATATGCACAAGCAAAACTTGAATCAACTCAACTCATTGTCCTAGCATACCGAAGTATTCAACCCCTAGATTTTAACACCAGTAGTCAAAATCTGAAAATAAGGGGGACCCTATGTGGAGTAACGCACCCCTATCCCTTATCTTATTCAAGGGACGTGATGGTACATACTAAATATATATATCTTAACTTATGAAGGGGAAGACAGGGAATATAATTGAACTATAATGACCCCAACCATATTACAAAGTTCATGACTTGGAGAGGCCACGACCTATGAGGAATGCGAACATTAACACAAAGAGAAAGTCTGATGCAACAGACATCAGGTCAGGGCTCGGTCAAACTTCGGTCACATATACAAGATATCTCGCTAATGACACACAAGGTCATTAGCGCATATATAAACCCTACATTAATCTCTTCAATTAGTTTTGGCTCTTCAGACACATTTGGCAGATGCCAACAACGGCTCGCTAATTAATAAGCGACGCCTTCTTTCCATGGCATCCAAGATTGATTCACCATTATGTATTGTTACCTACACTTGCTGCTTACCACATGATGTTAGATATGAATAAAATTTATACAGAGAACAGTATTATTCCTTCACATTTACAAACGTCCCCAAACATTGTACCCAGTCCCCGTGAGAAAACTTCAACATATTTTTCCCTTCCTCTCATTGTAATGATATGCTACAAACTGTTACGTGATTTCTGAGATTCCAGAGAGACCGCCCCTACAAACTAGAACATACAAATGCCTCGTAAAAAAGGCAACATGTTTCTTCACCTCCTTTCATTGTAGCGATATGTTGAAAAGTGTTACAAAGCATTACCGGTACGTGTTATAAATGATATTAAGTCCCCATAAGAAAACCGCAGCATAATTTTTAAACTCATCTCAATGCAGCGTTACGAAGCATTACGTGATTTCTGATACCCACAGAGACCACTCATAGACAGGTGTTAGGCTACGAATGATATAAAAGTCCTTGTGAAAACTGCAGTATATTTTGTCAACTCGTCTCAGTGTAGCGATAAATTGTTACAAAATGTTACGAAGCATTACGTTACATGTGTAACAGAACGAGAGAGAGGAAGAAGTGCGGGAGTCGCACCGAAAGTTGGCAGCACCTGGAATCCCAAGCTGGTCACTCATCCAAGGACTAACCGAGTCCGACGTTGCTTAACTTCGGTTATCACACAAAGCATCTAACGACCGTGACCAGGAGACCTAGACCTCTTGATCAGAGAAGTCATCGGCCTTCTATATTTACAACGCGACCACTACACATGATTTCTGAGATCCACAGAGACCGCTCGTTGATTGGTGTTACAAATGTAATGTCCCTGTGAGAAAACCGCAGTATGTTTCTTTTCGTCTCAGTGTAGCGATATGTTACAGTAAAACGTGTTACAAAGGTTGACGTGTCTGGGTTATCTGGACACAAGTGATTTAATAATCACTTTAAATTTTACCAAATATATCAATTTTTGAAAAATAAATCTTCTTAAAATTCCTTAAATGCCATGATGATTTAATTCTTCTGAAAACTTGTTTCTCGGTAAAATCACAATGACACAAAATTACAAAATGACTGTGCGAAAAATCGAAATTGAAAAGTATTTAGCTCACTGCCGATTGATAGGAGAATTCCTGTAAGAAAATGCTCCCTAAACTTATTGATCATTGCATGTTCATGATCCCCAGTTGACATGGAGACTGACTGTATATCTTCCTCTTCCAAAATTCTGCTAATAATGTTTCATTTTCATCAAAAGTTACAGTTATGCCCTGTGCCAATGCATTCTCTTATATATGCGAGTCGACCATAGGTCGCCTCGCATATATAAGAGAATGCATTGGCTTAACACATTAAAAATTATAAAATTGTTAAAGAATGTAAGAAAAAAATGGTAAAAAGTGTTAAAAAAAGATTTGTTTTAGGCTAATGCATTCTCTTATATATGCGAGGCGACCTATGGTCGACTCGCATATATAAGAGAATGCATTGGCACAGGGCATAACTGTAACTATCACAATGTGGTCAAGGAGTCGGTTCCAATGATATCCATATTTGTATGGTTCTATTGAGACAGACCGAATATATTTTAGGCTGTTGAAGCTTTATTTGGCCGATTTTGGCCGGTTTGTTGGGTAAAGGGTTAATCGTGACGTGCACGTATTTGCACCCCCACCAAAGTCAGTGTCTGTGTGAAACTTTCAAGAACACATTATATTGTTTTTAAATAGTCTAATACTGGCTGCGCTAACGACATGACTGCATGTACAGCAGTGTATATACATGTACAATCATCATAGCATAACAGCATGACCATTTTGCCACGAATACTCGTCGCTGCGTCACGTTGAGATAACAAAACAGGTTGATAGATACACAAATTACTTATGTGTGTTTCAATTATATTTTATTTCAATCTTAAGGTGTACGATACATAGACCGTTTCAATATTCTCTGGTAGACAAACCGAGGCGTCATAATGAATGCAAGATATACACACCACTGATCAAGTGGCCCTTCTAGTCTGCTATGATGCTGGGGTCCTGATGAATATCAATGGTATGTTGGTAGGGAAAACTGATGCTGTTACGAAAAAGTACAGCTATTTTTTTTACAGTTTTCATTTACGCGGGGTTAGGCTAATCCGAGTGATTTGCGCAAAGCCAGTGTCTGAAACGTTCAATTTTTCTGTTTCTTTGTAGATTCAGCACCCTGTGGTCGGCGTGCATTGAATCGGTAAGGCGACCGATGTGACTTCCCCTGCTAATATACACGCGCAGACAATATAAATTTGACACAATCGTACCGGAGTCTATAATATAAGTGCGGTTTGGCATTGTGAACTTAAAACAATTCTGATTAATAAAAAAATATTTAAAAAAAATAATTAAATTTTTTTGATTTGTTTGAGTGCACGATATATTTGTATATATGTAGAAAATGAATCAGAAATTTCGCAAACGATAAAGAGCGTTTATGTTTTCTTGATGTGTTTTGATCTTTTAAAACATTTTATTAAAAATAAATTATTTTTTAAAACCTATTAACAACAAATTATAATCAACAGTGTATTGAATCAAAATGTAAAGAAAAAAACGGAGTTATAGCATCCGCCGAGTATCCCGAGTCACCACTCGCTTTGAAATCTGTGGTGATATCTTTGTATATTATATAGAATAACTGGTCAATTATAAGATATATCGTTTTATGTATAGGATCATGGTCATAACATTAGGTGAATAGGTGGACCGATCGCAGCGATGAGCGGATCGAGGCTTCGTCTGGGGGGGGGGGGGGGGGGGGGGGTATTGTACAATAGCTTATTTCTTATAAATCATACATCGTATGATATAAAGACAGTACATATATAGACAGACCGACCATAAACGGTATAATAGCTATAAATAAATAGCATATATTAAATAATATGGATTACTATATATATAATTTATGTATATAGTGCTGATTATTAGCATTCCCCATAGATGTGCGAAACATGACGTCGGCGTCGGCTGATATCCCGGACTTCCCCATGCATGGCCAAATGTCCAGTACATGCGGTGCCCGGACCACATCCGCCGCCGACGACGACCGGTCCACACATCCATGAAAGGAATGTAGATATTCGAGTTAAATTGCCTATATTTAATATGCATATAGATACTTTCGGACCAGGCGTGGCGGGTATTCTGGGTTACACCCAGGTCAGTGTGATTGGGGGCTCCGTATATACCTATTATTCCCGATTAAAGCTGGATTGCAGGATGAGCTATGGGGGTTATGTATGGCTGCACACGCCTTCGTTTGTGACGTTGTGGGCGTATTGATTGCGACCGACTAATATACCACATCATGATCAACACGGCGACCCAGGAATCATAATCATTCAAGTGGTTACCTGCGCAGATATTGTGCATTCAGAAAACACCAGTGCCACGAGGAATACTTGTTGGTTTTGTCCCAACAACACGATACGGATGTCACCTCACTTCAACAACATTGGCATGGGGTTGTTACTAGTCATCTTGATTGTCGCGTTCGATCTGACAAGATGTCAAGCAACAGAGAATTACAGGACCGAGATAGAATTTCAAAATCTTGTTCCAACGAAGACTTTACCATTCGCTGAATGGACAGTTCGCTCAAAGTTAGAATGTGTAGTCTCATGTATAAACATAGCTACATGTTTGTCGTTTTTGTACCATCGGGGCTCACAGGAATGCAGACTATACACCACCTTTATCAGTGCACATGCAGAACAACTGGATGCGTCAAACGGATTTAAATACGAACTTGTGTTGACAGGTCTGTATGTGTGTATTAGAGATGTGCTATGGATAATGTAACACCAAAATTAATAAAAATGTCATAAGCCAATGTCCGCTTAACAAGCGAATAAACCATGTAATTAATTGCAACCAACGTAATTTCTTACACACATGAATCAAGAACACCCCACTGCACATACACACTAATACAACAAGAATAAGCATACAGGCATGTCCAGTGCTGCTATATAAGCATGCATGACTCATTGGAAACCCCAAATTAAGCATGGCTTCTCGGCGTTTTGGCTAAGATCAAAGTGTAGTATCTTTATTTTGGCGGTGAACATGGTTTCTATGCTTTGATCGAGCCCTTATTTGAGATACGTTTCTGATGGGACTTCGACGGTATGGGTTCGCAGCTTGAGGAGGACGAGTGGGCCTTACTGACTGACTGCCGCTTCTTGCTGGGTCTGACGTCCGACGGGCACTTTGACCATCTCGTAAGGGTGGGCATCATCCCTGAAAGTGGGGATGCCCAGCCTGAAAGAGTGGTCCGCAATGGCCCCGGGCTGTTTAAAACAAAACAAATTAAGTATTGGCATATTGATGTAAAACGTATATGTATATATAATTACAACTACTTTCGCTTTTACTTAAATGCGTACATTTGATTGGTCAAGGCCGTTAGATACACGTGGTAGCGACAATTTCTATCAGCCGAGGGAAGTGTCGTTTCCCGCATCACTGGGTGTAGTGATACTTTAAAAAGTTCGCAAACAAAGTCGAATATCCATGGGGCGAATTTACCCGGAATTTTATTTAGTCCACCAATCAAATCGCAAGAAAAAACTTCCGTTTCTAGTGGTAATCTAAGACGCCAACTCTCAGCGAAACATTATCGCCGATTAAACAGCAAAATAGTACATTAATTTAGTTGGGGGTAAAGCAATTATTACATAACTATTCCACCATTAGTATTAGTTTAAACAGTATTTATTTTTCCCTCTATGGACATTCAGATAAATAATTACAATAGATACAAATTTAGAAGAAAAATGGGATTAGGGTTAGGCTTATTTGAAGCCCTCTCCCTTGACAATGGCACAGCCCTAGTTGACTGCAAGTCAAGTAGGGGTAAATAATAGAGGCATAAAAAAGATCCATAGAAAGAAGAAATATGAGGTGGAGGCGAGACAAAGGGACAGAAGATAATGTCAGAATTTTATAGAGAAGGTCAGAGAGTACAGAGTGTGAGGTGTAATTATATATCTGAACATGCATATAATTAATTTCAAATAAACCAAAAAGATATATAATAACACATTTCAAGGAAATAAAAAGTATTTATACATAACTTGTGATTGGAAAAATAACCATGTGAACATATGCAGTGGTCCATCGACCCGACGACCCACGTTGGAGAGATCAATAGCATCTCGGTTTATGATGTACCATGCAATTCAATATTGCAATTTTGGAACAGCTTAAGAGAAGAATCGTTGAAAGCGATTACCTGTTATTATACATTTCTGAGCTGCCATGAAGATTTTCTTATTAGTTTCATAGGATAATTCATCAGATCCCCATAGTAATAATTCACTAGTTATTGTTACATCAGATAGGGTATTAAAAAGTTCTTCTCTGTGAGAGGTATATTGAGCGCATTCCAGAAAAAAATGTCTAGCAGTTTCAATGCAACCACACATGCAATAAGGCAAGTCTTGGTTATCTTTTAGATCGCTGTTAAGATTGCTACATCTTAATCTCAGCCAGGGCCCTGTTTCATGAAGGCAACTTATGACATAGTTGGGACTTAAGATGGTCATAAGTTCAAACTTCAGTCATAAGTGCGTTTCACGAACAAAGTCTTAACCTAAGATGGTCTTATCTTTGGTCTTAACTTTAAGACTGGTGTGAGGTGTCATAAGATAATCTTAAAGTTAAGACCTACGTTGTGATCCGCAGTTGGTCAGAAATGTGGATGGGATCTAGTTCATGTATATATTATTATAAACACATTTAACTGAATAACACCTTGCTAGCACGGAGGGGTGTTTCATTCAGAAATGGTAGTAATTAATAACCAACTGGTAAGCTATAGCAGTGACGTGGCCAGTGGTTGCAAGATTGGCGGGGTGTCCGCTACTAACTGTAAACCGCCAAGACCGGACTATATATATTTCTAATTGCTGTAACAAAAAGAATATATTTACATAGAGTTGAACATCCATTTGCAATTCAAATCACCCAATCGCACTGTAGACAATAATCATGTTGAGACAATTAGTCCGAACATTTTCACATCGAGGATAATAGTGAATGACTTATACTCAGTTTTTTTTTATAAATGCTTATGTCAGCTATTATGACTATTATTTACTTGCCTTTATATATTATTATGTTATAATTTGATTGTAAAATGTATCGTATATGTACCCCGTATATATATCGGCAAGATAATAATACATAATATGTGTTATTTTATTATTATTATTATGTATATTATCATAATCTATTAACTATGAAATAAAAAGATATATAGCATGTATATAGTATACGGACCGCGCGGGCACACCGGGAACCGCGAAAGAACATATAATATCACTGTGAACCGGCCCACAGGTCCCTGGGGGAATTACTAAAATACCAATCTAGACTATACCAGTGGTATAGTCTATATTGGTATTTTAGTAATTTTCCACAGTGGCCTGTAAATTTTGACTGTTCCCAAAAGACACATGAAATAATTGCTTACTGTATGTATATCACTTTGCCGTTCAAACGTATGGGAAACGTTTATACTTATACCGTGCCTTTACACCTACATCTGTTCACGTGTTGTTAATTATAAACGCTCTTTATTAGAAGTCGTTGATTTGGTTTTTATTAAAACATATATGCAGAATGTCGTTCAACGTAACGTACTTTCGAAGTTTATACGCAGTTTGTTAATTATAACAGGCGTTTAGCACATTTGTCAACAGAACCAGAGCAAATGGCATTAACATCATTTATATATGGCTTCTACAAGTATATGTCTCAGATTGGAAATAAGTCTATTTGGAGCACGATATGAAGAGCGTTTTGTGTTGGTATTCCATGAATGTTGGCAATCAATAAAGAGCGTTTAGCTCAGTGCTTCCGTTGTGGTTTATTGTATGTGTATGCCGTCGTGGCGACATATTCGGTTTCCTGGAATTATAGATGCTTCAAAGACGTATAATGTATTAGAACCTAATATCAGCATTGAAAGGAGCGAACATATGTCTCGCGTCGCCTTAATGGTATGTTATATGGGTGAAAATTCACATTCTGAGTTACGATGTATAAGTCCCTTTAATATTATAACTGAAATAATATATTTGAGCTCGTTACGTTTGTATAAAATAGGCATTGGAAGAATGCAGCTATGTGTGGATGGGGTCTGACGCGAAAACAGTTAAAAAGCGCGCTCGTGCAGTTAAGTATGCACCAGTCATTATACTGATTATCGCCCTTGCATTAAAATATCATAATTATTCTTATAATTAGACACGCCCTAGTATCTGTCACCAGACACTGTACCAAGGCATATAACATACACAGAACCAACATTTTCTGTGCATAGCTGTAATAAATTGTCGAGAGCCAGTCTAAAAGCGCGCGAACTTAAATTACTACTTAAGTAGGACTTAATCTTGTTTTGTGAAACGGAAAAGTTACATCATAAGATCCACCTTAGATCTTAGATTAAGTCCATCTTAAGATAATCTTATGACATTGCTTCATGAAACAGGCCCCTGGTGTGGTAAATTTGAGCTGTCCTAGAATAGCAGGTAAAGTAGTATTTAGGCTTTAATATATCAGGTTTAAGATTGCGTTTGAAATCGCCTATTGAAGTTGCATCTTTAACAGAGTCTGGGAGTACATTCCACGAACGGACAGACCACGGAAGAAAGGATTGCATATAGTAATCATTATTACTATCAGGGGGGGGCGTTTCATTGTATTTCTAGTGTTGTGGTCATGTAGTGAGTATTAGTATTAGCATTTATCCAGCTTCGTGCCAATACTAATATGACACGGCAGTGGTTACGAGAGCATAGAATGTCACCGGAGACCGCAAATTTGTTGGGGAAGTTTGGGAACACCGCTTCGGAATTGCTATCGAATCGGATTGTCTTTATGACAATAGATCATCTAGAGTCGTTTTAAATAAGTGAAATATACACCCGCAAGTACAGTTTAACAGTTTACGGGTGTGGTGTCTTGCTTTTGTGTAGTTCGAAACAGAGATCGTATTGTGTGTGTTCATCTCGAACTTCCAAGTTCCAGTCGGTCGCCTAATTTAGTATCGACCCAATTTCCCATGTCGGTTAAAAGAGCAGCTGAAGTCCAGACACCAATATCACTTGGACCGTTTTACTATTTTAGTGTTTTTAATATAGTTTCTTTAAAAAAAACTTGTTTAATCATCAACTAATATGCGGATTGTCGTAATTATAACCAATCAACGTCGTTTTCGATGCTTCTGTCGGCGTATAGAAGTGTCGGATGCCGAACTACATACATAGTATCATTCGGCATCCGACACTTCTATACGCCGACAGATGCATCGAAAACGACGTTGATTGCATATATAAATATCAAATGGTCATATAAAAAGTTACTTATAATTGCAAAGCAGGAATCGTGTAATACATATATAAACAAACGGATGCTCTCTCTTTAAGCGTTCTGCCTCATGGCCTACATCGGCAAGAATTTAGAAAGAAGAAACAGTTACATTATCATACAAATTAACCGTACACAATCGGGCTATCTGTATTAGTGATCTGTTGTCAAATGGTTAAACGGTCATGGCTAATTTAAACCTCCAAATTATGTCTACGTAATATGGACGGAGCTATAACATACACGTAGGTGCATACACCTCTACACGCAGGCCAAAATAAAATGGCATAAAACGCCGCACAAAACCATTAAAACAACAGGATCCATTCATTTATATCATTAATGAATGCAACATTAACGGGTTGCATTCAGTCAATTAAAAGGTTAAATATTTGGATATCATGTGTTGCAGCCAAATACAGCCCATTTTAAGTTCATTAAACAAATATCGTGCATATGATAATGTATAACCATGGAAACCACATGACTGTTTGTTGACAGTGGTTAATGGCCATGAACTCATGGTTTGGTGGTTATAATACTGTAAGAACAGCGGGAATGAATTGTATTGGAACTGTATTTGCATCATCATTGGTACGCTTATATTAATTACTAGCAGGGTACCCGGCGTTGCCCAGGTTAATGCGATGTGAAACCCTCTGAATGTTGTGGATATGTATTGGGAATAGAGAATACTCTCGCTTAAAGTACTATACGTTTTCTCATAAATTGTATATTCAAATAGCATCACAAAACATGATTATTACAGTCATGGAATATAAGTAGTGGCTCACCTTGTCAGTTGTCATTCTGTTTGTCTCGATTAATCCGTTCCACCAATAATGAAGTATTTATTTATTTACAACTGCGTATACATCAGACGTTATAATATGATACATGAACATCATAAACACATTAGTTCGCATAAATAATATATGACAATTGGGTTTTACATATTGAGATGTACCAGTCAATCTAGTGGGTTGGACTAAGATCTCGAGGACTGTCTATCATATCTCCATGAAGATACATATGTTTCAACGAAATTTCCAGGTTCTATATATTGGTGCTATATACATGCATTGGCTAAATATTCTCAGTTTAAATGAACTGTTGTTGCGTACGTATATCAGCTATATGTGCCAGGCACAAAGCGAGATTTTGAGTTGTTTATGTGAGTCGATGAGTCTGTTCTAAAATCCTTGTCAGATGTCAGTATTGGGGGATCCTGAAAAGTCTTGTGCTACTAACTGCATTTCTTGTATATCAGAAGAAACTATATATATTTGACTGCACACTGTGGCCACTATTTTCGAACAGGCCATCCATATCTCTTGACAAATTGTAACTTTTTTCTGGAAACTGTATTGAATGGAACAGACTCAATTTTGTTATAATATATATGCAATCCTCTGACAGTTCGATGTCTCTCAGTTTGCACAAATATAAGTATCTCTTCAATAGAATGATCAATATACGTTTAATGCTTCTTCTATGTATATCTTTTTGCTAGCTCATTGTGTGAATGCCCTGATTATCATCCCCATATACATATGACAGTTAAGAAGATATAATTGTTCAAGTGACTTGAGTTGGTCACCATTTGTCGGGATTGTGAAATGTGAACTCCCAAAACTCCTTAATATGATATGGAGATGGCCTGGGTGACTATATATAACTTATATGTGGATATAGGCGAATAGAAATCTGATCAATAATAGTGCATATCCGCTCGCAATCCGTGACGCAAAGGACACCTAATGTGATTTAATTCATGGTATATCATTTGAGAAGAACGTGTATGAATTTAGTGGAAATTAGTGCCAAATATATTTGTATCAGCTTTTGCCTTTTTTTGACATATTTAAACCACGCCCATTAGACTCACGGGTGCATGATATACTGGCGATGATTATATGTTTGGTGGTAATCAGCAACAAAACAAATTATGAGAATAGTTATGACTCCACATCTCTCACCCAAACGACGGCAATTTGGCGTCTTTAAATCACACGATGATATTCCTCGTATCATATAGGAGAATAATATATCAATTTGGTGGACATCTGGGCTAAAATTGTTTATTGAATCAATTGTTGGTGCAACGCTGACTCGAACAACGCGACATTGCGGAGGTGATTATGTATTCGTTTGGTGAAAATAGGCGACAAAACTATTTCACCATATTTATTTAATGTTGCTGACCCCCCCCCCTTTTTTTCTTCCCCTGACACCAACAGCGTCATTTTAGAAAATTTAAACCCGCACCATTAACTTCCTTGTAAAAAGTTACATCCCTTAGAACGCCTTGGTGCCATCTCGATTGTACCGCGTGAAGTTATGTATAGATCGCACACAGACAGACAGAAAGACAGACAGCACGATTTTATTTCTTGTATCATCTGAGAAGAACGTGTCTGAATTTGATGGTAATTGGTACTAAAAATAATAAATCAGTTTTGGTGACCCTCCCGTCCCTATTTCGGACTCAAGCTGCACACACTAAGGCTCATTAGAGTTATAGAGATGCATATATATGAAATTGGTGAAAATTGGCGAGTATACAAATTTGTATAAAATTTAAGGTCCCCATAGGGCACCAATTTGGTGTATCTAAATCACACGATAAGATTCCTAATATCACGGAGAAGAATGTGTATCAATCTGGTGGAAATCTGCACTAAACATATAGATATAATTTTTGTGTCCCTCTCATCTCTATACACCACTGACTCGAATGGCCCCACTTGTGATATCCTTAAACCACACAATAACACTCCTGATATCATGGAGATGATAGTTTATAAGTTTGGCGATAATCGGCGACGAAACAATTTTGTTTATCAAATTTGGTGCCAATCCGTCCCCTCCCCATCTCTCACACAAAAAGCACCACTATGGCGTCTTTAAATCACACGATTAGATTCCTCGTATCATGGATAAGAACGTGCATTAATTTGGTGGAAATTGACGCTAAAACAATTGTGCATCAATTGTGGTGCCCCTGTCCCTTTCAATGCATCCCTGACTCGAATGAGGCCAAATTTGACAGATATAAGCCAAACCATTAGACTTCTCATACCATGGGGATGATTTTGTATAAGTGTGGTGGCAATCGGCTACTAAACCAATTATTATCAGATTTAGTGCGCACCCCTCCCAATCCCTCATCCAAACGACAACAATTTGGCGTTGTTAAATTAGACTCCTTGTATCATGAAGAAGAATATATATCAATTTGGTGGAAATCGGCGCTATTTAGTTTTATAAATTTGGGTGCCCCTTCCGTGCATCTCTGACTCGAACGACGCCACTGTTGACATATTTAAACCACACCGTTGGATTCTTCATATCATAGGTATGATTATATGTAAGTTTCGTGGCAATCGGCGACAGAAAAACATTCTGCCCCTCCCCCTTCCGGGCACACCTGACGCGAACGGCGCGACTTTTGCCATATTTAAACCACACCATTATATTTCTCATATTATGAGGATGATTATATATAAGTTTGGTGACAATCAGCGACATTTTTGTCTTATGCCCCACCCCCCTTTTCTGCCCCTGACAACAACGGCGTGACTTTCGAAAATTCTAACCCCGACCATTATCTTTCTCGTAAAAAGTTACTCCTAGTAGACCCCTTTGGCATCATCTAGATGGTCCCCTGTGAATTTCTATAGAACACAGACAGACAGACAGACAGACAGACAGAAAGACATTCGCAAATATAGATATAGAAGATAAATGACAATAACCCGAGTTGCGCCGACCTTCAATTGAGGGTAATTGGCACGCCATGCGTATTCATATTTGCACATATGTAATTCGCCCTCTGGTTCACAATGGTGTCTCGGAACTGTGACAACGTGACACTCATTTTATATACGGTTGTTGTTTGTTAAGCGGTCATTGGACAATAAAATCAATATATTTGTCTATTCCATGATCTTTGTATATTGTGATGGTCATTAGAAATATACAAAAGTTTCATTACAATAAAATGTGAATGTATTACAGTGATGGGCATGAATCAAATATAAACATGAGTTACCTACTAGCAAACTCCATTTTCAGTAATGTTCACTGAGAACACTGATGCCTCGTTTGCTTATAAAATTCGTACTGCTATGATATTCTAACTTTTATTATGAGATATGTCTGATATTATGGAAAAAGTATCGCCCGTTTTGTTCGACTTTGAAATAATATTTTATAGTTTCGGGTCAACATATCTCAACCACCATGATAACATGTAGATTCGAAATTTTGTGATCAGATGGACTTAGTTTGGTCTAATCTTAATATGAGTTTATTTGTTTACCCTATTATCAGCCCCAGTTCACTGCTGGAATTATACACAGTCCATATTTTGGACAATGACACGCCAACCGTGCGTGGAAAGGGGGCATACACTGACTGCATGCTCTTGAATATAGAGTGAGGGTCCATCGAACACAGATCGATCACAACATGTATGTTTAACAGCACTGGTGACATGATATCCAAGATAATTTCAAAACTAAGTTACATATATTACATGTTATTGGTAATTGCATTTCCACAACAATATTAATGTTTGTCAAACAGCTGCGTTATAATTGTTGTACATTCGTTCAAGCTATTTGGTCGCCGCCAAACGACAGTTGTACAAATAACGAAATCGGTGGCGGCTATTGTCAAAACGCCGATGAACAATACCCACCAGTGACTTTTCCCAGAAATTAACGATTTTGGTAAGGCGAGCCCCGAGGCCAAGTCCTGACTTATTTGCCAACACTGTTTGTGTTAAATTACTACATCACACCATACATCCACTTGATAGGAAAAAGTGTTGGTTAATCTGGATTTTCCTGCCATTTGGAACCGAAACATTTAATTTTGTATAATCGCTCTTTTTCACAAAAGTATCGTTTTTCAAACATTATCATTCAAACGGATATTGCGATAATGTCGAACTATTTAATCCGTATGGTGTAGTAGTTATCTGATAAGCATATCTAAAAAGAATTTCACAAATATTTTTGAAGGGTTTAGCTTTATCATGGTATGCATAGTCCGCGTGTTAGTATAGCCGACATTTATTTACTTTCTATGCATTGATATATCTACTTCTATTTTAAATTACAAGATGTATATGTATATTTGTCAATAATGAACCAATTTAACGACATTTGGACATGTTTACCAATTTTAATAAACCTAGAGACGATGGCTTCCATGAGGCTTTTTTCATTAGTGCAGCTAACATTACATTATTACAAACCGAATTCGCCAGTGCCTGCCGACAAAACAACGTAGAACCAATGTATCAACTTATATCGTTTTTGTCACATAGTGTACGCGGTCTCGTACGACAAAGCTTCAAAGAACATAGCTTACTTATTATACAGCAGAGATCATATCGACTTTGAGAATTTTTATATCTTTGGTGTCCAAAATCAGAGATCTAAGAAAGTATCTTGAGCCATAGTTATATAAGAGGCAAAATGTAAGGCACTTTGCATAACACACAACGAGAAACATTGCATTACCGTCTCATTTGTACCATGGGGCGGCAGAATACATTACTACATCTACGAATGCTCGACTGTGTACTAATTAATGCAAAAAATAATAAATGAATCACGTGCCGAAATGTCTTTGATGGGGTACCGAAACGTCCAAGGGCTTGGGTCGAAACAATCAAGTGCCGAAATGACAGGTGTCGAAACGTCCTGGAAACTTGGTGCCGAAACGTCCAGGTGCCGAAACGTCCTGCACCCAATTGTATATAAACATAATAACATTTAAAACTACTATAGTATTTACACTTAATGATGAAACAACACAGTAGTTCACTTGGTCGACCAGTTCAAACCGTGGTAACAACGGCTGTTGCATAACTTCTTTGATATAAAGCACTTACATGTACATCTGTTCGTCTTGCATTTCTTGGGACCACTGCCCGCATTTCCCGATCCATTTGCCGGCGACGCATATATGTATGTATAGGTTGGCCGACGTCATCAGGATAACGGCCAATGTGTTTTGTGTTCAGGCAATAATTATAGTTACAAATTTATTCTAATATCGAGGACACCTGTCCGAAAGAAGGGTGTCTCTGGATCAATTATATTACCGATCTTATCTAGAATGTTTGAATTGTTCTCCAAAAATTCCAACATTCTAACTGGACATAAATATGGGCTATTTTAGAATAGAAATAACAGGGGACCTCGCGGAACCGGTCGGAGCGTACTAAGAGGGAGAACTATCTTGCTAGCACACTCAATGTCAAGGGCAAGGTCAGTTCGACTCGAATATATTACGTCACGAAGACACCACTGCATATGTAAAACACACCTTATCCACTGCTCACAAACTGTATTGCCCACATTTTGACGTCGTGAAATTTCCATAAACTGCAGAACATGGACAATTTCAAAAAGTATATATTTTTTTATGCTAAAATCCGGTTTGCCCACGTAACGTCACGCATACACATTAGATTCCCTGGATTCAAATGCGGGAGCGTCGTCGGTAAAGCTAGTGAAATACATTAGTTAACAAGAAAACCAATGTCAGAAATGGTAACGCGTTCAAGATAATATATTATATACCCATGATTGTAATTATATAATATAAAATATATTGTTTTCGCGAATATAAAATAACAACAACCAGCACCTAATTAACGAACCGACGGTCGACTCCGCCGTCCCCGACCACAACCCCCCAGTGGGCTGCAGAACGAAAAAAGTCTATACAAGTTGAAATATAAGACTTACAAATTATCTTTTTCATTTCTTTGATTTGTAATTAATATAGCATATCACAAACCAAAAATCAACATTATTGACATAACGTTGATTAACGACAATAAACGAAATTGAAATTCCGAACAACACCTTTTACCGGACTCGGCCTCCGGCTCGCAGTTCGACTTTTAATCATCCCAACAATTCCCATACTATAAATAAAACACCCATGTTAATGTCAGCGCCCACGCGAAACGAGAATCCCTACATTAGTATACACGCGGCGCGCGTAATGACACTTTCCTTAACAAAGGCCAAGCGTTGTGCGACAAATAACGTATGAAGCTAATGCAGTCGAGTAAACAGACATGATATGGTTCATTCGAGCTTCCAAATTCTGTCTACGTAATTCGGAAGGAGGTATAAGATAGGTTGACAAATACTCGAATTGATATACCCGTTTCCCGTGCTTTGAAAGTATTTCCCATGGTCACAGCCATTTTTTATTTAGCCATTTTCATTTTTTCGCACATAAGTGAAACAAACGAACTTTATTTCTAACATATCCGGAATACACTAACACGAATCCTCGTTTCTGTTCAATGCCGTGGAAATGGCTGTTTTTGTTTGAGACCCATACATCCTGTTTTTGTTTGAGACCCATACATCCTGTTCAAAGTTTTATGTTGTTGTATGACTTCAATGCGTCATTCTGGGAGATATAAGCTCGTAGAAAGTTTGCTCAAGTAATTTACAGTATATCCTTCATGTAAGAATACACGAAACCACACCGCTGCATTCTCCATATGCATTATGGTTAGGGTTAGTGTCGGGGTTAGGGCTAAATGGTTAGGGTCGGGGTTAGGGCTAAATGGTTAGTGTCGGGGTTAGGGCTAAATGGTTAGGGTCGGGGTTAGGGCTATATGGTTAGGGTTGGGATTATGCTGTTTAGTGCTACGGTTAGGGATAGTGTTAGGGTTTGGGTATTCATACATGAAGGACATACCAACTTCCTCCAAGTGGCTATAAACTGTAGAGCATCGCCCAGTATATGCTCAAATCCCCATCAATATACAGCTCAAACGATTACACTAGATATTTATACGTATAGTATGACTTTATAGACAAATACTCTATACAAATTATGTCTGTTTTATTTACAAAATATACTAATTGTAGTCTTAAAGTTGGATTTTATTACAATTGAAATAGATACGCCATCATTATTATCTGATGAGTTTATTTCGATGTTTACAGGAAATGACTTCTGTGCATCATCGCCTTGCCTGAATGGTGGGACCTGTCGGAACCACAGACTTGGATACCAGTGTGAATGTCCGATACTTTACTTGGGAGCACGTTGCGAAACATATGACTTCTGTGCATCATCGCCTTGCCTGAATGGTGGGACCTGTCGGAACAACATACTTGGATACCAGTGTGAATGTCCGACACGTTACTCCGGAGCACGTTGCGAAACATATGACTTCTGTGCATCATGGCCTTGCCTGAATGGTGGGACCTGTCGGAACCAGATATTTGGATACCAGTGTGAATGTCCGATACCTTACTCCGGAGCACGTTGCGAAACATGTGAGTATAAACTGTGCATGCGTATTGGCTTGTTGTGTTAGATTAAAGCCACATGGCGGTGTGCGGTCCAAAATACAAATAATATTATTAGCTTTTGAATTGTTCCCGGTATCGAAATAGGTCGAGCATTCTGTAACCCAAAAAGACGCATTGAAGTAATGAAAAATGCAACTATGAACAAGGTGTTCGGGCGAAAAATTGAAAACTGCTGGAAAACGGCTTTTACTTTGGCAGGTGTTTTTCAAAGCATATATGAAGCCGGCATATCAATATTTCGTGTATTTATTGACCTATCGTACCGTCCTTCCAGATTACGTAGACAAAATATGGAGGTTCGAATGAGCCATGTCCGTTTAAACATATTTATTTATAGTCAAATACGTCTACAAAACAATAAGTGCCAACAAAAAATACAGCAGAAAGATACATTACGCTGGTTACCAGCACTACTACCACATTTCAACAGAATGATCTTGAGAAACATGGATGTAAAACGTTACGACCGAGTTGGGTAGTAATCCATCTTGGAATTTACTCTTTGTATGACTAAATCCTTGAGCGCATCGTATACAAACCACATCACTCACCCGATCATCACCAAATCATATGGAATTTCGGGGTGACCTCTAGATGGCAGCCTCTATTTTGACCGAAATTCGTTGAAAATATGGCCGCCAGCGGCCATCTTGGAATTTACTACGTGTGTGACTAAATCCTTTGGCGCACTCTTTCAGACCATATCCCTCATCCGATCATGATCAAACGTTATATGGATCTTCAGCGTGACTTCTTCTTTATCATTCGTTTCATTGCTCAGCAAAAATTACCCCCCCCCAAGTTGAGCTGCAGTGTCATTAACACTTTCATTTCATAGCGCGGTCAGTTTTTCTTACGTACAGATACGGGCGGCGTTTGGGGTGGGTATTCTGTTAAAATATTCGCCTCCGTCAAAAACCATCATAAACAGAAAGAATAGTAAAAAAAAAAATTGTTCTTATACCAATCAGAAATATGACATAAACAGTATGTTATTGTCAATTTTTTTCTCCTTTGTTATGTATACAAAAGCAAAAAACGTTAATTATACTTATTATAGCTCATAACTATATAATAAAACAATACAATCAATCAATCTGGGACACTTGACGTTCTGTACATCGGTTATAGGAACATCCTAATGCCCTCTATCGATATATGGTATCATCCGAATGGTCTGTTCTAACAATAGACCTATAATGTGTCGCAATAAATCATCTTATTTCACAATACAATATTGGAAACAAAATCAATATTAATTGATAGAAGACTTTCCGACCAGGGGTCGTTAATTCATTATTATTATTTTATACCCACGCAACTATTTCAAATTTGTTATTTAAAGAGATAATCCATCTTTTAAGGTTTGATCATAGCAATATAGAACACTGTCACAAAACATGTAGTTTAATCGGTGTATCATAAAGCAACATGACCGTTGCTACCTATAATATAACTGTATTGATGAGTATAGATATGCAGAATGCATGAGCTGCAACGAACCACGATAAAGCCATGCATCATACCTGAAAGTAAAACCATAGTCAGCTTCGGAACACCATGCATAATTTAACTATCGTAGTGTAGATATGTCTTTAGGGTTGTGCGGTCTGTTGCTCCGGATACCTGTGGGTTTACGGCGTCGCAATTACAACCACGGATATTAAATTTACACCGTGACGTCACCATACTCATAGCGCATAAAGTTGGGGTACATATTCACGGGTTTATAATTCGTGTTTCACCACTAAATGTTATAAGTAGGCTAAACGATACAAACATCAAAGAATATAACAATTAGTTCAGCTGAAATTCTGAGAATAGCACGAGCAATGTCCGGTGTGAGTTTATGTAAATAGGCTGGGAACAAGTTTCTAATCTGTTTTGTGATGCATATATTATGTAGGCTACCAAATGCGTGTCCACTGTTTCAAATCCTAATTATATAGACATACAGCAAACTGCTTAAGGAATAATCTCGGTTTCCTAATGTAATTACACAGTCTAAAGGCATATGTCGAATCACAAACCTATAAATCGCTTCAAGGCCTAAATAATCGACCTCTTAACTACAGCAGAATTATGGGTAACTTTTCAGGATTTAGTCGGAAATATGGCTTGTTGCCATTCATCGGAAAGCTCTCGGTGTTTAGTCGGAAATGTGGCTTGTTGCCATTCATCGGAAAGCTCTCGGTGAGAGCTTTCCGGTGAATGGCAACAAGCCATATTTCCGACTAAATCCTGAAAAGTTACCCATAATTCTGCTGTGGTTAAGAGGTCGATTATTTAGGCATTGAAGCGATTTATAGGTATGCCTTTAGACTGTGTAATTACATTATGAAACCGAGATTATTCATTATAACTATGCCATTTATTGATTTTAAAAACATTTTCACCCTTAAAAGACGGTTGAAACAAGGAACTATATGTTCTCAAATAACGGACCGAAAGAGATTCACTGTCCCAATATGATCGGTGACGACTTGAGCCGAAGCCAACTCGCCCCATTCCCGTCCGAATAATATTGATCCATCTGTAGATCGAGCGGGTTTTTCCTGAAGCGTATGTCAAGGACGAAACAAAACATTGACAAAAATTAATAAACTTTTGATGAAAATTAAACATTATCATACCAGTTTACTTGGAACTGCATGAAAGAATACAAATAGCAAAAACAAATAAGACGCCTGTCATTTCACGGAAAGTGAACTGGAAAAAGATCAACACTGAACTATACGCAAGCACTGTAACACACAAATCTGCAACGCTGAAGTGTATCCCCGGCTCTACAAGCACAGTTCAACTGCAACATGCTGTGACTAAATTATCATCGGTGCTCGAGCAGTGTGCAAATGAGGCAACCATAGCGAAAAAACCATCAGAGAATAAACCAAATATTGAAGTCTGGAACAGAGAGATAGCCGCAGCCCTATACTCAAATAGAAATGCGCACAGTAGCTGGGTAAAAGCTGGAAGACCATCAGACCACGATAACATGTTTTTAGTACAAAAGAAAGAATCTCGTAAGGATCTACCGCACGAAAGATCGAGAAGCAGTCAGCGTGAAGGATGCAAGATATAAGGACAAGATCATGACAACAAGGGCATCTGATTCTGAAACATTCTATAAATTAATAAGTAAACAGAGAAATTCGGGAGCCGCAATGATATCTTACCTTAATGTGGACGGACAAGTGTACAGTAATGAGCAAGTACTACAAGGCTGGCATCAGCACTTCAGCAATCTCGCTAAACCAGCAGCCAATGGCTACAATCACACTTTCCTGAAACTATGTCAAAGGGACTATCAACACATCTCAGAATGTCTACCAGACGATAAGTTAGAAGAGGTCAGTTGTGGGGACGTGATCAATGCATTAGGATTTTTACATAGAAGAAAAGCCCAGGACATCTTTGGGCTAACAGTGGAGCATTTTATCTTTGCTGGCGAAGACCTGCTAGGTATTCTAACGAGCATAATCAACTGTATCCTGATAAATAAAGAAGTGCCTGCAAATCTCAAGATCGGCCTACTTAATCCGATATATAAACGTAAAGGCGACAAGACTCTTCCAATTATCGGGGCATCACTGTGTTACCAGTTATCCTGAAAGTTGTGGAAGTCATCATGCGTGAATTCCTACGAAAATGTACTCTACACAAGCTCCAACTCAAAGAGGATTCACCGCCAACGCATCTCCACGTAATAGTGCATTTATGGTCGAGGAGGTAGTCAGAGAAGCCCTGGATAACAACACACCGATATATGTAGCATTCCTGGATGCGCAGTCAGCCTTTGACGTTGTCACAAAAGAAATACTGATGAGAAAAACATACATCACAAGCACTCACGCTGTTTGCTGGTCAGTGATCGATAACCTTCACACAGACTGTGTATCCGTTGTAAAGTGGGACAACCAAAGATCGGAACCATTCGAGACACACCAAGGAGTGAGACAGGGTGGTATCTTAAGCGCCGACCTCTACAATCTATATATAGAGGATCTACTGCATTCACTGCTGGCGAACAGACTGGGTAGCAGCATTGGAACCACCCGAATGAACTCCACATCATGCGCAGATGATATCGCACTGATGAGCAGTGATCCAAATGATCTCAAAATCCTGATCAACACTGCATATCAATACAGTAATTTACATCGTTATCTCCTTCAACCGAAGAAATGTGTAATATTGAAGATTTCACAAAACGGAAGAAAAAATATTGTTGACAAAACATGGGATCTGGCTGGGACACAGATGCCCAATGTCGATGTGGCAGCCCATCTTGGTATACTCCGCTCAACAACAGCCACCAAATCAGTCATGGAAACCATACAAAATAATATCAAAAAGGCGAGAAGAACAGCTTATAGTCTAATGCCGCTTGGCTTCCATGGGGAGAACGGATTGGACCAAGAGACATGCCTTCATATTTATAGGACATATGTTATTCCCACTTTGACATATGGATGTGAAATCCTGCTACCAGAAGAAAGACACGTCAACATGCTGGAGGGATATCAGAAGAAGTTCGTTAAGCAGCTGCTATCTCTACTACCAAACGTAGCCGAACCTGCTATATACATACTGTCAGGTCTCCTCCCGATAGAGGCACAAATCGACTTGAAGGCTCTCACGTTCTTCAACAATCTCACTCATCAAGATGAATCCTTAATAGAGAAAAAACTGGCATTCCGTCAACTAATCTTGAAAGATGAGAAAAGCAACAGCTGGTTTTATGATGTCAGGAGAATATTGTATAAATACGAGCTACCATCTCCATTGAACTTATTACATCACCCCGTGAAGAAAAATGCCTGGAAGAAAATTATTAAAGACTCAGTCAACCGCTACTGGAAGAACTACCTTACTACAAGATCTGTACAGCACCTTACAACTACTGGATCACACTACCTATACACCAGGAAAGATCAACAACATCATTGGTGGTATGAATTCAGCTAATGACATCACAGCAAAGATTGCGGTGAAGCTGAAGATGCTGACTAACACATATACGCTAGAAATACACAGCCAAAAATCTAACATCTCAAAGTCAGAAGGGAAATGCCGTTGCTGTAACTTGAAGAGAGAGACTATTGAACACCTACTGTTGGAATGTGAGATTTTAGAGTCGGTCAGAGGGGGTTGTCTTCAACATATCAAGAACATATATGATGAAATAACGAAAGAGGATTTCAACAACTTGTCGACAAAGGATAAACTCACAGTCACCCTGGGTAATGGGATTCACATATTGCAGATTGAGGATTGCGAAGAGGTTGCAGCTCTGCTATCAAAACTGAATGCATCTATGCTATCGCTTGCACTGTGCCAGAAAGAAGTATTCGATCGACAGAAAGAACATTGGTGGCGACGAATGACCATGCATGGTGTATTTTAACCTATATATGTTATCCCCTAATATGGTGACGTTATGGTACCTGTAAATATGTACAGTTTACTCAACAAGTTGAGGTTGTCCGATGCTGGACGGTTGGATTACAGAAGTAAGAAGTAAGTAAGTATCAGCAGAATTTTGGAAGAGGAAAACATAGTCTCCATGTCAACTGGGAATCATGAAAGGAGATAATCAATAAGTTTAGTGAACATTTTCTTACATGAATTCTTCTGTCTGTCGGCATTGAGCCAAATATTTTTCGATTTCGAGTTTTCGCACACAGTCATTTTGTGTCATTGTGATTTTACCGCGAAACAAGTTTTCAGAAGAATTATTTTTAAGGAATCAGAATCATGGTATTTAAGGAATTTATTTTTCAAAAACTAATATATTTGGTAAAATTTAAAGTGATTATTAAAACACTTGTGCCCAGACAATGCAGACATGAATATGACTATGAACAGTTTCTGTGGAATCTCAGAAATCACAAAATGCTCCGTAATGCTTTAAATATTCATTTGTTTGCAGTCTAACGATAAACATGTTGCTACGCTGCGATAATTCTTCTGTTTTATCACGGGGACTTTGTAGCATTTGTATGGTACAATAATTTGAACACCCGTTTACGAGCAGTACATCGATCTGTGGAATCTCATAAATCACGTAAACCTTCGTAACACTTTTTAACATATCGTACACTGAGGCGAGTTGAAGATATATCCTGCGATTTTCTCACAGGGGCGTTATATCATTTGTAACACCCATCAACGAGCGGTCTCTGATAATCTCATACATCATGTAACGTAATGCTTCGTAACACTTTGTAACATAATTTATCGCTACACTGAGACGAGTTATATACTGCAGTTTTCTCACATGGACTTTATATCATTTGTAAGACCTGTCAACGAGCGGTCTCTGAGAATCTCAGAAATCATGTAAAGTAATACTTCGTAACACTTTGTAACACTTTGTCGACTATACAGTAACAAGTCATACTCACCAGTCTTATTATGCCCCCGATCTCCGATGGAGATTTGGGGGTATATAGTGGAGCCCTCCGTCCGTCCGTCCTTCCGTCCGTCCTTCCGTCCGTCCGTCCTTCCGTCCGTCCGAACGTTTCAACTCATAACTTTGGTTTCGCTAACTCAATTCAGTTGATCTTTGGTATGCTAATAGACCAGCCGGGGGGAAAAGATCTCCCCATAACTGCGGTTTCGTCCACCCATTTTTTCCAGAGTTACGCCCCTTTTTGGACTTAGAAAATTCAGTTTTCTGTGGCATACGAACGTTTCAACTCATAACTTTGGTTTCGCTATTTCAATTCAGTTGATCTTTGGTATGCCAATAGACCAGCCGGGGGGACAAGATTTCCCCATAGCCGTGGTTTCGTCCGCCCATTTTTTTTCCAGAGTTACGCCTCTTTTTGGACTTAGAAAATTCAGGTTTTCTGCTACTTTTTTTGGTTTCCAGATGATAACTTGATTTTGGATTGTTTATTTGCAAAACCAAAAAATAAGTAAAATCCTCTCTGATTGTACAGTCGGGGGCGTTACCTCCGCCCAGCGGTGCACCGTTATGTACCGTTATGCTGGGAGGTTGTTCTCAATCGCCAAGTGTCAGGGTGCTAATATATCCATGCACTAAGAAGGTAAATGGATGAAAGGCAACAATTCAGGTAGATAACGAAAACACACAATCTTAACGCAAGTCGAACTTCGCGACACTGACCTAAAGAGATCTGAACTGTTTATATCAAGATGCGTCCATCGGTGTCGCCTGAGTTTTTTGAACGCTTAGCACGTGCACTGAGAACATCTCTCCCACCGACTGCGAACTGGGTCAAATGAATATATTGGATTATTGATGGGATGGTGTCTGGGGGAGGGGTCGTCACTATGTTAAAGGTAGATATAAGTGAGTTGTTTCAATAACTAATACAATCATTATACATTTAAATTTGTGTGGCTGTATATTCATACAGTTTGGTCACACTAGAACGACACTGTTGTGTTTTCTAAAGTTGTAATTCTCACGGGGTCCGGCTATTACGAGCGATCTGAAAACAGGCCAGTGTCTGTGTGAACTAATCAAGAACATCTATATATATTTAAAGATATTTCGATAATGGCTGTGCAGGTGTTTGCAAAATGATTGGAATCGGCATCTGGAGTATGGTTATTATTAAATCAGTTATACAATAAATATGCTCGTGAAAGCGTTTATGAAGATAATGGCCTTTCGTCCAATCGTTCAGCCAAAGACCGCCAAAAATGAAAACTTGACAAGGAATAAACATTCTGTCTACTTAAAGATGCACAATCCGATTATTTGTCATGTATATTTAAGCCGCTGCCATGGCAACCGAACAACTTTGTGTGATGTCTACCCAAATGTTTTGAAAGCATATAACCTACTGATTGAAGTGCACATATAGTCAGTTCTCCACATGAAAATCCTACTTGGGTCTATGGTGGGGCCAGTACTACCTCAATTACTACTTCTTCTTTTTTTTTATTCGGGTGTAAAAAGTATTTGAGTATTATTAGTGGCTCAATAAAAAGTCGACGAGCTGATGGTCTCGGACCAAATTGCGGATGAAGATGGATAACTGTGTTAATAATAAGGCCAAATTTCGTCGAAAAACATGTTGATAAATAACACGTTTCGGGCAATTTTATACTATAGTTGACATTGGTTAGAATTATTTTTGGGCAATTAATCGATTCTGATAATTGAAGCAGCATTTATAAAAAATGTTTGTTCTTGCTGGAATCTGATTATATGAGGAGCATCGAATCGGATTGAGTACCTTTAAACACAGGCCCCTGGGGAAAATACCAGATATACAATTGTACCAATATATACTATAACAGAGATAGTATATCAACAGGACCCACCAACATCATAGCAAATTAGTAGCACACCTTAACCAGGAGTGTGTATATATATAATTAAAACTCATTTCAGACGATAGTGTGTATATGAGCTTGTACACGGCTAACATTATTGATGCCGCTACCGATGACTGGGTTTATGTGACATTAAAGGGCGTAGTGAGATCAGGTGACACGAACGTCATCACCGCAAGTGAGTTTTCATTCGACACCCCAGGAGACGACTTCGAGAGAGGCAACGTCGATACGATGACAATAAGTAAAATCTTCAATATACCGACAGAAATTGTCCTCAGATTCGTTGGAGGGAACGCTTGGTATGCGACGAAGGTTAGTAAACGCCTAAGTTAACACTTGACCGACGGGAGCTGCGCTGGTGCAGCATTACACATTATGTGCCAGCGCACTGGCTTACAATGTCAAGGTAAATATCGTAAAGCCAATGGATTCTCTTATATATGCGAGGCTTCCCATGGGAGACTCGCATATATAGGGAGACTCGCGTATATAAGAGAATGCTTTTGCACAGTATATATACCGCACTTTATCCCCTATGTAGAATTGTAAGACTTATTTGGCATCATTGTTCCCCTAGGACCATACCACGCCGTATCCCGGTGTTCCTGTTCGATATATGTTAACCAAACAGGAAATAATTATTTCGTATTAGCCCGCAAAAAAATCCCGTCGTTATATAGAGAAGAAATGTTTTACAAGGGTAATAACAATCTCGTATCTCCCTTGTAAAGTTGATAATACCCTGCAAAAAATGGATTTAAATACCTCCCTTCTGTATTTATGTACAATTAACATATATAACATAAATCAAAATGTATTGGCATCCCACTTGACATCTATAAAAATATATTTAAAGTTATTTAAAAATTTACGCATATGTTAACACTATACAATAGTCATCTACGACCAGAACAAAGGCAACAGCATATTGCACAAACATACAGTAATGCTCTAATTAAACGACTCCTTAACCACAGCAGAATTATGGGTAACTTTTCAGGATTTAGTCGGAAATATGGCTTGTTGCCATTCATATATAGGACAGCTCTCCCCGAGAGCATTACTGTAAATAAACCAGATGTTGACCATACAAATATGGATAGCATTGGAACCGGCTCCTTGACCACATTGTGATAGTTACAGTTATACCCTGTGCCAATGCATTCTCTTATATATGCGAGTCGACCATAGGTCGCCTCGCATATATAAGAGAATGCATTGGCCTAAAAAAAATCTTTTTTTAACACTTTTTACCATTTTTTCTTACATTCTTTAACAATTTTATAATTTTTAATGTGTTAAGCCAATGCATTCTCTTATATATGCGAGGCGACCTATGGTCGACTCGCATATATAAGAGAATGCATTGGCACAGGGCCCTTCTGTTGGGTAAAGGGTTAAATTTACGATTTTGTTGTTTGGTTATTGTGTGCCACGGTAAAGACACGATTGGTATGTGAAATTGGGAACATTTGGTAAACATGTCCATGTGTTAAAGGTACGGTTGGCCTTGGCGGTGGGTATCCTGTGAAAATATTTCCACCCGTCAAAAACCGCCACAAACATTATGAACTAGGATTGTCTGTCTTTTCCACAATTTATTCATCTATTTAAATGAACGCATGGGTTCAGTTAAGAGAGTTTGAATCCTGTTTTTTTTGGAAAACCAAACATTTTGAGAATCCGTTCACGGAGAACAAAAAAAAAACGCAATTTCACAGTTAAGTATACACATATGACAAACTGTCTTGTTTAGCTGGTAACTAATGTAGACGTGTTGATTTCAAGAATGACATCTGAAACTAACAATTAAGTTTCGGGGGGGGGGGTGGTATTTGTAGCGGTAAGGAAAATGATAAAACGCTTTGAGTAGCGGGCTTTTTGAACATCAACGCTCAGTAACACCGGGCAACAGCACTGATTATAGACCAAAATAAATTTCTTGCCAAATCCGGACGTATACTATATAGATACTCAAGCAGTCGGCAATGTCCGACAATCTCCGGGACCAATGTGTTCATAAACCTATGAACGACATTGGAAGTGACGTCACGTTGCGTTCATAGGTTTATGAACGCATTGAATAAGGGGGGCGTGTCTACCGTAACGCTATGGGGAAATCGGAAGAGATATTAGGTGTATGTAAATATATGATGGTAAACATAAAGAGTGTTCTTTGTTGGTGAATTCCTGATATGGAACGAATAAAGAGCGTTTATGCCATTTGTGTGTGATTAGCCAGCAGCATTGTGCTGTCTTCTGTAACACAATTAGGCTCTTGCTTAGGTAAAATATAGTAAATCTTTATGATAACATGCTGTTTACGCGATGGTCATGGTATATATGAACAAAACTGTATGCGTTTTAATGTTTTTCTGTTTACGGTGATTGGAACAAATATGAATATTTTCGACAACTAAGGCCTCACGTGCCTTTAAAGCCACATGGGGTTTGCGCTCCAAAATACACATGATATTATTGTCTTTTGAATTTTTCTTAGTATCGAAATAGGTCGATACATATCTGAACTACCTTTCTACGAGTATTGTGTAACCCAAACAGACGCATTGAAGCAATGAAAAATAAAACTGCGAATACGGTGTTTGGGTCCCAAACACAAAAGGGTCCCAGACACGTACAAAACAGCCATTTGCGCGACATGGGACAGAAAAGAGCGTTCCGTGGTAGTTAACAATAAAGAGCGTTAGTCTGGCTTCTGGCGAAAAGTTGAAAACGGCTGGAAAATGGCTCTGACTTTGGCAAGTGTTTTTCAGAGTATATGAAGCCGGTATATCAATATTTCGTTAGTTTGGTTTAAACATATTTATTGTAACACAATTTACAAGGGATTGGGGGACAAGTTATAACAACTTAAGGTGGCCCCTTTCCCGACAATATTTACACAAATGTTCAAACAAGATGAGTAACAGATATAATGTACATAAGAATATTTCGTTTATTTATCGATCTATCGTATCTGTCGCTCCAAATTACATAGACAAATTTGGAGGTTCAAATGAGCCATGTCCGTTTAAGTTATAAATAGCTTTGATCACCGCCCGCTTACGTAACGCGGCTCAATATTATGATATTGTATTAACTATAGTGTTTCTGAATTGACAGATGTCATGAAAAATCTTAAACGTGTGAAATCTAGTGGTATTGACAATGTAGTTAACGAACATCACTTACATGGAAGTGACTCCTTCAAATCAATATTGTGTCGCCTTTACAGTAGTATGTTAGACTTGGAATGGATACCACCTTCCTTGAAAATTGACATCATTGTTCCCCTATTCAAGGGGTCACCAAAACCTATAAATGTTCCAGATAGTTACCGTGCTATCACACCACAATTGGTCGGACCACCAGAGAGTAGGATCGCCACCTAATGCTATCACAACAATGCTGGACTCCATGCATGTCGCGCCTTGTGTGGGCTGGTCACTCCATGCACACAAAGGCGGATACCAGTTGGTTTTGGACTTCCAGTCTTGCCCGGCAAATCCCTCATCAGGGCTCTCTACCGGGAGAGGTCTGGAAACTACCAAACCAGCCAGGAAGAAGCGAAATAAAAAGACTCCATCCAGGAAAAAGAGAGACACATAGATATTGGCTGCGTGGAAAAAGAGGAAATCGACTGATGCCACACCAGGCGACACCTCCCGCGCAGCCGAGATCGATGCACCGCCCGAAGTGGTAATGGAATCTCCATCGCCACGGATAGACGCGGATATCCCCTTTTTTAACCCGAAGACGCCGGATTACACCGAACCGGAGTCTTCACCTGCCTCTCCTACAGCAAACGAAGCACCAACATCCGCCCCGAAGATACATCCGACTACGAAGACACATCTGACTCCGACTCCGAAGACACATCTGACTCCAACCCCGACGACACATCTGACTCCAACCCCGACGACACATCTGATTCCGACTCTGACTGCGACTCCGACTCCGACGACACATCCGACTCCGAAAAAGAAGAAAGACAAAAGAACTTAATGGAAATTTTAGCGAGAGCACAAGAAGCATTAAGAAAATCCGATTTAGTACAAGCCGAAACCGAAAAGCGCATGAATCGTCCGACTCCAAGTTTGCAAACATCACCATCCGAACCACCGCCAAAAAAAGAGAAAGAGAAATAGAAAGAAACAAAACAACCGCCGCTAAGACTCCTCCACCACGCTTTCGCCGCCTTGCCTCCAACCACAACACCTACGACAGCCAACATGTTCGATTTTCATCGGAAAAAACCAAGGAAGGGTGAAGGGACTTGCACACTGCAGTCCGACCACCCTACCCGGCCTTCGACCGGAAACGACTCAACAACGTGCTATCACACTCATGTCGGTGATCTACAAGACATTCGAAAGTATTATGTGTTAGACAGATTTCTGAAGGATGGGAATTTTACCAGATTTCCAAACGAGCTTCAGAATGGTTTTCAGAAAGGAGTGAACTGTTTGGTGACATCGTTTGCCCTCCAGGAGGCAGTTTCCTATGCGAGCGACTTAAATTCAAGAGCATTTGTATGTTTTTTTGGACTCTGCGAAGGCACTTGGTCGTGTGTGTCACGAAGGCCTTCTTGTGAAACTATACGATATAGGTTTAAAAGGTAAAGTTCTGCGTGTTGTGGCAAACATGCACAAAAATTGCACCAGCCGTGTAATGTACATCGGCTCGCTCTCAGAGCCTTTCGACATCTTACAAGGAACAAGGCAGGGGAAAGTAACGGAAAGTAACGTTTCCCTTCTTCTATCTGGTATTCATAAATGAACTACTGAACTCTCTCTGCGATTCTGAACACGGTCTACATATAGGAGACACCTCGTGTGGGTCACCTTCAGCTGCTGACGATATTGCTCTCGTTTCATTGTCCAAATCCGGTCTCCAGTGTTTGATTGACGTTTGTTACAAATACAGCCAGCGATGGCGTTTCGAATTCTCAAATAAAAAGAGCGTCGTCGTCGTCTTCAATGAGACAAAGCATCAAAACTCTGCAAGCAACAGGATGTGGCTTCTCGGTGACAGTCCACTAACAGAATCGACAGAATGTGTTCATCTTGGTATTAAGCAGTGCAAAATTTCAGTGCGTGCCAACCCGTTGTTCTCTATTATCTGAAAAACTGAGGAAATCTTATCTCAGTTTGGCTGGCAAAATCTTATTCAAAATTTGCACTCCAATAACGATGACAAGTCTGCTACAATCAGTTGCACTTCCCAAAGCCCTATATGGGTGCGAACTAATGGAACTCCCGAACAAAACTACCATGTACACAATGGAGAAATCTTACCGAGTGTGCGTGAAACACATCCAGTCTCTCTCACGTGTATTTCCCCGAGCTTGCTTTGACTTCTGCCACTCGAGAGACAAATTCACATTAAGAAACTTTCTGTTTTATGTTCATTGATACATCAACCACAGGATCGCCAGGTTCCCCTCAGAATGGAGGACTGGCTGACAGATCGAGTCACACCTAGCCCCCCCCCCAGGATTTGTTCCAGATATAATTGAACTGCTACAGCTGTATGATCTACGAACTCATCTGGACTCATTCGTGGAAACTGGTAACTTCCCATCTAAGTGTTCTTGGAAAGGTCTGATTCAGCAATCAGTTTGGGAAAGTTATGAGAGAGAATGGCTAGCTTCTGTTTCCGGAGACACAAGTCTTAAAACATTCCAGACAACGCACTCAAATCCATCAACAAGCTGGAGTATATGGGTATTACTTAGGAAATACCCCCATTATGGCGAAAAGTTGAAAAATCTCGGATTGCTTTTGAACAAAACGACATACAAAAATAACCTTCTGTGTGACAATTGTCGTAGGTGTTATGATAATGAACTTCTTCACGCGATGCGCTATGGTACTTCCGACCACATCACCTGCATGAGGAATGGCTATTTAGACCATATACGCAACCACTATGTGATAGCACCATACCTATATCTGGACACAATCAGTGACTCTACACTATGTGCTTTTCTTCTTGGAACAGAGGTCGTTACCATTCCCGACGTATTATTGCATCAAATGGAGCTTATTATTCTGGACTCATCAACTTACTTGCTCACCATGTGTCGCTTTATTCGCGGGAACTCAAATTTATATTAGGGTAGCCAGTATATTGTTGTCATTGATCAGCCCTCGCATACCATGTTATAACTGATACAGTATAAACATGCACTCTCAACTCACACGCATATGGCTACTTTAAAACAATATACCACAGATTTGTGTTGGTGTGTTTTCAACGACGTTGTGATAACCATGTACACGTATATACCATATTGTAACCTTTATATTCTTCTCCACATAGGAGGCACACAATAAATATATTGATTGATCAGCAAATAGACTCCAGTTCAGTATTCACCTGTTTTCGATTTTTCACGGAGAGGCCAAAACCGCTATGTACACATTATGGGAGGTGGCAATGCAACCAGTAAGGCACCAACATACCTACGTGTTCCCTAACACTTTAATCGGCAGTACATGTCCATCAAGCCCCGTATGAGTTGAAGGGCCAACCACCCTACTGCGATGGGTATAAGAACCCCTAATGTGGCACCATGTTTGCCGCGGGGTGCATTCCACGAAGTGTGGCGTAGGAGTCCCGGTGGTACCAGGGTGACCGTACCACGTGAGCCATCGACCTATTTGTACGCAACATATCCTCATGCAAATAGGTTCAAATAGGACCTAACTATTCATATAGGTTCGTTTGGAACTTATTTGATTCTTAAATAAGCTCAATATATGCATTCCCATACGAACCTATCTCCATGAGGATATATTGAGTATATAGTATTTCAATGGCTGCACTAAAATAACACAGGCTCAAACTACTGATCAGTGTATACATGCAATTTAGTTTTTATTTGATCTGCTCAAAGCACGATACTATGATTTACACATCTCTTCCGTAACTACATGTAAATGGATCCTCCCACTCAGTTATAAAAGTATAGTTTGAAGTAGTCTCCAATTCATATAGGTGGATGTTCAGGACAGGTACACAGACGACAGATAATAACAGAGCATGAGTCCTATTTACTAGACATAAATGGTCGTCGTTTATTAAAGGCACGTGCGGCCTTAGCTGTCGAAAATATTCATATTTGTTCCAATCACCGTAAACAGAAAAACTTTAAAACGCATACAGTTTCGTTCATATATACCATTACCATCGCGTAAACAGCATGTTATCATAAAGATTTACTATATTTCACCTAAGCAAGAGCCTGATTGTCTTACAGAAGACAGCACGATGCTGCTGGCTAATCACACACAAATGACATAAACGCTCTTTATTCGTTCCATATAAGGAATTCACCAACAAAGAACGCTCTTTATGTTTACCATCATAATATAAACAAACACCAGAAAAGTAACTTTTTATGCTTTTGTTTACATAACAATGGTCAAATATATGACAATAACATACTGTTTATGCGATATTTCTTATTTGTATACGGACAAAGTCTGTCTACATTTTGTTGTTCCTCCTGTTTGTGGCGGTTTTTGACGGGTGGAAATATTTTCACAGGATACCCACCGCCAAGGCCAACCGTACCTTTAAAGTTATTATCTGAACATTGCTGTGGATAACTACTCATCAATGGGATTTTTTTTACCCCGTGCCAGTGCATTCTCTTATATATGCGAGTCGACCATAGTTCGCCTCGCATATATAAGAGAATGCATTGGCCTAAAAAAAATTTATCATATGTTTGAAATCGTTTCGAGGATAAGTAACGGTAGGTCATATAATTATCACATCAGCCTTTTCTTGTATACTTGCAGATGACATTGCAGATGGGAGCCGCGGGTCCGACATATACATTTCCTGTTAATAGGTGGTTAGCAGATCAAACAGTAGCTTTTACACCGGAGTAAACCAAGGTCACCCATGCACCACGAGTGGTGGAACGACCAATAGATGGTGACGATAAAGAGAGCCTGATAAAATAGTTTTAGCAGCATTCTCAGCATTGGACGGCGGATCTGGTTTCGGAAAACTATTGACATAATAAATGACATTTGTTTGTATTGATATATCCCGCCAACGTGTGTGTTTTACTTATTGCATTCTACAATTTCCATTAGTAATTTGTTAACATGTATTGGTTGCTGATACGGTTATTCGTTGTCTGTTTTGCTACTTGGACATATTTTATTAGTTCACATGTCGTATCCATTTGTATGAGAAATAGGCATTCTAGTTTGGCCGTCTGTTTGCTACTCAGTGATATGCATAATAGGTGTTTCATTCTTATCAACATTCAGCGTTCATACGAATATCGTGTCAAATTTCTCACCATGACTTGAATACGTTCTGGGCCCGTTCAGTTGGACGAGAAGTTGTGTTAAAGGCACGTGCGGCCTTAGTTGTCGAAAATATTCATATTTGTTCCAATCACCGTAAACAGAAAAACATTAAAACGCATACAGTTTCGTTCATATATACCATGACCATCTCGTAAACAGCATGTTATCATAAAGATTTACTATATTTTACCTAAGCAAGAGCCTGATTGTGTTACAGAATACAACACAATGCTGCTGGCTAATCACACTCAAATGGCATAAACGCTCTTTATTCGTTCCATATCAGGAATTCACCCACAAAGAACGCTCCTTATGTTTACCATCATAATATAAACAAACACCAGAAAAGTAACTTGTTATGCCTTTGTTTACATAACAATGGTAAAAAATATGACAATAACATACTGTTTATGCGATATTTCTTATTTGTATACGGACAAAGTCTGTCTACATTTTGATGTTCTTTCTGTTTGTGGCGGTTTTTGACGGGTGGAAATATTTTCACAGGATACCCACCGCCAAGGCCAACCGTACCTTTAACTACATATTTTTGAAGAGGCGGGCGTTTAGGAACGATGACATCCAAGCGAGTTTGATGAATATCTTTCTGAAGTAGAACTTCTCTTCTTTCTGACTACACTAAGACACACCTCATAAGCCTTCCCGTTTGAAAATAATTGGACTCGCGGAAAGATAACTCAACATGTTGGTAACATGTTGGTGTGGTACCCATGGGCAATATCATACGACTTCCCCTTCGTCGCCCAATGTTTTGCGTTTTTCAAAGAAATATAACTCTAGTATTCCCGTTATTTAGTAAAAAGTCACCTTTACCAAATAACGGACACACCGAAAGAATTACACCACAGAGAGACACATTTCGAGAACACTATAAGACAAAACCTGACAGGGTGGGTGGGCTTGGGTGAGGATAGCATTACATTCTAACAAACGTCAGCCCAAAATCTCTCGAAGGGGAAGTCGTGTGAGAGTGCCTACTCATTTTTCGTGAGAACCTGTTGTCCAAGGTTAAGGGAAACGATGTGTCGGTTAAGTGCCACGTTTAGTCGGTGTTTGTGTTTCAAGTGGGTGGTCATACACAGCAGAATCGTACATGTACTGCAAAAAATCAAATCGTACTAAGGTCGATGCGGATGTGACATTGGTTGTATAATCCACGAATGTCAGATAATGTGTGACGAATGCTAGGCGAACTCACGAGTAAGTTGCAAAACGTGGACATGAACGTGAATACTAATAATAATAGGACATATGTAAGATTAATTTAGATTTATGTATGCGTGCATGCATGTGTGTATAAACTATTGTATGTTGCGAGTACATAACATTGCCATGAAAGCTAGATCCAACACCGCGGAAGAAAACTATCACACCTCTGTAAGCACTTCCGATTCTAAATGTGGAAGGGGATGTTTATGCGATTTTAACACGATATCTTAATATTGTTTGCCCAGTATCGAAATAAGTCGATAAATACTTTACTTACGTTTCAACGACCATGATATGTCACAGAAAGACGCATTGAAGTAATAAAAAACTTTGAACACGGTGCTTGGTTCCACAACCCCCCCCCCCCCCAAACTGAAGAGCGTTTGTCTCACTTCTTTGCGAAGAATTGAAAACAGCTAAAAAATGGCTGTGACCATGGCAATTATTTTTCAGAGATTATTAAGGGAGTATTTCAGTATTTAGTGTATTTATAAACATATCTTATACCTCCTTGCAAATTGCGACGGCATAATTTGGAACTTTAAACGAGCCATGCCCATTTGAAGCAAGCTTACTATTTGAAGGTAACTGAAAATTGGAAACGAGTAAATGTAAGTTCTAACTGCTATTTGTATTTCTTATATGGCCACACCTTAAGCAATACGTTCACATGTGCAACTACAACACCACAAGGTGATAAATAAGTGCTTACAGTTAGCCATATACACGGCTATCACATACATTTCGACCGATGTATTATAATCAGATACAGGTGTCTTTAACGGTTTTAACCACACCGAGTCGAATAAATTTGTGTTAACCAGGAACGTTATATAGTGGGTCGTGTGTTTAGAAAGAAGAGCCGTTCTACTTCTGAAAGACATTCAGAAAATCACTTAGGTGCCTTCGTTTCCAAACGCCCGCGTCTTCAAAAACGTTTTATAAATAATCAACTTCTCGTCCAATCTAACGCGTGCCAGAACATGTTCATGCTGTGAAATGTCTCACGACAACTCTCATAATCATATCAAGTGGGGTTGCTGATCATATGTAATCTGAAATTTGGAGCGAATTATTCTATGAATGAAGACGAATATTTTCATAATGTCCACACGCACATATCCTGCATAACCACGGGCGCGATCACGCAATTTCTCGCTTAAATGATGTGGAATTGGTGACCACGAGTAGATAGTGAGATTTGGGTCTCCTGGAATTAAAAACAAAACTGACGTCACACATTTTAGGACAGGTATACCTTTCACAGGCGTTAGAAATTTCTAGTCAGGTATGGGTGGTTTACAATTCGGAGTTGACACACCGTCAATCGAGAACCTCTGGTCACGTTGGTGCATGTTGGTTTTAAAAATAGTTGTATACCTGGAACATCCCCTTGCACCACTCATTCACCCATGTTGGCAACAGGAACTAGAACCATTTCCGACAAAAGGCCGTCCAAATGTTTTTACCTTCAAGATTATCTTATGACACATACCATCAGACTTATGGAAAAGACCAAAGTTGAGACAATCGTAAGTTAAGGTCTTGTTCGTGAAACACACGTTCGTTAAAAGCTGATTTCATGAAACTGGTGGCGGATCTATTTGGTGGAAGAACGAAACCATCTAATTACTTTGAAAACATTTCGTATTTTTTTTTACATCTGCGGCGTAGAACAAAATACACGTCGAAAACTGACTGATAAATTCCGAGAACCGAACTTCGACCAAATCGCATTCAAGTGATTACACACTAAATTCAAAGTTGCTAAATTAACCCCAAAAGTAGTTAATGTTTACTACTTTTGGTAGTTCGTACTAATCCCGCTACCTTGGGAGGTTAATTTTACTACCTGGTGGGTAGTTAAAAAATTAAATACCTTTGGCAGTTAAAATAACTACCTTCAGTAGTCGAAATAACTACCTATTGGGGCTATTTTAACTACCCAACAGTAGGCTAATTTTTAACTACTTTTGGTAGTGGGATGAATACGAACTACCCAGTATTTAAATTTAATACCTGCGAGTGGTTGGAATTTTTGCTTCCTGTGGGTAGTTAATCTGATAACTACTATTGGTGGGAAATTATTCTACCTCGAGTGGTTGTTCTAGCTATTTTAATAGGTATTCAAAGGGGTCCAATCTAATCACTCAAAGTAGCTATTTGATCAACTTTTAGTGGATAATCTTGCCTCTAAAGATATTAATGACATGTGGACCACAAAATATGACAATGGAGAAAATAATTTCAATATTTATTCAAAATAAACAAAAACATAAATATATATATATATATAGTTCAGAGCATTTGTGCTTTTAGCTTAAAATAAATTGCAACACAAGGCTTCTTACCAGGAATAAGTACATTAGCCTACACAAAAAGAAAAAAAAACAATGTAAATTTCGTGAAAATCGATGGATTCTCAGAGTTGAAAATTTGATCAAGGGAATCTTATCAGACCGCAGACACTGAAACTTATTTTATCTAAATAATTGATAATGTACCCAAAATGGTTGCGATCTGGGTCGTCAAATTTTAAAAACAGCGATAAACTGAAATGGAGTGAAATTTCGTAGATTCTGTTGAAATCACTCTTAAAGAAGCAAAATGAGCAATAAAGAGCGTTCCTTATCACATTAGAAAATATGTAGAAAAATTGCGGTTAACAACGCCTTTGACCCCCAGATGACTAAGGGGTGGGGGATTTCCAAAAATTATATAACCAATAAAGAGCGCTTCTTATCAGTTCAAAAGATGTGGGGAAAATTGCACAAATGTAAAATAATGCATGGTTAATGTCATGGGATAGGTGCTGTTGGCATCAAATTATTGACAACTATATCACACTGTGACAGTGTCATTTCATCGATGTTGTTGACGTCTTAAGGACGCAATAAAGAGCGTTCCTTATCACATTAGAAAATATGTAGGAAAATTGCAGGTAAAAGCGCCTTTGTCCCTCAAATGAAGTGGAGGGGGGTGGGGGTGGGCAAAAAAAAATGTGACAAATAAAGAGCGTTTTTTATCAGTTCAGAAGATATAAGTGAGGAAAATTGCACAAAAGTAAAATAATGCATGGTTAATATCATATGATTGGTGCTGTGGGCATCAAATTATTTAAAGATGCGCTACTAATCAGCAATAAAGAGCATTTATTATCCACTTAATAGATGTAACTTTATCCGGAGTTATATTGCAGCTGCTGTTTATCCCAGATACTGGGTCTTTATTCTATTCCAAAAAATGTCGCATTGGAGTATTATAGTCTATTTAATACCATTTCAGTCGAGTAGAGTCACAACAGCCCTCGCACCTCGCATAGTCATTAGCCAACAGATAATTTTATAATTTTGTGTAGTCCACTTGAGGTAAAACACACCACTCTAGTTGTTATATGCAGTGAAAAAAATATTATTTGCCTTAATGTTTGCAAGGAAAACATACTTTTTTTGCCAACAATTGCACAGAGGCTGAAAATAATTTCATTATGATATTTAAAATTTGACAATGGATAAAAATAATACCCATATAGTTTAACGAGATACAAGGCTTATTTTCACTCCTATATATAATTCACCAAATGGGGACCTTGCTAAAGCTTGGTTCCCCATTTGGCATTTGCTGAATCATACTCACGAAAACAAACCTTGTATCTCACCAAACTGTATGGATATTCTATATTCAACCATTCAACCAACTCACCGATGCGCTGCCCGGGAGTGACAGCAGTCGTACCTCTCTCCCCTCATGTCGCTATTCTCTGGGGATCAATTACGCAGGGTACAGATTCGCCAACAAGTAAATGTATAAGGGAAATTGAACATCATCACCAATCACCATTATCAAAAGAAAACTGTTTCCACATAAATGGGGCCGACCTAACCAGCAAGCGACTCAATTGTTGTCAGTGATCTGACATCTGATAGTAGAGCGAGATCTCTTGGAGATCCCAGAATTGTGGACAACCGCTGCAAACGAGGTAATTGGTCCAGGTAGAGGACACCTTTAGTACCATATTGGTCAATGACATGGTACCACACGTCTTTCCGAAAATTTAACAATGACTGGCAGTCTAAATATATAACTAGATGTGTTGTAATTCATGATAGGAACAATGATGACAGCCATGTCGTTTTCACTAGCCATGTATATTTCACTCAAACCAATTAACCAAGCTTGTGTGGGTATCGTGCTTTGCTTTTACAGTATATACTAAAATCATCAAATAAAATCATAAATGTGACATCAGATTTCTCCCCTGATGTACCGTTATGAAACTACTGAAATGTGCCAAAATTGGGTATAAGACAAAACATTGAGTATGTGGCTCTTGGGTTTGGGAGAAAAAAAATCCATGACCTGGGATGTGGGCATAGCAAAATCTCATCTTCGGGACCAGCTATATATTGGGTCAGGAAAATCGGCCGAAATATCTTGCCCCTCGGGGTGAGATCTTTCCATCCCCACACCTCAGGCCAGGATGAATAATATTATTTTTATCTCAATCTAACTTCAGCTGAACATGCACTGCGCCCATAATGTTTTGCATTCAGAATTTTTTATTTCTGGTATAGTTACAAAGAGCTTATAAAGTCAATGAAAATGTCCCTGATTCTAATCAGATGTTCATGACATGCATGTGCTATCAACTGATACAGATGACAAATCAGCCATGACATGAGGATACACCTGTTGTGTCTTGTCAATACAAAAGAACGCAGTTTTACGATTGACAGAATGTTATCTCCTGTTACTTGAATTTTGGCGAATAAGAAAAACGGGTGCTAACTGTTGAAAGTCTCTGAAATACTTAATTCTATTCTCCTTGATGGCTATTATTGATAATTTCTGGACTCTTCAAATGGACACACATTAGTGTTAAATTAGTTGTAATCACCAATTTGTGAACACCGTGAAATAAGCACTGTGACCAGATATGACAGGAAACTCGTCAATATACTGATTGGCTTCATCACTTTACTGTTAAATGTTGTGATTGACTGACATTGATGTAAAGATTCTTGGGGATAATGGAAATACCAGATATTTTCTTCAGAATCTTTAATGCATAGCTTGTTCAAGAGTGTAATTTAGTTAGAACTGGTGTATATATGTAATACACACGCTTCACACATCTCGATGATACTGCAATTAATATATGAAATAATAGAAAAAAACTCTTCAAGGTGACATGCAACAGTTTTAGAGTGATCTGGGCCCTCACATCTGATCCCAAAAAGTGGAAAAGGGTAAATTTTCAATTTTAATGATGATATATTCTTCGAGAATAAGTTGTATATAGTTTCCAGGGCATAAAATAATAAACATTGAATCAAAAACATGACCACATATCCGACCACTAAGCATCTGTAACTTATAATATGGGTAGAATAATACATCAATAATTATGTTTTGTAGTTACTAATTATATTGTTGAACATCATTACTCGGACAAAGTGATAGCTACACAGATATCTGTTGTCGACATAAATTAAATAGCTATTCTGACAGTACAATGTGACCACACACACTCTGAATATAAGGGAACTTAACCCTTTCATGACGGGAGCTGCGGTGGTACAGTAATGCTCTAATTAATCGACTCCTTAAACACAGCAGAATATGGGTAACGTTTCAGGATTTAGTCGGAAATATAGCTTGTTGCCATTCATCGGAAAGCTCTCAGGCATATATTTGCTCCATTGCTAGTAGACCAAGAATTTGTTGATGATTTTGGGATTTGACATGAAAGTCAGTTGTTACTCAGTATTATTTGCAGAGCATTAACCCTTTCTATACTAATGTCTTTTCCCTAATCAGTTATGAAAGTATACATTGGAATTCCTTGTTATTAATCTGGAGGGTGTTCATGAAAAATAAGCACATAATAACAGATAATATCAGGGCCAAAATAGTTATTTAATTGAAGGAAATGTTCAGATAATAAGTTCCAACAAACCTGATGTTGTTTATTGACCTTATTATCTCTATATTTTCTAAGGGAACTATTCATCAATGAGTATTTAGTATAAAAAGAGGTAAAGCTACCGGTGGTGTGCCTGTCCCAATGGTAAAGTATAAATGTATACTTACTGTATGAAAACTCAAAAACAAGTCTACAATCCTTTGATCACATTCTTTAAAATGCATGCAGCTTCAATTTTGGAACAACTACGTATATAGCATATGTGTCCTTTTTCCTGGAAATAACAAAGGTCAAACATTCAAACATTTCGCACTCTTCAAATTCCCCCTTCAATTCAACACCATAGAAACTACTCTATTTTTTCATTTTCACTTCCTACTATTTCTCACTATAAATTGAAAATACTCAGACCTGATTGAATGAGGGTATGTGTTTGCCATCTTGACACAAATTCATGCCATATAATTTTATTGTTGACTGGGGAGGTAAGCATGTACCATTTGGCACCCACCTCATCTACTTGTATGTAATTTTCAAAACTCCAAATTGTTGAAATTTTGTTGAAACATAATATGAGGAAACTACTACTAGTAGCTAGTGAATATTTGGTATAGAAAGGGCTGAATTAAAATGGTTTCAAGTATGACTATGAGGAGAATAATTATGTGTGTTGTAGTTAATGAGTGATGAGGGATGTGGCTTGTTGTGTGTGCCAATAAAATTAGTCATGAAAAGAGTAAAATCCAAGATGGCCACTGGCGACCATATTCTTTAACAAATTTCGGAAGCTATCATTCGCTCCCAACTAGAGATAATGCCCAGGAGATCCTTATGATGTTGGTGCAAATATCTCAGATCGAAGTACTTAATACATGTGCCGATCAGTCATCATCTATATTATTTACTCTGACAGTCAGTGTTTAAATTACAGTGGTGCCATACTGATAAGCATGGTTCAATCTGAGGTTGATGTCGCAATCATTTTTGATTAAAAATAATAGGTTTCATTTATTCCTCCCAATACATGTGCGATATGCCCATTCAGCCCAATTGTGTCCCATTATATACTTCGTGCTGCCATGGGCATATTTTTCAGAATGAATATATTCCTCAATCCACATATGATCTTATTGTGGTCGTTTCCAAAACACAATGAAACAATTGAATTCCACCTGCCCTACTTTTCTACCATATGTTACCGGAAACAACAAAATTTTGTTTTAGGCCTAGCTATACTTACAGCACATGTGGTGTCAAAATAACTTTGGCAACTTTTCGCAATTTGGGCCATGATTGTCATTTTCTTGTCATAGTTTATGCCCTCAAGTCAATATTCCACCTTCTCTCTTAGAATCTTACTCAGCCCCAAAACTTCAACTTAATCCTTTGAAGATACATGTACCTTGAGGGAATGAAAGAATGAAAGAATTATATAATTTTTTTTATGCAAATGACCTGTGGTCAGATGCCTGTATCCTGTTTATATATAACTATGGGTATATGCCAGATATAACCGTTAAAAAACGCTGTGCTTTTGACAGTGTATTTATCCATGGTGTATGTTGCTGTGGTTGGCCGTGTTATATTATTTTTTTAAGGGTTATCTTGTTTGACTGGTAATTAGTTTAGCGGTTTCTATGTTTTGTCTGGTCAGATGTTACCGGTATGTTTGAGCTTTGTCTGAAATAGAAAACACTTTTTATATTAGAATTGGCGCAACAGGAGCGCAAGGACATCGCATGTCCAGTGTGTTTAAAGACATATTATGTACTTGTTCGGGTGCGTGAAACTGATAAGTTAGTATTCAGGTGCTAGACCAACTGGAGGAATGTAACATTCTACTAACATCATCGAAATTCTCAAGCAAATCTACCGTACCACTCCATTGAAAGCATCGTCTGAACTGGGCTAAATTGTAAATATTTACTACTAGAATCGGGACGCATCTATCGGCGGTAAACTAACGAAAACGATTTCGCCATCGGCAGTCACTGCATTAGTATATAAGAATGACAGTGTGTGTTGTCAATTTAGATATAACATTTGTAAAAATAACTACTTTGAACAAGATTATTCTCCACTTCTATTTTTAAGGGCTTTTAGAGACCGAATATATATGATATAGAGATAATGAAATTATATATGTACCGGTATATAGTATTTGAGTCGATTGTGATGACTTTCGTGACTTTCGTGTAGTTTTGTAGTTTTGTAGTTTTGTGGTTATGAGAGCACATTCTTATTGTCCCCCTGATTTCTGTATGTTGTCTACTTTAAAAATATATCTTTTCCAATATGGGTGGCACCAGGATATCTCCCAATTATATCTACCGGGCAGACTACTGCAGATCTCCCCGATGCGGATGGGGCCAACCCTCATGGACAAGCTAGGGGTTGTAGCCCCACCCTGTTTTCCAACAAAATCTAATATTGATGATTTCTCATCATCAGTGAATGCAAAAACACACCTTTGTCATGGGGTGCCAGACAGGGGCGTTATGACATGGGCTGGTTATGTAGGGGTCTTACCCCCCTAAAGCCAAACCTCACAAAACATTTAGTTGGAAATTATACCAAAATTAGGTTTTATTTTCCAATGTTCAATTTATTAGTGACATATTTGTTTATTTTAGAACATTTGCATATATTCCTTTCATTTGCAAAACTTTGGACTCAAATGGCCATTAGTTGGCAATTTTCCAACATTTGGGTGGGTATCAGGTTGGAAATTTCCCCCAATTTGAACATCTTGAGGCCAGTCTAGATGCTAAGAATGAACAATTTTCATATTCAGAACCACCGGGCCGTCCGACCTATTTGTCCTGTGATGTTCTCAGTGGCCAGTTAAAGCTGTTTAATTAATTTTTTTTAAACACAACAAATTGGGGTGCGAATTTTCCTGGCATTCATCAATATCACAGACAATTAGGTGTTAGGAGTTTGTAATTTTCAGGTTCAGATCTAAATAAATTCGCATACTGGACCGAACCACCCTTTTCATCCCTGCATGGATAGTGGCCACAAGACTACTGATCCATTTAGAATATGCTACCATTTACAGTAATGCCCTAATTAATCGACTCCGTAACCACAGCAGAATTATTGGTAAATTTCAGGATTTAGTCGGAAATGTGGCTTGTTGCCATTCATCAGAAAGCTCTCTGAGAGCTTTCCAATGAATAACAAGCCATGTTTCCGACTAAATCATGCTGTGGTTATGGAGTCCATTAATTAGGGCATTACTATAGTAGTCTGTGATGGAAAAGTTCGGAAAAATCAAGCCCCATAGGGTTTTGCAAATTGAATTACGCAAACTTTGTTTGTGTCGTTCAAGGGGTTGGGGGGGGGGGGCTTCAGTTGGAAGTACCAAGATGTCGACCCTCCCCACCAAACCATCTAGCCACGTTCTAAGTGCCAAATATCCCAGACTCAACCATTAGGTGCCCTCGCTTAGTTTTCGCTTTGGGTATATATATTTATTCTATCCGAGAATACTCTACACCCACAGCAAAATATGGACATACATGTATATACTATTAAAAAAAATGTTCTGTGGCGATCACACAGTAAAACTGTTTAGCCAAGTAAATATAAGGTGATAATTGTGTTGTAGAAATGATACGGACGACCGATCATAAAAAAACGAAATTGTCTCAATGACGTTACTGTACAACCCTTCCATGAATGGAGCTTCTTGAAATTTTACAAAAAACCATGTGCCAATACATTATCTTATACATGCGAGTCTGCCATAGGGAGTAATGACAAACATTTTCCAGACTTGTTTTTGATAATGGCAAAAATTCAAATGAAGCGATATTTAGAAGAAAGTTAGAAAATCAAATTGGATAATTTACTCACTCAATGTACTGGATTTACCACATACCATAACCCAATCGGGCACATATCGTAGGAGATACAGGGTATTATTACTTTTATATGAGATGTACTAATGGTTATATGGACTTTTATATTATTTGCAAATTTATTCACTATGTGTTTCTTGAGCCCCTTTGAGCATTGAATGAAATCTAGAAGGGGCTAATTAGTAATATGTTCCATGTGGATACATTTTGAATGGCTGACCACATAAACTCACTGTGCAATGTTATGTGATACTTGGACATAGCAGGTGATCTGTGATCACATTGATTGAACTTCATTGATATCCGTTAAATAATCTCTAAGGGATATGATAGTAATCGTTCCTGTGCCCGGGTCTCGATCCATCAATATTTTCGTCTGTTTCAACAACTGTCTTCGTAATTGCATTTTAGATGGGTTGTGAGAATGTTTGAATTTTATGGATATGTATGCAGGGACATGGCTATAGATGGTCTCCGTTGGATTTCCAATTGCACCCTCCCCCTTGAACCAGCACAAACTGCCAGTATTGCATTTGAACCCCGCCCCCATGGGTTTTGAATTTCCTGGTCACTCACATGCCTTAATTCGGTTCATTGACTTTAATTTTGACTGTATACCGGAGAGGGACCTATAGAGAGTATGTTTATATGTCAATGAACACCGCATAATCCTAACATAAATCAGGTATAAATCAGACCACGATTTGTTTTTCTTTATTTGATTAGCAGCCCTTGACTCACTGAACATCCTAGCATCCGGACTGGCCTCCAAATCCCCAAGTTTTGGAAATACCCACCTGAAACTCCCCAAAAGTTGGAAATTGTCCAGCTGAAACCCGTTTCAAACCAATATTTTGACCAAAAGTAGGAAGCATAAAAACAACAAATTCCACATTCATTACTGGTTGCCAAATCAAAATACGAGAACAATTTTAACCTAATGTTGGTGTGAAATTTCCAACTAATATTGTGTCAGGTATGAAATGTCCAACTGTTGAGAAATGTGGCCATATTTGGGGGAGACACACACGCTGCCCCTGTCGACACACCCGTGTGTTTGATAGCCGAACGCGTACTGTTAACCAAACCAAATCTGCAACTCTATAGAACATATATGGGGTCTCGATGGGGTGGGATCATCCGATTTGCAAAAAAATTTAATCGATTTTGCCACCCAATATTTGCATGTACTATTACATTATACCATAGGCCTGTATTTCCAAATAACGTGACACTTTCTCATTTCATTCGGTTTGGAATGTATTTTATACATGAGAGCAGCAACTTGGCGCGAGTTATATAATTTGTCAAACGTTTCGGATATAACTACATAACCTTAATCGAATGAGTTATATCTTAAATGTGGTACCTTGATCATAACCCTTAATCCTCCAGATACCTGTACTGTATCCAGCCATTCCTTCGTCGGCTAATTATCCTTGCAGTTTAGTACTCTGTAGATGTTTCAATGCTGATGTTTGTATTCAGCGAAATGGTATATTCTTAAAAATTACAATAAAACATTATGAGGCATTTTTGACATTTTTTGCATTGGTTTATGCCGAAATTTTCTCCAGATGAAATCGGGGTTAATTTGTAGCGGAGGCCACCAGGGATGATGCGTTGGTGAACTTTTAAACCAAATCCTCTGTGGCCGTCACAGACCGTAAACAATTCGCAAAAGGCTGCAATAGTAATAAATAAACCAATATCTTTGAAGAAATTTCTTCTTGATTATCCGACACTGTGGTTGAAATAATGATTCCGCACCACATACCCTCGCCGGTATCTAATGGGCAAAGGCTGGTGAATTGCTGTACTCTATGTTAGCATACCCCAAGCGATTTGCCATTCGTTTCGAATATGGGCACGATCTATTTTACGTTCTGTTCACATGCATCTTTCATGAAGCTCCGGGCACATAGTACAGAGGCCAAAACCACAAAAAACCTCTAGAAGTCATTTTTGTCGACATATGAATGTATATAACTGAAACCTTTTCTAATATATAAAGGGACACCTCGGGGTCACTCCACGCCCGGTAGTCAAACCGTACAGGTGTGCGGGGCCACACAAGGGGCATAACTCTGTCGCCCATAGAAAAAAAATCTAAAAATACATAATTGGTCTCTATCCATTGACAACACTTATTAAAGATGAGATTTTTTAGCTGATTTCTTCTAAATATATAGAAGTAAAGATATACTAATATGTATTGAGCTGTAAAATTATATATTTTTAAACATTAATGTCATTTTCAGACATTTTAATAGGAAACATTGTAATTTTTAGTCATTTTCTACTGTATATTCCTTTAAAATTATGTATTTTTGTCTGCAGGACATATTATAAAGCAACATGTATTCCATAAAAATACTATTAGCCTTTGGTATGTCAGATAAGGCCAACTTTTTTTATTTTTCTGCTTTACAGATTTGTTTTAACATTGTTTTGGTAGGGTCGGTCGGGAAAAAATTTTAAATAAAAATGCTTTTTGGACATTTGCTAAGGTGTTAATTGTGTCTTCATAATTCTCTGTCAGTCACTTACAGAGAACAGTTTTCGGACGTATATCACAACAGTCAAATCCAGTACTATATAATATTGAATAAATCCAGAAATAAAGAGTTTGTTTTTGTTCAACGTTTCAGTTATGAAATAAGTGGACTCCACCATTCAGTTATAATGTATACATTGAAAAAGTCCATTATTCATCTGGATGGATGTCATGGAAAAATAAATAACCGACAGATAATATATAGTACTCCATTATCCACAGAAGAAAATGAATCAGTGATGGCTTCGGATACTTCTGCCTTGAATAATCTCATCAGTCTGGTCGATTTTGGCTTTCAGCAAGGACAGGTGTTTCAAATGGATGCAGTCGAACAAAAATATGAAGAGCTCATATCTAAGAATTGTCCAACAAGTGCCAACAATATTCGCTCAGGTACACTGAAACTCAAAATCCAAGCCCACTATGGCCCGGAAATTATATTTCGCAGACAGATAAGGCCAAAAAAAAAAAGTTTTTTGGTTCTCGGGCAATTTATTTTTCAAAACAATGAGGGAGGGTTTTATTTTTATTTTTTACTGCACATAGTAAGCATGGACAAAGATACATTCCTCTGTCTAGTAATAACCAGAAATGTAGAGGGAACTGTTATGCATATAAACTCATTTAGTCTTATATAAAAATGACATTGTACTACCAGTGTTTGACTGGGATTACCTAACAATATATAATGCCCCTGACATTAGCTACTGTTATCGTTGTCTAAAAACTTATACCTCCCCATTCTAATATGTGATCCTGAATTTAATCCTGTGCCTGTCAATTAATTGTATGGAGTTACAATTAGTGTAAGTTGTTCATAATGACTATTTGTAAGAAGAGCATGAGGATCAGCTAATCATTTTCTTAATTGTAGTCATCTATTCATGTTGTAAGCCTGCAAGTCACTTTTTAACACATTACATGTTAGAGCTCAATGCACAATAATATTCAACACATATCTGCTATGGACATGTTGATAACATCAGGCATTGCAATAAAAAGGCCTAATGCGGCCCTTTTTATTCAATGCGACGAGGCCTGAGAACCACAACCTTTTTTTTTGCCTAAATAAGACAGTCACAAGCTTGGTGTTTTCTTCATGTACAAACGATAATAGTATCGAGGAGCTGAACAATTTGTTTGAATCAACAGACAATGAACTTCTATGTAATTTCAATCTGATGCATCGGTGGATCAAGATAGTGATACTAGTATTATGAAAGAATTCTACCATGTAGCATTGAGAGTTCACTCCGATATGAAATCATCGTCAAAACACATAGGTTACTCTATTTCTACAAAGGCAGCTGAGGACTGTATTCCTGATAGCTTGTATCCTCTTCTTAGCTTAATCCTGGATCCAAATCAAGATGAGTTGACTCTTAGTCACAAGAAGAAGTCTGATACTCATCAAAATATTCTAAATCTTGGCTAAGATATTGTATATGCTATGTTCAATGGTAATCGGAATACTCCAAAGCATATAGCTACTGGATTAGTTGTTCACCATATATCTAGGTCAAGTTTCTTGTGAACTTTATACATGCTGGTGGTCATAGCATTTCTTATGAAACTGTTCAGCGAATTGACACTACGGAAGCAAATGCTCAGATATAGAGATTCCATTTAAACAATTCAACTTTCATTCCCAACAATTTACAGAAAGGTCAATTTATTCAATTTGCTGCAGATAACCAGGACATCATTGAGGAGACTCTAGATGGAAAAGGAGCCTACCATGTTACATAAATGGCAGCTTTTCAGAGAGCCGTAGACAAACCGGATGACAGTACTGCTTCATGCAAAATACAGAGGAGTGATAGAATACAACGGGATAAAGTTCTTAAATCTGTCCCACCAGCATTTAATAGTGTCGAGTATGTAAATGTTTCATGCCATGTTTCACCACGAGGGCTTGGCAGGATTGATGTTAAACCAAATGATGACCTGCAATCAGAAAAGCAAATACAAGGGTTTAGTCTACTTAATATCACGGAATCATGGTGATCAACAGTATGTTCCTTCTTGGACAGGCTACAACCAGAAAATATCCACTGTACAATCAGAGAAATCAGTTATCGGGTACTTACCAATCATACCTGCCCCAGCCAATGATATGGACACAATTCTTACCGTTCTTCTACGATGCTGCCATATTTCTAAATATTTCTCACAACCAAATACTGTTATTACATTTGACCAGGCACTTTATTGCAAGGCAAAGGAAATTGTTTGGTTGTTGCCAGAAAAATTCTCAAATGTCGTTATCAGGATGGGAAGTTTTCATATAGCTCTAAATTTCATTCGAGTAATTGGGCAACATTTTGCTTTTTCTGGCTTGACTGACATATGGATAGACTCTGGGATATATAGTGAATGTACATCTGACTAGATAGATAATGAAGGGAAAGTTGTGGAACAGGTCTGTTCATGCACACAAGCTAACGTTCTAGGCGGTGTACAGAATATTGTTCCAGGAATATCAGAGCTGGCTTCGAGAGCATGAGGATACAAGATTTGATGTCTTGGATAATGAGGGAAAGAAGTTATCTACATATTTGAGGTAGGGAAGGACATGGACAGCTGTAGACAGGTATCGGAAACAATGAAGATGGGGAAATTATCTAACAAGCTTGATTTATTCTGTGAATTAAATTCCGAGAACAGCACATTTCAATACTGGTTGCAGTACGTCACTCGCTTCACTAGATGGACAGCTCCATTCCACAAATAAAGCTGCATTATACTTCACATTCTATCCGACCAATACTCATTGAACGAACTTCCAGATTCTCCTAAGACAACATGCTATGTAATTGATGGTATGGCACTTGTTCAAGCTATTGGTAAACCAAACCGCTCGGAAACATTTGGAGATCTTGCAGATGTCTTCACAAATATAGTGTTGAAATACTTCAGGACAAATGGATGTAAAACGAGTCGATATTGTCTTTGACAATTATTCAGCAGCCTCCACAAAATTTGGGACACTCCAAAAGAGAAATCAGTCAACCAGATACATACACAAACTTGTTGATAGAAGAGATCTTCCACTGCCACATTCCTGGGTAATGTTCATTGGATCATCAGAAAATAACAAAAGCCTTCTGCAGTTCCTGACCAGTGAATTACTCAAGAAAGGTGTTGATCTACCAATAGGAAATACTGTTATTGTAGCTGGTGGCTGTGCTGACTATCAGATAGCTATCTCTGAACATCAACTGGATTCCCCATTAGATCATCTAAAATCATCTCACGAAAAAGCTGATACCAGAATGCTATTACATGTTCAAGATGCTGCAACAAAATGAAATGCTAGAGTAATAGTCCAAAGTCGTGACACAGATGTCCTTGTATTGCTTCTCTACCACCTGCGAAATCTTGATGGGGAAATTATTATGAGTGCAGGGACTGTGAAGAAACCTAAATACCTCCCAATTAATGATATAGAAAAGAATTTTCCTGCATCAGTAATTAATGGTTTGCCAATTTACCATGCAGTTACAGGATGTGATACAAGGAAAAGGGAAGAAGTCTACGTGGAAGAAATACATGAAGACCCCTTCCCTGCTACAACCTATTGACCTATATGGTCAGTTTGATAAACTTCTGGCAGAAAAGTTTATCATGCAACTTTATTCTCTATCATCAAATGCATGTGGTGTGAATGAACTCAGGGCTGAAATGTTCCATCAACTAGCAGACTTATCAAAACTTCCACCAACTAACGATTGTTTGCATCAACATCTACTCCGCAGTCAATATCAAACATTGGTGTGGTGTGCAGCCCTCACGTCTGTTCCAAAGTTACCATCTCCTACCAGTTACGGTTGGAAAGAAGATGAAGGAGGCATGACACCGACTATCATGACTGCCGAGCCATTACCGAAAACATTTCAAGAAATCACAACATGTAAATGTTCAAGTTCCATGTGTTCTTCGTCCAGATGTAGCTGCCGAAAATCCAACTTGAATTGTTCACTCGCCTGTAAATGTGAGCTGAATTGTTTAAACCCATACAATCTGAAAAATATAGTGGACAATTGTGACAGTGACTCATCTTTGGATGATACACATGATTGAACTGTTTAAAACAATGTGAGATTCTGGTATTCAAATTTTAAAATGAAAATATAAATTATGAATCTCAAATTCAAACAATTTTGTATCAAATTTGCATATTTTAGTGAATAGTCACATTGTTTGAAGTGATCTTGTTATTCAATGAACCCACCACAATCTGATATAAATATAAGCAGACATCCAGGAATGACATATTATACATATTTTTATGTTTTATCGGATTATACCAAAATGTAGAAAATTTCGGGATTTTTATTTTTTTAGGGGGAGGGGTAGTATATTTCTAATAATGTTCAAATTATTGTATGTATGACATTATATTCTATCCTATTATTAAGGGAATAATTCAAGGCATATTTTGAGACCATAAACTCCATGTAAGGATAAAATATTCTCGGGGAAAAAATAATTTTAAGTTTGAAAAATATCCACATTTCTGATTTTTTTTCCAAATAATGGAACTTAGTAAAAAATATTTCTACTAAATTATTTAATTATTTGGATGCATTTTCAGGTAGAATATCCATAGTATTACACATGAAAACAATTTGGATGTTCTAAGTATTCAAAAAATTGGATAAATAACTTTTTTTTTTAAATAGTGTTTTTTGGAAGTCAAATCTACATATTTGACCAAAAAAGTCGCTGCACACCTTAAACTGTTGACTACCGATATTGGATGGTCCACAGATACACTGCCTAATAGAAAAAAATGGTTTGAGTTATATACATTCCGATGTCGACGAAATTATTTTTGTCTTGCCTGGCAAATATTCTGTCGATGGACGCAATCATACCGAGAACGAAAGCCATTTAAATCTCTATAGAAAATTAAGCCACAAGGACCACCAGAATTCCTGCTAACATTTCCATAACCAGACCAAACCCCCATGTTTGTGTAAATACCATTTGAACCCCCTTTTTTACCCTGTGCCAATGCATTCTCTTATATATGCGAGTCGACTTTTTTTTATCATTTTTTTTAAATAAATGTTTCTTACAATTTTTAGGACATAAAATAAAAAAAATCCATTACCCTGCAGGGAGCCCCACACATATATAGAAGCATATAGAAGAGTGCCGTCTGCTCATGTTTGTCTGGGGCTCTGTATGGGTAAAATTATAAAATTGTTAAAGAATACAAGAACAAATTATTAAAATTGTAAAAAATTGTAAGGCCAATGCATTCTCTTATATATGCGAGTATAGATCGCCTCGCATATATAAGAGAATGCATTGGCCTAACAATTTTCTATCATTTTTTTTAAATAAATGTTTCTTACCATTTTTAGGACGTAAAATAAAAAAAATCCATTACCCTGCAGGGAGCTCCACACATATATAGAAGCATATAGAAGACTGTCGTCTGCTCATGTTTGTCTGGGGCTCTGTATGGGTAAAATTATCAAATTGTTAAAGAATACAAGAAAAAATTATTAAAATTGTAAAAAATTGTTAGGCCAATGCATTCTCTTATATATGCGAGGCGACCTATGGTCGACTCGCATATATAAGAGAATGCATTGGCACAGGGTAAAACAAATCCCGACTTACCATTTGAACCCCCTTGGGTTTGGACTTGTACCTCAAACTTTCAAATTGTTAGAAATCCCCACCTAATACATCAAACGTTGAAAAATTGCCAATTCTATATCAATTTCAGACTAAAATTTGGACTAAAATAGAAAGATATGCTACTGGTCTAAAAGCCAGAAATTCCCCACTATATGGATGGGATATCAGACAATGGAACATTTTCAACCTCATGTGGTGTGCAATATTCAACAACTGTTGTGTGAGGCATGAAATGTTCTATTGTTGGAAATTTTGACCACAGTTGGGGGAGACCATCAACCCAAGCCCCACACCCCTGTGTTTGGTAGCCAGACACGTGCTATACACGACAGCCCCATGAACCAAACCAAATATACAACTCTATAATATTTCATATGGGGTTTCGATTGGGGTGTGTTCACTGATTTGCCAAACAAATTATCAACGCTTTTGCCACCCCATATATGCATGTACCATTACATTATAAGATAGGCTTGTACATATTTCCAAATAAGGTGACCACTTTCTCATTTCGCTCGGTTTGGATGAACTTAATGTATCTATCGTCTCTGAAAAAGATCTCCTGTTCGGCATCCCGCACTATAGTGAAACAATAAATACGCGCATTTTCGAGACAGTCCATTCATTTATTTCTTCGACTGACCGCTTCTCATAAATGTTACCCTACCCCCTACCGCGAGACCATAGCCACTCCAAACAGCTACAGCATGCAGCATTCCACTTTAAATTTTGAACCTATCTCTAATTACTTTTATTAGCAGCCAAATGCCAGAGGAGAGGGGCTCTGATAAGTTCCGTAACTTGTGCTCCGATCCTCTGTGCCTATATCTATATCTATATAATATATTATGTCTATAATAATATTTTTAATTTGTATATACATTTGTGGGTCACAATAAATATGTTCAATCAAAAAAATATTATATATGAGTGCACTAACTTGGCGATATTGGGTGGGGTGTTTCACCCCATTCTAATTTCGCTAAACATTTTCAACATTTGGAAATTCAATTATGCTATGAATTGCCAATATGGACTAAAGGTTGTTTACCCGAAGCTTGAACCGGCATGAATAATACTGTCTGTTTGATCCCAATCATCGCCATATAGATCACCGAGTTATCACGTGTGTAATCTTTGCAGCAATAACATATCAGGTTATATTTGTGCCTGATATTTTCTCGCAGCTACATGCCGTTAACGCTATAACAATACTGCATATTGTCTGTGTAGATCCCTCAGGAAGCGACAAACCGAAAATGCATCACTAAGCCTCTCATATACATGCGCTCATCGGATCACTCACCATCTCCATTATCGAGACACCATCTTGTCATGTAATCGACGGAAATTATCAGCCTATTGTTCGACGGTATTTTTGTAGATTCAGCACCGTTGACAATACATTTGTCAAAATCATTCCTAACTCAAAACCAAAAAGAGCCCTTAATTATCAATACCAATTACTCTTCATCATGTTAGATTTTACAGAGTATATGGATAATTACATTATAGTTATACATAGATAGTATATAGAGTGCGATGCATGGGAATTTATGAGTGACAATATATAGTGAAATTCAACAATTATTGAATTCGACAACCCATGGTGGTGCCCTAACGTGTGCGGTTATAGAATACGTATACGGTATACGTTAATAGTGACGTGCACGTAGCGATACTTCCAAGCGTATTTGCACCCCCACCAACGTCAATGTCTGTGTGAAACTTTCAAGAACACATTATATCGTTTTAAATTAGTTTAATACTGGCTGCGCTAACGACATGACTGCATGTACAGCAGTGTATATACATGTACAATCATCATAGCATGACCATTTTGCCAAGAATACTCGTCGCTGCATCATAGTCAGGTTCGAAAATCTAACAAAGCTTCTAGAAACAAAGGTGCAGGCATTTTTCTTTCAAAAGCTTTTGAGAATTGTTTCTAGAGGTATTTTTTATGCTGATTTCAAAAACCAATGTTGGCAAGTTGACAAATTATTATTTCTGGTCAAAAATTACAATTCGCCATCAAAACAAAGTCTAACTTTACGATTGTTGTTATGTGTTGCTCTAAGACTTTCGAATATTGAGTATTTCCGTACTTTCGAACGAATTGGAACAAGAAGAAGTATACACATAACATATGTGGTAATTTAAAGTGAACATGTTTGACATTTAACCCAATTTATGTCAAAAAAATTACAAAAAACGCGAATTTGATAAATTATTACGGTTTTAAATGGCAGAAAGTCAAATATGCTGGAAACGTATCCTTCAAATGGTATAGATAGTTGTGTCTAAATGTAATTTGTAATCTGATTCCAAAAAACAATGTTGGCAACTCGACAAATAATAATTTCTGAACTAAAATGACCATTCAAAATGGCCGCCATCAGAACAAAGTATAGATTTTCGTTTACTGTTATATGTTGTTCTAAGACGTTTGAATATTATGCATTTCCGTACTTTCGAACGAATTGTGACAAGAGACACTATACACAGAACATATGTGGTAATTTAAAGTGAACATGTTTGACATGTAACCCAATTTATGCCCAAAAATTACAAAAAATGCAAATTTTATAAATTATTGCGGTCTTAAATGGTAGAAAGTGAAGTATGCTGGAAATATATCCTTCAAATGGTTTAGACAGTTGTGTCTAAATGTAATTTGTAGTCTGATTCCAAAAAACAATATTGGTAACTCGACAAATAATTATTTCTGACCTAAATTGACAATTCAAAATGGCTGATATAATAATCAGTTAAAAATTCGAAAATCATCAGTAGTATTATGAAACTGGTTCATCAACACCCAATGCGACACAATTTGCCATCAAATAGCCAAAAATGGTCACAAAAAAGCCTTATTTATTATTGCAGTCAGTTCCACAATTGCAGAGTGGTGTGCAGGGTAACTCTGATTTTCTGTATGCACACCTTGCTGTTACACACCCCTGTTTGCACCCACATTTGATTATTTCGAGACATGATTTTGGAATGGGTTCTAGTGACATCATGGTTGGATCTAATCGACCATTTTCTTCTTTCCATTCCATTGTCGAAGGATCCGGTAATGTTTGCACAGGAATGGTTACTTGTTTCCAAACTAAAACATGGTAGTTTGTTCTCAAAAGGTAGTAGTAATGAAATGAGTCACTGTTTGGTGGAAGCTTTTCAGGAGATTCAGTCCGAGTGAACATCCTGAATCTTGCATCGTTGAGTTTTGCATCGGAAACTCCATACAACTTGCATACAAAATGTTCAGCACTTTCAATTGTTTCAGTGGCTATTGCAATATTACATATACCCTTTAAGAGTTCACAACATTTCAGGTAAATCTTACATGCGGATCGTTTAGACACCCCATATATGAACGAAGTTGAATCACACCCCGTTAAAGCATGAAACGCTAGAATATAGTTCAGAGCGTCGGTCGATATTTGGATGGCAACATCACTGATGGGTATAATTTTAGGGCTTTTGGAAGTTCCAGCCATCATGAACACATCACAATATGCAGGCAATAACACTAGAACATCGACGTCCCTACTCACCACAATAATTTGTTTCAGATTGCACCCCATGCTGGAATCAAATGAATGAAGGATAAGTCTAGTGTAAGCCTCTTCGTGATTAGACTCCAAGGTCCGATCGGCATCTCTGGTTTAGACTAGGTTTTATTCTAGACCAGGTTTAACTCCAGTTTAAACTAGGTTTAAGTAGGATTTAAACTTGGTTTTACTGTAGTTAAACTATGTTTGATGGGAGTGAAACTGGGTTTTAGTGTAGTTAAACCCAGTTTTGTGATAAACTCAGTTTAAGTTCGATCTCAATTGAAACTAGGTTTTATTGACGTGATAAAGATATGGTAATATTACTAATTGTTAGTGGTGAATTGGCTATATAATCATCAGTATAAGCTTAGGTATATATGATTTATACGTACCATACGTCTCGTCTCGAAAATATACCTTTAAATATACTTTGAAAAAACATCAAAGTTAAACCACCCTACCCCAGGTTTTACTAAAACCTAGTTTTTTGGGTTTAATTATTCGGCCGATTTTTTCCGCCCAGTATTGATGTTGTTTCTTCCCGTATATGGGAGTGTTTATTTTGAATTGGGGGGAGGCGTTTATGCGCGGGCGTTTGTCACTCAATGTACAAGCAGGAGAGTCTTAGTGGAATTCGGGGAGGAGATGTCGGTACTTATGAGATAAATTCTAATAAAATATGTGCCAGTGTGATGGATGATTTCTTGCTATATATGTCTGTTTGCAATTCGCTCGTTCGGATGTCGGTTTGGCGGCTGAGAGCATGGCGGGATCGGACTGATCAGATTGACACGTTAGACACGAACATGACTTTTGAAACTGATTCCTTATTCACAAAAAGGTCTCTTTCGGTCAATTTGACGCATGGGTTGGTGGCCCGCCAAGATACCCATCAGAGACACCCCAGTTTTCACCCGGGGGAGGGTAACGGCCACCCTGATGGGGTGGAGTATGGACTATTTTGGAGAACTGTAAGAATTTCGGCCAATTTGATGGTACGGCTGTGTGGCTCGCCCCAAATAACCCATAGAAACACCCCACCCCTCACATCCGGGGGGGGGGGGTACCACCGAGGGGGTGAACGTGGGATATGGACCATTTTCGAGACTGGTAAGGATTTCGGCCAATTGACGGCATGGATGGATGGCCCGCTCAAATGTCCCATAGAAACAGCCCACCCCAGGAGGTGAAAATGGGGTATGCACCATTTTCGATAACGGTAAGGATTTCGGTCAATTTTACGTCAGCAGTGTGGGTAGCCCGCTCCAACTACCCCCTAGAAACACCCTCACCCGGGGGTAGCACCCCGAGGGGGTGAAATGGGGTATGGACCATTTTCGAGAACGGTGGGTGGCACATCCCAAATGCCCCCCATAGAAACACCCCATTTTCACCCGCTCTGGTAGAACCACCCGCGGTGATGGTGGGGGTGTTTCTATGGACTATATCTGAGGGCGGGCCGCCCACAAATGACGTCATATTGGCCGAAATCCTTACCGTTCTCGATAACGGTCCATACCCCATTCCGACACCCGGTGAGGGGTGGGGTGTTTCTAAGGGGTAAGTGGGGCGGGCCACCTACACATGCCGTAATATTGAGCAATAGAGGCGTGTTTTTGCGAATAATGAACAAAATGCTCCATACCCCATTTTCACCCCAACAGGGTGGTACCCTCCAGGGATGAGGGTAGGGTGTCTATATAGGGGATATTTGGAGCGGGCCAAACACCCCTGTCGTCAAATTGGCCGAAATCCTTTCCGTTCTCGAACATGGTTCATATCCCATCTTCACCCCTGGGTGGTAACCAACCCCCACCCGCCCGGATGTGAGGGGTGTGGTGTTTATATGAATTATTTGAGGTACCCTTGCCCGGGGGTGAGGGTTGGGGTGTTTCTATTCGGTATTTGGGAGTACCCAATTTCCACCTCCTCGGTGGCACCCCCCCCCCCCCGGGTGAGGGGTGGGTATGGGTGGTTCTATGGTTTATTTTGATCGTGCCACCCACTCCTGCTGCCAACTTAATTATCCTAAATCCTTACCGTTCTCGAAAATGGTCCATACCCTTGTTATGCCGGGGTGAGAGGTGATGTTCCTATCGGGTATTTTGGGCGAGCCACCCATTCATGCCGTCAAATTCGCCGAAATCCTTCCCGTTCTCAAAAATGGTCCATACCCCATTTTCAGCCGTCCGGATGGCACCACCGGGGTGGTGGTGTTTCTATGGGGTATTTGTGGCGGGCCCCCACCCATGCCCTCAAGAGATATTTTTGAGTTCCAAAAGTCATGTTCGTCCATGATATTATATAATATCTAACCGCTATACAACAGACCGTGCATTCGTCGTGATTTCTCAAAGCGCACGGGTTATTCCCCAGAGGCGTTATTTCGCTAAAATCCTGATTCAGAATCTAGATTCAGATTACAGATTGGTCCCCGTACGACTTGGTTCGGCAAAAGAACAGACCAGAAATTGGCAGAATCAGTAAACGAACAGACCGTAGTCTCAATTTCGTGGTAATCCGAATCTGGATTCGGATTCCGATTACGGACTCAAATGTTCGTAATGTAAACAAACCGAGATTTCGCCACCTCGGAGTTTAAAAACACAATAAAACATAAGAATCCGTCTCTTGTGTACAAATTATTGCAGAATATAAACGATCTATATCTAAGAATTTTAAATGCGGAGACAAATTTGTTTTATTGAATGTAAACTGGGAGAATATTAATGAAATTAGCCAAATAATAACGCTATTGATAGTAACGCTGGGGGAGCACTTCGGTTGATGGCGAAGCAATTGCAAATCATTGTTGATTGTCACTTTCATATGTCCATTTCATAATTCCATCCATAAAATACCGCCCGAACGCATGTCGATTTCGAATTCGGCGGATACGTCACCATTGACCGAATTCACACACAAAAAAACCGAAGTGCTAAACCTATCCTTTAGAGTGCTGTATATCACACTAAACAAGTGCTCGAATAGGGACAGCACCCGAAGTGCGCGGACAACACTTATTCAGGTGCTAAACATATAGCACTTACCAAGTTTTACATTGCAGCACCCGAAGTGTAATACTACTGCACCTGGGGATATGTAGAGATGCACTTACAAGTGTAGAAATAACACCTTATGACTACCTTGGTCCCGATTTGGAAATGTCTGAAGCACACTTTACCTCTTTCTTAAAACACTTCTTAGTCCAATACTCACTGCATTCAACATTCAATACTCACCAAAGTGATCCAAAGTGAAATAATGTTGTTTTTGTTGAAAAATTGTTGAAAGAAGCTGCATGGTCGTCACAGTCACTTTCACTTCAGTTGATCAAAATGGCGACCAGTTGACCGCGTGGAAAAAACTTTATCTGTGATTGAGTCTCAGACTAGTGACGTCGAATCTAGTGACGTCCAATCAAAATGGTCCTTGTCCGAAACGATGAGTCCGTAGAAGTGTTGGAAATTCAGCACTGTGCGAGGTGCTACCGAAAACGCATTACACCTGACGTAAGGCTCTTTTGAGCACCCCATATATGCATGTACCATTACATTATAAGATAGGCTTGTACATATTTCCAAATAAGGTGACCACTTTCTCATTTCGCTCGGTTTGGATGAACTTAATGTATCTATCGTCTCTGAAAAAGATCTCCTGTTCGGCATCCCGCACTATAGTGAAACAATAAATACGCGCATTTTCGAGACAGTCCATTCATTTATTTCTTCGACTGACCGCTTCTCATAAATGTTACCCTACCCCCTACCGCGAGACCATAGCCTCTCCAAACAGCTACAGCATGCAGCATTCCACTTTAAATTTTGAACCTATCTCTAATTACTTTTATTAGCAGCCAAATGCCAGAGGAGAGGGGCTCTGATAAGTTCCGTAACTTGTGCTCCGATCCTCTGTGCCTATATCTATATCTATATTATGTCTATAATAATATTTTTAATTTGTATATATATTTGTGGGTCACAATAAATATGTTCAATCAAAAAAATATTATATATGAGTGCACTAACTTGGCGATATTGGGTGGGGTGTTTCACCCCATTCTAATTTCGCTAAACATTTTCAACATTTGGAAATTCAATTATGCTATGAATTGCCAATATGGACTAAAGGTTGTTTACCCGAAGCTTGAACCGGCATGAATAATACTGTCTGTTTGATCCCAATCATCGCCATATAGATCACCGAGTTATCACGTGTGTAATCTTTGCAGCAATAACATATCAGGTTATATTTGTGCCTGATATTTTCTCGCAGCTACATGCCGTTAACGCTATAACAATACTGCATATTGTCTGTGTAGATCCCCCAGGAAGCGACAAACCGAAAATGCATCACTAAGCCTCTCATATACATGCGCTCATCGGATCACTCACCATCTCCATTATCGAGACACCATCTTGTCATGTAATCGACGGAAATTATCAGCCTATTGTTCGACGGTATTTTTGTAGATTCAGCACCGTTGACAATACATTTGTCAAAATCATTCCTAACTCAAAACCAAAAAGAGCCCTTAATTATCAATACCAATTACTCTTCATCATGTTAGATTTTACAGAGTATATGGATAATTACATTATAGTTATACATAGATAGTATATAGAGTGCGATGCATGGGAATTTATGAGTGACAATATATAGTGAAATTCAACAATTATTGAATTCGACAACCCATGGTGGTGCCCTAACGTGTGCGGTTATAGAATACGTATACGGTATACGTTAATAGTGACGTGCACGTAGCGATACTTCCAAGCGTATTTGCACCCCCACCAACGTCAGTGTCTGTGTGAAACTTTCAAGAACACATTATATCGTTTTAAATTAGTTTAATACTGGCTGCGCTAACGACATGACTGCATGTACAGCAGTGTATATACATGTACAATCATCATAGCATGACCATTTTGCCAAGAATACTCGTCGCTGCATCATAGTCAGGTTCGAAAATCTAACAAAGCTTCTAGAAACAAAGGTGCAGGCATTTTTCTTTCAAAAGCTTTTGAGAATTGTTTCTAGAGGTATTTTTTATGCTGATTTCAAAATCCAATGTTGGCAAGTTGACAAATTATTATTTCTGGTCAAAAATTACAATTCGCCATCAAAACAAAGTCTAACTTTACGATTGTTGTTATGTGTTGCTCTAAGACTTTCGAATATTGAGTATTTCCGTACTTTCGAACGAATTGGAACAAGAAGAAGTATACACATAACATATGTGGTAATTTAAAGTGAACATGTTTGACATTTAACCCAATTTATGTCAAAAAAATTACAAAAAACGCGAATTTGATAAATTATTACGGTTTTAAATGGCAGAAAGTCAAATATGCTGGAAACGTATCCTTCAAATGGTATAGATAGTTGTGTCTAAATGTAATTTGTAATCTGATTCCAAAAAACAATGTTGGCAACTCGACAAATAATAATTTCTGAACTAAAATGACAATTCAAAATGGCCGCCATCAGAACAAAGTATAGATTTTCGTTTACTGTTATATGTTGTTCTAAGACGTTTGAATATTATGCATTTCCGTACTTTTGAACGAATTGTGACAAGAGACACTATACACAGAACATATGTGGTAATTTAAAGTGAACATGTTTGACATTTAACCCAATTTATGCCCAAAAATTACAAAAAATGCAAATTTTATAAATTATTGCGGTCTTAAATGGTAGAAAGTGAAGTATGCTGGAAATATATCCTTCAAATGGTTTAGACAGTTGTGTCTAAATGTAATTTGTAGTCTGATTCCAAAAAACAATATTGGTAACTCGACAAATAATTATTTCTGACCTAAATTGACAATTCAAAATGGCTGATATAATAATCAGTTAAAAATTCGAAAATCATCAGTAGTATTATGAAACTGGTTCATCAACACCCAATGCGACACAATTTGCCATCAAATAGCCAAAAATGGTCACAAAAAAGCCTTATTTATTATTGCAGTCAGTTCCACAATTGCAGAGTGGTGTGCAGGGTAACTCTGATTTTCTGTATGCACACCTTGCTGTTACACACCCCTGTTTGCACCCACATTTGATTATTTCGAGACATGATTTTGGAATGGGTTCTAGTGACATCATGGTTGGATCTAATCGACCATTTTCTTCTTTCCATTCCATTGTCGAAGGATCCGGTAATGTTTGCACAGGAATGGTTACTTGTTTCCAAACTAAAACATGGTAGTTTGTTCTCAAAAGGTAGTAGTAATGAAATGAGTCACTGTTTGGTGGAAGCTTTTCAGGAGATTCAGTCCGAGTGAACATCCTGAATCTTGCATCGTTGAGTTTTGCATCGGAAACTCCATACAACTTGCATACAAAATGTTCAGCACTTTCAATTGTTTCAGTGGCTATTGCAATATTACATATACCCTTTAAGAGTTCACAACATTTCAGGTAAATCTTACATGCGGATCGTTTAGACACCCCATATATGAACGAAGTTGAATCACACCCCGTTAAAGCATGAAACGCTAGAATATAGTTCAGAGCGTCGGTCGATATTTGGATGGCAACATCACTGATGGGTATAATTTTAGGGCTTTTGGAAGTTCCAGCCATCATGAACACATCACAATATGCAGGCAATAACACTAGAACATCGACGTCCCTACTCACCACACTAATTTGTTTCAGATTGCACCCCATGCTGGAATCAAATGAATGAAGGATAAGTCTAGTGTAAGCCTCTTCGTGGATGATTAGACTCCAAGGTCCGATCGGCATCTCTGGTTTAGACTAGGTTTTATTCTAGACCAGGTTTAACTCCAGTTTAAACTAGGTTTAAGTAGGATTTAAACTTGGTTTTACTGTAGTTAAACTATGTTTGATGGGAGTGAAACTGGGTTTTAGTGTAGTTAAACCCAGTTTTGTGATAAACTCAGTTTAAGTTCGATCTCAATTGAAACTAGGTTTTATTGACGTGATAAAGATATGGTAATATTACTAATTGTTAGTGGTGAATTGGCTATATAATCATCAGTATAAGCTTAGGTATATATGATTTATACGTACCATACGTCTCGTCTCGAAAATATACCTTTAAATATACTTTGAAAAAACATCAAAGTTAAACCACCCTACCCCAGGTTTTACTAAAACCTAGTTTTTTGGGTTTAATTATTCGGCCGATTTTTTCCGCCCAGTATTGATGTTGTTTCTTCCCGTATATGGGAGTGTTTATTTTGAATTGGGGGGAGGCGTTTATGCGCGGGCGTTTGTCACTCAATGTACAAGCAGGAGAGTCTTAGTGGAATTCGGGGAGGAGATGTCGGTACTTATGAGATAAATTCTAATAAAATATGTGCCAGTGTGATGGATGATTTCTTGCTATATATGTCTGTTTGCAATTCGCTCGTTCGGATGTCGGTTTGGCGGCTGAGAGCATGGCGGGATCGGACTGATCAGATTGACACGTTAGACACGAACATGACTTTTGAAACTGATTCCTTATTCACAAAAAGGTCTCTTTCGGTCAATTTGACGCATGGGTTGGTGGCCCGCCAAGATACCCATCAGAGACACCCCAGTTTTCACCCGGGGGAGGGTAACGGCCACCCTGATGGGGTGGAGTATGGACTATTTTGGAGAACTGTAAGAATTTCGGCCAATTTGATGGTACGGCTGTGTGGCTCGCCCCAAATAACCCATAGAAACACCCCACCCCTCACATCCGGGGGGGGGGGTACCACCGAGGGGGTGAACGTGGGATATGGACCATTTTCGAGACTGGTAAGGATTTCGGCCAATTGACGACATGGATGGATGGCCCGCTCAAATGTCCCATAGAAACAGCCCACCCCAGGAGGTGAAAATGGGGTATGCACCATTTTCGATAACGGTAAGGATTTCGGTCAATTTTACGTCAGCAGTGTGGGTAGCCCGCTCCAACTACCCCCTAGAAACACCCTCACCCGGGGTAGCACCCCGAGGGGGTGAAATGGGGTATGGACCATTTTCGAGAACGGTGGGTGGCACATCCCAAATGCCCCCCATAGAAACACCCCAACCGCCACCCGGACCCCATTTTCACCCGCTCTGGTAGAACCACCCGCGGTGATGGTGGGGGTGTTTCTATGGACTATATCTGAGGGCGGGCCGCCCACAAATGACGTCATATTGGCCGAAATCCTTACCGTTCTCGATAACGGTCCATACCCCATTCCGACACCCGGTGAGGGGTGGGGTGTTTCTATGGGGTAAGTGGGGCGGGCCACCTACACATGCCGTAATATTGACCAATAGAGGCGTGTTTTTGCGAATAATGAATAAAATGCTCCATACCCCATTTTCACCCCAGCAGGGTGGTACCCTCCAGGGATGAGGGTAGGGTGTCTATATAGGGGATATTTGGAGCGGGCCAAACACCCCTGTCGTCAAATTGGCCGAAATCCTTTCCGTTCTCGAACATGGTTCATATCCCATCTTCACCCCTGGGTGGTAACCAACCCCCACCCGCCCGGATGTGAGGGGTGGGGTGTTTATATGAATTATTTGAGGTACCCTTGCCCGGGGGTGAGGGTTGGTGTGTTTCTATTCGGTATTTGGGAGTACCCAATTTCCACCTCCTCGGTGGCACCCACCCCCCCGGGTGAGGGGTGGGTATGGGTGGTTCTATGGTTTATTTTGATCGTGCCACCCACTCCTGCTGCCAACTTAATTATCCTAAATCCTTACCGTTCTCGAAAATGGTCCATACCCTTGTTATGCCGGGGTGAGAGGTGATGTTTCTATCGGGTATTTTGGGCGAGCCACCCATTCATGCCGTCAAATTCGCCGAAATCCTTCCCGTTCTCAAAAATGGTCCATACCCCATTTTCAGCCGTCCGGATGGCACCACCGGGGTGGTGGTGTTTCTATGGGGTATTTGTGGCGGGCCCCCACCCATGCCCTCAAGAGATATTTTTGAGTTCCAAAAGTCATGTTCGTCCATGATATTATATAATATCTAACCGCTATACAACAGACCGTGCATTCGTCGTGATTTCTCAAAGCGCACGGGTTATTCCCCAGAGGCGTTATTTCGCTAAAATCCTGATTCAGAATCTAGATTCAGATTACAGATTGGTCCCCGTACGACTTGGTTCGGCAAAAGAACAGACCAGAAATTGGCAGAATCAGTAAACGAACAGACCGTAGTCTCAATTTCGTGGTAATCCGAATCTGGATTCGGATTCCGATTACGGACTCAAATGTTCGTAATGTAAACAAACCGAGATTTCGCCACCTCGGAGTTTAAAAACACAATAAAACATAAGAATCCGTCTCTTGTGTACAAATTATTGCAGAATATAAACGATCTATATCTAAGAATTTTAAATGCGGAGACAAATTTGTTTTATTGAATGTAAACTGGGAGAATATTACTGAAATTAGCCAAATAATAACGCTATTGATAGTAACGCTGGGGGAGCACTTCGGTTGATGGCGAAGCAATTGCAAATCATTGTTGATTGTCACTTTCATATGTCCATTTCATAATTCCATCCATAAAATACCGCCCGAACGCATGTCGATTTCGAATTCGGCGGATACGTCACCATTGACCGAATTCACACACAAAAAAACCGAAGTGCTAAACCTATCCTTTAGAGTGCTGTATATCACACTTAACAAGTGCTCGAATAGGGACAGCACCCGAAGTGCGCGGACAACACTTATTCAGGTGCTAAACATATAGCACTTACCAAGTTTTACATTGCAGCACCCGAAGTGTAATACTACTGCACCTGGGGATATGTAGAGATGCACTTACAAGTGTAGAAATAACACCTTATGACTACCTTGGTCCCGATTTGGAAATGTCTGAAGCACACTTTACCTCTTTCTTAAAACACTTCTTAGTCCAATACTCACTGCATTCAACATTCAATACTCACCAAAGTGATCCAAAGTGAAATAATGTTGTTTTTGTTGAAAAATTGTTGAAAGAAGCTGCATGGTCGTCACAGTCACTTTCACTTCAGTTGATCAAAATGGCGACCAGTTGACCGCGTGGAAAACACTTTATCTGTGATTGAGTCTCAGACTAGTGACGTCGAATCTAGTGACGTCCAATCAAAATGGTCCTTGTCCGAAACGATGAGTCCGTAGAAGTGTTGGAAATTCAGCACTGTGCGAGGTGCTACCGAAAACGCATTACACCTGACGTAAGGCTCTTTTGAGTACACTTCAGGTGTGAAAATGGCACCCGTACTGCCGAAATCAGTGTAACACTTGCCAAGTGTAAGAATACAGCACTTGAGTTTTTTGCGTGCATATGAACCTGCATGGATATGTCTTCTGTTGTGTTCGTTATTATAATGTTTCTTCTTATTCAAGAAACAGTAGGATTATATGGTATCGATGGATTATCAGATACACGTATGTACTATCATCTAGTCTTATAGCAATTTCATGTTTAAAATGTTTTGTTTCGTTAAATTCAGTCGTTTTGCACAATAGTCTCTGTATAGACAACAGACACATGTTGTAGGGATGTGGCTAGAAGTTTCCTCAAATTTCCGGCCAACTGCACCCCCCCCCCCCCCCCCCCCCCCCATTGAACCAAACATCAATCTCACAGGTTCGCAGAATTCCATTTGCTCCCCTTGGAAATATCCAACCTGGCAAACACTAAGATTGGAAAATTACCAACTTTTACTGGTTGAAAATAATCAAACAATGAGAACAATGCCAACCTATATATGGTGTCAAATTAATGTCCAACTAATGTTGTGCCATGCATGAAATTTCCGACTGCTGGAATGTACCAAAGTTTAGTTTAGATATATTTATTTCAAATATATGTCAAATTTAGATAACACATGATATATAAAACATACATTTGTTTATACATACAAAGGAATTGGGGGACAAGTGCTGACCCACTTAAGGGTACCCCCTCTCCCATATGTTATTACACTGAAAAAATAAATAATTAGTAATGGCGAAGCAACATGACTACCAAAACAAGTTGAGCATATATACAGATCACTGGACACCCCCCTCTCCCGAGTTAGTCATAAGTTTTTATATGTATTTATTTAAAATCGGGTTTGTTTGTTGCGTTTGTTGGCTTGTACGTATCATTATTTGGAACATTTAGTGAAAAATAATCCTGATTTTCCTCACGTATGAATGACTGTACAGCTAAGCAAATTGTACCAAAGTTCGGGGTGGGGGTCGAGACACCCAACCAACCCCTGTCGTCACGTCCCTGTTCAACTGACAAGTTTCGTGTGTTCTTCACAACATCTTCGGAATTTGATTCAGGAGGCCTAGAGCTGTCACGTTTAGATATGCTTGCCCTCATCAATAAACACACTTTGACTTGAAAAAAAGATGCGATTAAGTCGGATTGGCAGCAAATTATTTGCCGTGTATATATACACATAGAAGAAAAGCATGACTTTCACAACAAACATGAACTTTATAAATATAAGTTACAATTGATACTTGTGTCAAATACATGAGCCATGTTTGACGCTGGGAGAACATTAAACATAGTTTCGGAGACCACGTGGATTTCAAAATCTGACCTAGAATCGGGAATTAGCCCCGTAATCGGCTTCTGAATCCGGATTTTAGCGAAATAACGACTCTGATTAGGAGATTATATAGCGACAACAGGTCGCGTGACCGGACAATGCATTGACAAGTAGCGATAATAAACAGACAGACCACATCTCCTATCCTTGCAATTGGACAAGTGTGGCCCACAGGTAACGCAATCGACCAAATCAATGTCGTCCCAGCGGTGGAGAAAAACTTGGTTTTACTACTAGAACCCAGTTTAAACTGGTAGTTTAAACTAGGTCTAAACTGGAGATGCCGATTCGGACCTAACCATTTCAAGTCTGTTCCGTCTACCGAACAATCTACTCTGCAATATTCTGATAACCCCCCCCCCCCATGCAACAACAACAGTAACACCTTCTGTTTTCGCTTTGGTAACAAATTCCCGAGACAAGAAACCATTCAAATCGGACATGTTGTCAGACAACAAAATGAAACTTTTCCAATTTTGTGGGATGGGAACATCACGATTTGTTATTGTCCTTCGGATCAATGGTACATTGCGACTTCTTCCCGATCTGGTGGCAGTCTTTATAGATTTATCCGAGTATCTGTCGAACACTACATCAATCCTGACATATCCTTCGCTCTTCTCCAACACGCACACTGAGAATACATCGGGCACTCTCCAAATGTATTTACCTTTTCCGGTTTACCGATGGCCAAAACAAGGTCCTGACCGTCAATGACAATACCTGAAAGGGGAGATGGTGTCGCATTGGCCATTTTGAATTGTCATTTTAGGTAAGAAATAATTATTTGTCGAGTTGCCAACATTGTTTTTTTGGAATCAGAATACAAATTACATTTAGACACAACTGTCTAAACCATTTGAAGGATATATTTCCGGCATACTTCGCTTTCTGCCTTTTAAGACCGCAATAATTTATCAAATTCGCCTTTTTTTGGGCATAAATTGGGTTAAATGTCAAACATGTTCACTTTAAATTACCACATATGTTCTGTGTATAGTGTCTCTTGTCGCAATTCGTTCGAAAGTACGGAAATGCATAATATTCAAACGTCTTAGAACAACATAATTATAACATTAAACGACAATCCAGACTTTGTTCTGACGGCGGCCATTTTGAATTGTCATTTTAGGTCAGAAATAATTGTTTGTAGAGTAGCCAACATTGTTTTTCACCCACTGACCAACGCGCGAAGCGCGTTCAGTGGGTGTACTATTATCGTAGGACTCATGCGTTTCTGCTGAATTGAAATAGTGCCTATGCGTTTCTGCTGAGCTGCACTGACGTTTGATCGCAAAATAAAATTATAACCATTATCAAAGCACACGTTTGGATAACACCGCCATAAACAGTTTCATATTATGATGTTGAGCTCATATCGTCAATAAAATTATAGTTATAATTGATAAAACTAAATTGTACTGCTAAAGTAATTCTACCAATTGGGTAACTAGATTCAGGTTGAGCTAGAACTTGAGAAATTTTTAATTTCAACCAATTGAAATGCCGCTGGAATTGGAAAGGGTTAAGGTTGTGGGGCAACGCAAATGACGTCATCGAAAACAAGGCGACTCAAAATGAGTCAAAAATCGTACACAGTACATGTCTCGCTTCGTCTCGGAATCGTGATTTAAATTCATTCATTTTGACTGTTACTGTGTCCTAAGATATTAGCAACTTGTGGAATGTGCTTAGGAAGGATTGTTTTGATATCTAATAAGTGGGATTTACCTCCCAAAAAGGTGAGTTTCAGGCCTGCATTTGTTGTCAATCTGTATTATCTGATTCTGACAGCGCTCGTCTGCAATTGGCAGAATTCGCGTGTTTGACTAAACGTTTTCTCCACTCGATTCTCGAGTCAAAATGCACAATAATCGGTCAAATTCTTTCAATAATTCTATCTAAATACATCTTAGCTATTATTCGGATCAGATCTCCCCGTCGAGAAAGCGATATGTTGACCAAAACGACACTTGAGAAAGTTGTTTACATTTTGAGCGCACACTGCCTGCGGCACAGTACACGCTCGATTTTTATCATGGAAACAAATCAATTTCTTCCATCTAAAAGATAATTACGTGCTGGACCCTGTCATTTTAGGAATATATAAGTATTCCACGCAGACATACCTCAGTCTCAGCTTAAAATTTTGAAAAATAACAGTTTTATCGACATAAATCGATTTGAATGGGAAAATCCCGTGTTAAAATTTATCATTCAAAAAAAATAATTTCTTCCCTCTAAAAAATAATTACGTGCTGTACCCTGTCATTTTAGGAATATATAGGTATTCCACGCTGACACACCAAGTCTCAGCTTAAAATTTTGAAAAATAAGAGTTTTATCGACATAAATCGATTTGAATAGCAAATCCCATGTTAAAATTTATCATCGAACAAAATTAATTTCTTCCATCTAAAAAATAATTACGTGCTGTACCCTGTCATTTTAGGAATATATAAGTATTCCACACAGACACACCAAGTCTCAGCTTAAAATTTTGAAAAATAAGAATTTTATCGACATAAATCAATTTTAATGGCAGATCCCATGTTAAATAATAAATTTTAGGGCCCTGTGAATGTTTTCTGAGCTGTTCCATATTGGCCAACAGAGTCCATATTTGACAGGTTCTACCTGATAATTGTGCGACAGTACAGTCGTCAGTCGCGTTACTTTATACGTCAACATTGGTCATTATCACCCGACAAATTTATTTCGGTCTATCGTATCAACCCCCATGTAGCCTGACTAAGTGTCAACATTGGTCTTTATCGCTCCACTAATTTTTATCGTCTCATCGGTATGAATTCCATATCCAATTATCCACATATAACCAACCTAACCTCTAATCCCGGTCCAATTTTTTATTTTTTTCATCGCTATAGTCAAGTTACGTAATATTTTATCACGTGATAATTTTACTTATATGTCTATGGTATTACTATAGTATACGGTATACGTATATCAATTGCTATTCCTTTCTATATAATCCTGGTGCCATCTATAGAGTAAGAGATAATTTCAGACCCCCCCCCCAATTTTATATCATTGCCGCTACAGTACAGTCGCGATGCATCACATGGCAACATTGATCGCTATCGCTCTACTAATTTATGTCAGTTCATCGTTCCCCTTTTTCTCCGAGTCTATTTAACCAACCCAACATCTAAACCCGGCCTAAATTATTTTCATCGGTATACCGTAGTTGTGTTACATACATATTTTTATCATTTGATTCCAATTTGCATTGTACCACTATAGAAGTCTATAAATGACTATTCTGGCACTATATAGAGATAACGAAGATTATTACAACCCCCCCCCCCCCCATTTTATAGCCTTGTTGCAACAGTAGAGTTGAGATGCATGATATGTCAACATTGGTCGTTATCGCTCTACAAATTTATATCGGTTCAACCCTTAGTTCCCTGTATCGCCCACTCCTCCCTCAATTTATTTTTTCATTTGTATTATAGTCTCGTTACGTACATATTTTATCTCTTGTAACTTTTGCTTCAACATGCCGAGTTCTGCTGCAGACGATACAAAACTGACAACATTTCGAAATGTAAGCAGGCTTCAAACTCATCTTATCCAAGAAACTTGTGTATAAGGTGTACTCGCATTTGTTGCGTTAAAAACCAAAGGTCCCAAGTCAAGGTCCAAAATCCCCAACACACTGATGTGAGGTTTAATGATAACTCACATCTACATAACCTAACCAATATAAGGATGTGAGGTGTAATGATAACTCCATCCACATACAGTAATGTCCAAAGTAATTGACCACTTAACCAGAGCAGAATTATGGGTAATTTTTCAGGATTTTAAATCCTGAAAAATTACCAATAATTCTGCTCTGGTTAAGTGGTCAATTACTTTGGGCATTACTGTAACCAATATAAGGATGTGAGGTTTAATGATAACTCTATCCACATAATTAATATACGGGTGTGATGTTTAATGAGAACGCCATCCACATAACTAATAACTATGTGTGAAAATTAAATAAAAAAATTAAATTCCATGATGGCGTCCAATATGGACTATCTAATTCTGCTCCAAAAACATGTATATTCAATATATGGATGTTTATTGGATGGGGGGGGGGGGGACCGATTATTTCAATGATATTTTAATTCACTGGGATACAAAACCCGACCTACGGGAGCACGCTTCGCGCACGACTGTATCTTAAGCATATGTGCATATTTAATAAGCCAACAATTGGAATCCCAACAGAGAAGACTGGCGTAGGTCCCTTGCGCATAGACATCGTTGATGATCTCTATGGGAAACCAACTTGACATTTAATAGACAATTTCGATTAACTGCAATAACTTAAGGAATCTCTAATTGAGCTCAAGCCCAATAAGAATATTCCTTCAGTTATTGTGCTTAAGCGCAGTTAGAGATACCTTATTGCGCTTAAGCACAATGTGATATTCCTGTGCAATAAGGAATATTCTTATTGCGCTTAAGTGTAATAAGACATTCCTTATTACACGTAAGCGAAATTACATCAATATTGCACTTAAGCGCAATTAATATCTCTCATTAGATCACCCTTGTGCAAATAGTAGAATAATCCTATATTTGTTCCACACATTGTACCATGGAGATGGACTACACCACCTGAATTATAGGGAGTTTATGTACTATATATAATATATTCCTTATTAAGATATTCCTTATTGGGTTTTATTATATAAGCGCAATTTGTAAATTCCATTATTGCGCTTAAGCACAGTTAAATATATCCTTATTGCGCTTAAGCACAATAGAGATTCCCTTATTGTGCTTAAGCACAATTAGCTCTTCTTGCGATTAATTAAAAAAAAAATTCTAATTGTATTGTAACTATTGTTTTGTCCTTTAATATTTCCCATACATCATGTACACATATATTATGCTAGAATGGTACTATTATTACTAATACCACTCGTAGTAGTTAAAACCACCTTACTGTCAATATCCTATCATGGTTAGTTTCAAATCATAACGTTAATTGTTATTACTATGTGTGTACTGTACATGTACATCAGTCATCAATTAATAATATTTTGCTATTTTGCATGCGAAGTGGAAGACCCTCCAATAGCTTATCAATACCACTCGGGATAGTGGGTGTTTTTCCTCAATTAATTGAATTTCTTGTTTGGAATCGAAATACAGATTTCATTTAGACACAACTGCCTAAACTATTTTAAGGATATATTTCCGGCATACTTCACTTTCTGCCTTTTAAGACCGCAATAATTTATCAAATTCGCCTTTTTTTGGGCATAAATTGGGTTAAATGTCAAACATGTTCACTTTAAATTACCACATATGTTCTGTGTATAGTGTCTCTTGTCGCAATTCGTTCGAAAGTACGGAAATGCATAATATTCAAACGTCTTAGAACAACATAATTATAACATTAAACGAAAATCCAGACTTTGTTCTGACGGCGGCCATTTTGAATTGTCATTTTAGGTCAGAAATAATTGTTTGTAGAGTAGCCAACATTGTTTTTTGGAATCGAAATACAGATTTCATTTAGACACAACTGCCTAAACTATTTTAAGGATATATTTCCGGCATACTTCACTTTCTGCCTTTTAAGACCGCAATAATATATCAAATTCGCGTTTTTGGTCATTTTTGGGCATAAATTGGGTTAAATGTCAAACATGTTCACTTTAAATATATTACCACATATGTTCTGTGTATTGTGTCTATTGTCACAATTCGTTCGAAAGTACGGAAATGCATAATATTCAAACGTTTTAGAACAACATATAACAGTAAACGAAAATCCAGACTTTGTTCTGATGGCGGCCATTTTGAATTGTCATTTTAGGTCAGAAATAATTATTTGTCGAGTTGCGAACATTGTTTTTTGGAATCAGAATACAAATTTCATATAGACACAACTGTCTAAACTATTTGAATGATATATTTCCGGCATACATCACTTTCTGCCTTTTTTAAGACCGTAATAATTTATAAAATTCACGCTTTTTGTCATTTTTGGGCATAAATTGGGTTAAATGTCAAACACGTTCACTTTAAATTACCAATTATGTTCTGTGTATAGTGTCTCTTGTCACAATTCGTTCGAAAGTACGGAAATGCATAATATTCAAATGTCTTAGAACAACACATAACAGTAAACGAAAATCTAGACTTTGTTCTGATGGCGGCCATTTTGAATTGTCATTTTGGGTCATAAATAATAATTTATCGAGTTGCCAACATTGGTTTTTGAAATCAGCATAAAAAATACCATTAGAAACAATTCTCAAAAGCTTTTGAAAGAAAAATGCCCGCACCTTTCACTTTTATTCCATTTCGAACCTGACTATCACGTTCAGATAACAAAACAGGTTGATAGATACACAAATTACTTATGCGTGTTTCAATTATATTTTAGTTCAATCTTATTGTGTACAAGAAATATACGTTTTCAATATTCTGGTGTCCTAACGACATGACTGCATGTACAGCAGTGTATATACATGTACATCATCATAGCATAATAGCATGACCATTTTGCAAAGAATACTAGTCGCTGCGTCACGTTCAGATAACAAAACAGGTTGATAGATACACAAATTAATTATGTGTGTTTCAATTATATTTCATCTCAATCTTGATGTGTACGGTATATATACGTTTTCAATATTCTCTGGCAGACAAACCGAGGCGGCAATTTTAAACATATATAGAACATAATGAATGTAAAATACACACCACTGGCCAAGTGGCCCTGCTAGTCTGCTATGATGCTGGGGTCCTGATGAATATCAATGGTATGTTGGTAGGGAAAACTGATGCTGTTACGAAAAAGTACAGCTATTTTTCTACAGAAACTGTTGTCATTTACGCGGTGTTAGGCTAATCCGAGTGATTTGCGCAAAGTCAGTGTCTGAAACGTTCAAATTTTCGGTTTCTTTGCACATTCAGCAACCCTGTGGTCGGCGTGCATTGAATCAGCAAGGAGACCGATGTGACTTCCCCTGCTAATATACATACGCAGACAATATACATTTGACACAATTGTACCGAAGTCTATATAAGTGCGGTTTAGCACATTGTGAACTTTAAAAATTCTGATTAAATACAATAATAGTTAATTTTATTTTTTGATTTGTTTCTTTTAAATTAAACTACTTGCTCTATAATTTGCATAACTACAAGTATTGACTGCAAGATATATTGGTATGTATATGGAATACTATTAGGGCCACTTCCTAATGGCGCTTTCGGCGCGCGCCTAAAGCGACAAAAAGTGCGCCATTAGTAACGCGCCGAAAGCGACAAAATGTTCGCCGTTACGATATGTAAAATGTGCGATATTAGCGCATGTTTCGGCGCGCCGGAAGCGACAAAAAGTGCGCCATTAGCGCATGTTTCGGTGCGAACCAAAAGCGACACAAGCGACGATCGTCGCCGCGTTTATATCGGCGAATCGCTGCGATTTCGAGTGGACCGATCGCCGCGATGAGCGGAACGAGGCTGCATCGTCTTGAGGGTACTGTATAATCTCATTCAAAGGTCATCAGATGACTGATATTGGCGTAATATTTAATATAAATCTTCTTGGGAGTATGGGGGTTCTGTACGACTGCACGCGCCTTCCTTTAGGACGTGATAGAGTAGCGAGCTTATTGATCGCGACCGACCACTATACTACATCAATACGGCGACCAAGGAGTCACAATCATTGAAGTGGTTACCTGCGCAGATATTGTACATTCAGAAGGCAACACCAGTGCCACGAGGAATAATTGTTGGTTGACACATGATGTTTTGTCCCAACAACACGATACTGATGTCACCTCACTTCAACAACATTGGCATGGGGTTGTTACTAGTCATCGTGATTGTCGCGTTCGATCTGACAAGATGTCAAGCAACAGAGAATTACAGGACCGAGATAGAATTTCAAAATCTTGTACCAACAAAGACTTTACCATTCGCTGAATGGACAGTGCGCTCAAAGTTAGACTGTGTAGTCTCATGTATAAACATAGCTACATGTTTGTCGTTTTTGTACCATCGGGGCTCACAGGAATGCAGACTCTACACCACCCTTATCAGTGCATATGCAGAACAACTGGATGCGTCAAACGGATTTAAATACGAACTTGTGTTGACAGGTCTGTATGTGTGTATTAGAGATGTGCTATGGATAATGTAACACCAAAATTAATCAAAATGTCATAAGCCAATGTCCGCTTAACAAGCGAATAAACCATGTAATTAATTGCAACCAACGTAATTTCTTACACACATGAATCAAGAACACCCCACTGCACATACGCAATAATACAACAAGAATAAGCATACAGGCATGTCCAGTGCTGCTATATAAGCATGCATGACTCATTGGAAACCCCAATTTAAGCATGTCTTCTCGGCCTTTTGGCTAAGATCAAAGTGTAGTATCTTTATTTTGGCGGTGAACAGGGTTCCTATGCTTTGATCGAGCCCTTATTTGAGATACGTTTCTGATGGGACTTCGACGGTATGGGTTCGCAGCTTGAGGAGGACGAGTGGGCCTTACTGACTGACTGCCGCTTCTTGTGGGGACTGATGTCCGACGGGCACTTTGACCATCTCGTAAGGGTGGGCATCATCCCTGAAAGTGGTGATGCCCAGCCTGCAAGAGTGGTCCGCAATGGCCCCGGGTTGTTTAAAAAAAACAAATTAAGTATTGAGATATTGATGTAAAACGTATCTCCTATATATTTTGATGACTGTTTGATTGTCTGTCTGTCCTTTATAGAATCGAAAACGGGTTGACAGATCGAGACCAAACTTCCTATCCAAAGGTAAAATCACACGGGAATCGTCGACGTCGCATTTTGGAGAAGCCCAGAGCACCCATTCTCCACTCTCAGTCACAAAAAACGGCACTGCGGTGGTTAATCAAGTGATAATTTAATGAGCGTTTGTTTTTGACGCATCGCTATAAAGAGCGTTTGTTTACCATTCAACGTGATTAGTATCTGCAGAGAGATATACGGGCCATTATCCCACGGGAATCGTCGACGTCGCGATTCTCGACCGATCGGGACGAAACTTGGTACGTGTGTGTAGTTTGACCAGGCGGTCGTCGCTGTCGTATTGGCGAGCCCGTGCGACGCCCGTGCAGCGCATGCGCAGACGAGATCTCTGAAACGGGTGGAGCTATCGACTTGAAATTTGCTATGTGAATGTATCTTGCCCCGGATACGAATTTTATCGGGTCGCCGAGCCCGTGCGACGCCAGCTTCGCGCATGCGCAGACCAGATCTCGGAAACGGGTGGAGCTATCGACTTAAAATTTGGTTTTTGAATAGCCCGGACAACGTCGGGCTCATCGGCTAGTATGTATATATAATTACAACTACTTTCGCTTTTACTTAAATGCGTGCATTTGATTGGTCAAGGCCGTTAGATACACGTGGTAGCGACAATTTCTATCAGCCGAGGGAAGTGTCGTTTCCCGCATCACTGGGTGTAGTGATACTTTTAAAAGTTCGCAAACAAAGTCGAATACCCATGGGGCGAATTTACCCGGAATTTTATTTAGTCCACCAATCAAATCCCAAGAGATAACTTCCGTTTCTAGTGGTAACCTAAGACGCCAACTCTCAGCGAAACATTATCGCCGATTAAACAGCAAAATAGTACATTAATTTAGTTGGGGATAAAGCAATGTATTACATAACTATTCCACCATTAGTATTAGCATTTATCCAGCTTCGTGCCAATACTTATATGACCCGGCAGTGGTCATGAGATCATAGAATGTCACCGGAGACTGCAAATTTGGTGGGGAAGTTTGGGAACACCGCTTCGGAATTGCTATCGAATCAGATTGTCTTTATGACAATAGATGTTCTTGAATCGTTTTAAATAAGTGAAATTTACACCCGCAAGTACAGTTCAACAGTTTACGAGTGTGGTGTCTTTCTTTTGTGTAGTTCGAAACAGAGATCGTATTGTGTGTGTTCATCTCGAACTTCCAAGTTCCAGTCGGTCGCCTAATTTATTATCGACCCAATTTCCCATTTCGGTTAAAAGAGCAGCTGAAGTCCAGACACCAATATCACTTGGAAATTTTACTATTTTAGTGTTTTTAATATAGTTTCTTTAAAAAAAACTTGTTTAATCACCAACTAATATGCGGATGCCGAACTACATACATAGTATAATTCGGCATCCGACACTTCTATACACCGACAGATGCATCGAAAACGACGTTGATTGCGTATATAAATATCAAATGGTCATATAAAAAGTTACTTATAATTGCAAAGCAGGAATCGTGTAATACATATATAAACAAACGGATGCTCTCTCTTTAAGCTTTCTGCCTCATGGCCTACATCAGCAATAATTTAGAAAGAAGAAACAGTTACATTATCATACAAATTAACCGTACACAATCGGACTGTCTGTATTAGTGATCTGTTGTCAAAGGGTTAAACGGTCATGGCTAATTTAAACCTCCAAATTATGTCTACGTAATATGGACGGAACTATAACATACATGTAGGTACATACACCTCTACTTGCAGGCCCCAATAAAATGGCATAAAACGCCGCACAAAACCATTAAAACAACAGGGTCCATTCATTTATATCATTAATGAATGCAACAACATTAATGGGTTGCATTCAGTCAATTAAAAGGTGAAATATTTGGATATCATATGTTGCAGCCCATTTTAAGGTAATTAAACAAATATCGTGGTAATGTATAATCATGGAAACCACATGACTGTTTGTTGACAGTGGTTAATGGCCATGAATGGTTTGGTGGTTATAATACTGTAAGAACAGCGGGAATGAATTGTATTGAAATTGCATTTGCATCATCATTGCTACGCTTATATTAATTACTAGCAGGGTTACCCGGCGTTGCCCAGGTTAATGTATGCTGTGGATATTTGTTGGGAATAGAGAATGCTCTTGCTTAAAGTGTGATACGTTTTCTCATAAATTGTATATTCCAATAGCATCACAAAACATGATTATTACAGTCATGGAATATAAGTAGTGGCTCACCTTGTCAATTGTCATTCTGTTTATCGCGATTAATCCGTTCCACCAATAATGAAGTATTTATTTACTTACAACTGCGTATACATTAGACGTTATAATATGATACATGAACATCATAAACACATTAGTTCGTAAAAGATGATAATTGGGTTTTACATATTAAGATGTATCAATCAATCTAGTGGGTTGGACTAAGATCTCGAGGACACCTGGCTATCATATCTCCATGAAGATACAGATGTTTCAAAGAAATTTCCAGGTGCTCCTCTGTTCATGGTGCTATATATTGGCTAAATATTCTTAGTTTAAACGAAATGTTGCTGCGCACATATATCAGCTACATTTGCCAGGCACAGAGCGAGATTTTGAGTTGTTTATATCAGTCGATGAGTCTGTTCTAAAACCCTTGTCAGATGTCAGTATTGGTAGGATCCTGAAAAGTCTTGTGCTACTAACTGCATTTTCTTGTATATCAGAAGAAATTATATTTGACTGCACACTGTGACCACTATTTTTAAACAGGCCTTCCATATCTCTTGACAAATTGTAACTTTTTGTAGAAACTGTATTGAATGGAACAGACTAAATTTTGTTAGTATATATATATGCAATCCTCTAACGGTTCGAGGTCTCTCAGTTTGCACGAATATATGTATCTCTTCAATAGCATGATAAATATACGTTTAATGCTTCTTCTAGTTATCTCTTTTTGCTAGCTCATTGTGTGAATGACTTGATTGCCATTCCCATATAAATATGACTGTTAAGAAGATATAATTGTTCAAGTGACTTATGTGGGTCACCATATGTCGGGATTGTGAAATGTGAACGCCCAACTACTTAAAATGATATGGAGATGGCCTGGTGACTGTATATAACTTATATGTGGATATCGGCGAATAGCAATCTTATCAATGATAGTGCATATCTGCTCGCCATCCGTGACGCAAACGACACCAAATGTGATTTAATTCATGGTATATCATTAGAGACAAACGTGTATGAATTTGGTGGAATTTGGTTTATTAAATCAATTGTTGATGCAACGCTGACTCGAACAACGCCATATTGCGAAGGTGATTATGCATTCGTTTGGTGGAAATCAGCGACAAAACTATTTCACCATATTTTTTTAATTTCCCCTCCCACCAACAGCGTCATTTTAGAAAATTTTAACCCGCACCATTATCTTCCTTGTAAAAAGTTATCCCTCTTAGAACGCCTTGGTGCCATCTCAATTGTACCGCGTGAAGTTATATATAGAACGCACACAGACAGACAAAAAGACAAACAGACAGCACGATTTTATTTCTTGTATCATTTGAGAAGAACGTGTCTGAATTTGATGGTAATTGGTACTAAAATATCTTGTATCAGTTTTGGTGACCCTCCCGTCCCTATTTCGGACTCAAGATGTACACACTAAGACTCATTAGAGATTAGAGATGCATATATATGAAATTGGTGAAAATTGGCGAGTATACAAATTTGTATCAAATTTAAGGTCCCCATATCTCTCACCCATAGGGCACCAATTTGGTGTATCTAAACCACACGATAAGATTCCTCGTATCACGGAGAAGAATATGTATCAATCTGGTGGAAATCGGCACTAAACATATAGATATAATTTGTTGTGTCCCTCTCATCTCTATACACCACTGACTCGAATGGCCCCACTTGTGACATCCTTAAACCACACGATTACATTCCTGATATCATGGAGATGATTGTTTATAAGTTTTGTGATAATCGGCGACTAAACAATTCTTTTTATCAAATTTGGTGCCAATCCCTCCCCTCTCCATCTCTCACCCAAACAGCACCACTATGGCGTCTTTAAATCAAGATTAGATTCCTCGTTTCATGGATAAGAACGTGTATCAATTTGGTGGAAATTGGCGCTAACAAAATTGTGCATCAATTTTGGTTCCCCTGTCCCTTTCAATGCAACCCTGACTCGAATGAGGCCACATTTGACAGATAAAAGCCACACCATTAGACTCCTCATACCATGGGGATGATTTTGTATAAGTGTGGTGGCAATCGGCGACTTATTATCAAATTTAGTGCCCACCCCCTCCCAATCTCTCATCCAAAAACAACAATTTGGCGTTGTTATATCGCACAATTAGATTCCTTGTATCAAGAAGAAGAATATATATCAATTTGGTGGAAATCGGCGCTTAAATTAGTTTTATTAATTTTGGTGCCCCTCTCCCCTTCCGTTCATCCCTGATTCAAACGACGCCACTTTTGACATATTTAAACCACACCGTTGGATTCTTCATATCATGGGGATGATCACTGTGTAGGAACTGTTACATCGGAAATCGTTCTATCGCCGGTATTGTGATGGTTCTTGCCTGATTTGTTACGGTTCCTGATGATTGAAGATAATCATTTTTGTGACAAAATCACGCATAATTATAGATATCTTGAATAGATTATACTTTCCTGAATGAACAGAAGCTGCAGAAGTGCCGTGTTATCGAAACCTGAACTCTAGACCACAATTAACTCGGTGTTAGCGAGTTAACGCGTAAATATCAACATGTTATCACTGAAAATCAAGCCACGTGGACGCAATTTCTTTGTTTTTTGTGGCGTATAAATTATGAAACGCATTCTGAAGACAAACACTGACTATAAAGTGTACCCGTGTTATTCTTATAATTATTTGTCGAGTTGCGAACATTGTTTTTTGGAATCACAATACAAATTTCATTTAGACACAACTGTCTAAACTATTTGAATGATATATTTCCGGCATACTTCACTTTCTGCCTTTTTTAAGACCGTAATAATTTATAAAATTCACGCTTTTTGTCATTTTTGGGCATAAATTGGGTTAAATGTCAAACATGTTCACTTTAAATTACCAATTATGTTCTGTGTATAGTGTCTCTTGTCACAATTCGTTCGAAAGTACGGAAATGCATAATATTCAAATGTCTTAGAACAACACATAACAGTAAACGAAAATCTAGACTTTGTTCTGATGGCGGCCATTTTGAATTGTCATTTTGGGTCATAAATAATAATTTATCGAGTTGCCAACATTGGTTTTTGAAATCATTATAGAAAATACCATTAGAAACAATTCTCAAAAGCTTTTGAAAGAAAAATGCCCGTACCTTTCACTGTTATTCCATTTCGAACCTGACTATCACGTTCAGATAACAAAACAGGTTGATAGATACACAAATTACTTATGCGTGTTTCAATTATATTTTAGTTCAATCTTATTGTGTACAAGAAATATACGTTTTCAATATTCTGGTGTCCTAACGACATGACTGCATGTACAGCAGTGTATATACATGTACAATCATCATAGCATAATTGCAAAGACCATTTTTCCATGAATACTCGTCGCTGTGTCACGTTCAGATAACAAAACAGGTTGATAGATACACAAATTAATTATGTGTGTTTCAATTATATTTCATCTCAATCTTGATGTGTACGGTATATATACGTTTTCAATATTCTCTGGCAGACAAACCGAGGCGGCAATTTTAAACACATATAGAACATAATGAATGTAAAATACACACCACTGGCCAAGTGGCCCTGCTAGTCTGCTATGATGCTGGGGTCCTGATAAATATCAATGGTATGTTGGTAGGGAAAACTGATGCTGTTACGAAAAAGTACAGCTATTTTTCTACAGAAACTGTTGTCATTTACGCGGTGTTAAGCTAATCCGAGTGATTTGCGTAAAGTCAGTGTCTGAAACGTTCAAATTCTCGGTTTCTTTGCAGATTCAGCACCCTGTGGTCAGCGTGCATTGAATCGGTAAGGCGACCGAGGTGACGTCCCCTGCTAATATACATACGCAGACAATATACATTTGACACAATTGTACCGAAGTCTATATAAGTGCGGTTTAGCACATTGTGAACTTTAAAAAACTGATTAAATACAATAATAGTTAATTTTATTTTTGGATTTGTTTCTTTTAAATTAAACTACTTGCTCTATAATTTGCATAACTACAAGTATTGACTGCAAGATATATTGGTATGTATATGGAATACTATTAGGGCCACTTCCTAATGGCGCTTTCGGCGCGCGCCGAAAGCGACAAAAAGTGCGCCATTAGTAACGCGCCGAAAGCGACAAAATGTGCGTCGTTACGATATGTAAAATGTGCGATATTAGCGCATGTTTCGGCGCGCCGGAAGCGACAAAAAGTGCGCCATTAGCGCATGTTTCGGTGCGAACCAAAAGCGACACAAGCGACGATCGTCGCCGCGTTTATATCGGCGAATCGCTGCGATTTCGAGTGGACCGATCGCCGCGATGGGCGGAACGAGGCTGCATCGTCTTGAGGGTACTGTATAATCTCATTCAAAGGTCATCAGATGACTGATATTGGCGTAATATTTAATATAAATCTTCTTGGGAGTATGGGGGTTCTGTACGACTGCACGCGCCTTCCTTTAGGACGTGATAGAGTAGCGAGCTTATTGATCGCGACCGACCACTATACTACATCAATACGGCGACCAAGGAGTCACAATCATTGAAGTGGTTACCTGCGCAGATATTGTACATTCAGAAGGCAACACCAGTGCCACGAGGAATAATTGTTGGTTGACACATGATGTTTTGTCCCAACAACACGATACTGATGTCACCTCACTTCAACAACATTGGCATGGGGTTGTTACTAGTCATCGTGATTGTCGCGTTCGATCTGACAAGATGTCAAGCAACAGAGAATTACAGGACCGAGATAGAATTTCAAAATCTGGTACCAACGAAGACTTTACCATTCGCTGAATGGACAGTGCGCTCAAAGTTAGACTGTGTAGTCTCGTGTATAAACATAGCTACATGTTTGTCGTTTTTGTACCATCGGGGCTCACAGGAATGCAGACTCTACACCACGCTTATCAGTGCGTATGCAGAACAACTGGATGCGTCAATCGGATTTAAATACGAACTTGTGTTGACAGGTCTGTATGTGTGTATTAGAGATGTGCTATGGATAATGTAACACCAAAATTAATCAAAATGTCATAAGCCAATGTCCGCTTAACAAGCGAATAAACCATGTAATTAATTGCAACCAACGTAATTTCTTACACACATGAATCAAGAACACCCCACTGCACATAGGCAATAATACAACAAGAATAAGCATACAGGCATGTCCAGTGCTGCTATATAAGCATGCATGACTCATTGGAAACCCCAAATTAAGCATGTCTTCTCGGCCTTTTGGCTAAGATCAAAGTGTAGTATCTTTATTTTGGCGGTGAACAGGGTTTCTATGCTTTGATCGAGCCCTTATTTGAGATACGTTTCTGATGGGACTTCGACGGTATGTGTTCGCAGCTTGAGGAGGACGAGTGGGCCTTACTGACTGACTGTCGCTTCTTGCGGGGACTGACGTCCGACGGGCACTTTGACCATCTCGTAAGGGTGGGCATCATCCCTGAAAGTGGGGATGCCCAGCCTGCAGGGATGTGGCTAGAGGGTCTCCGCTGGGGGGTATCCACCTTGGAAATTTCCAACTGCACCCCCCCCCCCCTTGAGTCGCAATCACACCAACACAACTTTTTTCATAATTCCATTTGCACCCCCCCCCCCTTGAGTCGGAATCGTACCAACACATATATTCATAAGCCATGCTTCTATTTTCCCAGTATGAGAACATTAAGATATTTTAACCTGAAAATTGCCCCAAAAAAAACAACTAGTGATCTAATTCCAGACAATAGCACACAGCTACCGACAACAGACCAGGAAACACCGGGCCGACCATGGTTGTTCGGCCCGGTGTGAGAAAATTTTGAAAACTATACAAGAAAATCGCAAATCCTAGCATCTAGACTGGCCTCAACTGAAGCTTTCCTAGTGTTGGAAATTTCAAACCTCATACTCCCCCTCAGGTTGAAAAATTCTTCAACTGATGACCATTTATGTCTACAAGTTTGACCAAATGTAGTAAAATATTGTTTTGCTAAACTAATTAGCAGTTTTGTATTGGCCATGTGGATGGGGCAATGACACACCGGGCCGACCATGATTCGGCCCGGTGTGCGAAAATTTTGAAATCTGAACAAGAAAATCGCAAAATCCTAACATCTAGACTAGCCTCAAGCCTTCCTACTGTTGGAAATTTCAAACCCTACACCCACACTTAGGTTGGAAATTTTCCAACTGATGACAATTCCAATGACAATGTTGACCAATTGTATGACAATATTGTTTTCTTAAATTAACTAGAAGTTTTTGACTGGCCACGGGGGAGAGACCAGGACACAAGCTTTCCAAGTGTTGGAAATTTCCAACCTGTCACCCCCCTAAGGTTGGAAAATTTCCAACTGATGACCATTTCTGTCAAAAATTTTCACCAAAAATAGGAACATATGCAAATATTGGTCGAAAAACAATAAATTCCCCCAATAAATTGTTTTATAATCAAACTACAAGAACATTTTCAACCTATTGTTGGTGTGAAATTTCGTTGTGGCAGGTATGAAATTTCCAACTATTGAAAATATAGCTCTCTGCTGGGGGGGGGGGGGGGGTGAGACACCCCCACACCCCCCTCTAGCCACATCCCTGCTAGCCTGCAAGAGTGGTCCGCAATGGCCCCGGGTTGTTTAAAACAAAACAAGTTAAGTATTGGGATATTGATGTAAAACGTATCTCCTATATATTTTGATGACTGTTTGTTTGTCTGTCTGTCCTTTATAGAATCGAAAACGGGTTGACCGATCGAGACCAAACTTCCTATCCAAAGGTAAAATCCCACGGGAATCGTCGACGTCGCATTTTGGAGAAGCCCAGAGCACCCATTCTCCACTTTCAGTCACAAAAAAGTGATAATTTAATGAGCGTTTGTTTTTGACGCATCGCTATAAAGAGCGTTTGTTTACCATTCAACGTTATTAGCATCTGCAGAGAGATATACGGGCCATTATCCCACGGGAATCGTCGACGTCGCGATTCTCGACCGATTGGGACGAAACTTGGTACATGTGTGTAGTTTGACCAGGCGGTCGTCGTTGTCGTATTGGCGAGCCCGTGCGACGCCCGTGCAGCGCATGCGCAGACGAGATCTCGGAAACGGGTGGAGCTATCGACTTGAAATTTGCTATGTGAATGTATCTTGCCCCGGATACGAATTTTATCGGGTCGCCGAGCCCGTGCGACGCCAGCTTCGCGCATGCGCAGACCAGATCTCGGAAACGGGTGGAGCTATCGACTTGAAATTTGGTTTTTGAATAGCCCGGACAACGTCGGGCTCATCGGCTAGTATGTATATATAATTACAACTACTTTCGCTTTTACTTAAATGCGTGCATTTGATTGGTCAAGGCCGTTAGATACACGTCGTAGCGACAATTTCTATCAGTCGAGGGAAGTGTCGTTTCCCGCATCACTGGGTGTAGTGATACTTTAAAAAGTTCGCAAACAAAGTCGAATATCCATGGGGCGAATTTACCCGGAATTTTATTTAGTCCACCAATCAAATCCCAAGAAATAACTTCCGTTTCTAGTGGTAACCTAAGACGCCAACTCTCAGCGAAACATTATCGCCGATTAAACAGCAAAATAGTACATTAATTTAGTTGGGGATAAAGCAATGTATTACATATCTATTCCACCATTAGTATTAGCATTTATCCAGCTTCGTGCCAATACTAATATGACCCGGCAGTGGTCATGAGATCATAGAATGTCACCAGAGACCGCAAATTTGGTGGGGAAGTTTGGGAACACCGCTTCGGAATTGCTATCGAATCGGATTGTCTTTATGACAATAGATGTTCTTGAATCGTTTTAAATAAGTGAAATTTACACCCGCAAGTACAGTTTAACAGTTTACGAGTGTGGTGTCTTTCTTTTGTGTAGTTCGAAACAGATATCGTATTGTGTGTGTTCATCTCGAACTTCCAAGTTCCAGTCGGTCGCCTAATTTATTATCGACCCAATTTCCCATTTCGGTTAAAAGAGCAGCTGAAGTCCAGACACCAATATCACTTGGAAATTTTACTATTTTAGTGTTTTTAATATAGTTTCTTTAAAAAAAACTTGTTTAATCACCAACTAATATGCGGATGCCGAACTACATACATAGTATAATTCGGCATCCGACACTTCTATACACCGACAGATGCATCGAAAACGACGTTGATTGCGTATATAAATATCAAATGGTCATATAAAAAGTTACTTATAATTGCAAAGCAGGAATCGTGTAATACATATATAAACAAACGGATGCTCTCTCTTTAAGCTTTCTGCCTCATGGCCTACATCAGCAATAATTTAGAAAGAAGAAACAGTTGCATTATCATACAAATTAACCGTACACAATCGGACTGTCTGTATTAGTGATCTGTTGTCAAAGGGTTAAACGGTCATGGCTAATTTAAACCTCCAAATTATGTCTACGTAATATGGACGGAACTATAACATACATGTAGGTACATACACCTCTGCTTGCAGGCCCCAATAAAATGGCATAAAACGCCGCACAAAACCATTAAAACAACAGGGTCCATTCATTTATATCATTAATGAATGCAACAACATTAATGGGTTGCATTCAGTCAATTAAAAGGTGAAATATTTGGATATCATATGTTGCAGCCCATTTTAAGGTAATGTATAATCATGGAAACCACATGACTGTTTGTTGACTGTGGTTAATGGCCATGCATGGTTTGGTGGTTATAATACTGTAAGAACAGCGGGAATGAATTGTATTGAAATTGCATTTGCATCATCATTGTTACGCTTATATTAATTACTAGCAGGGTTACCCGGCGTTGCCCAGGTTAATGTATGCTGTGGATATTTGTTGGGAATAGAGAATGCTTTTGTTGCTTAAAGTGTTATACGTTTTCTCATAAATTGTATATTCAAATAGCACCACAAAACATGATTATTACAGTCATGGAATATAAGTAGTGGCTCACCTTGTCAATTGTCATTCTGTTTATCGCGATTAATCCGTTCCACCAATAATGAAGTATTTATTTACTTACAACTGCGTATACATTAGACGTTATAATATGATACATGAACATCATAAACACATTAGTTCGTCAAAGATGATAATTGGGTTTTACATATTGAGATGTATCAATCAATCTAGTGGGTTGGACTAAGATCTCGAGGACACCTGGCTATCATATCTCCATGAAGATACAGATGTTTCAAAGAAATTTCCAGGTGCTCCTCTGTTCATGGTGCTATATATTGGCTAAATATTCTTAGTTTAAACGAAATGTTGCTGCGCACATATATCAGCTACATTTGCCAGGCACAGAGCGAGATTTTGAGTTGTTTATGTCAGTCGATGAGTCTGTTCTAAAACCCGTGTCAGATGTCAGTATTGGTAGGATCCTGAAAAGTCTTGTGCTACTAACTGCATTTTCTTGTATATCAGAAGAAATTATATTTGACTGCACACTGTGACCACTATTTTTGAACAGGCCTTCCATATCTCTTGACAAATTGTAACTTTTTGTGGAAACTGTATTGAATGGAACAGACTAAATTTTGTTAGTAAATATATATGCAATCCTCTGACGGTTCGAGGTCTCTCAGTTTGCACGAATATATGTATCTCTTCAATAGAATGATAAATATACGTTTAATGCTTCTTCTAGTTATCTCTTTTTGCTAGCTCATTGTGTGAATGACTTGATTGCCATTCCCATATAAATATGACTGTTAAGAAGATATAATTGTTCAAGTGACTTATGTGGGTCACCATATGTCGGGATTGTGAATTGTGAACGACCAACTACTTAAAATGATATGGAGATGGCCTGGTGACTGTATATAACTTATATGTGGATATCGGCGAATAGCAATCTTATCAATGATAGTGCATATCTGCTCGCCATCCGAGACGCAAACGACACCAAATGTGATTTAATTTATGGTATATCATTAGAGACAAACGTGTATGAATTTGGTGGAATTTGGTTTATTAAATCAATTGTTGATGCAACGCTGACTCGAACAACGCCATATTGCGAAGGTGATTATGTATTCGTTTGGTGGAAATCAGCGACAAAACTATTTCACCATATTTTTTTAATTTCCCCTCCCACCAACAGCGTCAATTTTAACCCGCACCATTATCTTCCTTGTAAAAAGTTACCCCTCTTAGAACGCCTTGGTGCCATCTCAATTGTACCGCGTGAAGTTATATATAGAACGCACACAGACAGACAAAAAGACAAACAGACAGCACGATTTTATTTCTTGTATCATTTGAGAAGAACGTGTCTGAATTTGATGGTAATTGGTACTAAAATAGCTTGTATCAGTTTTGGTGACCCTCCCGTCCCTATTTCGGACTCAAGATGTACACACTAAGACTCATTAGAGATTAGAGATGCATATATATGAAATTGGTGAAAATTGGCGAGTATACAAATTTGTATCAAATTTAAGGTCCCCATATCTCTCACCCATAGGGCACCAATTTGGTGTATCTAAACCACACGATAAGATTCCTCGTATCACGGAGAAGAATATGTATCAATCTGGTGGAAATCGGCACTAAACATATAGATATAATTTTTTGTGTCCCTCTCATCTCTATACACCACTGACTCGAATGGCCCCACTTGTGACATCCTTAAACCACACGATTACATTCCTGATATCATGGAGATGATTGTTTATAAGTTTTGTGATAATCGGCGACTAAACAATTCTTTTTATCAAATTTGGTGCCAATCCCTCCCCTCTCCATCTCTCACCCAAACAGCACCACTATGGCGTCTTTAAATCAAGATTAGATTCCTCGTTTCATGGATAAGAACGTGTATCAATTTGGTGGAAATTGGCGCTAACAAAATTGTGCATCAATTTTGGTTCCCCTGTCCCTTTCAATGCAACCCTGACTCGAATGAGGCCACATTTGACAGATAAAAGCCACACCATTAGACTCCTCATACCATGGGGATGATTTTGTATAAGTGTGGTGGCAATCGGCGACTTATTATCAAATTTAGTGCCCACCCCCTCCCAATCTCTCATCCAAAAACAACAATTTGGCGTTGTTATATCGCACAATTAGATTCCTTGTATCAAGAAGAAGAATATATATCAATTTGGTGGAAATCGGCGCTTAAATTAGTTTTATTAATTTTGGTGCCCCTCTCCCCTTCCGTTCATCCCTGATTCAAACGACGCCACTTTTGACATATTTAAACCACACCGTTGGATTCTTCATATCATGGGGATGATCACTGTGTAGGAACTGTTACATCGGAAATCGTTCTATCGCCGGTATTGTGATGGTTCTTGCCTGATTTGTTACGGTTCCTGATGATTGAAGATAATCATTTTTGTGACAAAATCACGCATAATTATAGATATCTTGAATAGATTATACTTTCCTGAATGAACAGAAGCTGCAGAAGTGCCGTGTTATCGAAACCTGAACTCTAGACCACAATTAACTCGGTGTTAGCGAGTTAACGCGTAAATATCAACATGTTATCACTGAAAATCAAGCCACGTGGACGCAATTTCTTTGTTTTTTGTGGCGTATAAATTATAAAACGCATTCTGAAGACAAACACTGACTATAAAGTGTACCCGTGTTATTATTCTGTAAAATAACTGAGAAAGTATCCCGATAGGGGCGGATAATTGGGAGCTGTGACCTCGTAATCAACATGGGTGCGTGTTATGGTTCTATTTCAAACCGATCATGGCTGTGACGGTTCTGTCCATGAGATTTATTCGAACGATTTCTGCACTTGGGTCCGAAAATTGTCTTGTGTATCTGACATTTTAAACCAGATAATGACTGTAGCTTATGTAATTTGCATAATAGAACAGGTATATTAAGAAATAACACAATAAATACCTAATACGGGAAATTAAGTGACATTAATAGGCAGAAATAAAATATTGAAAGTCCCGATGACTATAGTATCATAATCATGCCCGCCTATATAAATGACCAATGGTAATATAAATCTACTCTCAGGAGAATATGAGATGTTATATTCATTTACTTAATCTAGGCATTATTGAAAGATCCAGGTGTGACAATATTTCAATGCCAGCGCCATCATATTTCCTCCTCTGAAGTCCGCCTGAGGGACATTTACACATGTTTGTCGCCCAGACATGAATATAACTTATGAAATCACGTTCAACTAAATCATTGATAGGTTATGACGTGATTGCATGGTGGTGGGGGACTTGGGGAGGGGTGCTTAATTTGTGTCAACCCCCAACTTTGGTCAAAATGTTCAACAGTTACAAATTTCTTATCTTACAATAGATTGGTTTGAATTTTAACACCAACAATATGTTGAAATTGTTATCTTAGTTTGATTTGACAACAATTTAATAGTGGGGAATTTGTCATTTTTAGACCAACATTTGCATACTTTCCTACACTTCAAACATGTAATCAACCATATTTGACATATACAAATGGACACCTCTTCTTTAGAGTTGATCCAACACTCATGATGGGTGGGCAGGAAGTAGGGAGCAGGTGTGATCTAGTTTTCTATATTACATTTACCCCCCCCCCCCCCCCAATTGGCAATAAACAGGTTGAATGGACAAAGATTCTAATTCCATTTAATTAATATGCTTTGTATTAAATAATGTATGCTCTTTTGCAAAATAAATCATCTCTCTCTCCATATGTTGGAAACATTTCCAATCTTGTGGGGGTGGGGGGCACCAGTTTGGAAACTTCCAACCTTGGGAATCTTGAAGCCGGTCTAGATGCAATTTTCAGGTTCAGATATCCACATTTTCTCACTGGGGCCCATGTATCCTGAGTTTCTCCCCCGGTTTGCATAGTGGCCTATCAAAGGCTACTGATCAATTCACTTCAGAATAGCATACAATCTAGAGCTATAATGTGTCATGCAGTTGGAGAAAACCAAAGCCCAGGCCCAAAATAGGGGGGCCGGCCTTGTACATGAGTTTGGTCTGTTTCAAGGGGGTGGTGCGGTTGGAAATCCCAAGGTGGATGCCCCAACATTGGAGACCCTCCAGGCCACGTCTCTGCTCAATTAACACGTTATCAGCGAGGAATAATAATGTGCCTTATAATAGCCAGGTTCAGACACCCATAACACTGATTTCTAATGATTCATTTGTATGAATGTTTAGCTAAATAATTCAAACAATCTGTTACTGCATGTTGAATTTAATAGCTGAGCATTTAGTAACCAAAGGTTTAACATCCATATAATAATATTTGTAACTGTAGGATTCTTTGCTTTTTTTATATCTTTTATTAAAAAATCAGAGTTCCCAAGTCAATCTAAAATATGATTGAGTGAAAGGTTATCGTGCTTGTATATGCTTTAATAGCTGCATATGAAAAGTAGATGCATAATAACTCAACTTCACAGATAAGCCAAAATTATAGTTGAAACTGTATATGAAGAACTTGTGAAACTTATTTTAAAACTGAATACAGGAACTGACATTATAGTTTCTACTACCTCCAGATGCAATGATAAACAGTGGGCAAAGTGACATTATTTTTTATTTGTTGAAATTAGTTTATTAAAAAATAAAGACAAATAAAACCATAATTTTTTTTCAAACAAACACACAACATCTGTTTCCTGAGATATTGAAATAAAGTATTCTGCCAGGATTCCAGACATCTGAACAACACTAAAAAAACATGTTTAAAGAACCAAATGTGACTTATTAAATTTCCAGAAACCTTATGCTAAAATTGATGCACATACATGAAAACAATAGAAAAGTCAGCTTTGTTTGTAAACTCATGATGGTGACACCATCTGCCGATTACAATTACATCTTAACTCTTTCATGACGGGAGCATTAAAGATCCTGTGCCAGCGCATTTTCTTATATATGTAAGTCTCCCATATGGAGCCTCGCATATATAAGAGAATGCACATGGCACATGATCTGTTCCAGTGCGACTCCCCTCACGAAAGGGTTAAGATGGCTGACTATCAGCAGTTTTAGAATTAATTGGGAAACTAGTCTGAATATGGCTCTAGTATAGGTAATGTTTATCACATATTTAACAGAATATTTATTTTGAATATTTTGAATTAGAAATATTTAATAACACTCGGAGAATTAAGAATGAGTATAAACAGATTACCTATTAAAATTGTCAGTTGGAACAATATTGAATTCCGTGTCCAGAAATGTACATATGTGACAGCCGTAAACTAGGACATGAATTCCATTAGTTTAAAATGCTGCATATATATTCAGAAGAATCGGTAATGTGTACTGTGAACATAGTCAACCAATAAACAATGATCGAAAGACCGTGTATTTTTTGAAAAAAAATTATTTCATTTCTCATAAATTAATACAGTAAATGTATAAATGTATGTATGGCACATCATTAACAGGAGAATACAGTATTATTGTATATCAATGATTGTTATGTATATGTATACCGGTACTCTGACACAGTCAACAAGATAGATACCAAAGATCTGTTAACTATTTTCATATACCTGGGACTAGGGTCAACCACTTCTGTCTACACATAATGATAGTCGGGGAGCCAATAAGGTCCACCTGACCCCCCCCCCCCCCCGATGATTACCAATAACCTTATTTTTATTGTTCCCTATGGTATCCAGATAAAGAATCCGGATTTCACCGAAAAATAAAGGTGGCCCTACTAGGTGCTAGAGCCATTTGAATCCAAGATGGCCGCTAATTCCGACCAGCTGTATTTAATCGTTGTAATAGATCAGTTGTTAGCAAAAGACACAGACAAAATGTATGCCATTTTGTTGGTATGATGTCCTTCAAAATGACGGCAAATAATTTCGAAAATAATTCAAAATGGCCGCCGAAAAATGACGTCATATGCACGAAAATAGGAAATTTAATTAATATTTCACCATATCTTCCATTTTTCTTCACATTAATCATTAGTAAATGGCAATGTTTTTGAGACAGTCATCAAGCGTGATATTATAGCGTCATTTGAAGACATTTTCCATTGACGAGGGTTCCGTAATAGATACAGAAAGAGGATTTGAAAAAGAGGGGTGAAATTTTCGATTTTTTTTGCAAGACGATTTTGATAGTCATTTTATCGACAAACCACACAGGCTGTTAATAGAATGTCAACAACTATGTGCTTTATTTTATTGGACGGATGTTTTACTTCAATGGGAATGAAATTGGTGTAGAAAATTTCCAAAATGGCCGCCGAAAATATGAAAAATGGTAAATATTGCCCCAGGGTGTCCTGCAATGGCTTACAAGTTGTGGTTGATATAAAATTGGCTAATCTGTATTATATACATTGAATACTAACATGTCTGATGCACCATGGATCATAGTTACTATTGTCACCACTGACATCACCAGAAATATTGGATTTTTCTCTCACAAACTTGACATAAATATCGGCAAAAATTCGTAATGACTATTTTCCTTCACAAAGGCCAAGCGTTGTGCGACAAATAACGTATGAAGCTAATTAATGCAGTCGAGTAAACAGACATGGTTCATTCGAGCTTCCAAACTCGAATTGATATACCCGTTTCCTGTGCCTTGAAAGTATTTCCCATGGTCACAGCCATTTTTGTTTTTAGCTATTTTCTTTTTTTCGCACATAAGTGAAACAAACGAAGTTTATTTCTAACATATCCGGAATACACTAACACGAATCCTCTTTTCTGTTCAATGCCGTGGAAATGGCTGTTTTTGTTTGAGACCCATACATCCTGTTCAAAGTGTTTTATGTTGTATGACTTCAATGTGTCTTTCCGGGAGATATAACCTCGTAGAAAGTTTTGCTCAAGTAATTTACGGTATATTCTTCATGTAAGAATACACGAAACCACACCCCTGCATTCTCCATATGCATTAGGGTTAGGGTTAGGGTCGGGGTTAGGGCTATATGGTTAGGGTTAGGGCTATAGGGTTAGGGTTAGGGTCGGGGTTAGGGCTATAGGGTTAGGGTTGGTATTATGCTGTTTAGTGCTACGGTTACCTTTCACAGGCGTTAGAAATTTCTAGTCAGGTATGGGTGGTTTACAATTCGGAGTTGACACACCGTCAATCGATAACCTCTGGTCACGTTGGTGCATGTTGGTTATTAAAATAGTTGTATGCCTGGAACATCCCCTTGCACCATTCATCCATCCATGTTGGCAACACGAAGTAGAACCATTTCCGACAAAAGGCCGTCCAAATGCTTTTACCTTCAAGATTATCTTATGACACATACCATCAGACTTAAGGACAAGACCAAAGTTGAGACAATCTTATGTTAAGGTCTTGTTCGTGAAACACACGTACGTCAAAAATTAATTTCATGAAACTGGTTTGATCTATTTGGTGGAAGAACGAAACAATCTAATTACTTTGAAATACATTTCATATTTATTTGATTTTACATCTGCAGCGTAGGACAAAATCCACACCGAAAACTGACTGATAACTACCGAGAACCGAACTTCGACCAAATCGCATTCAGGTTATTACAGCTTGACCATAGGTAAATCAGCATGAGTCACCATTGTCATGTACATCCACCAGGCCTTCTAGTTGGCCAATGGCTGCGGACACACGTACCACAGTAGCGATGGCATGGGAGGTGTGACAATTTATTATGGTGGAGTTTGGTGACAAGTGGTTGTCTTAATTACTATGCCAGAACTAGCCATGTCGCCCGCTGCATACTCGCTCCAAAGTTCGTTATAATCAGCCTTTTTCTTGTTTTTGGTCCTTGTCTAGTTCGCTTTGTTTATTCCAGGTACTTTCTTGCAGCTGCATTTCCTCCAACAGTTCCGACACAGCTGCATTGGCCCACATGATAATATATAGCGGAATTATGCGTAGAACTAAACGTCGCAAAATAAAAATACGCAATCGGGGAACTGTCTTAATACGCATGGAAATAATATAAGTGGATAAACATGAATAAAGATCATATCAACAAAACATACTACGTGCATGATAGTATGTGAGTGAATGAGGGATTGCCACGGTCAAACACATGTCTGGACGATCGATGGTGCAATTATATATATCGTAGAGAATACAATGTATAGCACGTCGTAATGCGTAGAGATCAACTTTGGCGAAACGCAATGGGTTAATTGGTCGAGTCGACTCATTTGTGCGGAAACTCAGTGGGCAAAATAGCTAGCTATGGCACAGAAATATGACGACAAATTGTCACCAATCTGCACCATAATAAATTGTCACACCTACTATATGCCATCGCTACTGTGGTACGTGTGTCCGCAGCCATTCATGATCATGGAGCGAACGGAGAATAGTGTTTCTGGGAATGGCAATGTAGTTCGCATTTGTTATTCATTGACGATCGTACATTCAGATATGGTCGATGGGTGCGTCAGTTTAATACATATCGAATGAGCAGGCTGAGTTTTCAAGGCTCTACGATATAGATCGCGTAAACCAAAGAATGGAAATGATGACAATACTATTGGAATGTTTTCTGCATATTTGATCAGAGCTAATGTACCATTGAAATTACCCACAATTCAAAAACAATCCCTCGGGAATCTGACATTGCAATGCCTAGGCGTAACACATTTTAAAATAGCCGTTTATTCGTGCACAATTCGTATACATTTTGCTTTATCTAACATGTGTGATATTTCAAGTGAATCAGTATCGCGGCAATGTATGGATGATTAAATTTTAGAAATGAATAAAAATAGACACTGTTCAATCTGTGCTTTGGTTAGTTAATAGCCTTGTGTTACGTATAAATTACCCACACCATTCCTATGCAAACTGCCGTAAGTAGAACAGTCATTGGCACACAAATTAACCCTTTGTAGAAATGTTTCGATTTTTGCTTCGTACGAAAAATGTCATTATTTTAGTGCGGTTCTGAGCCTATCGTTACATTAGTAATTAAAATCAGATTTGATGGCTGGCGTTGTTGATGGTATTTAAATAATAAGATACCTCAAATTTGAATTTTTCAGATTTTATAGCAAAATATTCTCATACGCATGGGCGTGTCGTTAAAAACGAGTAAACATAAAAATATCTCAATTAAAAACGAGCGCACCACTTTATAAAGCACATCGCTATTGATATAGTCAAGGTACACCCGGAGAGGATCTGTCACCCCCATCCCCAACCGAATGTATGGGACCACAATTTTCTTGAAGCTGAAATATTCCCATTTAAGAATCCGGAAATGTGTTCCTGACCCCCCTCCCCCTTGGTACAAGTGGAAATACGTATTGGTAGTATACAAATAAGTTGTTAAATATCTTTAAATCTACAAATATCATGAAACAGATCCATCCGAAGGAAGTATCGGTCACTGCAACGCACGTCAAACCTAATGACTTACGTTTTTAATGTTCGGGTTTTCTGTTTAGAATATATTCAACAGTCGGGCCAAATGAACCAACCAAAGATGAAATCATAAGTAACACGTATATAACTTTCTGCAATAATGAAATGACTATAAAAGCCCCACCATACTACAACGCGGGTCAGAGGAGACTAACCATATTGCACTGTAGACTCAGAAATAACTGCAGTGACTTAAACTTTGATAAATATGAAAATTATGTCTCAGCTCATTCAACGTGTAGTTGTGGCAATCCACGTGAAGACGCAAACCATTTTTTCTTCAGGTGTCCTTTGTACGAGATCTCATGTGGGCACAGTTTGACGAACTTAATGTGACCAACAACTCTGAAAAAGATCTCCTGTTTGGCATTCCGCTACATGAATCATTACATATACGCACGTTTTCAAGACGGTACATTCATTTATTTTCTTGACAGACCGTTTTTGATCATTTTCATTATTCTCATATCAAATTTGTATCCTACTCCCAAAAACGCGAAATCTTATTCGGTCTATGTTCCGTATAATAATTACAGAAGCATTTCTAATTTTAATTTACTAACAAGACTGTAAAGTTTCAAAACAATTAACCAATAAATGTGGGCTGTAGGGTGTGCTGATGGATTGACATTTGAAATCCAAGATGTCTGCTGGCGGCCATGTTTGTTTTTTTTTAAATTTGGGGAAAAAAGAGAGTCTCCCATCTAGAGGTCACCTCGAAGATCCATATCTTAACACCTTTGTTTTATTTTATTATGGTCTTTTGAATAGTCTATTTAGTTTATTTGAAGTGTTCATTGAAGAGTGTACATTTATTTGAAGAATATATTATTTTGTTATGTTGTCATCTATATAAAAGGTTGAATAAATGATTTTTAATAGAGCTATTTAAATCTGAGCTTTTCCAATGATAGATCCTCGATGAAAACATTTAGCAAGCTGACCTTTTTTATTACCCATTGGTGTTATCCCTCATTATTAACTGATGGTGAACTCAAACCACCCTACCAAGAGTTAAGTGCATACCTATTACACAATAGAAGCATTCTTAAAATATTTTGTCCCATTATTTTGAAAAACATTTCTCTAGGAAAACATTTACCGGGCCAGGAGAAATTCTGTACGACGGGCTGCTGAACCATCCACCCACCTCGCCTAGTGTTCGGACAAAAATGCAGATCCCGCCCACTTACACGTGTTTATCCAATATGTTGCTTTCGTTATGGCATTGCTTGGAGGTGCGGCCATTTTGGCAGCTAGTTCATGGCCGCGATTGTATTATATTATGGCCATGTCTGCTCGGAGGTTCATGGGGCTCGCTATTCGGGAGATTTGTCCTATGTGTGGTCGCTAAATAATCAAGCAATGTTCCTGTCAGAATAGCTACATTGGGTATATTAATTCATTTAAGAAATGGTTGTTGATTTTGTTGCGTTCCATAGAGTATGGATGCAAGTTGGTCTGACATTTTGTGTGGAACGCGAAAGCGTTCCACACATTACAATGTCAGACCAACTTGCATCCATACTCTATGGAACGCAACAAAATCAACATCCATTACTTATATTTACACTCAACCGAGTCAACTGGCAGATTAAATGAGTTTTAAGTGCCCATTTCCAACGTTATTATCGTGGCTCGGTGCAAGTTGCATCTACACAAAAATGGATGCAAGTTGGGGTCAGCACGCGACGTCATGTGACGTAATATCAACCAACCAACGTCCTGCATTCATGTTCCACAGTACGAATGCATATGTGAGTGTAAATATTTCAACGTGGTACAGTGGCACCTGCAATGTTGGTAGTGACTACGTTCTATTATAGACTATTAATCGAACGGTAATATCAACAGCATTGTGTTTGAAACGAAAAGGCGTGTCGCCAAAGCAAGAAAATTGTGTCTTAAGTTGTCTTATAGATCAGTAGTAAGGTGTGGGATATCGTTTATTTTAAAACAGTATCGATAGTTGTTATCATTGTCACTTATGAAAACACATTTAGGCTAATTCCTGTTAACCGAACAGCGACAGTGTGTCGATTTAAGAGGGACAACTCTAATGTCGTAGAAGAAATCAATTGCGCTCAAAATGAACGTAACTGCATGGCGAGTATATCGATCACACTTTATGGATCCATCTCCTATTTTTTGTAGTTCTTTTCGTCGACCCCGCATCAAATTTCTATATATTTGAAACCTCTGTTTTAGCTCGGGAACCCAACTGTTACGGCCAATTTTCGGCGAAAGACAATAACTGATATTTAGTACTTAAAGTTCAATTGTTCCTACACATTGCTGGAAAATGTGTAGCTTTTGTGTCGCTATGAAAAATCTTCTTCCAAATATAGGTTTTTGTTTGCGATTATCTATATATATAAAATTGTAGGATATGCCTGACCGTCCGTCGGTCGGTCCGGATTTGTCTCCAAATCTGCTGGTCCGATTTCAACCAAATTTGGTGTTGTCACTCGTGGTACCCTGGTGGAGATTATAAATGCGTTAGCTTTTGTTTAAAAAATTTTAATTAAAAAAATAAATAAAATAAATAGACAATAGTTTTATTTTTCACGAGTCGTTAGCCGAGTGAAAAATAATCCTCGCATCTCACGAGAGGAGAAACTTCGTTCGTCGCTGATGACAGTTAACTATTGTGTTTATTATATTTTCCACAACAGCTTGTCACGACACAACTCTAATAAAATGCATTGAGAAGATGTTCCGATTCTGAATATTGACCTAAATGTTTCCGTTAAATTACGCGCAATGATAAGATAACAACCCAAATAAGGTAAATCGATTACGTCACTCATTCATGAATTTTTTACTATAGCCGCGGGCGCCATAGTATTTTACCCCGTACAAGGAACGTGACGTCATTTCATTGATTTCTCCTATTGCCACCAACTTCAAGAGGATTTTTCCGAGGAATTTTTCAAACAAATAACAAACTTTATTGATTAAATTAGTAACTGTTTGGAATGTCATTGTGTGGATAAGCCTTCCTAGTTCTATGGGATATCACTGCTCACTTTCATTTGGAATATGCACTCGAATGTCAGTGGAATTTGAAGTGGAACTGCTTGAAGATACTGAAGTGGATCTCAACGCTGTTTTCATTTTCTTGGTGCGAATGCACTTGTGGGAACAATTGTTTATCACGATTTCGATCTTTGGATTCCGAAGTGTAGCGTAACCAAAACTGTTTCCCAGTTGGTGTTGATCCTCCAAATTCACTGAGCTGGAATTTGATGTCGATAACTCATTGGTGGTCTGTGTTTTTGATGTATTTTGTGTTATCTGACTATGCACTGGAACTGAGACAATTTGGTGTAAGGGGAGTAACCCAAAACGTGCACTTCGAATTACGTAATTCGGAATGTGCGAGGTTGGGATAAATATTCCGTCGTCGCTGGGAGTAGGATAAACCTCTGAGAGTAGGATAACATCGTGGCACTTCCGGGAGTGGGGATACGATTATTATTTTGGCAGAAAAAGTTACTGAAAATATAATAAAGCTCACTATATATATGGGCCTATTTCACTTCGGTATATTATTATACTAATTGGACTTTGATCTGCAATACCACTATAACAGTAACTTTTGCATCATATTTTTTTTTCGATATGCGAAATTTCCTGAGTGGAGAGAAGATAATAATACAGAGAATAAGAACAAAGTCGATCTAGTTTTACATGTAATCTTTGGTGATAGTTGTTACGCAGACTTTATTTAGTAAAGATAAGATATTGTTCAGCTTACCATGCAAAATACTTACACGAATCATCAGTAATTTCTGTAGTACAGTAATCGCGAATTTTCACAACATCCATAATCAGAAATGGTAACGCCCTTAATATCATATTATTAGTCATATATATAAATTATGATATAACATATATCGGTTTCATGAATGCACCACCTCAGAATTCCGTTAAAACAACAAATCCTTCAAATTATTATAACTAAGGTAAAATATTATCAACGCAGGTTTCTCAATAACCACTACAGAAAGCCTATAAATGCGGACCAAACATCTAGTAATCGGATTATATATGTGCAATACGATATTTGGTCTATATTCCAACTGAGACATACTTCATCAGCAATGTTATGTGTTATATTATGCATTGTGTTCCCGCAATAAAATCTTCAAGAGTGTCCCAGCCATTGTTCACTAAACTAAGTTCACATTGATCTTTGGTGTGCCATCGATTTATTCCCCCGAAATTCATTAAAACATGGCCGCCAGCAGCCATGCATCTTTGATTTCAAATTTGAATCCATCGGCACACCATGCAACCCGTATTTATAGGATACTTGTGTGTGTGTTTTTTTTAATCTAGTCATTTTTAGGATCACCTCTAGATGGCAGCTATCGAATGTTGTAGATTTTCGATTTGCATGACTCAATCCTTTGGCGCGCTCCACAGCACACATCTCTCATCCGATCGACACCAAGCCTAGCTTTAGTCAACGTTCAGACTACCACGATTTGATCGTAAGTGGAAAGATTTCCGTCGTAGGATGTAACCGATAGTTGGATTGCGCATGCTCACGACAATGTCGCAAGTAAAAAAATAATATCAAGCTGTGTTTGATTTTAGATACGAAATCGTGGCGTATCCTTGGCTACCTCTATTTGCGACGTAATCGCAGTCGTGTGTACGTAAATTTCGTAGCTGGAAATGATCGTAGGGTAGTCAATCACATGCTTTACGAACAACCTACGATATCATCATGTACGACGACATCGCAATCGTGTGAACAAACTGTACACGATCTCGTCGGGCCCGATTCCTCCACATACGATTGTATCGTGGTCGTCTGAACGTTTACTTATACGAATGTTATGGATGGCCAATAGATGGGATTCACCACTTTATTTCCGTTCGAAAACACGGCTGCCAGCTGCCATCTTGGATTTTACTTTTTGAGTTACTAAATCATTCTGCACACCTCTGCGGGAGACAGCCCTCACCAGATCGTCACTAAGCTTTTTACCCTGTGCCAATGCATTCTCTTATATATGCGAGTCGACCATGGGTCGCCTCGCATATATAAGAGAATGTATTGGCCTAACAATTTTTTATCATTTTTTTTTAAATAAATGTTTTTTACAAAGTTTAGGACATAAAATACAAAAATCATCCATCACCCTGCATGGAGCCCCACGCATATATAGAAGCATATAGAAGAGCGTCGTCTGCTTATGTTTGTCTGGGGCTCTGTATGGGTGAAATTATAAAATTGTTAAAGATTACAAGAAAAATCTTGGGGTGACCATTATATGAGGCATCATTTATTTCCAAATTCCAAAACACGGCCGCCAGCGGTCATCCTGAATTTCAAATTTGAGTCCATCGGCACACCGTGCATTCGGCATGTATTGCAGACATGCTTTGTAAATGTACAGGCAAGTTCAGGATAACTTCTAGATGGAAGGTATCAAATGTGAACGATTTCCGATCATCAATGGATATTACTCTTTCAATCTCTTAACAATTTCGACATGCCCTAGAGCCAACATTTTGTATCCAATTGATTCTAATTCCGTATGGTTCATAGGGCCGACATATGGTATTAATTAGACAGTTAAAGGTACGGTTGGCCTTGGCTGTGCGTAGCATGTGCAAATATTTACACCCGTCAAAAACCGCCACAAACAGAAAGAACATCAAAATGTAGACAGACTTTGTCCGTATACAAATAAGAAATATCGCATAAACAGTATGTTATTGTCATCTGTTTGACCATTGTTATGTAAACAAAAGCATAAAAAGTTACTTTTCTGGTGTTTGTTTATATTATGATGGTAAACATAAAGAGCGTTCTTTGTTGGTGAATTCCTGATATGGAACTAATAAAGAGCGTTTATGCCATTTGTGTGTGATTTGACAGTAGCATTGTGCCGTCTTCTGTAACACAATCAGGCTCTTGCTTGGGTAAAATATAGTAGGTCTTTGTGATAACATGCTGTTTACGCGATCGTCATGGTATATATGAACGAAACTGTATGCGTTTTAATGTTTTTCTGTTTACGGTGATTGGAACAAATATGAAAATTTCGACAACTAAGGCCTCACGTGCCTTTAGACTTTCCGCATACCTATATCGATACATTGACTGTACAACATGTATTTCAAACTATCCCATATGCGAGTTAAGCTACAGTGACATTTAAATTTTGGATATAGATCCTGTATATCAATATTTTGTGTCACTGCTCCTTCATAAATATGTACACATAACATATAGGTGCAAAACCTCAAATAAGCCATTTTAGTTCATTTGTAATCGGATGTTATGAAAACATTTGTTTGTATTAGGAATTTTGACTTGTTTTATGTCAAATCGAATGCTGTTTCCATCAAAAATAATCTATGTACAGTTAAATAATGAAAAACCGTGGTTGTTTGAAGCCTGAAATCATGTTCTACTTTGTTTCACCAGGTTCCGTTCCGGACGTTCTAAAGGTGGCGTTCAATGCGACACATACGTTTATACGGATTCTATATATATGTTCCATAGACAGTTTGACTAAAGTCGTCACATTTAGCAATAATCAGACGCCGTTTTTCTTCAGTATGGAATAATAAAGAGCGTGTTTCTCAGTAGTCTATAAAGTGCATTAGTGACAATAATTTTTCGAAAAATTGAAAACAGCTGAAATAATCCTATGAATTTGACACGTTTTTAGATTTCGTGTATTGATAGACCCATTCAGTATGCGTAGTCATATATATGAGTATTAAGGTAAGTTATCAGCATGTTCGAAGTCAGTGAACCAAATACCGAGGATATACATCTGCATTATTGGAACTACCCTTCAAATTGTGGTCGGACCAGCGACAAGCACATGGACGAAACAATGACAGTTAGCCACTGCATATAGCAGCCTCCCGTACATCCACATAGTGCTTTATACAATTGCGCGTACTACATCTACATGTGGCTGTATTATGGTGCATATTTCAGTGAATCTGTGGCATGCAATAAACATCGAACAAAAATTCACTCTGCAACACAAAATTGGAAAGCAAAACCAAAGTTTAACATCTGCAGTATCGATGTGCCCGTTAATATATGCATGTACAATTTATTTATATATTGTATACACTGTCGTCATCCACACATGAGTGATGCCATCGCGCCATACATACCACACTTAAACGGACATGGCTCATTCGAACCTCCAAGTTTTTCCTACGTAATTTGGAGCGACGAATAGGATAGATCGATAAATAAACGAACTATTTTTCAACTTTTCGCCTGAAGTTAGACAAAAGCTCTTTATTGCTACTATATCAGGAATAGACTACCACGGAACCCTCTTTTCTGGCTGTTTTGTGTTTGGGACCCAAACAACGTATTTACAGTTGTATTTTTCATTACTTCAATGCGTCTTTTTAGTTCAGATATTTATCGACCTATTTCGATACCTAGACAAATTCAAAAGCGAATACTATTATGTGTGTTCTTTTTTGTTTTGGAGCGTAAACCGCCATGTGGCTTTAGATGTTGACTTGAAATGACAGTGCACATAGGCTACGGAAATAAGTTAAAATTAGATAAATAGATCCTTTGGTCAACGACTGATTTATTTCCGTGTCATTTGTTCAAATATAGGACGTATTATCATTCCCCGAAGAATCGAGCACACGGGTTGTATTCAAGTAAGTGTGATGTTTGGGACAGAGCGTGGCCCACACCCTCGGGCACACACCAATGAAAACAGACCACCGGTAAATGGACAAAGCCTGTAAACAAACCCATCAATAAATATTGTATTACGTATGTGGCCAATTGAATCGCCGCATGGACCGTTAAAGATGTGACCTCTTGTAAGTACACTATGTAAACATAGCACCTGTTATTAAATATTAAATGTGAGTCAAAGACAAACAAAATCATGAATTTGCCTGTGACTTATTCATGTTTTTGTCAATAAAGTTAGGACTGCGTGGTGAACCAAACTGAATTTGACACTATGGATCAGTTACCGTGTATCCTGAATGTTGTATCACAATATTTGAGATCAATGCACCGTTACTGCATCACTGGTAAAATTATACATGACCAGGCCTACTTAGTGTAATCGAACTACTTTGTGAAACTGATATCCATCGACATCAGTAAAAACATAAGTTCAAAAGTGGAACATTCTCCGTATACCATAAACACATTTTCCGAAATGGTCATCACAAATGGTCATCACAAATTCACATTGGATGTCAGAATTAAAAATCCTCAAACGAATAACAAAATATTCCGAACAATTTTGCAGTCGCACTCGTAAAAATAAGCACTAGGTCACTGATGCGACTCGTCCCGTCGATTTGAAAGCATGTCGACACGGGCATGAGCGGTGGTCGCATTTGAAGACATTGACCCTGATAAGGCTTACTACCTGCTAGCCCAAATGCCAACACAATCATATCAAAATATTACATAGACATTGTTCTATAGAGGTGAGATGGTTTGATTATTATTTTAAGTAAATCATTCTAAAATAGCAATTATCGCAGATCTATTGGTGACAAAATGGATTGTTTCGGCCAACTTGGCCGTTTACTTCATGTCTGTTTTTCATCTGACGTGTGTGTCGGATAATTGATGTGGAGGATTTATGTAAATGTTAGCCCAAACTACATTTCCAAGTAACGATGGTTTTGTTGTTTATTTTGAGGAATAATACCGCGTCAGATGAATTCAGCCCAAATATGTTAACAGTTGTCGTGTCAAACATTCGGCAGTAGGTTAGCGTTATTTAGTATTTGTGGATGTCCTTTAACATGGGGAAAATAGACTACTGCGCTTGAACGAGCATGTGAATTTGTCGTTTTTAATGTATAGCAGCTTGATAATCAATAACAGAGGCATTCTCTGTCAAATAAGGTCGCTCTATTTACGATACCAATTGGGGAACTTTGTAAATTAAATTACGCGTAAACCAACGTAAACGTATACCTGCTGCAAATAGAAAAGGTGCCGGAATCGGCGTACTCGCCCCAGGGCTAACTCGCCCCAATCGACGTGGCCAACTCGGAATAAAAGGCCAGCTCGGAATAAAAGATGTATACGGGGTGTTATATGGCGTTTGGTCCGTTGTTTCTCAATGAATATTATTGAAATTTGGTGTATATGTCCGGGCTGGGACATGGAATACAACAACGTTTGAATTGTTTTTAAATTTATAAATTTGTTGATTTTATTCATTTTTTTTTCGACATACATAATTTATAAACTGTTAACAAAAGATATCAAATTCAATACATGACAAAGATGACTCAGTGGAGTTTATAAAAGTGAACATAAAAACATTGAGGTAAGAATCTTTTTAAGGAGTTTATAAAAAGTGAACATAAAAACATTGAGGTAAGAATCTTTTTAAGGAATGCAACTTTATTTAATGATAATAAACACATAAATTAAAATAACAAACATGAGACAAACATGATTTATAAACTGTTAACAAAAGATATCAAACTCAATACATGACAAAGATGACTCATGATCAGTGATGTTTATAAAGTGAACATAAAAATATTAAGGTAAGAATCTTTTAAAGCATTACTAAACCGTTTAGCACAGACCACAGTCCACTTCACTCATCCGATCATCAGCAAACTTCATATTTATCTTGATATTGATCTATCAGATGAGAGCTATCAAATATTTTTTTAATTTCATCGGAAAAAATGGTCGCCAGCGGCCATATTGCATTTACGTTATATGTTATCGCGTCATGTCGATATCTAGTATTACTTAGAAATTTCACCTTTCCAGATTCGTAATTGCTCCATTGACTGTAACAGATGAAATTATTCCCCTCTTCGGATAGAGTGTCACTGAAACTTTATTTTGTCAGACTGTCTGTATAATCACTGATTATATATGGCAATAATCTGTAATAAGATGTAGCACTATTTTATTTTATATTTACATGCAGTGCTGTTTTTATACAACAATTCTAATCCCCCCTAGATCATCATGTGATCGGCCATACATCGCGCGAGGACCTGGTTGAATTAAGGGGGGTTTTATGGATCACTTCTGTCCTCAAGCTAGATTATACTTATGACATTTAATGGCATGTGTCTAACGTGGAGGGTTAGATATGCTTGAGAAACCACCACTCTTTAATTCACACCAAGTTCTCAGCTGTCATGTTCGGATATTAGAACCCATAGCCATGATATATGGTTTATTTTGTGTATACTAGTAATATAGTTATTTTCAGTACCTTTATATACCAGTACTGTGTATAACAATGCATATAAATTATTCCATGTATACATGTATATTGATTCAACGGATTCAGTGGTTTTGTTTTGTTTTGTTTATTGGAGAACTTTTTCTCATGTGGATATTTTGGGTCACCGCTAGATGTGAGCCATATTTTGTTCTCAAACTGTCCTTGTGAAGACATCACTGCCAGCGGTGATCTTCAATTTTACTATTTTTATGGCTAAATAATTTGGTTGATCCTACAGACGACACCCCTTGTCCGATCGTCACCAGATTCCACAATGATCTTCTGGATAACCAGGGTGAGAGTAATCTAATTTTCCCGAATTTCGTTAAAAAACATTACCACAGGCAGCAATTTTGTATCTGACTCTTTGATCCTCTTTTGCATGACTGAATTGTTTAGCAACTGTACAGACATATCCCTCATCTGATAGTCACCAAACTTCATATTGATCTTCGGGCTGACAACTAGATGGGAGCTATCGAATGCTTTGAATTTTTTTGGAAAACACTGTCGCCAGCAGTCATCTTCTATTTTGGTTTTTATATACATGTATATCTCTTCATGCGGATAGCCAGTATTACGTATGTACTTCAATTTTCCGCATTCCTGTCATCATTTGAAATATAAAAATTTACCTGATACATGCACTCTTCAAAAAAAAATTCGTCGTATCTATTTTAATGACCCGTATGGTAATATTGATACAGATATATTTGTCAAACATTCTTTGTACAATATACAGGTATTTAGTTTGTAACTAAATCTAGAAATATATAATAGTAGCTGGTGGACCCGACTTCGTCCGGGATGTTCCCCTCTGATTTTCGGAGAATTGCGCGATTTGACAATTTTGAATGTCAAGATCAGGTCAGGGTGATGATTTGACCCGCCCGAAACACTCCTGGGACAAAAGTAACAGTAGGTATCAAATTTCGTTGAAATACTTCCGTTTTACCAGATTTGACCTTGTATTGATCTTTTTGAATGTCAAAGTCAGGTCGGGATCAAGATTTGACCCGTCCAAAATACTCCCTGGAAATAATTTCCCCTAGGTATCAAATTTTGTCAAATCTGTCCGGCAGTTTTCCCGACCATAGCTAACAGACAAACAGACAGACAAATGTCCAAAATATATATTAAACTAGCTGATGTACTCGACTTCGTTCGGGCTAGTTAGGGAATTTTTTGTGATCGCCTCCATCTGGACAGTACCCAATATATACAGCGTCTGGCCAAACTATTGTTCAATTGGTCCAGAAACATGCCTATATCAGCACGTTCGAGAACATGGTCCCACGTGAAATTGGACCCGTCCATATTGCTCCCGGGATCGAAGTAGTTCTACACACAATTTTTTAGTCGGATCGGTCAATGTCCAGAAACATGCCTATGAGCGAGGTCAAGTTGACACGTTAAATACCAAATTCGAGCAGTGTTAGAGTCTATAACACATACACACATGCATTCATGCATACACACATACATACAGACAGTTGTTCCAAAATGTATAATCGATAGCTACAACAATTTTATGGTAGATAGTTCACGGCCGACCTGATGCATGCATCTTAGTTTTCTTGTTATATCAATATTGCACGGCTTGTCGTTGCTATGCCAAAATAGTGGGTGGTAACACCCGGAATACATTGGTAAAGAAGTCGTTTAGGTCTCAAAATGTGCGGACTGGTTTGCTGAACATCAAAATTCGCTAAATTACTCTTTGGGGAAATTCTTAATTCAATATGGCGTCCAAAATGGCAGTTGGTATCGGATAATGCTGAATTTTTGCGGAAGGTGCACTAACTAATAACAAAATTCCAATAAATTTAAATATACGCTAGTAATGCTTAGTCGTATAACCCATATCTGTAGAATGGCTGATGGCCGCCAAAATGGACAACATCGAATGAAATGTACACTTCGAGCAAATTGAATATAAGAGCTCGAACTGTGCGAGGAAGAATGATTGCAGAGTATACTGAAGTAATTTGAACAAAATTGTCTACTAAGAAACCGGTGTGGTAGCAGCATGAACATTAGCCTTAAACAAAATGTACTATTTACCCTCTTTTTTATCTGTTGAGATGGGGCGCTAATCTATTTAAGAGATGAGTGTTTCCTTACAGTATAAAAATCATCGCGACATACGTGTATGGTTTATTATCACGGAGAGTGTTGTCAGATTCGTAAATGTAACTAGTTTTTATGCCGCAATGGTATGGACTACAGTTTATGCGTTACATTTAATAATTAATCTACATGCCGAATGAAACTACGATATACTATGTGGCGAAACATTACGTCGTGTGTTGTATGCCCCAATTAATTATGCTTGGCCCGACTGTTGGATGTATTCTAAGCAGAAAACCCGAACTTTAAAGACGCAAGTTATTGGGTTTTACTTTCGTTACAGTGACCGATAAATATCTTTCATATGAATCTGTTTTAATGATTTGTGTACCTTTAAAGATAAGTAACAAAATACATTACCAATGCGTATTTTCATTTGGTTATCCAATATGTTGTTTGCGTCGTGGCATGGCGTGGAGTTGCGGCCATTTCGACAGCCATTTCAAGTGCGCGCTTGTATTATTTTCTGTCCCTGTCACTCTATTCGATTCCGTACTCTAAGTTCACATAAACGAGCATAACTGCGCAATTCCTATGCCGCAATATGTCGTATAACAACTTATTTTGTTGAAATGATGCCGTATAGACAACCATGTTGGACGCCATATTGGATAACAAAGTTTCCCGAAAGCGGCTATTAGCGGAAGTTAGATATGTTATACCGAGGGCTCTCCTTTGTCTTTTGACACCATCATCGCTTAGTTACATTGGGGATATTTAATACCTGGATATCGATTTTTGCTCTCGGTGGCGGAGACAAGGGTGTCAAAAAAGACATCCGGGTATTCATTATCCACGTACCCACAATGTCAGAGATAACGAATTTGTCCATACAACAGTAGCCATTTTAAGTCACATGGCGGTTTGCGCTCCAAAATACACATATTATTCGCTTTTGAATTTTTCTCAGTATCGAAATAGGTCGATGCGTATCTGAACTACCTTTCTACGAGCATTGTGTAACCAAAAAGGACGCATTGAAGTAATGAAAAATACATCTGGGAATACGGTGTTGGGGTCCCAAACACAAAACAGCCATTTGCGCGACATGGAACACAAAAGAGCGTTCCGTGGTAGTCTATTCCAGATATGGTAGCAATAAAGAGCGTTTGTTTGACCTCTGTCGAAAAGTTGAAAACGGCCGAAAAATGACTGTGACTTTGGCAAGTGTTTTTCAGAGAATATGAAGCCGGTATTTCAATAGTTCGTTTATTTATCGACCTATCGTATCCGTCGCTGCAACTTACATAACAAAATATTTGGAGGTTCGAATTGAGCCATGTCCGTTTAAATGTGTTTTTCATACAATGTGGGCTCAGAAGACATTCACTATACACTATTATTAGATAATCCACATACAAAGGAAAAAGGAACCACTAGTATCTTCACAATCAGAAACTGAAAAGATCAGATAAGGAAAACCAGTTGCATTCATGCACATACACGCTTACACTGTATCTACGTTTGCATGTGGGTCACTTCACCATGGACTAACTGCATGGGCATGTACCGAATTACACATACTTTAACATGGGCATGTACCGAATTACACATATACTTTAACATGGGCATGTACCGAATTACACATACTTTAACTTGTAGAAGACGTATGTCTGTTCGTGTAGGACGCTATCGACTCGTGGATCTCCGTGGCCCAGTGGTTAGCGTGTCGGACTTGTCTTCGCTGTCAACACATCGAGATGACGTCCAGCCCGTCGATGGTCTAATGTGGGTTTCATACAACAGTGGTTTGGCCGAATAGAGCGACATGCTACTGTCGAACGTACGCTGTTCAAATAGCAACGTTGAGCAAAGTCCCTCGCATGCGGTGTGACTAAACACCGCCCGGACCAGCCCGGACCAGCCCGGACCAGCCCGGACCAGCCCGGACCCCCCCATATGGACTATATGAGTGATTTTAAGGGCAATATAAGTGCAGGGGTCATGGAAACCCACTCAGGGTCGCTATTAACCCTCAAAATGCCGGCATCGGCGAAACTTTTCGCCGCGAAATGAAGCTAACAGCCCGAACCGCCCCTGCTGCGTCCAGGTGTGATTTTAGTATTCATATCTGTGCGAGGGTGTTAATGAAACCCAAATACGCACGGAGAGTGGTCAAGGTCATACGGAACTGCCGCTTATTAACCCCTAAACTTCCCAGATTCAGCCAGAATTACAAAATTGCGCCCCCAATAAACAAACTCACAGCCCGGACCCCATTAATGTCCTCGTACTTCTATATGTGTTGTGGAACTACCCTCGACTACACTCACGAAGATACAAGGGCGAGTCGCCCACGAATGCCTGGCAATTAACCCCCAAAATGCCGCCATCGCCGATTATGTTTACCGATAACGACGCTGACAGCCCGGACCAGCCCGGACCATCCCGGTCCAGCCCTTACCCCCATATGGACTACATGAGTGATTTTAAGGCCAAAATAAGTGCAGGGGTGTCATGGAAACCCACTCAGGGTCGCTATTAACCCTCAAAATGCCGGCTCGGCGAAAATGTTCGCAGCGAAATGAAGCTAACAGTCCGGACCGCCCCTGCTGCGTCCAGGTGTGATTTTAGTATTCATATCTGTGCGAGGGTGTTAATAAAACCCAAATACGCACGGAGAGTGGTCAAGGTCATACGGAAGTGCCGCTTATTAACCCCTAAACTTCCCAGATTCAGCCAGAATTACAAAATTGCGCCCCCAATAAACAAACTCACAGCCCGGACCCCCTTAATGTCCTCGTACTTATAATAACCCCTTATATATGTGTTGTGGAACTACCCTCGACTACACTCACGAAGATACAAGGGCGAGTCGCCCACGAATGCCTGGCAATTAACCACCAAAATGCCCCCATCGCCGATTATGTTTACCCATAACGACGCTGACAGCCCGGACCATCCCGGTCACCCCCCATATGGACTATATGAGTGATTTTAAGGGTAATATAAGTGCAGGGGTGTCATGGAAACCACTCAGGGTCGCTATTAACCCTCAAAATGCCGGCATCGACGAAAATTTCGCCGCGAAATGAAGCTAACAGCCCGGACCGCCCCTGCTGCGTCCAGGTGTGATTTTAGTATTCATATCTGTGCGAGGGTGTTAATGAAACCCAAATACGCACGGAGAGTGGTCAAGGTCATACGGAAGTGCCGCTTATTAACCCCTAAACTTCCCAGATTCAGCCAGAATTACAAAATTGCGCCCCCAATAAACAAACTCACAGCCCGGACCCCCTTAATGTCCTCGTACTTCTAATAACTCCTTACATATGTGTTGTGGAACTACCCTCGACTACACTCACGAAGATACAAGGGCGAGTCGCCCACAAATGCCTGGCAATTAACCCCCAAAATGCCGCCATCGACTATTATGTTTACCCATAACGACGCTGACAGCCCGGACCATCCCGGTCCAGCCCGGACCCCCCATATGGACTATGTGAGTTATTTTAAGGTCAATGTAAGTGCAGGGCTGAATCTGGGAAGTATAGGGGTTAATAAACGGCACTTCCGTTTGACCTTGACCACTCTCCGTGCGTATTTGGGTTTCATTAACACCCTCGCACAGATATGGATACTAAAATCATACCTGGACGCAGCAGGGGCGGTCCGGTCTGTTAGCTTCATTTCGCGGCGAACATTTTCGCCGATGCCGGCATTTTGAGGGTTAACCCTTTGAACCCTGACGCCCTACCACGACCGACACCCTGGCCCTGGGCTCCTCGTGGGATTTTCCTTTAAATTTTATAGTGTCTTGTTGGATGATGTTGGCTATGTTTAATTTGTGACACAGGTATGAAACTTTACAGGTCCCCCCCCCCCCCCATTGATCGCTGATCATTATAAAATCGGAAGACTTTGCCACGCGGCAGCGTCTTGGTAAAGGTTGCTAAGCAACTACCCCGAATTGACTGGAAAAGGCAATTATAGCATGGTATGTCACGGTATGTTTTTGGTGACGATAATACCCTAATGTGAAATTTGAGATATATCCGACAAGAATTTAAATGAGATCGAATTAAATTAATTATTTAAGGTAGCAACGGTTGCTAATCAAGTACAACAAATGAACGGATGACACCACTGCACTAACCATTAAATGGTAGTGTTCCCTTAATTTATACAATATCTAGTCGCATAATGCTGTATATGTTCAATGGTGGCACCTGTTTGAAACTGTGCATACATATGTATGTTATGCATGGACCATTCTCTGATCATTAAAATATAAGGACACTTTGCCACCCAATCTCTCCTTAGTAACGGTTACCAGACAACTACCCGGCATTAGCAAGAAACTGCAATTATGATGCAGCTATATGTCCTATATATAACACCACATTTCGCTTAAAACGCATGTTTTTGTCATTTACAACCTATGTTCTGCGCATGCGCATATATTCCTACCCGATACTATAGCGGGTAGACATTCCATATACACACCCTGACCACCGCCGATATATATTAGTGGGTATGTCGTGCATAAGTACGCTATAAACCATTTATTTCGCATTTCGCTGCTCTACACATGCGCCAATAAATCAACTTGATATGCGATCGAGGCCGTTCACCATATAAATATAATTTGAACAGGCTTTTTATATTTGATATATATAACTAGAGTTTAGACGTCGATTTGTTATTGAATCGCATAGCTATAAACTATAAACACGTGGCGGTCGTTATAATGGCCGGTTAAGCGGCCGGTATACCGGCCGCTAGGGTATATGGCGGTTCACGCAGCGGCCGGTATTCCGGCCGCTGGGGTTCAAAGGGATAATAACGACCATGAGTGTGTTTCCGTGACACCCCTGCACTTATATTGCCTTAAAATCACTCACATAGTCCATATGGGGGTCCGGGCTGGACCGGGATGGTCCGGGCTGTCAGCGTCGTTATGGGTAAACATAATCGTCGATGGCGGCATTTTGGGGTTAATTGCCAGGCATTTGTGGGCGACTCGCCCTTGTATCTTCGTGAGTGTAGTCGAGGGTAGTTCCACAACACATATGTAAGGAGTTATTAGAAGTATGAGGACATTAAGGGGGTCCGGGCTGTGAGTTTGTTTATTGGGGGCGCAATTTTGTAATTCTGGCTGAATCTGGGAAGTTTAGGGGTTAATAAACGGCACTTCCGTTTGACCTTGACCACTCTCCGTGCGTATTTGGGTTTCATTAACACCCTCGCACAGATATGGATACTAAAATCATACCTGGACGCAGCAGGGGCGGTCCGGACTGTTAGCTTCATTCCGCGGCGAACATTTTCGCCGATGCCGGCATTTTGAGGGTTAATAGCGACCCTGAGTGTGTTTCCATGACACCCCTGCACTTACATTGACCTTAAAATAACTCACATAGTCCATATGGGGGGTCCGGGCTGGACCGGGATGGTCCGGGCTGTCAGCGTCGTTATGGGTAAACATAATAGTCGATGGCGGCATTTTGGGGGTTAATTGCCAGGCATTTGTGGGCGACTCGCCCTTGTATCTTCGTGAGTGTAGTCGAGGGTAGTTCCACAACACATATGTAAGGAGTTATTAGAAGTACGAGGAAATTAAGGGGGTCCGGGTCCGGGCTGTGAGTTTGTTTATTGGGGGCGCAATTTTGTAATTCTGGCTGAATCTGGGAAGTTTAGGGGTTAATAAACGGCACTTCCGTTTGACCTTGACCACTCTCCGTGCGTATTTGGGTTTTATTAACACCCTCGCACAGATATGGATACTAAAATCATACATGGACGCAGCAGGGGCGGTCCGGACTGTTAGCTTCATTTCGCGGCGAACATTTTCGCCGATGCCGGCATTTTGAGGGTAGCGACCCTGAGTGTGTTTCCATGACACTCCTGCACTTACATTGACCTTAAAATAACTCATATAGTCCATATGGGGGGTCCGGGCTGGACCGGGATGGTCCGGGCTGTCAGCGTCGTTATGGGTAAACATAATAGTCGATGGCGGCATTTTGGGGTTAATTGCCAGGCATTTGTGGGCGACTCGCCCTTGTATCTTCGTGAGTGTAGTCGAGGGTAGTTCCACAACACACATGTAAGGAGTTATTAGAAGTACGAGGACATTAAGGGGGTCCGGGCTGTGAGTTTGTTTATTGGGGGCGCAATTTTGTTGTTCTGGCTGAATTTTTGAAGTTTAGGGGTTAATAAGCGGCACTTCCGTTTGACCTTGACCACTCTCCGTGCGTATTTGGGTTTTATTAACACCCTCGCACTGATATGGATACTAAAATCACACCTGAACGCAGCAGGGGCGGTCCGGGCTTCATTTCGCGGCGAACATTTTCGCCGATGCCGGCATTTTGAGTGTTAATAGCGACCCTGAATGGGTTTCCATGACACCCCTGCACTTATATTGCCCTTAAAATCACTCATATAGTCCATATTCCGGGCTGGTCCTGGCTGGCCTGTTTCGCACCACTCACGTATTAAAATATTACTCGTTACTGCTATCGATGGATCCTGTCAGTATGTTAACCTTGATACACGCACGAATTTTTTGCAGCTGGCGTTGCTTATACGTTTGATGATGCGAGTGACAATGGTGTCATATGCCCTATGACAGAAGTAATAATTGATGAGCCGTGCATTGAAACTAAATCACAGTGTAATGCGCTGTATATGTTAATGGCCAGGCTGCAGTACTGACAATTGATGATCTGTAGTTACACATTTGTGGTGAATATTAAGTGCTCAATATGAGAAATATCCGCACGCATTCGCTAATTGCGATATAGTGCTATACAGTTGTGACCATTTTCAATAAATTATATATCGTCCAGAATCGAATCACCAAACATGATTTGTGCTACATGTCCTTGAGGAATTTGTCGACGAAGCGGCAGTAACCTTTTTACTGAGCGAGTTTAAAGGATAACGACTTATTATTTGATGAACATTGCGTCTGTGATAGCGATTGGTTGGCAGCAGATAAATTATCTATGAATGTGGTCGATGACAGTGCATTTCAAACGCAAATATAACTTTAACTTACCGGACAAGCGTTGTTTCAGTTGGATTTTAGTGCGGATTCAACATAGTCGAAATTACTGTTATTGCGCCTGGCTGTCGACGACGATCGAATTTTGAACCAAATTCTGATTTATTTAGCCCTAACGAATCAAGGGTTGCCAAATTTAATTTCCATGTGGATTCCGTATAATCGACAATATCACTTGCATATGAATTGAAGTTGGTACATCATATCAGTACGGCGGTCAATGCAATAGTGGAATTGAATTGGTTATACCTGTGCAGATAACGTGCATCCAGACCAGTGTCACGAGGAATAGTTCTGGGTTGACAAACGACTCAGCTACAGTATGATTTGTCTCAAGAATACGACATATATGTCGAACTACAAGAAAACCATTGGCATGGGGTTGCTACTCTTCGTGCTGATTGTCGCTTTGGAGCTGAAAAGTTGTGACGCAATAGATAATTATAAGACACAGATGGAATTCCAGAATATTGTTCCATCGATGACTTTGCCATTGAATGACTGGACCGTGCGTACAAAGTTAGAGTGTGTAGTCTCTTGTTTAAACATAGCTACATGTTTGTCGTATTTGTACAACCGGAACTCACGAAATTGTAGAATCTACACCACTCTTATCAGTGCGTACAGAGAACGACTGGATGCGTCAAATGGAATGGCATACGAACTTGTGTTGACAGGTATGTATGTGTATATTAGAGATGATAATGTAACACAACAATTAATCAAAATTCTCTTCTTACCATGCGAATAATCCCTGAAATTAAATTCAATCGACACCATTCCTTAAACATGGTAATCACGAAGTCGCCACTACACATGCACAATAAGCATAAAAGCATGTCCAGGGATGTCTCGTTTGAACCTGCAAGTTATGTATAAGAATATTGCTATAAAACTTATATATAGGTTCGTCCATACACTACTGCGCGACGACCCCATTAAAATGGCATACGACATCATACTTAAACAATTAAACTACAAAATTCCTTAATTGATATCATTAATGAAGGTTGCAATCAGTCTATAACTATGTTGTGAAATATTTGGATCTTAATGTGCTGTAGCAAACTCAAACCCATTCTAATGTCATTAAACAAATAATTAGCTAATGTATTATCACACAGCCGTATGACTGTTTGTTTTGACAATGGTTAAATAACTCAGTGTTTGATGTTGAAAGTATTGTAAGAAACATGGAATAGTCGTCAACAGTGAATGCATTGCAAAAATGGCTTTGAATTATTGGCACGATTGCTAGGTTTATTTTAAATTGTAAATGAGTAGATATAATCGGGAGTACTCTGGACATCAATGTGGTACCATTGGTGTACATAGATAGCCATATTTACATACTAGCTGAAACAGGCTCCATTCGATGGTCTTTATTCAGCGTCGGAGGGGCCTGTGGTCCCTTTGTGCGTTAACGACATGTGACCCCTGTGTGCGCTTCGCGCACCAGGGGCCTGTACTATAGATTTCGAATAGCCGTGTTTGAACACGTGGACAACGTGTCGAATATTATGGATACGGTAATTTACAAGTGTGTGCGATTCCCCGTCATTTACAAGAGCAGACAAAATCCAGTACTATGGATCTCCGTTTGCTGCGCGTAGAGGCGAACGCTTGTTAATGTGTAAAGGGAACTCACTCTAATATTATACATTAATGGATATAGTAATGGCTATATATATTTGAGTCAGTTGGCGAGTGGTTTAGTTGATGTATAAAGTCAATGTTATGATAGGCAATGGGGAACATGAAAACTACTTACGAGCACCATAATCCCAATGGCACAAGCATCGCGAAAATACACAAACGCTTACAACATTTTACGCTGAACACGAGTACAAAATATCATAAGCGAAAACGCTCTTTATAAGAGATATATGTTTTATTGACCTACATCATAGAAGACAATATATATATATCTTTTAATTGACTTTCCTTGTATTTACATGGTTCATGGTCAAATATATTTAACGATGTATGTACGAACACAAAGGGATAGAGACGGATAGAGTGATCACAAATAAACCCCATCGACAGAAAAACCTACACACGGTGATTATATAGTGTCAGATTGAGCAGGGAAACTTTTAACTGGATGTCGTATATATATACATACGATTTCGATACATGTACAATTTAATTTAAAACAAACTGAATTGCCGCAGATAATAGACTGATAAAATATTTCCAAGTTAAAAGGGTGAAAATATATATTTCAAGTATATTATCCAAAGGGTCGGTGTAACTTTTTGTTCAAGGAGAAACTTAGATTTAACAACCAAAATTACACGTGCCATTTTCTACCATGGAATCGCGGTAACGTTCACGTATAAGGTCTCCGCTGCCCGAGTGCACATCATCCCTGAACCAGATATTATTTCCGAGTCCGGAAAACTATATTTGCACCCCTTTCGGTTGAAAATCTGCAATGGTTACTCAAGATTTCCAACTGTTAGAAATCCCCAACCCAGCAACTCCAACCGATCGAAACTTCTCAACTAATTGCCAATTAACTCCATAAATCAATCATCACGAAATTTGGGACGAAGATTATGGTGATGCGACAACACCCATCGACACGTCCCTGCATGAAATTCCCAGTTGTTGAGTATTTTGGTTAGAATCGCCCCTGTCACAACATAATTTATGTGGAATCCCTTATTTATCAAAGCCAATTTGTCTCTGTTTATGAAACCCATCTCAAAAATATATATATCTACGCCCATGCGTAATTTGATCCCATCATCCCAATATGACAATGATTTTATTGACCCCGTGAAACTTCGCACGTCGACAAAGGGTTAATACATGAGTGCGCAATACGCCAAGCGATAATCCGACATATCGACATTCGCACGAGTTTCATTGCGGTGACAACCACTAACTCAGCCTCGTATACTTGTAATTTTAACACCGTGTTCTACCCGATTTGTGTTATTTCTGTACTATGGAACTCCCTAAGTTAGTAATTTATCAGCCCGTCAAGCGAGTTCTTGTTTTTCCCCCAAGATAGACAATTCGAGTACTATAGAATAATAAACAGATGCAGCGTTGGGACACTCCATTCACCCCAAAAACCGAGCACCTTGCTGCTGAAATGAATCCCAGTTACAGAATGGCTCTCCGAGAATATATATCAGTTCACAACGATGTATGGTGTGAAAAAGTGTAATCGCATATTGTTAAATTCCAATATAAATGCAAGGAATATTACAAGAATATAATTGCTCGAGTACTATAGAACACAAGTCTCGCTTTACAAGACTAGGAAAATACCGAGCAACGTTGTCCACGTGTTCAAACACGGCTATTGGAAATCTATAGTATAGGGCCCAGGACAGACATATCCTACTCCTTTCCATATATTGATCATGTTATTGTGCTATACTTCAATATATCCTCGGACAAATATGTTCATATTGGACCTAAATATTGACATTGGTTCACATTGGACTTATTTTATTCTGATATAAGCTGATGGTGGACTTATACACGTTATTATGTTGGATGGTGCGGGCCACGATGAAAACACATCTATAAAGAGCGAATATCTGGTGCTGAAATAGGCCCATAGAGAAACCCGATTTCTCGTCTGCATGACATTAATTCAATTAGTGCTATTCTAGAAAAAACTATCGCCATTTGTTAGACTTGAAAATTAAATTTTATAACGTACATAGTTTTGTTCGAATTTCGGGTCAACCGATATCATCCACCATAACATGCATATTTCTAATTGTGAGTTCAGATCTTAAACTGAGTTTATTTAGGTACCATATCTTTAACCCAAGTTCACTGCTGGAAGTATCCTTAGTTCACATTCTTGCCAATGATGCACACATAGCGAAAACAGCGCACGAACTTAATGCATGTATTTGAATAGGGGGTGAGGGTCCACCAAAAGCAGATATATCACATGTAGGGTTAACAGAACTGGTGATATGATACCCCAGATAACTCAAGACTCAGTTACATATAGTACATGTTATATGTTAGCGGTAAATTTCTTACCATACACATATCAATATTTGCCAAACAGCTGTGGTATAATTACAGTACACTTGTATACATCCGTTTGAAAAAAAACCCGGAACGTATTGTTAGTGTTTCTGTCCGTTCGATTTTGTTTATGCTTTTCCGGACGATAACTTTAGTAATTATGTACTAAATGGAATAAAATTTAACACCAGATACATGTAAAGTTCGAATTTGGGTTCCGACCGCCAATTTGTTCCAGAGTTAGGGCCCTTTTTGTTGTAATTTGTACTCAATTTTCGTTTCCGGATGCTAACTTTAGTAAGTCTGAACTGAATGGAAACGAATCTGGTATGTGAATTTTTAAGCCAACAATACAGGTCAAGATCGAATTTGGGTTCCGCCCGCCAATTTCGCCAGCGTTATGGTCCTTGTCGACTTAGAATTTGCCAATTATTTTGGCTTTCGGATTATATCTTTAATTTTAGTTGTTTTACTATTTCAAATTGTGTATGTCGATTAGCGGCAAGAACATTTTTTACAGGTCAACTTCGAATTCGGTCCGCCTACATTTGCCGGAGTTATGGTCTTGTCGACTCAGAATTTGCCGATTATTTTCGTTTCCGGGTATCATCTTTAGATTTAGTTGTCTAACCGTTTTCAAATTTTATATGCAGATTAGCCAATTAAAACTAAAGGTCAACTTCGAATTTGGGTTCCGTCCGCTATTCTAGCCGGAGTTAAGGTCCTTGTTGACTTATAGATTGACGAATATTTTTGTTTCCGGGTGAAAGCTTTAGTTAGAGTTATCTGTTTGTTTTCAAATCTGGCATATGGATTACTCACTATGGTCCTTTGTTAAAATTACCACGGGCGTATTTTGCCGCGCTCTGGAGACGTTCCTGTTCAAACTCTTTTGTCGCTAAACGGCAGTTCTAGATACATGTTTGCAGAATTCTACCACAAGCATCTAAATTTGCCACTTTGGTGTAACTTCCAAAAGTATCCAGATATGTTACATGCGTAAACGTTATACAATAATTAAATTTATTGTTTGTTGCCAAAGCTATTAGAATTGTTCTCCGTACGATTTGTAGAACATTAGTCGCACATGTCAACATGGAACTTAAAACTGCTTGTATAGAATGTTTTCAGGTACCTCAAATTTTGAAAACAAAATCAACTTATTGGCTGCAAGTGTGAAGGAAAGTTGACACAAACAGTGAAATATATAATCCAATTCACCTATTCATTATAACGGAGAAACATTGACTGAAATCCCAGTCACATTTCACTGAAATTTCATTGACAATAAATTATTAATTCCAGTCAAACTGACAATTGAACCAAAATCCACGAAGCTAAGATTTAATATTAAGACAGTAAACTTTTCGTGAAATTGCACTAAAAATGCACTGGCAGGTTTCAGCAAAATTTTCAATTAATATGTTATAACAACACATATACAGATTGGATGTCGGTGAATTCCCACTACACCAATTTTACCACATTTCATCTGAATGGGTCTGTATGCTTTGAATCTGGGTGGAAAACCCAACTATTTAAAAATTACTGAATACTAAATAACGGCGGTGTGTACCGTGTCTAAAACTACCCGGAATAGTAAACAGTTGTGGAGTTTCGTAGACATTACTGGTGTTTATTAACCCTTTACCCAACAGAAGGGCCCTGTGCCAATGCATTCTCTTATATATGCGAGTCGACCATAGGTCGCCTCGCATATATAAGAGAATGTATTGGCTTAACACATTAAAAATTATAAAATTGTTAAAGAATGTAAGAAAAAATGGTAAAAAGTGTTTAAAAAAGATTTTGTTTAGGCCATTGCATTCTCTTATATATGCGAGGCGACCTATGGTCGACTCGCATATATAAGAGAATGCATTGGCACAGGGCATAACTGTAACTACCACAATGTGGTCAAGGAGCCGGTTCCAATGATATCCATATTTGTATGGTTCTATTGAGACAGACCGAAGATATTTTAGGCTGTTGAAGCTTTATTTGGCCGGTTTTGGCCGTTTTGTTGGGTAAAGGGTTAATGTCCATTAATAATGCACATTTGTTTAATTCCGCCAACTTCAAATTTATATTTCAACTATCTAGAATCTAATGGAATCAAGTGAAATATTTATTTTTAGATCAAGTCATCTTCTCTTTTATTGCACACACAATGGCTTATTTGTGCAAAATACAGAAGAATTGAAACGTTCAATAAAAAAATGTGTATTGTGCTTGAACAATACAAACCTATTACGTCAACAACGTCACTGGCGACGTCAACTTTAACAGAAAATGTCTTCGCTAAATTATGGGGTATAGTCTACATTAAGCACACGTTTGTTCAATTAAATACAACAATATCGACCTAAATGTTAGTATGTTACAAGCTGAAATCTTCAGAGTGTGCAATAAACACAGAACAACACAATTGTGTGAACATGTTAACGTCTTATTACACTCGTTTGTCGTGCCGCGAGGTAAAACTCGAACCTCCGGTTCTCGTTTTACCAACGCGTCACAACAAACTCGTGCAATAACGTTAACCAGTTCACATACTTGTGTCGTTCTATCTATTTATCTAATGGAATCAAGTGAAATATTTATTTTTAGATAAAGTCATCTTCTCATTTATCATATGACTTGAGTCTGTTATTGGGCTTCGGGTATTTAATAATCCCAGGTGTTTTTATTTAGTAACTAAAACACCTCCCGTTAATTTGATATTTCGAAGCGTCTTTGCGATTGGCTGTCACCTAAAAGTTCAATGTCGAATTCGTGCGCGTGTAAATAGTACTATTTCGAAATACGCTTGAACTTTGTGACACCGAAGCGAACATGATAAAAGTATCGTCTTACCAAGTCAACGCTGTTCCCGGCACTCATAATTGAACCAAGTAATAATAACAAGAAAACCATAGTCAGTAACGCCCTCGACATCATATCATTAGGCATATATACAATATATTGGTTTCACGAATGCACTTACCATCTCAGAATTCCCTTAAAACAACCAATCCTTTAAATTATTACAACTGCAGTTTATCGCTGAAGGTTTCTCATTCACCACACCAGAAAGCCTCTATATGCGGACACAACATCTGCTAATCGGATTAAATACATCCACGCGATACTTCGCAATACGACATTTAGTCTACATTCCAATTGAGACATACTTCATCAGCAATGTTAGCTGTCATATTATGCACTGTGTTCCCGCAATAAAAAATTCAAGAGTGGCCCAGCCATTGTTCACACCTAAATATCGAAAACAATTAACTTTTTAATTAATTAATTAATAAAAGTTACAAACTGCAACAATGAGACATTCGCGAATAAACATCCGCGAATACATACATTCTGCAAAAAGTCAAACCCTTACGCAATATAGCGAGTACGTTATTAATATAATTACCCCATAGCTCATACGACATCGCCAGATCAGCCTCGCAGTATACACCCTAGTGGGCGTATTAACAATAGGTCGCTGACCAAAATATCCTCCGACTAAGGTGGCAGAGAGGAGTTGGTTATATCAATATGATACAAAGTGCATACTCACTATACATAACTATGTCGAATGTGTCCGTTGCATAATACATATTGTTGGATAAGTTTATTTCGCAGCTAAGTCATAGTCACTAAATATTTGCCGTCAACACAATACCTGTTACATATATTCAATGTGTCAGTAACCATGTCCTGAAGTTTTAGGCAATTAAGATAAAGATAAGATAAATTTATTGACAGATACGCCCACTCGAGGCCGATGTCAAAAGCTACATAAATAAAATGTTATTATAAGGCCAAAAAAAAAAAGTGTTTTGGTTCTCGGGCAATTTTATTTTCAAATCAATGAGGGAGGGAGGGTTTTATTTTTATTTTTTATTTTTTTCAGCTGGTATAATAAGTATGGTAATTGTGTATATTAACCTTGTTTCCCCATTCTGAGCTGATACTTAACAGTTGTTGGAAGTTCTGACTAAAAAACAATATATTTTCCTCACTTATTCTCCCTGTACTTTTATGCACATGTATATCTTCAGTAGGAACTTCCAACAAATGTGATGAATGAACCATATATCTGTTTAAATAGTAAATATGATGCCAAATTGTAAAGTATAATAACACACAAGTTTGTTTTAGACATGGACACATCATGTCAGAGGTACATCGTATATCCTCAAATTGTGTCGTGACAAAACAAACATATGCAACATTGGCTGCGGACACACGTAGCACAGTAGCGATGGCATAGTAGGTGTGACAATTAATTATGGTGCAATTTTGGTGACAATTGGTCGTCATATTCCTGTGCCATAGCGAGACATGTCGCCCGCCGCACATTCACACAATGAGTCTTTTCCAAGCTCTATGGGCGTCGAGATCGACATCTCAATGATTTATCAAACCGAATGTCTTGTCGCTGTTGATCGTTACTCAACACGCAATGTTATATTTTTAATGCCAACACATAAGACAATTCTGGACGATCGGTCGTGCAATTTTATGTATCGTAGAGAATACAATGTGGCTAAACGTAATGAGTAGAGATCAACCTTGGTGAAACTCAATGGGTTAATTGGTCAATCGACTCACTGTGCGAATATGCGGCGCGCGACACGACTCCCTATGGCATATAAATTATGTTGACCAATTGTCACCAAACTCTACCATAATTAATTGTCACACCTACTATGCCATCGCTACTGTGGTACGTGTGTCCGCAGCCATTATCTTTACCTCATTCAGCATGGTTTGATATCCCACACTTCAGAGCAACTTTCCTATGACTCTGAAATGTCTCTTCTTCAAGCAATATATGGGATTGAGATTTATCCTTTCTCTGAATGTGAATTTAATGAATCATGATGTGCATGAACATAACTGTGAAAACAATTAACCAAATTATGGTTATTAAAACTGTTCAAAACCAAACAATATTAGTCTCCTTCACCATGTCTATCTAATGTGATGTACTAATATATTGAACGTTTGTATCGTTTAAATGTTCACATTAGGTTTTAGGTTTCTTAGAAGCCCGTTTGTTCTTCAACTTTGATTGTTTATCAGCATGGATGTTACGTTTACGGCAAAGTACTTTTTGAAAAAGCTCAATACATGATTGGCACTGTGGGTAACTGCCATCATCCCTGTTCAGTTCATCTGTCCCTCCACATTTAATACATATATCTGGAAAACATTTGCTGCTATAATATGGTATTTCAATGTCATCGGAACATCTCAGGTTTTGACGAACAAACACCCTGTCTAAAACTTGATTGATAGTAGGAGCTTTTGGGTGTTTTAGATCCTGTAAGATTGCACCACAAGAATAAGAGTACAACTCAAGAACACGGTTCAGTACTGACTGGTCATTAAGATTGAGTTTCCTGTCACAGTATATTACTCTTAGTTTGTCACATTCAGTACACTTCATGTTCATCTTAAGTGTGTTTGCCGTTTGTGCAGATGGACTAAATGGGATCCCGTGGGCAGTTTTGGCTTTTGACAAAAGTGATGGTCTATGTTTTTCTGATGTATCAGTTCCATATAAATCAGCAAAAGCTTGGTAGTGTTCATCATTATCAGGTACGGGATCTGGCACTCGATGAAGCTGTCTAAAATCCTCTGTTAGCAAACACAGGGGCTTGCATATGTCACAGTTGGGCTTTCCACATTTACTTATTGTGAACGAATAATGCCTGGACACACAACAGTGATCCATGAAAGCTTTTAGCTCAAGCTTAGATTTCAGTAGTGCACTGGTATTCTGGTCAGCGCAGATTGTTTTGTCTATTTTTCGCAGTTCATCCCACAGGTGGTCAATCTTCTCATCAGAAGCTGCGTCAAATGTCTGGAAAGGGTGATCTTTGAGAGACAGTTTTTTTAATAGATTGTTCAGGAGTGATTTTACTGGAGATATGCTCTCCAAAAATGCTTCCTTCAGACCAGGACATTTCTCAGCCTTTTGTCTTATGTCAGTCATGGAATTTGCTGATTTTATAGCGACTTCAAATTTTTCCTCCATGTTTTGTCTCATAAGTCCAACTGTGTTGAGGGCCAGATTAATTATCGACATGATCCTTTCTGGTGGATTCCTCCATGAACTATTTGGGGCTGTTCTACAAGCAACCAGCATGTCAAGGTTTAGTTTTCTGAAAATAGCCACCAACGAAGCTTGTACAGTGAGGTAAGTCAGTCGGTGATCAGGTCCACCATCACTGTAGAGGTAGAGCACAGGTTTTGAGACATCTCCATCAGAATTATCTTCAAGAATTTGTGAAAGCTCGGCCATATGCCGCATTGAATATGAGGCCTCAAATACATGATCCTTGACACCTACAAAGACCTTTCCTCTATAGAATGACCCTGTTATTTCATCTGGGATGTCAACAAGCATCACAACACTGGGGATAATGCTGGACTTTGTGAAATCATGATCAGCAACTGCAAATTTCCTATCTGTGGTAACAATAACCTGCCTCCCACGATCAACTGCAGCAACAGGTAGGCCTGGTTCACCCACCTTGCAACAGTGCTTGTCATCAACGCATACAAAATTAACAATTTCTCTATGTTTCACAGCCATTTCACGTAGATACCTGAACATAGCAGCTGCATAGTGGTCATCCTCATGTTGTTTACGATAAATGCGTGCTTGCACCATGAATTTAACATTTAGTCTCCCAGTGAATTGGAGGGAAGCTTCAGTGAACGGATTTTTTGGTGCAAATTGTAAACGAAGCCACTGTTCGCTGGGTATCGGTATGTCGGGATCACAAAGAGCTGCAACTTCTTTTAACAGAGTCGGTACTGAAATCGCTGAAGCCAGATATGTTAATTCGTCTCCATGGCGCCTCTCCTGAACGACTTCCTCAACCACATTTTCTAAATATGTCTTACATTTATCGAAAAATATGTCATATTTCGGAGGTCTCCCTTCATTGTGATGGCGCATATCGGTAACAATACTGGGATCCTCCATACTAAATGCTAACGCAACTCTCTGGTCCATCAACTGAGTTGCAGCTGTGTCTGCTGAAGAAGCATCACCTGTGAGGTCTCTGTATATAAACCTGAGGGCAGCAACATTGGTGCCACACATTCTACCACATTTCAAAACAAACTTTTTGCGCATCGCACGGGTGTGAAACTTGGCATATCCAGTCGTAATTTATTGCATATCTTGTTGTTTTCATTGATAATATTTTCCTCGGTATCGAATGCGGATGTTTTCCATATGAAGTGGTAGGTACCAAGACTGTTTCCAAATGAATGACGAAACATATAACATTTGAATGGGGTGGCTTGTGAAAGGTTTTCCAAATAATAGCGCCTTTTCCTGAGATCTTCAGGGGTGAAGTCATCAACGGGAAATGGTTCGTATGGTGCAGAGGCTAACAAAGTATCAATCAGTGGCTTGTATCTAGCAACGAAAGTGGGCTTGATTGGATTCTGAGTAGAAAACATAGTAAGAATTTCACTAGTATCGTCGCTTCGTATAATCGTTTCACATGATCGATTGTCAGATACAGTTTTGCGTTTGTCCTCAAGATAGCCGACGTACTTATGAAGGCAGTCTGACATCTGGCATAGAGCACATTTTATAACTGCCCACATTTCAGCCTGTATCCATGGTTGATCGATGATGCGCTCCAATTTTGTGGCATGCAACAACAACTCCTCAGCGTCCACTTGAGGTAGTTTATGTTTATGTGAAGTTGGATTATTGTAACCGCAGAATACATCAAAAAGCTTTGGCAGGTGGAATCCCCTATCATCAAACCGACTTCTAAACTGATCTGTATACCAGATGGCTTGGGTAACATCCTTACAAAAATCACGTCCAATTGTTTCAACAGATGCCGGCATGAAGCCTAACTTTTGGTCCTTCAACCAGCTAACGAAATTGTTAAAAAGTTCATGGTTTTTCTTTATCACTGGAGACGGGAACTTGCCAGGCCATGATAATTTTCTACTACTCTCCATTAAAATGTTGAAAGCATTCTGTGTTTTTTTTGGGCTTTTTTCACAAGTGTTTTCAGCTGCAGCACAGGGTGATTGTTTTGCTTTTATTTCAAGTGTAAGATATCTACCAAAACATTCTACAGTATCTGCCACTGTTGCATTCAATGTTACTCGCTGGAAATCACTATGCTTGCCATTCCCAACGAACACAACACCGTAAAATGGACTTGTTTCTGTGGAATTGAAAGAGTTAAGCTCCACTGGGATTGGTCTCTCTTGATGCTGTTCATTGGCAATATCTCCATTAAAAATACCCTTCAAAAGCAGCAGAAGAGTATAATCAGAGTTCACTGGCACAATGCACCAGTCTCTCAGTGTTTTATTATTGTGTACGATTTGTAATGAAACCAGCATGATTCTATGCTCTAGTTACCACGTTTAAAAACAGTCAATTTTGGGGGAATCCCTGGGAATCCCCGGTTTATATATAAAAAATTAAACTGGGAAGCGGAACATTAATTCTAAAGAGGAACATTAGATCATCAACTACTGTATTTTTGTTACTTTCAGTAGACTATCATCACTATATTGTCATATTAAGAAGTTATATTATGGTCAGTCCCCAGTTCTATAAATGGCTTAAAAGCTGCAAAGCCAGAAACTATTCAAGGTCAAGAAATGGTCCGGTATATTAAACTCCACATTCCGAAATTTTAATTTACCAGTGCCGTTGTATTGAGAAATATAAATTGGAAATCAAACAAACATGTGATTACAGACAATCGGGGATTTTGTGCTCACTATACCTGTCTCAAGGACCTGATAACAGAAAGGTTGTGGTTTGATCTATTTGTTAATAAAGCTCAATGAGAGTTTGACAGTATAGTACGTTCATGTTTCCTATTTTCACTTTGGCCTATATCAGTACACAATTCCCACCGGTGATATATCAATAAAAACGATCTATGCGGCTATTTTTTTTCAATGCGGCGGTGCTTGAGAACCAAAACTCTTCTTTTTTTTGGCCTAAGTATAGCAACATAATATATTAATGTTCAATGTTTGGTAATTCACACCGTTTATGTAGAAAGAGTTGGACCATGATGCAGATGATATTACATGTTTTGGGTTATCATTTCTCAAGATGATTAAGAATTTCTGTTGATCAGCCATATTATTAAAGGTCTGAATATTGTCGCTTATTTCCGCAAATAAACGTTTTCTTATATTTTTATAAATGGGGCATCGCATAATGAAGTGTTCTTCGGTTTCTACATCCATTCCACACTTTTTGCAAATTCTCTCATCAGCGGCTACTTTAGGTCGTTTGTGTCTGCCTTTCTCACTTTCCAAAGTATGGTTGCTGATCCGAAGCTTTGTGAAAGATAATCTGACGGAGAAATTTTTAACGAGGTTCATATATGATACGAACTGTAGGAGCAGTTGGTTTCACAGTTAAGGTACCCAATTGCATATTCACATATCCAGGGCCAATAACTCTAAAATGAAAACTGTTTCCAGCCACACAATACCTGTTGCACATCTTCAATGTATCAGTAGCAATGTCCTGAAATGTTATGGAAATGTGATACGAACTGCAGGAGGAGTTGATATCACATTTAAGGTGACGGACGGAAGGACGACCCGACGAGCAGACGACAGACGAAAACAATTTCTGTAGTCCCTCCGAACTTTGAAAAAGTCTGGGGACTACGGAAGCCTATTAGGGCCATTTAATTTTTGTTATATACCTGGGAGAAAAGTTAATTCCCGGGAGAAAAGTTTTCTCCCTGGGAGATAAGTTTTCTCCCTGGGAGATAAGTTATCTCCCTGGGAGAAAAGTTATCTCCCTGGGAGAAAAGTTAATTCCCGGGAGAAAAGTTTTCTCCCTGGGAGATAAGTTATCTCCCTGTGAGAAAAGTTAATTCCCGGGAGAAAAGTTAATTCCCGGGAGAAAAGTTATCTCCCAGGTGGAAAGTAAAAAAAAAAGGTAAAAAGGAAATATTTTAATGAATATATATAAAAAAGGAAATAAAAAAGGAAATATTTTAATGAATATATAACAAAAATTAAAGGGCCCTAATAGGCTTCCGTAGGGGACACCTATATGTCAGAAACTATAAGGATAATTTAATCGCTTACCTAAAGTTTCAACAATTGATATTTTGTCGAATGAAAACGTTGCCACAAGGTGGAACATTCGGTGTTCACATGAATGCATTGACAAAGAAACTGCACTAAAAGTCCTCTAAAATCGACGCCCAAGCCCCGATTAGTAGATTCACAATCTGAAATGTAAATCCGTATCGTGCTAACTGTAGTATCGAATTAAAACATCTACATGTATCAACACGAATTTATCATCAGTGATAACATTCCTGGCACGTTGAAAAAGTCCGGGGATTGTTCTTTAACCCTTTGAGTGCCAGGGGCCGATCTCATCGGCCCTAAACCTACAACATAAGTCTGTTAAAGAATATAAGAATAAATTATTAAAATTGTTTAAAAAAAAAAAAAATGCATTGGCACAGGGTATATGGGTTGATACAAAAATCGACCTGGCACTCAAAGGGTTAAAGTCAACGAACTTGCATGTTGTGAGAATTTAGTGACATTTGTCATGACTATGGGGTATATGACATTCCAATAACATGTTTTGGGAAACAGTAATTAGGCTCGAACAACATAACTATGGTATGTGCGGATGCACACATTCGCTTCTTAACGTTGTGAAGCGTCTCGGTCACGCGCTTCATAATTATACTGGAATCAGCTTGTCCGTTCGTCTGTCCGTCCGTCCGTGGACACATATTTGTCCGAAGTTTTTCTCAGTTGTTTTATGATCATTTTCCGTGAAACTTAGCACAGACATCAACCACCTTGGGAACCTGTGATTATGACGTCTGTCGGACATTTTTTGGTGGAGTTATCCCCCGTTTTTCGACTTAGAACATTTTCGCAACATGTATAATTTTGTCCGAGCTTTCATTCCTACATTTTTATGTAAATTTTGTTTAAACTTGGCACATATATTTAGTACCATGGGAACCTGTGCATCTGCGATTATTACGTTTGTCTGACATATTTTGGTGGCGTTATCCCCCTTTTTAGACTTACAAAATCTTCTCAAAATGCATAATTTTGTCCGAGCTTTTATTCCTACATGTTCTGGTCAATTGTTTTGAAACTTGGCACATATATTTAGTACCATGGGAACATGTGCACCTGCGATTATGAGGTCTGTCTGAATTTTGTTTGTGGAGTTAGCCCCATTTTTCAACTTAGAAAATCTTCTCAAAATGCATAATTTTGTCCGATCTTTTATTCCTACATTTTTCAGTCAATAGGTTTTAGGATTAGGATTAAGGGTTAAGATGTTCAAGATTAGTGTTAGGGCTTAGGGGATTTAGGGTTACCTGTTCACATAATTTCAGTGCCCAATATACAGTAATGGCTACTACATTCAAATAACATGTTGAATACGGGGGGTATACATCAGTCCCATCTGGGACAGGCCCATCTCTAGTTTATATTAGTTTCACCAACCTATGTCGCACCAACGTAGTATTTTTCATAAAATCAGCTCAAATCGAGTCATGTGATCAATAGACTCGTTTCGAAATACCCGCTGTCTCACCAAAGGCTCGACAAGACGAAACATTATATATATATAATAGTCGTTTCATAAATCTCATACGTGAGAAACACTCATTCCATATCCTCTATTTATCAGCAATTTCTTCGACTTATTTCAAAAGCGACTATTATGTATTATATAAGTGTATTTTGGATCGCAAACCGCCATGTGGATTTAATCTACGTGGGCTTTATTACGTTTACGTATGATCACACAAGACGCAACCCATACACTTAAAATATATTGAATTTGTTTGAATTATCTGTATATCATAAATCATAATCAATAAACTATTGTATGTCAATCATTAATTGCTCACAACGATTTCTTGTCCACATTTGCGAAATATATTGTTGGGACATTCTGCCCTTTGTTGTTCAAGTTTTTCGTGTAGTATTGTGAGTTCGCAGATTTCAGTTTTTGAATATTCTGGATTAAAGAATATATATTTTTGTATCCGGGTACTTCCTTTCTTGTTTTATTATAGTTGATTGGATCTATATACGATTATTATTACTTTTTTTTAATAAATATTTTCCGATTTTATGAGATTAATAGATCGGTTTCTGTCTTCTTTGTTTGTTCCCATCATGTGGAAAGATAATGTATCTCCAAAATGTTCAGGTATAATCTCATTCATAGCAAGCTGCAGTTTCTTCCCGTCTCCTTCCAGGCTGTCACGACCACTAGCGTTCGAGTCTTCGGAAATTATTATTAAGACGATGTTGTTCTTTCTGCTTCTTGTATCAGCCTGTCCGTGTGTTTCAGTACCAATATATCTACATTCTTTCACTCTAAGATAAATCTGACCATCTCATTTCTTCTGGATGTTCTACGTCTCCGTTTTAAAGGCGCGGGCGGCGTTCTTGCATACATATTCATATTTGTTCAAATCGCCATCAACAGAAGGAATATTAAAATATTTATAGTTTTGTTCATATGCAAAACATAATCAGCGCGTAAATAGTATATTGTCGTCAAGACATACGATGGTGTACGTAAACAAGAAACTGCTCCAGTTACATAAGTTTTGCTTCTGTTTACATAACACAGCGCAATTCTATTGGTTAATCACACACACATGATATAAACGCTCTTTATGATATCAGGAAAACAGTGACAAATAACGGTCTTTATGTTTACCATATCCGGATCTAAACATCCGGATTGTTTACATAACAAAGGAAACATTTGACAATAACATACTGTTTATGCCATATTTATGATTGTTATAAGAACAAAGTCTGTCTATATTTTGCTATTCTTTCTGTTTATGGTCGTTTTTGAAGGAGCTGAATATTTTAATAGCATACCCATCGCCAACGACGCCCGTATCTTTAACTCTTTATATCTTTCAGTCACGACACATCGGGTTCTATTCCCGATTATGTGTAGAATCCACACTTTATAACATGTTCTATACAAAATGGATTCTCCCCGTCATTCAAAGGTATACATTGGAATTTGGAACGATATAACATTCATTCGGAGGGGTGTTCATGTAATAAAAGCAGACGGCAAAAAAGATACAAGAGCAGACGGATTCATATTCATTGATAATAAGTTCAACAAACGAACTGCGGAACTAATTGTCTGAACATTTCCTGGGGGAACTACTCGCCAATGAGTATTTAGTGTTAAAGGCACGGGCGGCGTTCGTTGCAGATATATTCACATTTGTTCAAATCGCCATCAACAGAAGGAATATTAAAATATATATATTCATATGCCAAACATAATCAACGCGTAAATAGTATATTGTCGTCAAGGCGTACGACGGTGTACGTAAACAAGAGCTTGCTCGTGTTACAGAAGTTTTGCTTCGGTTTACATAACACAGCGCAATTTTATTGGTTAATCACACACAAATGATATAAGCGCTCTTTATTATTCCCATATCAGGAAAACAGTAACAAATAACGCTCTTTATGTTTACCATATCCGGATCTAAACAAAAGCCAATTTCTGTAACGTTTTACGCTTTCGTTTACATAACAAAGGAAAAATATTGACAATAGCATTCTGTTTATGCCATATTTCTGATTGGTATAAGAACAAGGTCTGTCTATATTTTACTATTATTTCTGTTTATGGCGGTTTTTGACGGAGGTGAATATTTTAACAGCATACCCACCGCCAACGTCGCCCGTATCTTTAAATATAGTTTTTTCTTCCTAGCAATTCAGATTTATGAAGATTCCGGAGTTTAAAATAGTAGATATGCATCGATGACACCTGTCCGGAAAAGCCACTATCAATTAATATAAATCTTATATAATTGTTTCCTCCTATAATTATAATACCAACATTCCAATTGGATAGAAAAGGGGACAATTTTAGAATTGAAATATCATGCGATATCGCGGAACCGCTCGGAGCGTAACAACTGGGATAACTCTATCTTGTTAGCACCCTCCACAAAGGGCAAGTAAGTTCGACTGGAAGATAGTTCGCCCCGACGGCACGGCTTCGTCACAGAAATAAACCACTTTATCCATCGGTCACTACCCATGTGTGGCCTACATAAAGCTTGCCATATAAACGTTATGTTTATTACACGAACGTATGTTTATTAGGTTAGTACTAATTATGACGTAATTATCTATGCAAATTGCGCATGTGTCTAGGGAAAATGTCAACTGACCTAAATTACGTCATTGTGAGAAATAGTAAATGTTGTTCGTCATGAAATATCTATAAACTATTGGAACAAGTGCATTTGAGAATCAATCAACAGACCCGAACAATTATTTCTTTTCATTCTACATGTCATTGTTACTAATTACATGTAGCTGACTGGACTCATACGTGCTTTGCAGTCGTCAAGAAACGAGTGACATTATTCCTATACGGAAATGAAAAATTTTGTGCGATAGGTAAACAAAATATGTAGCCAATGCGGTCAATTAAACTGCAGAGACTAGCTCAATAGATGCGCAAATGCCACTCTATAGGACATAACCAGTTTAAGCGACGACACTAACTATTTTAAAAGTTGACTCTATATGTACATGTGTTATGGCTTTGTAGGAAAATAATGTTCCAATTATTCAGTTGTGTCTTTGGTATTCACAAACAAAAGCTATGTATCGTCTTGAAGTCGGGTTTTATAGAAAATACATGTTGTTGTGATTGTGGTCGGGAAGAGACACATCGTCTTCAAAGCCACATGGCGGTTAGCGCTCCAAAATACACATATTATTCGCTTTTGAATTTTTCTCAGTATCGAAATAGGTCGATAAGTATCTGAACTACTTTCTACGAGCATTATGTAACCAAGAAAGACGCATTGAAGTAATGAAAAATACAACTGCGAATACCATGTTTGGGTCCCAAACAAAAAAACCGCCATTTGCGCGACATGAAACAGGAAAGGGCGTTTCGTTGTAGTCTATTCCTGATATGGTAGCAATAAAGAGCGTCTGTTTGACTTCTGGCGAAAAGTTGAAAACGGCTGAAAATGGCTGTGACTTTGGCAAGTATTTTTCAGATCATATGACGCTGGTATATCAATAGTTCGATTATTTATCGACCTAACGTATCCGTCGCTCCAAATTATACGTAGAAAAAAAATTGGAGGTTCGAATGAGTCATGTCCGTGTAATATATGTTGGGTTGGTAGTGTCATGTGCTTCGATGTATTTTTTTTTTACAGGAAATGACGTCTGTGCACCAATGCCTTGCCTGAATGGTGGGACGTGTCGGAATCACAGACTTGGATACCAATGTGAATGTCTGATACCTTACTCCGGAGCAACATGCGCAGCAAGTGAGTTAAATATTGCATGCGTACTGGCTTATTATGATAGATTATACAGATTCGTTTATAATAAAATATATTTACAAAACAAGTTCATATCATTATATGATTATTGGATACTTTTATTGGATGACAAGACTTAGTGCAGGGGTCAATCATATTATCATCTTTCCGTAGATATTGTCACAACGCTCGAAAACTAATTTGATGGCAATTTGAATGAAAACTGTGAGGTTCATGAGAAATTTTGTGTTTGGAGTTAGAACATTTTTTAACAAAAACATTATATTCTGGTCATGCTTAAATGGAAATGGAACAGTCGAGCATAAATAACCAAGTGAACACGCAGCTGGAATGGTATTCAATTGTAAAGTAACGCAAATGGAATGGTTAGTTTTAGAGATTGTTTTTGTACCCGTACCCCATTTAAACTCTTGCGGACACTAGGGACTCAATATTACCCAAGGATGTGGACAAAGGACATTCCTATCAGGAAATAATATACAATTTGTATGGATGGGTTTGTTCCCGAAAGCCTATAGGGTACTTTACCAAAGCGGCTAGCAAATCAATGTGCACTGCTTTGGGGACCCGCTACCCTATTTAAAGTCGCATACTGAATGGATGTGCTCTCAATATTAACTAAGAGTGCGGACAAAAGGTGGCTTTATCGGAAATAAACAATTTGGAAGGGTATGTTGATTCCCGAAAGCATTCGCCAATGCACAACATATATTCATGAGTGGTTACAAAAATGCTGCTGGCAAATAAGACGGGCAATTGTGTTATGCCTTTGGGAGGACCCATCCCTATTTAAATTATTGTTCAGACCCCGAGCCAAGCCTTGAAATAGGGTGTCTGTCATTTGCAGAATGTGGTCCCAAGAGGGTGAATTTAGTGATGCTACCCCGCATAGCGGGCTAGCATCACAAAATTCACCCTCTGGGGACCTCATTCTGCTTACACCTCAGCAGAATGAGGTTCCCAGAGGGTGAATTTGGTGATGCTCTGGACCTTATTCTGCAAATGACAGACACCCTATTTCAAGGCTTGCCCAGAGCTGAAGGGCTATGCTCCAACTAATAAATGGAGCTTTGGACAAAAAGCAACACCATCAAGAGATACATAAACTGATATGGATGGTATGGTTACCGAAAGCAATTTTTCACTATTTTGGGGAGTTCTATACCCTATCTGAAGTCTCGAACACATCACACACGGAAGTAGAATGTTCTCAATTGTATCCAGGGTGTTGAGAAAGGAAAGTAATATTAGAAAGTACACAATTGGTATGTCTATCAAAGTGATTGTAAACACTCTGCTGCGCCTCACAATGAATAAACTTGCTCGACGCAGGCATTTCAATAATTTTTTAATCAATATTGCCAGAACAAAACGCCATTCTTTCATGAATCTATATATTATAAAAGAGTAGGATGTATGTCCGTCCGTCCGTCAGTCTGTCCGAATTTTTCTCCAAGATCCATTGACCGATATTTTGTTAATTTGAGCAAGGAGGCAAGTTCACGTAGATGTCGTGTATTACGAAATGGCACATCCGATGTTGTTGAACGTTGTTTTGACAATGTTTTAATAATGTTTTTTATTTCAAATGGGTTTATAGTGATCCCAGTTTCAAGTGTTTGAATAAGCACATAACATGTCTTTAAATCTAGTTGCATGTAAAAGGAAATACTATAGGGAAATACATAATTTAAGGCACAAATGGATATGCCCTCAAAATTAAAGATACGGGCGGTGGGTATGCTGTTAAAATATTCACCTCCGTCAAAAACCGCCATAAACAGAAAGAATAGTAAAATATAGACAGACTTTGTTCTTATACCATTCAGAAAGATGGCATAAACAGTATGTTATTGTCAACTGTTTTTCCTTTGTTATGTAAACAAAAGTAAAAAACGTTACGTTTCCTGGCTTTTGTTTAGATCCGGATATGGTAAACATAAAGAGCGTTATGTTACTGTTTTCCTGATATGGAAATCATAAAGAGCGTTTATATCATTTTTGTGTGATTAACCAATAGAATTGCGCTGTGTTATGTAAACAGAAGCACAACTTCTGAAACACGAGCAGGCTGTTGTTTACACCCACCAACGTACGTCTTGACGACAATATACTATTTACGCGCTGATTATGTTTGGCATATGAACACAACTATATATATTTTAATATTCCTTCTGTTGTTGGCGATTTGAACAAATGTGAAAATTTCTACAACGAACGCCGCCCGTGCCTTTAACTGAGTGTGGACAAAAGGTAATTATATTAAGACACACAATGAGTATGTACTGATTTGTTTGTTTTTTGGCAAACTCTTCCTTGACTAATATTTATAACTTAAATGTCATGAAGTGTATATTCCATCATAAACGGAACATTTGACATAGAAGCCACAAATAGGACCTTTTGCAAAGAGCTATAGAATCTTTTCCCCAAAGCTGATTTTAGCGACTTTTGCATATGTTGTTCCCCAGATAACAGCTTACTATAAATTAATTCCGGGTCCAATAATTCAACGACCAGACTAATAACATAATGAGCGACCAAAGCTGTGTAGGCGGAGAACGGGATTTGCCTGATCGGAGTATTGCCGTATACAACTATCGGGAAGGGAGTGAGATTTGATCCATCCTATGTCCATGTTTGTTTTATGCAGCTAATTGGCCTTTTTTCTATTCCGTCAGATTAGCCAAAGATCACTAAGCTAACAAATTGTGAATAACAACGGTATTTTTTTTTGTATCATAAACATCATGTCTGAAACAGCAGGACCCACACATTTCATAGCAAATAAAAGGTCGCAGACCCCACGTTCCCCGAATAGAAGTATCTTTTTGGGACGTTGGCTTTTTCTAAGAACAAAGAATTCAAATTCTGGAAAAATGTGACTCAAACTAGACGATGATTCTTTAGAAAAATGCTCAATTTATCATTGAGACAACACAAATGTTATTTCTAAATGGAATAAAATAGAACTTGGCTTGCTTCTTCTCAGATGAGAACCACATGCCAAATATCGAGAAATTATGTGAATAGTGCTCAAGTTACTATGAGCAAAACACGAAAACAGCGATTTATAAGTCGAAAAAGGGGTATAACTCCGTCACAAATCACAGGACCGTGACCACATTCGAACTTGGCCTGCGTCTTCTCAAATATGAACCACGCACTAAATACGAAGAAATTCTCTTCATTATTGCTCAAGTTATCATGCTGACAAGGATGTGGACGCACGGAGGTGCTGATTATAATTAGCAGATTATAATTAGCAGGACCACTCAACCTGGGATCTAAACACCTCAAAAAGAAAGTTCCCCCTTCAGTAATATTTTATGAGATATTGGATGGATTTTGACGAAACTTTACGCAAATAATTAGTGGTATCTGAGACACAACCAGTGCGAGGCATCGTCCTGCGAATTACGTTATGGTCGACTGAGCACGAATTGAATGGAAGAGGGTGTTTTTCAAAAGTTGCAAAACACTGACGTAGAGTGGACAGTCACTCCAGTGTTCCATTGTTCACACAAGTTGTTACTGGCTGTAAATGTGGTCGACAGTGATACAGTGAGTCCACGATAACATGCGTGTCATATTCGGGACAATGACCGCTGCATGCCTAGACCATTACATCCAGTCTAACCACATTTGGAATTACACCTTGAATATTCATGTCGTGCGCAACACAGATTTGTTGAAATCAGTCTTTTTGAAGCCATTTTTTAGTAAACCATGTTTCCCACCATGTAGGCCATTGAGGTACCAACAGATAAGGATGTTCCAAACCCGTGCGAGAAGTGGGGGACCAAGGCACAGCCGAATGACTGATCACTCTACCTGTGTTTTTGCAACTTTTGAAAGGTGCCCCTCTTCCATTCAATTCGTGCTCACTCAGTCATATCTCACCTCACAGCACAGTGCTTGACGTCTCTGGTACCGCAACTCATTTGTGGAAAGTTTCATCAAAATCCAATTAAATATCTCCAAAATATTACAGAATATATTAGGGGCGAGTTTCTTTTTTTAAGGTGTTTATATATATATATATATATATATCACTAAAATTCATTTCAGTCGATAGCGTGGCCTTTTCGTTGTACACTGCTAACATTAATGGTGCTGCTACGAATGACTGGGTCTGGATGACATTAAAGGGTGTTGTGAGATCTGGGGACACGAACATCATCACGGCAAATGAGTTCTCATTCGACACCCCAGCAAACGACTTCGAGAGAGGCAGAGTCGACACGATGATAATAGGCAAAATCTTCAATATACCGACAGAAATTGTCGTCCGATTCGTTGGAGGCGACGCTTGGTATGCGACGAAGGTTAGTAACCACCTAAGTTAACCCTTTCACGACGGGAGCTGCGCTGGTGCAGCATTAAAGATTATGTGCCAGTGCTTCTCTTATATATGCAAGTATCCGACAGGGAGACTCGCATATGAGTATGCTCTGACGTACAATGACAAGGTGAATATTTGTTAAGCCAATGTATTCTCTTAGATATGCGAGGCTGCCTATGGGAGGTGCGCATATATAACAGAATGCATTGGCACAGGGTTTTCCCAAAATGTCAGGAAGCTCCCGCCATGGAAGAGTTAAATAACAACTCCTTCATAGTCACTTATGTACCACCTGCAATGAGTTGAATTGCACTCAATTGATAATATTGTATGTGGCTGACTGGATTTATATGAGTTATATGTAAAATGTGCCAGGTACGAAATGCAGGTTGATCTTACGGCTGGAAGTAGATAACAATGTGGATTTATAAGAATTTAAATAATGAATTTCGCCAATCGAGTGACCAATAATATATTGTCAATATAACAAAAACACTTCAGCCAAAGATACATATACTACCACGAAAATTGCAGTTGACAATTTGTCGTTTGAACGTGTCTTTGAACAATGAGTGCAAAATGGAAAGAAGTATCGCTAACTGATGATTTTACTGATCGCTTTGTTTTGGAGACATAAATTGTAAAGCCGATGAGTCGATGACACATGCCTATGATCTGCGTGATTTGACTTAAGGTGACTGTAACACACATTGTGATCGATTGGGCGTAGATGACGTAGTCGCCATAAATGTAATTGATTTTATATCAAATTGGTAACAAGCAACGTCATTCCTATGTATGACTATGATCACTGTCGGATACCCGTTTAGGTTTGGACGTTTCAAGATGGCGGCGCCCAGTGGACAGGATAAACGGTAAGTTAATATATTGTCTTCAAGCATCAATTAGCGACATCTTTCGGTGATACACCTTTAAACAGTTATGTAGGAATTTGTATGGCCAACACCATTGTCCTATGTAACATGCCTTTCGCATGACAAGCATGCGAAATGTTGTATTTGGCGTGTCAAGTCGTCAGAAATTTTCGAAATTTTATCGAGGCGGCGAAATGTTCGCTTTTTCATGTTTTGGCCATGGGCTCATGGATTCGCAAATTTATGTATTTTCCTGGGTAGATTATGCTACCACACATCTTGCGAATGCAAAACTGCCGATATTTTTATTGTCTAACTCCGAAAAACGACCTTTGAAAATAAATTTCAAAATTTTCAGGTTCAGATTCGCAATATTTCCGATGATTCTGTTCAGGTTCAGAAACAATTTTCGTTCAGGTTCGGACGCATCAAAACCTCACCGAGAAGCGAAATACACAGCTGCAGTCGCGCTGTTATTGTGCGTGTTGCTTGCTCCGCGTGTATAATGTTTCGCTGATTCTTGGTGTACATGGCCCATGGACGTTTTATTTATAGAAATGGGAATTTTTGGCACGGATTAAAAGTCGAACTGCGACACAGAGGCCGAGTCCGGTAAAAGGTGTAGTTGGGAATTATGGTGAGAAGCATGAGAAACCTTCAGTGATAAGCCGTATATAGTTGTTGGAATAATTTAAAGGATTTAGTTGTTTTAACGGAATTATGAGTTGGTCATTCGTGAAACCAATATATTTTATATTCTTTAATTACAATCATGGGTATATAGTATATGATCTTGAGCGCGTTACCATTTCTGACATTGTTTTTCTTGTCTTCTATTCGTAAAAAACAAACACGATAAACGGGGAACACGTGGCATGGTTTTAGCCATGTACTCCGGAATAATTTGGGCGGACTTTCTTATTGCATGCATCCAAGATACATGTATGCGCACTTGTGGTTCCCCTCCCAGCCCGCATACGAGGCCACTAAGGTCGCCGCAGGTATACGATCAGATAACTGTCCACAACTGTCGATACATCTTCGTGTCACATGCTAAGTATGCATGGCCATTGAGATTAGACTGGTATTCACTTGTGATGATGTAACATTCCAAGCTGCAAACAGGTTTAATCAGAGCGCGAACACTATGCGAACATAGAGAATATGGTTTCCCGAATAATACCTGCAATATGCGAATCTTCACGTGCGGTGATATTTCGGGAATATATTACTCGAGAAACCATATATGTTCTCTTTATGTTATGCTTATGGTAAGTAATTCTGCAAAACTACAAGTATTTGTCTATCGAAACAAGAATTTAGACGCCGAGATAGCGAAACTAATGCAAACAATATCAGCTGTTTCCATTGGCAAATTACGCATCGCTAAATTTGGGTGGAAAATTTCCTACTTGCGCCTAAAAGAATAGTTCCTACCCAATGGTATACACCCAGAAACTCAATTATCAAGACAAATAACAACTGAATACGTAATAAAACAGGATCATTTGTTTTCTTTAGAACTTATCTCAGTAACGAACTATTTTCAGTCTTCCGCAGCATTTCGCGTAGTTCCATTGTTAATAGCGCGAATATAATGTTTCGCTGATTCTTGGTATACATGTACATGCATGGGTCATGGGCGTTTTATATAGAAATGGAAATGTTTGGGACGGATTAAAAGTCGAACTGCGACCCGGAGGCCGAGTCCGGTAAAAGGTGTAGTTGTGATTTCTGGTGAGATGAATGAGAAACCTTCACTAGTGAAACAGTTGTTGTAATAATTTGAAGGATTAGTTGTTTTAACGGAATTATGAGTTGGTCATTCTTGAAACCAATATATTTTATATTCTATAATTACAATCATGGGTATATAATATATGATCTTTACCATTTCTGACATTGGTTTTCATGTATGTAATATGGCAATGTAATTTCATTCCCCACTAGCTGGTGTATAGCCGACATTGCTCGAGATTATTGGCAACAATATTTAACTGTGGCTTTTGTCCCACTCATTCGGAGAATTTACTACCTATATTTGGAAATTTCAGCTGACATCTTCAGATATAACAATGCATGTTCGTAAACAACATGCACTATAATAGCGCGACTGCAGATATGCATGTCGCTTCTCGGTGAGGTTTTGATGCGTCCGAACCTGGCCGAAAAGTGTCCGAACCTGAACGAAAATTGTTTCTGCACCTGAACAAAATCATCGGAAATATTGCGAATCTGAACCTGAACATTTTGAAATTTTCAAAGGTCGTTTTTCGGAGTTAGACAATAAAAATATCGCCAGTTTTGCATTCGGAAGATGTGTGGTAGCATAATCTACCCAGGACAATACATAAATTTGCGAATCCATGAGCCCATGGCCAAAACAATACGAAAAAGCGAACATTTCGCCGCCTCGATAAAATTTCGAAAATTTCTGACGACTTGACAAGCCAAATACAACACTTCGCATGCCTGTCATGCGAAAGGCATGTTACATAGGTGTTGGTCATACAAATTCCTACATAACTGTTTAAAGATGTATCACCGAAAGATGTCGTTAATTGATGCTTGAAGACAATATATTACCTTACCGTTTATCCTGTCAACTGGGCGCCGCCATCTTGAAACGTCCAAACCTAAACGGGTATCCGACAGTGATGATATGTAGCGGAGATTCAAGATGGTTAGCGGGTCGGTAAGCTGTTCTGCTTTAGTATTTTTACAAATCGGTTGAAAAGCTTCCTCAGTGATCGAATATAATTAACGATGAACAGTTTATATTCACGAACACAGGTTCACTGACTATTAAAATTGTGATTATGGAATCCGCTATAAAGAAAATAAAATATAATGATAAAATGCTGAAGTTGTCTGTATTTGATTGACCAATCATTTAAATTATTTCATTAAAAGAAAAAACACAAAACAATCATTCCAATCGAGCCTCGAGGACAAGTGCATGTGCATGCAGATTGACCGTTTGATGTCTTTGAACTTCGATTGAAATATAGAAATATACATGGTACATCCCCATCAACATTGATTCAGATGCAGTTACTGCACGTGACGTTAGTCGTGGCCACGTGCATCGTGACTTGTTTCTCAGTTAGCGATTGGTCATTTGTAATTGTCTTTTATGTTTAGTTCACACTATGTGTATGTTTCTATACTCATAGAAGTTTTGCTAATTGGTTACTTTGGGTTGAGGCTACCGTGGCACCAGATGATATACGCAGACGATGTGTGTAATTTAAATTATCCAACTTCGCGACAAAAAAGTACTCTTTGCGACTACCGACAGATCGTATTGCCTTCCGTTTTGTTCGGGGCAAGTTGAAAATCGGGTTTGCTGCTATGCGAATATTGTCACCATATGTATACAAGCACCATTTTTTTTTTTTTTAACAATAACAAACTGTGGTTCAAATTTGTTTCTGTTAACGCTGCATATAACATATAAATCAAGTTATCCATCACTTATACAAACGTATACAGACTACTAATTCGAGTAACGCCTAGTACCGTGTATCGCGGTACTCAACACGCAGTACCGGTACCGTGAACATTGTCCAAGTACCGACGGTCCCGGTACTGGTACCGTTGCGAAATTGTAGAAAGATCATATCTCATACATGTACATTATACAATGTAGGGTGTGACTAATTACTGCCCGGGCCCGGGCTTTACTGCCCGGGCAAGCCCGGGCAGCCCCATGGACCCACGGACAGTGTCATGTGATGGCTAATGTTAATAGGATACAAAATTAATATAGATATGAAAATTGACTTGCTGTGTCATCCACCGGCGGGTTTATTAACCCTTTAAATGCCGATATTGACTAAAAGAACAAGGGAGAGTACGGGCACACAGGGACCCGATCAGATTATATATTGATGACTAATGGTAGCGAGGCACTTACTAAAGGTATACTGTGAAGATTGACTCGCCATCTCGTTCACGACCGGCTCCATTAACCCCTTAAATGACGATATGCACCAGAAGTCAACAGGAGAGCCCGGGCAAGCCCGGGCAGCCCCATGGGCCCATGGACAATATAATATGATGCCTTATGGTAGTGGGATACATACTAAGTATATGTTGCGAACGTTTATTTGCTGTGCCATCCAACGCCGGTTTTATTAACCCTTTAAATTCCGATATTGTATAAATAGTGGAATAGACTAGTAACAAAATTGTTCACTATATGACTAAAGTATGAAATTTTGAACATATGTACATATTCACATACTAATTGATATTAGGTAAGGCACCACACTGAAATTTCACTTTAAACTCTCTTTTAATGGATTTCCCGAATTTAAAGAGCGTTTCATAATTATATAATTTACTAAATGTCGCAATTACTCTTGCCATGAAATATGCAGTTAAACATTAGGCATACACAGTAAGTATGACTCTGCGAGATACATTGATACATTTTTAGGCCGAAATTGAAACCCCCGTCCAAGATGGCCCTCAAAATGACAGCCGTAAGTGGAAATTTTACATTTTTTCACTAATATATTCTATATCAGTTTCAGTTGTTTGGAACTGGTTGAGAATTTGACTTTATTTTGTTCATGTTAACTGATCATTGTAGCAATGAAATATGTCATTCGTGGGGTTCCACCCCCTTGAAATCCTTAAAAAATCGATTTTTACAGAATTCAGTATAAAATTTCACCAAAAATCATAAATTTTATCCTAGTCACATTTCAACCAGAAATGAGCAGAACCGCAGAACGTAAGTGATGCATACCATTACTTACTTGTGACAATATTAACACAAAGGAATCAGAATTGTCACTTTGGCTAAAAATGGCTGTCAAAATGGCGGCCAAAATATGGAAAATGGTAAATATGGTCTCAGTGTGCCATACAATCGCTGGTAAAAAAAAGTCGTGGTTGATGTATAAAATTGGATATTATGTCGTAAGCACATTGAATACTAACACTTATGATGCATCGTTACGATTACATTACTAAAATATTGGAATTTTCTCTCAAAATTATAACTTATCAGGCTTGGACTATTTGGAACTATCTTTGGTATTTATTGATTTAATCCGTCTTAAATGCACCACATTGAGGTGTGTTTAGAAAAAAATACTCAAGATGGCTTGCAAAATGTCCACAAAAAATTTGATAGAAAAGTTGATATTTTCACATATATTCATTATTTCTCTGCTCTTCTGTAAAGGTAGCAGATTGTGATTCACTTGGCTATTAAACATGCTACTTCATCAACTGACAACTAAATGTTCTATTCTGGTTGTCCCTGTACATTATGGGGCATGTCAATTCTATTTTAAATGATGCAAAATGTAATTTAGCCGAAACTTCTTATCGGATTCTGGCCATGTTTTGAACGGAAATGAGCAGAAATCTGAAAATGAACTGAGAGGGGCATACTTATATGCCTACTCTGGCCCAATAACATGTGACCATTTTTGTTCCATTGTGTTGAAATATTAATAAGCAATGGCATGCCTCACTTACTGTGCACAGCTCTGTCCATTTCTTCTTAAAATATGACTAGAATCATAACGGTGATTCTTGATGAAATTTCATACCAAGTTCTGTAAAATTCGAATTATTGAGGGATCGGAATGGACTGGGATCCCACGAATGGCATATTTCATTGCTTCAATGATCAGTTAACATGAAAATCACAAAATATTTTCCGAACCAGTTACATACAGCAGAAACTGATCTAGAAGATATTGGTGAAAAAACGCCAGATTGTCCTCTTTTAGCTACCATTTTGACGGCCATCTTGGACGGGGAGTTCCAAATTTTACCATAAACATATGTAATTATATCTAGCAGAGTCATACTGTACATGTCTAATTTTAAATCGCAATTTTCATGGTAAGATTAATTGCGACATTTAATAAATTATATAATCACGAAACGCTCTTTAAATTCGGAAAATTAAAGTGAAATTTCAGAGTGGCTCTATACCTAATATAAATTAGTATGTGAATATGTACATATGTGCAAAATTTCATACTTTAGTCATAAAGTGAACAATTCTGTTACTAGTCTATTCCACTATTTAGCCAATATAGGAATTAAAGGGTTAATAAAACCGGCGGTGGATGACACAGCAAATAAACGTTCGCAACCTATACTTAGTATGTATCCCACTACCATAAGGCATCATGTTATGTTGTCCATGGGCCCATGGGGCTGCCCGTCTCTCCTGTGTTATTCTGGTGCATATCGTCATTTAAGGTGTTAATGAAGCCGGTCGTGAACGAGATGGCGAGTCAATCTTCACAGTATACATAGATATAATTAGTAACTGCCTTGCTACCATTAGTCATCAATATATAATCTGATCGGGTCCCTGTGTGCCCGGACTATCCAGGGATCTTTTAGTCAATATAGGCATTTAAAGGGTTAATAAACCCGCTAGTGGATGACACAGCAAGTCAATTTTCATAATCTATGCTTATTTTGTATCCTACTACCATAAGCCCGGGGTGTCCGGGCTTACCCGGGCAGTAATTAGTCACACCGCATTATACACCAATGTTGCAAAAACAATATTTGTGTTTTTCAAAATCGATTACTTATGCATTAAATAAGATCCAAAGGCATGTGTGCACATAAAATTATATTATCCAACTCCGTTAAAACTACACAGAGTAGCCCTTTTAATTCAATGATTGTGGAAGCATTTATTAGTTTGATGAACTGTGAAACTCAAACAAGGGTTATAAGATGAACGGAAACTGACTGTGACATCTCTTTCAATCTTTCCGATTATGATCTTATTCTTCAGCGAAATATTTACTCAACGAAATCAATAATCAATACTATCTATTTGAACCAATACACAGAGTCAGAGTCATTTGTGTGTATTTAACCCTTTGAGTGCCAGGTCCGATTTTTTGTATCAACCCATATACCTAGTGCCAATGCATTCTCTTATATATGCGAGTCGACCATAGGTCGCCTCGCATATATAAGAGAATGCATTGGCCTAACAATTTTTCATCATTTGTTATTATTTTTTACAATTTTAATAATTGTTTTTAATATTCTTTAACAGGCTTATTTTGTGGGTTTAGGGCCAGGGAATCTTACGTTTTTCATGGGCATCAAAATTATTACTATGAATACTTGGTGATAGTTTTGAGTTATAACATGCCCTATAGCATGCTTAAGCATACTCAAAACAAAACAAAATCTAAAAAAAAATAAAAAATTTAGGGCCGATTTTACAGAACGTAAATTAGGGCCGATGAGATCGGCCCGTGGGGCACTCAAAGGGTTAAAGTGGAATGTTAAAATAAGAAAGCAAAAACAAAGAGGTATTACACAGCATTTATACATTTAACGAACCACTGCACTACAATTACAGACTCACCATACTGATCAGTATACACGTAATTCAGTTCCGATTCTGTTTGTCTGCTCAAGGCAATTTCGTATGTTTTATTTAAGACATATTATGTTTGAATGGCTGTGAACACACGTACCACAGTAGCGATGGAACAGTAGGTGTGACAATTTATTATGGTGGAGTTTGGTGACATTTGGTCGTCATAATGCTGTGCCAATGTTGCCCGCTGAGTTTCCGCACAATGAGTCGACGGAGCCAATTAACCCATTGCGTTACACCAAGGTTGATCTCTACCCATTACCTTTTGCTACATTGTATGTTCTCTACTATATATATTATTGCACGATCGATCGTCCAGAATTGTGTTTGACCATGGCAATCCCACATTCACTCTGCACGTAATACGTTTTATTGATATGATCTCGATGCATGTTGCATGCGTGTTAAGCCAGTTCCCCAATTGCGTTTTTTATTTTGCGACGTTAATTCTACTGATAATTCCGCTAACATTATCGTGTGGGCCGATGAAGCTGTGTCGGGACTGTTGGAGGAAATGCAGCTGAGAGAAAGTATCTGGATAAACAACGCGAACTATACAAGGACCAAAACGAGCAAGAAAAAGACTGATTATAATGAACTTTGGTAGACTCATTGTGCGAATATGCAGCGGGCGACATGGCTAGCCATGGCATATTAATTATGACGACCAACTGTCACCGAACTCCACCATAATAAATTGTCACACCTACTATGCCATCGCTACTGTGGTAAGTGTCCGCAGCCAATAGTTTCGAGGATAAGTCCTGGCCTGTCATAATGGTAAATTGATAGACTTGCTTCAAAGTGAAGACAGAAGCACTTTGAAACATCTTGCTATATTCACGAAATTAGGATTGACTAACCTAAACGACAAGCTTAGCTGATGACAAAGACAGCGACTATGACGGAGATGATGATGATGATGATGACGATGTTGGCGATTACTTCGATAATGGTGACAATGACATGCAACCGCGATAACGATGATGGCAACGGGACGACGATAGCGACGAGATGATGAGAACTATGACGATGATGAGGATGATTATGATGTTGTTGACGTCGTTGATGATGACGATAACGATGATAATGATAACGATGATGATGATGATGACAAAGATAATGATAATATGCATGCTGATGTTGAAACACTCACGACGATGACGGGGCTAAGGATGATGATGATGGTGGTGATGATGACGTCGACGACGACGACGACGACGACGATGATGATGGCAATGAGGATGATGATGATGATTATGACGAAGACGACGATGATGATGATGATGACGATGATTAGGATGATGATGATGCTGATGATGATGACGAAGAACACGACGAATGACACTTACGGACCTCGACCGCCAAACGCAACGGCCATACTAACATTGTGTACATAGCTCTGTATATACGTTTTTCACTCTGTATTGCATAGAAATTATATGATTGAGTGAAATAAAGCAATTCAATTCATGTAATTATATTTACATACTAAGTGTGATTATCACTAAATCCAGCATTCCGATTAGTCGGCGCCCACGTGACTAGTTGCAGTTATTTCTCGGTAAACGCGCAAGAGCTCATAACTGCAGCCCCATAATTACATCGCCGCGTCATAGGTTTCGGAAAGAAGAACGCGTAATGTTTTGGGCGCATTTGGGCTCGCGCAGGATTGACTTAATAAGTCATCAGGTTTCAATATAAAGAAATTGTTCCTGTTAACTTTTGCCAAGGGTGCTATGGGATATTTTGGGCTGTTTTTGTCACGATACACTTTTCGATTTAAATACATTTACAAAAGCGGCTTTTTCGCTAAATGTATATATATATAAGGATTAACTTCGGGTTTTACATAAGTTATGACCACATACCTCACAGTTACATCTCCATAAAAACAGTCCACATGACAGTTAATCCTTATATCACGCCAGCATGTTGTCTTGTATTTGCAGATGACGTTGCGGATGAGTGCCGCGGGCCCGACCTATACATTTCCGGTTAACAGGTGGATAGTAGGTCAAACAGTAATTTTTACACCGGAGTAAACCAAGGTCGCCCATGCATCACGAGTGATGGAACGACCAATATATGGCAACTATAAGGAACAGCTGGTAAATAGTTTGAACTTCGTGCTTTGCACTGAAGGACGGGTCGGATTCGGAAAACTATTAACAAACAAGTGACATTAATTTGCTTCATTGATATATCCCGCCAAAGTGTTTACCTTATTGCATTCTACAATTTCCTTTAGTAATTTGTTAACATGTATTGGTTACGGATATAGTTATCCGTTATCGGTGTTGCTATTTGCACATATTTTATTAGTTCATTTGTCGTATATACCCTTGCTTTTTTATGATCCATTTGTATGTGAGGTAGGAATTCTCATTTGGCTGGTTGATATCTACTTAGTGATATGCATAGTTGTTTCATTCATCTCAGGATTCAACGTTCATACTAATATCTTGCCAAATTCCGCAGCATGTTGACGTTATGGGCAGCTTTCAATATGATGGGGGGGGGGGGGGGGGTGTGTTTATAGAACATATTTTGAAGAGGAGGTCTTTAGGAAATGGAGACCCTTAACCCTTTACCCAACAAACCGGCCAAAACCGGCCAAATAAAGCTTCAACAACCTAAAATATCTTCGGTCTGTCTCAATAGAACCATACAAATATGGATATCATTGGAACCGGCTCCTTGACCACATTGTGATGGTTACAGTTATGCCCTGTGCCAATGCATTCTCTTATATATGCGAGTCGACCATAGGTCGCCTCGCATATATAAGAGAATGCATTGGCCTAAATAAAATCTTTTTTTAACACTTTTTACCATTTTTTCTTACATTCTTTAACAATATTATAATTTTTAATGTGTTAAGCCAATGCATTCTCTTATATATGCGAGGCGACCTATGGTCGACTCGCATATATAAGAGAATGCATTGGCACAGGGCCCTTCTGTTGGGTAAAGGGTTAAGTAAGTTTGCTGAATGCCTCTCTGAAGTAGAATGTCTCAGAGAAGAACGTCTTATACTGCCCTAGCTTTCTATGAATTTCTGTTCTGCCTCTATCATTTACATGTGCCCTTCCGTACCATTGTCTAGATAGAGTGCTTCAGGTAATCCAATGGCTGGTTGCCTAATCCCATTTTCTTCAAAATTTGTACCTCGTATTTAAAAAAAAAATGTACATTTTGTAAATGTAAAATTTTGTAAAGATGTAATTATATATCTCAATGTCCATTGAGGGGAAATACATAATGTTTAAACTAAATACACAATGACACACATGAAAAGCCTTCCGGTTTGAACAAATATTGACCAGAAGAAAGATACATCAGCACCTGTTGGTGTGGTTTTCATTTATCTTGGGAACCTGCTGTCTGATGTTAAGATAAATGTTGTCTCGGTTAACGGTACGGTTGGCCTTGGCGGTGGGTATCCTGTGAAAATATTTCCACCCGTCAAAAACCGCCACAAACAGAAAGAACATCAAAATGTAGACAGACTTTGTCCGTATACAAATAAAAAATATCACATAAACAGTATGTTATTGTCATATGTTTGACCATTGTTATGTAAACAAAAGCATAAAAAAGTTACTTTTCTGGTGTTTGTTTATATAATGATGGTAAACAGAAAGAGCATTCTTTGTTGGTGCATTCCTGATATGGGACTAATAAAGAACGTTTCTGCCATTTGTGTGTCATTAGCCAGTAGCATTGTGCTGTCTTCTGTGACACAATCAGGCTCTTGCTTAGGTAAAATATTGTAGATCTTTATGATAACATGCTGTTCACGCGATGGTCATGGTATATATGAACGAAACTGTGTGCGTTTTAATGTTTTTCTGTTTACGGTGTTTGGAACAAATATGAATATTTTCGACAATTAAGGCCCCCCGTGCCTTTAAGTGGCACGTTTAATCAGTGTTTCTGTTTCAAGTCGTCATATATTACAGCGGCGTATATGAGGAATTACAAAATGCACACTCAGTTCGACCTTGGTTTTATAATACGCGAAGGCGAAATAATGAGCCAAGAAGCACAGACGAATGCTATAGGCAAACTCCGGTATATAAGTTGCAAAACGTGGAATTAAAGTGAATACAAACAGCGATGGAACATATCTAAGACTAAAGCATGTATTGTGTGTAGACATTCCTGTATGTGTAAACTATTGTGGGTTGCGAGTATATAAACATTTTCGTCTGGATTTGTTTTATATCAGTAAACCGTACATATATACATAATCATTTAAGACATATAATATATACATGTATTTGAAATTAATATTTATAATCTACCAGTATCAATTCATTTCATTAAACTGGCCGCTGGTCTATTTTAGTTGGAAGAAAGCAATAATTCTGTTACTTTGAAATGCGCTCCATGTTTGTAATTTGCCAGTGTCGAACAAAATGCAAACCGAGAACTGGCGTATAACTACATAGAACCGGATTAGGTGCCCAACAATATGACTTAGATATGACTTCGTTGGTTTGATATAGGGCACGATATCAGCCCGGGGAAACCTTATATCAACGTGAGACTAAAGGCTGGTATGAGGCTACCGAGGGCTGATATCGGCCTATAATATCAAACCAACAAAATAATGTCTTATTTATTAATCAGATCCCTTCTCAGTAACTGACAACTCTTTCATTTTAGTGACGTCACAAACATCGATATCTACACGTTACTTAGCAAACTCCCTGCAGCGCCCTCTCAGTTATCACTGCCAAAAGGATGGTACTTCGCGGAACGATACATATATTTTTACGTATCGTCGGAACTATATTTAGTCAATATTATCTGATTTTGACCACCAGTAGTTTGCAATAATGGTAATTCTTTAGGTATTGATAAGAATAATATGAACTGATCCAGACAGACAATTTTAGTCCTAAAACATAAGAACTAAGATCATGTCAGAAATCCTTATACCGATGTCCTTATTGCAGTGGTGTCTCAGCGGAACGATGGGAGATAACTCTGCCTGGAGTTTGTTTACTTAGTAGTTAATTAGATTTAAATTACGGCATGTCGTAAAATATAATACTCGGATTGGTGGTCGTAAAATGATAATATTCGGGTAAAGGGTAAATTGAAGCGATATTCACATCGTTCGATAACAGGCCGTTGTGGACAAAACTCATATCTAATTAGTAAAAGCGATTACAGTGTGACCATAGCTAAATCATAACGACCCACCACTCTCAGAAATTTATTAGGTCTATTTGGCCAGGCATGGTGATGGGGCGAAATGAGAAATATTTTTTCTGGAAACAGCAATATATATACTTCGTATGTGTTAGTCATGGGCCATTGCACGGTAATTATGAGCGATAGATGCATCAGCATAATAAATAACTAATGAACAGTCTGAGTTTTAAAAGGCGTTTCTGATAGATAGCACGAACCATATAATGTAATTGAGGACAATATTACTGCAATATGTTCTGCATATTTGATAAGAACTAATGTACCGCGGAACGTACCGACAATTCTAAAAAAATCCCTCAGGAATCTGACCTTGCAGTGTCAACAAATTTTAAAATCGCCGTTCATTGCTGCAGGATTCACATAAGTTTCGCTTCATCTAACACGTATAATAGGTCACAAGGGTGCACTTGAATCAGGAGCGCTGCAAATGGAGTAAATTAAAGGAAAGAATAAAATAGACACTGCAGTCTGGATTTGTATGAGTTAATAGCCTTGTGTTTCCGTATTAAATACCCACACCTCTCATATGTGACCCGCCATATCAAATCCAGTCGTAAGTCGGGATTTTTTGTACCCTGTGCCAATGCATTCTCTTATATATGCGAGTCGACCATAGGTCGCCTCGCATATATAAGAGAATGCATTTGCCTAAAAAAAAATTTCATTTTTTTAAAATAAATGTTTCTTACAATTTTTAGGACATAAAATAAAAAAACATCCATTACCCTGCAGGGATCCTCACACGTATATAGAAGCATATAGAAGAGTGTCGTCTGCTCATGTTTGTCTGGGGCTCTGTATGGGTGAAATTATAAAATTGTTAAAGAATACAAGAACAAATTATTAAATTTGTAAAAAAAATGTTAGGCCAATGCATTCTCTTATATATGCGAGGCGACCTATGGTCGACTCGCATATATAAGAGAATGCATTGGCACAGGGTAAAAAAAATCCCGACTTACGACTGGATTTGATATGGCGGGTCATATATGCAGATTGCCGTAGGTAGAACATTCATTGGCACACCAATTAAACCTGTGTATGACAGTTTAATTTTTTTCTTCGTTTGAATTGTCATTATTTTTATGCGGTTCTGATCTAATTACAAGAATATAAAAAAAAGATTCGAGATCTGGCGTTCTTGGTGTTTTTATTTTACATAACTTACATCACAGGAGCTAAACTGGAGCTTGGAATTTGGTCAAAACCCCTCTGTTATTGGCGGAACCACCTCCCGGGACCATAGGTCACGGAAGGAACGAAACAAGAAATTGTTGCCACCCATTTTGAACTCAACTGTATTCCTACAAAAAATATATTTTCACTAAAAACTGTTGGTACCTCTTACACCTTAGATGACAATCTACAACATTCCATATGTATATTTGTCCAGTTCTTCGAACACCTCACTTTATTTCGCTAATGTATTGTAAATTCACCAACGAACACAAGTCAGCTTAACTTGGTAATTAACCCATGACCCACAACTCATCTCAGCCCAATTGATCAACAGGCATCATATGAAAATTATCAAAAAAAGAAAATTATTTGTGGGCAGTTGCCTTTCTAAATGAAAAATAGGGTGTGACTAATCACCGCCCGGAACCGCCCGGGGCCGCCCGGGTCCGCCCTGGCGGCCCCACGGGCCCGTGGACACAATATATCGACGGTATAACGTAGCGACATGCCACCTGAGGGCAACATAGACAAATTTATTGGCTAAAAGAGCCTGGGTGATTACTGGTGTCTTCGTGTGTTTTCAGACAGATTATTTTGGTGATTCTCGGTAGTGCAATACACCTGAGTGTTAATTCCATGTATTGACTCGTTGACGCGTCCACGGTCGATGTTATTAACCCCTCAAATTCCGGTAAAATAGTGTATAAACAAAAGAACCTTGAAACCGCCCGGGCGGCCCCATGGGCCCGTGGACACTATATCTCGACGTTATAACATAGCGACATACCCCACGAGGTCAACCTAGAAAATGTTACTCGCTCGCTCGACCCGGCCGGTGTTATTAACCCCTCAAAATCCGACAAAATGGTATATAAACAAAAAGAACATTGGGACCGCCCGGGTGGCCCCACGTGCTCGTGGACACAATATCTCGACGTTTTAACGTAGCGACATACCCCACGAGGTCAACCTAGAAAATGTTACTCGCTCGCTCGACCCCGACCGGTGTTATTAACCCCTCAAAATCCGACAAAATGGTATATAAACAAAAAGAACATTGGGACCGCCCGGGACCGCCGGGGTGGCCCCACGTGCCCGTGGACACAATATCTCGACGTTACAACGTAGCGACATACCCCACGAGGTCAAACTAGAAAATGTTACTCGCTCGCTCGACTCCGGCCGGTGTTATTAACCCCTCAAAATCCGATAAAATGGTATATAAACAAAAAGAAATTCCACCATGGCATATGGTCCCGGGCGGTCCCAAGGTTCTTTTGTTTGTACACTATTTTACCGGAATTTGAGGGGTTAATAACATCGGCCGTGGACGCGTCAACGAGTCAATATATGGAATTAACACTCAGGTGTATTGCACTACCGCGAATCACCAAATAATCTGTCTGAAAACACAGGAAGACAACCGTAATCATCCAGACTCTTTTAGCCAATATCGGCATTTGTTGGGTTAATATGACCGGCCGGAGACGACCGAGCGAGTAAATTTTTCTATGTTGCCCTCAGGTGGCATATCGCTACGTTATAACGTCCAGTTATTGTGTCCACGGGCACGTGGGGCCACCCGGGCGGTCCCGGGCTGTCCCAATGTTCTTTTTGTTTATATACCATTTTATCGGATGTTGAGGGGTTAATAACATCGGCCGGGGTCGAGCGAGCGAGTAACATTTTCTAGGTTGACCTCGTGGGGTATGTCGCTACGTTATAACGTCGCGATATTGTGTCCACGGGCGCGTGGGGGCCACCGGGCGGTCCCAATGTTCTTTTTGTTTATATACCATTTTGTCGGATTTTGAGGGGTTAATAACACCGGCCGGGGTCGAGCGAGCGAGTAACATTTTCTAGGTTTGACCTCGTGGGGTATGTCGCTACGTTATAACGTCGAGATATTGTGTCCACGGGCACGTGGGGCCACCCGGGCGGTCCCAATTTTCGTTCTGTTTATATACCATTTTGTCGGATTTTGAGGGGTTATTAACACCGGCCGGGGTCGAGCGAGCGAGTAACATTTTCTAGGTTGTCCTCGTGGGGTATGTCGCTATGTTATAACGTCGAGATATAGTGTCCACGGGCCCATGGAGCCGCCCGGGCGGTTCCAAGGTTCTTTTGTTTATACACTATTTTACCGGAATTTGAGGGGTTAATAACATCGGCCGTGGACGCGTCAATGAGTCAATACATGGAATTAACACTCAGGTGTATTGCACTACCGAGAATCACCAAAATAATCTGTCTGAAAACACGCGAAGACACCAGTAATCACCCAGGCTCTTTTAGCCAATATCGGCATTTGTGGGGTTAATATGACCCGCCGGAGACGAGCGAGCGAGTAAATTTTTCTATGTTGCCCTCAGGTGGCATGTCGCTACGTTATATCGTCGAGATATTGTGTCCACGGGCACGTGGGGCCACCCGGGCGGTCCCGGACGGTCCCAATGTTCGTTTTGTTTATATACCATTTTGTCGGATTTTGAGGGGTTATTAACACCGGCCGGGGTCGAGCGAGCGAGTAACATTTTCTAGGTTGTCCTCGTGGGGTATGTCGCTATGTTATAACGTCGAGATATAGTGTCCACGGGCCCATGGAGCCGCCCGGGCGGTTCCAATGTTCTTTTGTTTATACACTATTTTACCGGAATTTGAGGGGTTAATAACATCGGCCGTGGACGAGTCAATACATGGAATTAACACTCAGGTGTATTGCACTACCGAGAATCACCAAAATAATCTGTCTGAAAACACGCGAAGACACCAGTAATCACCCAGGCTCTTTTAGCCAATATCGGCATTTGTGGGGTTAATATGACCCGCCGGAGACGAGCGAGCGAGTAAATTTTTCTATGTTGCCCTCAGGTGGCATGTCGCTACGTTATACCGTCGAGATATTGTGTCCACGGAGCCGTGGGGCCGCCCGGGTGGTCCCGGGCGTCCCGGGCGGTCCCGGGCGGTCCCGGGCGGTAATTAGTCACACCGGAAAATTATCATTAAATTTCACAAATCAAGAATAATTAAGTCTCCTCTCATTATCTTCAGATATGATATCATGGATATATGAACCACTTTTGAAAAAAAAATTCATGCCCTAAAAATAAATTAAATGAGGTTATAATATCCAATGTGTGGTGGTTCTTAAAGGCACGGGATTCCAAGACGTAATTCCAAGACCGTTAAAGGCACGGGAGGCCTTAATTGTCGAAAATATTCATATTTGTTCCAAACACCGTAAACGGAAAAACATTAAAACGCATACAGTTTCGTACATATAACACCAGAAAAGTAACTTGTTATGCTTTTGTTTCCATAATAATGGTCAAACATATGACAATAACATACTGTTTATGTGATATTTTTTATTTGTACACAGACAAAGTCTGTCTACATTTTGATGTTCTTTCTGTTTGTGGCGGTTTTTGACGGGTGGAAATATTTTCACAGGATACCCACCGCCAAGGCCAACCGTACCTTTAAATGATTATTGACAACCAGTTACAATAATCACTCACCAAATTTCACAGAGAATATCCATTTTTAAATACCAGGAAATTTTGGCAAAACGTTCGTCTGACCCTTAATGGCATTGAACTGTATACATTTAACCCTAGTCATTCTGTTAAGCACTATATGTACATGTTCCGTTGTGAAACATAGTCATTGTGTTAAGCACTATATGTACATGTACCGTTGGGAAACAAAGGGAGATAATTTATCCCTCAGAATGAGGTGACATGTTTTAATAGAACATTCATTCAAAAACGACATTAAATCAAACTGCAGCTGAATTCACATAAGGATTAACTGTCATGTGGACTGTTTTTATGGAGATGTAACCGAAGGGATTTACATACAAGTTATGACCACTTACCTCATGGTTACATCTCCATAAAAACAGTCCACATGACAGTTAATCCTTATATTTATATACATTTAGCGAAAAAGCCACTTTTGTAAATGTATTTAAATCGAAAAGTGTATCGTGACAAAAACAGCCCAAAATACCCAATGGCACCCTTGGCAAAAGTTAATAGGAACAATTTCTCTTCATATTGAAACTCGATGATGTATTAAGTCAATCCTGCGCGAGTCCAAATGCGCCCAAAACATTACGCGTTCGTCTTTCCAAACCCAGTGACGTATCGATGGTGTTATGAGCTTGGTGTTATGAGGCGTTGCGCATTCACCGAGAAATAACTGCAACTAGCCACGTTGGCGCCGACCAATCAGAATGCTGGATTTAGTGATGACAACACTTAGTATGTAAATATATATAAGAAATGAACGGCGGTTTCAATGTGGTCATGGGATTTTGACCGCGAGTAAAATTCAGTGAACTGCATGAACCCCGAAGGGGTTCATGCGGAGTTTGCTGATTTTTTATCGCGGTCAAAACCCATGACCACGTTGAATCCGCCGTTTATTATTTATATTTATATAATACGCTCGTTAAAACAATTCTCCAAATATGTCCGTTATTTCGTCAAAAACACTTTTTCAAATATCTCTGTTATTTCGTTTATAAAAATAATTTCCTATTTCTATATTTCGCCCTATTTCGCTATATTTTCCTATTTCGATTTTTCGTGCTATTTCGCTGTATTTTCATATTTCGCTTTTTCGTTGTATTTCATATTTCGATAATTCGCTATATTTGACATAATAATTATGGGATATGGGATTATATGATAACCAACATTCTGATAGTCAATCGAACATCTCGTGCCACTCGTGCTCGCGATTAGATGTTGAACCTCGATTACATATTGTTTGCTATCAAATCCTTGGCGTATTAGCTGACTAGGTACTCAAGCAGTCGGTAATGTCCGACAATCCCCGGTGATTTCCGGGACCAATGTGTTCATAAACACATGAACGACATTGAAAGTGACGTCACGTTACGTTCATATGGTTATGAACGCATTGAATAAGGGGGCGTGTTTACCGTAACGCTATGGAGAAATCGGAAGAGATATCAGGTGTATGTAAATATATGATAATCACACAAAAACAGGAAGTAATGCTATGAGCTACTACACTCATAACCAGCACGACGTAATTCCAAGACCGTTAAAGGCACGTGAAGCCTTAATTGTCGAAAATATTCATATTTGTTCCAAACACCGTAAACAGAAAAACATTAAAACGCATACAGTTTCGTTCATATATACCATGACCATCGCGTAAACAGCATGTTATCATAAAGATCTACAAAATTTTACCTAAGCAAGAGCCTGATTGTGTTACAGAAGACAGCACAATGCTACTGGCTAATCACACACAAATGCCATAAACGCTCTTTATTAGTCCCATATCAGGAATTCACCAACAAAGAACGCTCTTTATGTTTACCATCATAATATAAACAAACACCAGAAAAGTAACTTTTTATACCTTTGTTTACATAACAATGGTCAAACATATGACAATAACATACTGATTATTTGATATTTTGTATTTGTATACGGACAAAGTCTGTCTACATTTTGATGTTCTTTCTGTTTGTGGCGGTTTTTGACGGGTGGAAATATTTTCACAGGATACCCACCGCCAAGGCCAACCGTACCTTTAAATGAGAACATGCTGTTTACACGATGGTCATGGTATATATGAACGAAACTGTATGCGTTTTAATGTTTTTCTGTTTACGGTGTTTGGAACCAATATGAATATTTTCGACAATTAAGGCCTCCCGTGCCTTTAACATAGGTCCCCCTGGCATCGAGGCTGTATCATCACACCATGGCACTCATGGGAATATGGAACAATAAATATCCAACAGTGCCATACATGTATATACGTTTGACACATCCTGACTGTTCGCAGTGTTGTCGTGGTTCCTCCAAATATTCATGTTATATATCCACGACGCCTTGATGACAGCAGGTGCGAATGAAGATTATGAGACTCTGTTTGCGACTGTGTGATAGCCCCCTCCCCTCCCTTGAAATATCTGATGCTAATTTATGTATGTGACATTCCGTATATTTTATTATTCAATAAAAAATAAAAACAGTGTTCTATAATCATTAGTGATAAGTACTTCTCTTTCACGCTTAGTACATCTCGGTGGGTACAAACAGTAATCATGCCTAAACCGATAAGGGTGTAATGAAAACCAATAATCAATTCATTATTAAAAACATCACAATATGACCAACTATGCATAACATAATACAAAATAATAGGCAATCTACTGGTTGACATACATATATAAGCTCAGCCCGATGGGAAATGAAACGGATTTTGAATTTCATCATTATGGGACGCACTCCTTGTTCCCTATGAATGAAAGTCCTTTTCAATTTAAATCAGATACTTCAGTAGCTTGCCGATCGAATGACCAGGTGGTCGCTTGGAATTTTGCTCGGTCGTGACAATACTCAATGTCAGTAAACTATGATGATGCGCCCATAATTCATGTTAGTTGATGTGAATTCAATTCAACATCTATGTGTAAATGACGCGAGGATATTAAATAAATATATCGCTTATATATGGTAAAGGGCACATCCACTCTGGCTTTGTCTTTTTCTTCAATGATTTTTATCGCTCGATATTTTCGTGCATCCCAAATATCTCACTGCCATGAGTTCTATAATGCAACATGTATTATATGCAATAATTGATAACAAACCGCAATAGACACATTACAACTACGCTATTATAATTATTTATCTTTCCTCACACTTAGTGGTGTAATGGCATTAGTTCTGGATGCGCCTTCAGTTAATATATTGATAGTATATGGCATTATACTTTATTTTTTCAATATGAGGCATCATGAAAATTAGTGTCAATCCTCAAAATAAAGCCAAATTTTTTTGATTTTTTCTTCCAATTTTACTAGCTGATGCATCTCGTATAACTGAAGTATGCCCTTATATACCATAATATTACTAAATTGAAGAGGAAATGTTAATATACATTTTGAGAGGGATATCTTGTCCAATTTGAACCATTTCCATGCAGAATTTGGCAATTTATAATAAACATTTACCAAAATTAACAGAAAATTAAAATTAAAAATACTTTAATAGCAATATAAAGCAACCATAAGTCACTTGAAATATCTAAACACAATGATACAACATCAGACAAAGCCTCGGGCATGAAATTGTACCAGATGGCAGGGCATACTGTCTGTTTAACAAACCTTCCATGACAGTCTTGCACGGCAGTAACTCTAGTGGTGATGTTATCACCCCCCCCCCCCGACATGGGTGGGGCTACGATCCCCAATAAGCGTACTGGGAGCCGGAAGCTTAAAGGTACGGTTGGCCTTGGCGGTGGGTATCCTGTGAAAATATTTCCACCCGTCAAAAACCGCCACAAACAGAAAGAACATTAAAATGTAGACAGACTTTGTCCGTATACAAATAAGAAATATCGCATAAACAGTATGTTATCGTCAAATGTTTGACCATTGTTATGTAAACAAAAGCATAAAAAGTAACTTTTCTGGTGTTTGTTTATATTATGATGGTAAACATAAAGAGCGTTCTTTGTTGGTGAATTCCTGATATGGAACTAATAAAGAGCGTTTATGCCATTTGTGTGTGATTAGCCAGTAGCATTGTGCTGTCTTCTGTAACACAATCAGGCTCTTGCTTAGGTAAAATATAGTAGGTCTTTATGATAACATGCTGTTTACGTGATGGTCATGGTATATATGAACGAAACTGTATGCGTTTTAATGTTTTTCTGTTTATGGTGATTAGAACAAATATAAATATTTTCGACAACTAAGGCCTCACGTGCCTTTAATCAGGTAAACTGTCACCTTTTCCCAATGGGGGGGGGGGTAACACTCCTCAAAATTGTGGGGAGGGTTGCTTTAGACCCCCTAACCCCCTAATTGTACCTGATGTCCATGCAAAACTCCCAGATTTATCACTTTCTTTACTATCTACAGGCGAATCCATGCGTTTCTTCTTTAAATCTGTCCAAAATGTGGTCATTATCATTTGAAAATAAGAAATTATGCATTGCGAGACGTGAAATTTCGTAAAATTCAAATTTTTCTTATAGGAATCACTGAACTAAATGGTTTCCCATAGGCGAGAGTGTTAACGTTTCTGCCAAATTCACTGAATTGAAGCCTACATGCCATACCAGTGATGTTTACCTAGCTAGATTGACACCAGTTGATCACGAAAATGCATGAAAAATCATAGGTCATGTGTTTACTTTTTAAAATAAATCCCCAAGTGTACGACAGGGCTATCACACAGCCAAATTTGATCTGGAAAAACCCAGACCTACAGCAGCTAGTTAAATAAATTTCCCGCTCACAAAAATCCATTCCCCCATTCATTCACCAGTTTAAATTATTTAGATATGATGTATCATGTACACATCCAATACACGCGATGTCACCCTTTAATAACGTGTCGCATGTATCAGGTGAAGGTCATTCTTCAGTTACCTTCATCTTTAGCATTCCACGGTGTACTCGCTCCCCGACTCTAGAACACATTTAGCTCCCTGATTCCTATAACATCGCTACTGTGATACGCGTGACCCAGACAATAATTTTGCAGTGTTGGCAATATGCTCCTGGAATCACTGAACTAAATGGTTTCCCATAGGCGACAGTGTTAACGTTTCGGCCAAATTCACTGAATTGAAGCCTGCAGGCCATACCAGTGATGTTTGCCCAGCTAGATTGACACCAGTTGATCATGAAAATGCAAGAAAAATCATAGGTCATGTGTTTACTTTTTAAAATAAATACCCAAGTCTACGACAGGGCTATATCACAGCCAAATTTGATCTGGAAAAAACCTGACCTACAGCAGCTAGTTAAATAAATTTCCCGCTCACAAAAACCCCATTCATTCACCAGTTTAAATTATTTAGATATTATGTACAAATCAAACGCGATGTCACCCTTTAATAACGTGTCGCATGTATCAGGTGAAGGTCATTCTGCAGTTACCTTCACCTTTAGCATTCCACGGTGTACTCGCTCCCCGACTCAAGAACACATTTATCTCCCTGATTCCTATCCTGCAACAGCGATAGTGTATCGAATCAAGAGCGACAACTCTATAGTCCTAGATGAAGTAATGTGCGCTCAAACTGACGGTTAGAATGAACTAAATAAGTAGAATTAAGTCCCTTTGATTTTTACAGGGTATCTCGAATACCAGTTAAAACAATTCTGGCGCAAGATCGGCGTATAATATGTCAAATTTAATATATCTACAAATTCAAGAAATATAATACCGATAGCATGTAAACGTGGGCGTTTCCTAGTCTGAAACGTGTTCGGGTCCAAACAATGGCAGGCGATTGTGGCTGTGTATTTCATTTCGCCAGACTGTCAAATTATGTGCAAAAAGTGGGTTAGTGTGGAAAACGTATGTTGATTTTTGAAAAAAGATATAGCTCGAAAATTACTCTGCGAACAGATGCCGAAAGGTTTTGTCATTCAAGAACGCATTCATCGTGCACTTCGAAATTCGATGATTTAGAGTGGATGTGGTCAAACGTCACACTAATTTGATGGAGCCATCTCATATATTCCGACGTAACGATCACGGGTCAACTTTCTATATATTTTCTAAATAGCTGCTTCAGCTCGGGAACTCAATTTTTTTGCGAAAGAAAATAACTGATATTTCGTATAAAATATGTGCTCAGTTCAAATTGCTGGAAAAAGGTTTAGCTTATGTACCGCTAAAACATGCTTTCCAAATATAGTTGTGTGTGCGATTATAATATACGTTTACAGTTTCTAGATCTTCCATCGCCGAAATGTCATCGGAATTATCAATGACTATTACCAGATTGATTGATTGGTGGTTTCATATCACGATCAGGAACATCAGGTATCAATCAAAAACGTTCGCAGCGAAGCAACTGAAGGTATATCAGACAGTGGATTAGATTAAAACAATGAGCTATATACAAATAAAGACACCAAGAGCAAATGATTCCGCTTGGAGTTAGGAATATAATTTCAAGAACTGACTAGTATACATGCATAATATAAAATGCAAATATTAGTACAAGAATACATAATGGCAAATAAATTAAATTACCAAGGCTGCACTGCACGTCTTAATATGTAGAGTAGTTTCGAACGTCAGATTTTGCATTGACAATATATTTATAATAGTTGACAAATCGCGTATGAACCTTTATATATCAATGCGTAAGCTGACGGTCGGTGGGTGAGACATAATATCATCCGTCACCCAACCGACAGCTTCAATCCACAAAATACTATTTGTTGTCTTCTGAGAGTTAATCGTTTCTCATCAAGCATTTGGTCAAACTTTGAAAGCTCAAATATTACCTCTCTTTCTGAGAGTTGGAGTGACTTTGTCGATTGTTGTTGAGGAGCAATAGAATCGACACGAATAGACTGTGCTGTAGCAATTCAACATATCCTCGCCAAAATACGCACATAATCGACCTATAATGTTAAATAGGTACATGTGATTATTGGATTCTGAAATAAGCAAATAATGGACTCGTTATCACGGGCCACAGTGAAACAACATGTTAAAGCGCGCGCACCTGCAAAGTCGTGAGTTGTTCTCATTTTCAGCACATTATATCGACTCAAAATGTGGCGATTCTAAGCAGATTATTTACCTAAAACAAGTACTATTATAAGCAGATGTTGTGTTGGTTTCCGGGAGAAGAGGCTGAGTCAACTGGAGTGCTTTATTTCGAGAAATGGATGCATCTGCTGTAGACATTTCCATGGCCTGTGGTAATAAGGGAATTCAACTGTGACAGTTATAAACAAATAAGACATTTAATTGAATTTTTCATAAGTTAACGCGCTGGGGTTTGTTCACACACTTGCGATTTTTAAAGAGCAGATGATTATTGTTCTAAACGACGGTTGAACAGACTCCATATAGTGTGTGAGCAAGGTTTTATCAAAGTTTTATTAATTCCCCTTAGTAAATACAGCCAAAACATACTCCAAAACTTGTTATTGAGAAAATTGACCGTTGCATATTCATTCATATCCATTTCTATCCACACAACTAAACATATTTGTTTATTCGCTGGAATCCATATCTATATCTAAATACAATTTAAATATGAATCTAACCTTTAAATTCTTTATGTAGCCATTATTGATTGTATTCTGTCAGTCAGGGTGGCGGGTAGACAGCCATCATAGGCCAAGGCACTCAACACAATACGTATACAAATTGACTTATATCATAATGTATTAATGTATAATGTATTGTGAAATAAAATATTATCCTATCCTATCCAAGATATGGGACAGAAGTTAAATATTTTACGATATGTTATGATGCTTGTGATACACCAATGACGTTGGTCTTACTGTTCCGTCCGCGTGCTGGCATCAGCACACCTTTTGTAGAAACGACATCAGGGTGTATGACTGGTTGAATTGATGTTCGAGCACCAACTATTTTCTTTGCACCGAAATATGAGACGTTTCGCAGCCTTAGATGTACATCGTTGACAATTTAATCCATAGTCACATATGGGCCATGAACGATCCATTGCGGCAATTGAACCTTGACAGTTTGAAAACTTGTTGTTTTAGTACAATCCTTATTATCATGATTTCTTTACTTTTACAATATTCCTGGCGTTGACCACATGCACCCCTGATATTTAAAACATAAGGGACTTGGAACATATGTAGACAAATATATCTTTATATATCCAACTGAAAGTAAAAAGATAACGATGCAACGGAACTTATAGTTTATCAACTGTCGTACACAATCTGCTCATTTTTCCATTTAGGTTACACTGGTGTAAATGTTTTCCATAGACCTCAGTGCTAACTTTTTAGCGTATAGTGTTGGCAATATAAATGTTGGGTCCAAAATTTTCTTTAAATCTGAAAAATTGACATTTTGGGAAACTTTTTACACAAAAAAATCATGTCTGTCTAGCAGGGAATTCGCCTTTAAATCTTATGTTTTCGTAACTAGTGTCAGAACCGCATAAAAAAATACAGTCATATTTTAGACCACACCAAAAAATTCAAACTTCACTACAAAGGGTTAATTCCTGTGCCAATTGTTATTTTACCTATGGGAAATCATAGGGAAGAGGTGTGATGATTTTTTTATGTGAAAAGCACACAAGGCTATTGACCAATCAGGGCCCAGTGTCTATTTTATTCTCTCCTATATATTCCTCCCGCATCCGCTAGATGTCGCTCGGAACCTTATTTACACCAGTGTAACCATAAGTAACTCCCTGCGATGCCAACCGTGACTGGTGTTTGTACAATAAGCTAACTGCAACAAAGCATCAAATTGAATTTTCGTAGAACATCCAATCAGGAAAGAACCAGTCGCTGGCTTGGTTCTCATCGGTTTGACATATTTCAAATGTCCAGCAATACTTTGGAGTGTCCTGTCAATGACAAATACAGAAAGTCTTTTAAGAGTCGGATCGAAGCTAAGAACTAAGTACAGTGTGAATACGTAGGAACTGAGTGAGTTATCATTCCTACGATCGGGTGCGGTTTTTTTAAGTTTTGAGTTACCATATAAAAAGCAAAAATTCGACGACTAGCCCAGCAGCCTCCGCGGACTAACTGTCGAATTCTGGTCAAACCAAACACTGGTACATAGCTGAAGGGGTGACCCATTTAGCCACTACATGTAGCAGCCTCCCGGGAACCCCACACAGTGAGATAGGCGTGATCAATACAATTCAACAATCATCAGGAGGAAAATCAAAGAGATGAGAGAACATGTAGAAACACCACACGCGAAAAAAAACAGTACTTCAAACATACAAATGCAAAATTCCAAAAGATGAATCGGAAACACTGTGGAGAGGCGTTACTAGCCCTTTGATTTGAGTCAGGTCAACTCAACCACCCACTTTGAAGAGATGTAGAACCAAAGTGGACCATGTGCTAAGCGGTACACGCATGCCGATGCCTCACGTCCTACGGCGTCCCTAATACGACCAGGACAATTATGCCACACCTCAAAGGATGCACACACGACAAACAGGGTGCCACATTAGGGGATTCTTACCCCTCGCAGTGGTGCGTAGGGCTATTCTACTCCGGGCCCACACGGGGCGACTATTACCAGACGGGCAATCACATTCAACTAATTAAAGGGACTAAAGGCCTTCACAGTGTGTAAATGCATGTGCAAAAGTTATAAATGTTGAAAAACGTCATGAGGAACATGGAGGAATAAAACTATGTGATCTATCAGCATACATCACAAATCGTGTGGAAAGTTAAAATATTTTAGTCTAATTATGATTTTCAGAATATGTTTCAATGCCTGGACCTTTTTCAATGTTTACCCGTCAAGTTTTCATTAAACTTTGGTATCTTATTGGACTTTTATAGTTAATGCCATCGACAGTAATGTTTAGATAATGGCTTTGAAATGCGAAATGTCGTTATGGGAGTTATTGATAATTATACAATAAGTACAATGTCGATTCATTTTAAGTGTACATGTACTGTGTGTGATTATACAGTTATTATACAATGTTGTGTACAGTATGTTTTTCTTATATGAGTCCAGGTTGTGGTGAAGTCATATTGGACGAGACATGCAGTGTCGCGTCCAATATGACTTTTCGCCACAACCTGGACGAGTACAAGAAAAACTCACACTGTACACAACATTGTATAATGACATTTTTATTATCCATCTGTATGTATATTTTTGGGAATAAAACTTTTGTGGTTACTTTTGGTATTTGTCGGCAATTCTCTATCAAACCCTGTATTTTTGTCATCAGAAAGCATGATTTGGAACAGTAAACTCTTATGTGAAAAAAAAACTCAATGCGGAAGTTAAACGTCTGCTAAATCCACCAGTGTTGTGTGCGCATCACACTTTCACCGATTCAATTCGCAATATAGTTAATTCGTGACGTCACAGTCCAAATAGTCCAAACAGTCCAATATGACATTCTGGGGTCCAATATGACTTTTTTCCGGATTATCACGTGGCGGCTTTTGCCCAATCAGAAATAGTGTTGGTTAAGGGATGGATAATGTTTTATGTTATTTCGCATGAAATAACGTTGAAGACTTTGTTACCTTAAACGGACATGGCTCATACGAATTTCCAATTTGTTTTCTACGTAATTTGGAGGGGCCGATACGATAGGTCGGCATATAAACAAACTATTGATATACCGGCTTCATATGCTCTGAAAGACGCTTGCCAAATATCACAGCAATTTTTCAGCCATTTTAAACTTTTCGCCAGATGCCAGACAAACGCTCTTTATTGCTACCATATCAGGAATAGACTACCACTGAACGCTCTTTTCTGTTCCATGTCGTGTAAATAGCTGTTTTATGTTTGGGACCCAAACACCGTATTTTCAGTTGTATTTTTCATTACTTCAATGCGTCTTTTTGGATTACATTATGCTCGTAGAAAGGTAGCTCAGATATTTTTCGACATATCTCGCTGCAGAGAAAAATTCAAAAGCGAATAATATTATGTGTATTTTGGAGCGCACACCGCAATGTGGCTTTAAAAGAGGCACGTGATCCACGATCCGAATTGGCACAAAATGAGCAAAAACGCTCAGTTTAGAGAATGCTAGGGCAATACTAAATAGATCTTCTATATACACTAAATAGAGCTAAATATGTGTATCGACGGACAATTTTGTTATCTTCTAAATCCAAGAATGTCCATCACTCCAAGAAAGGCAATGGACACACCACAGTCTATACGTTCCCCATATGGTTCTATCACTATTCCAAAGATTTCCAACTGTTTGTACTTGAGTAACAATGTTAAATGTGAAGCGAAGGTGGTACGTCTTTCTATTTCCAACAAGGACAATAACTCTGACAAAAAGACTGGACAAAACCTACCGGTATCATTTCAATTATCCTGTTCTAATTATCATTCCAAATAGCATTCAAGTCTGACCATTGCTACTGGAGTTACAATGCAAAATGGATATACAGAGTGACAATACTAATAAATAAAACTCAATTGTGTTTGTCCGGCTATGTGCGACCAAACGGCTGGACCATCGGAGCTGACAATTTGTACATAGGGGTCAATTGACACAGAGCGTGTTGAGGGATATGTGCCGTTGACGTAAGATGTCCTAAATAATTAAATATATACCCAAAATGGTTGGAATATGGTCGTAGAAAAATTATCAACATCGGAACATCGACCCGAGGAGTGTCATGTGATAGGTGCCGTTGATATCAGATGACATAAAGGGGCACTGATAAAATATAAATAAGTAATCATATACCCAAAATGGTTGGACCCTGGAAATTTGATATACATGAGTCAATTGAACCAGGGAGTACCTGCGACTGGATAGGTGCCGTTGACCCCAAAGTGGTACATCAAAATCATATTATCCAATGTAGGCAAATTGGTACACATGAGTCACATTACCAGGGAATATCACGGGGTACGCGTCTTTGATCTCAGATAAATTAAAGGTGGGCTAATTAATTATATCAACATCGATGAACAATGCATAACGTTTAAAATCAGCTCAGAAGATATGTTGGACAATTAGCACAGAGGTAATTTGACCCGGGTAGTGTCATGGAATAGATGCCGTTGACCTCAGATGACTTACAGGGACACTAACAGTTAGCAATAAAGAGGGTTTATTATCAACTTAAAGGGTTGTGTCATGCAATAGGTGGTTTGTACCTAAGATGACTAATAATTCAAGTGATTGGAAAGGGCACTAATAATTTACTCATTATTTACCCGAGAAACGCGAGCAAACCCAATCTAGTTCAATATAATTATAAGTACAATACGGGTTTTAATTATGTTAACAATGGATGGAAGAACCCCATAGTAAGTGGGTATACTTTCCCAATAAATTGGGCTATCGGTATACCAATGTGCAACCAAATATAATGACCCATGCCCGAATTACAATCTGAAACTTTCGAACAGAGACGCAATTTCCAACTCAAAATGAATGGACGAAGCCAGTACTATGTATAGCTATGTGGGTATAATGCGAAAGTACTACGAAATCTGATAATTAACACCAGATAATTACTATAAAGTGTTTCGGCGTGCTAGCCCGGTTGCTTGAATGGAAACACCGCAGAAATTCATTCACCAACATATCCATCCTCGCGCGAATACGCATATAATCAACCTATAAAGTGAAATAGGTACATAATGTGATTATTTTATTCTGAAATAAGTAAATAATGGATGCATATCTGTTATTTCGTTGTATGGCGCGGGAAAGTGAAAACACACGCTAAAGACCGTACACCTGAAAAGTCGTGTGTGGGTTTATTTTTGCCATTGTGCACATAATCTGCTTAGAATCGCCTCATAATGAGTCGATAGTGTGACCACAACGCTCTCATTTTCAGCACATTATCGACTCAAAATGAGACGATTCTGAGGAGTTTGTCTACCTAAAACAAGCAGATAATGTGCGGTTTTCGGGAGAACATGCTGTAATCACAACCAAAGTTGATCGCATGTGTTCTAAACTGTTTCAAACAAATCGCCGTTATTTAATCAACATTACGTTGTCCCGACGAACTTATTTTTTTCGAGATACATGTAGCTATTTCAGAAATATTCCATAACTTGGGATTGATTATATTGACTAAACGGAGATATTTAGAAATTAAAAATAAATTAAAAAAAACATAAGAGCGGTCGGTGGATCCCTCGCTTATATAACCCGAAACACACTCTCATAAGAGCGGTCGGGTGGATCCCTCGCTTATATACCCGAAACACACTCTCACAAGAGCGGTCGGGTGGATCCCTCGCTTATATACCCCGAAACACACTCTCATAAGAGCGGTCGGGTGGATCCCTCGCTTATATACCCCGAAACACACTCATAAGAGCGGTCGGTGGATCCCTCGCTTATATACACAGAAACACACTCATAAGAGCGGTCGGGTGGATCCATCGCTTATATACCCCGAAACACTCTCATAAGAGCGATCGGGTGGATCCCTCGCTTATATACCCCGAAACACACTCTCATAAGAGCGGTCGGGTGGATCCCTCGCTTATATACCCCGAACCACACTCTCATAAGAGCGGTCGGGTGGACCCCTCGCTTATATACCCCGAAACACACTCATAAGAGCGGTCGGGTGGATCCCTCGCTTATATACCCCGAAACACACTCTCAGAAGAGCGGTCGGGTGTATCCCTCGCTTATATACCCCGAAACACACTCTCATAAGAGCGGTCGGTGGATCCCTCGCTTATACATGTATACCCCGAACCACACTCTCATTATCTCATAAGAGCGGTCGGATGGAACCCTCGCTTATATGCCCCGAACCACACTCGGGCCGGCGGCATACTAAGGTAATTGTTAGCTTATACCAGGCACAAGGACAGACATACACTCAATCACCACACTTAAAGGGGGACTATGCATAAATCCAACCATTTATATGACGCATTCTAATATAATCAACGGTAAATATGAAATAAATACATTAATTTGAGTCGAGGATGTATGTTAACTGCTTGCACACACACAAAGAACTGCAGATAATAATATAATTATGCCTAAAATAGTATTTGACTGCAGTAAATTTACTAGGTTACGTTCTCACGACGTAACGAATCAAGACACTCGTTGACTATAGAATCAAATTTATAAATACAACCGCTGACTGTAGAATAAAACTATTGAAATCAATCTGGGGAAAGGTATGCACATAAGGTAACAATTTATTTGATACATTTGCCTGACAATTGTCGAGAATATTGCGACGATATTCATTGCATACAGATTTTGCTGCCATCCGAAATTGTGCTCGCTTGTAAACATCCCAGCCCGGCGCATATCAAAATAGGTAAATAAATACCCTCATATATGCCACATAAACATTTATTCAAGTAATCGAATTTAGTGAAAGCGGGTCTGGACGTCTCTCCTTCAGCAAGGAGGAATAAAGAGCGACCCTTGTTAGGCGAAGGTTTCAACCCTCCTTCCGGAATATGTGCAAGGTCAATTCAAATAAGCAACTTTGGTTCATTTTATTCCCAATGGTAAGCGAGCATTTGTTTTAGGAAATTTTATTAAGTTGTTGTCAAATCCGATTCTGATTTCATAAAACGAATGGTATGTACTGAAAGACCGGGGATGTGTGAAGCCTTAATTCGTGCTCTCCTTTGTTACACCACGTTCACTTCCCGTTAAATAATACAGATACGTTTACTTTATATATGTGACATAGAAAGTTTTACGGAAGTCGTGGGATTTAGATAGTACTTTCTCTTCATTCAGGATGAAATAACAAAGAGCGTTTATCATTATTCTATTTCTGAGATAGTAAAAATAAAGAGCATTAGTGTCATTCTGCGAACAACTGAAAAGCAGTTGGAATATTCCAATGAATTTGAAAAAGTTTTTTGAGGTCTCTAAAGCTTGTAAATCAATATTTCGTGTACTTATCGACATATCTTTTCCCTTGGTGCATATTGCGTCTAGACATATTTGAAGATTCAATGGGCCATACAGTTAATAGAAACTGGTATACTGAATTAACCTTCTATACTAATGCACCATTGATGAGTAGTTATCCCATAGAACATGTTCAGATAATAAGTTAAATAAAATGTCGGCCGACCACAGTGTCTCCCGACAACGTGGCAAGTCGATGGCCGCTTTGTTAAAGAACTTTTTAAAAATGTCGATGGCCGCTTTGTTAAAGAAATTAAACCAAAGTTTAAAATCTCTACATCTAAAACTGTAGGAGGAGTTGATTACACCTTGAAGGTACCCAATCTCATCCAAAAGGCAAAAATGTTCCAAATTTTCTAAGTCAAAACCCCCCGAAAATATGGAAAAAATGATATTTTTTATTAGCTATATAGATGTTGCAAATCATAAACATGTTAGGAACAATATCCCAGAGTTTCAAATCTCTACATTTAAAACTGTAGGAGGAGTTGATTACACCATGAAGGTACCCAATCTCATCCAAAAGGCAAAAATGTTCCAAATTTTTAAGTCGAAAACCCCCCCAAAAATATGGAAAATTATATTTTTGATTAGCTATATAGATGTTGCAAATCACTAACATGTTAGGAACAATATCCCAGAGTTTCAAATCTCTACGTTTAAAACTGTAGGAGGAGTTGATTACACCATGAAGGTACCCAATCTCGGACGCACGGACGCACGGACGGACGAGGGTCATTTCTATAGTCCTCCGACGGAAACGTCGGGGGACAAAAAATTACCGTAGGTCGTTTGTTGCGCTTATTATCCAAAAAATGTTCTCAATAAATATGACTCCTTTTGCACTTTTGTGTAAATGTCGTCTGCTTTTATCACCTTAAAGGTACTCAATCCGATTAGATGGTCCCCATATCATCAGATTTCAACAACATTTTTTCAAATGACGATTCAGTTATCAGAATCGAGTAATTGCCCAAAAATAATGCTAACCACAGAAAACTATAGTATAAAATTTCCCAATAACCTGTTATTTATCAACATTTTGTTCAACGAAATTTTGCTGGTTTGTCAAATATCTGACACAAAAAAGCCACTTGATTTTAGAGTTATCCATCTTCATCGGCAATTTCGTCCGAGACAGTCTTCTCGTCGACTGTTTACTGGGCCACATAAAATTATCGGTGGTAAAAAAAAAATAGATTTCAAACATCGATATCTGATCACTCTGAACTTTGGTGGGTGGGTTTATCGACTCGAATAAAATATTTTTCATCCCCGAAGCCAAGGAGATATTAATTTGCGAGCGTTAATTTGGATTATGCATCTTTAACATCCCCAACTCAATAATAGACCATTCATATGTACACGTTTAAAGGTACGGTTGGCCTTGGCGGTGGGTATCCTGTGAAAATATTTCCACCCGTCAAAAACCGCCACAAACAGAAAGAACATCAAAATGTAGACATACTTTGTCCGTATACAAATAAAAAATATCATATAAACAGTATGTTATTGTCATATGTTTGACCATTGTTATGTAAACAAAAGCATAAAAAGTTACTTTTCTGGTGTTTGTTTATATTATGATGGTAAACATAAAGAGCGTTCTTTGTTGGTGAATTCCTGATATGGGACTAATAAAGAGCGTTTATGCCATTTGTGTGTGATATGCAGTAGCATTATGCTGTCTTATGTAACACAATCAGGCTCTTAGGTAAAATATTGTAGATGATAACATGCTGTTTACGCGATGGTCATGGTATATATGAACGAAACTGTATGCGTTTTAATGTTTTTCTGTTTACGGTGTTTGGAACAAATATGAATATTTTCGATAATTAAGGCCACCCGTGCCTTTAACTGACTGGAATAATGCATTTAGTGTAGAGAGGGTTAAAATCTGTGAAAACAGACCGCGAGCAGCTACTACACTCTGGTTAGTTTAATGTCCCCTTACTATATATATACACACGTCGCTATTAATTAATAATATAGGGCAGCTGAGGACATTGCACTCACATTCACCCAAACGTTTAAAATTACCGCGGAGATCCTTGGTGATCGATGAAGCAAACGTATTCTCCCCTGATGTAACTCCGCCTCGTCATCGCTCTACGCATGTCGACTGGGTCAAGGCCTGGTGAATAATGTGGAATCGTCTGGTAATCCGGTCAATTTATACTCGCGTTGACACGCGCTTGTTATTACACAGTCTCGGTAGAATGTAAACACCGGACTCGTGGAAGTATCAGTCGGACTAGTCCGATCGGAATGGTAAGTAACATCATATTTCCCTTCCCTATCATTTATTCGGAAATTTAATGCTATTTATTTTAAATATTATTAACACTATTCTCGTTTATTTATTTCTTGTTTATGAAGTGGTTTATGTATCCGAATGCTCTGAACAATCTTTCCAATATAATGTTCTGTCTTAAGACTAGGCTGAATGAAATATTTAAACTTATGAATATATTTCAAGAGTTAATTCACGCTTATACAATTAATATCTTTCGATACAGTAATTCGGTTAATGTGTTTGTGCTATAATTATACTGAACTGAACTGTCTCGTAACCTCGTTGTGTTATTGGTGGAAATATCTACATTGTTTATATATAACACTATATTATCAGTGTACTCATCAGCTGTTTGCGGTTAGCACTGTGAGGGCTATTATGTCGATCAGCTGTATGTTATGCCACCCGACGTCTGCGGGTGTAATGCAGCTGTGTCAGCTGTATATGTTTGGTTTAACCCTATGAAGGATATGAGATACAATTTGAGACTTAAAGAGGGACTGTACACTAATTTATGAGACCATCTCCTTTTATACTCAACAGAATATATGCAACAAATGAATGAATTTGAACCATGGATTAGTGAAAAATACTCGCATGTGCGCTATGAACGAAGCAACATGGTAATTAAGATGAACATGAATTTATGACTCTAGCCATAAATTCAATGTTATTATAATTACCATGTTGTTTGCATCTTTCATATTGAGCACAGTAAAGTATTTTGCGCTAATACATTCATTTGTTGCATATATTCCGTTGAGTATAAAAGGGGATGGTCCCATAAATGGTCGGATGTAGAGTGCAGTACCCTTTAATTCATTTAAAGTGATGTAGAACACAGCGACGATGTGTTCTGGAGGAAATAGCGAATAATCATGTCCAAAGTAGCTATTTTCATACATTTGATATCTATATAGAGTTAAAAGAGCGATATTTTCTAAAGTGTTATATGCATTGACCTCGTTGGCCGAGCTTATTGCCATTAATTTGTCCCGAATAAAATACGAAATAAGTCTTGCGTAATTTAATCGTTGTGTTCTCTCAAATGATTCAAACAATGTGGTTCACATGTTCTCCACTCCTAGTTTTATATCTTTATTCGTTCCGGAACTCGATGCTGGGTAATAACATAAATAACATCTTAATGTGTCTTTAATGACATTATTATCACTATTAATGCATTGGCCTAACAATTTTTAACAATTTTAATAATTTGTTCTTGTATTCTTTAACAATTTTATAATTTCACCCATACAGAGCCCCAGACAAACATGAGCAGACGACACTCTTCTATGTGCTTCTATATATGTGTGGGGCTCCCTGCAGGGTAATGGATGTTTTTTTATTTTATGTCCTAAAAATTGTAAGAAACAGTTATTTAAAAAACATGATACAAAATTGTTAAGCCAATGCATTCTCTTATATATGCGAGGCGACCTATGGTCGACTCGCATATATAAGAGAATGCATTGGCACAGGGTTAAAAAAATCCCGACTTCCGACTGGATTTGATATGGCGGGTCACATATAGACTATACCAGTATATATGGTCTATATTGGTATTTTAGTACTTTTTCCCATGGGCCTGTGATTATAGTGGCCTTTAACAAATGAAAATATAAAATGCCACTACACTAAACTTATGTCATTAAATTATATCACGTTTCAATTTAAATTAAGGTATATATCTGTCACATACTTCACACATCAGAACACCTTTACGGTGATATATACACAACATTCATCGCGGTTTAACTTAGCTGGTTTAACCATTAACATGATTTGCACGATAACTTGTTCTATATAAATTTAGATGTGTACACCACAGAGCTGGGCGTCAGCATCATCCGTGTGCAAGTGGGGGGGGGGGGCAACTTTTTGTTCTGTTTATTTCTTTTAGAAAAGGGAACAATTCAAATTATAAAGTAAGGCTGACGTGTAGGTAAATGTTCTAATCAATCAAAAGTGTGGAAAATGTTAGCAAATCATAACTCTTACTACACGTCTGTGAATCAAGGTAATACTAAACTATCAGAATATATTTCACAAATCAATATTATAAAGGTTACTTTTCTCGTCATATTTCTGGACTTGTCTGTCATTCTGTGGATCATGGGATTGCATGTTTGCTTTTCCAGCGGCTATCATGAGTTTGTGTTGTACACATGTCTGCCAAAACATGGGTGCTTTTGGTATCGAACATTGTAATGTATTAAAATTAGTTACCGACAGTGGTTCCGGAAGCATATAAGTTGGTAATGGGCAGCTCTTCGGAAAAAGGTGTCATTCGGGTTCTGAAGACGAGCATAACTATCATCAGTGACGCTAATGGGGTCGTTGTCGTAACGTTTTATACATAAATGAACACGGTGTGCAGTGATGTATACATACATGCACACCAGTCTCAGTCAGCGCGAAATTGAAATGTTGCTGTAAATAATTGCCGTCTGCTTCAATTCAGACTATATTCTTCAGTAGTTCTGATAAAGGCATTTTTTTTATCACAATGCCGAAACTGCAATAAAATTGTTCATCAGTCGCATATTGATCTTAGTACCGGTATTATACAGGTACCGAAAGAACTGCATAGTTGTTTGATCGATGAACGGAAGAAAATGAACTTACAAAACAAATCAACACGTGTGCATTTATGTAGAAAACACACGACACTACGCGAGATTGGTGTTCATTAATGTATAAAACATTACGACAACGACCCCATTAACATCAGTGAGAATAAACTCAATTACCAAATACATGCAATTACTTGAAAAAATGTAATTAATTACAGTCAATTACAATTACAAATTACAATTACCCCATCCCTGTCAGTGACTGACAATACAAATAAAAAACGTTACAGTAAAAGAAATGAATACATTTACAAATATAAACTGACTGCACGGTAATCATATAATAAACTACCAGAATTTATCGAAAGACACTGCGTTTTGCTCTCCAAAATGAACATAATAATATCCGCTTTTAATATCGAAATAGGTCGATAAATACTACGTAGAACTACCTTCCAACAGCCATGTTTTACGACAGCAAAGAGCGTTCCGTGTAAATCTATTCCTGATATGGTAAAAATAAAGAGCGTTTATTTCACTTATGTGCGAACAATTGAAAACAGCCGTCGCCATAGTTGGTGACACTGGAAAGTATTTTCTGACACTGGAAAGTGCATTTGAAGGCGGTAGGTATATCAGTGTATCGTGTTTCTTGCAAGCTGTCTTAAACCTCCTTCCAAATTTAATACATGTAGCCAGAATTTGGAAGCTCGACTGAGCCATCTCAGCCGTATCATTTAAAGCCACATGGCAGTTTGCGCTCCAAAATACACATAATATTATTCGCTTTTGAAGTTTTCTCATTATCGAAATAGGTCGATAAATATCTGAACTACCTTTCTACGAGCATTATGTAAACCACAATGACCCATTGAAGTAACAAAAATACAACTGTGAATTCGTCCCAAACACAAAACAACCATTTGCACGTCATGGTACAGAAAAGAGCGTTCCGTGGTAGTCTATTACTGATATGGTAGCAATAAAGAGCGTTTATCTTACTTCTGGTGAAACGTTGAAAACGGCTGTGACTTTGGCAAGTGTTTTTTCAGAGCATATCGTTTATTTATCGACCTATCTGTACCATCGCTCAAAATTTGGAGGTGAGCCATGTCCGTTTTATAACCCTTTACCCAACAGAACGGCCCTGTGCCAATGCATTCTCTTATATATGCGAGTCGACCATAGGTCGCCTCGCATATATAATAGAATGCATTGGCTTAACACATTAAAAATGATCAAATTGTCAAAGAATGTAGAAAATATTATAAGAAAAAATGGTAAAAAGTGTTTTTTAGGCCAATGCATTCTCTTATATATGCGAGGCGACCTATGGTACAGGGCATAACTGTAACTATCACAATGTGGTCAAGGAGCCGGTTCCAATGATATCCATATTTGTATGGTTCTATTGAGACAGACCGAAGATATTTTAGGCTGTTGAAGCTTTATTTGGCCGGTTTTGGCCGGTTTGTTGGGTAAAGGGTTAAGTTTGAAAGATACCTATTATCCTCAGTCACATTTCAGGATTTGTCTGCCATACCGAGAAGGGCATTTGTGTGCCCCTCCCTCTTTTGTTTTTGGTTGATGATAGGAGGGACAACTGAAAACTCCAGGCAGAGTTATCTCCCATCGCTCCGCTGAGATATACCAATGCTAACGTAGAGCGCGCTGCATGGAGTTTGGGGCAGCTGCCCTCTTCTGACGGATCTGGTTACAGACAATAAGTTTTATCGCATGCATCCATTACCCTTGGAACAAACGTCGCACTACCGACGAATCGAATTCAATTATTTGAATTAGATTCGTCGGTAGTGCGACGTTTGTTGCAAATAGATGCGAGTAGACGCACTACCGACGAAGAATGCGTGTGGTCAACACGAATTTAATTGCTGATGCGTCTGAGATCCGTGTTTGAAACAAACGTCGCATCACCGTCGACTCGAATTTAAATCGGAGACATTCAAACGAGCTACATACTGATATGCTAATGAGGGAATTCCAATGCAAACTGGAAAACACCAACGGGCATGACGTAATTTTGTGGTATTTGAATTCGAGTCGACGATAGTGCGACGTTTGTTTCAAATTAAATGCGAGTAGACGCACTGAATAAATATTTATTTCGTTTTTGATTTTTTCCAACAATGAATTATTGGGGAATTTGTTGTTTTTAGACCAACATTTGCAACATTTTGACTGAAATGGCCATCAGTCGGGAAGTCTGTGTCCTGGTCCCTCATGACCCCCGTGGCCAATCCAAAAAAAAAAATACTAATTATTTTCCTATGGTTTTGTTAAAAATTATGAACTTAAATGTTCATCAGTTGGAAATTTTTCCAACCTTCGTGGGGGTGTCAAGTTGTAATTTTTCAACACTTGGAAAGCTTGAGGCCAGTCTAATGCTATGGATTTTTGGTTGCGGTTTTCATGTTCAAAGTTTTTCTCCCGCTGTGCCCAGCTATGATCGGATTTCCAGGTTCAGATCTCTGATTTGTCTTCTACTGGCAGAACCATGGTCCGCCCAGTGCACGATCACAAGTCTACTGATCCATTCAGTCAGGCATGTGAAAGAACAGCCAAGCGGGTTGCAAATTGAATTACGCAAATATATTACCCCCCCCCCCCCCCCCAACGGAGACTCTCTAGCCATACGTCCCTGTCCGCTGTTTATTTTACAACGTGGTTTTAGATAGGCATACTGACGCAATATAGTGTATACCGCGTTGACCTCAACTTGCTATTAAAGTGTTAAAAAGGTACAAGTACATGTCCGACCTAAAATATGTATCAAATACCTACGAAATAGCTATATAAAACCAATAATTTTCACTCCTCAGAATAATAACTTTAATTTCGTCGCTTGGAAGTCAAAAGCCACATGTTCTCACTGAATTTTACGTTTTAGAATTGATATAAAACTTCCTATTTTAGCCGTTTTGACCAAAACCCTTATGAACACTTTATGCCATTTTAAGAAATTATTTAGATTCGTCTTGAATTAAATGCGACGTTTGTTCCAACAGACGAATTATGAATTAAACTCGAGTCTAATTCTAATTGAATTCCATTCGTCGGTAGTGCGACGTTTGTTCCAAGGGTTACTGGCATGAAAGACTTTACCGGAGAACGGATAACTTAGATACATTATGGACTATAGAATGAACCTAACTCCATGTCCGTCGATCGAACAGTCCGCAATCAAAGAGTATTACAGTCTGCGAGCTTCTAAAATACCGTATGTGTAGTTATATGTGTACGGGTCAATTACAACCATAGCTTTATAGGGACGCCCGGAGAAGTGTCTAATCGATATTGGTCAAAACTCTATGGACTTGTTTGAGTGCGTTGAACTGATAAGTTAGTACTCATGCGCTGTGCCAAACTGTGGATTGTAGCATTCTACATGTTGTATATATACAAACATCGTCCGAAAATTTCAAAAAAATCGACCATAGGAAACATTGTCTGAACTACGCTCAATTGTAAATATTTACATCTCGATTTCGCCATCGAGAGAGAGAGAGAGAGAGAGTCATTGCAATTAATTATTATATAAGAATGGTGGTGTGTTTTCTCAATTTGGATTAATATTCGTAAAAACAATAACTGCTTTGTGCAAGATTATTGTCAATTTTGTATGTGTCCTGCCAGAGTGTTTCACATCACGTTAACCCTTTCATGACGGGTGCTTCGCTGGTGAATCATTACATATATTGTACCATAGCATTATTTTATATATGCGAGGCTCCATATGGGATACTCGCATATATAAAATAATGCGATAATACAATGGTTTACAAGGTACATATTGTTAGGCTAATGTATTCTCTTATATATATATATATATATATATATATATATATATATGCGAGGTTCCCTATACTTTAAACGACATTAGTTGGAATTATAGGGCTGGGAATATATTGAGATTGTTCTGATTTAAATTTTTCCAACCCATATTTAGTATAACATACATGTATCGATATACTCAATCGCCTGATTGCTGCAGTGGTTTCTCATCTCAACCCTATAGCCAAATTGCTCAAATGCTAGAAATGTCATACCTGATACAACAGTTGGAGATTTAGTACTGGGGAGTGGTTACTTTTCCTACTTTCAGTAAAAGTTTACACTGGCGATATTGATAAATATCCTCCCATATAGGGGTGTTAGGTTAAAATATCAACAAATAAATGGGAATTTGTCCCGGATACATATGGGGGGTGGGGAGCTAAAATGCCAAGAATTGTCGCCTTCCGGAATTCCCCTATCATAATCGTGCTATAATATTATGCCCCTTCTCCTTCACGTGGCTATACTGAATTATAAAATTGATCCAATCTGCGAGCAAGGACACAACTCCTGCATGATTGGCGCCATTTTAAGGGAAATGCGGGTGTGTGTGTGTGTGTGTACTGTTATTTCACATCATCTTGACAGACACATAAGAAATACATAGGAATTGCGAAGAATGATCGTAGGTAAATGACAGGTATATCTATAGTAATATCTTGACATTTAAGTATTGATTTGTCTTTTGAAAATAACATTTTATTCATCAAAATAAATTATCCGCCAAGAAACGAACTATGTGGCCCGCGATGCATGAACAGAAAATTTATCACTTCAGCTTTGCACATAACCCCATTTTAAACCAATAATCATGCACCATGAATAATAAAGAGCGTTCCTCGTTAGCCGTTTCCTGATACGGTAACTATAAAGAGCGTTTGTCTAAAAGTCTGTTTTTAAAGATATTGATAGCTGAACAATTAAATGGGTACTGCACAGTGGATCAACGGACACGGACCAAAACCGGAAGTCGTAGATTTCGAGGTGGAGAAAAAAAAGTCCACAAATATTTGTTGACATTTTTCGACGTGTTTTTTGGAATATAAACGGTTGGATATCATTTCTGACCAACTGAAGGTGAGTGAATAGTTCTTCACTAATGTTCGGACACCGACGATCAATTTACGTCAGTTGTCAGTGTTCTATCGCGGAAAAAATGCCATTTAATCATCGCCGCGAGACTATTTCTTCCCCAAAATATCCCAGAAAATCATACTTATCACATTCATCGCAGACAGCTGTCGCAATAACCTATATACCAATCGAAAGGCCTGTTTTCCCCCCATGAATTTATATTTTGAGTATTTTCACTGACTGTCTCAAAATTCCAAATTTCATCTTTTGAGGCAGGTACCCACCTCGAAAATACTGTCCGGTTAGTCGTGTACACACCGGAAATTAGTCGCAATCCACCAGACCGGGCGGACAGTTATTGTTGTTCAACCAAGAGTCGAAATGGATTAGTTGGTTGGCTGCCTTTCGTTAACAGTGGCACGTTTTTGGCCAACTGCTTTTCTGTTGCAACTATGGTATACTGATCAAGTTTAGCTACCGAGTACAGTTTGCAATTTGTTCTCATAACACGTGTAATGTCATTAATATTACAATGCCCTCCATTACCAAGGCCGTAGCATCAGATTGTTGTGATGGTGGGAGGTGCAGATGTTTTTTTCCAATAGTTTGATATTTCAGCCAGTATTTAGTGTGAAATTTGATACTTGAAACAAAAAATTAAAATTCGATTAATTTCAGAAAAACAAATTGGGACCCATGGCTGTTTTTTCCATTATGGCCACTTTCCCACCACCCCAGTTTTGATTCCGATTGTAGAATGTTTTCACTACATTTTCGGGTACACACCCATTTATTTTTATGTTTTAAACTACTAGCACCAACCATACTTCGGAGAATTTTCGCTAATATTACATATTATAGCATAGCCATCAAATATGCAAATGTTTATTTCCATTTCTATGGGAGGCCAAATTCACATTTCATAATTAATTGCAGTTAAGCAATAGCACATCAGCATAATTATTTGCGATTAAGCGCAATTCATGGTTATATGTAACTATGTACCCCTGGTGAATAAATAGGTGTATCTATAACTAAACCTGAACTCATATTGACATATCACCTCCTGGTTTTCATTGCTTTGGATGGTTGAGATTGGGAACTAGCATAACTTTTTTTTATCAAAATGGGTGACTCGCGACAGTATTACTAGTACCTTCTGTTTTAGTCGAGTCGAGTCGAGAAACCAACCCATCAAAGCTCAAGTGTGATCAGATATAGATTATTGAAGTTTGTTATTTCAATTGATTGCTGTCCAGAAACTCGCCGTCAAAACGGTGGTTTCGGTCAAAATTGCGGATGAAGACGGATAACTCTAAAACAAGTGGTAATACGGCCATATTTTATTTTCAAGCGTTCATTCGGGTGTTGTAAAATCCCATGGTCGATTGCCTCAGCGAAGCCGCCAGCCTTTGCCTCACAGTGGTCACACATGAAGACAGGCATGCTATCCTCTCGTCAGTAGCACCTGGAATTATATAATAATATCGCTTAGTTGACTTGAACTTAAGCTAATATTAGTAACAGATATAGCTGTACATCCCTCCGACAGTATGTTTTAGTACCCTCCTGATTATTGCTTTACCCATTGCTGAATATTGAAAACAATAATTTTCTAAGTCGAAAAATGTCATATAACTCCACAAAAAAGTCTGACATAATTCATATTCATAATCATAGGTTCACATGTTCCCATGGTACTAAATATATATGCGAAACAAAAAACAAATGACCGCAAAATATAGGAATAAAAACTCCGAAAATTGCATCCACAGAAGGACGAACAAGCTGCCTCCTGTATAATCCCACAACTCGATGCGAGTGTGTGATCAAATATAAAGGTTAAAAATCGGCACAACGCTGCATTTTTCTGAAAAACAAATTGGATGTAAATCTAACATTTTTTTTATGTCGGCCTTCCGAGAGTGATGACAAGTCAGAGTTAACAATATGACATACATCAAAAGGTATATGTTTACCAAACATGTACTTCGTGGTTGGATTTCAGTTACAGGTTACAGTTCAGTTATATATTTTAGACACCGCCTGGATGTTATGTTGTCCCATGAGACATATACAACATTATGAACACCCAGAACCATTGTGGCCACGCAAAAGTCAAATGAAACGCCCATCATCTGCGGCAAAGTTGCTTTTTCGACCAGAAATTGAAGATGGCAGACTTCAGCAAAAGCACGACTAAGCGGACAGATTTTTTACAACTAATGATTAAATTTTTCGGGACTAACCTGACAGTATTTTCGAGGTGGGTACCCGCATCAAAAGATGAAATTTGGAATTTTGAGACAGTCCGTGAAAATACTCAAAATATGCATTTGTGGGGGGAAAACAGGCCTTTCGATTGGAATATAGGTTGTTGCGACAGCTGTCTGCGATGAATGTGATAAGTGTGATTTTCTGGGATATTTTGGGGAGGAAATCGTCTCGCGGCGATGATTAAATGGCATTTTTTCCGCGATAGAACACTGACAACTGACTTAAATTGATCGTCGGTGTCCGAACATTAGTGAAGAATTATTCACTCACCTTCAGTTGGTCAGAAATGATATCCAACCGTTTATATTCCAAAAAACACGTCGAAAAATGTCAACAAATATTTGTGGACTTTTTTTTCTCCACCTCGAAATCTACGACTTCCGGTTTTGGTCCGTGTCCGTTGATCCACTGTGTGTACACTAAATCCTGTCATTAATGGGACCATCTCATTTTATACTGAACAGAATATGAGCCATGTAAGTCATAAATTTCATTTTCATTATAATTAGGATGTTTGCATGTTTGAAACGTCATTTCCGTGCAATCCACATCGTATGTTCCTAACACATATATCCGACACAGGGCCCTGTTTCCTGAAGGCAACTTATGACATAGAACTTAAATTCAGTCATAAGTGCGTTTCACGAACAAGGTCTTAACTTAAGATGGTCTTAACTTTGGTCTTAACTTTAAGACTGGTGTGAGGTGTCTTAAGATAATCTTAAAGTTAAGACCCACATTATGATCCGCATTTGGTCCGAAATGTGGATGGGATCTAATATATTTCCATAGAGTTTGACATCATTTGTGATTCAAATCACACAATCGTACTGTATAGACAATAATCAGGTTGAGACAATTGGTCCGAACATTTTCACATCGAGGATAATATTGAATGATTTATACTCAGCTGTTTGATAAATGCTGATGTCGGCTATTATTAATGTTTACTTGCCTTTCTATATTATTATGTTATAATTTGATATATATATATATTATGTATATATCATAATACATAATATGTATTATTTTATTATTATGATGTATATTATCATAATCCACCCGCGTGAATCTCAGATCCTATACATTTATTACATCTGCATCACATGTTTATTAACTATGAAATAAAAAATATATATAGCATGTATATAGTATACGGACCGCGGGCACTCCGGGGTCCGCGAAAGAACATATATCACTGTGAACCGGCCGTCTATTCACGTATTGTTAATTACAAACGCTCTTTATTAGAAATCGTCGCTTTGGTTTTATTAAAACATCTATGCAAAATTGTCGTTCAACATAGCCCTGTACGTACTTTCGAAGTTTATACGCAGTTTGTTAATTATAACAAGCGTTTAGCATATTTGTCAACAGAACCAGAGCATCATTTATCATTTATATATGGCTTCTACAATTATGTCTCAGATTGGAAATTAGTCTATTTGGAGCACGATATGAAGTACTATTCACATCACAGCAATATAAATAAAGAGCGTTTTGTATTAGTATTCCATGAATGTTGGCAATTAATAAAGAGCGTTCAGCTCAGAACTTCCATCGTGGCGTATTGCATGTGTATGCCCTCGTGGCGACATATTCGGTTTCCTAGTATTATAGATGCTTCAAATACATATAATGTATTAGAACCTAATATGAGCAAACGAAAGGAGTGAACAAATGCCCCGATCACCTTAATGGCATGTTATATGGGTGAAGGTTCACCTTCGGAGTTACGATGTATAAGTCCCTTTAATAACTGAAATAATATATTGGAGCTCGTTACGTTTGTATATAATAGACATTGGAAGCATGCAGCTATGTGTGGATGGAACCTGACGCGAAATTGCACAGTTAAATAGCGCGCTCATGTAGTTAAGTATGCACCAGTCATTATAATGATTATCGCCCTTGCATTACAATATCATAATTCTTCTTAGACACGCCCTAATATCTATCACGAGACACTGTACCTAGGCATATAACATACACAGAACCAGTATTTTCTGCGCATAGCTGTAATAAATTGTCGAGAGCCAGTCTAAAAGCGCGCGAACTTAACTTCCTACTTAAGATGGACTTAAGATTGTTTTATGAAACGCGTTCGTGAAACGGAAAAGTAACATCATAAGACCCACCTTAGATCTTAGATTAAGTCCATCATAAGATAATCTTATGACCTTGCTTCATGAAACAGGGCCCTGGATCATAAGTTGGAGTTAGATAATGTTATGCCGAGATATGATTACTTTCTGGTTTGAGTATCACATGCGCAATAAAATTATACGGCGACTATCGGCAGTGACAAAAAATCACAGGTCCCCTGGCACCACATGTCTCACTGTCCACCATGATTATATTAAGGTATGTGTTAGAGGACCTGTGATAACAAGAAAACCATAATCAGAAATGGTAACGCCCTCAAGATCATATTATTAGCCATAAATATAAATTATAATATAAAATATATTGTTTACATGAATTCACCGCCTCAGAATTTCGTTAAAAGAACTAATCCTTCGAATTATTACAAACAACTATACGGCTTATTGCTACAGGTTTCTCATTCACCACAACAGAAAGCTTCTAAATGCGGATCAAAAATCGGAGGTATTGTGTTCCCGCTAAGAGTGCATGGTCCAGCCATTGTTCATATCTAAACATCGAAAGCAATTAACGCGGTCATAATTGTTACATACTGCAACTATAAGACATCCAGCGGATACACACCCCACGAAAACCCGAAATGTGTTGTCCTTCGAGAAATACCATCGCTATAGCTCAATTTTACACGGCCAGATTAGCCTTCCTACTATATCCATAGAATATAAAATATATGGTTTCGCGAATGACCAACTCAGAATTCCGTTAAATAACAATATCAACCAGCACCTAATTAACGAACCGGCGGCCGACTCGGCCGTCTCCGACCACAACCATCAGTGGGCTGCAGAACGAAAAATATCTATAAAAGTTGAAATATAAGACTTACAAATTATCTTTAAATTTCTTTTATTGGTAATTTACATAGCTTGTCACAAACCAAAAATCAACATTATTGACATAATAATGTAAAGGACAATAAACGAAATTGAAATTCCCAACTATACCTTTTACCGGTGACCGACCTCCTGATCGCGCAGTTCGACTTTTAAATAAACCGGAAAAAACAATTTTCTATATTTAAAAGTCCCATCGCCGCATCGGGCCCCATGTTTCTAATATTTGGCCAACAGTATACACGCGGGCGTGCTAATAACAAAAACTGTTTAAAGCCAATAAATGTCAGTTTAACAGTATACATACAATATGTGCGATATATGTCTCTGAAGGCGGGCATGCCAGATGACAGTTTCTTTGATATACACCATAACAATTAGATACGAAGAGCGTTAACTTGACTTGAAACATATTTTATTCGCATAATATACTAAAGAGATTGGGACACAATTGTTTTTCGCAACGCATGAAGTCCCTCTCCCGATACATATAATCAAGATGACAATATAAACGTATTTACGTGGTGATCAGTTTTGAGATACATACTTTTAGTGACTTCAGAGATCGGACTAGAGGTTGCTTCTTGGCCGAGACGAAATTTGTTGAGCGTTGTTAAACATGGCGGGTTTTTTTAAGCGACGCATGCACATGCACCATACAAAATGAATGACGCTGATAGCAAATTTAATTATGTTGATAGCAAAATTAATTATGGTGATAGCAAAATTAATTATGGTGATGGGCTATTCCACGCGTGACTGACGTAACATGTTTACAATATATTTACCAACTATAAAATAATTATATGTATCTTTTTTTGTTTTTAGTATTTCTTGTATTGCTGTGTAGTGAATTATATAAATTGTGTTGACCTTAGTACTTATTGAATGACTGATAAATTTTGTGTCGTGACTGACGTAACGGGAATTGGACATGACTTTATGGTATTTACTTTCTGCTATTTTTAGATATTTTTCTCCTCTGATTTAAGAGATTTCATTAGATAATTGATTTTACTTCATAAGTAATGTCTTGGTCCATCAGTGAACACAATTGAGTCCAGATGGCACACCTATATAATGACTATTGCCTTTCGTTCAGAAGGAAGTGTCGTAACTGATGTGACTGTTCCTTCGGTTCTAAATGAGGACCAAATAGTATACGTTGATCACAAAGAGTCATAAAATGCACTTATGCTATAAGTATAACAACTATAGCAAATTTAGATTGCTGGTATCAACAGCATACAGTACAATCAAAAGGTGAAAAATGCGTCAACAAAGGATTGTGCAACATCACGCTAAGACAAGTCCCTCCCCGTGTGCTGGAGAGTGAATGGCAACATTTCCAGACTGACATATTTGCACTGCATTTAGTTGAATTAAAAGTGGCTCATGCTGCCCAGTAGTAAAGGCCATAAAAACCTGCCGACCAAACAATTCCGTACCATCTGTTAAGATATTTGGAAGTCCTTCCAAATGTGTTGGGGAGCGATTGGATGGCATCCCAGACTGGCATATTTGCGCTGCATTTAATTGAACTAAAATTGCTCATGTCGCATAGCAGTAAATGTCATAAAGGTGCACACAAAACAACACCTTACCATCTGTTATGAAAGGCTTTTGGCGGTGTAAGTTCTCTAATTATGTGTGGGCCATCTTGAACATATAGAAAACATGTTAGAATCACTTCTCTCACCATATGCGACGAATGCACAATCTTACCACAAATAAAGTGCCTTACAAATAATCATAATACCGCAATCGGATGCAAAGAGACAGAAAAATACGTCGCAAGTTAAAGCCACATGGCGGTTTTCGCTCAGAAATACACATGATATTATTCGCTTTTGAATTTTTCTCAGTATTTAAATAGGTGGATAAGTATCTGAACAACCTTTCTACGAACAGTATTGTTCCTGACATGGTAGAAATAAAGAACGTTTGTCTGACTTCTGGCGAAAAGTAAAAATGGCTGTGACCTTGGCAAGTGTTATTCAGAGCATATGAAGCTGGTATATCATTAGTTCGCTTATTTATCGACCTATCGTATCCGTCGCTCAAAGTTACGTAGAAAAAAATATTGGAGGTTCGAATGAGCCATGTCCGTTTAAAGCCATGGCCACATGGCGGTTCGCGCTCAGAAATACTCATAATATTATTCGCCTTTGAGTTTTTCTCAGTATCGAAATAGGTCGATAAATATCTTAACTATACCTTTATGCGAACATTGTGTAACCCAAAAAGACGAATTGAAGTAATGAAAAACTACAACTGTGAATATGGTGTCTGGGTCCCAAACACAAAACAGCTATTTGCACGATATGGAACAGAAAAGAGCGTTCCGTGGTAATCTATTCCTCATATGGTAGCAACAAAGAGCTTCTAACTTCTGGCGAAAAGTTGAAAATTGGCTGTGACATTGGCAAGTGTGTTTCAGAGCATATGAAGCTGGTATCTCATTAGTTCGTTTATTTAGCGACCTATCGTATCCGTCGCTCAAAATTACGTAGAAAAAAATTTGGAGGTTCGAATGATCCATGTCCGTTTAAAGGAGACTACAGAAAATACGGAATACAAAGAGAAATAGAGATGAACAGAGCAAAAGTAGCAACATATCCTCGCGAACAAACTAAGCACATAATCGACCTATAACCTGCCAATGGGTTCATGTTGAAATATTTGATTCTGAAATATGCAGATAATTTACTCATATCTGTTATTTCGTTTTATGGCGCAGGCCAAAGTGAATAAGACAATTGAAAGAGAGATAAGTCGTGAGTTGGTTCATTTGTGTCATTCAACTTGAGGCGATTCTAAGCATATTATCGACCTAAATTAAATTATGTTATAAGCAGATAATGTGCCGGTTTTAGGGAGAACAGGCTGAAAATAGAGCCAAACAAGCAGATTTTGACAGTAATTTGCCAAAATAAGAACAGAATTAATTCGCCGAGATAGAAATGAAACAGCCATAATGAGGATGGCCACAAGCAGACAATTGAAGCAGCAGAAAGACAATTTGGAAACCAGGCCTTTCGAAGTGCTGATGCTCTCCCGAAAGCAGTTTCAAGAAGTAATAGGGCTTTACCAAGAGAAAGGTGAGTGGTATGCAACAAATTGTTCAGTAAAGTTGGAAACCCATGACATTGTTCATCACCAGAAATGTTCGATCATAAACTGAGTAACACTGGGTCTTGGAACGATAAAGGAAGTTATATATTGCTATGATCGAGATGATATCAGCAGGCAAGCTTAGACAGCGGAAACTGTATAGCAGTTGCTGACGAGTGCGGAAAGTGAAAAGAGCAGATCCGACATCTGAACTGTTCATTGCAGAAGTGCTTGTTCTCTTCAAAGATGAATGTCCACACATGTAGATCATGCCATGAATCTCTACTCTGGCTAACGCCCGTAGAGATCATATTCCGCCAGTACAAAATCTTGGAACTTTTTGGCGTTTCAACAGAGAACCTAATAAAGTTGAAATTATTACGCGGGGATTATATTTCTTAGTTGTTATCTGTACTTTACTGTAGGTGAATTTCCCAACTCAAAATATCATGATTTTCTCTGACTTTTGAGAGCCGATATCGCAATAAATATCGAGTTGGGACCTTCAGCTACAGTGAAGTTCATTATTAACGAACTGATAATAACTAAGAAATCTATTCCCGTTAATTGTTCTACTTTATAAGATTCCCTGTTAAAACTTGATCTCTACGTGCGTTAGCCAGAGTAGAGGTTCATGTCATGATCTACCACACACGACGATCTGGAAATACAGGTGTTGTTGCTTAAGATCAAAACATGTCTTGCCTAGCAGCAAAATATCTCACAATGTGTGCCTCTGAAAATTTCATCTATGCGACAGAGGTGATGAATAAAGTAATTCCCGATATTCCACGAACAGCCATGAATTGCCAGAGAAAGTGGTGTCCGATGACTCAATGCATACGTGTTTTCTAAAGCAATGCCCTGACTGTCGGGATGGACAGAGGGTGAACTCACTGATCCCATAAAATGCAGACTACTCAAAAGATTTGACTTGGTTTGTGAGGAAGATCGACGCTGACGACAAACTTTGTAAAGGTGTCGAAAAAGAACTGCTACAAGATCTCACCAACTACATCGCTGCCATTCTGCCACAGTTCCTGGAACATTGTTACGACAAACGAAACAGGCTGCACAGGCTATAGCTGCAAGGGCCGTGAAAGGCATGCATGTACATAAAACGAACATTGTGTTCTTATCCAAGTTGACTTTTATGCGAACTACACATGCATGTACCAGGTTGAAATAGAGTGTTCACTGACAGCAAATAGAGTGCTCACTGACAGCAAAACCAAGTTAGCATATTTACATCAGCGATATGGTGCACTCAAAAGTGATAGCTTCGGACACATGTTGTGCATACGAAGGAAATGATTGTGACATTTATGGACAAACTGATTGGAGATCTTCCAAGCATTATTAACCGTGTCTCTGTTTGGTCTAGAGGTCCATCCTCCTAATTTAAAAACAGGTTCATGGCAGCATCCATGGGAGTCTTAGAACACGTGACGAAAATTCACTGGAGCTATTTTACATCACATGGGAAGGGACCAGTGGATGGTATAATTATGCGGTGCTGTAAAGCGACATGTCTGGATTGCTGTGAATGACAATGGCGGAAAATGTTTACAATGCTACAACATGTTGCGCTTCTTCAAAATCTCTCAGTAATGTTGATGTTGTCGAAATGACAAACGAAGAGATAAACCCGAAAAATAAAGACATCAACTTGGCCGCAATTGTTGCACAGGCCCCAGTTAAATGGATCAAGAGTTTTCATTATATCTTTGCATCAGAAAATGGTCTTGGTCATTGTTAACTGTGAACAGGGTGGTGCGCCTACAGAAACGAAACTAGAAAATAACTCGAAACCAAATGACCAAGTTTCCGATTGGTGCCGACAAATGAGGATATGATATTATACAAGACCCAAGAGGGACAACATTATCAGAAAACTCAATTCACTAATATTGTTGAACTCCCGAGTGCACTAGACATTTGATATGTAAAGCATACATGCATGCACCAGAAAGATGCAAATAATATACGTGGAGAACTTGGAAGTGGACATTCGTGTTAATTACTCAATATGCAAGTATTTAGTATGTTGCACAAATGCGCATGTATTCATTCTCGGATTATTTTCAGTAGGGATTAATAGGGTCAACATTACAAATAATGTCATGACTGATAAGTGTGAGTATATAAAATGTTCTACACATCCACAGACTTGTATGTATACATGTAAGTGTACGTGATTGATGAATAAGGTGCATCCAATGACTCTAATTGCCAATATAATGTCAACAAAAGCAATATCTGAAAACTGATTGGGCTCAAAACTACAAATGTCTGTCAAACTAGCTATACCACGTTGTGACTGACGTAACATACTGAGACTGACGTAACATGTTGACTCAGTTTATATAGTTAAATCCTGCATATACTTTATTATTAGGAATTTATTATTTTATTAATATATCATTTGAAAATATATTAACTTACATGGCCATGAGATTAAACAAATGTTCTTTTTTTGGGACTGACGCATCATTTCTAACAGCTGAAAATTGGACATATAGCCTGTAAAAAAAATTAAAATATAAGTAAGAAGTATGTTACTTCAAAAATCAGTGTTCATGTCACATTCAGCACGGAATAGCCGCCAATAGCAAAATTAATGATGTTGATAGCAAAATTGATGATTGGCAACATCGACAATGATAGTGATAGCAGAATTAAAAATGGTGATAGAAAAATCAGCGATGGTGATATTAAACTTAATGATGGTGGTAGCGAATTAATAATGGTGATAGCAAAATTAATGATGGTGATAGACATGATCATGATGGTGATAGCAACATTAATGATTGTGAGAGTAACAATAATTATTGTGATAGTAACATTAATGATTGCAAGAGTAACATTAATGATGGTGGGAGTAACATTAATTATGGTGTGAGTAACATTAATGATGGTGCGAGTAACGTTAATGGCGATGGGAGTAACACTGATGGTGATATCAACAATAATAATGGTTCGAGTAACATTAATGACGGTGCGAGTAAAAATAATGATGGTGCGAGTAACATTAATGATGGTGCGAGTAACATTGATGGTGGGAGTAACACAAATGAAGGTTATAGCAAAATAAATGATGGTGATAGCAAACTTAATGATGGTGCGAGTAACATTAATTGTGGCGCGAGCATCATTCATGATAGTGTGAGTAACATTACTGATGGTGACAGTAACAATAATGTTGGTAACATTAATGATGGTGACTGTAAATTAGTGAATGTGTGGGTAACATTGTGGTGAAAGTAACATTAATGATGGTGGGAGTAATATTAATGATGGTGAGAGTAACAATGATGGTGGGAGTAACATTATTGACGGTGTGAGTAACATTAATGATTGTGAGAGTAACATTAACGATGGAGGAAGTAACATTAATGATGGTGCGAGTAACACTAATGATTGTGAGATAATTTTTCCTCCACAGCATTTTTGTCACTGAAAGTCTCATTGAAGTCATAACGGATGCAGATTTGAACACGTTGTTTGAATTCCAAACACATAACAGCTATGTGCGCGACATGGAACAGAAAAAGAGCGTTCCGTGTTGGTCTATTTCCGACATGGTAATAATAAAGAGGATTTGTTTAACTTCTGTGCGAAAAATTGAAAACAGCTGGGAAATGGCTGTGATAATTGCAAGTATTATTCAGAGAAGATAAAGTTACGATATACGTAGACACAATTTGGAAGCTCGATGAGCCATGTCCGTTTCATATGTATATATACTGAATATAAGATCAAAGCATGTATTTTAAAAGGCCATTTCATATAAATGTCGGCAACGAATGCACAAACTCATGACAAATGATAGTCTGTGTGATATAGCATGCTACCGCCATCCAGTAAGAATGTATATTATGTGAGTCGATATAATTATCTCAGTGTAAACATTTCATCAATTGATTCCTAAGTTAGATCGATACTATATATTTCGGCATAGAAATTGTACAAATGCATCGAGTATTATGGTTTCAAATCGAATGGTAAACTTGTAGGGCATTCAACGCAATCGAAGTGGGCGTATGCGCAATAACATACATTTTATAAACTACTGTAAAACTACTATCATTGACAAGTACAATAAGTTTCGATATTCGAATCAGCCTGTTGACCTGTTCTCCTGAAAATAGGTTCACATTGAACGCATTTCAAAAACCCAAAATAGGCCTATATCGGCGTGGGCTCGAAAACAGTCGCACATGAGCGTATTGATATTACAAATATGTCCTCATCGGGTGTATTCGATGCACCCTATACGAAACACGCCCATATGGCATTATTTAATGTCACTTTTTTCATCGACACGACTTACCAGATCACGCTCTTTATAATGTGGTTTCACCGCTGCCTGCGCTATTCAACGGAATATCGAGTATACGCTCATTGTGGACTTATTAACGGAATATACGCTCAATGTGGAATTATTTACGGAATATACGCTCAATGTGGACTTATTTCAGATTCGGCTGTTTTCGGGGCCCATTTACGTTCATATATATCGTAATTCAGATTCAAATAACGCCAATATGGGCGTATTCGGGTTTTTGAAATACGTTCAATATGAACATGTCTGTTAGTGTGGTCGTGGGAGAATTGAACCCGGGATAACTTGGATACAAGCTAATTTTTGTGTCATTCGACGCGGAAAAACACTAGGAACAACATATCCAAAATCCGTAAAAATCCGCTCATGGGAAAATTCAGGATCCAAGATGGCGTCCAATATGGCCGAAACAATAAGTAAATTTCCCATCGGTGCCCAATAACATATGAAACCTCGGTAAATATGGAACATTTCGCACCAAAACATATTCCACATTGAAAGCAACACATGCTAGATAATACAAAGTGATGAACTCGTTGTCTCTGATGGCAGATGGCAATCAATATGGCCGCCGAATTCGGGAAATTATAATTTTAAAGTGAATATAAATATTTTTCTAATACAAATGTATATTATATTGATATCTCACATTTCAATACAATTAGTTTTGATATTATTTGATGCAGAAAGGAACCAGCATATCCAAAATATAAAAAAAAATAGCACAACAGTCAGGACACAAGATGGCGTCCAAGATGGCGACCAAACGGTGACATTTCGAGTCCGTGCCCATTAGCACGCGAACTCCGGTTTATATCGAAACTATCCAACCAAAACGGAAGTTATATTGACTTACACTTGGGACAGATGATAAATAAATATAATGTGGTAACCAAATGGAGACTGGGTACCAATATGGCGGCCGAAGCTGAAAATCTCAAGCTAATGTCTTTCTTAGACAATATTCGCCCATTAACATGTCCAGTAGCCACGCTTAGTCTCTGCCAAACAACTTGAACATACAAACAACCGTCATGTACTCAGTTATCAACTTCAGAAATGTCAAGTCTAATTTCCTCTGAGGTTTTGCAGCTTTATCCGCGATAATCTCCACATGCTACAACACATTTTAGTCCATTTTTGCGACACAAACACAAGTTACTGCCACATTGATTCTTGGACGACAACTTGTATTTACAACGAACGAACTTCAAAAGTTCACAATGTGCTGCATCCTGGTCATTCATAATTGGGACGAGTTCTTCTAAATCAACCTTCCATCCCCATTCCCAATGGTGCAACCCATCTTTTCGGAGATCTTTCTAAATAATTACTTGTAAGTGAACTCTCAGACTGTGGAAATATGCCGCCATTTCTGTCGGTGGGAGTTTGGAGATCGGTCGATCCTTTGCTCGACGAAACCATTTCCAAAAATTTAGCATAACGTACCGTATTCAAATTTTCTTCCGACTTTCCACCGTACATAATGACAGTTTTATACCTAATTTTCCTATTTCACATTGGGTGACATCGATATTATGCATGTGCTTAGTGATGCATGCGGAAAGTCAGCCGATTCTTGGTATTTCTTGGTAAGACCGGTTTTACCATGCCCAAATATGGCAGAAGTTGTGCCACAACCGAACCACGCATGCAGAAACATAATGTTTTTGTTGTGGCATCACCCGCCTTATTCACGATATCGCCATTTTTCCATAGTGTAATGCCTCTTTTACTTGTATTTCGTGCTTCTGAAAGGAAGTACATATGCCATATCTGATGTCCAATAATACATAATGTCATCTACAATCAAACTCCCTTGTTTGGAATGTGATGCGTATCCAATGACAGAGGCGACTATCAATGTGTCTGCGTCTTCTGTACTATTGTATACTGTGTGTCCATCTCCGTTGAATAGTTGACTCAACAAGTCAATAAACTGACTCTTATTGTTCTCGTTTGAGAGCAAGATCTCTTGATTCACATGTTTCCAACTTCGCCTTCGGTGTTCGTGGTCTCTGATAGATAACCACAACCATCGAACACGATGCACCCAACTCCATATTTCGTTCGCACGTACTTAACATATTAGTTAGCTACTTATCGGTATGTGCATTATTTTGCCAACTTATCTCTGTGGAGCAGAGCCCCACCATCGATAACAGCGATGGCTTGCTCCGGCAGATCACAACCATGCATGGATAGAATCAGTCAACGCTTTAGCTAGTTGGGCTTTTGCGAGTATCCTCATCGCATGATCTTTGAATAGTTATGATTGTTTTGTTGCCAATTCGTATGAAAAATATTTAGCCATGTCCTAGCGTTGTGTAATTTCTACCAGTCGTGAGAATAGCACAGTTGGATTGGAATGCATTCGATCATTCTCGACTCTGATCCCACGATATAAATGGTCAAGAGATTTTATGTGTTCCTTCCTCTTGATAGAGGCATCTGTGATACTTATGCTGTTGAGCTTTTTGTGGATCTCGAAACCGACACGTTCAGAATCACTGGGGGAAACTGTTTCACCAGAATCGATTCTATCGCCCTTCCGGTTCCGTCTCTATCGAATTAAGTTCCGACTCTTTCGCGATTTCTAAAACATGTTTTCAAAGTTTTGACCGTTGTTTATAGACTGAATGTCAAAACAGAATGTATTCTCCAATAACAATCGACATATTATGTCTTTATACGTGTTTATTGGTGACAGTAATGCAAAATCGGCTGCATGTTGTGCACAGTTAGAGACGTAGTGCGTTTGGGTGCATTTCCCATGGAAATTAAGCAGCACTTTGATGCTCAGATTATCGGCCTTGTCTACTTTAAATTGGACTGAAACTTGTCAAGTTTTATGGTTGAACATTAGATAATTATAATACAATACCTCCCGACGATTCCTCGCCGTACAAGTCCTTCAAATTAGTGCCTCAAAAAGCAACAAAAGGTTCAGATTCTATTGTGATGTTTATGTTCACGATCGGTTCTTTCGTTCCTGTTTACAGTACATTCATATTCGATCAGATTATTTTATTGTACATCTATAGTTGCCCACTGACAATACATGGCCATATATGGTTTAAAATGTAGCCATAGTAAATCAATAGATGAGTTTTAGTTGTCCCAAACGATCATAGGTCAGATATTAAAGATGATCGACCGATAATCTTTAATATCCAACCTATGATGCTTTGGGACTACTGAAAAACTCATATTGGTGTTGCTGTGACTATAGTTTAAACCATATATGGTAATATGGCAGCTAGATACACAAATGAACTATCTGGTCGAATATAATATTGCATTAAACGGGGGGGGGGGGGGCGAAAGAACCGATCGTGAACATAAAAATCACATTAGAGTCGGAACATTGCGTTGCTTCATTTGATGGATTAATTTGAGGGTTTTTTACTGTGAGGAGCCATCGAGAGCTGTGCTTAATCGTGTCCTGGTGTTCGGTCATACAAGACGACATATTTCAGTCTAATTAATAGGTAAAAAGGCCGTTAAAAGGAGCATCAAAATGCAGCTTAATTTACAAAGGAAATGCACACAAACACATTACTCTTCTAAGTGTGCTAAAATAGCCGACTTCGCATTATTATCACCAATAATTACGCACAAAGACACAATCTAGCGATAGTTTTTGTAAAATACGTTCTGTTTTAACATTTAGTGTATAAATGGAGGTCAAAACTTTGAAAACATTTGTTTCAAGTCGCGAAAGAGACGGGACTTAATTCGATAGAGACGGAACCCGATAGGCGATAGAATCGATTCTTGTGAAACAGTTCCCCCCCAGTGAGAATCAATACAGTTAACACCGTCCCCATGTTAAGTCAGACGACAAGGAGCGTAGTTTAAATCACCTTCACTCAAATCACAAAGCTATTGTTCACCAAACCAACGTTGTATGCTTATCAAATCATCAGAGTCACGTTTGCTCCTACTTGCCCCGAACTCAGCGTGCTGATCACTAAGTTTGGTTAATTCTGTCATGGCATCATGAATCTCGGCACACCTATGCACGCTATATATCCACTGCATTCGGACATATTCGTTCATTCCTCTACTCTTGTGAGACCTCCTCTGCTTATGATAGAACGCATAAGGACTTGTTCTATTATGAGATCTGTCGACAATCCTGCCCATAATATATTGCTCCTACGTACAGCATGAAACCCATCTTCGTCGACACACTTGTACAACCAAGGGTGCTATTATGTAGTTCCAACATTTACTGGCGATACAATCGACAGCTCTTGGCATAGTTGGCGTGACCGTTTGCGGCAAATATATTGATCATATGCCCACAGACTCCAATTTCCTGTCCTTTCTATTCAATGAAATTATTCAACGTTTGCACATTTTCCATATACTGGACCCATAACCTTGCTTCTCAATAAGCAACGATTAATATTTTCTCAAAAATTCCTCGAGTTTCAAAACTGGTTGAGACCCAGAGACTCAGTTTTAGGAATTGTTCTACTTTCAACAGGGGGGGGGGGGTGACTAATTCCTGCTTGTTTTTTAGTGTTTTGGCAATGAGTTGGGCTTGAAAACCACTTTGAATGAGAGAAATAATGTAATTCTAACTGTAAATTGACTGCAGGCAGTTATCGTGTTGTATTTTGTTGCAAATTTTGAAATCCAAGATGGCCGCTGGCAGCCATGTTTTTTTGGCCGAATGACCTCAAAATGACTCATTCCTATTTACATGTCCATGTTAACATCCATGATAAATAATATGCACAGAAATTCATATACAGCTGTTTACAGTGAATTTCCCCCCCGAAAATCTCTGTTTTTGTGTTAAAAGGGGGGGTGCGTGTCAAAAAATGGTCGGAAAAAACTGCCGGAAACGGAAAAAAAATTTGGCGGTGGGGGTGGGTGGGTACAAAAAATGATCGTAAGGGAAAAAATGCCATACGTGCCTGAAATTTTTTTCGACCCCCCCCCCCCCCCCCTGCTTTCAATGGCTTTGTATAAATCACTTATTGCGTTCATTCTCGATTCTAGGGACTGTGTTTTCGTCAGACTGATTTACATGTATAGCTTCTGTGGCATCTGACGAAGCATCGATCCAGTTCATATTCTGCACCGTTCGGCGATCCCATGGGCTCGTCGGACATACCTGTTTCTGTAGCTGGCACAATGTCTGATATCAGCTTATTTGTAAGAGTAGCATCAGTTAAGAAATGTCCACATATTGTCCTTGATATTGCCTTCCCAGAAATCATATGTGTAACTGCGTTAGGGCCATACACATCCCGCATCGGGAGGGTTGTTACTTGCCTCACCCCTGATTTGTCTGGATGTCGATGCTCTATAGTGGCAGGCGTACCACATAAAATACAGTCTGTCTTGAAATCAAATGGCAACACCAGATCTCAGTTGTTTGTTGTGAGTTATTTCGACCGAACGGTTGTCGCCTTTTTTGGGTCTGTGAACTCTCTACGGCAATCCGAATGGAAAAGAACTTTACCGACTGGTGTAATCTGATAGCGCTCATTCAAATAATCTTTCAAGTCGTGCCGCCCACGTTTATCACAGGAGTTGATCAATGTCACAATGCCTTTCTCAGACACGATGATGGGAGGTTTGTCATCAAAACAAGATGGGCACACAACACACATCATCCCGAAATGGTGTAATGTTTGTGACTCACAAAATACTGCCACGACTATGCAAAAACCAATACAAGTCCAACTGATATATGGATTGACAATACATTAAATGACAGAAATATAGAATATGTATAGTAACAGGTCTCCTGTGCGCGTTGGTACCGTTAAGTTTCAACAGGAGAAAAGTTGTAAGCCTTCAATCCAGTGCAAATCAAATATGACTACTCGGACATACAGAATCCGAAATGAGACAATACAAGCAATGAAGCTATATATGCGAAAAAGCAGCCAATAGGCGAGACCTATAATGCGCATCTGCGAGAACTAGCACGTGTTTTGTATAAGGCGGTCATTATTGTATTACAGAGCGATTTTTCTGGAAGCTTATAGCATAAAACTTGTTCTGTGGCAACTGCTCTTTATTGTAGAACCAACCGATATTGATATCCAGCTAAAATAGATATCAGTGGTACACATAAACGTGTTTATCATATTATTCGCTAAGTACTATGCAATTACAAATCGCAGTTCTAGTAGATTATGGACGAATCAAGCACATAGATTCGTCCATGTTAATAACCGGTTACTTAAATTGATGAAAACAAGAGTTAAAACTGGGTTGTAATTCAAAGTGCTCTGAAAATGTTTGTCCATGAGCGGATGTCGCTGAATTCCGGATATGTTGTTCCTGGTGCTTTACCGGTTCGAATGATATCAACATGAGCATACATCTCAGATAAATGTGGTATGCCAATATAATTGACTGTTGTCTTAGAAACATATACACATGAAAATTATAATTTTCTCGAATTCGGCTGTTATATTCACAGAAGTCTGTCCCAATGCACAACCAAATTATCTCTATATATGTTCTAACATATTCTACTATCAATGTGGAATCAGTTTTGGTGAGATTTCTTCCATATTCACTGAGGGTTTGCGTGTCAATGGGCGTTGACTGGAAAATTATTCATTTGGTGGCCATCCTTTACGCCATCTTGGATCCTGAATTTTTCCATAAGCGGATTTTTGCGGATTTTGGATATGTTATTTCTGAAGATGCTCCGCGTCGAATGACACCAAAATCAGCTTGTATCCAATTTCTTCCGGGTTGATCCCCAAATTCAACCTCAACGACCATACTATGTATGATGATAGATTGATTGGAGAACTGTCAGTACTGAATATAAGACCAATGTGAATATATTTTCTATGTTCTTCCCAGTGGTTAAGTTTTTACAGATTTATATATATATATTTTTGCACATTTCTACACTGTGAGTTATGTGAGTCACTTTATGTTTATTACCAATTTCTATTCTAATGGATTCTCCCATTAAAGCCACATGGCGGGTTGCGCTCCAAAAGACAAATAATATTATTAGCTTTTGAATTTTTCCCGGTATCGAAATAAGTCGATAAATATCTTAACTACCTTTCTACGAGCATTCTGTAAACCAAACAGACGCATTGAAGTAATGAAAATGCAATTATGAACAAGGTGTTTGGGTCCCAAACAAAAACAGACATTTCACGACGTGTAACAGAAAAGAGCGTTCCGTGTTATTCTATTCCTGATATATGATATTAATAAAGAGTGTTTGTCTGACTTCGGGCGAAAAATTTAAAAAGGTTGGAAAATGACAGTGACTTTAGCAATTGTTTTTCAAAGCATATGAAGCCGGCATATCAATATTTCGGTTTTTATTGACCTATCATATCCGAACCTCCAAATTACGCAGGCAAAATTAGAAGGGTCGAATCAGCCATGTACGTTTAAGTTATAAAAGTCTATATTGGAAAGGTATATTAGTAATTTATGGCTGTCAAGGTGATAAGAGCAGACGACAGATATATAACAGTACAGAAGGAGTCATCATTATTTGGGGAAATGTTTAGATAATAAGTTCAACAATGACCTATTGTTCAACTTTTTCTTTCCTAAGGGATACAATAATGCCCTAAATAATCGACTTCTTAACCACAGCAGAATTATGGATAATTTTTTAGGATTTAATTGGAAATACGGCTTGTTGTCTTCATCGGAAAGCACTCACAGAGCTTTCCGATGAATGGCAACAAGCCATATTTCCGACAAAATCCTGAAAAGTTACCCATAATTATGCTGTGGTTAAGGAGTCGATTATTTAGGGCATTACTGTAACTACTCATCAATGATGCTTTAGTATAGAACAGGTTAAACTGAAGTTAATTCAGTCATGCTCTATTGCGCCGTCTGATAACATAATGAAGTACGTACAAGCTATAATTTCGTGTATGTGGAGTTGGAATTTTCTCCATTCAAAAAACTGGCGTATGTGAATAACCTTGCCTTCGCGGATTTACGAAACGCATTAATCACGCCGTATGACTAGCAATTTGACCTGCCAGTTAAACGAGGCTGTTGTGTAAACTACAAAATCGCGCGACGTAGATGCCTCATGTTTCTTTTCTCCGCAGGTCTCGTTGTATTATAGACTTTGATTATGTATTGCGCAGATAACAATATTATACCGACATAATCGGCTCTCATATAATAATTAAAGCCACATGGCAGTTTGCGCGCCAAAATACACATAATATTATTCGCTTTTGAATTGTTCTCAGTATCGAAATAGGTCGATACATATCTGATCTACCTTTCTACGAGCATTATGTAACCCAAAAAGACGTATTGAAGTAATGAAACTGTGAATACGGTGTTTGGTTCCCAAACACAAAACAGCCATTTGCGCGACATGGAACAGAAAAGAGCGTTCCGTGGTAGTCTATTCCTGATATGGTAGCATCTGGCGAAAAGTTGAAAACGGCTGAAAAATGGCTGTGACTTTGGCAAGTGTTTTTCAGAGCATATGAAGCCGGTATATCAATAGTTCATTTATTTATCGACGTACCGTATTCGTCTCTCCAAATAACGTAGAAAAGAATTGGAGGTTCGAATGAGCCATGTCCGTTTACCAAGCCGTTTTGTGTAAAAAATGGACCCCAAGGCAATCTCAGTGGGTAAATGAGCCAAACATATACAAGTCTGTGTAAACATGACAACTTAGAAGTACATGTAGATGTACCATATTCTTCAACATATGTTCGCGCAAATAAGCACACAATCGACATATAAGTGAAATATGTACAGAGTGTGATTATTTAATTATGAAATAAACGGATAAAGTTGTAAGTTGGCTTATTTGTGTCATTGTCTTAGAATTGCCTCATTATGAGTCGATAATGTGACTAAAACTCTTTCATTTTCAGTACATTATCGACTCCAAATGAGGATTCTCAGCAGATTATCTGCCTAAACCAGTTATGTTATAAGCAGAAAATGTGCGGAATTTGGGCGAACAGGCTCTATTATATGAATTACTGATAGTTCTCCAAAATTTCACATGTTGGAACCAGTGTTATCTAAACTAAATGGTTGGATTGATTTGTCATCGAACACTGATGATCCATATAATTTAGTGACTTCAAATAGTTTAGTCTGAATATAATTTTCAGAATAGTTTTCCATCCTTTTACCTTTTTCAATGTTTTCCACAGTATAGCTGCATATATGAGAAGCTGCTCTTGCATACTAAAACAGCATTGATATTATAGTGTTATCTATATCTTGAATTTCGAAAATGTGAGAGTATTTATAGGAAAAATCCAAACCTGACTATAGATTAGTAGCAAAACAAAGTTTGTTTTATCTGTTTATCCAAATTGCACAGTGGAGCATTATAAATTAAAATATCGTGCAAAGAATGACACAAAGACGTTATCACTATACTATACTTGTTAATTTTTGTGACAAATATAGAAAACACTCTAACTGAATAATAGATTGATGTTGACGATAATTTCAGTATTTTTCTTATCTATATATATAAAAGAGTAGGATATGTCTGTCTATCTGTCTGTCTGTCTATCCGGATTTTTCTCCGATTTCAACCAAATATGGTGTGGTGACTCGGGTTAGTTACCCTGGCGGAGGTTATAACGGCGTTAATTTTTCTAAATTTGTATCTAAAACAAATAGTTAAATAAAACACAAATTAAAATAAGCTCACCATGGGCCTATATATCTCATAATGAAATAATTCCAATATGAACCTATATGAATATTTAGGCCAATTATGAACCTAATTGCACGAGGATATGTTGCAGCACTAGATTTACGCCCTTTTTTATATACGTTTTCATTGTGACCGCGGTATCCATCGGAATAACGGGGTATAAGTCCACTATGAGCTTATTCTAGAATCGAATTTCAGTCCCATGCATGATTCACTATGAGATTATTTCGGCGAGAACATGCTAATGGAAAACCTACCTATTTTCTTCAGACTCAGTAACGCATAGCAGTTTGAGCCTGATTTTAATCAGAACTGCGTCAAACCTCCATTACGATAGCAGCATGTGATAGATGCTTAACATACAAAATCTAAAAAAAGAAGACTTTATCGCCATTTCAACGATAATTCGTAAGATGACAAAGCATAGAGAGGACGACAGTGTGTAATTTTACCACATAGGAAGTGTAAGAAGAAAACAAAACTCGTTCAGTAGAACTACTATTAACCCTATCTATACCAAAGCATCATTGGTGAGTAGTTATCCCATAGGAAATGTTCAGATAATAAGTTCAACAAACGTTTGTTGAACTTATTATCTAAACATTTCATAAGAAATGGGTAAAGTCAAAAGAACTATAATGGGTAAAGGCAAAAAAAGTATGAGACCAAATGATTAGTGGTGATATAAAATACAAAAGAGACATGTAAAAAGCTTTATAAATATATTTCAACTGAGAGCAAACAAGATGTGAAATATATTCATATGCTATATAAACAAGATGAGAACTGAGCAAAAGCGAAAAGAACAGCCTTCCAAGAAATTCCGTTTTGGACGATTATTATTATTATTGAATGTTAATTTCATTGTTGGAACTTCATTAACGAGAATTATTATTATAACGTTAATCGGGAACTAAGAGTCAACCAGACTCGTTTCCAAAACAATTTATTGATAAATTATTGATTGAAACATACTATTGCAGATGATTAATAATAGATAGTATATGTATATAGATAGGATGCTATCACATTGTGTAACGTGCACTCTGTCCTACTATGTAACTCCGCGTAGGAAGATATCCGGACAACAGAAATACCCCATCTATTATACATAACTATACCTGCCCTGTTCAGTTAGCCTATATCACGTTCGATGACCACCCACTTCTGCTGTGGATATATAGACTTAGACCGAACGGCGTCCCATATAAGACTCCCATTGCTAATTTAAAAGAAATTGGTGTCTCGTGACTATCGTCTAGCTCGCGTGCGAACACGGTGCGATGGAATTGGAAAAGATTATTACAAGATTCCGTATTCATGGGCTAGAGGAAGGAGTAATGCCAATTTGATTCGTTATATTCAAATGCAATTACACGAAATTTCGATATACACGTATATGTTACATGTACCAGTTGGATTCGACGTTGACTACATTTGTACTATAGAACTTGCTAATAAAAGTCCGACTACTGTTCGAACCCATAAGTTATACATAAAACGGACATGACTCATTCAGAATTCCAAAGTTTGTATATGTAATTTGGAAGGATGTATAAGATATGCTGGTAAACACACGACATGTGGATAATACGAGCTTCATGTTTCCAATGTCACATAAATGTTCCAGTTGAACGGGACCGCGATTTAACAAACGCGAGCTTAATTATGTCTTTCAAGCCACCAAGTACCATATAAACTATACTATATAGTATTGACAAGTAGAAACTCAATACATCAAAGATACATACTCAGACGTTATCCGGTAGAACAATTATACAAAAATCATTGTAATTAAATAGATATGGTGTGAAGCATCAAATGGTGTGTATGCAATTTAAAAGGTGGAAGAAGATAGGTCGATAAATACACGACATTCCTATACATATTCAATATACTCTACAGAATGCTTACCAAATTACTCTTTATTCAGGAACAGAATAACAAGGAACGGTCTGTATATTTCTTGTTCTACTAGCTGAAGCAGGCCCTCTTCGGGAGCCTTTGTTCAGCGTCGGATGGGCTTGCGACCCCTGCACAAAAGAGCCCATGTGTTGACTTGTTTGATTCTGATATAAGCCAAGCTCATATTGGATTTATACCCGGTATGTTGTTGGATGGCGCGGACCACAATGAAAACACATAAATAGCGTACATATGGTCTGCAATTAGGTTCATTTTGAACCTTAATATTCACATTTGTAGGCCCATATTGAGCTTATTTTAAAGATACGGGCGGGCTTCCATGTGAGTATAGGTTTTTAAATAGTCACATCCACTAAAACCGCCATAAACAGAAAGAATATTATATAATAGACAGACATTGTTCTTATACACATCATAAATATCGCGTACATTACATGTTATTGTCACGTTTGTACCCTTCGCTATGTAAACAAACATCAAAAACGTTACTGTACGATTGTTTATTGGCACACACTTGGAACTACTGCATCGTCCCTTGAAAATGTTCCGTTGCGCTGTGGAATGCGTAGATAAAATTATTGGCGCAATCAACAATCGCATTCAAATCACACTAAATTTTATTTTAATGGACCCATTCTACCCACTGTCAGTTCAAAATCAAGCTAATCCACGTTACTTCATGATTGGGAAATGATCAGACAGAAAACGTGTATTATATAATATTATTGTTCTTTCAAAGAGATGAATAGTTTTCAATCCAGTTAGTATGTTCTCCTAACCTATATATGGTCATACATACCAAATAAGGAATATTACTATGAGTCGTGCTGTGATTTGTTAGTTGTGTTGTGGGCGCACCAAATTAGGGATTTTACAACCGACATATAAAGCGCGCGAATCTAAATAAGGAAATGGTTCAATATCGTGATTATGCTTATAAACAATCTATACTGCGCTTTTTGCCAGAAACTAAGCAACAGTCGACCTGTATTTTCTCGGACACAAAGCGTGTTTTGTGAATAATATCGCATTCATATCATCATTGTGCTATACTATTAGTATATTCTTGAGGAAATTATCATAATTTTATAAAGTTATTTCCATATTATAACCTACAACGAAGGCCCACCCCGTCCCTTTATCTCGTATTTTTTTTATTATTTATTTTAACTAAATTCTTTTAAATCAAAATTTTGAAAATCTAACGCCGTTATAACTTCCGCCAGTGTACTCCGAGTCACCACACCAATTTAAACCGATCTTGGGGTATGGGAGAAAAATCCAAACAGACAGACGGACAGACAGATCCTACTCTTATATGTATAATAGATACCCTGAACAAAGTATGGACCGATATTTCTAAGTTCTATGATTTGAGCGAGTATTTCTGGGCATGAATATATATAGTCCGTGTGGGAATATTTCACTCATTGCTCGACCTATTTTGAACCCCGAAACCGGGATGTAACAAAAGCGAAAACAACCGATGGACTTATAATTATATGTTATTATCTATAATGCTGTGTCACGTGGAAGCACGGACTTATTTATATTATAGCATGAGTGTCCATTGCTTCAAATGTGCTTGCTCCATCTTGTCGAGATGCTCATGTATCGATCGGAATGGCACATTGAGCTGGTTGTCCCTCAATTCAGATTAAGCTCGAAAATCGGTTGCGATGTTCGCCCATTCATGTCTGGTTTTGAGCCCGCGCCAATGTCATATATATATATACCATGCAAACTGCTATATGATGGCATCCGTGGCCTAACCATCTCGGCTATATTTGGGGACATCATTAAAAGGGAAGCCATTTCGCTGACAGGTGAACAGCTTATCAGTCTCATGATGGCTTAGAACGGATCTACATTTACATTGGAACAGCTAAATGTAATTCCTCCGAAATTGTATCTGTGACCATACACTTACTGATACTGGTGGTGTATTTAACTTGTTTTGAGCAGGATCGTATCCGTTGACAATCTTTTCGGAGGAAGTGAAACTTGTAAATACATGTTAGTGTAGTGCAATGCACTGTGGCTGGGTATACGACGGACTCTTGGTGCAAACATAGTTATTTGCATCCAAATGTAATGCATGTCATGGGATTGAGGCACCAGTTACAAAACTTATCGCGGCCTCGCTCCCGACAATAATATAAAGAACATAATATTTTACATAAATATAATGTAGTGTTTGAATTCACATGTATAGAAAGTAGTTTTACAGTGGTATACATTTGTATTAATCGGTTAAACCGAATGCTAGTGCTTTGCTCATTATATGAACAATCGCGGACTCGAACAGTCTGTGGGACTGCGGGTAGGTTTACACTCTGACAAATTAAGACGGGCAAGTATTCAGGCAATACGTCGTAGTAGAGGGACGTAATGTGCTGGGACACACTAATTAGAAGAACAGTAACGCCCTCAAGATCATATTATTAGACATATATAATATATATTAGTTCATCAATCTTTCACTCAATAAAACGAAAGAAGATGCTAAGATTGAGCATGTGCACTCGAATTAATCTACCCGCAATTCACTGTTCACACCTCACGAGTCCACTGGCTCCCAGTGGATTATATATTAGTTTTAATGGGCTCTCTTAAATACTATTTCCCTTTTTACTAAAGTAAACTAATAATACTGATTGTTTTGTGTTGTATACAAAAGTATCATTATTAAATTACATACTATCCGAATAGTGCACGAAATAGCATGCATAATATTAATCAGGTTAAACGTGTCGATCTTCGTTAAATGGTTCAAGTACACAAATATACCGAGTACGTTTCGATCACATTTAGCCCATCGCCTCCTGCGACAGGGCCAGATATGCTTGTCAATATACACCCTAAGAATTCGTAACGAAATGCATATGCCCAAACAGTGTAATACATGCATGCACGTCGAGATTTGCGCAATCATATATGTTGTTATATATAACTGACATTGGCCCATTACATGTTGCAATGGCTCTAATATGCGATAAAACTATCGCAGACATATTATATATATTACATCAAAAGTTAACATGCAAAAGTCTGCAGTACCTCGACAACCATTTATTCAGGATTTCACGCCAATTTGCCAGGTAATTTTGCCAGCCGCCTGAACGTATCATAATGATAGATGGATACATCTTTGCAGGTCTGGTTAAAACACAGACTCCACAACTGAAGTGACACTTCATCATAGCTGTGGAGCCTGTGGTTTAATGATACGGGCGAGCAAAAAACGTTACGTTACTTGGCTTTTGTGTCATGTAAACAGAATCACAACTTCTGTAACACGAGCAAGCTCTTGCTTACGAACACAATCGTACGTCTTGGCGACAATATACTATTTGCGCGCTGATTATGTTTGGCATATGAACAAAACTATATATATTTTAATATTCCTTCTGTTGATGGCGATTTGAACAGATATGAATATTTCTGCAACGAACATCGCCCGTGCCTTCAACCAGAACTGATATCTGTGTAGCGTTATCGACCATGTCCTGTTGGTTCTTCTGTTGCTCCTCGGTCAACTTCGATCTTTGTCACCGTATTGTCACCCAGATTATTATCATCTGTAAACATTCCCACACGCCTGTCACGCGCTTGTCCCGTCATAACATGCATTGTGACATATACGTACTTATTCCTTCCATATATTGATATATATTATGAACTAATTGTTGGGTTGTTTTTACTTTCCACCTCGTCATCGTCGTGTCAGTCGGTACGACATATTACGAGCTTGTCATCATATTAGCCATGCATGTTCAGCCAAACGCACCTGTAACGTGTGTTACTGTGTTGGCGGTATATATGGAGATACACTTGGTGCATGGGATTTTACAGCGTCAAAACTACACATATATATATATATATATATACATATCAATCAGTGGGGGCCCAGATCATTTTTGGAAAGTCAGGATGCGTGGTGTGATCGTTATGGTGGCGCGTGCGTGATGTATATTATATTTTGATTTTGTATTTTGTATTTTGTCTTGTATGTCATAAATTTTCTTTACGAAGGCAATAAAACTATTGAATGAATCAGTCCAACTGGTAGCAAGGCGTGTGAACAATAGTCAGGTTGTGAGCACAAGCCATATACACAATCTCAGTGGCTCGTCAATTTCTGTTTTCACATGGAAATAACAAATGTAATGACCGTGTATGTGTAGCCGAGGCACACGAGGCAGGTGGCTTTCGTTGGCAACGTCAATACACGCCACTTGTTACATATATGCATGGCTAAACTTCACGATATTGGAGTAAAGACAGATTAATTTCGTTGGGAAACCAGTTAACTCCACATATACAACAATACCCGGTATACTAAAGCAACCGATAATCTCGCACATGTACGCGATGCACTGCATGTACAACATCCTACTCGCAGTACGAAATTAACAAACTTGACCAGATACACGAATCAGGTTACATACCCCATGCATATACGTGTAACAGAATCTGCGTTTCGGGAATAAAACTAAATATAGATTCATATATATCGTGTTCATTTATACTGTTCAAATATGGCGGGAAAAAAACGGGGGTAGGACTTGTTTATGTCTCACTCAAACTTTGCTCAAACCGCCCTTTTTTTAACAAGGCCAAACTCCCATACAAAATGTCCAACTGATGACCACTTATCCACGTCAAACATAATTTTTTTAAATATGCTGCTGAAAAAATCAACATATTCCGCAATACTTACTGGTTGGAAAATCAAACAATGAGAACAATTTAAACCAATATGTGGTGTAACATTTTCAATTAATGTTGCGTCAGGCATGAACATTTCCAACCCCCAAACGCCCCCACCCCGTCGCCACACCCCTTCTATCCATGAAACAACGGCAGTTGGAACTTTAAAACTGAAAATAGGTTGAGATTATTCCGACAGTCTCTGACATATAACTATTGTAAATTATGTCTGGTTTTAGCAAAGACTACAATATTTTACTACGATATATATATGAAGCTGCAAAACAGAGTTCAGTCCCCTCGCTACACGATGTCTGAACGCTGCCGGCACGTATATTTTCTTTATTAAATCTAACATTTTTTATTGAAGTCTTTTGTGAGTTACAATTAATTCTGGATTGATCTCGACAATTTTCAATTGAATATGAACAGTTCAGTTTCTCAGAATGATGCAGAATGAATTGTAACCTCCAAAAGTCTCAAATAAATAAATGTGACATGTCTTCACATTACGTGTAGGTGCGTGTATGGGACTGACTCTGCATGGTGCTTGCTACGTTATATCAAAAACTTAATTAGCCACCAGTGTTCTAACCTTATGGTGTTTGGTTGAAAGTTTTAACCAATTGCTACGTCTGGGATATTAGTTGCAAAATTCAAGTGGGGTGCAAATGAAGTTTTCCATTGTTTGACATTTATTTTTGGTCTGCGATGGTTCAGTTGGAAATTCTATGTCTGACGTCCCAAAGGAACCCCCTATAGCAATTTATCTATGCAATGCACTTCTTAATTTGGAGTTTCTCAACTTGGTATCTATGACTTTTGGGGTAATGTTTTTGAGTACGTTACTCCGTCGCTACTCACACCTGCACCGAATGTCAATGTACTATATTGCTCACACCAAGGGAACCAATTTATGTGTTTTTGTTGCCTGTGACATTAGCAATGAAGATTGTGTTATACAAATTTGACACATGAGTATACTATAAATGTAGAGTATATGGGTGCACCACGGATGTAATAATGATAGTCGCAAAATAATGTTTTAAGTTGTTAGCTGAAATTTAATGTTTATGATAGTTTTATAGTTTTGATGGGCAATAGTGATGCTATTATGTGAGTATTAAAGGCCCACTTAATTTTTGAACCCCCAGATCGCATTATATAAAACATGCCATATTATATACCATTGGAAATAGGAATCTCCAAAATATTGTATTATCAACTTATCCGGTCTAATAAAATGTGAACATATTGTTTTTGTTGAGGTACCAACGTGTTTTCTGTGATTAATTTTCATATGGACTGTACTGCAAAGTCTACTATTTTCAATGGAAGGGGAATAACTCTATATCTTAGTTTGAATTATGTTGCATTCTGAGAGCGAAACTGGGGAAATGTTTCTATGATTCCAGCTATTGTCTATTACTCTGTGGGCACCTTCTGAGACACAGACGTTCAAATGTTGATGAATTATAGTATTTTAATAATAATTTTATGCCATAGATTGTTGTTAAAACAGTATATCAAGTCACTATAGAAAATTAATCGGTGACTCGAAAATGAAATGGGCCTATAATCATTGGCTTTATACTAAACACTCATTGACGAATACCTATCCCTTGCGAATTGTTCAGATAATAAGTTCAACAAACTACCGGATTGAACTCTGAACATTTCCCTCCAATAAATATGGCTCCTTCTGTGCGTTTATTATCTGTCGTCTACTAATGCTCATGAACACCCCTCCAGATGAGTAACAGACCATCCTCATGTGTAGTTTTATAACTGAGTAGGACAATCCATTTAGTTTAGAAAGGGTTAAGCATTGCTCATACAAAGAGGATCGCATCAGAACAATATCTTCTGGTGGGAACTCCTTCGCGTCTGTGTTTATTTATTTTTTTCAGAGTAAACACGGTCAGCTACCGACATTCCGGGCATTGATCGATATATATTGCCTCCATTACCAAATTATGTGTACTTAGCTTCAGATAATAAGTTCAACAAACTACCGGACATTTCCCTCCAATAAATATGGCTCCTTCTGTGCGTTTATTATCTGTCGTCTACTAATGCTCATGAACACCCCTCCAGATGAGTAATAGACCATTCCTATGTATAGTTTTATAACTGAGTAGGACAATCCATTTAGTCTAGACTCTAGAAAGCTTTAAGCATTGCCTATACATAGAGGGTCACATCAGAGCATTATCTTCTGGTGGGAACTCCTTGGCGTCTTTGTTTATTTCTTTTTTTGAGAGTAAACACGGTCAGCTACCGACATTCCGGGCATTGATCGACATATATTGCTCCCATTACCAAATTATGTGTACTTAACTTTTGAGGATCAAATGAGCCATGTCTGTTTTAACCCTTTACCCAACAAAGCGGCCAAAAGCGGCCAAATAAAGCTTCAACAGCCTAAAATATCTTCGGTCTGTCTCAATAGAACCATACAAATATGGATATAATTGGAACCGGCTCCTTGACCACATTGTGATAGTTACAGTTATGCCCTGTGCCAATGCATTCTCTTATATATGCGAGTCGACCATATAATAGGTCGCCTCGCATATATAAGAGAATGCATTGGCCTAAAAAAAATGTTTAATGTGTTAAGCCTATGCATTCTCTTATATATGCGAGGCGACCAATGGTCGACTCGCATATATAAGAGAATGCATTGGCACAGGGCCCTTCTGTTGGGTAAAGGGTTAAGGTGGAGGTCAAGGGAATAATTTTGAATGGGGAATTTCCATGCAAATCTGCGGAGCAAAAGTTACAGAGTCTCACATACTTCTGAGTGTAACTTGATGTGGTATTGGAAACAACAGGTATTTATTTGGCTGTTCCGCTTGGAACTTGTTCCATTATAATGTTGCTGTATTTATTTTAGAATTTTATATTGATTTTTCAAATGTAGGTCAAGTGATGTAATTCCAGAAAACAAATCGCAAAAATATATTTATTGCAAAATTTTATAATTTAACAAGCGGACCCGCCAGATAAATACCCGTTGTTTCCAATACCACATCAAGTCACACTCAGAAGTATGTGCAACTCTGTAACTTTTGCTCCGCTTATTTGCATGGCAATCCCCATACAAAATTGTTCACTTGACATCCCCCTTAAACAAGCGTGTCTGCTACTGTGCGTACATTATTCCAGCGACCGTATTCCACATCTGTATACCGAATGTCAATGTACTATAGTCGCACCAAAGAAACCAATGTATATATTGCCTGTGCCGATGTGTCAGGTAAAATATTTTTGCTAATTGGCATATATGTACTGAATGATGCAAAGCAAAGTAGCTACTACATTACTAGAGCAGGTGTTCGGGCTTTGTACCAAGGGTCATTTTACACTAAAGTGGAACAATCTTAATGAGAAAATTCCCATAACTGTCCGCAGAGTACATGTGAACCATTGACACGTGTGTGGTATATGCCAGCAATGTCCACACACAGTGGTGCCCTAGTTAATCGACTCCATGACCACAGCAATATTATGGATGAATGGCAACAAGCCATATTTCCGACTAAATCCTGAAAAGTTACTCATAATTCTGCTGTGGTTATGGAGTCGATTAATTAGGGCATTACTGTACATGTACGATCACGAGTGCATATATAAGATCGCGAGAGGACAGAGGCGTGTGCGTTTATGTTTCGATGTTTGTATTGTTTAGTAAACTAAGGTATCGTATCGTATCATAGCATTACACAAAAACTAAAAACCATCGCGATATCCATACTAGGGTGGCTCACCGTGGCTGATGTAAAGACAACCAGCGATATCTACACTGGTTTGATTTTTTTTATAAGAGCAGGCTGTTTTCCTAGTCATTAACGCATTTTCATTATAATTACCACATTGTATACATCGTCCATAGAGCACATTATTGTGTTTTGCATCCATGGCTCTAATTCATTCATTTGTTGCATATATTATGCTGAGTATAATATGAGATGGTCCCATAAATGGCCGGATTTAAAAGCGAGCTACTCCACAGACATTGATTGTCTTGTTTTCAGAGCATTTTTTCCTCATAAAAAGTGGGACCAACTCCATGATATCGTGTTAAAAAAGAACAAATAGTGAGTAAATATTGAAACTAGGAGCCCCTCCTCTAGATTAATATTGCATTTTTGGTCCATTTTATAAACCTAAACATTTAAAATAATTCTAATAGTCATAATTCATATTTAACCATGAATTTGAAAACAAATTACATGACATTGGAAAAATCTGCGATTGCCGAATTTAGGTTGGATCCCCCCCCCCCCCCCCACAAATAGTTGGACACTTGGGGTACCAGTTGGAAATTTCTAAGCAGTGCAGGGGGTATCAAAATTGCAGAATACAAGGGCCGGTTGTTACCTAATACTCTATAGCTAGTATTACAATGTTTCCAAAATTTCAGTCCGAATTTTACATTTCACACTAAACATTAGTTGGAACGTTAAACTACCCGACCGCTTTCGTTACATTGTTATACATTGTATATATTGATAGTTAAACCTGCTATTATTTCAGATTAGATAAGATAAATTTAATTGGCAAAACATCCTTATAAGGACTGTATGCATACATGATAGCAAATAACTGTACATTGTGTATTGAACAGTATAATAAATTATATTAATAGAATGTAATGTATAAGCTGAATGTGCATAGGATCGTCTCGTCTCTGTTTATTCATTGATTTGTGATGCGATGCTCATCGCGTGCGGAGAATGATATTCGGATCGTACGACAAATTGAAGTGCATGTATTCGAAATATTGTTGGATAAGATTTTGACAAGCTGTTCAGTTTGGGTCATGCCTTCAACGTCTGGGAACTGTGTCTTCCATACGGTTCATGAGCGCGAGACGTGGTGTGTGACAAGCGCTGCATTCTAAAAGAAAGTGGTTTTCCTCTTCTATAGCATCATCGGAACCAAATATACACAGTCGTTGTTCCAATGCCGTCGGCGGTTGTGTAGGGCGTCCTTTTTCAATGGACTATTTATGTTTTCAATGGACTATTCGCAGACTAGTGAAAACGATTATATTTGCTATTGATGTTGTGTGAAGAAGATAAGATTCTATTTCTTACTTAAGTTTGAAAAGTCGGTATGTTCGTAACTTATTACTTCCCGTTTATGATGAACATTCATCAGTGAGACTCTGTCTAAAATATATATAATAATCTTCAATATGATTTCTTTTGAATTGACTCAGAACGGGACCAGATGTAATAATTCCAACTCTTGATAATTTTGACAACAGTTGGTTGGGAAATACAACATAGCCCTCCACATGTTGCCCCTCCATGTATATGCACCCTCTTCTTTGTCTTTGCGCCACAAAGCCCCTAAGGTGTCGTGGTGTGGATGGCATATATAGCGACTGAAACCTGGGGTGACATTCAACCAACCATAAATATTTTAATGGCACAACTATTTGAAGTAGATGTACTACAAGCAACAAGTACACCTAACTGTGTTCAGGCGTTTTCAATTGTGCCAGGGGATGTCTCGAGAGATATGTTTACATCAATCTAGCAGCCAGAAGTCGGTCTTTGACAGAGAAGTATAAATAGGTGCGCATACAGCTATATCTTGTAGAGGTTGGCCGAGTTCGCGTGCACTGCATTTAGCTTGATAGATGGGTGTACGTTATCACAAAGCAAATAGTATATGAGGCGTGCGTTCCAATTAAATGACGCAAGCGCGCTTACAATATTATACTTGTACAGCTACAATGCCATATTGCGCAATTAAAGGCACGGGCGGCGTTCGTTGCAGAAATATTCATATTTGTTCAAATCGCCATCAACGGAAGGAATATTAAAATATATGTAGTTTTGTTCATATGTCAAACATAATCAGCGCGTAAATAGTATATTGTCGTCAAGACGTACGATGGTGTACGTAAACAAGAACCTTCTTGTGCTACAGAAGTTTTGCTTCTGTTTACATAACACAGCGCAATTATATTGGTTAATCACACACACATGATACAAACGCTCTTTATTATTTCCATATCAGGAAAACAGTATAAAATAACGCTCATTATGTTTACCATATCCGGATCTAAACAAAAACCAGGTTCTGTAGCGTTTTTTTGCTTTTGTTAAATAACAAAGGAAAAACATTTGACAATAACATACTGTTTATGCCATATTACTGATTGGTATAAGAACAAGGTATGTCTATATTTTACTATTCTTTATGTTTATGGTGGTTTTTGACGGAGCTGAATATTTTAACAGCATACCCACCGCCAACGCTGCCCGTATCTTTAATGTATGTATAGTGTGTACGGTAAATACTTTTGTAAAGACTTTAAATATACTAAATGTATATGCTGAAGCCCATCACATTTTAAAAAGAAATATCGGGTATAATAAATAGCGTTCACTGTTAGTCTATATTCCTGATATGGCAAACTTCATATATATCTTGAAGATCTATTGATAAAATAATATAGAGGTACATTATCTAATTCGAATAAGGATGCCTTTTACATACTAATTTAACATTATAAGACACGACTTCACCAAAGAAAACTTTCTCTCTTTCGTGAAAAATGACACCGTCCAAATACTTCTGAAATTTCGTACCTGTAACCCACCACTTACCAATCGAAGGTGATGCATGGATTAAATCAGATTATTCCGATAGACTATATGTACTCTTTGTAGTACAAATATAGATCACGAATTCCACGTAATATTGCAATGCCCGTATTTAAAATATATGCGAGTTAAATACATAAACAAATAATATTATCGTAGACCAAATACCATCAAATTAATCGAACTTTTTAAAGTTAAATGACGGAAAACCTTGAAAAACCTTTCTTTTTTCATTAGACGGCTCTTGATTGTATTCAAAAACTCCTGAGGCATACTATATACGTAATACGTAATACATTAAAATCTGTCTTGTGCAAAACCATGGGCTGTTCTCAATCAACTGTGTTATTAAAATACAAGCTGTAACTGGCTCACTTCGGGAGCCTTAATTCAGCGTGGGGCACCTTTGTGCGTTAAGATTATGTGGCCCCTGTGTGCGCTTTGTGCATATAACATACATATCCATGCATATCCTACTCTTTTATATATTTTGATCATATTATTATGCTACTTCAATATATCCTCGGGGAAATATTGACAATTGTTTATGTCGGGACTTATTTGGTTCTGGTATAAGCACAAGTTGACTTATACCCATTATTCTGTTGAATGGCTCGGGCACAGTGAAAACACTTCTATAATGAACATACATCTGGTGATGAAATAGGACCATGGTGAATATATTTGTTTGTTTGTTTTTTATTTTTGTTATTTATTCAATTATATTTTTTAAAGCATAATTTTGAAAAACTAACGCCGTTATAACCTTCGCCAGGGTACCCCGAGTCACCACACCAAATTTGTTTGAAATCAGTCTATGGTGTGCGAGAAAAAATCCTAACAGACAAACGGACAAACAGACAGATCCTACTCTAATATAGATGTAATGTACACCGCGCACCACTTTTTAAGTATATAAAGCGACAGCATGTATTTCGTGCATTCAAGATTACGTATATGTATAATATGAAGATTCAAATCAGCCATGTCCGTTCAATAGCACACTAAACAAAAAAGAGCGATATGTGTATATACACATGATGGTGTATATACACATGATGGAGTATATGTGTTCCAGGCACATTTACCACCTCCATGCTTTCCTCTCGTGCTGAAGCTATAAATCAGAAGATGCATAAGTATAAGTATGTTATATCTATGCATAGCATAATGTCATTGTATTATTCAGCCTTTGTGTGTTGGGCCTTCAAATGTCAGACTTCTTATTCATGTCCTCTCAGGCATTTAACAGTTCTTTTGACAATGAACAATTGGCAGTTTAACTGAATTAAGTACGATTGCACTAACATGTCAAATCCATGGCGAATACACGAGTACATAGATATGTATATACGGCCGATTGCTAGTTTGCCCGAAGCTGATAACATGCTTGTGCATGCATTGTACTGGCTTCAACGATGGTTTATCTCTTTGTAAACGTGTAATATATAGTTACCGGGGTATAAAATATTAGATATGAATCAAAGACTCGTGTCCGGAAATGCTTATATAGATTCATATTGCTTATATTCCGAATATTTTCTTTTATAAAAACGTGTGGTTGTTTACGAACAATACTGGTTACTGTTAACAGAGACCAGAAATTGTATTGTGTAATTTTGTCACATTTAAACGTTAATTAGACTCATTATCGCTTATAACTATGTAATAAAACAATACAAACCATCAATCTGGGACATTTGACGTTCGGAACGTAGCTATGGGAACAGCCGTATGACCTATCGCTATATGGTATCGCCTGAATGGTCTGTTCCAAAAATAGAACAATAAAGTGTCCGATTTAATCATCTCATTTCACAATAAAATGTTGTAAATAAAATCAATATTAATTGATTGAAACGTTTCCGGACAGGGGTCTTCAATTCATATTTATTAATTTATACCCACTCAAATATTTCAAATTTGTTATTGAGAGAGATAATCCATCTTTAAGCCAATTTTAACAAGTCTGTATCGGAGTCTCAACATCCCTAGCCTGGAGAAACACAAGACGGTTTAACGATGTTCTGTCTGACACTTGTACTTGCGCATGTATACATGATTCACTTCATCTGTTTGGGGTGTGACTAAACACCGCCCGGACCAGCCCGAACCGCCCATGTGGAGTATAGGGGTGATTTTAGTGGCAATATATGTGCAAGGGTGTCATGGCAACCCACTCACGTACGGACAGGGGTCGCGATCACACAGTCGCTATTAACCCTCAAAATGCCGGCATCGGCGAATAAGTTTACCGCAAACGAAGCTAACAGCCCGAAACAGCCGGACCGGCCCTGTTGTGTCTATAGTGGTGATTTTAGTGTCCATATGTGTGCGCGGGTTTCAATGAAACCCACATACACACAGAGAGTGGTCACGGCCAAACAGAAGTACCGATATTAACCCCTAAACTTGCCAGATTCAGCCAGAATTTTACAACATTGTGCCCCCAATAAGAAGACTCGCAGCCCGGACCCCCGTAATGCCCTCGTACTTCTAATAACTCCTTATAGATATGTTACGGAACTACCCTCGACTACACTCACGAAGAAACAAGGGCGAATCGCCAAATTAAAGCCTGACAATTAACCCCCAAAATGCGCCATCGCCGAATATGTTTACCGATAACGAAGCAATTTGGTCCGAGACCGTCGGTTTGACACTTTTTCCAGGCCATACAAAATTACACATCTCGAGAAATAACAAATTTCAAAAATCGATATCTAGATCACTCTGATATTTGATGGGTGAGATCCTCGACTCCAATCAAATATACTTTACCCCTGAAGCCAAAGAAATAGTAATTGGGAGAGTCGGATTATGCTTCTTTAAGGCAGCTGAATTTATATGCTGATTATTTACTCCACTCCCGCGGATTGTACAATGGCAGCTGTATTATATGTTTATATTCTCCACTCCCGCGGATTGTACAATTTAATGACATTACTTTACTCCCGGACACACTTGTGCTTTCATTAGTCTTCTGATTGAACCAAGACTAATTCAAAACATCGTCATATATACGTTCTCGTTATGGCAGGCTCGTTGCCGCGGAAATTGGCGTTATTACCAGAGAAATTAATAGTGACAACTCCGGCATGAAAGCTTTCATGGATACACGCCATAATTATGGCACTTACGTTAGACTGGTCGTTATTTATACCGATCCGCGAGTGTACCTAGACTACAAAGAACCGAAATTAAGTGCATGAGATGCTTGAATTTCATACATGTATACGCTTGTAGGCTAGCTTTATTTGTCAACGCTGCAAATTAATGCAGAACATGGATATATACATATATACAGAGGGGTCACTTACATCGTCATCGTCATCATCATCGTCGTCATCATCAACACCATCAGCAACGTCATCGTCATCATCATCATCATCGTCATCATCGGTATCATCAGCACCATCACCGTTGTCGTCAATCGTCATCATTGTCGTCGCTGAAATCTTTATCCTCATCATCACCCACGTCGTCATCAATATCATCATCATCATATTCATCATCATAATCGACATATTTTTTGTTTTGTTTTAATGTTTTTATTTGGGTCTAAATACATGGTCATGTTTTACATATCATTCAAGTAATAATCATAATAAGTTTTTGAATGAAAACCATTCTTGCATATATTATATATCACGTTTTAATAAATCATTCTATAATATACATGTATCTATCAGTTTATTAGCTCACCTGAGACGAAGTCTCCGGTGGAGCTATAGTCATCACTCCTCGTCCGGCGTCCGTCCATCCGTCCGTCAACAATTATTTAAACATCTTCTTCGGAACCATAAGACCGAATTGGTTCATATTTGGTGTGGATGTTCTCTAGGTGACTCACATTCAGATTTGTTCAAATTAGGTCACTGGGTCAAATATTTGCGAAAGCAGGGCCATAACTTTATTTCTCCATAGTCATTCTTAGAATGACCTCTTCTCAAGAACCATTGGGCGGATTTAGCTTATATTTGGTATGGAGGGTCCCTGTGTGACTGGGGTTCAGATTTGTTCAAATGGGGTCACTTCTGTTTTTTTTTAAATTAATTTTTTTTATTTTAATTGAGATTAATTTCTTGCTCAATTTAAAATAAAAATAACACCATTATAACATCCACCAGGGTGACTCAACCAAATTTTGTTTAAATCAGTCTATAATCAAGAACATGCAAACAGCAGATACTCCTAGCTCTATCAGATATGAGGAAGTTGCATGCAATCACATAATGTTTACTTAATACCATATATAAGTCACATTGATTATAAAGTAATAAATGAAATGGCAGTGTTAACAAAATCTGATTGGAATGACAGCTCCTTTGATTAATACCCTAAACTTATCTGCCCGTTCGAGAGTCTGTATATAAGTGGCCTATGGCTTATGATAACAAACTTCCCAGGCCAAGTGTGAATGGTGAATCTGTCAGTTAGGCCAGTAAAACTAAATACCTGTGTTCTCAGGCAATTACATATGGGAAACTGGATGAGAAAGAAGGAGGCATTTTTCTTAGCTTACGTGCGATGAAGAATTGAGACATATTTTGTGTGGATGGTCCCGGGCGACTGGGATTCAGTTCTGTTCAAATGGGGTCACATGGTCAAAAATGTGGCATAACTAGGGACCTAACTCTTTCCATCCATAGTAATTCCTACAACATCTTCTCAAGAATCATCGGCGCTATTTAGCTTATAATTGGTATGGAATGTCCTTGGGTGACAGGGACACAGATGTGTTAAAATGGGGTCACCTGGTCAAATAAGGGCGGAGCCAGGGACATAACTTGTCCATCCATTGTAATTCTTAAAATGTCTTCCTATCAAGAACCATCAGGCCTATTCAGCTTATATTTGGTATGGGTTACTACGATTCAGATTTGATTCAGAATTGGATCACTGGGTCAAATAGGGTCAGACATATAGAGTCCATGTGTGACTGGGATTCAGATTTGTTGAAATGGGTTCACCAGGTCAATTAGGGGTGCGACCAGGGACATAAATGTTCCCCCATAGTAATTCTTAAAATGGCTCTTCCTCAAGAGCCATTAGACCTATTTAGCTTATATGTATTAACTAGTATGGAGGGTCCTTGTGTTACTTGGGAATGGGTTACAAATTTGTCAAAATGGGTTTGACCAATCAAGAAATAGTATTTGGTCATATGGCCTATGGAGAGTTGGGATCAAAATTTGTTTGAATGGGGTCCACCATTAACAGGGGGGGGGGGCATATCAGGTTGTAATTTTGCCACAGTTAGGAAAGCTTGAGGTGTCAGTTGTAAAATTCCAACATGTGCAAAGGAATTTTGGGAGGGAGTAGACTGTGGACTATGTGGGGTGGGGATACCTGGACCATATTTTAAGGTGGACACCCCACTGCTCAAAGGAGACACTCTAGGCTACGTCCCTCTTTATGACTACTTGTTTTTAAGTGAATTTGACAAGTACTAACTCTTATGGTCTTCCGAGTCCCAGTCTTCTCGGTCTTTACAGTCTGGTGAGCGTCTCCACAGTCATTGACTGTCTTGTATATATAAAGAAGGAATATTCATTTAACGTCTGATAGCTCACATGGAAAGCATGGTATTATAAAATCCATAAATATCCTGTTACCGGTTGTTCTTTACACAAGGGACAGAGTTTATAGTTCTATAATTAGTTAACTGATTAGTAGAATAGTTTTAAATTCTCTGTATGTGTCACACCCATAATTTATACTAATATATGCATATTTTGAACGAGATGAAGGAGATTTCTCTGCCATTGTCGTGTCAAAATTACATTATTTACCACATAGTGTAAACTACTGCGCTCGGTATTCGGGTTCAATTTTATCTATTTTATAATCGACTTCTTCGCTATCGTCATCATCGCCGGCGACCTAATCATCTCATCTTGTCATCATGGTGATTATTGTTCTGCCCAACTCCTTTGTCGTCATCGTCAAAATCGTCGTCATTGCGTCTCATTTTGCAGATTAGGTACACATGCTGACATTACACATGTGTTATGTCAGCATGTGTAAATGTGGTTAATCGCATAATGCGGCATCCATGCAAACATTGTAAGACATTTTCAATAAAGTATTTCTCTGGATCTTGGATTTATCCGGCGAAAAAGCCTGAATTTCACATATCTTCATCTTCATTTATATAGAATCAGAACAATTATATATAGACCAACACAATGAATTTTATTACAATTGAGAGGTTGAAAATATAATTTTATTTTTGTCCCAAGATCTGCTAGAATAATTAGTAATTTCTCAAAGCAATCCAATCACCAAATTGTCTTGACTCTGTGGCAGGAAGCTTAATTTGTGTCATAATTTTGAGTGACTTTTTAAAGGTACTCAATCCAATCGGACGCTCCTAAATTACTATTTCTTTGGCTTCGGGGGTAAAAAATATTGGATTCGAGTCGAGGAACCCACTCATCAAAGCTAAGAGTGATCAGATATCTATTTTTGAAGTTTGTTATTTCTCGTGATGTGTGGTAATATATGTGGCACAGGAACACGTGGTCAAACGGAGGGTCTCTGACAAACTTGTGGATGAAAATCGATAATTCTAAAGTCATGTGGTAATACGGTCATATTTCGTGATACTTTAGTTTGGGAAATTTGATACCATCGTTGACAGTGGTTAGCAATATTTTGTTGCAATAAATCGATTCTGATAACTAACGCGTATTTATGAAGAACAGTTGTTTGTTTTGTATCTTGGTGGTATGGGGACCGTCTGGTTTGATTGAGTACCTTTAATTTCATGATATATCATCATACCCCCATAAATTACAGTGAAGAATAAAGCAGCCGCAAGCATGTCAGCCAAAGCATGCCCAACGACAACAAATACGTATCATGCTACATGTATATAGTTATTAATGATTATCGTATACGCGAATCGTTTCGTATCTAAAACAAATTTGTGAACAATGTAAAATAATAGTTGGTTACGACGTTGTGGGATATTTGGGTCTCCTCTGAGGAAATGGTCAACGTCGACAACTGCGAACGTATATTCGTCTAATCTGTCATATAAATTGTTTCTTTGTGGTCGGAATAATGAGCATTCGAAAAAGAAGTGAGTTGCAGCGTCAATTTATGTGCCACAATAACACATTGGGCAGATTTGGGCTTTCGGCAATATAGTTGTTATACATATCTAAGAGCAGTTCAATATAACCGCTGCGAATTTTGGAATGGATATTTTCTTTTCGACGTCCTATTTCAAAAATATGGAGGGGTTTTGAGTGTCGAGTCTGTATAACTAAGATTTGCTTTAACATATTGTAGGGTTACAGCATCGATCACAAGCGGGTGGTAGCTTATTCCATGATTGTGTCACGAATGGTAGAATATATGTTTTATAGTGTTCAGTGTGACAGAATAAGCTATATATATATAGAAATGTCCAGGGTTCCACTTTGAGTATCTTGAAATGTTGCCAGGTTAGATAGTTGATAAGTAGTACATGTAGTTTGGTGCAAGGTTGTTAGTGATTTTAAATATGTACTGTAATTGATGATGTTCGCTCGAAAAACGAGCGTGGTCCAACCTATTTCCAGGAGTAAGTCTTTATCGGCTACATATCTGTTAAGTCCTGTTACAATTCTGGCAGATTCTTTGTGAAGTTGTTAAAGTCGATCAGTCAAGTATTTGGGTCAAGTATCCTTTGGGTGCATTCGCCCAGACAATATTAGAATAATCCATTATATAGGCAGAATATGGGTCTTGTATATTTGCTTTCTAGCGTCTTTCTATCGAGGCTGTATTTAAATTTTCTGAGTTGGGATAGCCTTCCTGATACTCGTCGACAGATATTTTCAATATGACCGTTCCAAATTAAGTTTGCTTGGATATCAAGACCGGGTGTCTGTGCGATTAAATTAAGGTTATTTATTCGTTTGGAAAAACACCTGTGGGGAGAACCCGTTAAAAGTTGGTTAGTCTAACAGTATAAAGAAGATTGGCACAAACAAGTAAATTCCATGGGTAAATGCTGTTTATATAAGATATACAAAATTGGCTTTAGATCTGAACATTAGTTAACTATCTCATTAATGAAAGATATTATAACTATGAATATAGGTCCAGATGTGGAAGATATCACTTACCCATTGATAATAACACACGGAACGAATCATGAAGGTCACAATGTTGCAACTTGTGCCGCGGAGATAATGTTGGCGACGTATACCATTAAACCGAATATTTCGTTTTTATCACAATAATTAATAGAGTACCGTAGACTAACTTCAATATATTCTCAACTTAACCAAAATTTCCTACATGTATATACTCTGTGCAGAGACGGTCTTTGTGCCTGGAAATTATATTTCGTTATATTCACTAAGTCCACACATAACGTATAAATAGTACGCGAAACGTACTATGTTTTCTGCAACCGCACCACCGGATTTACCCCTTTTCCCTAATATTACACATATATGTTGCACAAAAAAACTATGAATAGCAATATTTAGTGAATGGTCAACGCAGAAACAATAGCTTCAAATGGTGATCATCTCATATTTACCACAAGTGCGTGGGTGGCATTTATAAGATATTTTCATACAACAAGATTCTGAAAATTAATACTGTGCATTGCGTGGTTGCATTATCGAGTTGTAAAGTGCTGACTGAAGTAATTTGAACAAATGTGTCCACTAAGAAACCGATTTGGTAGCAGCATGAAGACCAGTCTTTCATTTTATGAGATGGTGCTATCTATTGAAGAGATGAGCGTTTCTTTACAGTATACAAATCATTACGACATACGTGTATGGTTTATTATGTCGGACAGTGTTAAAAATTGCGGGAGTGTAACTAGTATTTATACCGCAAGCTGTGCACGTCAGTTTAAGCGTTACATTCAATAATTAATCGTCATTCCGAATGAAACTACCACGCAATGTGTGGAGAAACCAGAACTTATTGTCTTTGGCTCGACTGTTGGGTGCATTTGAAGCTGAACCCCCGAACTTTAAAACGTACATATAAATCATTGGGTTTAACATGCGTTGCAGTTGCCGATACATCCTTCAGTTGGATTTGTTTTAATGATACGTGTACCTTTAAAGATATTTAACAACATATTTACCATACTTACTAACATAATTAACAACGTATATGTTCACTTCTATGTGGTTATCAAATATGTTGCTTTCCTTGTAGCATGGCTTATATTTGCGGCCATTTTGACTTCCATTTTGTGGACGCGATTTCATTATTTTCTGTCCTTGTCCTTATATTGGCTCCCGCGTACACTAATTTTACACAATGGTATATATCGGTTGAAGTAGTAAGGTGTTACGGTGTCTCTATGGGGGATATTGGCTGCGGACACACTTACCACAGTTTGGTGACAATTGGTCCTCATAATTATGTGCCATAGTAAGCCATGTTGCCCGCCGAGTTTTCGCACCATGAGTTGACTGGACCAATTAACCCATTGCGTTTCACCAATGTTGATCTCTGCTCGTTACGTTCTGTTACATGTATTCTCTACGATATATATAATTGCAAGAGCGATCGTCCAGAATTGTGTTTGACCGTGGCAATCCCTTATTTACTCACATATCATGCACGAAGTATTTTATTGATATGATCTCACTGCATGTTTATCTATATACTTATATTAATTCCATGCGTACTAAGACAGTTCCCCAATTGCGTTTTTAATTTTGCGACGTTCAGTTCTACGAATAATTCCGCTAACATTATCATGTGGGCCAATGAAGCTGTGTCGGAACTGTTGCGGGAAATGCAGCTGAGATAAATTAACTGGAATAAACAAAGCGAACAATATATACAAGGACCAAAACAAGAAAAAGGCTCATCATAACTAACTTTGGATGACTCATTGTGCGAATATGCAGCGGCCGGGCGACATGGCTAGCTATGACATATCAATTGTGACGACCAATTGTACCAAACTTCACCATAATAAATTGTCACACCTATAGTATGCCATAGCTACTGTGGTGCGTGTGTCCGCAGCCATTGTCGAAAAACCTAATGCACATGCCCGAAAAATGGGCATTTTTACAATCGCTATAAACATTTGCGTTCAAAGCTATGGAATACTATTAGGGCCACTTCCTAATGGCGCCATTAGTAACGCGCCGAAAGCGACAACATGTGCGCTTAACGGCGCACTTTTTGTCGCTTTCGGCGCGCGCCGAAACAACGCTAATGGCGCATAGTCTAGTGGATCTGGCCAAATAAACCACCGGACCGTAAACAAATTGCAATACAAAAGTTTCTTTCGTTATAAGATGTGTATAGGTGTCACCAACAGTATCCTAGAATGACCCATTGATAGTAGTGGCGGAAATGCCTCATTTTTTGGGATAAAATGCCGTTTTTTGTATAAAACTGGTGATTTATGGAATTCCATCATACTCGCTAAAATAAATAATATACATTTATTATCTACCATTGATGAGATGGTATTTGGATCCATTATGGAATGCATGTATGATACGTTCATTGTAGTTGCAAAAATGGTAATTTTTTGGGATAAATTCACATTTTCGACGAAAAACTGGTGAAATCTGGAATTCCAACACATAAATCATGAATACATCTTAACAATGCACATTAGCTCGTTGTAATATGTGCAACGGCATTCTAATAACATATGTTAATGACCCAGTCATCTTGGGCGTTGGACAAGCCTGACATTTGAAAGTTTTAGAGAGCGTTTCGTGATTGTGATAATGGATATAATGGTCCAGTTCCATTCGTAATTGAAAATTTGGCATTGTAATTAGTGTAGTACATTGCAGTAGTGATACACTATGACATGTGAAAATACCCATATTCATATGTGTTTGAGTAATTGTCGTTTTTGATTATTGTCAATTTAGAGAGCGTTTAGTGATTACACAAATTTCGCGTCTGATGCGTTAATTCTTGGATATATGTTGCAGAACATATTTACAATGTTAAATAAGCATCAGGCGTTGTGTGGAAATATTTCTAAAAGCTGTATATGATCGTATATGACATACATATGGTATGGTATCAATTTAATTCCAATTACGGATAAAATGGGCATGGCAGATACCGAAAATAATCAGATCTGGATATAATTTTATACCAATTACTGTGCACATATTTCTTTTATACATATTGATCTACACATCTTCATCTACATTTATGTCCCCTTTGTAACACACAGTTTCCTGACAATTGCCACAGGCTACCATGCACACTAGTCCATTACGTTTGCAACTGCACCCTGTTGTAGTACAACCCGTCGTGCAAGTACATCTGATTACTTTCAAGAGGCATTCTGGTGCAGGTGGGAGGTCTGTAGCCACGGGAACACACTTGCCATCATCGATTGTCCAACCCCAGTTGATCTCGTTTTCGACAGTATTCCCGATCCAAGTCTGTATCTGATGGTATACTCGTTTGCTGTGGTGCTTTGTAGCTGAATCCGTGGGCGGTAGCGTTTCGGGTTTGACAAAGAGTTTGGACGATGCCACTTTGGATATTAGCATTTTATGCAATAAAGATGTCAAAGTATCAGTAGGTTTTCCTCCGAAAATAGCGATCATGGCAGCTCGACCAAACTGCTCCAAGTCTGTTGGTGATATCGTTTCCGTGAATCTGTGCCCGATTTCTTGCAGGTACTTGTCATTTACCATCTTTTTGAAAACTTTCGGCTTGCCAATACCGAAAATCCGAGATGCGGTGGGACGATGGTAGACATAGGCACAGCTGCCTGCATAATACTGTGTCCAATAGATGCCACTTTTGTCGAAACATCTTGCCCTACGACCAGTTATCAAGCAGAATTATCAGAGTATCTGGCATATATGACATAGCTTGATCAAGTTTGATATCATCGGTTGGTGGGTAAGAGTCCAAACACGGAATGGTTCGTTGTTTGATATCAGCATGTATGATCTTTGCTGCTGCTTTGACAAGGCGTCTTTTCTCAACTTCAACGTCTGTGTCATTCTGTGAAACTTTCTGAGAATAAGATCTGCTGATTCTCGAACAGTAACAACATCAGACTCCCCGCCAGAGCCCGAGAACAGTATTTGATCTCCGAAATGTTCAATCAGTTTCTTTTTCAAATACATTTTATTATATGCATCCACGCCAGTATCAACCAGGATAGCTTGCATTTCTGAGACTAACCCGAGGACAGTAAATTGATCATTTGTCGAATCATTGATCAGGAGTTCGCAGACACTTTCAAACGCCTCCGCGCGACTTTGATTCTCTGATCGACCCTGTTTTTGTCTCTTGGCGGTTGGTTCTTCGCTGGGCGTTGGTTTGTTGTACTTCTTCGGAATCTGTTTACCCGTGCTGAAATTTCCTCTGCACGTTTTGTGATAAACGCAATCGTAGTCATGAAGATCCCCAGAATAGTATTCTATTCTCCCGCGAACAACATGGGCCCATTCGTCATTTCTTTTATCGCAGTCAGCTTTTACCGATATTGGGAAGTCTGAGGTTCGAACACGCTGGGCTTCATTCTTGGAACTCTTCCCCTTTTTACAAGAGAAGTCCACGGGGGTTTCACAAAAAAAACAGTCTGTGGCCGAGTCACAACTCGCGCGGCTCCTCTTTGTTGAAGTCGAAGACGAAGGAACATCGCACTCTGGTGTTATTCGATTGGCCGTTAAAGGCACGTTCGGCCTTAATTGTCGAAAATATTCATATTTGTTCCAAACACCGTAAACAGAAAAACATTAAAACGCATACAGTTCCGTTCATATATACCATGACCATCGCGTAAACAGCATGTTATCATAAAGACCTACTATATTTTACCTAAGCAAGAGCCTGATTGTGTTACAGAAGACAGCAAAATGCTACTGGCTAATCACACACACATGGCATAAACGCTCTTTATTAGTTCCATATCAGGTATTCACCAACAAAGAACGCTCTTTATGTTTACCATCATAATATAAACAAACACCAGAAAAGTAACTTTTTATGCTTTTGTTTACATAACAATGGTCAAACATATGACCATAACATACTGTTTATGCGATATTTATTATTTGTATACGGACAAAGTCTATCTATATTTTGATGTTATTTCTGTTTGTGGCGGTTTTTGACGGGTGGAGATATTTTCACAGGATACCCACCGCCAAGGCCAACCGTGTCTTTAAACGTCTCCTACATTTGTTGTGCACGTTCTTCTCGGCTTCAGCAGTTATATCCAAGGACAATTCCTGGCATCTGTGCGTGAGATTGGGAATACCCCTCGGCGTGAGGGTGGAGGCATCATCACCTGTTTCGATCGTCCCTTTACAGATTACACATTCTACCAGAGATTCGAGGTCATCGCCTTCACCTGGAAATAAAAAGAATGGATTTTATGCATATCAAGAAACTGTAATATTTCGTTGATGAAATCACTTTAAATATCGTTATTTTTGCATACACATAATATCGCAAATCACTCGTAATTACTAATACAGTTACAGTTGAAATATATTTATTAACGAATCGGCTTTCCGTATAAATGTGTGCCGCCGGCGAAGAGGAGTGGTTTACAGGTTACACTGGTGTAAATGTTTTCCATAGGCCTCAGTGCTAACGTTTTAGCGTATAGTGTTGGCAATATAAATGTTGGGTACAAAATTTTCTTTAAATCTGAAAAATTGACATTTTGGGAAACTTTTTACACAAAAAAATCATGTCTGTCTAGCAGGGAATTCGCCTTTAAATCTTATGTTTTCGTAACTAGTGTCAGAACCGCATAAAAAAATACAGTCATATTTTAGACCACACCAAAAAATTCAAACTTCACTACAATGTGTTAATTCCTGTGCCAATGGTTATTTTACCTATGGGAAATCATAGGGAAGAGGTGTGACGATTTTTTTTATGTGAAAAGCACACAAGGCTATTGACCAATCAGGGCCCAGTGTCTATTTTATTCTCTCCTATATATTCCTCCCGCATCCGCCAGATGTCACTCGGAACCTTATTTACACCAGTGTAACCTAAAGCGATAGCCCGCTTTTTCGTGGAATAATTGTAACTCCCTACAATTCTTCAGAATTGCCCATCAATCGAAAAAATGTGTTCAAAAACAATATCACTTCTGTGGTTCTTTATTTATCACACACAATTTAACCCCACCCCCTTTAACAAATTATTCATCAAAAAAGCACAATTTTCCACCACCAGTCATGTTCAGGCCCCATTTTCACTCAGTTTTAGGGGTCTGGTGTTGCAAACTTGGATCAGCTATGGAAGACTGTTCAATATTCTTTCCATGAGAGAACTTCTGGTGATGTGAGGTCATTGAGTCCAGATCTGATCAGCTGAGCATCAAGTGCATGACTTTATCAGCACATTGAAGAATAAAATATGACATTTTCAGGTCTGCAAGGGTGATCCAAGATAACTGGATGTGGGTGTATATTGAATTAGTTGAATAAAGATATGCTCTCTTTGAATTGCTGGAGCATTTTCTTAAATGTGTCCAAGTTTTAGTGCTATTAACCTTCAAATGACCATACCCACCAGTGGAAATGACACACTTTTATGATATATATCTGTATATCACTGGCTATAAAATCCAAAATACTTGTTAAATTAGGTTCTTATAACAATTGATATATGTGTCGTTGACATGCCCATGTTATGGGTCATTTGCATTATCATGTGACTATTACCACCTTGAAATTTTTTGAAAATACCTTGAAAAATTGGCATTTTTTATGAAAAATCTTACTATTTTTTTGGCTGATGTAAGTGAAAGAAGGCATCAGCAGCAAGAATAGCCACATCAAGCATGAGATATTCATTGGACTGAAAGACCAGGCTCTGTAAAATGCATTAAAATGCTTTAAAGTGACTCCCAGGAATCAAAAATGATAAAAAGCTATTTTTTCCCTTTAGGTTACACTGGTGTAAATGTTTTCCATAGGCCTCAGTGCTAACGTTTTAGCGTATAGTGTTGGCAATATAAATGTTGGGTCCAAAATTTTCTTTAAATCTGAAAAATTGACATTTTGGGAAACTTTTTACACAAAAAAATCATGTCTGTCTAGCAGGGAATTCGCCTTTAAATCTTATGTTTTCGTAACTAGTGTCAGAACCGCATAAAAAAATACAGTCATATTTTAGACCACACCAAAAAATTCAAACTTCACTACAAAGGGTTAATTCCTGTGCCAATGGTTATTTTACCTATGGGAAATCATAGGGAAGAGGTGTGACGATTTTTTTATGTGAAAAGCACACAAGGCTATTGACCAATCAGGGCCCAGTGTCTATTTTATTCTCTCCTATATATTCCTCCCGCATCCGCCAGATGTCACTCGGAACCTTATTTACACCAGTGTAACCTAAAGCGATAGCCCGCTTTTTCGTGGAATAATTGTAACTCCCTACAATTCTTCAGAATTGCCCATCAATCGAAAAAATGTGTTCAAAAACAATATCACTTCTGTGGTTCTTTATTTATCACACACAATTTAACCCCACCCCCTTTAACAAATTATTTATCAAAAAAGCACAATTTTCCACCACCAGTCATGTTCAGGCCCCATTTTCACTCAGTTTTAGGGGTCTGGTGTTGCAAACTTGGATCAGCTATGGAAGACTGTTCAATATTCTTTCCATGAGAGAACTTCTGGTGATGTGAGGTCATTGAGTCCAGATCTGATCAGCTGAGCATCAAGCGCATGACTTTATCAGCACATTGAAGAATAAAATATGACATTTTCAGGTCTGCAAGGGTGATCCAAGATAACTGGATGTGGGTGTATATTGAATTAGTTGAATAAAGATATGCTCTCTTTGAATTGCTGGAGCATTTTCTTAAATGTGTCCAAGTTTTAGTGCTATTAACCTTCAAATGACCATACCCACCAGTGGAAATGACACACTTTTATGATATATATCTGTATATCACTGGCTATAAAATCCAAAATACTTGTTAAATTAGGTTCTTATAACAATTGATATATGTGTCGTTGACATGCCCATGTTATGGGTCATTTGCATTATCATGTGACTATTACCACCTTGAAATTTTTTGAAAATACCTTGAAAAATTGGCATTTTTTATGAAAAATCTTACTATTTTTTTGGCTGATGTAAGTGAAAGAAGGCATCAGCAGCAAGAATAGCCACATCAAGCATGAGATATTCATTGGACTGAAAGACCAGGCTCTGTAAAATGCATTAAAATGCTTTAAAGTGACTCCCAGGAATCAAAAATGATAAAAAGCTATTTTTTCCCTTTAGGTTACACTGGTGTAAATGTTTTCCATAGGCCTCAGTGCTAACGTTTTAGCGTATAGTGTTGGCAATATAAATGTTGGGTCCAAAATTTTCTTTAAATCTGAAAAATTGACATTTTGGGAAACTTTTTACACAAAAAAATCATGTCTGTCTAGCAGGGAATTCGCCTTTAAATCTTATGTTTTCGTAACTAGTGTCAGAACCGCATAAAAAAATACAGTCATATTTTAGACCACACCAAAAAATTCAAACTTCACTACAAAGGGTTAATTCCTGTGCCAATGGTTATTTTACCTATGGGAAATCATAGGGAAGAGGTGTGACGATTTTTTTATGTGAAAAGCACACAAGGCTATTGACCAATCAGGGCCCAGTGTCTATTTTATTCTCTCCTATATATTCCTCCCGCATCCGCCAGATGTCACTCGGAACCTTATTTACACCAGTGTAACCTAAAGCGATAGCCCGCTTTTTCGTGGAATAATTGTAACTCCCTACAATTCTTCAGAATTGCCCATCAATCGAAAAAATGTGTTCAAAAACAATATCACTTCTGTGGTTCTTTATTTATCACACACAATTTAACCCCACCCCCTTTAACAAATTATTCATCAAAAAAGCACAATTTTCCACCACCAGTCATGTTCAGGCCCCATTTTCACTCAGTTTTAGGGGTCTGGTGTTGCAAACTTGGATCAGCTATGGAAGACTGTTCAATATTCTTTCCATGAGAGAACTTCTGGTGATGTGAGGTCATTGGGTCCAGATCTGATCAGCTGAGCATCAAGTGCATGACTTTATCAGCACATTGAAGAATAAAATATGACATTTTCAGGTCTGCAAGGGTGATCCAAGATAACTGGATGTGGGTGTATATTGAATTAGTTGAATAAAGATATGCTCTCTTTGAATTGCTGGAGCATTTTCTTAAATGTGTCCAAGTTTTAGTGCTATTAACCTTCAAATGACCATACCCACCAGTGGAAATGACACACTTTTATGATATATATCTGTATATCACTGGCTATAAAATCCAAAATACTTGTTAAATTAGGTTCTTATAACAATTGATATATGTGTCGTTGACATGCCCATGTTATGGGTCATTTGCATTATCATGTGACTATTACCACCTTGAAATTTTTTGAAAATACCTTGAAAAATTGGCATTTTTTATGAAAAATCTTACTATTTTTTTGGCTGATGTAAGTGAAAGAAGGCATCAGCAGCAAGAATAGCCACATCAAGCATGAGATATTCATTGGACTGAAAGACCAGGCTCTGTAAAATGCATTAAAATGCTTTAAAGTGACTCCCAGGAATCAAAAATGATAAAAAGTTATTTTTTCCCTTTAGGTTACACTGGTGTAAATGTTTTCCATAGGCCTCAGTGCTAACGTTTTAGCGTATAGTGTTGGCAATATAAATGTTGGGTCCAAAATTTTCTTTAAATCTGAAAAATTGACATTTTGGGAAACTTTTTACACAAAAAAATCATGTCTGTCTAGCAGGGAATTCGCCTTTAAATCTTATGTTTTCGTAACTAGTGTCAGAACCGCATAAAAAAATACAGTCATATTTTAGACCACACCAAAAAATTCAAACTTCACTACAAAGGGTTAATTCCTGTGCCAATGGTTATTTTACCTATGGGAAATCATAGGGAAGAGGTGTGACGATTTTTTTATGTGAAAAGCACACAAGGCTATTGACCAATCAGGGCCCAGTGTCTATTTTATTCTCTCCTATATATTCCTCCCGCATCCGCCAGATGTCACTCGGAACCTTATTTACACCAGTGTAACCTAAAGCGATAGCCCGCTTTTTCGTGGAATAATTGTAACTCCCTACAATTCTTCAGAATTGCCCATCAATCGAAAAAATGTGTTCAAAAACAATATCACTTCTGTGGTTCTTTATTTATCACACACAATTTAACCCCACCCCCTTTAACAAATTATTCATCAAAAAAGCACAATTTTCCACCACCAGTCATGTTCAGGCCCCATTTTCACTCAGTTTTAGGGGTCTGGTGTTGCAAACTTGGATCAGCTATGGAAGACTGTTCAATATTCTTTCCATGAGAGAACTTCTGGTGATGTGAGGTCATTGAGTCCAGATCTGATCAGCTGAGCATCAAGCGCATGACTTTATCAGCACATTGAAGAATAAAATATGACATTTTCAGGTCTGCAAGGGTGATCCAAGATAACTGGATGTGGGTGTATATTGAATTAGTTGAATAAAGATATGCTCTCTTTGAATTGCTGGAGCATTTTCTTAAATGTGTCCAAGTTTTAGTGCTATTAACCTTCAAATGACCATACCCACCAGTGGAAATGACACTTTTATGATATATATCTGTATATCACTGGCTATAAAATCCAAAATACTTGTTAAATTAGGTTCTTATAACAATTGATATATGTGTCGTTGACATGCCCATGTTATGGGTCATTTGCATTATCATGTGACTATTACCACCTTGAAAAATTTTGAAAATACCTTGAAAAATTGGCATTTTTTATGAAAAATCTTACTATTTTTTTGGCTGATGTAAGTGAAAGAAGGCATCAGCAGCAAGAATAGCCACATCAAGCATGAGATATTCATTGGACTGAAAGACCAGGCTCTGTAAAATGCATTAAAATGCTTTAAAGTGACTCCCAGGAATCAAAAATGATAAAAAGCTATTTTTTCCCTTTAGGTTACACTGGTGTAAATGTTTTCCATAGGCCTCAGTGCTAACGTTTTAGCGTATAGTGTTGGCAATATAAATGTTGGGTCCAAAATTTTCTTTAAATCTGAAAAATTGACATTTTGGGAAACTTTTTACACAAAAAAATCATGTCTGTCTAGCAGGGAATTCGCCTTTAAATCTTATGTTTTCGTAACTAGTGTCAGAACCGCATAAAAAAATACAGTCATATTTTAGACCACACCAAAAAATTCAAACTTCACTACAAAGGGTTAATTCCTGTGCCAATGGTTATTTTACCTATGGGAAATCATAGGGAAGAGGTGTGACGATTTTTTTATGTGAAAAGCACACAAGGCTATTGACCAATCAGGGCCCAGTGTCTATTTTATTCTCTCCTATATATTCCTCCCGCATCCGCCAGATGTCACTCGGAACCTTATTTACACCAGTGTAACCTACAGCTGATGACCCCATTCTTATTTCTTACATTCGCGCGTCGTTTTAAATTTGGCTTTATAATGTATAAATAAGCACCCTTTATATATTGGTGCATATAGTATGAGACTATGACCATTAGGTGGGCTATTATAATATCTTGTTAATAACTTACCATCTGGCGGTCCGCTTTTTTTGTCCATTTATTCCAATAGGCTGACGAAGCACACTCATGTTGTCAAAAATAGCAATAGTTTGTTTGTTCTACGGAAACCCATAAACCTCTTACCGTGCCGCGAAATTTGAAAAAAATAAATAAAACACCCATAATTATGCATTGATCACTCACTAATTGACTGAGTAGGGCTTACATGGGAGTTTTATATTGTAGACATGCTATAAGTCGGTTCCATATCGACTATAGTGTCCCTATTTATCAGTGGAGACAGCACACCCTAAACAGTTACCTGGACGAATGAGTACATTTAGTGATGTATTGTGATCATGAAACGCTCTTTATATCACATATAGTATCGCAAAAAATGTGCATGCTAATGATGATTTAACATTGACATAGTATGTCAGTTGGGTTTTAATCGTTTACAACTTTACAACACTAATTTTGCAATAGTAAAGGAATTAGACATGATACTCAATATCATTATCACTAAACGCTCTCTAAATTACACAATATCGCTGAATCGTCGCAAAAATTGGCATGATAACAATGATTTAACATTCACACAGTGTCTCAGCTGGGTATTAACCGATTACAGCACCAAATTTGCGATTAGTATTGAAACTAGACACGATACTCAAAATCGTTATCATAAAACGCTCTCTAAATCATTAAAACCCTAAAAAAGACAATTTCCGCTCAACATAGAGATGGGTCATTTTCAGATGTCATATGTATGACCTATTGCTATGTATTCCAGTAAAAATCATTTGTATTGCAATTTGTTTACGGTCCAACACCAGATCCACTAGACTAGCATATTTTGTCACTTTCGGCGCTTTCGGCGCGTTACTAATGGCGCACTTTTTGTCGCTTTCGGCGCGCGCCGAAAGCGCCATTAGGAAGTGGCCCTAATAGTATTCCATACAAAGCGACTTTTAGCTCATTTTAGATATGCTATATAGACGAGATATTTCTGCTTTAATTCACATCAAAAGACCTTCGTTACAAAAAAGTTCTGGGTTGACCCATATGTTCTGTTTTGACCACCAGCCTAATAGGCATTGGACATATCACATCAAAATCATCTCAGCCCAATTATAACACCATTTACTATACTTTTATAGAACAAACTATAACACAAATTCAGTGCACTTTATATATACATGATATCATGATAGGAAACTGGATTTTTCTTGATTCAAGAAATTTCATAATTATTTTTATTTAGAAAGACAACCACCCATAAATAGTATTCTAAATTTGAGAATTTTAATAGCATGCCTGCTGAACAATAAACATTGGGCTGAGATGAGTTTAATGTGGGGAATGAATGCAGTTCTCTATATACGACACGCTATATCCCGCTATATATGTCACGGGTCTCGATATTTATCACGTAATTGTGTCAATTGTTTGGACCAGATGGCAATTGTTTTATAGATAACATTCATTGTGGCAACAGCTGGTCATTCAATTATTTCATTTTTCCAGCTTAGTCTGTTAAAAGAATACAGCATAAGTTGTGACTTACAGAGAACAAACAATAAAAAACGTTACAAAACTTATAAATATGAACGTGTTGTTAGTGGTCAGCGTGGCCATCCTCCTCGCTAGCGTGGAAGCCTGAACTGTGTTAGTACAGACAGTTGGGGTCATATAATATCGGCGCGAAGCATCACATATGGAATTGATATCCAACAACTTCCGGTTCAGCTACAAATTAATCGACCTTTCGTGGGCAACAACACTTCTTTGTATTGGAGAAACGTCTCGTTAATTAAGGGGATAATATGTAAGAACATGGTCCATAATATGCATTACATTAAGACCGCGTGGGTACGTCACGAACATACTGACGTCCAGATTCTATAAATAAAATAGTTCTGGATCGGCGACATCACTTGACATGACCAGAAACACAAATCGGCTTGGTTATTTGCTGTTACCTCTAGATCGAAGCTGTCCAATTCGTCCGAAATCAGCTGTTAAACCACATGGGCGCCTGGAGCCATCTTGGATTTCACATTTGAATCCATCAGGACATCCTGCAGCCCATATTTAGTGGAGAAATATATGAAATGAAATTAATTTCATTTACATAATACCGACCATTTACTGAAACTTTTCCCTTCTTTATCATTCTTTTGGCTGCTCAGCATAAAATTATTAACGCCTCCCCAAGTTGAGCAACAGTGTCATTGACACTTTAGTTGTTAATTTTGGGCGCCTTCGGTAACCTTCGTCTGGTTCCATTTTATCATCCGGACACGTGCTGGAAGACAAACATTTCTTCTTGAAATCCTGAAGTCTTCGTTTGTTTTGACTTTTGGAAAATGCTACTGTCTCCAGGTCATTTTCTGGCTATTACACAAATCCAATATTCTAAAATATAACGCTCTTATAATTATATGGTGTAGCGGCCAAATGCCAAAATTGGTCAAGTTGAAACCGATTTTTTTAAATATATATATAATAGGGTGGCAGTTGTCAGACCAGCTTATATTAGGGGGTGAAAGAAATGTGCCTTGAAGTTTGGGGAGGAACCCGCCGAGTACAAATACCCGACAGTGGATGCGAGACTTACATGTACATACACGATCTAGATTTACAATGTTTCTTTTGTTCCATATTTATAAATCCGTATTGAATATACGTCCCAATGCATACACATCCCGTTGAAGTCAGATGACGTAAATGACGTTCCCCGCAACCATGAAACATGATCTGTATTATAAAAGCATCACCATACATGACAAAACAAGTCAGGTATGTGCCTGAATAAATCTTGTCAGTCTGTTTTATTTATTCATGGATTCCATGACGAGTGGCGTGTAATAAACACAGAACGACACGAGTGTGTTAATGGGTTTTTCGGTACAAATTGTGCCATCGCATAAGGATAGAACTCGAGGCTTCGCCTCTCGTTCTGTACTTCCGTGCTAGCAGTCGTGCCGTATCAACAAACCCATTAACACACTCGTGTATTTCTGGACGAGTAAATGTATATTTCCGAAAATATAGCATATACATGTATACATTATATACGTATTAATCCCTCTCTCTCTCTCTCTTTCCAGTTTCAGCCACTTCGAGCGATACCATGACTAAGACATGTCTGAGGAGTACGAAGACTATGAATATGATAACCCTGATGTGCATGACAACGTCAAGGACGCCCTCTATAGGACGGTGCTGCTTATAGCATTTGGAGTTGTTGCCCTTGTTGGAAACGTTCTGTACATCCGGTCAATTGTTGTTTACAAGAGCCTTCGCATTCCTCTGTTTCTCTGTTTACTCAGCATTGCTGCAGCAGATCTGATATGTGTCGTTGTAACCACGCCCACTTACATCTACGAGATTACTCAGAGTTACTACGTCAACGGAACATGGCACCGGACGCACGTTTATCTCCACAATATGACGTCATATGTTGTTGCTTATCACGTGGTGGCGCTTGCTGTCATTCGAGGATGTATTTTAATAGACCGGACCCATTCATTCCCTACAAAAAAGCAGGTCATAGGGACGTCGTGTGTAATATGGTTCTTGTCAGTCACGGCAAACTTACCGTTACTGTTGTCCGGTGAAGAAGAAGCTATTTCGGAATTCTGCGTTGTTCATCGGAACAAGAAAGCGAAACGAAATTTTATTCTAGGAACATTCTTTCTATTTATCATACCGGTGCTTGGGTGTTTCCTAATTTACCTTATCACACGATCTATGAAGAAGCGATACTTCTCGGAGAGTTACCCACGAGAAGAACGCCATATGTCCCGTCTTATTACGGTAACTGTCCTTCTTCTTGTCATCTGCCAGACTCCATTGCATGTTGTCAGTATTATTATTTTCAATCGGAAGTTACCGGAAACGAACGATTTTGAAGAAGACCCGTGTTCGTTGTTCGTTGTTCGAAACTATCTACTTTGTTTGGCGCTTGTTGATAAAGCAATCAGGCCGATAATGTACGCAAAGCTTTCTCATGCTGTTGGCGAAACCCTTGACGAAGTGATCAACTGCACTATCTGCCATAGGCACGCGCGTGTGGACGACGACGATGACAATGGCGTGGATGAGTCGGGGTATCTTTCTAAACACATGCCCATTTATAAGGGACTTCCGGAAATATCGAGGGATACGACTGTTTGATTCCAGGTAACGGTTTTAAATACCATGACTGTCTATGTACATGCACGAATGGACACCCATAGACGGGCGGCTGTTGGTTTGTTGAGGAAGTTTGCAAATACATGTACGTGTTTCCCAAGTACATGGCTATAATCGTAAACCCTCGGCGGCGAAAGAAGGGTGTGTTTGATTAGCTTGTGAAAATGGTAACCGTTTGGCCCAATTATGATATGGTTATCGGCGTTAACCGATGATAATCGATTGTGGGACGTTCAATTCGCGCTTGAAAATTTCCATTACATATATATGGTCCAATAACATGACTTCCAACACACGTATACGGCCATAAGTAGAGAGCTGTTTGATTCGCGAATGAAGGAACGAGGTAAATACTTGGCACATGCAGTGACATGACTATTCATATAAATAATAAACCCGCGACGTATGGTTTCTGCTGCTTTAGTTGCTCGCTGTCAAAGCTGGGTGGCTATTACATATACAATAATTCCTCCAATGGCTGTCCACCTCAAGTCACGTGCACTACCATGGACGGAGAGCTTGCTCACAAAGCCGAGATTCAAGATGGCCTGTACCACTGTTCTTTTGTAACTTGTAATATTCCTATTGTAAAGGATATTGGTCAGGTGACCCACTCTGATGCGCGGGACGCCATGACCCCAATCTGAGTTTGAGTGACGCGTTGCATGGCTGCATAATATATTGCTAAATGCGTTTCGGTTTTATGTCAATTGTTGACAATCTTTTGATGTACTTGTGTGTGAACATTGATGTCGTGGGGTGCGCTATGGTTCTCGTTGCGAAAACAAGTGTGCATGTTATCTACACAAAACGTTACCGGTGTTATTGGCTTGACCTCAATAATTAGAACCAAGTATGTGTTATCTGTCTCTCTTTTAGAGGGACCCAATGAACTTGTAGTTGGTAGATGTGCTAAAAATGTATGTAAAAAAAATGTATAAACATCAACACTAAGAATAACATGGAGAAATAAATTACCTTTGTTCTGATATGTATTATTGATAGTTTCAAATAATAAAATTTACGTGTTGAAACCATTTTTATGTAAACAAAACTGTTACAGTGACCTGTCAAAACCATCGCTAATCGAGCAGTAAGTTGAAACATTTTAGTCTGAACATGATTTTCAGAATTTATTTCAATGCTACGGCCAAAAGTAGAGAGTTGTTTGCTTCGCGAATTCACGAACGAGGCAGATACTTGACACAGTGACATGACTATCCATATAAATAATAAACCCGCGACGTTAGGTTTCAGGTGCTTTAGTTGTTCTCTGTCAAAGATAGGTGGCTATTACGTGTACAATAATAATATAAAATAGTAAGTTGAAATATTTCAGTCTGAATATGGTTTTCAGAATTTATCTCAATTCTTGGACTTTTTCGAATGATTACCGTAACATTTTGATTAGACTTTGTTAATTTATGTTATTGGACCTCGATCGGTAATTCCACTGTAACAGTAATGTTTACATAACGCTGGTTTTGGCATTGGAAATCTCATCAATCTATTGTTATATATTTCATCTATTTGTTCATGTACTTGCTGGTGATACTTGTTTTTACAGATGTTTATGTTATTTCTTACGAACCAACTCCGAAGGCTTTGAGTCCCTTTAATATATTGGTGCATGTGTTCTCTCAATAACACCTCTGTCGAGGGGTGTGCTACGACTGCTACCCTACCACAATTTAAAAAGTGAATGAATCGCCAATTTTTAAAGAATGAATGTCCCCAAAATTATCATGAAAAATATCATCCTTTGTGAAATGTTAGCGAGGTTTAGCCACATGTACGTGTAACCAATAACGTGCAACGTGTGTTGCCATTGTCAATGAAAGTAAACTGACTCACGTGAGTATTTGGCCTACATGACCATCATGTAAACACTATAGGCGTTATTATTTCTTGAAATTTCGGGAATATGTCAGGTATTTATATATATGGCATAACCAAAATACTTTCGAAGTCCAATGTCCTCACTCTGGGACATATCAATCATTGCAATTGTAATCGGTCCCAAATGCGCTTCACCGCCATGCATGTGCATTTATATACATAACTTTCTGGAACTCGGTTGAGTTCTTGGAGACTGTTTTGAAACCAAAGACACTGAATGAGTTTGTTGTGTATTATATAATTATATATCGCACATTCTTCCTCAATGGTAAGTGATTTGTTGTTGCATTTCGTTGTTAGCGTGTTCAAACAATTATTTCATGCTCTGCATAAGAGAAGAGTTGCTCAAAATACACGATTTTTGTACGCAAACCTGTGTTCATTCTATTTCTCGGGATATATCTTGGTTTATTTCGTGGGGCCCGTATATACCCATGCAGCCGTGTATTCGCGCATTCTGTTACGAAATGCTCCCATTGAGCTATCGAGCTAATCGAATGGGTTAAAATGCGTTAGTATTGTCATTTTCTGTAGTATGTGTATGTATAGTTGTACTTATCAACCAGTATCATACATTCATACATTCGCAAATTGACCAGGAATCTGTTGCAGGCATTTTGGTATAGAAAGCCACAATGCCAGAAACCGATAGAAATATTGCATATAAAATGCAGCTCTATCACATCTAACTACATACACGAGCAGTAAAAACTATTTAGTTCCACTAGTAGCGATGCTATCGATATTTGCCTGTAAATATAGCAATTATCTCGTAAGAATCAATCATACAAGTAGTTTAATGCAATGTGTTATTAGCACCGTTACGTGTGGAACTACGAAATGTTACTTCTCATGTCATTAGCTTTGGTAAATATGCATTTTATATTCATCTTGCTGTTCATATTCTGACACCATAGGGTTTTCTAAGAGAAAATGCCTGCAAAAAAATGCCGTTCAAACTTGCCAGTGTCTGAACGTACCCTCAGTGTGAAATGTGTTGTTTGTATACACAAAGTTAGATATATTCCCACTTCCGACAACACTTTATAGGACTGAAATGGCAAATAATTAGAAAACATCGAGCCATAGATGGGGCATCAGGGGCCAATACTATAGTGTAATTTACAAGACGATCAACATGAAAGTCCAGCTTGTTCTCCCGAAACCCGCAAATAGTCTAGGCTGTGCTGGGGGGTGATCGTCGCACATCGGGGGAATTTATGCGACCATCATTTTCTTATGGGAAAATTACTCTAGTTTTCGAATTCAGAGGGCGCCGAGCCGAGATAGGTGACAAAATATAACTTTTCACTATGTTTCATAGGGTACACTACCTAAAAAATGACATATTTTCAAAGGTTAACAGGCATTAGCCAACTGGTTAACAGGGCAGCAACATCGGAAAGATTGTAAACATATTTGCCAAATAAGGAACGAATATAGACACTTAATCAGATTCAACATCGTTTTCCTGCTTTCGTTCTGATTTCGTGACGTCATGGTAAAATATGTAGCGTGACGCGTCAAAAATTCATGGCGATTCAGACAAAGTGTTGTGCGTCAACTCTGTGCAAAGATAGCATATCTGTCGAATTCTTCCAAGTTATATATTTTTGGAAATGGAAAGGTACCCCCTATATAATGATGTTCATACTTACATTATATCTTTCCAAGTATTGACATAATAGACAAAAACTTAACCCTCCCCCCAATTTCACAAATAACCACATATATGTGCCCATGCAGTTTGTGTCCACCAAATAAATTGACAATGCACAGTTTACCCTTTCATGTTATGTAGAATTGTACGGCGACACTGATAATGTAAAACATCGTTCAAATCCTAGATTAGGAAGGTAATAAAATCCAAGATGGCGTCCAAGATGGCCGCCAATTTTTATATTGACACTCTATTCACCAGATGTATGGTAACCGGACTAGATCATCGCGAGTGCTTTTTGTAATATGGCATTGTCTTGGATGGAGTCTGTATCTTAATACGTATAAGGCAATTGGCGACGTAAAACCGATGATGAAGACCAAAATGGCCGCCAAAATAAACAGAACTGTTCCGATAAAACGACCAACTTCTGAGTTGCAATAAAATCACATGGTATGACTGTTGTAGCTTTTTTGTTCGTACATATATGTCATTTTGTCCAACATGATCCGTATCTGAAGGAACTAGGGACATTAAGATAGTAACTGTTCATTAATTTCTCGAAATAACGACATCATTTAATGTCAAATTGCCTAAATAGGACCGAATTTCAAACTGACATCCAATCATTTGATGGTATATATGTCAATGTTCTGCTACACGATGCTACAACTGCAAACATCCATAGTACAGCAATAATGGAAGCCACAATGCCGATTAAAACATGCCTATGCAGTGTATGCACTAATAGTTATATATTCAATTATCAATAAATAACGGAGTTTTTCCATGCTAGTAGCACATTAGACCCGCAATCGTAAACCGGCTGGAGATAACGGACCTACAATAATTGCGGATATTTTGTTTATACGAAAATGTTGGCCAACTGTGTTCACATTACCCCGCTAATGTCGTCAACTGCTTACCATGGTGGTTGGTTTCTACGTTCAAAGAAGCGATGTTCCAATGTAATAACGGACAATAATCACCAGCAATTTAGACCGAACTAAAACTGTTTTCTCTACATTTCCTCGGGATGCCTCACCGCACGGAAATGGGTGTTTACATAAGCAGTTCTAATTCGTATTTGTTTAGTACTTCTCAACTCTGAAGATTTAGATAACAATAAACGGTTACATGTTCATTGCAAATACTCATTTTATGAACTATTCGCAGTTGCAACCGATAGTTTAAATCAATTTCCCACCAACGTACTATAGTCATGGGTGGTTGACGAGTTAATTCACAGGTTTATGCCCTCACTTCCATATCATTTTATTTCACACCTGCAGTTCAGGTTTCACGTCGCTGTCGCAATATATTAATACATCTATTGAGCGTTTTGTTATGATGATCATCCATTTCGTCAAGAGACGAAGAAATAATAAGTTTCTGCCATATTTTATATTGGATAAGGCCTATCCACTCGTAGACAATTTCGTTAGACATTTAACCACCGATAACATGACTTCATCATGCTGGTACTTATCAGCTATGAGTAACATACATCTATCGGATCTACACAGCCGGTGACACGATTAAGTTGATGTTCTGTTCTTATGTGAACCTAATTTAATCATTAGCTGTCAACTCGGGGAACACTATAAAAAAGTTGGTTGGCACATGTGCGCGGGCATTTCTGCCAAGTACGATAAGCCGAGAAGTTGCAATAGTTAATTCACTGTGACAGTATTGTTGGATTAAATTGACCTGACCAATCATATGATGCAATCCAATTACTCTTCAGCTGGATACGTGATTGTTCCCAACAAGTAATTGTTTATCATAAGTAATTCATAAATGGCACTGAATGGCATGGGTATATATAATAGAAAAATGGACGAATTTTATTAATATTGGGACTAAATTCAAATTATAAGAAATATTTCTTTTTTTCGATTTAATAAGGTGGCGAGTTAGAATCGACAATTTTGAAGACAACTTAACTTCAATCGCATAACCTTAGTCGAGACTAGATCCATTTATTAAATGTAACACTTAACTGGTTTTCAAAGGGCAAATATGTTTGCATTATTTGTGTGCAATTTTACACGTACAATACCATAACTCAAAGCATGAAGTATCTCGATCTAAATTCCTACCAGGTGTACACATAAGAAAGTAGAGAGATTACTAATTTAATATGCTGGAAGCAAAGGGTGTTGCTACTTTCGAAGTTTCATATGTGTGGGATACTATGTGTAAGTTTACTATATGCCTTGCCCCATGTCGCAGAAGAGTCCATATTATTAGCAAATATGTCCAACAGCCATCACATGTCCGACTGCGATTGTCTATATATGTCATACATACAATCCAACATTTAAACAAGAACGTGTGTCATTGTCGAATATAGGACCGTCGCCACATGCAACGATGGAACCTGGTTTGATTGTATGGTGCTCACAAGTTAAACTTACTCAAAATATACCGACCCATTACGGCTTCAAATTCCTCAATATTAAGCTAAAATAAGGATTCTGGGACGTTTACTTAGATGAATGCACGCAATAACTACCACACCTATGTACATTATCTAATATTTGTGATAATCGCATGCTTGCATATATGCTTTCGGTCGGATACATATAATTGGTTCACGCATATCGTAAAATGTATCCTGGGGACAATTACCACAATCATGAATATTTGACATATATCAGATACGTAGGTTGTTCCATTGCAGAAAATTGGCGATCGTGCAAAGGAGCTGCTAATTATTGTTTGTGTTAAAAGTACTCCACGGCTACTATATTTCTTGAGAATGTCCTACCTGTAGCGGTTATACTCTATTTTGATTAAAAACTAATTCCGCGGCTATGGCTGATAACATGTGACCAACGAGTTGCCATCCCGTTGCTTGAAATGGATCAGCATCAGTGAAAGGGACACATTTAGTATGACAAGCATCATCCTAATGCTGAGCAACTGAGTATATGACATTTTGAGCACGTCTTCTAACTGTGTGGCTTTCTAATCCTTGTACTTTTCATCTTTGGTTAATTGCCGAGATTGCTCCATACTGATATATAAATTGGATGATATAGTTTTATCCCATTCGAGTACTGTACGTGATTATCATAGTTGGGTACGTGTGACGGAGAGTCGTGTGATACCTACAGTGTGAGACCAACTTTCATGGATCCAAATTTCATGGGACTTAGCACAATCAATACCACGGCCTCACACTTACCGTTATCATTTAAAGCATTAGTATTTACAAATGAGGGGTCAGTTTTGATAATATTCTACCTGTTCCAACCAAACCTGAAAGTTGGTTCTGTGCAACATTCTTGGGGTAAGTTCCAAGTAACTTGATATTATTTAAAATGACCAATGCCTTGTATGAAGTTAAATACTGAATACATATAATGTGTTTAAATATATTGTGATAGCAACGCGAATTCTGGACATCCGGGAAGATATAAAATAATATGGAAGCGAATGCATATATATAACTCTCCGAAGGCATCAGCCACTACTCAGACATACAAGATCTATAGTACATTAGCAGGACAATAATTATACTATTGGTCGTCAATGTGTATTCAATAAAATAATTAATACACCTGCAACCACACATATCAAGCGGCATATAATTAAGTACAGATAAGCAAATACTCAAATGAACTGCTTAAGTAAATAAGCATAAATCCACGTCTGATGGGACCATAGCGAGAATATAACGACACAGATACGTATTTTGTCAGATTTGTTTGAGATTTGTTTCGGTTATTTCCATAGAACATCACTCAAATGAACGTGAAAATAAATTACCCCAGTACGCATTGACAACATTGATGAGATATATAACATAAATTGTCCATTCTTTGCATACCCGCATTTATCAGGATTCTAAATTGGTTGTTATTGCTTGACGGTTTGTGTAAGCGGGTCTAATGAGTCATTACCGTGGACACCTACATTGGTTATTGAGTCAGCAGTTTCATCACCAAGCAGAACGTTGACTTGTATACCACAAAATGGATGTCAGGTTGAAACACTATCCCATTGTGGCAATTTGGCATTGCATGTCGATTTTGAGAAATAAAATGAGCATTTAATTTCTCAATGCCAACAGTTTTATTGGATTCTGATCACATTATCAACAGACATATATGCACGAACGAATAAGCTACAAAACTCATAACATGCAGATGACATAACATTGCAACTCGGAAGCAGGTAATTTTATCGGATTTTGTTTTAGTTTTATGGCGGCCATTTTGGTCTCCATCATTGGTTTTACGTAACTAGTTGACTTATACATATTACAATACAGCATCTATGAAATAAAGATCAGTTACAACCGGTGTGCACACTCAGTGTGCACAGTGCACACTCAGTGTGCACAGAGTGCCGATATTAAACTTGGCAGCCATCTTGGACGCCATCTTGGATTTTATTACCTTCATAATCTAGGATTTGAACGGAATCTTAGATTCTCCATGTCCTCGGATGGTTCTGCCCTATATGACACTACAAAATGTGCATTGTCGATATTTAATTGGAAACAATCTGCATGGGTGCATTTAAGTGGATATTTGTGAAATTGGGGTGAGGGTTAAGCTTTTCTCGATTAGTTTACCATTTGGAGATATATAATAAAGATAGGAACATCATTTTGTAGGCAATACCCTTCCATTTGCAAAATTATTTAACTTGGAAAAATTCGACAGATATGCTATATTTGCATGAGTTGATGATCTAGTCCGGTTACCATACATCTGGTGTATAGAGTGTCAATATAAAAATTGGCGGCCATCTTGGACGCCATCTTGGATTTTATATTACCTTCCTAATCTAGGATTTGAACGATGTTTTACATTATAAGTGTCGCCGTACGATTCTACACAATATGAAAAGGTAAACTGTGCATTGTCAATTTATTTGATGTACACAAACTGCATGGACACATATATGTGGTTATTTGTGAAATTGGGGGGAGGGTTAAGTTTTTGTCTATAATGTCAATACTTGGAAAGATATAATGTAAGTATGAACATCATTATATAGGGGGTACCCTTCCATTTCCAAAAATATATAACTTGGAAGAATTCGACAGATATGCTATCTTTGCACAGAGTTGACGCACAACACTTTGTCTGAATCGCCATGAAGTTTTGACGCGTCACGCTACATATTTTACCATGACGTCACGAAATCAGAACGAAAGCAGGAAAACGATGTTGAATCTGATTAAGTGTCTATATTCGTTCCATATTTTGCAAATATGTTTACAATCTTTCCGATGTTGCTGCCCTGTTAACCAGTTGGCTAATGCCTGTTAACCTTTGAAAATATGTCATTTTTTAGGTAGGGTACCCTATGAAACATAGTGAAAAGTTATATTTTGTCACCTATCTCGGCTCGGCGCCCTCTGAATTCGAAAACTAGAGTAATTTTCCCATAAGAAAATGATGGTCGCATAAATTCCCCCGATGTGCGACGATCACCCCCCAGCACAGCCTAGACTACTATACAACATTAAGCGAACCTTGGTAGGACTATAGTATACGTCGTTTTAATCTTTTTTAGACAAAATAACTTTGATTTGTTTTGAACTATATAGCAGCAATATAGCAATAACAACAAATGCCGCGCAAATATGTTATCCATTCGTAGAACTTAGTAAACGCCGCCATGCAACAAATTGTGTGCAATGTCGCTGTGGAAGAGCATCAGGAAACTCCAGAACAACAGCTACCCCTTACAATTGTGAGCATGGTTACACGAGGTGTAGTTCCAGTGTACACTTCGTATGCAATTTTGTGCATTGTACACGACACAAATTCTTTTGGGGCTCCAATTGCACACCACATAAGTATACGCCGCATTCTTACACAGACAGATATGTGTTTTGGAAACGTCAGGACTACCATACAAGTGCACCTATACTACACATCACAGACTTGAAATACAGATTGACACACCTCAAATCTACCATGTAACATTTGACCATCTTGAGCTATACACAAAATGTTCACCTCTATAATATAATTGACTCTTTCTATACTGAAGCATCGTTGACGAGTATTTATCTCATAGAAATGTTCAGATAAACAAGTTTAACAAACATTATTATCTAAATATGTCCCTACGTAAATAGACACCGTCTGCACTTTTGTTTATCTGTCGTCTGCTTTTATCACCTTAACATCCCACAAATGATTAATCATTCATTCAAATGTACATCTTTATAACTTTATAACCCTGACATGTCTGCACCACGCTCGTACCAATAGCACTTTGTGAAATCCAACCATGCCACATATGTACCAATGTGACTTGCTTGTACTATAATATGAATCGTACGTGACACGTAGTGGAGCAACCACACATAGTGTGCCTCAAATTTTCCTCTTTTTGTTTGGCTGCATAACGCTAAGAATAATGTATCTAATTAACATCATGCAGTGGTCACGACGGAGACGACATGCCAAATTGACAAGACGTGTCGTGGATTGTAAAATCTTCAAGTTGTCTGCATTATCGTCACGACTTCTTCATTTTTCGGTTTCATTAAGCTGACCAACGAAATTGGTCTAAATAAACTTAATAGACTTAAATCACATGTGAATTCTTCGTAAGTTGTGAAGTAGTTACTTTCATTTTTATCGCGATGCTTCATTTTCAATTCCGCGTTTTTTGCAATCTCCACACGGTTGCTAACCGGAAGTCACGTGACAATTTCTCCAAAATCTATACCCGCGATCTTGAAAAATTACTGATGGATATAGAAACAATTATATGACGTCATTCACCTGCCTTAGGTATAAAGGTGATTCTCCATTAAATGAACAATTTCGACCAGAAAATTCTGGAGAAAAAAAAGTTTGTCACATGCCGATGAATTTTATGTGAGTATGTAGCACAGATATTGGTGACCATGAAAATGACATTCCGCAAAATTATAGGGCCAGGTCAAGGTCGTTCATTACAGCATGTGCCAATGACGGTTTTTTGGGGTTGAATCAGGGCAACGTCATTGTCAAATTCGCTCTTTCTCCAAAACTTGTTGACATGTGCCCTTTAATAGTTGAATTAACGTTATGAGTATATATATTGTTTGAGTAGCCGATGATGTATCCGTCCAAACGACGTATTGCGTAGCTCCGCACGTTGAGACGTCTATGAGATACAGCCATTTGAATATACGTGGTGGAAATTGATGTGCTTTGTGGGCGTGACTTAGAGTTCAAACTCTCTAAGAGGTCAACGAATACAGCGTTCAGATATGATAATTGGAAACAGATTTTGATCGCATAAAAGGCTATTCCTATCAAGTCGGGCATGCCCTGGTCCCTCGTACACTTGGTTTGACTCCAAACGATCGAGGAACTCTGATGTAGATAACGTGAACATACGTCAATCAAAGTCTGTTCCCCAAGGGGTTCGCCAAATTGCAATGATAATTTAGAGTAGAAAACATTGTCGATGGATTTCTCTTACATGTTTCAAGATATTGAACTGAAATTTGGTATTTAGTGGTTTCTCGGTGCGCTCAATCAGATAGAATTGTCAGTGAGATATTCTGATGGTCCAAAATGTGTATTTTGACGCCGTTGCTATAACACACGAGCCGGAAATCGCCCCGCAGGCAGAACGATTGTTGAAAAGTACGGAAATAATTGACTTTCAAACTGTCATCTGCTTCTCACTGAGATTGTTTGATGTAAACGTCAATCCATTTAGAGAATTCGTTAGATTCCGTTGATCACCCCCCCCCCCTCCCCACCACCACCACTCATTCACTCACCCCCCCCCCCCCCCCGATTGTATATAAACGCACTAAAACTAATCCATATGTCATATTTGTTCTTTTTATCTACACCCAGATCATTCCTTAACATGTTTTATTTGTTAGATCGTGTTTGCGTCTCTGGATATTTCAAAATTAAAATTGCGTCATTACCCAAACAGAAGGAGTGTTTGGGTAATGACGCGTTTGGGTAATGACGATTTTCGTTTCAGCGCGCTCTTATATTTTGAATATCCATCACCTATGAAAATGAACTAGTTTATGAACAAACAACCGCTGTGAGCTTTCGAAAAAAACTTTTAATCATTCGCCTACAGCATGTAACATTCAAATGGTCTGCGTTTGTGTAATGACGCTGAATAAACATACGCTAGCGATTTCTAGTTTCAAAGGTTGATTTTGAAAAATTATTCAAGGAAACATAACCTGTGTTTATTTTTTCTAGACATTAAAGGATATTTACTCCACGATGCAACCATAGATATGAACAAGCTATGTTTCTGGTGAAAATATCAGCCGTCTTTATCGTGTGTTTGGGTAATGATTCTATATAACGGGACATGCTTTTGGAAGACTTCACATGCTTTCCACTAACTAAATATTTAATTTCATAAAAATTATACGAATTGCATGGCGTTCAGTGCAAAATTCCGCACAAGAATATTAATTGGTTTAAAGATAAATCGTTCGGTGGCGAATGGGAACAATCAGGGAAGTTGAATGCCTTTGATTTGGGACATGCTGTTTCGGGGTACGTATAGCCTGTAATATACACATGGCATATATGTTGTCACACGTCCATACTAAACCCGAAATGTCTCTAATATATGCCTGTATCGTGAGCTACAAGATCATTACCATCACTTTTATGTATTGTGGCCATTGTTTTTCATAGGATGAACTAATAACGCAGGACATGGGTTTGCTCGTTTACGGGAGAATCACCCATAAGCACCCTTGGTTGTTGCTATGAACAGCATGAGCTCCAAATATTTACCCATATTGTATATACTATAACCCGTTCTAAACTAAGTGGATTCTCCCAATCAGTTATACAAGTATACATTGGAATGGTCTATTACCCATTTAGATGGGTGTTATATGCATATGTTGCTATGTAACAGGCACACAAATACACCACGCTGGTGCACCATATACATCAAGTGGGTACCACAAATACACGACATTGGTGAACACACCATAAATAAACCACACTGTTGTGCATATCGCAAATACACCAGATGGATGGGTACACCACAAGTCTTATTTAAATATCTGACCATACACTGCAGGCACACCAAATACACCACAAATAACCACGCGGGTGGGAACACCACAAATTCACCATGCACGTGTATGGGGAACACCACACATCTCATTTTAATATTTGCCATACACCAGCCACGAGTACACTGCATATATACCCCATTGTTTAATACACTCATACTGCACTGAGGTGGTACCACAGACCTGCACCTCAGAAGTGGTGTACACATAAAATACAGACGTAGTGTTTCTGAGTACCTAATTTACACCACCAGTGGGGTTGATGATTTACCACACGAGCTTTAGCAAGTGCAGTAAATCACCAATCTCACGAGTTGTGTAAATGTTGTATTCAGAAACACTACGTAAGTGTGTATTTTGTTTATACCATGATCATACCGATAAGAATACTATTAGAAAGTTAGAACCATTGTTCGCCCTGCCGTTGGACAATTTAGCAAATTGCGAAAAAAAAATACGAAGTGGCTAAAATAATATGCTGGTGGCTAAAAATATATATATATCTTTATTGACCTCCATAACTGAAGAGTTTATCAAATGTTATACATGTATACAGTATCAAGGTAGGCTAACATTTTAGCCAACATGAAAATAAACAAATAGCAGTATATATATACACAAATGACACAAGTGCCACCAAGACATGGTATACATGTTGGGTCAAATATTGAGAAGCCTTACCCACAGGCAGATATAAATTAAGACATGCAATCAGACATACCGACATGCGGACATAGTATATGCAGATAGACAAACACAGGCACGCGAACATAACTTTTAAACCTGAACATATTTACATAATGCGGATAAAATCCGAAAGGTACAGAGAATAAATGCTTAAACTCGCATTTGCTAATTTACTGGCGGCAATCAGTTAGAATTTGGAATATTATTCAAATGTTAGTATTGTGTCGTTTACTATTCAAATACAATTGATATACCACAATGCATAAGTGCAAGGAATAGAAAAGCGCACACAACTGCTATTTTTACATTCACACCGGTAACATCACATCCGCATGGACGAGTGATGATGACTACACCGACAGACTACAATACACAGAGATAAAATTTCGAAAAAACCATATTACCTGTATCAACGTAATCGGCCTTTCGTCTGATGTGGTAATATAACTTAATTGCGAAAAAAAATACGAAGTGGCTAAAATAATATGCTGGTGGCTAAAAATATAGCTACAGGCACTTTTCATGTCGACGGCGGACAATTTATTGTAAACAAAAGAAATTAACCGGCTTAGCACAAGACGACTTAACGTTATTCGCGAGAGCTGACGAGAAGGATGATATTACGGATATGTTCGATTAGCTATACTATCGGGCATCAGTTTCACACCCTGGGCAATTAGTTAGTGATCGTTTAGAGATAGATTTATGAAATGGCTTCTTGTGTAACAAAAGGGCTTTATTTTACGGTGTTTTCAACTGATTGCAAAAGAGTGAAGTCATAGATACGCCCAATTCAATAGCTTCTCACATTTCATTGACGTTAATGCAGTGGACAGTGTTGAATGGGACAATGACACTCGCGGACATGACATGAAAGATGGACCTAAACTTAGAGAAGACGGATGCAGTGTCAGCCTGCAGGAAATTTGCATCTAGTTGGAGATAATTTGAATAGTAGATTCGCTGATAATGAGGACTCGGAGATCTACTCTAGTTTGACCAAACTGTTTGAAGCCTAAAGCATTCCAAGCGTTTGGTGGATTATTTACAACGATTACGCGATGTGCTAATTAATCCCACAGTATGTGGCTAAACTTTTTCAATAGTGGCTAACAAACTTGCACACGTGGCTAAAAAATGGATACAAAGAATTTCGGGCCAGGGCGAACACTGGTTAGAACTTAAAACATGGAAGAAATGTGTCAACACTGCAACCCTCCGTGGACCCCGTGGCAACTCAGTACATTAGTATAATGTTACCCTGCGAAGGGATATGAAACCTGAGGGAATTGTGAAAGTGTATAAAAAGCTATCGAAATATATGATACAATTTTGTGGTCACCTAATATCACAGATGTCACATAATATCACAGATTTATGGAAGTATAACTAATGTTTTGTTTATTATCGTGTCAACTTGGAACTATATGTTGCCACGGAATGATTAATGCCGGTGTTACTGGAACGTGACATTGTAGTCCATACTGTTGGTATGTCAATTTCCCGTTCAGATGCATGGGGAACGTTTATATCCATAGTGTGCCTTTATACCCACAACTTTTTTTTTCACAATTACCGTTATTACTATAGTAGAACACATGATCTTGGTATAAATGTATAGACCACTGGTCACAGTGTGGTGTACACCACAAAACACTGTAAGTACACCACAAGTACACTGCAAATTTGTAAGGGGTTCGCAGCAAAACTACACAAGGGGCAACCGTCTTCTCAGAATATATTTCATCTTATCCACCAGCTCGACCAATAATGTGTGTCTGACAAATCCATGTCTGTAGTTACTGCCTGTGGATTTATAAGATGGTCAAATGATTATTAACACTCCCGTTCAATCAGCAATAATGACATTTTCCAATAAAGCCACATTAAAGGGACGGGCGGCCTTCGTTGTAGGTTATATTTTTAAAATAACATTTATCAAACTTTGATAATTTCCTCAAGAATATACTAACAGTATAGCATAAAGATGATATGAATGCGATATAATTTACAAACACGCTTTGTGTCAGAGAAAATGCAGGTCGAGATGCAGTGTTGTTTAGTTTCTCGCAAAAAGCGCAGTGAAAGTGAACTGTTTATAAGTAGAGTCACGATATTACGTCATTTCCTTATTTAGATTCGCGCGCATTATACGATGGTTGAAAGACCCTAATTTGGTGCGTCTACAACTTACAACTCCCAATAATATAATAAATTCTTTACTTGGTATGTATTATCATATATAGGTTAGGGGAATATTCTAACTGGATTGAAAAATAACCCTGTTTGCAAGAACAATTATATTTTTACACGTTTTCTGTCTGATCATTCCCAATTATGAAGAAACATGGATTAGCTGGATTTTGAACTGACAGCGGGTAGAATGGGTCGACTAAAATAAAGTTTGGTGTAATTTGAACGCGATTGTTGATAGCGCCAATAATGTTATCTTCGCGGAACGGAACATTCTCATTGGACGATTCGGTAGTGCCGAGTGATTGTCTATGTTATGTTTACATAACAAAGCGTACAAACGTGACAATAACATGCAATGTACGCGATTTATGATTGGTATAAGAACACTAACGGCCTATTATATAATATTCTGTCTGTTTATGGCGGTTTTAGCGGATGTGACTATTTTAATAGCTATACCCATGGCGAAGGCCGTCCGTATCTTTAAACACTGCGTTTTATCAAAATATAGACATACAAGATCCAGTGTTTGGTAACAAAATAAATGTTAAATATGAGTTGCAATAAGCATTGAAAAATAGCAACTTGATATTTCGTCCAGACGATGGACGACATTTTTCATGAATGAATTACTATAGAATGCACACAATATAGATTGCTGACCAATCATGCAGCAGTGAGATATAACTAGATAATCTCGAGCCACTGATCGAATGCTTTAAAATATTCAACTGCTACGATCCGTAAGTATCAAACATTCTAACAAATAGCACCGAATCTCGGACCCGAGGCCACAATAATAAACTATACAAAGAAGGATCCAACTCTGATGTAAGGATTACATTCTTTAATAATTGTTATTACTCTTTATATTTTGTCTTACATTCTATAACAATTTTTTTTTTTAATTCTTACATTCTAGAACAATTTTTGTCATTTGTTCTTATATTCTTTAACAATTTTATCATTTGTGCTTACTTTCTACGTAATTTGGAGCGAAGGATACGATAGGTCGATAAATAAACGAACTATTGATATACCGGCTTCATATGCTCTGAAAAACACTTGCCAAAATCACAGCCATTTTTCAGCGGTTTTCAACTTTTCGCCAGAAGTCAGACACACGCTCCTTATTGCTACCATATCAGGAATAGACTACGACGGAACGCTCTTTTCTGTCCCATGTCCTGCAAATGGCTGGTTTGTGTTTAGGATCCAAACATCGTATTCACACTTGTATTTTTCATTACTTCAATGCGTCTTTTTGGGTTACATAATGCTAAGATAGTTCAGATATGTATCAACCTATTTCAATACTGAGAAAAATTCAAAAGCTAATAATATGTGTATTTTGGAGCGCAAACCGCCATGTGGCTTTAAGCAGAACCCACAATCGAGGTTGTGATAATTGGCGCGTGATAAGAAAGATTTTGTTCAGAATGCACACGAAATGGCCACGCTGTATGCAGGTGATCACAAGACCACGAGTGCGTAGATGTGGAATTCATGGGTTGCACATAGATATGGGTAATTTTGTTACTTATCTAACTATTATCCTGCACCAATACCTCAAGGTAAATATCCCATGCCAATAGGTGACAGACAGTGTTGCATGTTGCTTATCGCTATTTCCCGCCCGAGTGGTCACAAATATGTCTTATATACAGTAATGCCCTAAATAATCGACTCCTTAACCACATCATAATTATGGGTAACTTTTCAGGATTTAGTCGGAAATATGGCTTGTTGCCATTCATCGGAAAGCTCTCAGTGAGAGCTTTCCGATGAATGGCAACAAGCCATATTTCTGACTAAAATCCTGAAAAGTTACCCATAATGAGAGCTTTCCGATGAATGGCAACAAGCCATATTTCCGACTAAATCCTGAAAAGTTACGAATAACTGAGAGCTTTCCGATGAATGGCAACAAGCCATATTTCCGACTAAATCCTGAAAAGTTACCCATAATTCTGCTGTGGTTAAGGAGTCGATTAGTTACGGCATTACTGTATATATGAGGAATGTTGAGACGTATAATCGTATGAAATATCTACAAATTCGGCCCTCATAAATATCTCGGTTGAATGAATAAAAGCAGTCATGTCCGAATTTTATTTCAGTAGGATATGCCTATCCCCACGGATTGTCTTCCATGCGTCCATTTAGTGACATATTAAGCTAACACCATGACAATTTGGCCAAATTTCCTTTTTGGCTTCTACTCACAAACATTTCCTTAAATCACAATCGACCATGTCATCTCAAATGGTACCTTTTTTGGTCGTATTCACCATACATACATGTAGTAAGTTGTCGTAAATTGTTTGTTGTTCCAGGATTCCAGTTGTGAGTTTCGATTATCGATCTATTTTGATCCAAGTAACATAACAAAAACCTTAAAATAGTTCTAGTTTGAAACCTCAACTAATCTCTAATATATCGCAAGAACATACTTGTTATGGACGTGTCGCACTTTATTGCCCTTATACAAATCATCTGGCATAACATGACTCACATTATATGTCTGTTTATATGATCGATGAATGAACCTACTGATGACTCGGATTATAATGGCAGTAATTATCTGCATGGTGTGTAATGTGTCAATATTGACTTCGCTTGAATTGTCGGAGCAAATACATAGTTACATAATATACGATGATATCTAAATGCGGGTCAACGTTCGCCAATTGTCCCTGGGATCAACATAACTATAATAGAGTGTGCTTGTCCTTGGTGAATACATAGACAGAACACAACGAGCATCTTAATCGAGAATATTTATCGAATGAGTTGCGGATAGCTAGAGTGAGTTGCGGATGGCGCAATAATATATTTCGCGAGAAATGTAACTATGTGCGGCCCACAACGAGTTCCATGAAAGATTCGAGATTGTGATGCAAGTTCTGTATTTATGTATGTTGACTTGAGACGTTAAATGTGGACGTCATCATTAACAACACATATTTGTTTTGCCATCGATGGATAGAATATTCAAATACATACAGAATGACACATAACCTGTGGAACTCCAATCACAATGACATAACGTCTATGGGATTACCGTTTCCCCCACTCCATCCTGATACAAAACAAAATGGAAACCGAGTAAGGCTAAACTTTGACCAAATAGGTACACTAGGATACAAAATATTTGCTGTTAACATCATTTTTCCTGAACAATACACATTACATTACCTGCAAATACCACCAAAGAAGATGAGCAGTTTGGGTGCATGAGGGATCCCACCAGCCCAAGAACGGCCTAGTATTGATAAATTAATCACAGTTTTGAGTAGATGAACCGGAAATACAAATTATGTATAAGGTAAGAAGTAAATTAAATCTTATTTCACCAATTATATACAAATCTAAATGTTCAAGGTCACGAAATTACCCGAGTACTATTCCAATAACATAATAAATGAACCCAGATTTGGATCATTGGCGCGAACACGATGACGTCATAAAACGATGGAATTAAAAAAGTTAGCTAAGAATGTGATCGCCTGTGAAAAGCTGGCTACATTTTGTGATCGATTTGAAAAGCTGGCAACGGACGTGACCGGTGCCTTGTGACAATGATCCCCATCGGCCACACGGTTATAGGTAGTTTAAATCCCATTCGTCTCAGCCATGTTTATCCCTTGTGTCGATATCACGATGGTACATAAATTATACAGGCAACCACACTCGAACTAAGTATGGACCCGGGCCAATGGTCTAAAGTGTACACCGCGCTGGGTCACTACACTACATGAGCGTGACTGATACGAAATTCCAGTACGATTGAACAGCTCAACTAATTCAACTGAAATCGTCATGGATACGACATACAGAAAGCTGATTCTAACGCGCAAAGTTGTCATGGTTTGTTTCGCAATGCTTGCTATGATTACCATCGCGTCTATCAGCATTGCATGCGGTTGTAGTGTTTCGGAATAGCAGAACGCAACGAAGTTATGGTAAGTTCGTTGGTGCTTTTGGTCGTAACTCGGTTTTTGGTTTATATTGTAATTCAAGTCGAATAAATGTCCTCATCGGTCGCTGGCGTGTGCACAAATTTTGAATTGAACACGGTGTCATTGACAACGCACGTAAAGTATGTCAACGCGCTAGCTGTCAGGAGTGGCGTCATCTAGTCAGCCTGAACGTTGTTTTCTATAGACTCGGTTAACACGAAGTTGTTTTGGTGCTGTTACGGTGCTGTTTGGTGCTGTTACGGTGCTATTTGGTGCTGTTTTACATTTGTTGATGGCTTGAATTACAATGGAGATAAACGTTCCCCGTTTCGTTTGATGTTTGGGTAATCGAGCATGAAAACCGGTTTGTTCACTAACAGTTTTCATGATCTAATCCCTGAATATCCAACTCGATAGAGTACATCTATCTCCTAATCGATATGTATCCACTTTATTTGAGCGGATTATTGCATTCCAAGCTCCAACGAAGAACCAAAATGAATTCAAACTAAGAAACCAAACTGGTTCTCCAAAGAACCAAAGTGGTACGAAAAACCCACCGCAGAACCAAATGGTTCCACGAAGAACTAAACCACATTTGTTCCACGAGTTCGATTTTCCAACAATTAATTAGTGGGGAATGTGTTGATTTTATACCAACAGTAATATATATCATCATGCTGTTGGTCAGAACTTTGGAGTGAAATGGCCATCAGTTAGAAATTTTGTAGCTTTAGGGGGTGTCAGGTCGGAAATTTCCAACACTTGGAAAGCTTGGTGCCAGTCTGGTTGTATTAGTTGTTGAAAATCGACTAAAATCAAGATTACTTTTCGCTTCGTTTTAGAAACACCAGCGCAGGCATTATTATATTTTTTCAAAAATATATATGTTCTTGAATGTTTCATACGCACAGTGGTTTTTTCTCTCAAATCGCTCGGATTAGCCAAACACCGCGAAAATTACAACTTTAGAAAATATAATGGTACTTTTTCATAACGTCATCAGTTTGCACTACCCGCATCATAGCAATTCAGCAGGACCACCAGCATCATAGCATATTAGCAGGACCACTTAACCAGGGGTGGAATATCTTATGCGACGGCTTAGATATTACATTAGTGACGTAGGGTCCTGGCCTGCATATGTGCAGCAGACCGGAGACAAATAAAAATGTTGTGAGATCACAAGAATACACCAGGTTAACTGGTCCTGCAAATTTGCTATGATGCCGTTGTGTTCTGTTAAATTGATATGATGTTGGTGTGTCCTGTTTACTGGTTATCATGATGGTGGGGCTGTGTGATAGCTGGGATCTTCGGTGATTGTCTGTCTCGCGATCCGGCCTATGACAATCCACTCAGACCCCAGTTGGTTCATTAATCAACCCAGGGACGTGACACGTTTGAGGTTATTTTTAATACATATCTTTTAAATCCAAATTTGAAAAAGTAACGCCGTTATAACATCCGCGTGGGTACCCAGATCTATCACACCAAATTTGGTTGAATTCGGTATGTCCTTCTGAATGGTGCTTCAGAATTCATAATTCGGAAAGGTGGTTTTGGCTTACAAGTCTTGAAATATTTTGGTTAAAAATGTGGCACATTATAATGTTCTTTCGAACAAAATCTAATTACATTAGCTTGCTGTTTTAATTTTCCCAACCTTGTGAATCACAACAATAGATTGTTTTACTCATCAACATACACAACAGCGACGGCGTTAACAGCAACAACAGCAGCAAGACCCATAGTAACAACAGGATAGCACTGAAGCAGCGATAACTAGCCAAGGTGGACTTTATGCAACCCATCCATAAAAGATGTGAATTTCTTGATATAGCGTCCATTTCTCTACACCATCAGTTAATATTGGGAGCATATCCCTTTAGTGCATGGTGGCTTCAAGACTTCAGGTGGGGTAGTGTTGCCTCAAAACAAAGAAAATTCACATTTCGTAATTGCCAGCCGCCTTTTGCAAAGTTTCCCAGGGAACCAAACCACCCATACACGTTGTATATAATATCCAATGACATGATGTAATCGCCAATTTGTTTCATGTGTATAGAGAATTTTTTAGTGTGATAAGTGCTATTATATCTTGGACTAGTTTCTCCCAATATACTGTTGTTTCCACAAACAATGAGTGTTTGTATTGATCGCGAAAAGTTGTTGCATGGTAGTTCAAAGTAAGTTTTACTGTTTGAAAAATGTAACTCTCCAATTTTGTTTTTGAACAGAGTCGACAGCCCGTCCTTCAGAATCCGGCTACGAGTTCAATGCATTACTCGGCAAATGCTTCAAAATAAATTCAACAGCGGGGCGGTGGGATGCACATAATGAATTATGCCAGAACGAGGGCACGGCCATTTGTTGGTTGTAAAAAATCAAACCATCCATAATTGGATCGCAGCTGAAGTAGCCAAATCAAGTGAGGTTTCCACATTCTGACTTATCTATATTTATCATATCATGCTATATATTAGTGTATATTTATTATATGATCCTACCCTTATTCCATTCAATAAACCCATTCTATAAATTGTGATATTAAACGTTCGTTTAATAACAGGAAATAGTGCCAGGTGACCTTTGGCTTCCGGTTTTTTGTCTGTTTACATTCCGTCCGCTACGTTTCAAAAATACTATGGCTTCCAATATTTTCCAACAAACTATAAAGAATGAAGAGTTTGAAAAGTTATGCCATTAAATATACGCCATTAAAATATGCCAAAGAGTCTTTATTTATCTGGGACTATTTCTTTACGCGGGCAAACAACGCATAGTTACGTGAAACATCATCGCATGCCTCATAGAAACCAATGTTTGTTTCGCATCCCATTTATTGTAGTATATTTTGTCCAGGTTTTGGATCAAGTAATAAATAGACTCTACAACTCATCCCCAGTTTATAGCAGAATTTACAAAACTCGTCCAGTAAATTAGATCTAATTTACTGGACTCGTTTTGTAAATTCCGCTATAAACTGTGGACTCGTTGTAGATCCTCTGTATACATTATTCGTGCATGAACTACCTGACAGTAGTTATACTAGAATCCGAGGTGAAGATATTTATAAATAATTGAAGATATCTTCAAATGTTTGCAGATATCTGTATATATTTGAAAATATTTGCAAATATTTAGAGATATCTTATTATTGGAGTTTATGTTAATTTGGCCGCCCGTAGAAAGTTGCAAAATAGGTGTTATACAGACACTAACAAATACAATTATGGTATAAATTTCAGATCCATTGTGATCACAATTCTGGGCAGTTGATGGAATTGACGTTAAGGCGGAGCTATTTGTCGAGGAATGGAGACTGCATGATGAATCAATAATGACGTGGTTTTTCTGGAGCCCGGGGGAGCCGATTCCGTCAATTCCGTCAATTCCATCAACTGCCCAGAATTGTGATCACAATGGATCTGAAATTTATACCATAATTGTATTTGTTAGTGTCTGTATAACACCTATTTTGCAACTTTCTACGGGCGGCCAATCTAACATAAACTCCAATAATAAGATATCTCTAAATATTTGCAAATATTTTCAAATATATACAGATATCTGCAAACATTTGAACAACTACCGGATGGGCCGATATTGGGTGTGGCCGGTTGGCCAGTGGCTGGTTGCATTTGTGAAATTGAGATATGATAATTCGATGTTACCATAATTATTGGAAGAAGGAAAATGTTATTGCAATAACACAGTCAATGGGCAGTTGCAAGCATATAATATACACATAAATATAAAAACAAACAGTAATATATATGAATTAAACGGAGCTTCCAGATTATTACTATGCTGCTATATTGGAAGGAGGTATAAGATAGGTTGACAAATACACGAAATATTGACATACTGGCTTCATAAGCTCTGAAAAATGCTTTCAACGGTTAGAGCCATTTTCCAGCTGTTTTCAGTTTTTCGCACACAAGTAAAAGAAACGCTCTTTATTTCAACCGTATCAGGAATAGATTAACATGCAACGCTCTTTTCTGTTGCATGCCACCACAGTGCCGTGCAAATGGCTGTTGTTTGTTTGGGACCCAAAAAATGGTGTTCGAAGTTATATGTTTTTATAACAGCAATGCGTCTTTCTGGGACATATAATGCTCGTAGAAAGGTAGTTCTAGTATTTGTCGACCTATTTCGATACCTGGAAACATTAAAAAGATAATATTATTAGGTGTGTTTTCGAGTGCAAACCGCCATACTCAATCATGAGTTGTTCATGCAATATGGTTATGCAATTGATAATCTCTGCCGATTTCCGAAGAAGGACCGGATCATGTCGCATACTTATGATATTTATGGTGACAATATTACTGGTGACAATGTTCCTATTTTCCATTGTATAAAATGAAATGTGTTGTCTTCTCTCTGTCGTTCTAATAGCCCCCCAAACTACAATCCCTGCTCTCTGTCGTTCTATTGAAATCGGTTATGCATGTGTGTACTCGCCTATTGCTGCGAAACAACTAATACCAGGGTTTTCGTGCGCCGGACATTTCATATAGTGTAATTATTTTTGTCTCGACCGGACATTGTCTACCCTCTATTTCTGCATGACCATGGCTGTTCGCGCCTTCCTTTCTCTATCTACAGTGTGGGATCACATACGCACAATCTAGTGGAGAAAACTTATCTCGCTTCAACTGATTTGATATTCGTAGTACTAGTATATGGTTCCACCTCATATCTTCGTTCGAAAATGCAATCCATTCCATAATTCTGCAATAACACCTTCCACGGTACTTTGGGTATTTCGAATCATTTGACTCCCCTTCACAGTAATAATCAGACACATACTATAAAATGTCAATATAGAAACCAACTGTGTATACAGCATTGGGGACACTTGTATCTTTGCCTCGTATGTCAAAACCAGTTGCATATTGATAAGTATTTAGAATTATAACACAATCAAACTTCATTGTCCGCACATTAGCACATTTTTTATATTAAAGGCACGGGCGGCGTTTGCTTCAGAAATATTCTAATTTGTTCAAATAGAAGGAACACCAAGATATATATACAGTTCCGCTCATATTCCAAACATAATCAACGCGTAAATAGTATATTGGCGTCAAGACGTACGGCGGTGTACGTAAACAAGAGACTGCTCGTGTTACAGAAGTTGTGCTTCTGTTTACATAACACAGCGAAATTATATTGGTTAATCACACAAACATTATATGAACGCTCTTTATTATTTCCATATCACGAAAACAGTAACAAACAACGCTCTTTATGTTTACCATATCCGGATCTAAACAAAGGCCAGGAAACGTAACGTTTTTTTGCTTTTGTTTACATAACAAATGGGGGGGGGGGGGGGGGGGAATTGACAATAACATACTGTTTATGCCATATTTCTGATTGGCATAAGAACAAAGTCTGTCTATATCTTACTATTCCTTCTGTTCATGGCGGTTTTTGGCTAAGGTGAATATTTTAACAGCATACCCACCGCCAACACCGCCAGTATCTTTAACCGTTCATAATTAATTTGGTTATGGAGATCTACACCTGCCTGACACCGAAAGTATTTCCATTCAAATTATCTCACTCCAAAAGTGTTTTAGTTAGTATAATTATATAGACATTGATAACCAAAATATACGGTAATACATCTTTCACAAGAAGAATCGTAATCGAAAATATAATGCCACTATCATAATCCATCTCATGATTGGTTGGAATTATGGCAGCTATTGTACAAGTTGCTCTATGTTGCTAATTTCCCCCATAATAGCATACCACCTCATCGTTGGAAGGAATGGTGGCAAGAATACCGAGAAGTTACTACGGTTGCTACATAATTAGTACAATAAGATGTAGTTTGTTTCACAATATATTTTAAATCGAAATACATTGTACTACTAGCACAAAACCTTGTTGGTATTATACATTAGTTCCAATATACATGTAGGTTGACTCCATAATTATGTTGGTTACCAGCTACCCAAGAAAGTTCTATAAATATCTTGTTTCCCCCTCATTTAGTAAAACCTTCTGGAGTCTCACCCAGAATATATTGCCCATTTGTTTTGCCAAAACGCTACGTAAGTCGGGAATGTTTTACCCTGTGCCAATGCATTCTGTTATATATGCGAGTCGACCATAGGTCGCCTCGCATATATAAGAGAATGCATTGGATTTTTTATCATTTTTTTTAAATAAATGTTTCTTAGGACATAAAATAAAAAAACATCAATTACCCTGCAGGGAGCCCCACACATATATAGAAGCATATAGAAGAGTGTCGTCTGCTCAGGTTTGTCTGGGGCTCTGTATGGGTGAAATTATAAAATTGTTAAAGAATACAAGAAAAAATTATTAAAATTGTAAAAAATTGTTAGGTCAATGCATTCTCTTATATATGCGAGGCAACCAATGGTCGACTCGCATATATAAGAGAATGCATTGGCACAGGGTAAAAAAAAATCCCAAAAAGCCAAAACAATATACATGAGAATCCAACTCGGTCGTTGGCTGAAGTCAAGAAGAGAATCAATCAAGGTTTGTTCACAGTAATTGTCTAGTGCAATATTTTGTTCAATACAGTCATGAGAAAGTTTATTGGTATTTCTGGTGATTGGAAGACACGCGTGGAATGTTGGACAAAATATACCTTCACCATATGGGACGTTTTATTTAGTCAATAATCCTAACCTCAATCCTAAATTCGCATGGTACGACGTATTTGGCCGGTTTTGGCCGGTTTGTTGGGTAAAGGGTTCACCTTTACCCAACAAACCGGCCAAAACCGGCCAAATAAAGCTTCAACAGCCTAAAATATCTTCGGTCTGTCTCAATAGAACCATACAAATATGGATATCATTGGAACCGGCTCCTTGACCGCATTGTGATAGTTACAGTTAGCCCCGTGCCAATGCATTCTCTTATATATGCGAGTCGACCCACACTTTTTACCATTTTTTCTTACATTCTTTAACAATTTTATAATTTTTAATGTGTTAAGCCAATGCATTCTCTTATATATGCGAGGCGACCTATGGTCGACTCGCATATATAAGAGAATGCATTGGCACAGGGCCCTTCTGTTGGGTAAAGGGTTATATCAAAATCAATCGCTATTTATAAATCGTCAACCTCGATTATGTATCTTTCGCTATCTAAACGTGTACGTATTACTGGTTTTATATATTCTTGTTCTGTAGTGAGATTTTACTTATCTGACTGTACAAGAGCCCGCCAATAGCTGCTATGAACCCAGATGAATTTGCTTAATTTAGTGATCCTACGTTGATTTTGAAATATATTTCTGCTCTAAAATATATACCCCGCAGTCTTCGCAGTTTATTTTGACAACCTTGCGATGATAAGAACAGGGTTTCATAGAACAGATCTACACATATATGTGTTTGTGACATTATTCATTTTTTGCTTCATTTCAAGCTAACTGATACTCGGTGGTGGGTATTCGTCGTGAGTTCATTAAATCTTTTGATTTAGTGATATCAAACAAACACATTCGCTTGATTTTATAATTTTTAAAGTTAAAAACAATGCCTTTTAGGGGGTAGGGCTAATGTTTAAAGGTACGGTTGGCCTTGGCGGTGGGTATCCTGTGAAAATATTTCCACCCGTCAAAAACCGCAACAAGCAGAAAGAACATCAACATGTAGACAGACTTGGTCCGTATACAAATAAGAAACATCGCATAAACAGTATGTTATTGTCATATGTTTGACCATTGTTATGTAAACAAAAGCATAAAAAGTTACTTTTCTGGTGTTTGTTTATATTATGATGGTAAACATAAAGAGCGTTCTTTGTTGGTGAATTCCTGATATGGAACTAATAAAGAGCGTTTATGCCAATTGTGTGTGATTAGCCGGTAGCATTGTGCTGTCTTCTGTGACACAATCAGGCTCTTGCTTAGGTAAAATATATTAGGTCTTTATGATAACATGCTGTTTACGCGATGGTCATGGTATATATGAACGAAACTGTATGCGTTTTAATGTTTTTCTGTTTACGGTGATTGGAACAAATATGAATATTTTTGACAACCAAGGCCTCACGTGCCTTTAAATCTTTTGATTTAGTGATATCAAACAAACACATTCGCTTGATTTTATAATTTTTTAAGTTAAAAACAATGCCTTTTAGGGGGTAGGGCTAATGTTTAATGCCATGTTGCTTTATGTGTGCTCCGTTGGCAACGGTTTTGATCTTTACATATCTCAAGTTCAAAGGCAACCTTCTTAAAGCTATAATATTGTTGATCCAAAACAAAAATTGTCCGAGTTACGATACCTAGAAGGGGTAATAAGTTTTGAAAAGTTGAAAAAGTTTGCATAAATGGGACAAATTATTAGATTTTTCTCAAATATGTGAACATTGACCAAGATACACCACCAGTTGTTATTTGGTCGTGCTTGCCCTCACTTCCTTGTCATTATATTATTATAGCAGATATTAATAACGCCAAATTCATCTGCAATGCTCCATGATCTGACTAAGGATGGAAGAAAATTTTATATAAAAGCTCAGAGTAGTCTCCCTTGATTTGTATTAACTGTGGACACCTTTCACAATGGCAGTATCATCGTGACCGACAGATAACGCCCGTCATTTTAATATGTAGAAATTAAAAATGCGAGGGGGGGGGGGGGGGGGGGTTGCAGCGAAACTTGAAATTTTCAGGATTGGCGCTTACGGACTACATTCCACGACTGTTCCATGTGGCAAGAGTAACCATTTGCGGCCATGTTTTCTTCCAAACTGTCACGAAACGCGCCCGATACCTAACAATACACCATAACGATCGTCATTTAATTTGCCGATATCGCCCCCCCCCCCCAGAATACGCTTGCTTGATTATGAAACGTCTCGAGGATTATTGATATATTGATTGGAATTTTGTACTTATTCGACCTTGTATAATGTTATAAAAAAATAGATATAATGAGATTTTCATAGAAAATTATGAGGCCTTTGTTTAAAATAAAAATAAAATTACCGGTGTAACAGGATATTTTCCCACCGGATATTATTCACACCACTGCCTCCCATCCCCCCCCCCCACCATATATGACAGAAATGATTTTCACGTTTAGGCATTAGTTCATGTATTTTCTGAAACGCCGAGGCTACTATATATTACAAAAATCACCACAGGATTTTCTTTGGTTTATATATCAATGAAAAGTCTCTAATATCTTAGTAATGTCAATAATAAGTTGTTTGTTGAGCGAAGTTGGATTTTGTTGTAGGAGTTTTGGCTAGTTTGTACGCGATGTATATTACTTATTATCATAACGATTCGAGTGGAACATAAATAGAGGATGTCTACACTTTTTGGCTGGATATGGGAATTATCTCATGAGTGATGACAAAAAAATGAATTTCCACGAGTGGTTCTGCCACGAGTGGAAATTCATTTTTTTTTTGTCATCACGAATGAGATAATTACCATCTCCAACCAAAGAGTGTAGATGTTCTGTTTATTATATGCACCGCTCAGTTGGACCATGAAATTGTATACACAAGCACAGCCATGGTAATGAGCATATGCATATAAAAATAGTTCTATTTTTCAGGCAGATTGGTTGAGGGATAACGGGGCTAACATAATAGGTTTAATAAACATATTTATCACATAATTTGCCCATAAAAGCAGTTTCATAATTATCGATAAGAGACACGTCTAATATCAGCGCGTGCGATGACGTCACATCGTTCTTCAAATGACTTGCGATCGCTGCGGTTTTTATCGTTGTTTTCGATGGATATTTCGCATTGCTTCGCGTTTATTTGATCATGTGATAAAAAGTATCTCACACTCGTCCTATTTTATACGTAATTTATCAACCTCGTCCACTAAATTCTATTTGAGCCTCGGTAAACCTCGGCTGAAATCGAATTTAGTGAACTCGGTTGATAAATTCCGTATAAAATAGAAACTCATGTGAGATCCTCTATTTAATTGATCACATATTACAATTTTTTTTTCAATTTGAACACTCAGGGACATTTAGCAGAGTCTTCCATCAAGAACCGAATCACTTTTAATTTTAGCGCGGATGAATACGAGTGAGATTAATATTATCCATCATGACCTGGGGTGTGGGATGGAAAAATCTCACCCGAGGGGCCAGATATTTGGGCCGGACACGAGGCTTGCCGAGTGTCCGGACCAAATATCTGGCCCCGAGGGTGAGATTTTTCCATCCCACACCCCAGGTCATGATGGATCATTTTTCTCCCAACCCAAGAGCCTCATTCCGATTTTTTGTTTTATACCAATCTTTGGCACATTCCAGTAGCTTCGTAACGGTATATCTGGGGAGAAATCTGATGCGATATTCGTGATTAACTGGGATGATTTCGGTATATACCAAAGGTATATACGATAAAAACAAAGCGCGTTACCCGTGCGCGCAGGGTTAATACGTTAGAGTGAAATCGACACGGTAAAGATTGTGAAAACGACACGGACACGTCACATTATTGCACCTGCATAAATTCCGAGAAACGCGCGTATTGATATGAAGTATATACAACTGGACTAACCGTGTTTGTCATCGGAAATGACCATATCGATACCATTTGAAAAGGAAACATGTTAATATATGATAGACAAATGTTAGTTAGACGCGTTCGACGATGACAACTGTTCGAATGTGGAATTATTTCGTTCGTCATTTGTGAAGCGGCTATTGTTTACCTGTTACGAAATGTGCCAGTTTCGCTTGGGGGTCTTCCGTTTTATGGAATATGTTCACAAATTAGTCGTTTATATTTCATGTTATATATGTAACTCTGTGTCTGCAAGTGAGGTTATGTTGAAGGTTTTTCGTGATTAACAGTTGAGGCTTATCTCCATTTGTATTAGCGTCCACGAATTCGTCCGTATTTATTTACTTGAAACGTGAAGCGTAACTGGTTGGTCGCCATTGTTTTGATCTGTTTTAGTTCACACAAAACGTGATGACGGATTGTTAAATTAGTTCCGGCTCTTAATTAAATAGGTAAAGCAGTCACGTGGGTGGTGTGAGATAGATGGTCACGTGTTATGTGAGACAGGGAAATCTCACCCAGCTATCTCACACTGGCTGCCTGTGCTAAAGTGTGTAGGGGGTGGGAGAAATCGATATCTCACTAGACGGATAACGATTTTTATCTGACGCAAAAATAATATTGATAGCTTAGCATATAATAAAGGCCGATATGATATTATATTTACTACAATGGCGATCAAAGATACCAGATGCATATCAAGCTAAATGGCCGCCATGGTGGACGCCATCTTGTCTGGGCGAAGGACGTGACGCCGCCACTTTTGACATCTTTAAACCATATCATTAGATTAATCATATCATGGAGATCATTATGTATAAGTTTGGTGGATATCGGAGATAAGACGTTTTTCTGCCTTTCCCCCTGTTCTGCCCCTGACAGCGTCGTCACTTATTGTTGTTGAAGAACGTTCAAATGATTTTGCAAATTAAACATTCATTGTTTTTTTCTTCTAATTATGACCCAGAACCTTTTAAAATGGACAAAAATGCGCCAAACGGGCATTTTTGAAAACGTGTTAAGACTAAGGGTTCATAGGGTCAAAACTGAGTTGATTTTCTTCAACAGTTTTTTTGGTTGTTTTTTTGTTGTTGGTTATATTCCATCATAATTTGTTGTATCTGCATGTAATATACTTAAAATGGATGGATATCAATTGATTGAGCTACATGGCCTCAATTATTGCATTTCATCTCGCGAGTTCTGTGTCAGAGGTAAATTTGTCTAATTCCATACAATGGAAGGCACATTTTTTTAAAGAATATTTTTGTCTTCTTAATCATAGATGCATAAATTAATAATTATTTGTGTATAATCTAGTGAGGAAATTAATGAAACTGAAACAGTCCTTCAATTGTCTCTAGTTTTTGTTTTAAATAATTGGTCATTGTCCTTTTTGCATGAACTTTAGATGACTTACCCCGCCACATTTAATGGAAATTTCGGCTCATATCCGATTTTATCATAAATAATAGACACTTTTTGACGTTAGGAAGTTCGTTTGAGGCATAATTATCCGCCACTGACGGTGGAGAATGCAGATATCAATAGAAAATATATCTTCGAGTAACCTTAATATAGATATGTCTAATTTTGGTACGCAGCAAAACAACACAACTTTTGTACCCTGTTGTTACGTCGGGTATACATTGGTTACATTTTATAAGCACAAATTTAGAAACTTAGAAAATATATTTCCTGAACTACTTTCAGGACCATGGGTGCACGGGGTACAAATGGTTACTTCTGGAAAGTTCTGGTTACTTTACCTATTAGTTAATGTTACATTTGTTACTTTTTTTTTCTTTTTCTTAGGAATCTCAAAGTACCCTGTTACATTGGTTACAAATTAGAAAACATATTAGTCTATAGGCAAATATGGACATAGGTGTCGCCTGGAGAGGGAATTTATGAGACCAACATTTTTGGTTAGCATGAACACTTAACTTTCGGAATCCGTATGTTGGCTTTGTCAGATAGGCGGACTTTTTTCGCACTACGTGGTTTTATTGAGGCACCTGGTGATAAAATCGGTCATTTTTGTCCCCCGACGTTTCCGTCGGAGGACTATAGAAATGACCCTCGTCCGTCCGTCCGTGTGTCCGTGCGTCCGTGCGTCCGTGCGTCCGATATTGGGTACCTTCATGGTGTAATCAACTCCTCCTACAGTTTTAAACATAGAGATTTGAAACTCTGGGATATTGTTCCTAACATGTTGGTGATTTGCAACATCTATATAGCTAATCAAAAATATCATTTTTTCCATATTTTTGGGGGGTTTTCGACTTAGAAAATTTGGAACATTTTTGCCTTTTGGATGAGATTGGGTACCTTCATGGTGTAATCAACTCCTCCTACAGTTTTAAATCTAGAGATTTGAAACTCTGGGATATTGTTCCTAACATGTTGGTGATTTGCAACATCTATATAGCTAATAAAAAATATCATTTTTTCCATATTTTTGGAGGGTTTTCGACTTAGAAAATTTGGAACATTTTTGCCTTTTGGATGAGATTGGGTACCTTCATTGTGTAATCAACTCCTCCTACAGTTTTAAATGTAGAGATTTGAAACTCTGGGATATTGTTCCTAACATGTTGGTGATTTGCAACATCTATATAACTAATAACAAATATAATTTTTTCCATATTTTTGGGGGGTTTTAGACTTAGAAAATTTGGAACATTTTTGCCTTTTGGATGAGATTGGGTACCTTCATGGTGTAATCAACTCCTCCTACAGTTTTAAATGTAGAGATTTGAAACTGTGGGATATTGTTCCTAACATGTTGGTGATTTGCAACATCTATATAGCTAATATTTTTTTTATGGAGTTATTAACCCTTTTCGACTTAGAAAATTTCAACATTTTTTTTAAATTTCTTTAACAAAGCGGCATCGACTTGCCATGTTGTCGGGGGACACTGTGGTCTGCTGACCTTTTATTTAAATAAAGCCGACATATTTGACAGAGTATATTCACACATTTTGAGAAGAAATATTCGTCCAATTTTGATACCTGTGAATGGGGCGATAACCAGAATAAGGTAATACATGTAACCATTGAATCTCAGAATGACAGTCATGACGTCATGTGACGTCAAATAATTTTTAGGGTGAGAAGAATATGACGATTCAATCAAAGCGTTGTCTTTCGTTTCTTATAAAGTTAGAAGTAAGATGTTATGGCCAATTGTTTTATATCATGGGAAACTACTACCAATTAGCTACGTTCTAATATATCATTTATCGCTGTTGGTCGCATTATTTTTTATCAAAGGCAGAAAAACCAACCCTCCCCCCTAAAGCTGAGAGGCGTCAGGCTGTGGTGTAAGGCACACATAACGCACGTTTATGTGCCAAATTGCGAAATTAACACAACGGTCATTGATGGACTGCTAAGGTATTGTCTATTATATATGTTTTGATCGACACAGTCGAGCATTAAAATAACAATATCACATAACAAATTTTAGATTTTTTCCCCAAAAAAGATAATCTAAAATGCATTTTGTCTTCTTTCGGGAGGCAAAAATGAAACTAATGTATTAAGAGTGGAGATAATTAGTGTATACGGTAATTTGGTTCCGTCTTGGTTTTAAAACTGGCCTAATAACCCAAGATGGCTGCCAATATGGTGGCCGGTATATAGGTGGGAATTGTGCAATTTGTAAGAACGCACGATTACTTCCCAAAATGGCTTAACTGTCACAACGGCCGTTGATAAACTGCAAGAATTTTATGTAATATATATATCCCGATCCATCGACTAGAACATTTAAGTGAAACCGGTACACAAAGCACCTCATGGTCCCGATTTTTGATTAAATATTTAATTAGTTTAGTCTAAAACTAATTGAAAACCTATTTTTGTCATCTTCTCGAAATGCATAAAGACAATAATGTAGTGTGGGTGGATATAATTTGTATGTACGAAAATTTAATGCCGTCGGCGGATACTACATGACATATTAACTCCAAGATGGCTGCCAATACGGTGGCCGGTTTATGGCTGGAAATTGTAAAATATGTCATGTCGAAATTAACACCAGCATCGCAATGCAATGTCTTATAAAGCCTATAGTCTTATTATATTCATATCATTTTGCAATACTGAGACGTAACAGTGGCCAGTTCTATCAAAATGATAACCAGATAGGTACCAACGAGTGAGAGGATCGACATATTTTGCATTCATTCGCGCTCAAGTAAGATTAGTTCTTCGAAATCGGTGGCATGTCGTGCAAATTATTTCACAATAAACATGGTTGATTTAAGGCAAATGGCTTGTCTGACTATCTTTGCGAACAGAATAAGGGAATTATGTAGGTTATATTAAATTTAACACGACAGTTAAGCATTCTTGGCACTCTCTATGTCTTTTGTAACAAAATGCGACCGCGAATAACAAAATTAATCAGTTAACCAATTCGGATATATATCTCATCAAATAACTCATGTTGATACGAATCGTTAGTTAACCCCTATCAACGAGGCGTGGTTACATGAACGTAGCTACTGATACATTGTGTATCATGTATACCGTTCTAAAAGTAAGTTTAAATGGATCACATTGACCAATAGCAATTGCTACCCAGTCCGCAAGAGGACATCTCCAGCAAATTATCAAACTGTCACATCATACAGGTTCGTTCAGTTTCATCATCACGCAATAGACTCGTCGAATTTTGTATTAGAACTAACATTTACCGGATTATTTACCATAACACATATTTCGCACACAAGGAGATGGAAACCTGGTTGATTTTCAACTTGAAGTTTGTCAGCTGCTTAAAGTGTGGGAAGTATTTGCTTGTACTAGCAGTCGATAAGTTGCAAAGTCAAAGCTCTAAGCGACACTTCCAACAAACGAAAATACCAGCGATGTGGTAAATCACACAAAACTATCAAACTATGTTCCTATATATTTCGATTGTATGTTACTCTGTATAGTATGGTACTGGAGTCCCGTGTCACCACATGTGCACTCGTGATTTCCAGAAGTGACTGGACAATTGCTTGTAAGACGAGGTACCCCAAATATGGACAATTATCCAATGCTAGATGAACAGTCATATTACCCATATCTTTCTATGCTGATGAGTAGGTAGGATTACTTCTGGAAGGCTGTACATTCGGAAACAGCATATAGATCGGAGTATTGGCATCGAGTTTTATCATGTAGACTGGTACATTTTGGACTTTTGGTATCCCAGTGTAAGTTTTAGCTCATTGTGACAGCAAAATGAAAAGGACGACAATTGCAATTATTTGTATACATGCTATACACAGGTTGATACCAGGAAGCGTATAATAACTTTCTAGATAAGTCCAAAAATAATGCGGTTAGGGACCTGCTGATGCCAGCAGGCCGGATGTCTGAAAACATACCATATTTTGATCATGTCCGTTCATGATTAAAGCATTATAATTCCACCAACCTGTCATGTCTAACGCCAGATGTGTTACAGTTAATTTCAAATGTATCTATAGTTATCCCACTATGCGCGACGTGGGTGAACCGTGTGTAGTGCGTATCCTGATATTATATTGTGGTAGTGTTTGATGTGCAAATGAGTAAAACAAAATGGGATCACGAGTCTTTGTGTAATTTGTCGCTGCATCTCAGAAATGACATATAGCAACAACTTCTGTGCAGACCAGAATCTGATCTACGATAACTCATCCATGACAACTCCGAATGTGCTGAGCGAAATCAGTAACTGGACACGATAGCCGTAGTTTAGTATTTACCGAACAGCGTGTGAGGAACACATGCATATGTCTTTGTACAATCGGGATGATATGGGGACGAGGAATTATTCGCCATATTGTTTTCCGCCGGTGTAATTGCCTGTAAATACTAATATTGAATACAGCTCGATTGATACATTAACGACATGGGTTTTACGTTTCAAACACCAATGGTACTTGCTACAGCAGCAGGTCTCCTGGTCTGAATATGACCCGTTCAGATGTAACATAACGTAGACAAGTTTACTTTTCCACCAAGTTGGAAACAACATTTGATATTTCTGAAAGTTATCGTGTTCATATATTGCAAATAAAGTGGTCCATGGCGATCTTGTTAAACAGAAAATGCATAATTAAGTTAGACGAACAGGAGGGATTCTCATTCTGGACATAACTATTCTTATGTTTATCACTGATCAGATAATTTTTCAGAAGATGCAAAATCTGAACTAATTGGTACGACGAGAGCTCTCTTTTTTCTCATCTCATCTTCTTTGCGTTATTGGACACTAGTCAACGAAAGAGGAGATGGTGATTTAGGGTCTGGAAAAATTCACTCTGTGTTATCACGGCCGTCTTCTATGGATCGAAGCTATTGTACAGCAATTGCACATTGTATATATATATAGCAGATTAATCAAAATCATTGCTTCAAATGTTTGTTGCTTCAGTGAGTGTGAACAAATTATCATTTCTTATCGAAGTGGTCATGTATATGTACAATGAGATGTTCCTTATCTAGCTTTAACATCGGTCCCAATTTTCGCCCAATCAAGTCAGGGTGTGAACCCGCATCAACCTCGTCTAGGCCAGACTTCGATAATGGTATCACGACATATCCACCTCATACGTACCATCATATCTGGTAGCACTTGGAATAATATTCATTGAGAAAGATTGACCTTCTATTGTCGGGTTTAAGTAATTTCATAATGATTATGTCAAAGGTGACTGGCATAAATAACAATCTGGCATTCAATGTATTACTGTTACTCGGTTCTTCGTTTTAAACAATCCTGTTCATCTGTAAATACCTCGCTCCAAATTGCCACCTATTTCAATGGACACGGATTACTTGATCACGAATGCTCATGAATGCAAGATTCGTCAATAATGGGCACCATTCTGGTAGCAATTTTAAATATAATTGCGCATTGTGATGTCCCGGAGTAACATGATACAATTAATATTATACTTTGGGTTGTGTGAGACATTATATGATGGCAATAAAAGTGAAACATGACATATTTCACCATTTATTCTGACAACCGTATTGGCAGCCATCTTGGGGTTAGTAAGCCATTTTGCAATCCAAAAACGACATTGAATTATCGTACATACCAAACATCTCCGCCATGCTACATTCTGCGCGTTATGGTTCCGAGAAGATGACAAAAACGGCTTTAGGTTATTTTTGGAGAAAAATAGCTAAATTTTATATTTTTTTAAAAGTGCCAGGAGGTGCATTGTGTAATATTTTCACTTATTGTTCGAGTTTGTAGATCGGGATATATACCTTAAACTATAGTTTAGCAGTTCATCGACGACCACTTTGTTAGTTAAGCCATTTAAGCAAGTAATTGTGCGTTCTTACATATTTCCCAATTTCCACCTATATTGCGGCTGCCATATTGGCGGCCATTTTAGGTTAGTATGTCATTTTTTAATCCAAGGCGGAATAAAATTGCCGTATACACCAATTATCTCCACCGTTACTAATTCTTGTCTTTTTTTGCCTTCCAGAAAATAAAAAAATGCGTTTTATATAAATTTTTAGGAAAAATTCAAAACTTTATTAAAATTTCGGGTGTGGGGGTACATTATATATTGTTTCTAATTTAATGTTCGAGTTTGTAGACAGAAACTTATATATTATTACATTCTTTAGCAGACTTTCAACGGCCGTTATGTTAATTAAGCCTATTGACATGTAACCGTGAGTTCTGTGTGCCTTATACCACAGCATGGCGCATCTTAACTTTAGGGGGAGGGTCGATTTTTCTGCCTGTGATAAAAAATAATGCGGCTTGCAGCGATAAGTTATATATCAAAATATAGCCAATTGGCAGTAGTTTCCCATGGTATAACACAATGCGGCATACCCGTCTTACTTTACGATTTAAAAGAAACGAAAGACAACGCTTTGCGTGAATCGTCATATTTATCTCACCCAAAATATTATTTGACGTCACATGACATCATGACTGCAATTCCGAGATTCAATGGTTACATGTATTACCCTACTCTGGTTATCGCCCCACTCACAGGTATCAAAATTGGACGAATATTTCTTCTCAAAATGTGTGAAAATACTCTGTCAAAAATGTCGGCTTTATTTAATAAATGACCGAGTTTTTCATCGGTGCGTCAAGAAAACCACGCGGTGAGAAAAAAAGTCCGCCCATCTGACAAATCCAACATACGGATTCCGAAAGTTTAGTATTTACGCTAACCAAAAATGTAGGTCTCATAAATTCCCTCTCCAGGCGACACCTATGTCCATATTTGCCTGGCCTAATTTGTTATGTTTTTATCTTTTTGTTCTGCCTTGAAATGTTTCATTTCTCATATCCTTATTTCTCATTATGTATATTATATGGCCAAAATATTTTCTTTTGCGGGAAAATTTGATTGTGTATACCTTTTTTGAAAAATGTTATATCCTGAAATCTTTTATGTGGGTAGTTCCGTCACTCACCATTCACACAATGATCTTAAAGGTACTCAACCCGATAAAACTCCTCTCAATTACTATTTCAATGGCTTCGGGGGTCAAAAATATTTGATTCGAGTCGAGGAAGTCACCCATCAAAGCTCAGATTTGTTAGATATCGATTTTATAAATCTATTATTTTTCATTATCGGGAATTGTTTCTGGCCCAGAAGACAGTAAAAAATTCGTTGTTATTACCCACTTGATCATAGAGTTATCCATCCTTGTCTGTTTGAATATAATTTTGGCGTAAAATCTCGAGCATGTTACCAAATTGACGGCAGTTATTGGTACTCATCTCGAGAACATAAGAATTTTCAAAAATCAATATCTAATAACTCTGAGCTTTGTTTGATGGGTTCCTCGACTCGAATCAAATATGTTTTACCCCCAAAGCCAAAGAAATAGTAATATAGGACCCTCTGATCGGATTGTTGTTGTTGAAATCTGTTGAGATGGGGACCCTCTTTACGGGTTGAGTACCTTTAACAATAGCGCTCCCACTGTCACTAAATGTCGCTGTTTACAATATATTAACTTCTTTATAAGATATTTGCAATATTTAAAAAAATGGTGTATAGGCCTACTATAGTCTTTAATAGTTGGGGGTAACTTGAACGCTGACTGCTGTTTCTCCTCATTCTAAATATTTTGACTGCTTTTGTGAGGCATGGTGGTATTTCATGTTTACATCATCTCTTTCTGGTCACAAATCTAATATATATTGAATATAAAATTATGTGGACAGATTTATCCCGGTGTATGTGCGCTGATGCAACGGTCAATAAGTCTGAAATCTGGCTGTGAGGCCTGTCTGTCACCTAAATTCGTAAGTATAAACCTGGCTATTCGTAATAATTTAGGTTTCCTGGCAAATCATTAAAACATGTTTATTTGTGGTCAGATTTAATGATCTTGAATTATGTTAGCAATGTTCTAAGATGAATATGTGCATTGCACTGAGAGTACCAACAATCGTTGTTTTTTTCTTCTTCTAAATTCCATTGTTCATAATTATTGTCAGGCATTGGCAGTGATTGTGCCATTATTGGAACATTGCTATTTTAGCTCAAAACTGTATAATCATTGTGGGGACGCCGTTCATATACAGTAAGAACCATATGTTCAACAGCATGATAAATCAGTTGAAACATCTCGAGTATGTGTCACAAGTACAACGAGGACAGCTTCCAAAAACATAGCTTATAACCCCTCCGTGGAAGGAGGTTTTTACAACGAGGGACCATATATTATGTGTTTAAAGAAAAATATGAAGAACAAAATTAACAAAATATTCGTGATTGTTGTGTGCACGAAGAAATGTGCGAATCTTACCTATGGCGTAGGTAATTGGTCATATATATAGCGTGCAAACAATACATATAATATGCATCAAATACCATTTAGTTATATGTTTATGATTTTGGGCAAGCTGTTTAAGCAATGTCATAACATTGAGAAATGAGGAATACTCTTTACATGTACCTTCATTTTGATTAACGTACTTGCTCTTTATAACAGGTTGAAAATGATGCTTTCATATGACACATTCGCGAAACAGGCAGAGTGTTCAAAGTTACCCCAAACGTCGGGGGTATACTTTGAACACCTGTTTTTAATATCCCTGGGTCATCAATGTGGATACACATTAAAAAAGACCTTTGTTTTGATAGAACTACTTCTTCCCATGTTTTTGGAAGCATTCAGATCTTACATATAATATTAGCTTTTTTAAAATATCGACAGAGAAACACAAAAAGTGTTCAAAGTTACCCCGGTTTACGGTACCAATAATATGGGTATATTCAGGGATGTGGCTAGAGGGGGTGTGGGGTGTCTCACCCCCCCCCCCCCCAACTTTGGTCAAAATTTTCAACAGTTGGAAATTTCATTTCACACCAACAATGGGTTGAAAATGTTCTTGTCGTTTGATTTTCAAACAATTTATTGGGGGAATTAATTGTTTTTGGACCAACATTTGCATATTTTCCTATTTTTTTTCAAAATTTTGGACTGAAATGGTCATCAGTTGGAAATTTTCCAACCTTAGGGGGGGGTGACAGGTTGGAAATTTCCAACACTTGGAAAGCTTGTGTCCTGGTCCTCCCCCGTGGCTAGTCAAAACTGCTACTAAATTTAAGAAAACAATATTGTCATACATTTGGTCAACATTGTCATTGGAATTGTCATCATTTGCAAATTTTACAACCTAAGTGGGGGGGTGTCAGGTTTTGAAATTTACAACTCTAAGAAGACTTGAGGCTAGTCTATAGATGCTATAGGATTTTGCGATTTTCTTGTTCAGGTTTCAAAATTTTCGAACACCGGGCCGAACCATGGTCCGCCCGGTGTGTCACTGTCCCTCCCCCGTGACCAATACAAAACTGCTAATTAGTTTAACAAAACAATAGTTTAGTACATTCGGTCAAACTTGTGGACTGAAATGGTCATCAGTTGGTGAATTTTCCAACCTAAGAGGGAGTATGAGGTTTGAAATTTCCAACACTAGGGAAGCTTCAGTTGAGGCCAGTCTAGATGCTAGGATTTGCGATTTTCTTGTATAGTTTTCCAAATTTTCTCACACCGGGCTGAACAAACATGGACGGACACAATGTCCTGGTCTCTTATCCGTAGCCGTGTGCATTTGTCTGGAGTAGGCTACTAGATGTTATGATTTATGCAATTCTCAGGTTAAAGTATCTGAATTTTCTTATACCGGGCATAGAGAACAACATAGTTTATGAATACATAGGATATTAGGCCTGAGGACTGATGTGCAAGGGGGGTGCAAATGGAATTATGCAAAACTTGTGTTTGGTCTGTGATTCTGATTCAAGGTGGGGAGGGGGGTGCAAATGGAATTATGCAAAACTTGTGTGTTTGGTCTGTGATTCTGATTCAATTACTCCCCTTGCTCCCAAATTTAAAATGGGGCTGCGAGACTAATTCGGAATTAAGGGACACACCTGAGGTAATGCTACGGCACGTACATGTGATTCTACGTTTAGGAGAGACAATAAGGTTCAATGGCGAGTACATGATTTATTATGGCTGGAATTGAGGCAAGCTCTGTTACATAGTATACATTAGTTTACATTACACTCAGCTCCATCAACACACGACTGTCATTCAACTCACATCATTCGCTCACTGTCAGAACATCAAACATTTCTCGAACGTCCAACTGTCAAAATTATTTTGAAATGACGTGAAGGTCAAGGCTGTTCCAGTTGTGAGATATGTTGTAATTTCCGGATTAAATCGACACCGGAGACCGGAAAGCCGGGTAGTCGCTGTGCAGGGAATAATTACTTATTATGCTTATAATATCCCAAGCGGGGGGTGGTGCAAATGGAATTATGCAAAACTTGTGTTTGGTTTGTGATTCTGATTCAAGGGGGGGGGGGTGCAAATGGAATTATGCAAAAAGTTGTGTTGGTGTGATTCCGACTCAAGGGGCCCCCGGGTGCAGTTGGAATTTCCCAAGGTGGACACCCCCCCCCCCCCCTCAACGGAGACCCTCTAGCCACATCCCTGGGTACATTGCCTGAGTTTTCGTGGTTTACCTGTCTTTTACAAGAGATGTTGTTTGTTGTGTCACAAAAAGGTGTAGAAATGCAAGATTATATATAGAATAGCCCAGTCTGAGTAAACTCATACCTAAATATTCATTACAACATCTATATTTCAAATATAGAGTCGACGTTCACCCAGACTGAGAATAGCCTATATCGTTTTTTAAAAATGTACCAAAAAAGGCGCGTTTGTTTTCACCGACTGGTGTATCGTTGACGTTCTGATGGGAAATTTACCACTTTAAATTCAGATAGACTTAACCAATCGTCGGTGGCACTAAACGTTAACACTAGCGAGTTTGCGATACCCGTCGGACGGGTACGGGTACCGGTAGATCCAGGTAGATCGGTGAAAATCGTCACGGTCATTTGCGTACTTTGAATGCAGCACATAAAGCTATAGGGATTTGGAACGGGTAGATGTATCCCATTGACTGGTAGTCTTTCGCTAAAGTTTTCTCACTCAAAAGTACATTAGTTCTACGAAATAACAGTCAGCTATGCATTAATCTATTTATTGCTCGATTTCATTGCCAAATCTCATTGATACATTTGTCATTTAAGCCATGTTTTATGTTCAAAGTATCGAGGCGGCTCCTAACACTAAGATAACTATGGAACGCCGATTTGTTTACTGACAACTGTCTTCACTCAAGTAATGACATGTTATGATTAAGAGAGTGAGTTGGCGGTGCTATACGCAGTCTCGAAACAGGGACGTAATTATAGGGGGTCTCCGCGTTGAGAAGGTGTGTCCACCTTCAAATTCCCAACTATACACCCCCTTAAACCACACGAAACAGAGGTTTGTGCGTAATTCAAATTGTGCACGCCGTTGGGCTCTGATTCCCCCCAACTGATCCTTCACTGTCCTGAATATTATTGTGGACTGTTCTAAATGGATCAGTAGTCTTGGTGCAGAAGTCCTGTGATGTGGGGGGGGGGGGGGTCCACCTTGCCGACCATGCAGTACGAGAACAGTTTTGTAGATATGAACCTGGAAATTGCAAAATCATAACATCTAGTGGTCTAACACCAGGCAAATTCACGCCCTGGTTTGTTTTTCACAAATTAATTATCAGTATTGACGAGCCACTGAATGTGATTAGACCAGGGCATACCGGGTCGACCATGGTTCGGTCTGGTGTGAGAACGTTTTGAAATCTGAACATGAAAATTGATAAATTATTGACTTTCCTCAAGCTTTACATTTGTTGGATATTTCCAACCTGCTGTTGACCATATAGCCCGAATGTTTTTCTACCAAAAGTAGGAATATTTGCAAATGTTGGTCTAAAACTATAAAAACAAATCCCCACTAATACATTTTTGGAAAATCAAACTGAATGACAGAATAATTTCAACGTATGTTTTGGTGTGTTAGGTATATGCAATATCCAACTGTTGACAAAAGTTGGGGTGATACACCCCACCCTCTCGCCACGTCCCCTATCGACCCTTTGTGCATGGGCATAAGTACACCGTGAATGTGTTACACGATTGAATACAACCGTTCAGTTATTGTACCTTGTGTGGTGGTGACTTATTTCTCATTTTAATATAGATATTTGACTTTTGAACGGACATGGCGCATTTGAACCCCAAGACTGTTGTATATTGTAGTGGCCGATAGTGACATCAAATACTGATATACACACATCATACTCGGCACAATCTTACCGTCATCAGAGCGACTTTTAGCTGTTTTCTTTGTTTCGCATAGACGTGAAGCAAACGCTCTTTATTCGAACCATATAATGAATAGTGTACCATTAAACACCCTTTATATTTAACAAGTTTGGTTTTTATACGCCCGTTTGAAAAAACGGCCGCATTATAGTATTGGTCTGTCCGTCCGGGCGTCCGGGCGTCCGTCCGTTAACCTGGTTTCCGGATGATAACTTTAGTTAGAGTGAACCAAATTCAATAAAATTTGGTATGTGGGTTTATTAGCCGAAAAGTAAGTTCAAGTTCGAATTTGGGTTCCGCCCGCCAATTTTCACCGGAGTTATTCCCCTTATTTGACGTTTTTTGACTTAGAAAATCCTTGAACTTTGTTGTCCGGATGATAACTTTAGTATAGTTTATCGGAATGAATCCAAATTTGGTATATTACTTTCCCCCACCAAAACACAGGTCAAGTTCGAACTTGGGTTCTGTCCGACCATTTTTGGCAGAGTTATGCCCCTTTTTCGACTCAGAAAATTCTGTTTTTCTTATGTTTTTTGGTTTCCGGATGATAACTCGATTTTGGAATGTTTATACGCAAAACCCGTTTTTTTGTGGATTACATATATCGAAATACAGCTAAAGTCCGAATTTCGTTTTAATCCGATAATTTTTGCGAGAGTTATGGCCCCTTTTTTGACGTAATTTGACTTAGAAAATCTCTGAAATTTGTTGTCCGGATGATAACTTTAGTTAGAGTGAACCGATTTCAATCAAATTTGGTATGTGGGTTTATTAGGAGAAAGGACAGCTTAAGTTCCATCCACCAATTTTCACCGGAGTTATGCCCCTTATTTGACGTAATTTGACTTAGAAAATCCATGAAATTTGTTGTCCGGATGATAACTTTACTAGAGCTTATCGGATTCAATGATAATTTGGTATATTACTTTCTCCCACCAAAACACAGGTCAAGTTCAAATTTGAGTTCCGTCTGCCAAGTTTTACCAGAGTTATGCCCCTTTTTTTACCAGTTTCCACCGACCCAAGAGAGGGGGTATTTTGCACGCCCAGTGTAGCTCTTGTTCTACCTACATCCGGGTTTAGACCCAGACAAATATCCAAGTTCTTGGGATGAATATTCCCTTGCCCGACCCTTCGAAAGATTCCAACCCATTACCAGTTATATGACTAAATATTCCCCAACTAATATAAGGGGCAATTTCGGTCTTATATCTGACTAAAAGTGCATGCATGTAGGACATTCTTGGACCCTGGGTCTAAACCAACACATTTTACACCGAATAATGGTTGGATTATTAAATTAGCGTAATTGTATATTTGTGCTATCATAACATATTTTCTCAGTCAGAAAATTCCATCTGTTCTAGACGACACTCGAACGGTCTGGGAAATTACTTATGAAAGCTAATTATTGAAAATGTTACCAAAATGAGTCAAAGAAAGACGCCAACCCCTTCCACTTTCGCCTCGTCCCTGGTTAATGCAATCCATTATCCACGCAGATGTCCATCATATAACCATAACAGCAAGTATAACGTCGGCCAAGAAAGCGAATGCGGATAACAATTTCTCTATATAATATATATTGTGCTGCAATTGGCTCACCATACACTACCCGTCGATATGCTTAATTCTACCCGTAAAACAGTTTGCGATTTCAAAACGTGTACCGGTACGGGTAGCTACCAGTACCCGTACCGGTACCCGTACCCGTTTGAAATCGCAAACTCGCTACTGTCGCCCATGGAAACATGTATTGAAAATAATCAATTGTTTGTGTTACCTATAATCGAATTATGGCACCAGGGAGAAAACTCTATTGGGTAGTTTACGAATCAGCAGGTGCACGACAAGAGTTTGGGTTGCTCCCCTTGAGTAACAACCGCATGCACGCCAACATCCGGGGCACTGTTGACAAGGAATTGCGACGAAAAAGGTGAAGCGTTCGGCGGTTCAGCCCTACTTTTTCGAGTTTTCGGTGCGTTTTCTGGTAAGAGATTGGACTTGTTTACAGAACAAACCCCGTTGATACTCTCACGGAAATAATTATTCTCATATACCAACAGATACGGCAAATATTAACTGTGTTATCTGTTGTCAGTTGTTCTTCGTTGCGTGTCGTGTTTTGTTTTCATTTTTGTCGATGACTAAATTCTTTGGTAAAACGCTAATTACGGGACTACAGATGTCGCTATTTGATACAAATGAAACAAAGCACAAAGTAGTGACACAAATAACGTCCTCTGTCATTTATTTTGAATAAATATACTTGTTATCCCTGGTTTTCCCACTTTATTGGTTTGATTGTTGTTGCTTATTTTCGTGGTAGTCTAAATTACTCTAAAGTCTAATTCGGTGGCAACATGTGCATCATCAGTCTATAAAGAGGACTATCATAAGTTGACCTACCGCTCACGATGGTCTGTACTTTAATTGTGGTTTCCAAGGCTAAAATAAATTTGATAAATTATTTTTTTTTAACTTTAATTACTCTTGACGAGTCTTGTGAAGTTGTGTGCCGCATAGATTGATAGAAGAACAGACCAGAATAGTAGTACAACTACAAGGCAGACAAATAGAGGTGCCACGATTATTGATTTTGATAATCAATAATCAACTATAATCGATTAATCGTACCTAATATTAATAACATCACTGGAAGTACCGGTATTTCATAATATGGTCTATAGACTATACTATAGTATTGGCTGGGTGGTGAGCAAGTGTAGTTGTAGCTGGTTGTTTCAGGCATCGGCTGATGAAATGTTTAATACGTTAATAAAGTTGATCAGAAACCACCGGCAATGAGCACAATGTATTCAATCATAGTCATGGTTATAATATTTGTGAGTTCTTTGGAATGAACATTAGAGATGGGCGGTACTCGGTATTTACCGTGCGGTATCGGTATCAGCGTAATACCGATTTACCGTACCGAATCAAAACTAAACATACCGATTTTTCGGTATTGAAATTATTCATGTGTTGCCAACTTGTGTGTCTTCGTATTGAGTAAAGTTTCTCAGTAAACAGTTTTGATTTGGTACTTTAATTAAAATTAATCTCAGAATTATACAAATCCATCAGACCATCACAAAGAACCCGACTGGTAAAAAGCAGCCACTTGATAAGAACTCAGCTGACCGTGTCGGTGACCTGTTATCAGTTTGACAGGCCTTGAGCGAGCAAAATGAATCACACTCACAGATGGTTGACCTAGTTACGGGCCTAACAATCAATGCAGTTGTTAGAATAGATACACAGTGTATCAAAGAAGCTGTGATGTAACGTATTGTTACATTGTAACGTCGTCAATGACACTGCCTGTCACTGTGTAATGCCCAGGCGGTGGCAGTCCGTATAGCACGTGGCTTTGGCGACTTCAAAGACACCACAATGCAAGCGGCATTAACAGAAATAAGGTCCGATTTCATTTGTACAGTGAATCATAATCTACTTTCACTTTCTAAAAATAGAACAGATCCATCAATTGATTAAATTCTAAGATTTATTTCGCGTTGCGGCTATTTATAGGGAGTTGTGAATTGTGCTCACTGATTACTACTCACAATTCTATTCACTCGCGAAAATGTTACGAAATTGACACGTATAGATATTGTAGCCATGCAATGATGCAATCTCTTATTCTTTTCAAAAGGGATGCGACGGCGTGCTTGTAAATCATCAAACAGATGTGTGAATATCACTTAATTGAATAATTGTGTAGGTCATTGTGTTGCCTCATTTAGCTGTTGTCACGAATGTAGTAAATCCGTGGGCATATATACATGCATATTGTTCAGTTAAAAACTTGAGTTTTGTAATTTAATAGCAATACCGATTACCGTACCGATACCGCGGTAAATCGACGAAAATTTACCGATACCGATACCGAGCTTGAAATTTCAATACCGCCCATCGAACATAGCGATTAATTTCAGTGTTATGCGTAGCCAAATGTACAAACAATATAAAAGTAGGAATGCACGACAGACTGCCGGCGGTTCCTAAAACGGGAATCTATAAGTTTCAGGAAACTTCCAGAGCGTGGATAACAATCACAAAGGTCTGCACTAAACACAAACTTCATCCACAAAGTATTTGAGTTTCATTCACCGGTCTGACACCACACGATGAGCGATAGCCTGTATTAGTAACATTTAAGTATACATACCGGTATGCAAACAAAGTATACTTGCAAATGATATTGTGCAGAACATCACTGATTAAATTCCCTGGTTTTGGATATCTTTTGATTATGGGGAAGTATTGCTGAAGAATTATTAAAGGGATACAGTTCACATGCATTTGGGATCATCAATATGATATACCGGTATATGCACAATGTCAATCACCTCACCACTGGTTCAATTAAGGGTGAGTTCATTCAGTTCATTCAACACGATACTCTTGGGCTCCAAATAAACATGCATTAATGCACGTTTATTATTTTCTTGGGAAATTTTCCCCTGCACAGTGCTTAGGTCAAAACAAAATGAATGCGTGTTTCCCGTAACCCGACCGACCGTCTTCAATACCTCCCGACCCAAGTTAATTTTATTGGTTTTAAATAAAAAAAATCAATCTATAAACCGACCGACCGCGCTGATAACTACATGTATGTACATGTGGTTCCATTTTATCTGATTCACCTCACGAGATAAATTATATCTTTGATATATTTATATATTTTTTGCAAAGCCACATTCGTCACTCTTCAAACAGAAAGTCAAATTACGAACGGACGCAATACCGGAAGATTACAGGTTATCGTTCCTCTTCGCTGACCGGAAGCACGTGTTTGCGTTTATATGGAGTATTGTTGAGTGTATTTGAGCAAAAAAGCTGTAGCTGGTTGTGACTTATTACGCCACAAGGTGGTGTAAGCTGTTTTACAGTTTTTCATGTTCGAGACTTCGAGTGGACGATCGATAATCCACTGGGCGAATGTATTATGGTTAGGTATTTTTTCGTACTTGAGTATAAACCGTACCGATAGAGTCACGATTAGGGTTGAAACGATTCATCGACTAGTCGTAGACGACTCTGAAATGTCAGAACGTCGACTCTGAATTTTGCCGTCGACTAGTCGGAACATAGTGTATTAGTTCCATGTATAACGTTTTCAAGATCGATTCTGACATAAACGGTGTTAACTGCGCGTAAGTTACGGTAAGTATAATGTTTGGTGGCACCCGGAATTGACAGTGTTACTAGTATAGACGCACACGGTGACCCGACTATTAATTGAAAGAATGAAATTGACAACACAATGTCTCACTCGTCGTTTGTGGTCAAAGACATCACTGCGACATGATGGCAATGATTGACGCGGGTTTATCGTTTGTCGGAGACCGCTTTGATCTAGACACTGTGTATATTTCAATTGATCAATTGAAGGTCGCTTAAGGTGACGTCATTGTTGCTACCGTATATAAATGTTACTGACATTAAGAACTGGCTATTGTATTCTACAACATAGCCTATTCTATAGGGCGTATTTAGTCGGAACATTAACATTTTATAGTGACACCGCTCGGCACCAGTTTATTGGTGATCACGTGACTAAATGAAATCTCGAACGCTGATATTAAATTTAAAACCTGTATAAATGATCGAGTTTCTAATCATTATCCACCACATGTCTAATTATATAATTACATTCAGTGTGTTGGATAAATATCAAGATGTTTACAGTATTATTTCCCAAATAAATTGGTGTCTATATATATATGCAGGGAAATGCGCTACGCAATAGACAGTCGTTGCATCAGTCATCAGTGTACGCCATATACGATGAATTTTCCGTACCATGTTATGTTTGAAAGTTTTGATATCGGGTACCGACTAGTCGACGCAACGGGACTTTTGGGTCTCGACTAGTCGACTCTGAAATTCACTAATCGTTTCAACACTAGTCACGATAGTCCGACAAAGATTAGCACATGTGTTTACGTCACCGGTGTAATTGCGGGGACATGTTTCTATTATGAAGGTTCGCTATCCCGAAGGTCCACTATTCCGAAGGTTCTCTATTTTGAATATTTGCTATTTCGAAGGTTCGCTATTCCGAATGTTCTCTATTCCGAAGGTTTTTGTTATTTTTATGTTAATTCTATATTCTAAAGTATTGAGAGGGTTCATTATCACGAAGATTCTTTTTATGGAGTGTGCACTCACATCCGAACGGATCCTGCGCGCATACAGATACAGGAGGAAATAACTTAGAACATGAAATGTGATTTTGTTTTGTTTTCGCGGGTTTTCTTGAGATTTAATGTCATTACGTGGGCCCATACATGTACCTTTGAATTCTTGGCATATAATATGAATGTTGTGGTATATATGGACCCTCCAGGCCTGCATTGGGACATGAATCAGGTGCAGTTGACTTAAGTGCTGTTCTGTGCGGGCTCCAATTTGGGGTTCAATATTTTAAGGGCCAAATTTAGAATTTTATGGGCCCATACATGTACCTTTGAACTTTGAATTATAACAGTGGGGCTATAACGCTTAATGAATACTGGAGGCTATAACAAACTGCGCAGCAGAATATCAGGCCTGGAAATCTCAAGGCGGGCTGGCGGGCTGCCCGCCTACAGCCCGCCTAGAATTTTCCAAGGCGGGCTTTTTATAGCCCGCCTCGTCTACGATAGGACATTTATTATTTAGTTATTTTATTGTGTTTAATGAGTAAAATACTGCATCGAAATCGTAATTATATTGTACAGTGTGGGGACTGTGCGCATGCGTGACCTGACGGTAATGTCAAATGGGAATTATAGCGGAATCAGTCAATTCCGGAACGAACTGTTTCGTAAATCTGATCTTTTGATCGATTCTCACACATTTTATGACCAAAATAAATTATTTCTCTTCATAAGATTGAGCTTACAATATATTTCACTGGATAAAATGAACACATGTTTGTGGATAGTGAGAACCAAAATTTACCAAATGTCACTGTCCCAATTAAGTTCAACCTTTCGTTCCGTTTCCGGTTCCTATCAGTGAAAATTGTATTTAGCTTGCAGCCGTCTTTTATCGCTTCGATTGACAATATTTTAATATAATTAGCTAAATATATCCACGTATTCTAGTTTACACTGTTATTCAATTATTAAAGTTCAGAAACTATTTTCTATGTCCCCAATTGCAAACACCCAGTAAATCTATAGATAGCGACTTGACTCGACTTGACTGCGATCGGCAATGGAATATGGATTACATTGAGAGAAAAAGCAGTCAATATTCAAGTGCAAATATACTGGATTTAATATTGTTCTTGATTGTGTATTTTATGTAAAATTACACTTTCATGGAGAATGCTTTTAACGTGGACAAACTCACCCAATTCCGTTGCATCGGTTGGACACCGACTGACAAATTGTTGAGTACAAACACTCTTACATTTTGTTTCTTGTTCATATAAATTATCATAACATATAAAACATAGTTAAATATTCACCATACCATAATTACTGTGGGGGATTTTGACATTCACAACTCTGTGGACACTTTGTTTCCACATAAAAAAAATTAATTTAGATGGAGTTATACAACATCAAAAATAGACAAACTAACGGCATTAGTAACTCAGATAAATTAAATCATAACTTTAAAAGTTGAGGAGGGCTATAGCCCTCCTAGGCATATCTAGGAGGGCTATTAATAGCCCTCCTGGATTTTCTAGATCGCCAGCCCTGGAATATCGCTGAATAGACGAGTATGAGATGAGCCTAACTGCAATTGTGACTTTGTTTAAAGGCCCACTTAATTTTCGAGTCATTGATTTTTTTATAGTATATACGGTTTTAATAACAATTTATAGAGATGGGCGGTATTGAAATTTAAAGATCGGTATCGGTAAATTTTCGTCGATTTACCGCGGTATCGGTACGGTAATCGGTATTGCTATTAAATTACAAAACCAGAGCAGAGATTCTCGGTAAATTGCAGTAATTCAAGTTTTAAACTGAACATATACATGTATATATGCCCACGGATTTACTACATTCGTGACAACAGCTAAATGAGGCAAAACAATGACCTACACAATTATTCAATAAAGCGATATTCACACATCTCTTTGATGATTTACACGCACGCCGTCGCACCGCTTTTGAAAAGAGTAAGAGATTGCATGGATACAATATCTATACGTGTCAATTTCATCACATTTTCGCAAGGGAATAGAATTGTGAGTAGTAATCAGTGATCACAATTCACAAATCCCTATCAATAGTTGCAACGCGAAATAAATCTTAGAATTTAATCAATTGATGGATCTGTTCTATTTTTAGAAAGTGAAAGTAGATTCTGCTTCACTGTAATATGATCATGTACGTAAACGTAATTTGCGCCCGCTTGTTACTGTTCATGGGATTATCGGATGAATTGTTTTCTGTATAGAAGGATTTGATGATAAACCCTAAGGGTGGATACATACATGCATATTACGTAATCTCTGTAATTATCGTGTATTTGGCATTTACATGGATCATACAGACGATGTAATATGTGTCCACTGACAACCCAATCATTGCCTACGTGTTGAACGCACTGAGTTCTAGTTCCAATTAAGTCGGAATGTAGATAAGCCATTATCTTGGACCGAGTCGCCAGGCCACTTAAAATAATTGTTCGTGGGATAACCCATATGGTAGACTTTCTATTTAAATAATTACCAGTCCTCTCTTATTTATAGCAGTGGTGGATCAGGATTTCCCTGACGCATGCAGGGGCTATATATGACCCCGAAAGCTACCAGGCGGGGGTGACTAACTCTGAGCTATTTAAGTAAAACATATCATATTGTTCCTTCTTGCCCAGATTATTCCGACCGATACATTCAACTAAGTCCCTTAGCGATTTGAAGCTTTCGAGACCCCACCCAAACAAGCATCATGGTTGAAAATGTTCTACATCAAGCCTGTAGCCTATATGCCAGAGACGTATGGCTTCTGGTGTTCGTGCATTAATAAAATGCCAGATATTACACAGACTTGACTAATTTCCGCATCTGTAAGAGAAGACATGTTTTGGACTGGCCTTAAATGTACTGATAGAAGACAATTTGACTTCGCTTAGCACTACTCACTTGTCTGGCCTGTTAACAATGAACCGCTCGCGTGCAGGTGATTAATGTTGTCAATTATTGGTGTGGCCATGTAAAATTCATGTATTTTACATACATAAATTACCAGTCTAGTAATAACTAGACCAAGGTTTCCTTACAGTCAACTCGTAAGTTGAAAGTAATGAAAACTAGGTCTAGTTTTAATAAGACTGATAAATTACATGCATGTGTGTATCCACTAGGGCTGGGCGATATTGGCCCCAAAAAATATCGCGATATTATGGCGACAACATCGCGATACACGATATTATCGCGATATTATTTTGGTATATTACAATTGGTAAGTACAAAATGTACAATATGTGCAATATTTCATAAATAAAGTTTGCACAATACATCCCTACGTTTTAGTGATGTTCCGATAATGAAAAAGCTTATCGGACCGATTTCCGATAACTGGAGGCACAATCGGCCGATTTCCGATTCCGATGTTTATATATATTGTGCGTTTGTTCCTATAATGGACTTATATACACCCAATGCACTCCATATCCCGCATAGTTTCAAAGCCAAATACATCAAAGAAATATATACACACTGTCGTGACAGTATTTCCAGCCCTCATAATTGGCTACGGCAATCGGCAATGCCGAAGCCATTTGCTGAAGCAAACTGGGCCACGGTAAAGGGTTGCCGTAGCAGATTGCCGAAGCCAAACAATCTGAATTAAAAGGGCTGGTATTTCTGCCGACGTCGGTTGTGTGCTTCCTTTGATGTATACCGGTAGTTGTTTTGACAAAGAGATCAAAGGTGCCGACTCAGAGTAACGTTATGACCATGTGTGGAACACTTGATTGAATACTTGTAAGTTGCAACAATGTATGGAATGGCGATGATTATTAACTAAATTTTGATTGATGGATAATAATTGCTGTCATATTTGTCTGAGATTTCCCAAGTTTCCATTGGTCACACCTTTTATCTTTTAACAACTCAGAAGCTTTTATAGTTCCGCCTGATCAATTTTTGTTTCGCAAGTTCAACGTGGAGCTAAGCGTATTTCATAGCATACGTTGTACAGACGAAAAAGCTAATTATGCCCCTACTAACGTTGATCGTTATTGAAGACAGTTCTGATAACAACTGTATTAATTTATTCAGTGTGTGCTTCAAGTTATTGACATAGCATGTGACGTCACATGACACGTGCTCTAGAGGAAGCCTCACTGTAATCAGGTCAGCTTTTTAATTAAATCTTTCTTTGAATCTATTTCGTGTCAACGCGATTGAACCAATAACTTCATATTACACGGGATGCGATCGGGCATGTGTATTGCCATTCTTATAATACATGTATATCATCATATCAGACTGCTTTGATGCGTTTTACATTCAATACTACAGTTGTATTGCGTATGTTTATTAAAGCGTGCACATTGCGCTTAGATACTAGAACGTTTTTATTTATTTTGACAATCGGTAAAAGCCGATGTTCAACTGCGAGGTACGATTAATTTCCGATGGGCGATTATCGGCCGATGGCCGATTCCGATTCCGATTATCGGAACATCACTACTACGTTTTATTTACGATTTGTGGGTCATGAGAGGTCGAGTAAATGTGTATTGAACAATTATCAGTAACATCACAGTATACATGTATATAATGACCACTCGTCAGCAACAATTGACAGTTTGCCGATGGAGAAATAATAACTTTGAAACAAAGGGATATAATCATATAACACGGCCCATGTGCGTTTTCGCATACATTTTTTAGAGTTACATGTATATCCCTTTGACCATAGCGCGCAACACCATGCACACATTAAGCACCGCATTCGGTTTCAAATTGCCATTTTATTAATTCGTGAGGAGTTGGTTGTTTGTGAGACTATATTTATCAGTGGTAATTGGTAGTTGGTAGCACCGTGGGACTTCAATGTCCATATACGGCAGCCCTGGGAATTAGCGTCGACAATGCCACAATGGGCAAAAGCCGACGTGAAAATTTGAAATGAATTTGCGTCGGCATTTTTTTAGCTGAGGAAAATAAATACCGGTAGAGACAATCATGTTCAATTAGTTTGTGAATTTGACATTTGTTGAAGCGATAGCAATGCCATGATCCGTACGGCACATGTCCACAAAATCATTTTACTCGCAATTTGCACACATTGAGACGATCAGCTAGACGAAGTGTGGTCAATATAAAATCTGACATCGTAATCCGTCTCCAAGCAACCGGTTACAGTTGATAGAGCAAGCTGCACCAACTTGAAAGGAGGTCATTGTGCCAGTCGCATGCGCGCGACATACCAATCTCACAGTGTAGCCAACTGATGCTACTAGTATCTCTTTGATGTGTCTGACGAAGCATATCCAACTTGACAAGCACGTGCTCCGATGTTTTAAAACGTTTTCGACTGCGTATTTCCAGGAAGTTTGGGACTATTATACTTACTCTAACTTCGCTGTTTGTTGGGACCATATGATGGGTTTCAACCTACATGGAGAATATTACAACTTGGGACGGTATTACGATATTTTTATTTCAGACGATATTTTTGACGATATCAAAATTAAAACCGGGTATACCCGATATATCGTCATACCGCCCAGCACTAGTATCCACCCTTATAATGGGACACAAGAAAATGATATATATAATGTATGTAAATAATCACATATACCGCTATTCTCAAAGTAATTGACCAGAAAAATGGGGTGATACCCCGGTCATGACCGCGGTGATACCGGTAATAAGCGGTAGCAGTATCGAGACGGTCACGGCGGTGGAGTTATGGTATCGGGCGGTAAAGATACCGCGGTCTTATAGCAGGCACCACATTAAATTTTTTGCATACCGTGGTGATTTTCACGGAACTCTTTGAAGGGATGTATTTAGTGAACGTTCAGACAACAATTCAATTGTAAGTGGAAAGATTTCCGTCGAGGAAGTAACCGGTAGTTGGATTGCGCAAGCTGATGAAAATGTCTCAAGTAAAAAAATAATATCAATACCGTTTGATTTTAGATGCGAAATCGTGGCGTATCCTTGATAACCTCCACTTAATTGCTACGTAATCGCAGTCATGTGTACGTAAAAATCGTAGCTGGAAATGATCGTAGGGTAGTCAATCACATGCTTTATTCGCGGTTTATTTCTGAAAATCGGAGCGGGGGATACGGAATAAATTCAAAATGATTTGAACTATGTGGAATAGCAAGAGAAATATGATGATATTCAGAACAAGCCCACGTGACATTTTTGTGACGTGTTTATCATTTAGTGTTTGTTGTGATCGTGCATGACAATTTTGTTCGAAATTTTGCTTTTAATTACTGCGTGATTCACGACAGGTCACGTTATTTCTGAACCTACCGGTAAGTGCATTCACCATGCAAATTTTTAAACGCACATGGTCGCTTATACATCTGCTGCATGGTTGACAATAGAATTCTGATTAATTCAACTTTGGATATAATAAGCAACACCTTTCAGAAAAATAGCACAATTAAATATGTTCGTTTTTAAAGATTTAAATGAAACTTATCGATTTTTGTTTTATTTGTATGAAAAAATAATTCACCGACCCTGCATGATGCTTCCTGCATAAAACTTGTTTTTTACAAAATTGGCAGAGTGTATAAGATAATAATTACATTAATTTATGCATACAATAATCACTGATTTTTATAGATTATCCCGGGTAGTTTATCCATAGATTATATCCTAATCTGTAAATCCCTGGTTAATCTCCAGACTAAAAAGTGGCAAAAAAATCAGTGATTCCAGCGTCCGGGTTATGGCTAATCCGATTTAATATATCCACAAGCTTCATGATTTGTCCTGAGTGACAATACACGTCATGATTACTACTAGTAGTTCCTCTCAGTCGATCAGTGTTATCACTTGATCCCATTGTCGATTTGCGCCACTCAGCCCTTGACCCAAAGGTTTAAACAAAATGATGTATAATTCGACAATTAAATACGTCAGTCGTTTGATGGGGAAGTTCCCTTGATGACGTCATCATGGGTCATATTGTCAAATTGTGTTCAACCACGTGGTTATGTTTTTGTTTTCTTCTTATAAATGTCAAATTGTAAGCGTCAGAAATTTGTCAAATTCCCATGTTGACTTTACGGCAATAAACAATACATGTAGCAGATGCATACGGACTGTTCCCATCCCGCATGTCTTTATACGAGGACGCGCATGTGTCGTCATAATCATCAGGATTATCTCACTTATAAATAACCATACCAGACCCCCCCCCGCTTGTCTGTAAAAGTAGACTAATCTGGTTCCAATTAAGCCGTGTTTCCATGACGTTCGCGCATGATATCGTCAGGGTTATCTCATTTATTAGGGATCGTACAACCTGCTCACAAGAATAGTAATTCTTTTCTGCCGGGCTCCACATTTGCACCATATATTTCTGTTTTAATAATGTCAATAAAACCACACAAAATAAATCCAATTGCATTGGAGATTGATAAAAGTAATTTAATCTATTTTTAGAGAGTGGGCTGAAAAAGTTGATTAGTATATCTCATATTCGCATACGTATACCCTACATCAGCCCTGGGAATTAAGGAAAATCTGCCTAGGCAATATTTTTGCCTAGGTGAAAGAAATCGGCCAAGGCAAAAACAGACTTTACCTAGGCAATTTTGCAACAATATTGCCATCTCAAATCAATATGATTCAATAATAACCTGAAAGCTTAGTTATTTTGGAGAACATTTCCAGGCCACTACTCATCATATATATACATTCCACAAATCATATAAAAAACTAGTGCCCTTATGGGTAGCTAGTTAATGGACCAGTGCCATGGAAAATATTTTAGGACAATATATGTGATTTAAGGAAGTCATTTGGGCTAAAGAGGTTCTATTTCTGATTGACAAAAATCTATTTTAGTAACCCAATTGAACTTGTTTTACCTAGGCAATATAATTGCCTAGGCAAACTGATTTTGCCTCTGCTTTTACCTAGGCATTGCCTATTGCCTAGGCTAATTCCCAGGGCTGTACATGTATAGGGAGTAATCTAGGACCCAACTGATACCAGTGCCCAAACTCACCAAAGCTAGGTGCCACCCAAATTAACTGAGAAAAAATATTTGTGTCTGGAATTTGGGCTGACATTACTAATGGAAAAATACAAAGAGATGAAGTATATTGGCAGTAAATTCAGACATCCATATATCCTTGAAACAAGACTGCCGACATGTATTTTCGTTCTTATATGGGTCGGACTGGGTTACTCTTTCTTAAATAATGATCGCGGCACGAATCACAGCTGGGCACTAATACTATATGTTTAGATTTCTGTATTTTATGGCAGCTTTCTGCAAATAAAACACTTTACTATTGTAAGTGGGGATGTACATGTAGTGGGAAAAACCTTTCATTTCATTTCCTTACCAGACAATCACCCGCTCAATCAACACAGACTACTGAATGTACTATAGGTAGTCAAAACATGTCTCGTGTGCGCACGCATTTCAATAATGATGGGAAATAGAATACAATGTAGAACAGCCACCGATGGCGAACTATCTCTCACAATTGCGAACCCGTCCCATTTTAGTCATCAATCTATAACTTGATTGTAAGCAGAAAATGCAAGCATAATTAATACAGTTGAAGTACAGATGCAGACGAAACACATGAAGTCAATTAAATTGAGTAATAGATTCAATCGTAGCAATTCTGATGACATTTCAGTTTTGAGTGGGTGGCAAATCAAGTTGTGGCCTATAGGTAACCTGGAAAGATTATGTCAGATCAGTCAATTGAACATTGCCCTTCATTGGCGTTTATCATTCCAAAATTGTTGTACATGATCCTGCATGATCTCAGATACATTGTATGTACAGACGGATAAGGAAACGTTCATGATGGCTGTTAGATGATACATCATGTGCTACTATCCTACACTCATGGAAACACAAAATAAAATTAATTCCCTTTCACAAGGCATCCCAACTCAACTCTTAAGTTAAGGAGCAGTGATGTTGTACTAAGCATTTGCATGTTTTTCTTGAATTCCCAAATTTGTAGCGCCCTGCGAATCGATTCAATTCAATGCGATTCGGAATCTTATCAAAATCAATAATCGTGGTACCTCTACTTCTGCCTTTGAAGATTGGATTTCTGAATCAACGATAGCAGCACCCTGTCTGCCACTGGTACTACTGCCAAAGCAGGACCGGGGGGGTGCCCGCACTGGTCCTGCCCGAGGTACATGTAAAGACGGGTACGGTTTGCTCAAATATTTTAATCATGGACCAACGGGCCCTCACCCAACTACATGTATGACAATACAGCATATTACAGCGGTTATTTCTTAACCTTGATTAAGTATACATGTAGAAATGGTTAATGATGGTCAGATGAGTGTGGCCTATAGGGTGTGCCAAATGGGCTTAGCCAGCGACCCATCCACCCATCATTTGGACTGGCAGTTACGAATGAAGACGGCCCAACTCTACATGTACCGGTACATGTATCTCTCCATTTTTTTTTTCTCAGGGTTTTCAAGTAAGTTTTCTTAAATTGTTCACACATGTACATGTACCGGTAACTGTAAAACAGTTGTTTTCTTTCAAATCATTGTGTTTATCACAGTTTATAGAAAGAAAATAAAATTAATCTTATAAATCAAAATCTTACATTTAAGACTGTCAAAATAAAACAAATAATTGAAAAAAGTAAATTTCAATCCTACTCTGTTACATGTACCTATAAATGTAGTCCCGACCCTAATTGTTTTTGATAAGTTTGTAACCTGAAATATTCTTTGGCGTAAACTCTTTTTATTTGTAAATTATATCTTCTCTTCTTTCAGTATCTACAATCCTTTCCTCCAAAGATCAACCATGTCTGACACTAAAGATGAGAAGGGAGAAGATGAGAAAATGTATGGAGGGTGTGAGGGTCCCAACGCTATGTATGTCAAACTCGTCTCATCTGATGGGCATGAATTTATTGTGAAGAGAGACCATGCCTTAACATCAGGAACAATAAAGGCTATGCTTAGTGGTCCTGGTTAGTAATAAATTCATCATTTTTTTTTATTATGACATGATTTTATTGCCTGACACCTGACTGGTAAATACATGTACATACGTATAACCTCATTGCATACTATTACAACTGGTCTGCATTCAGCATTCCTACCGCAAAGTAATATAAAGCAAATGCGCAGTAATTTACAAGAGAAATACATGTAAATTCAATAAATCTTGGTATCAAATATATTTGAACAGGTTCTTGCTGTATTGACGAACCAATGGGTTGGTACTGTCCACTGCCAAATGCCGATTCAAAGTTTGAGTCATTAGTAACAAGATCCTTTCATTTGTTTTCTGTGGCAAACTTACATGTAGCTTGAATATACACTCATTTTTAGTTCAACTTGACAAAGATTTCCTTTGTCACCAGGAAGTTAGTCAGGAATTGGAACACTGGTGCCCAAACCCATTTTAAATGATTAGTCAATTAATCGATGTTGACTCGATTAATAAACAAATAAACTCTGAAATCCGCCTGTCGATTAGTCGAAACATATCCCCAACATTGTCTACCGATCGCCATATACAATATACAGCTGCAAAGATCAATTAAAATCACGAACAACCTTCAATAAAAGGATACCATTATTATTCAGAGATCCAACTCCATGTAGTACTTCATGTAGTGACCTTTTGATGATGCCCTAATGCCGCCATGTTACTACAGAGCCCAATGATCATGCGCAGTGACCTAGTTTATCTCAAAAGGAACCAAGAACTCGGATACCCAGAAGCAGTGCACTGTGACATTCATGTGGGGGTGGGGTGTTACATGCAAGCCATGCATACTAATTCTATTCCAAATTTTGTAACATACATTATGCGTGCCTAGCTCATGTTCTAGGATGTTACCTTCCATACAAAGCTCCAAACATAATCTTAACAGTTATGTGTACATGTATACATGTATAGTGGTATCACAATGTAAATTTAATACAGGTTTGTCGCTATACATGTGTGCATGTAACTACGCAGCAAAACAGTTATAAATTAATCATTATGCATGAAATTCCATCATTTAAAAATTACCAATACATATGAATGATTATTATGTCATCTCTTGCGATTAGCCAATCAGCGTCGATAAATAGTGACGGTATATGGACCCATATTACGTCAGTGACCCCATATGAAATCATTATCATGTCACCTGGTTGGATCGACCAATGAGGACGCTCCGTTGGTAGAAGCATATCAGGAGACATGGGGTCGTCATCTTTGTAGCCCGTCCCATATGGAATCCATATGGGACGGGCTAGGTTCCCATATGGGGTCGATGTCCGCCATTTTGTTTTTCATGGAACTCTGCCGCCTCGGGTATATTTTCGGTGTATTTTGGCACCAAGAAAAGGGATATCTGTCGGAAATCAAGTTCTGTTAATTTAAAGACATAGTACCATATACCAAAACCTGCATGTGATATATTTGAGAAATTCTAAACACTCATAAATTAACTATCAAACTCAAGTTTGTTGTCCTGCTTCTGGTGATTAGCCATTGACTCAATGCGTTGACATTCAACGCCCATGACGCGTCACTGTGACGTTACACAAGTTAATAGCCATAGACAAAAAAATTACTTACTGGCAGGTAATCAACTTCGTATAAGTAATTCAAATTCTCACACGGAAAACATTATATGTGGGTGACATGATAAAATCGTTACAGGGCTCGTTGTTGCCGGCTACGGTGACATATGAGGCTCAGCGAGATTAATATCGGGCTCGGCTAGCGCCTCGCCCGATATTAATCTCACTTCGCCTCATATGACACCGTATCCGGCAACAACTCGCCCTGTAACTTATAATATTAGGTGCTTATCCACCATTTTTTTTTTAGGAAACTCTGTCGCCTCGTGGATATTTTTGGTGTATTTTGGCGCCACGGAAGTGGATATCTGTCAGAAATCATTTTCTGCGAATTTAAAGACATAGTACCATGTACCAAAACCTGCATGCGATATATTTGAGGAATTCTAAAGACTCGAAAATTAACTATCAAACTCAACAAGTTGTCCCACCGTACTTCTGGTGATTAGCTATTGACTCAATGCGTTGACGTTCAACGTCCATTGCGCTTCACTGTGACGTTACATAAGTTAATGGCCATAGCCAACACATTTAACTTGCCAAATTAAAATAAATTACAGGGACGATTAATAAAAGGGATATGCTGGATTTTGTCCACTGACATAATAAATATGTTACGGAACGCTTAGTGGTCGGATATGGTGTCATGTGAGGCGTAGTGAGATCAATATTAGCCTACTGCCTCGCCTAATATTGATCTCACATGACACCATATCCGACCACTAAGCGTCCCGTAACTTATATTATCATGTCACCTGGTTGGATCGACCAATGAGGATGCTCCGTTGGTAGAGGCATATCAGGAGACATCGGGTCGTCATCTTTGTAGCCCGTCCCATATGGAATCCATATCCCCCCTCAGGGTTCCCATATGGGGTCGATGTCCGCCATTTTGATTTTCATGGAACTCTGCCGCCTCGGGTATATTTTCGGTGTATTTTGGTGCCAAAAAAAGGAATATCTGTCGGAAATCAAGTTCTGTTAATTTAAAGACATGGTACCATATACCAAAACCGGCATGTGATATATTTGAGAAATTCTAAACACTCATAAATTAACTATCAAACTCAAGTTTGTTGTCCTGCTTCTGGTGATTAGCCATTGACAATGCATTGACGTTCAGCGTCACTGTGACGTTACATAAGTTAATAGCCATATACAACAAATTTACTTACTGGCAGGTAATGAACTTCGTATAAGTAATTCAAATTCTCACACGGAAAACATGATATGTGGGTGACATGATAAAATCGTTACAGGGCTCGTTGTTGCCGGCTACGGTGCCATATGAGGCTCAGCGATATTAATCTCACTTCGCCTCATATGACACCTTATCCGGCAACAACTCGCCCTGTAACTTATATTATTACGCCTCAAGTACCGTACCAATAATTTTACATTCTGTTGAAACCATCAGGTTCATGATGAACCGTTCATCACCATCTTCAGTTTGTTTCTCTTCTTACAGGCCAGTTTGCTGAAAATGAGACAAATGAGATCAATTTTAGGGAAATACCGTAAGTACACTTAAAGTCAAAGGAATATGTCAACTCATTTTAACCCTTCCATGACCGGAGCTTCCTGAAATGTTTTGAAAACCCTGTGCCAATGCATTCTCTTATATATGCAAGTCTCACTAATACTAGTCGATTTAAAGTGGCGCATAATTTTAAATATAGACGATTTAGGTTCCATGACGATATTATCATAATTATGGTAATTACCTTTTAATTCTAGCAATTAACCCTTCCATGACTGGAGCTTCCTGAATTTTACGAATACCCTGCACCAAAGCATTATCTTATATGTGAGTCTCCCATATGGAGCCTCGAATATATAAGAGAATGTATTGGCCTAACAATATTTACCTTGACCTTGTAAGCCACTGCTTCTCTTAATATATATGCTAGACTCACATATATAATAGAATGCACTGGCACATGATCTTTAACCCTTTACCCAACAAACCGGCCAAAACCGGCCAAATAAAGCTTCAACAGCCTAAAATATCTTCGGTCTGTCTCAATAAAACCATACAAATATGGATATCATTGGAACCGGCTCATTGACCACATTGTGATGGTTACAGTTATGCCCTGTGCCAATGCATTCTCTTATATATGCGAGTCGACCATAGGTCGCCTCGCATATATAAGAGAATGCATTGGCCTAAAAAAAATCTTTTTTTACCATTTTTTCTTACATTCTTTAACAATTTTATAATTTTTAATGTGTTAAGCCAATGCATTCTCTTATATATGCGAGGCGACCTATGGTCGACTCGCATATATAAGAGAATGCATTGGCACAGGGCCCTTCTGTTGGGTAAAGGGTTAATGCTACACCAGTGCAGCTCCCGTTGTGAAAGGTTTAAAGTGATCACCCCGGTTGTGTGATGAAATAGAAATTGAGAATAATCTTGTTCAGTTTTGTAATTTTAAAATTATTATATCCAAATAGACAACACATACAGTCATTCTTATACATTAATTAAAAGCAGTGACTCTCGATTGCAAAATCGTTATCGTTGGTTTATCGCCGATAGATGCATCCCGAATCAAGTAGTAAATATTTACAATTTAGCATTGTTAAAACTATTTTTTTCTATGGAGTGCGATGGGTAAGTTGCTTCAAATTTTCGACGATGCTAGTAGAATGTTCCATTCCTCCAGTCCAGTTTGATAGTGCCCGATTACTAACTTATCAGTTTCACGCACCTGAACAAGTACATAATATGTTTTTAATGAACATCATGTGAGCTTTCTGATCAGTTTTAGTCCTTGGTTACCATGAACTATAGAGTTATTTCTCTTTGATAAGAAGTCCTGAGATCAATACAATGCTCTTCCCTCAAAGTGAATTCTTATCACTGTTCATTGCCGCATTTACCAGGGTGGGATATTTAACTCTCAATGGGATCATTCTTATTTTTGTATGCTTCTCACTACTTTCATCACCTCCATAAAGGAGGGTGTTCCCCCCTAAATCCTTAATTCCAGTTATCAGAGGGGGGATAAATACTAAATTAAAAAAATTATGTGATGAAGGACATTTCACACCTCAATACCATCTCATTTTCAGTAGTAATCTGCCAAACTGCACCACATTTAGAGAAAAGTCCTGATAGCCACATATTACTCTTACTTTCCGCCATGATGACCAGATGTGACACCGTTGATCTGTGAATGCCTCTCACGGGCAAACTATTACCCGAATAATAGAAAGACACCCAAAAAAGGATAAGGGCTAAAAAGGCCCAATCGCCATCAATACCACAATTTGTTGCCAGCCTTTTATTTGAAATAATACTGTATAAAAACTTTTTTGACTTATTCAATTTATTTCTTAATAAATGAAACAAGTCAAAAAAAGATGTTATACAGTATTGTAAGGTTATTATACAATGTTGTGTACAGTATGTTTTTTTCTTGTACAAGTCCAGGTTGTGGTGAAAAGTCACCACAACCTGGATGAGTACAAGAAAAACATACGCTGTACACAACATTGTATACTGACATTTGTATTATCCATCTGTATGTTTATCCAAATTTTGAGAATATAACTTTTGTGGTTATTTTTGGTATTTGTCAGCACTTGATTCTCTATAAAAGCCTGCATTTTATCATCAGAAAGCATGATTTGCAAGAGTAAACATGGAAGTAAAAAAAAACTCAATGTGGAAGTGAAACGTCTGCTAATCCACTAGATTATTGCGTGCGCATCACAACTCCACCGATTCATTTGGCAATAGAATTACTTTGTGACGTCATGGACTCTCGATAAAAAAGTCATATTGGACTCGATTTTCATGTGACAGCTTTTGCCCAGTCAGAAATAGTGTTAGTTAAGGGATGGATAATAATATTTCATATATCATTATTGGAGGATAGGATAATTTAATTTTTCAATACACACACATGGACAGTACAATTAGAAATAAATATAATAGATTATACATGTATATTGTACAACATATCTATTTATTATCCATTCAAGAAGTTTCCTTTTGGCAAAGAACACGTCCACGTAGTTGTGGGGTTCCATACAGGGACAATCAAACTTCTAAGTTCCTTTTGAACAGCAAATTTTGCTGGTAACACACAGATATATATGCTTGATTTTTCTTGAGAATTTGGAACTACCCGTACCTATATTATTGTTTTAATTGCAATTGAGTTTGCTTTCCAATTTGTCTTTGTTTAAACTTACAAAGCATCTGGTAGCATTGAACGTGTCCCAGCAGAGCCTGGGTAGCATTATAGCTACCGGTACCTTGGCCTCGGCCTGAGTCTGTCAGTTCCTTTTTATGGGAAATATACATCATCTGCACTGCAGCATTGTGTGGCATGTAATTTTTCCTTCAAAATATTGATCGAAAATAATCTAGCCACAAAAGTCATGAAAAGCATGACATATCAGGTGTTTTCCATGTATTGACTTACATCTACAAGTTAGATTGATTAGTCGACTAGTCGACATTGACTAGAATTTTGACTATAATTGATTCGCAATCTCTTAGTCGATTAAGCGCCATATTCTCAGAAAGGTATAGATAATAGTTTCATTAGTCACAATCATTGCTGCATTCAATGTACCTGTAAATCCATATTTATCGTTGCCTGTGCACAGGCGATCACGTTGGACTCCAAATTTGACTGCCTGGTCGCGGTTACGGTATTGTCGAACTATGTGGATGATCTATGTACATTGAGTCATCACGTGAGGGCAGCTCCTGTTATCCGCCAGACACTTTCTCATTGGAATTATCTACCCGTCATTGTTCAGCTATCTCGCATCATCAGAAGTTATAAGGTACATGTACGGAACACATGGTTTTGATCTACGACATTAGAGACATTCTATGTCAAACATTGCAACATTAATGTTACGATTGTTTTGACAACGTGTTGACTGATACAAGGTTAAACCAATTGCGACATGACCACGTGTTCACTCCTGAATTGGTGTTGGCATATGTTAATATTGCGCTGGATTATACTAATACATGTATATCAGTTAGGTTTGTAAGCAAGTCATTGAATCATTGTCATATGACCCACAAAGCCCTAAAGTGAACCAATGGTTACAAGGCATAGCGGAACAGCTACCTGAAGATTAACGTAAAAGTTACACCTGTAACACATAGACCTGCCTATACCGGTATATGCGCAGGTGTGATATCATTGGGCGCAAAATAGACTGTGCATGTGCTGGAAGTTAGGAAGCTCGCAACATTCAGCTATTTCAAAGTCTCTCCAAATGTTTATTTATGACCGTCTCTTCATCGCGAACTGCCTCGAATATTACTTCAACGCTGAAGTTCACCCCCATATTATATGAGATAATTGATGTTCATGATACTTACCTGTTATTAGGCTGTCAACATCGATAAATACATGTACATGTATGCATGTTTTAATAAATTTATAATGATGCATTCCAACATGAAATGGGCAGATCCCATTTTACATTTGACTAAATCCTTTGGCACGAGCTACAAGTCGTATACCTTTGGTCGGATCATCATGAAATCTGTTATGGATGTTACCATTGTCATGCAGATGGGAAGGAGTCATTTTGGGGCCATAAAACAAGGCCGCCGGCAGCCATCTTGAATTTTACTCTTTGCACAGCTTTGCATGACTAAATCCTTTGGCACGGGCTACAGATTGGATGCTAACATTGACTTGTAGATGGAAAAGAGTCATTTTGGGGTCATTCGGCCATAAAACATGGTTGCCGGCAGCCATCTTGGATTGTACTCTTTGCGTGATTAAATCCTTTGGCATGGGCTACAAGTTGTACCTTTTGTCGGATAATTATAAAATTTGTCATGGCTGTTGACATTGACATGTAGATGGGAATGAGTCATTTTGGGGTCATTTGGCAAAAAAACATGGCTGCTGGCAGCCATTTTGGATTTCAAAATTAAATCCATTTGCACGGGCTACAGACAGGAGTGATCATCATGAAATGTCACGGATGTTAATATTGACATGTACTGCAGATGGGTATGAGTCATTTTGGGGTAATTCAGCCATAAAACATGGCCGCTGGCAGCCATCTTGGATTTTACTCTTCACATTAGTAGCACGGGCTACAGGTCCTGCCTTTGGTCGGATCATCATGAAATTTATCATGGATGTTAATGTTGATATGTAGATGGGAATGACTCACAATACAAGACCTTCACTGTAAGGTAACTTTTTGGCTTTCCTTCTTCTTTATCATTCTATTCAATGCTCAGCCAATAAATAAACTCCTTCCCAAGTTGAGCTACAGAGTTATTGACACTTCCATTTTAAACATGCAGATCCGAATAAGCATCGTGCAGGGTTGGATTTTTCTCATGAAATTAATAAATGTCATTCGGCAAAAAAACATGGCCACCGGCAGTCATTTTGGATTTTACAATTTGCATGACTAAATCCTTTGGCACGGGCTACAGGTCGTACCTTTGGTCAGATCATTATGAAATTTGTAATGGCTGTTGACATTGACATGTAGCTGGGAAACGAGTCATTTTGGGGTCGTTCGGCAGAAAAAATTGGCCGCCAACGGCCATCTTTCATTTCAAAATTCAATCCATTATTATGGGCTAGAGACCAGAGTGATCATCAAAAAATGCACTCATTCCCAAGTTCAGTTACGGTGTCATTGACTCTTTCATTTTAAACGCGCAGACCCGAATGAGCATCATGCCGAGTGGATTTTTCTCAGAAAATTAATAAAATTACATGTGCAGGTAACTTTATTTGGCACACAAGAGTTCCAACTTGGGAACTTGAGGATCTGTAATTACATGTACGTGTATGTGGTTAGTCAAAATCATTTGAATATACACATGTAGTTAATATTGCTACACTTAATGTAGCCCTATTGCATTTTAGTACAGTAATGCTCTAAGTAATCGACTTCTTAACCACAGCAGAATTATGAGTAGCTTTTCAGGATTTAGTCGGAAATATGGCTTGTTGCCTTTCATCGGAAAGCTCTCGGGGAGTTACCCATAATTCTGCTATGGTTAAGAAGTCGATTACTTAGAGCATTACTGTATCTTAATCCCACTAGGACAGTCTCACCTCTAGTTTTGATTGTGAAATCTATTAACCCTTTACCCAACAGAAGGGCCCTGTGCCAATGCATTCTCTTATATATGCGAGTCGACCATAGGTCGCCTCGCATATATATAAGAGAATGCATTGGCTTAACACATTAAAAATTATAAAATTGTTAAAGAATGTAAGAAAAAGTGTTAAAAAAAGATTTTTTTTAGGCCAATGCATTCTCTTATATATGCGAGGCGACCTATGGTCGACTCGCATATATAAGAGAATGCATTGGCACAGGGCATAACTGTAACTATCACAATGTGGTCAAGGAGCCGGTTCCAATGATATCCATATTTGTATGGTTCTATTGAGACAGACCGAAGATATTTTAGGCTGTTGAAGCTTTATTTGGCCGGTTTGTTGGGTAAAGGGTTAATTCATAACAGTGACAGTAATAATTTATAATTTATTCGACTTTATTTGCTTTATTTCAGTTCCCACGTTCTTCAGAAAGTGTGCATGTATTTCACGTACAAAGTTCGATACACCAACAGCTCCACAGAGATACCGGAATTTCCCATCGCTCCAGAGATAGCACTAGAATTACTGATGGCCGCAAACTTTCTAGATTGTTGATTTTGTTTTCTGTTTGTATATAATTTCATCTATGTAAGATTGTTTTAGAGTTACCATCACCATATGTTTGAAACATTTACAGGAGCTAATTGGCTGTAAATAACAATATGTCAGACTCAGCTCAGATGAATCACAACTAGAAATATGTCTGAACATCATCTTAACTCTTTTTCTGAATCGATTCTTCCCATTCATTTCTAAAGGTATAGAGTAATACCCTAAATAATCGACTCCTTAACCACAGCAGAATTATGGGTAATTTTTCAGGATTTAGTCGGAAATATGGCTTGTTGCCATTCATTGGAAAGAGCTTTCTGATGAATGGCAACAAGCCATATTTCCGACTAAATCCTGAAAAATTACCCATAAATCTGCTGTGGTTAAGGAGTCGATTATTTAGGGCATTATTGTACATTGGATCAATCCATTCTTCATTGTTTTGGAAGATGAGCAGGATTCATTTGTAGTAATGGTTAGCTGATAACTTCGAAAAGTCTGATGCTATCTTGTCAACATATTAGCGAATATCCCAGTCTCTGATGACTTCAAACAGTCTTATGCTGTCTCGTCAACATATTAGCGAATATCCCAGTCTCTGATAACTTCAAACAGCCTTATGCTATCTCGTCAACATATTAGCGAACATCCCAGTCTAAGTTAACTACAGATCATCATGTAAATAGTAGGTCTGATCACTTGTCATAGAATTTCTATTTCTCCAACCGTGGGATTCCTTGTCAGCGGTGCCAATCAGAACTCACTGTTAGTATCCCCAAGATCAATGTGTACAATCAATAATCTAATGCGATGTCGTGTAATTTGCACAATTCCAGGAAATTACATTTCGATGAGACTACGATAAAATCTGTATTTCAGTATGACTGGGAGTGCATGTATACAAACTGCGAACATCCCTAAAAAAACATTAATGAGGATCGAGAAACTATTTGTGTACTGGTATTCAGTTATTGATGGGTTAAAGGCATTTATCCCTCGATAATACTGACAGCTACTGTATTTTAGTTGATTCCTAATAATTCATATGTATGGATGTGGAGCTACTAACTTCAGTAAATGGCCTTAGTCTGTTTTTGAACTCATCCACACATCTAAAGAAATGAGTGAATGGGAATCAATATAGTGTTTCTCGGTCAATCAAGTTGTGTAGTCATAGCAAATGAAGAATTCAAATTCATATTTTGTAACGATGTGTTGATTTTACTGCTTGCGTCAAAACATACACATGGAAAATATCTATAGGTTTAATCCTTTCTATACTAAATACTCGTTGACGACAAGCCAGCAAATAGCGTGTCTGTCATTTGCAGAATGAGGTCCCCAGAGGTTGAATTTAGTGATGCTATCCCGCACAATGGGCTAGCATCACCAAATTTACCCTCTGGAGACCTCATTCTGTTTAGGCTTCATCTTCTGGGAAGTATCTATAGTATCAAATTAAGATTGTTTTTAGTTACATTTCCCTTCTGGGAAGTTTCTATATCCCCTAATTTGCAGAAGATAAAATTCATAATTGAGGTGCCCAATGGGTGAACATCACCAACTTCAACTGGGGAACTTCAATCTGATCCTAGGTCTGCCATATCATTTGAGGGCCTAAGCAGAATGAGGTTCCCAGAGGGTGAATTTAGTGATGCTAGCGTCACTAAATTCACGCTCTGGGGACCTCATTCTGCAAATGACAGACACACTATTTGCAGTCTTGATTGACGAGTAGTTAAACAATTTTCAGATAATAACTTCAACAAACCTGAACAAACAGCCAATTAATACAAATCCATCGACACTTGTATTGTCTTTTTGTCTGCCTATCGTTTGTTTTTCTTACCTGAACATCCCTCCAAATGAATAATAGACCATTCCAATGTGTTTACTTTTGTGAGTGAATGGGAGAATCCATTCTATACAGAAAGGGTTAAAGTGATATGGGCCACCCTGCTGTCGTGAGCACATGGTAAAAGAGAATAAACTAATTATTTTCATAAATTTTATATCAGATTGGCAGTGCTGCTCATGCAGCATCATTCTTACATATGAATTACATGTATATGTAAGTGACTCTCGTTGCCGTTTGTTTAATAGACCTTTCGCATTTTGAACAACAGCAAATATTTATTACGAATAGTGTAGTACGTCACTAAAATTTGTGTTCTTTATATTTGTTGTCGTGTTTCTCTATTCGTTGTTACGATTACAGGTTCGGATTTTTAACAAAACTCACAACATTATATAGTAATAAGTTTGTGATCGTTTCTCAGCTCCTCAATGTGGGAGATGACTCTGAGATTATGACCCTAAATTGTGATACCATGTGGCCTTAATTTTTATCTATTAGTGGCAATCAAATCATTCATCGCCATGAAGCACGAGTTACTTGTGAAATACAAAGCCGTAAGCTATGATCTGATAACAGCATAATTAAATACAAAATAATCACGGCACGTTGTCCCGTAATCACCTTACTGCGATTTGCAAGCACGATTGTCTCATAAACGGACTCGTGATCGTCAATTCTGCCACAAGTTTTTTGGACCATCCAAAAAAAATTATGACAACAAATAACTATTTGTAAAATTGTTCTGCTGTCGTTCAAAATGTAGTTCAAATGCTGTGATTTTTTTTAAACTGTACTATCATTGTGGTTGGAATTTTCAGTAATATTTGTTAATTAGTCCCGGTACATTCTTTCAGTTGACAAATTGCCTGGGTACTCCTCACTTATGAGTTTGCTTTACTGAAATAAGAGTACAATATGTCTTTAAATATTATTGTGATGAGCAGATTTTGTCTTGAAATTAAACTGATCCTCTTACCAGTGAACTGGGTTGCAATTTGTATTTAATATTTAAAATACACACGACATAAGACTCTTCAGTCCAAATCTGATTTGTCTTCTTAATATTCATACTCCAAGCCCACTTATCATAACATGCGATAGAGTTTAGTAAATCTATATTCATTTCTAAAAGTACACATTGGAGTAATCTATTCTTCATTTGTAGGGATGTTTATCTGAACTGATGTGCTGTATATATTGCATAACAAAACGTATTGTTTGGAGCAATTAAACATTTATTACGTGCACCATGTGTATACTAATGTGCAAATACTTGTTTCGCCTGGGTGCTACTATAGCGCATGGGGGTTCCATTTATAGAATGTTAATTATTGGGACACATTAAAAGTTGTAGTGCGACCCCGATGCCGAGCTGTAGTGCGACTGTGAGGCCTTGCCCGGTAAAAGGTGTAGTTGAGAATTTCAATTTCGTTTATTGGCGTTTACATTATGTCAATAATGTTGATTTTTGGTTTGTGATATGCTATTCCAATTACAAATAACGGAAATGAAAAAGATTCTATAATTACAATCATGGGTATATAATATATGATCTTGAGCACGTTACCATTTCTGACTATGGTTTTCTTGTCTTAACTTTGCTGGCATAAATCTGACATGTGCTCACAAATGCCATACAATGTACATGGTATGGTTTTTATCAATTTGTGTAGATTATTGGATGGTTTGCGATTCATCTTTGCTGACCATTCAATTTAATGTTTCCAAGATACATATTTCTCTGTTGGACTGTGTCCCTACCAAGTAAATGAAATGACGTGAAATTATTGGTGAATCAAAATTTCACAATTGGTATATGTGATAAGGTCCATATTTGTCCGAAAAATGTCAGAAAATATGATGATGTGATAAGTATGACGGTATATACAGTAATGCTCTAATTAATCGACCTCTTAACCAAAGCAGAATTATGGGTAACTTTTCAGGATTTAGTCGGAAATATGGCAACAAGCCATATTTCCGACTAAATCTGGAAAAGTTACCCATAATTCTGCTTTGGTTAAGAGGTCGATTAATTAGAGCATTACTGTATATATATATCCTGTAAGAAACTCACACACAAGCTTTATACATACACATATATTTATTAGTGTATTGGTTGTAATTCTTATTTTTCATGTGGCTGTTCAGATCCTACGCTCTTGGTACTCTCACTTGAAAATAGTAACGGAGATCCGATTCAGTGTCGACCGGCGACATCAAATCGAATCTCGATTATTCGCAGGGCAATAGTTCTTGATTATTCTCACATGCCATTTCTGCAATCATTTGCAACATTGTTTCATTACTTAATCATTTCCAAGGAATTTATTTTCTTTCACATTTTGATTTCAACTGAAAATTGTTTCTTTGCAGTGAGTATGACAGTAAACCAAAAGCATTATCATAGTATTTCTGTTTAGTTTTGTTATCTAATTTTATGGGAGAAATTCGAGTGTAGCTGTGAAATGTTGATGTTGTCAACTTGGCATGGCTATTTGATAAGCTTTTGTCATTGCCTACAGTAATGCCCTAATTAATTGTATCCATAACCACAGCAGAATTACGGGTAATTTTTCAGGTTTAGTCGGAAATATGGCTTGTTGCCATTCATTGGAAAGCTCTCGTGAGAGCTTTCCGATGAATGGCAACAAACCATATTTCCGACTAAATCCTGAAAAATTACCCGTAATTCTGCTTTGGTTATTGAGTCAATTAATTAGGGCATTACTGTATTACTTTGCTTGTGACATTTTGATATTTATTATAACATTTAGCTACGGAAAAAGCCATAGAAGCCAATATAGAATTTCATGCAATTTTATAAAGCAATACCGTAGCAGAAAAATACTAAATTCAAAGGTTGTTACAAGATGTGAATTTCTGAAATGAAAAGCATTGCTTATTGTGATTGTTTTAATGATGTTATACCAAAACTATTAACATACGAGTATCTTACAAACATAATCTGATTCTGCAGTCAGTCGCATACAGTGACTCTATTGCCAATAATATTTTCCAATGTTTATTGGCAGTTTTATTTTGTACAAATGAAGAGAAATTATTTTAAGTTTGACGAAATAAAACCGTTATGCTTTTTGAAATGGGACAGTAAGATTTGATTGGAGTTTTTTGGCCATACCAAATATGTTATACAGTAATGCCCTAAATAATCGACTCCTTAACCACAGCATAATTATGGGTAACTTTTCAGGATTTAGTTGGAAATATGGCTTGTTGCCATTCATCGGAAAGCTCTCACTGAGAGCTTACCGATGAATGGCAACAAGCCATATTTCCAACTAAATCCTGAAAAGTTACCCATAATTCTGCTGTGGTTAAGGGGTCGATTATTTAGGGCATTACTGTAGCCCAAGATCACTTTGATGATATTGAATGAGATTCTGGCAATAACGAAGTTTGGTCTCATGTCGCGGCTGTAGTATACATGTATTTCCTTCAATAGATGCTCTTCATTTGCAAGTGTTAATCACGAAAAAAATGATTAATCAAATTAAGACTGCCTCAAGTTTATCAACCTTCAACACATAATTTTCCACAGCAGCCAAAAGCTCGGGAAAAGCTGCCCTTTAAAACTCTATCAACATTTTTGTTGGTTTGTTTTTGCTTGTAAATTGCTTATAAATAAACCCAAGATATGGGATATCATTTGTTATAGACGTATACATGTACACACAACCGATCACATGTATTCTTGACCATCAGTTCATGACACTAGTGCCATGGCATAAGGATAGCACGACAGTTTGGTGTTGAGTGTTTCCCTTGCTTGATCACAAGAGTGCCATAAATTATGGGCCAGTTACACTTGTGTGTTTCAGCGTTTATTACACGTCCGACCGACATACAGTAATGCTCTAAATAATTGACTCCTTAACCACAGCAAAAATATGGGTAACTTTCAGGATTTAGTAGGAAATACATGGTTTGTTGCCATTCATCGGAAAGCTCTCAGTGAGAGCTTTCCGATGAATGACAACAAGCCATATTTCCGACTAAATCCTTAAGAGTTACCCATAATTCTGCTGTGGTTAAGGAGTCGATTATTTAGAGCATTACTGTATCTTAATGATAATTTCTGAAGAATTATTCTATGCTATTTCTTGATCTTGTCATGCGCGATGATGCTTTTATTTTGAAGTTTCAGTTCCATTGTCAAGTACAAAGTCATTAAGTAACGTCGTGTGTCATCAATGTCATCAATTGAAAAATATGACACGTGCTAAGACAGGAACGGTGTGTTTTTCAGTAACAAGCATGTAATCAAGGAGAACTACAATAAAGCCCTAATTAAGCAGAATTATGGATAACTTTTCACGATTTAGTCGGAAATATGGCTGGTTGCCATTCATCGGAAAGCTCTCAGTGAGAGCTTTCCGATGAATGGCAACAAGTCATATTTCCGACTAAATCCTGAAAAGTTAACATAATTCTGCTGTGGTCAAGGAGTTGATTATTTAGGGCATTACTGTACAGGAGGGAATGTCATCTTTGTCAGTCTCTGTCATCCTCAGTGTTGACAGGAAGGTAGCCTATCATATTTGAGGATGTCCAGAGTTGATTTGGTGTAAATGCCACTAAATTTATTGGCAAAATGAATTCACTGAAGGCTCAGATATTCAAGCCTTGAAATTGAGTGTCTGTCATTTGCAGAATGAGGTCCCCAGAGGGTGAATTTAGTGATGCTACCCCGCATAGCGGGCTAGCATCACTAAATTCACCCTCTGGGGACCACATTCTGCAAATGACAGACACCCTATTTCAAGGCTTGTAGATATTTACAAAAAGGCTTTACTGGTTAATTCTTGGCCAATATGTAAATGATTCTGATTGTGAATATGACTATGTATATGCATAGTTAGGTATTTAAGTGTATGGATGCTTAATAAATATTTTCTACCTTATGCAATCTCATTATAACATCACCGGCAGTACCCCAAGTCACCACATCAAATTTTATTTAAATCAGTATAAACTCATGAACATATGTAAACAGCAGATACTCAGCTATCTTAAGATATCTGAGAATGCAGAATTTGTACTTAACAGCATAGAAGTCACACTGTGCTGACCAAAGGTTATTATAAAGTAATTATTGAGATGTCAATGATTCTCCCGTGTTAATCCTTTACCCAACAAACCGGCCAAAAACGGCCAAATAAAGCTGCAACAGCCTAAATTATCTTGGGTCTGTCTCAATAAAACCATACAAATATGGATATCATTGGAACCGGCTCATTGACCACATTGTGATAGTTACAGTTATGCCCTGTGCCAATGCATTCTCTTATATATGCGAGTCGACCATAGGTCGCCTCGCATATATAAGAGAATGCATTGGCCTAAACAAAATCTTTTTTTACCATTTTTTCTTACATTCTTTAACAATTTTATAATTTTTAATGTGTTAAGCCAATGCATTCTCTTATATATGCGAGGCGACCTATGGTCGACTCGCATATATAAGAGAATGCATTGGCACAGGGCCGTATCTGTTGGGTAAAGGGTTAACAAAACAATGCATAGAAGCTTATTGTGGCAGACCAAACTCCATGCAGGGTTTACCTCCCTTGATGACTCGGTAAGACCGCTGCTACTGGCGACATTTAACCCATATTTGGTGGACTTCCGCGATATATATACTAAAATATATACTAAGTTAACAGAGCAACAATATATATTAAAATATATACTAAGTGAACAGCAACATACTGCCCTTGTTAAAGGGGTACTGTACACAAAGATAGGCGATTTTTTTATTTACTCCCATTGAAATAACTTTCAAGTTAGATTGTGTTCGTGTTATATGAGTTTCTTATAAACCTAATTTAGCGAAGAAAATATTGATCTTGGAAACAAAAATATTACGATTTCAAACTACGCGCCATGTTTTTGACCTTCACCGGAGAAGACGCAGCTCGCAGGAAGAACCGGAAGTTCATTGCTCACAGCTTCGATTGATGCATTCAATCTCTTCCATCGAACAATCTCACTCCCTATAAAATACTTGACGCTTTATGACTCTTTGTTTCTTTCTCCCTGTTTTCCGAAACGGTTATAACGGGCCTTCTTTTGCAGGTAACATGTTTTATTTGCAACTCAATAATGTTCGCGAATGGCCGTCGATAAAAGACATGCAGCAGATGCGATTTCAAGAACGGTAACTCGTAATGGCATAATTCTCCATTTTATGACTCCAGCCATAAATGAATTTATATTAAATAATTCAATTTTACTTTTACGATAGCCTATTACCCGGAACGTTTTCAGTAGACATCGTCGACTCAAATTAGTTATTTTATAATATAATATTCATATTAGATCGCTATTGTCACCGGGAATTTATTGAAATTGGGGTACAGTACCCCTTTAAGCACACAAAATATCGAACAAAATTTGTATAAATTTTGGACCATATGTTTGAAAAGTCCCACTAAAACTGAAGAACTATATTTCGAAATGGTGTGATTCGGTGCTCCGATTATTTTATCAACATAAAAGTATATAAACGAACATGTACGACATTGTCACAACTCGAACGGCAAGTCAAACACAAGAGTTCTAATTTGCTGCAATTTTGACGAGTAGCCTGCAAAAATCGTCAACAAAACTACCGCTCTGATTTTCCATTCTGTGATGTTTTAGTGTGGAAATTGTTCTCAAAGCACATAGAACATTTGACTTTGAAGCGATCGGGTTTCGCCATATTTGCTGGAAATTCCCATGCTAAATATAGAAACACAGACCAGTACCCAACCGGTTACAGAGTCAGAAAGGAAGCATGACTGGTGCGCTCTGGTAGAGATTGGTGGCAGGCAGCCATGTGGAATATCTTATACCTCTATGTTACTAATAACCCACATATTCCTGTGTCACAATTTGAGCCATTAGTATATAAATTATCCATGGCCCAGAATGGCTTAAGATAACTAACTAGTTCCAATCCAAATTCTCAATCTTGGTATATTCATTGAGACCAATGTTGCCCCAAGTGTGAATCGGACAGGCCATTACAAATAAATACCTGTGTTCTCAGGAAATTACATATGGGCAACTGGGTGAGAGAGGCAGGTTTTTTTGCTCAACTTGACAAAGTCGAGCTTGAGCTATTGTCATGGGTTGGCATCCATCCAACAATTTCCTTTTAGCTCACACTACAGGCCACATCCCTCATCCGATCATCGCCAAACTTCTTATTAGATATTCGGGGTCACCTCTAGATGGGATCCATCGATTTTTTCCCGAAATTTGTTTAAAAACATGGCCGCCAGTGGCCATCTTGGAATTTACTATTTCCATGACAAAATCATTCTGCACAACCTACAAGTCACATGATCCCTCATTCGATCTTACCCAAACTTCATAAGGATCTTCGGGGTGATCTCTGTGTATGAGCCAACCATATTTACCGAATTTTCGTTAAAAAAACATCGTCGCCAGTAGCCATCTTTAAGTTACTCCTCTCATCACTAAAATCCTTTTGCACACCCTACATGACAGATCCCTCATCCGAACTCCATATGGTTCTTTGGGTTGACCTCTAGATGGAAGCTGTCCCAATATTTCCGAAATAAAAAAAACATGCTGCCTGCAGCCCACATTTATTGGAGAAATGTTTAAAATTAAAATAATTGTATTAATACAATCCATTTAAAAAAACTTTTTGACTTTCCTTCGTTATCATTCTATTGACTGCTCAGCATAACATTATTAATGCCTCCCCAAGTTGAGCTACAGTGTTATTGACACTTTCATTTTTGCTCACCTGAGACGAAGTATCCAGTGGGGCTATAGTCATCACCCCTTGTCCGTCGATCCATCTGTCCATCAGCATCATCTCCAGATCCCATAATCTCATAATTAAGTCATATTTCGCATGGATGGTCCCCAGGTGACTGAGATTCAGATTTGTTCAAATGGGGTCAAAAAGTGGCAGAGCTAGGGACTTTTAACTCTTTCCATCCATAGTAAATCTTAAAACATCTCAAGAACCATGGGGGCTATTTAGCTTATATGTGGTATGGGGTTCATATTTGTTCAAATTGGGTCAACAGGTCAAATAGGGGTGGAGCCAAGGACAAGTTGATCCCTCGATAGTATTTCTTAAAACACACCAAGAACCATCAGGCCAATTCAGCTTATATTTGGTTTGGAGGGTCTTTGTGTGACAGTGACTCGGATTTGTTCAAATTGGACCACAGGGTCAAATATGAGCGGAGCCAGGGACATATATCTCTGATAAAATAAATACTGTTTACACCAAATCTGTCCCTCAATAATTGTTCTTCAAACACATCAAGAACCATTTGGCGGCATATTTAGCTTATGTTTTGTATGGAGAGTCATTGGGTGACCGGGATTCAGATTTGTTCAACTGGGGTCACCAGGTCAAATAGGGATGAGACCAGGGACATAAAACGTCTTCTCAAGAGCCATCTGGCCTATTTTGCTTACCTACAGTATGGAGGGTCCTTGAATGGCAGGATTACAGATTTGTTAAATGGGTTCCAACAGTCAAGAAATTGCATTTGGTATGTGTAGGGTTCATGGAGAGTTCGGATTTAAATATGTTTGAATGGGGTCGGCCATTAAAAAAGGGGGCATGTCAGGTTGGAACTTTGCAACAGCTGGGAAAGCTTGAGGTATCAGTTGTAAAATTCCAAAATAAATTATACGAACTTGGGAGTTTGTTTGCTTCAGTTGGGAGGGGACATGCTATGGCCTATGTGGCGTGGCGTAATCGGCGGCATTCAGTTGAACATTTCAAGGTGGACACTCACTGCTCAACGGAGACCCTCTAGCTACGCCCTTGTTCAGAACTACTTGTTTTAAGTGATTTTGACAAGACTAACGGCTATGGTCTTCAGTGTCCCAGTCTTTACAGTCAGATGAACTTCTCATCAGTCATTGATTGTCTTGTTCTCTCGTGAGATGCGAGGATTATTTTCACTCTGATTGCACCTCGTAAAATAATCCTCAGCATCTCATCCGAGAAGAAAAAACCGTACGTTACCCAGAACAGTCAACTTTTGTCAATCGGTATTTTGAGAGTGAGATACGATTTATATTTTGAAGTAAAAATTTAATATAATACATTGGAATGGCTTATTTTAACCAGAGTTGCATACCTGTTCTGTATTTGACACTCGGGATTTCTTGGTTCCAGATAACTAGTTAAGGGCCAGGGTTACTTGATTACCACCTAATTTGATGTGGCTGAACTGGTTCAAAACAAGATGTGTCTGATTCCGGGATTTGTCCAACCTGACGAAGTCATATTTGAGTTAAGGTCAATCCACACCGGCCGCGAGCGCGCGATTATAACGGCCGTTTTCTGTCGTCCGTAGCAGTTCTGAGCGCGCGATTTTTATATTCACACCGCAAGCGACTGAATCGCTGACAACGAGGCGATCACAGCAGTGATTTTATGCTTCGTCGATTTCTTGATTGGTGGCAAACCAGCGGGATAATTGGGTCGCTGTCAAATAGAATATTTATACGGGCGTATTCATCCTATCCGAAGGCGACACATTCATTCGTCGTCGCGATAACAAAGGTGGTGGAGGAGAAGATAAAATTGCCCGTCAAGAGATCGACTTAATAACAGTATCGTCTGGTTAATTGTTGTTCCCAATCCATTCAAAGCTTGTGAAGTCACTTTGCCCACAATTTGCATTCCCCATCCCCGATAAAAATAACTCACAAACTGGAATTATAGAATTAAATTCAATTAAACACCATTGCTATGATAATTTTAGGAAGCCCGTGCACCATTCCACTTGACATACTATATTTGACAATTAAATGAGTTTGAAAAACTCTTACATGTATATGTTTAGCAAATTCTGATTAAAATGTCCATATACATTGTATTTGTGACCTGCCTGTAAATGAGGCACTCACACGATTATCCACCCAACATGGCGCGCGACGAAGGGATCGAGTCGCTTTCGGTGTGAATATAAAAATCGCGCGTTTTGAACTGCTACCAACAACAGAAAACGACCGTAAAAATCGCGCGCTCGCGCCCGGTGTGGATTAACCTTTATTGCTATAGGTTGTCGTCCGCGCGTGCGTCTAGTCGTCCGTACATGCGTGCACCCGTGATCCTTCGACAATTTCCGTTAGCACACTCTACATGTCATCTATCTCATCCGATCATCACTAAAATTCATATGGATCTTCACTGTAAAAAGGACTGTGTGGCAGCTTCCGCACAATGACTGTGTGAAGGCATTATCTGAACATAAATGTGTACACAATACACACATATGTGTGTATCACCCAATATCCACACATATATGTGTACATCACCACACATATTTGTATGTGACGTCGGTTTTTTTAAATTTCACGTGGTGGTCACGCGCGCGTCGTTGTTTCGTACAGGCTCACAGGCTGCCGTAAAGTATACACATGGAGTCTTGTTGATTGTGGTGGATCTCGAAATTCGATATGTTGGTCGGTCTCTTCGATTATTTCTATAGTTAAGGTAAGATTATATTTAAATTGGCAAGATATTCACCTTTGTGAGAATTTCCGTATCTATTTTGTATAAAACATGATTGAACGAAATAATAAACTTGATTTGGATTTTCTGATTCAACAATTCCCTGTCGCATAGTCATATATTTACATTTTAGAGTTGTGCGTTTATCTGGGGTTATCTGTTGTTTCTGTAGTCTATATGATACACATCTTTCCGAAGCACAAAACCTGCTCGAAAATTGTCTTTATGTAAATTGACAAATTCAACTGTGTGGTGAAGACATTTACTGAACAAATGTGTGTTCATCACATACACACTATATATTATACAGCGTGCTTTAAACCAGAACCGCAATTTTATTATTTTGCACGGTAAGGTTCTCATGTTGATAAAGTAACGACGTTTTTTGTGTTTATATGGAATGCAGATGAGAGGAAATATATACTGAGACCAGTGACGTGGCGACAGGGCAGATATTGGGAAGGGTGTGTCTATAACCCTATCCCAAACCTCGGTAAAATTTACTAAAAATTCCAACAGTTGGAAATTTCATGCCTGACGCAAAATTACAAGTTTTACACCACATGCATTATAATAGGTTGAAATTATTCTCTTTGTTTGATTTTTCAACCAGTAATTAGTGGGAAATTTATAGTTTTTTTTAGACAAACAGTAGCCTATTTTTCTACTTTTGGTAAAACAAAAATGGCCTCAAATGGCCATCGGGTGGAAGACTTCCATTTGGTTGGAAATTCTAATAGTTGGAAAGCTTGAGGTACCAATTGGAAAATTCAGAACGAGAGGGGGGTGTGCAAATATAATTCTACAAATATGGTTCAAGGGGGGTGGTGGGGTGTACTTCGACATTTGAATGTGGACACCCGCCCCCCCCCCCCCCCACACCAACGGCGACCACTGAGCCGCGTCCATGAATGAGACCTGTGGCTGCCACTGAAATGCCCTAGTCGCATACTATGAAGTTCTATATGACATGTGGCACCCGGAATCACACAAAATGTGTGAAATTGGTGTTTCAAATTAATTTCATTTGAATATGATGAGCATCACTGTTGCAATAAACCTTGAAATACCACAATGGACGATCAATGTACCAAGGGAAACAAATTGTTGGGTGGGTGGGGTATTTATTTGTCAATTATATTGGTGGTTTACCAAGACGATGTGAAAAATTAACATGCATATTTTGGCTCCCCTGCTATGTATAACTTGCGTAAATTTGGTTACCGGGGGTGGGGGGGGGGGGGGGTGATGTCGTATATCTAATACATATGTAGCCACCGTTTGTGTCCAAAACTTTAAATTGTGAAGAATATTATGTCATTCAATAAATGTCATAGCAAATAATGAACTTAGAAATAATCTAAAATTATAAATACTGCAGAATAGTGAGATGTGTCATTAAAGTATTATTAGCATTTGGACTAAGTGACGTACATGGTGAAGAGTTATCGTTTATACTATAAAAAGGGGGGGGGGGGCTTATTTTCAAACTCGCCATGTTTCTCATATTATAATCCTTATATATGAATGTATTGTGTTATATATAGCTACAATTCCTTATGTAAAATTGCAAATTTCCCGTGTCAAGATTGCGCTTAATGAGGCATCGATCTGGCCATATAGATAAAGTAAAATATATTTATAAATTGTCCGAACATTCATTATGTGAAGCTATAATGAGTAGTACATGTATATATTTAGTATCTTTCAAAAACTATATTCCTTTCTGAAAAATCCGCTCTTTAATGTATGAATTATAATACTGTTATAGATGTACATACAATGTATACTGTAAATAATATTCCCAATGGCATGTTATAAACAAAATAACTTCTCTGCTTACAGGTTCAATGGTGAAATCATGGCGGTCACGCGGTGTAACGTCGATGTGAATAACAAGATATGGACATGGCTGCCTTGGCAATGACGCAGATAAACTATAATCAACCAACCAAGAACCACGGTGGAATGTATGAGTTAGACACAAATTCCACAATCAATGATTTTGGTATACATATGATGTCATGTTCTGTAATTTGGTTTCTGTGCAAGAGGCGATTACATTCAAAAAGACTATCCTCTTTGGAGCCCTTAATTTTCTTGTATAGTTCAAGGGATCTCAGAAAGCTTCAGTTAGTTTTAGAGCTTGTTCTTCTACACACGTGAGGGTGAGTCTGATGTAAGACAGCCAACCAGTAGCAATATATATGTATATATAGTAGAGACTGACTTTCGAATTGTTCCAATACATTCAAGTTGAAGGAAAATTCTAGTTATTGATGTGAAACCCATTGATGGAACTGAAACATGCACGCTTATAGTTTAAAGGATGACCAAAATATTACGTGAATGTGTTAAACGGCTGTTTGTTTTGTGTCTTTGTATTATTGAAATTAAAGACTATAGCTATACTATATCATTCGTGATTTCTGCTGTGTACACAAAAGAAGGCCGCGGACCCCCGGGATATGCATGTTTGCTGTTTGATAAGTTAATATTCGAAAACGTCCAGCGCCGCACGTCAAGCATCAGTAGACTATAACATTTCATATGTATGGCGGGAAAAAAAGGTCCAACGATAGCCGAACTATATGTTTGGCCAATACATATCGGTAAACACTCTTCGTTGAATATGATTTTTTTTTTGCAGGATTAGCAGCCTATTGTTTGGATCGACCACACAAATTTGTACACATGTAATGAACACATATGTGTTGTCTTGCCCAACAGCATTGTGTACAAGAACAATACAAAATAGTGTAATGGCGGTGAACACTATTGTTTGGATCAACCACACAAATGTGTACGCATGTGATTAACACATATGTGTAGTCTCGCCCAACAACATTGTGTACAATAACAATACAAACGTGTGTGGTAGCGGCGAACATATTGTTTCCTTAGTGCAAACATATTTGTGTCCATTCAACGAACAAATAAATGTGCTGGACCCAAACATCTTTGTGTGTGTCAACTACACAACTTTGTAGGTCAGTAACCACACATAAACTGTTCATCTGCATCCACACAATCTTGTGCGCAACTTAGCACACATTTAATGTGTGCCTACAAAGAACAAGTTGTTTTGGTCGATCCACACAGTATGTTCGCCACCACCACACAACAGATGTGTGGTCATTTGCCACACAATTCACCACACAATGTTGTCCTCGATCAAATGGCTACACAAACTGTGTGGTAACTGTGTGGTTCTACCACACAGTCGTTTTAAGAGTGAATTCGGGGCGACCTCGAGATGGGAGCCATCAATTTGTTTCCGAAATTCGTTAAAAAACATGGCCGCCAGCAACCATCTTTTATTTCAAGATTGAATTCATCGGCACACACATGCAGCCCGCATTTATTGGAGAATTGTTTTTGTAAATTTACATGAGACTGTTTGATGCCTTGACCGTCTTCTACAGCTAATTTTTTTCTCGAGATGACAGGCGACACTACATGCCAAAAGTGATCGAAATATATCACACACGAAAGAGAATATGTGACAACTCGGAGGAGAATATGTGACAAGTTGGCTTAAAAGAATATGGCGGATGATGGTCAAGACTTGAATTAAGCCAACTGTTTAATTCTTCATTTCTGTGCTTCCTCTTATGAAGAAATATGTTATTATGTTTCAGAGTTAATTACTTCTGATTCACACAATTAATGACAGGAGTTGGAACTGATTTCAGACTTCCTATCGTGTTTCATGAAGCCAGAGGCAATCAAGTGCATTCGTTAGAAATAATAATGAGTGTTACGTGGGACGTCTCGGTTAAGCCCGCCGCACACGATGCGATATTTGTTGCACGATATTTGTCGCAGACCCTTGCGACGTAAGATCTGTGTGCGCACACGGTACGATTTTAGTCGTGCGACTTCTGTTTTTATCACTTACGGTAGACCACCGAAAACGATGCGATCGGATCGTACGATCTGGTTGTTTACTTTCTCGTGAATGCAGTGGGTTGCCGTATTATTAACGTGGTATATTGGTCTATATTTGTATTTATCGCAGATATCAAATACTAATTCCCAATAAATATTAATATTACAAGTGTTTGTAGTTCTATAGACTAGTAGGCCCTATACATGTACCTGATTTAATTCCCCACACAAATTCACAAATAGATATTAGTACACTTGTTTAAATTTTAGATGTATTCTAGAGGCATGAATGTATTCCGCCGTCCAAAATATCCCGCTACTCTGACTTTGAAGGACACTGTATGGACGCCATGTTGTTGTGAAAGAAAACATGTGATCGCCGCGTGATCAGATTGATCGCCGCGTGATCAGATTAATAGTTGAATCTGATTGGCTACTTCGAATAAATCGTACGACTCGATCGTAGAAAATCAAAATTATTTGATTCCTTGCTGGGCCGATCGTGCGACAAAATGTCGTACGATTTTCCACAGCACACGCTGCGATTTGACCCGTAACCGGTGCCCGATATTTGTCGTGCGATATATATATCGCATCGTGTGCGGCGGCCTTTAAATATTTGACGTAATGCCCTTCCACATCCTCCCGCAACCGCGGAAAAGCCGCGGGGCCTGGTGGCAGACATAGGTGTGCACATTATTGTCCTCTTCACTCCGCATGCAGCCATCTTGGATTTTACTCTTTGTATGACTAAATCCTTCGGCACAACATACAGGCCACCTCCCTCATCCGATCATCCACAGACTTAATACGGATCTTCAGGGTGACCTCTAGATGGGAGCCATCGTTAAAAAAGATGGATGTCAGCCGCCATCTTAGAATTCAAATTGTATTTCCACCGGGACTCCCTGCAATTGTTTTGAAAATTTAGAGGTATGGTTAGAATCACATCTAGATGGGAGCTATCGAAATGAACAATTTTCGATGAAAAACAAGGCCACCGGCAGCCATCTTGGATTGTATTAGCACAACTTTACTTTGTAAAGTTTGCGCTATTGCCATGGGTTGGTATCCGTCGTGCGACGTGTGTCGTGTGTGGAGACGTCCGTCAACAATTTTCATTATCAGGGGCTGGAGGCAGCACCTTTGGTCGGATCATTATGAAATTTGTCATGGCTGTTGACATTGACATGTGGATGGGAAACGAGTCATTTTGGGGTGATTCGGCACAAAAACATGGCCGCCGGTGGCCATCTTGGATTTAAAAATTCAATTCATTAGCACGGGCAACAGACCGTACTGTTTGTCTGATCATCATGAAATTTGTCATGAATGTTAATATTGGCATGTAGATCTGGGGGGTGGGTGGTCGATGGGACCAACAAACAATTCCGCAACTCAATTTTTTTTCCTGCAAGTATGTTTGACTGTTTTTGCAATGAGTTTGGCTTAAAACACATTAGAATGTCAATATTAACATAAATGAAAAATTTCATGATGATCAGACAAACAGTAGAGGATGTAGCCCATGGATTGAATTTTGAAATCCAAGAAGGCCGCTGGCAGCCATGTTTTATTTTGGCCGAATGACCCCAAAATGACTCGTTCATATTTACATATCAATGTTAACATCCATGACAAATAGTATGCACATAATTTCATATACAGCTGTTTACAGTGAATTTCCCCCACGCAAATCTCTGTTTTAGTGTTAAAAGGGGTGGCTGTCCAAAAATGGTCGGGGAAAAAACTGCCGAAAACGGAAAAATGTTTGGACGCGGGGGTGGGTGGGTCCCAAACAAGGGTCGAAAGGAAAAAATCAGCATACGTGCCTGAAAACTTTTTCCGACCACCCCCCCCCCCCCCCCATGTAGATGGGAACGAGTCATTTTGGTGTAATTCGGCAACGAAAAAAAAAACATGGCGGCCAATTTCATTTCAAAATTCAACCCATTAGCACATGCCGGAGTGCTCGTCTGACCATCAGGAAATTTGTCATGGATGTTAATATTGACATGTAGATGGTAACGAGTCATTTTCGGGGGTCATTCGGCCATAAAACGTGGCCACCCGCAGCCATCTTTGATTTTACATTTGACTAAATCCTTTGCTAAGGTCGTATACCTTTGGTCGGATCATCATGAAATTTGTTATGGATGTTAAAATTGACATGCAGATGGGAACGAGTCATATTGGGGGCATAAAACATGGCCGCGGCAGCCATCTTGGATTTTATTCTTGCATGACTAAATCCTTTGGCAAGGGCTACAAATCGTGCCTTTGGTCGGATCATTATGAAAATTGTCATGGCTGTTGATTTTGAATTACAGATGGAAACGAGTCATTTTGGGGTTATTCGGTGATAAACATGGCCGCCTCCGGCCATCTACGATTTCAAAATGCAATCCATCAGCATGGAAATATTGACATGTAGATGGGAACGAGTCATTTTGGGGTCATTCGGTCATAAAACATGGCTGCCGGCAGCCATCCTGGATTTTACTCTTTGCATGACTAAATCCTTTGGCACGGGGTACAGGTCGTACCTTTGGGATGGTCATTATGAATTTTAGCATTCACATGTAGATGGGAACGAGTCATTTTTGGGTCATTCAGCCTTAAAACATGGTAGCCATCTTGGATTTTACTCTTTACATGACTAAATCCTTGTGCACAACCTACAGAACACATCCCTCATCTGATCACCAAACTTTATATAAATTATCAGGGTGACCTCTAGATGGGAGCCATCAAAGTTGGCCGCCAGTGGCCATCTTGGATTTTATTCTTTGTATTAAAAAACCCTTCGGTACACCCTTCTGACGACACCCTACTTGTCCGATCGTCGCAGAACTTCACAGGGATCTTCGGGATGACCACGAGGTGGGAGAAATCTAGTTTTTTTCCGAATGTTGTTAAAACACATGCCACCGGCAGCCATTTTGGATTTTACTCTTTGCATGACTAACTCCCTTAGCACACAATACAGTCCACTTCCCTCATCCGATCATCACCAAACTTCATATTGGTCTTGATATTGATCTACTAGATGGGAGCTAACAATATATACAGACCACATCCGCCGTGAACCCCGAGTCACCACACCAAATTTGGTTAAAATCGGAATTTCCGTTAGTATCAAACAAAGCGATAGCCCTAAGATACTACGATTTTCGATTCCTTATACATATTTGAATTTATACCAATTTGTCAGTGCCTTTTGCTGTTTGCCAGTTTATCTATGTATACATGGCATTGGGCATATATTATCGACCTCTTTGTGTCAATTATGCATAACAATAGCATTATAAAAGACATAAACGTTGGCCGTTTGAACATCCAATTATATATAACTATTTTTGAAGGAGGGATAATAATCAGGTTCAATAAGTAATCACATATACAAACGCTCTTTATTCGCACCATATCGGGAATAGGTTTAACAGGGAAACCTCTTTATTGAGTCATCGTACAGAAAAATGGGGACTCGAATTAGAATAGTTGCCATCGTGAATATTTTATAATTACATATAAATACACGTAAATACTTGTGCCCGAACTTGTCTTCGCTGTCAACACAGCGAGGCGAGTTCGCGGCTGGCTGGTAGTCTATTGTGAGTTTCCAACAGTGGCTTGGCCGATTTGAGCGGTGTGCAATTGTTGGATTGTACACTGTTTGAATCTCGCGCCAAGTTGTGACCCTTGAGCAAGGTCGCTCGTACTGTGTCTGCTTTGCACCACCCATGCGTTACAAGGGTACCTGATAATGAGCAGTGAAAGATCTTGTCAGTATATGCTAGCCATATGGTATCCTGGCATACTCCCGGCTGTACCTCCCCCTGTCCCCGGGGAGCAGTAGATGGTTACTGAATGTTCAGGCTCATCAGGGTAATAATTGTAAAAAACTTTGAGCGCTTTGGGCCTCATGGGAAAGGCGCTTTACAAATGCTATACATTATTATATATGCTTTATATACCCATCAAAGTAATAGCAATTTCCGGGTTTTAAACGCTTTTTATTCGCACCATATCAAGAATACGCTTAACATGGAAAGCTTTTTGTTGAGTAATGGTGACGGGAAGTGGGGACTCGACTTAGAGTAGTTGTCACCGTGAATATACCAGTCAATACGCCAAGGATTTGATAGCAAACAATATGTAATCGGGGTTCACGATTGGATGGCTAGTGGCATCTAATCGCGAGCACGGGTGGCACGTGATGTTCGATTGAATATCAGAATGTAGGAGGGTATTACCCCACCCCTTTCGGTACGCGGGATTCAGGGTGTTTTAAAGCTAAGCTTACACGGGATTCATACCCCCGAATTAACTGGTATTCGGGTTCAAGCAAAACATCTTGGACGCAGGTTTTGATGGAGCAAAATAATATTTTGTGCTAGTTATCTGTATGAATGAGTGGGTAGAATAGCTTCTTGGGCATATTCGACCACCATGCCATTATAAAGTAACATTAATCGTATCATAACGGCCTCATAACGCACATAACGCGACCGGCGTCTCTTCGGTCGTTAACCGGAAACTATATTTGATTTGTGTTCCAATTCCAAACTTTTAATTAACCGGTGTCGTCACTTCCGACTTCGCGCGTGGGGTGATTTTGTTTGAGAACGGGTGGGGCAAGATACTCTGGCAAGCGCCTAGGAAACAAAATGCTCCCCGATTTTGTTCTGGCGTGGGGGGGGGGGGGGGGCTTGAATTTTTTTCTGTGAATCGGGTGGGGCAAAATATCCTGGGAAGCGGAGTGCTATCCATTTTTTTAGGTGTGGGGAAGGGTTGAATAAATTTAAGGAATGGGTGGGGCAAGATATCCTGGCAAGCGCCTTGGAAACAGAATTATGTACATTTTTTTCTGGGGGAGGGGGGGGGGGTGATTTTGTTTGGGAACGGGTGGGGCAAGATATCATGGCAAGCGCCTAGGAAACATAATTCTGTCCGTTTTTTTCGGGGGCCTAGGGAACAGAATTCTGTCCAATTTTTGTCTAGGGGGGGGGGTGTTGATTTTTGTTTGTGAATCTGGTGGGACAAGATATCCCGGCAAGCACCTAGGAAACAGTGAAATTTTGTTTGGGAATGGGTAGGTGGGGCAAGATATCCTGGCGTTTGTGGTAGGTATACATTTCAGATGACTCAGAAGAAGACATGCCGGTTGCGGTTGTCAACAACGTGATGATAGGAATGGCAGCATCAGCAGCCACAACTTCTCGTACACGGAATGGTAGAACTGTCAAATTTAACAAGACATACCAGGACTTTATTTAACCCTTTATCAACTAAATGAACTCTCCCATCCAGTTATAAAAGTATACAATGGAGTAGCTTATCATTGATTTTGAGGGGTGTTCAGGTAAAATAAGCAGACGAAAAACATTAAAAGTGAAGATTGAGTCAAATGTATTGAGGGAAATGTTCAGATAATAATAATAGTTTTTCGAGTTTCGCAGTATAGCGAAAAACATTTGTCTTGAACGATACGGGTTAATAAATGGGCGGGGATAGTAAAGTTGTTTACTGAACACGTGACAGTGAGGGCCAATCAGAGATGAGTTTCTGATTTCGCATGTCACGTGTTCAATGCCAGAGCGTCACTTTCTAGCGAACGAGGTACGGTCATCAAGTTTCTAAATATTGCTGAGTTTTCACAAAATGGACGTCGACGCAAAAATAAGCGACGCCATCAGGGAATCGCAGACCGATCTGTTAAAAAGCTTAGCAAAGCTTATTGACCGCAAGCTAGTTGCTGGAGCTGCACCAAGAGAGGAAGCAGCAGTGCCGCCTCAAGAAACGTTCAAATTCAAGAAAACGGCACATGAAGAACAACATAACCTGAATAACAAAGTCATGGGGAAGATACGAGAGGCCCAAAAGCATCTCGCATCAGCGGAACTGAGCGAAGCTACCGATGCAGCTTCAGATGCACTTAAGTCAGGTATGGACTTGCTCAATCACAGACAGAAGCTGATTAAATTGGCAGATTCATCAGAATTGGGATGGCGAGTCGTAGGAGAATACGAGGGCAATCAGCTGGCTTCTGATTCGGAAGACGAGAAGCGTATACACAAAGCGGAGGCGAGGGCACAGCAGAAAGCGAAGAAGAGGAAAATTTCCAGAACTTCAGTTTCTTCGGCGACAACTGCGTCTCATAACCCAGCAGCGGTTGGCGGAGGGGTCAAACAGCCTAGCAGGAAGCCAGGACTTTGCTTTGCGTGTGGGGTTCCAGGGCACTGGAAAAACGAATGTGACAAGCGGTTCTCGGCTGCCACAAACCAAAAGATAAGTAGAATATATCTTAGTTTATTAGGGCAGGGGGTACCGCGAAGCGAGTTCGCGAACGAGAACAATAACACCGGTTCGAAAACAGCGCTAGCACGACCGTTGAAAGGTAAACACACGGTGTGTAATTCAGGCGAATCGACAAAAGATAGCATTGTCGAGCGGCGGTCGGTCAGCGGCGAGGAAATGAATATGCTAAAAATTGTTCATTCTGACAGTAATTCAGATAACACGGGTTGTCGTATTATACCAGAAGCGGTAGTGGTCGAGACGCATAGCGGATCAATCGTGGGCAAATCGGAAGCGGTAGGCGTGCAGTCAGGCGTGACTGTAGATGTTCACAGCGTTGGTAATTCAGGCGACAAAGCAAATGCTTGTGTAAACAAAGGAGTCGCTTCAACGCGGAGCGCTATTGTCAACGCGGAAAGCGAGTTAATATCGGAAACCCTCAGTTTAAGGGGTTTAAGTAAAAGCACTGGGTGCTTGCTCGACGGAGAGCTTACGGCCAGAGATTCAGACGAAATGGAAATTGGTCAGAGGCCGTGTAACGCGAAGGTCGGTCGGCAGATCGGAATAGATCGCGTCGAGTATCATAGCTCGCAAAGCCCAAGGGGGCGTTTGAAGGAATGTTACGCTCGGTGGGAGCATTTAGGTGCGTCTGATTACATAAAAGGAATCGTTAGCGAGGGCTACAAGCTGCCTTTTATAAGTATACCCCAGACTTCCGAGATGAAGAACAATAGATCGGCTTTGCAAAATAAAGATTTCGTTTCGGAAGAAATCGGTAAACTGATCAGTTTAGATTGCATTGCACGGGTATCGGAAAAACCGGAAGTAGTAAATCCTTTAACGGTTGCTTGTAATAGGGAGGGAAAAAAGCGATTGGTACTGGATTGCCGCCACATAAATCCAAATCTCGCGAAGTTTAAATTTCGTTTGGAGAACGGGGAGGTGGCTAGGGAATTATTTTCGAAAGGAGATTTGATGTTTACTTTTGATTTGAAAAGTGCTTACCATATAATAGAGATACGGGAATCGTACAGAACATATCTGGGATTCGCATGGACGTCGGTTTCGTCAGGTAGAACAGATTATTATGTGTATAATGTTCTTCCGTTTGGAATTTCAGTAGCTGCTCACATTTTTACAAAATTAATGCGAGTAGTCACTAAATTTTGGAGGTCACAAGGTCACAAAGTTGTCATGTATTTGGACGACGGGTTAGGGGGAGCCAAAGGGGTCAAGAGGGCGATGGAATTGAGTAGAATGGTCGAGAATGATTTGATAAGTTTGGGGTTTCTTATTTCTTATAAGAAATGCGTTTGGATTCCAATTTCGCAGATCAAGTGGCTCGGTTTGGATTGGGACATGGACTCAGGAAGAGTATCTGTGTCGGGGGAAAGGGTTCGCCGTTTCATCGGGGCAATAATCAGCATAGAGAAATTGGTTATTGAACAAAACGGTTTCGCGAAAGCGCGAGCGCTAGCGGCCATCAGCGGCCAGTTATTATCGATGCACGGCGCGGTGGATAGCGTGGTTAGACTGAAGAGTCGATACATATACGGCGCGTTAGCTTACAGAGCTAGTTGGGACGCGTTGGTGCCCGTTGGGCAGGAGGCCTCAGCGGAGTTGAGGTTTTGGCGGGAAAACATTCAGTCGTTGAATGGTCAGGACTTGGTAAGTCCAGATAACACTGGAAGTGTGTTTACCGATGCATCAAGTTTCGGATACGGTGGGTATTCGGAAGGGGTGCTCGGTTCTGAAGTGACAGGGTCATGGTCAGAGACGGAAGTTGGATTGAGTTCAACTTGGCGCGAACTGGAAGCCATGCATAGATATTGCGCATCGAAAGGTTCGACATTACAAGGGGAGCGTATAACATGGTATACCGATAATAAAGCGGCAGCTCAAATAGCCAAAGTCGGTAGTAGAATGGAACACTTGCAGCGAGTGGCGCTGGATATATCGGATGTCTGTTCTTCACATGGCATCAAGCTGTTGCCTACGTGGATTCCTAGAGAGGAAAACACTCAGGCAGACAGGTTGAGCAAATGTTCAGATTCAGACGACTGGAAAATTTGCAAAGATACGTTTTTTATGTTGGACCGGAAATGGGGGTCCTTACACAGTTGATCGATTTTCTTGTGATTATAATAAGAATTTAGACTGTTTCAATTCAAAATGGTGGTGTCCAGGGACAGAAGCTATAGACGCATTTTCCCAAGATTGGTCGGGAGATAATAATTGGCGGGTGCCACCACCCAAGATGATTAAAAAAACAATCAATAAAATGGTTTCAGACAAAGCCGAGGGAACATTGGTGTTCCCTATTTGGTATTCAGGCAATTTTTGGCCAAAAATAGCTAATTTGATAGCCACGGAGGCAGTACAGTTGATTAGTTTGGGGTGCAGGGGATTGATATCGGAAGGCCATGGAAACAATGGGTTCTTCTTAAACAATCCACTTCCATTTGAAATGGGAGCACTGAAATTCAGTAAGAATCGCAGCCTGTGACAATTGTTGCTTTGTATATTAATGAGATCTATATGTTTTGACAGGTGTTCAAGCCTCAATAGAGCAAAATGTAAAGGATAGCGGTCTAGGAATGAATGGCGAATTGAAGGAACTTTCGGCTCATATGGCAGGCTATCTGGTTAAATCGAGGGCGGACAACACTACTGTGAAATACAGGTCAGCTTTTCGGAAATGGGAGGACTTTGTTAAAAACATTGGCGGCAAAATTATGCCAGCGGAGCCAGTTCATATAGCTCTGTGTATCACACATTTAATGGACAGAGGTGTTTCTCATAATGTGATTATTTCTGTAAAATATGCAATCAAATGGATGCATGGCTTGCACGGATTCAGCGATCCAACTGACAATGTTTTCATAGACAATTTAATAGAGTCGTCTAAACGTCTGTTTTCAAAGCCAGTAAATCGTAAAGATCCTATTTCTTCGGAGGAAATTATCACACTTTGTTCAATGTACAGGGAAAGCACAGATTTGTTGGTTATTAGAGATATAACAATGATTGTTGTATGTTATGCAGCGTTCATGAGATTTGGAGAGCTCATAGCTCTAAAGGCAAATGACATAATTATTCATAATGATTATTTATCGATAAAGATCCGAAGGAGCAAGACTGATCAGTACAGATCAGGAGCAGAAGTGGTAATTAGCAAGGGGTTAACATGTGCTTGTCCAGTAGCATGGTTGGTTAAATATTTATCAAGTGCAGACCTGACCACAAAATGTGATGTTCATTTGTTTCGAGGTGTATTTCGTTCTGGAATTGTGTGCAAATTGGTTTATAAAGACAAACCAATAAGTTACACAAGGGCAAGGGAATGTATAATAGCCCGACTGAGGGAGGTTTCGCCTGTGGCCAATATCGGTACTCATTCTTTGAGGGCTGGTGGGGCTACGACCGCAGCGAACGCGGGCGTCAATGACAGATGTTTCAAACGTCATGGAAGATGGCGTAGTGAATCAGCCAAGGATGGCTATGTGGAAGATTCACTACAATCTAGACTGGAAGTGTCTAAAAAATTGGGGTTATAAATCATCGCATTACAAATTGATTTAATAAGATATAGTCAATTCTTCCATTCGAGTTTGGCAATTTAAATTTCAAATGGAATTTAATTTTGGATGTTTTTCCATTAGGTTACTGATTCAAACATTCATATTATAATGAAAGTTACTACCTGTGCTTTTGGACATGTTCTAGAGAGCTCGTACGGCTAGTATGCAAAAGGTGTTTTGTCGTCATTTATTCAGTGGAGGGAAGACTAATAGTTTTTCGAGTTTCGCAGTATAGCGAAAAACATTTGTCTTGAACGATACGGGTTAATAAATGGGCGGGGATAGTAAAGTTGTTTACTGAACACGTGACAGTGAGGGCCAATCAGAGATGAGTTTCTGATTTCGCATGTCACGTGTTCAATGCCAGAGCGTCACTTTCTAGCGAACGAGGTACGGTCATCAAGTTTCTAAAATACGAAATATTTTACAATATATTCACGATAACGGTTTTATAATTTCGTTCGAAATTTATTTATGAAAATCGGTGTCTAAGTATGAATGTTTGAGTTCAGACATAGAACATTTCTAGAATATATACCGTGTAATGTAAAAGGTGAGAACCACCGCCTTCCCTGTAGACAGAGTTCGCACCCGTTGGGTTGGTTCACAGATTTCCGCCTTAAAAAACATAAAACAAATTGGAAGGCGGTTTTTTCTGTCCGGCGTGTCTGCTGTCGCAACTGGGGATTTATATGTAAAATTGTTGGTGGTCAGGTCTTGTCTGTATATGATACATGTATGTGATCAAATAAATTTCTAGAGAGCTCGTACGGCTAGTATGCAAAAGGTGTTTTGTCGTCATTTATTCAGTGGAGGGAAGACGTTCAACAAACGACCCTTTGGTCGTTTGTTGAACTTATTTTTGAACATTTCCTGTGGGATAACTACTCATAAATTAATGATGTTCCAGTATAGAAAGGGTTAAGGAGGAAGTTTTTATATTGTCAATCTATAGAAACATAAAAATAATCACACACCGTTAAGGATAACCTACCCTTAATAGATTAACCTGTCATTGTATCTCGTCAAATTATAGTATCACAAATACTCTACTCCAATATCATGTCAGGTATAATGGATAATAATGTGTCTATGTAACTTCTGCTTGTATCTGTCTGATATTAAAACAGTCAATTTGCATGTCATTTATCGCATATTATTTCTTAACATGTATTCGGGATTCACCCCCCCCCCCAATTAACTGGTATTCAGGATTCAGGGGGAGGGGTTGATACCCTCATGTAGGGTATCATATAATCCCATATCCCATAATATGTGAAATATAGCGAACTAGCAGGTGACCCGACTTCGTCCGGGCTTTGACCTTGGATTGACCACTTTGAAGGTCAAGGTCAGGTCGGGGTAACGATTTGACCCGTCCAAAACACTCCCCCGACAAAAGTATCCCTAGGTATAAAATTTCGTCGAAATCCGTTAATATTTTAAGTTAATTTGAGTTAATTCTGCCTTTTTAATCAAGAGAATGATGGTACCCGTCCCGTGATGGTACACGACCATAAAAGAGGTACGTTTGTGGGTACCCGTTTCAAGGTGAAGATCACCTCGGGCGGAAAAACTTACCCGATGAAAATCTCCCCCGTTCCTTGGAACCCCTAAGTACGAAGACAGACATAAGAATCACACAACACGCTGATGTCTGGATACAGACACACTCACGTCTGGCCCCAGACATACGAATCACACTACACGCATACGCTCTTTATCGACGACACTGCGGATACGAACGCTCTTTAAGACTTTTGGTAGTCAAGCGTGTGCGTATTAGGTGCAAAAATTATACTCATCACGTGGGCTGTCGCTGCACAAAACACAATTTAAATCATTATTCGTCCATCTATTCTTTCAAATGGCACATTATGGCTGGAAGAAGTTAGTTAAATGGGCTGTCAAATATACAAGATATCGATTCATTTTATATTTCCAATTAATAGCAATTTCACCAAAGTTTGGACTGAATATAGAAAAGATTTGCTGGAGTTGGTCTAAAACAACAAATGTCCCACTAATTTGTGTTGAAAAATCAACCAACAATTTTAACTAATAAGTGGTGTAAAATTTCCAACAAATGCTATGTCCCTTCATATAAACAAAAATAGCTTCATGGAAACCGTGAAGCATCGAAATCAATGTGAAAGCACACTGAGGTGACGATTTCGGACTAGTGCACTTTCGCCGAATGCGCACCCGTCGTGTATATAGCTGTTATCGCAAAGACAACGCATCATTTTGTGATACTTTATAAACCATGTTTTAACAAAATTACGGGTAAAAACATTACCAAGCTGACAATACACTGATGATTATAGTAAAATTGAGCACATGCTCCACTCAGAATGCTTTTTGGATTTATCATAGTGAAAAACACTGGAAATGATGATGAGGTTGTAAAAAATACAAAGAGTTTCAGGTTTATTGAATCTTGCGGACCAAGAGCGGCTTTACATATACATATATAATGGCCTTTTATTGAAGGGGAAACAGAATTGTCTGTGCATGGTAGACTTTCTCTCGCCGGAAACGCACAGGAGCTTCACGATTGCGCACCGGACGATTATGCGATAGAAAAAATAATCCCAAGGTATCTGAATATGTTTACAATTTGTATTTCCTGCACTATGTATGTAAAATAGGGAAATGTCTTGGGTAACTTGTTCGCGATAATGATTTCTTTGGTTTCTTATTATTAATGTTCACCTCAAGATTCCAAGCTTCAGCATAATCAGCGAACGCTGAAGGTGGGCGATTCATATTTTCCTCTGAATTCGATAGAATTACATGTGGTGTCATCAGAATATAATAGGCACAATATATCGATGTAACATCATAAATGCTGAACATACATGTATATTTCGTGTCGGAAATTCAGACTTGCTATTGCACAATCATTAAAAAAAACACTGTAAATCGTTCAAGAAGATGGAAAATAAGAAAGCTGACATTGTTTCACCTTGAATAAATATACCATTATATCTGATTTCAACAGTTTGAGCCGTATATATTGCATCTCTCCACACAGTATCAATCATTAAGCGTACAGTATAATTTCCGTCGGCTCTGAAGATATATATTTATCAATGCATGTAGTATATATACAGTCATCAACTGGTTTCGATGATTACGTGAAATAATTCACGAGGCGAGCCGCGGGCCTGGTAAAACCCGCGTGAGCAGTGCGAACGAGCGTTTTACCAATAGGACCGGCTATAGCTCCCGAGTGAATCATGTCACGTGGTCATCAAAACCAATTGATTACTCTCTGTATACTAAATGCACTGGCGTCTATAAAAATTGCCTTGTTGTTCCCCCAATTTTTTTTTTCGGGGGACTATTCAAATAGCCGGTATCCGTCCGTCCGTCCGTGTGTGCGTCCGGAAATGGTTCCGGATGATTAATTTAGTTTCGGTTATTAGATCAAAAGCAAATTGCATAGGTGGGTTTACCAGACCAAAATACAGGTCAAGTTCGAATATGGGTTTGCTCCGCCCATTTTTGCGAGAGTTGTGGCCTTTTTTGACTTGGAATCATGTCAATTTCTGGTTTCCGGATGATAACTTTATAGTTTGTGTGATCATATCTGAATCAAATTTAGTAGAGAGAGAGAGAGAGAGAGAGAGAGAGAGAGAGAGAGAGAGAGAGAGAGAGAGAGAGAGAGAGAGAGAGAGAGATAATTTATTGACAAAGAGCAACTCCAACAAAATATGCACAAATAATAGTGAAGCTAATAAAGATCATACATACTAAAAGAGAAAAAACAACAAAATATATGCTAACCCATCTGGGATAACTATCCACCAGATGGGCTGAGTGCTCCTTGTCTAGTATGATAGTTTATCAGCCCAAAATACAGGTCAGGTTCGAATATGGGTTTGCTCTGTCCATTTTTGTGAGAGTTATGACCCTTTTACGACTTAGAATCCTGTCAATTTCTGGTTTCAGGATGATAACTTTAGTTTGTGTGATCATATCTGAATCAAATTTGGTATAATGTGTTTATCAGCTCGAAATACAGATCAAGTTCGAATATGGGTACGATCCACCCATTTGTGTCTGGTTGCTCTCAAATATGGAATATTGATTTCTTATATGAAAATATAATATGAACTTTTTTTCCGATGATTTCTTGTTTATTCACTGCAGATCCATCTGGTAACAAATAACACAGCCAGCATTAATGAAGGTAAAATTAACAAATAAATGTCTAAAGTTTGCCGTGTACTATTTCAGGGGACACTGGTTGGATTGTTCTGAAATATAGTATCGGATTTAGGGCCCTTGTTATTTTTTCCAGAAAAGCTGATGCCCCCAATGAAGCCACTTTTTCGGGGGACAATGTGGCCGGACGGCCTTTTATTATAATCAGATTATTTCAAGTCGCATTCATACTCGATACGATTAACATTATTTCTTGCATCTCGATGTGCATTATCGGTGGGTTCCCAGTGTACGATTGGCCGCTGGCTTCAATGAACATGAACACTATCTGTCCACATAGTTCTTCAACATCTGAAACACGTGATTGTTTGCACTAGCGTCTTTAAAAATTGCTTTGTTACAATCAGATGTGTTCAAGTCGTATTCATGCTCGATACGATTAAAATTATTTCTTGCATTTCGATATGCATTATCGATGGGTTAAATTCCCAGTTTACGATTGGTCGCTGGCTTGTTCATCTGTCCACAAAGTTCGTCGACATCCCGCTCAAATGTGTCAAAAGCACAATCAAGATAGTTAAGATCTTCATATTCTTTATCTTTACTATGGTCTTATCGCTACATATATACATATCCCGACAACAACGTACTTCATCCCTGTAACGCGGCCGCGAGCGAGTAACGACGACCGCGAGCTCGGGTGTGTTTATATTATCTCTGGGTGCTCAAGAAAAACGTCGGGCAAATGACTTAAACCCGACAAGGCCAAAAATCAGACCGATTTTCAAACTTGATCTGAGTTGAGGGACATCTCAATGTGCCATTTGGATTGCTCAGCGAATCAAGTACATTTGAAGCACAATGAGTCCTCCATAAATCTGAAATATATGTTAGTGTGTTGTGTTTTTTTGGACCAATAATGTTCTCAATATCTGGGGGCTTAACATGTGTCATGGTGTCCCTTATATAAAACACTCCGGTAAAAGCCCGGCAATCCAAGTGGTTTACCAGGCTCTACTCTGCTCAAATGTGCTAAGTCAGGTTAACAATGTTATACTCTGGTAATAGCAATGGTATACTCTGGTAAAAGCTAAGTACGCCCATGTAAAAAGACATGTTGTTAATGTTTGTATGTAATGATAATACACCAGGATTTACCAGAATATAATACACGTGGGGTATACACGCACCATGCCTTTACATGGAATTGACAATATACGTCCTTTTTTGCGTGGATTTTACGTGGCTTTTTACCAGAGTATATCATTCTTAACCCGACTTTACCACATTCCATCAGAATATACCCTGGTATATAAACCATGTTTTACCGGGCTCTTACCATAGTGATTTTCCAAGGACATGAGCGATAACTCGATTTCACAGCACATTATACGTAACTGATGTGTTTTCTGTCTATTTTGGGTGTGAACAAAATTATATTTTGTTAGTTAGTCAGTTGAAAACAATTGTACCCGGTGTCATACTCAGCTAACAGAATGGCCGGTCGTGAATAGTGTTACAGATAAGTCAACTACGTCAAAAAGAGTTTAACACCAGTCGTTATGTAATTATATTTACACACTAAGTGTTGTCATCACTAAATCCAGCATTCTGATTGGTCGGCGCCCACGTGGCTAGTTGCAATTATTTCTCGGTGAATGCGCAACAGCTAATAACTGCAAGCTCATAACAACATCGATACGTCATTTTGGTTTGGAAAGACGAACGCGTAATGTTTTGGGCGCAATTGGATTCGCGCAGGATTGACTTAATAAATCATCGGGTTTCAATTGTTTCTGTTAACCTTTGCCAAGGGTGCTGTGGGGTATTTTGGGCTGGTTTTGTCACGATACACTTTTCGATTTAAATACATTTACAAAAGTGGCTTTTTCGCTAAATGTATTTAAATATAAGGATTAACTGTCATGTGGACTGTTTTTATGGAGATGTAACCGTGAGGTAAGTGGTCATAACTTGTATGTAAAACCCTTTGGGTGTCATAACTCAGCTATAACATAATGGCTTCGGGTTTTACGCAAGTTATTTTACACAAGTTATGACCACTTACTTCACGGTTACATCTCCATAAAAACAGTCCACATGACAGTTGTGTGATTCATTTAGACTCCAATCTGTTATCTCAAATGTAATGTTTCTGACAGCGTCCTGGTAGAATTACTCTGGAAGAATTACTTTAGTAGAATCACCACATACATACTTACATCCCGGTTAAATAACTTGGTGAAATACATGGGTGGGAACATGTTACTAGAGTAACAAATACACGTGTGGGTCTATACATGCGTGCGTATATTATGGTGACCATTCACTAGATGGATTTTACCAGAGTAAAATTACCTGTTCCAATCACTCAGGATAAAATAACAGAGTTGTGTTCACCATATTTTACCAGAGTGTTATATATGCCTTCGTTGTTACTCGAATTCACGTCCGCGTTATTTTTTTGCTCTTGAAGAATATTCGAATTGCTGGAAAATAGTGAATCAGCGGTGGTTGTAATGCTGATATTTCAATGAATGGCATTATATATATAGCTGTTTCGAATTTCCCGTTATAATAATACATTTAGGGGCAATCATGATTACGATTAGCGCAATAACATTGCTCTATATATATATATATTAAATACTAGCTGATGTGCCCGACTTTGTCCGGGCTATTGAGGGATTTGTTTGTGATCGCCTCCGTCTGGGCAGAATATACAGTGTCTGGACAAACTATTGTTCGATCGGCACAGAATCATGCCTATATGAGCGTATATGAGCGAGGTTAAGGTCAAGGACACGATCGCAAGTCAGATTTGAGTCGGATCGGTCGAGGTCCAGAAACATGCCTATATATGAACGTATGGGCGAGATCAAGGACACGATCGCACGTGAAATTGGACACGCCCATATTGTTCCCGGGATCAAATTGGAATTACATACCAAATTTGAGTGGGATACACACATACATACAGACAGAAGTTCCAAAATATATAATAGATTGGCACATTGTCATATTTAAATGCCCGCGCGCAAAAGCAAAGCATGACCAGCGTGATAATGTATAATGTATATACATGTATATACGTTGATTCAGCGACACCCGACCCTCTTCTAGCCGAATGATCGAGACATACACTTCACTCCACACAGGCGATTACGATTGTTACATCTCTCACAGCATTGCGAATTAACGAATGAATAGACCGGATAAGGTGTCTCAGTCTTTTTCACACAAAGGATACTGCTGTCTAGTAGTAATACGAACTTATCGAATGATCGGTGCAAAGTTCGCCTAACGAATATGTCAGCCGACAGCCAAAGTCTATAGCTGCATCTGAAGGCTGATGGCTAGTTATGCATGTAAGCTGACGCCTTTCACTCGGGTACCGATACACTTGTTAAGTGTAGTTCGATACCTTTACCCCGGATACCAATACAGCATCTACAGGTAGTTCTGAGCTGGGCTGCATGCTATACAGGTGAATTGTTAATTTGTATTTTCTGGCAAAGAATTGCGTTTTGGGATGTAAGTGCATTTCAAGTGAGAACAACTTGCACCAGACTTGAGCGCCACCTTTCGGATTTAGGGTTGCTATAGTGATATGGAGTATAAGAAGAAAGATGCCAAAACATTGTTGAATAAATATGAGGTATTCATCATTGGAGAACAACTGAGGTTAGTGAAGTTATCTGTTCTAGTCTAATTATTGTCAGAATTTTGGCTCAACTTGACAAAGTCCAAGTTTGGGTTGGTATCCGTCGTCCGCCCGGCAACGATTTCATTTAGCACACAATACAGGTCACAGCCCTCACCCAATCGTCACCAAACTTCATATGGATCCTCAGAGCTAACCATTCCTCCCCTGAAATTCGTTGAAACATGACCGCCAGCACCAATCACACCCCAGCAGCCGTCATTTATTGGAGAATTGTTTTGAAATTTTACAGGCCTGATTGGGATCATGCACCTCAGTCTAGATCCCCCCCGGGAGCTATCAAATTTGACCGATTTTATATATAAAAAAAAGGGTGGCCGCCCGCAGCCATCTTCTATTTTACTCTTTGCATGACTAATCAGTTGGCACACCCTACGGGCCACATCCCTCATCCGATCTTCAACAATATACATATGGATCATCGAGGTGACCTTTCGATGGGAGCTAACATTTGTTTTTACGAATTTCAATGAAAAGCATGGCTGCCGGCAGCCATCTTGGATTGTAATCTTCGCATGACAAAATCATTTGGCACATGTGCACACTACATGCCTCCATGATCTGATTGTCACAAAACTTAAAGACATATTATGGACTTGTTCGGATGCGTGAAACTGATAAGTTACTGTTCAGGTGCTACGCCAACTGGAGGAAAGTATCATTCTACTAACATCACCGAAAATATGGGAGATGAGGTACTCATAAGTGAGTCAGCACTTGTCCTCCAATCCCATTGTCTATATAAAATGTATGTATCATTTCCTATATGTGTTATTGAAATCAGACAAATAAATATGTTTAAAGGTACTCAACCCGATAAAACTCCTCTCAATTACTATTTCAATGGCTTCGGGGGTCAAAAATATTTGATTCGAGTCGAGGAAGTCACCCATCAAAGCTCAGATTTGTTAGATATCGATTTTAGAAATCTATTATATTTCATTATCGGGAATACTATCTGGCCCAGAACTCAGTCAAAATTGCGTTAAAATTACCACTTGATTTTAGAGTTATTCATCCTTGTCTGTTTGAATAGATTTGGAGTACACATCCAGAGCAGATTACGGCAGTTATTAGTACTCATCTCGAGAACATAACAAATTTGAAAAATCAATATCTAATAACTCTGAGCTTTGTTTGATGGGTTCCTCGACTCGAATCAAATATTTTTTACCCCCAAAGCCAAAGAAATAGTAATATAGGACCCTCTGATCGGATTGTTGTTGTTGGAATCTGTTGAGATGGGGACCCTCTTTACGGGTTGAGTACCTTTAAACTATCACCGAAAATATCAAGCTAAAAAAACACAATCACGCAAACATATAAAGAAAAAAATAAAATAAAATAAATAAATAATAATAAATTAATGAACGAAACACTATTCGGATCATATTATTATTTGTTGTGTTTTGGATTATTCAAGTGGCAATATACATCATGGTTATGATGTAATGTACATGTACATGTAATTCCTGGCTCTTTAATTTTATGTTTGTATGTTTGAAGATATTTGAGTCGCTTTAAAAAGTGTTTCCTTTTGAGGATGTACGTGTAGATGTATACATGTACCTGCAATAAAAATAGACGTACATTGCAAAACATGATACAGTCTGCAAAATGTGCAGGCTACACTCTTAGAGCAAATGTGTATAAATTTTACACAATATGTGATTCATTTTATTTTAAAGATGGTTTATCTCTTCATATAACAATTTTGAAATAGTTGCGTGGGTATAAAATAATAAATATGAATTGAAGACCGGAATTGCTTCTATCAATTAATATTGATTTTATTCCGAATATTTTATTATAAAATGAGACGATTAAGTGTGACAGTTTATTGTTCTATTTTTAGAACAGGCCATTAAGGCGATACCATATGACGATAGAGATCATTAGGCTGTTTCCACAGCTATGCACCGAACGTCAAATATCCCAGATTGAGTGTTTGTGTTGATCTATTACATAGACAATGAGTCTACTGAACGTTAATTTGTGTCAAAATTACACAATACAAATTCTGGCCTCTGTTAACAGTGACCACTATTGTTCGTTAACTAAACAAGTACACGTTTTTAGACCAGAGCAGATTCGAAATATAATCAATATTAATCGATATCAGCATTTCCGGACAGGCGTCTTCGAATCATATATAATATGTTATACCCTGGTAACTATATAACACACGTTAACAAACAGATAGACCATCTTTTAAAAAAATTGTGTAGAATTGACAAATGACATAATTTGTATGTGACGGTGGAATTTTCTCAACATTGAATATGCAAGTATATTATAGTTAGTAGATGAGATATATTGTACTTGAGACACGAACCTCGTAAAAGCTACCATATTAAAAACCCCACAGCAGTTTTAAATCTTTGTGCTACACAAGGATGTGCTGTTCAGATTTGACACATACACAGTATATAAAACATTTTAAAGCTGCTACCAACTTTTGTTCTGTGGTAGCCTTTATGTAATGTGTGTCTTCAATAGAACACACACCTCATCTAATAACTATGATACACTCACATAGTCACCCATATTCAAGTTGATGAAATTCCACCATCACGCGTATATGTCATGTGTCAATTCTACACATTTTGTTTAAGATAAAATATGAATGACACACACGTTTATTTCCGATTACGATATTAATGCCTTAAGCCCACCCATCTACTGTGCGAAAAAAGTTTTCGCAAAATTTAAAACACCAGTGTCGTATTAGATAATATGTCATGTGTCAATTCTACACCATTTTGTTTAAGATAAAATATAAATGACACACACGTTTATTTCCGATTACGACATTAATGCTTTAAGCCCACCGATCTACTGTGCGACTAAGTGGTCGCAAAATTCAAAACACCAGTGTCGTATTAGATAATAATTGGTGGCGTCACAAAATTAGATATAGTCTATATATACGACCCAACGCGCCCGGCTTTCGTTACAACACATATTGTGTAGAATTTATATACATTTGTACTGCTATAAGAGTTATGCACCGGTCATATTAGCATAGCTTTTTATTACGCGATCGGCGTTTCATATATAAATACTCAACTAACTCAAGACATAATATGATCGAGATCCTTCCTCGTTAATGGTGGTTATTGTTCACTTTATTACTTTCATAAACTGCAGAGCATTGAAGTTTTTGTGTACACAATTGGAGCAGTCGAATAAAGACACAACTTCAATACCCGAAGGCATGAATTTATGGATCATGCATCTGAATTTTTCAAAAGTAAACTGTTTGATTTTCGTTCTACCACAGCTGTTACAGTAATTCCCAAAGTAATTGACCACTTAACCACAGCAGAATTATGGGTAATTTTTCAGGATTTAGTCGGTCCTGAAAAATACCCATAATTCTGCTGTGGTTAAGTGGTCAATTACTTTGGGCATTACTGTTATCATGGGAAATGTTTGAGTCACCCATAGAGGAACCTGTCAGTCGACATCACTCCATTGCGTGTGGCGTGGCGAATAGTGCCAATTATTGAAACGTAAAGTTACCCAAGGCACTCGCAGTGGGTTAATGCGCAAAAAGATAAAAGTATGCAAAACATCACCACTGAGAATAACATGGATATATATAGCTGTAAACTTTGTTCTTATGTTCATTGCGAATAGTTCTCCGATAACGAATTTTTGCGTGTTGAAACAATTGTTGTTGTGTAAACAAAACTGCTATACATTGATTGTCAACGAAGATCGTAAGTTCATATAGTTTAGTCTGAATATGAGTTTCAGAATAGTTTTCAATACTTTGACCATTTCCAATGTTTACCGTCAAGTTCTGATAAACTTTGGTATCGTACGTATTGGACTAATTTGAATTTTACCGGTAATTACACTGTAATAGTAATTATTACACAGCAGCTATAGTGGGTTTAAATACACGGATGATCTCTGTTGTTTATGTTATAATCTAGAAATAAAAGATACCAAATTATGAAAATTTTCTCAAGAATATACTAATAGTATAGTATAACGAACGACACGATGAATACGCTATTATCCACAAAACACACTTGTGCGAGCCGAGCGTTTGTATATATACAACACACAAAGAGTTTACGATAGGCAAAACACTCAACACCGTGGTTATGTTTTTGGGAGATTCATTCACGGTGATCCATTCAACACCGATATATTGAGTGGCGAGGATTAGCGAGCGCTATAACGGTATGTTGTAAACAACATGGTGTCAGTTTTAACCAAAGTTCCCTCAGTGGGATGTCCCAGGTGTTCAGTGTTTTGCTTTTCACACAATGCACAATGTTTACGTTCTGTGTTGTAACATAACATGGCTTTTGCTTACCAACACTGCGTTCGATAATGACAATATGATGCTATTTATGATATATATATATATGATTGGTATAAGAACAACTGTCTATATTTTAATATGTTTTCTGTTTATGGTGTTAATAACGGATGTGACTATTTTAACAGCACTACCCAATGGCGAAGGCAATCCGCATCTTTAACATGCAAAATCTCATTATTGGGGAGTCACTAATAACGAAAATATGAACGAGGTCAATCTAATTTTACTTGTAGACTCTGATAGTTATTTTACATATTGTTATTGCACACTGTGTTAACCCTTTACCCAACAGAACGGCCCTGTGCCAATGCATTCTCTTATATATGCGAGTCGACCATAGGTCGCCTCGCATATATAAGAGAATGCATTGGCCTAAAAAAATTCTTTTTTAACACTTTTTACCATTTTTTCTTACATTCTTTAACAATTTTATAATTTTTAATGTGTTAAGCCAATGCATTCTCTTATATATGCGAGGCGACCTATGGTCGACTCGCATATATAAGAGAATGCATTGGCACAGGGCCGTTCTGTTGGGTAAAGGGTTAACACAGTGTGCAAGCCTGTACTCGAGGATTTGCCAGTGCATTGTGTCCCTTTTAAAGGCCCAATTAATTTTTGGGTTCAAATTTCGTTTCTGGATGACATATATTTTTCATTACGGTCGGTCATTATTTGTAAGGCATGCATATTCCGCATGTAAGGATTCCATGCATTGCCGACATATCTTGTTCCCCGCACGATAACAAATGCGATCAATCAAATATCAAAATGTGTTGAAACTTCACCTTTGAAAAGTCAATATTTCGCAACCAGAATCTCATATTAATGGGCTCATGGGAGCGATATAATTATTATCTGGTATTTAATACGTACATATATGTTGGCTGTATTGTGTGAACTCGGACATGGTATCTTTAATATATCCCTTGGGCTTATTGTTTAATCGCGGTTTTTAATGAGTTCCTTTATTTACACTATATGTTTATGTTTACACCAAGCGATCAGTTGCTGTCATAATGGCTGTGTACGAATGGCTTAAAGTGACGTGAAACACTCCGGTAGGGTTATCAAATAGAAATTGAGAATAACCTTGCTCAAAGTAGTTATTTGTTACGAATATTAATCAAACTATCGGCGATAATATAACAGAAATGATTTCGCCATCGGGTGTCATTGCATTTGAGTAATATATAAGAATGACGGTGTGTCATTCTTATATATTACTCAATTTAAATGCAATGGCACTCGATGGAGAATCATTTATGTTAGATTATCACCGATAGTTGCGTCCCGAATCGAGATGTAAATATTTAAAATTGGGCGTAGTTAAGACGATGTTTCTATGGAGTTGTATGGTCGATTTCTTTGAAATTTTCGGGGATGTTAGTAGAATGCTACATTCCCCAGGTTGGCATTGCGCCTGAGTACTAACTTATCAATTTCACGCACCGAACAAGTCCAGAATATGTCTTTAATATTCTCACGCTTCTGTTTTCTCTTTAAATGGGTACTCTACACTAAATCGGGCCTTTTGTGTGACCATATCCTATTATACTCAACATAATATATTCAACCAATGAATGAATTTGAGCCATGGATTAGTGCAAAAATACACTCATGTGCTTATATGAACGACGCAAACACATGGTAATTATAATGAAACTTAATTGATGACTCCAGTCATAAATTCATTTTCATTATATAATTACCATGTTGTTTCACATTGCCCATACCGTAAATGAGTACTAATACACGGCTCCGGATTTAGTGTACCGTACCCCTTTAACTGGTGATTATTTTCAGACAGCGGATGCATGCTGACCCATCACAGCTGATCAAAGGCCGAAAGTACTACTTCCGAACATACAAGACGTGTTTCGACGGGCGCGATGCTATAGACTGGATTATAAAATCTAAGCAACTGAAAAGCCGACAGATGGCGTTACTGGTTATGTCAGCGCTGCATGAGTATGGCGTACTGCATCACGGTATAATATGAGAGACGTTTATTTTAGTAATAATGTGGTGTTTGTTTTTCTTTATAATATCCATTTTTGCTATCCATTCAGGATTCATACCCCGCTGTTAGTCTGTATTCAGGATTCATACCCCGCTGTTAGTCGGTATTCAGGATTCATACCCGCTGTTAGTCGGTATTCATGATTCATTTTCCGCTGTTAGTCGGTATTTAGGATTCATACCCCACTGTTAGTCGGTATTCAGGATTCATTCCCGTTGTTAGTCTGTATTCAGGATTCATACCCCGCTGTTAGTCGGTATTCAGGATTTATATCCCGCTGTTAGTCGGTATTCAGGATTCATTCCCGTTGTTAGTCTGTATTCAGGATTCATACCCCGCTGTTAGTCGGTATTCAGGATTCATACCCGCTGTTAGTCGGTATTCATGATTCATTTTCCGCTGTTAGTCGGTATTCAGGATTCATACCCCGCTGTTAGCCGGTATTCAGGATTCATACCCCGCTGTTAGTCGGTATTTAGGATTCATACCCCGCTGTTAGTCGGTATTCATGATTCATTTCCCGCTGTTAGTCGGTATTCAGAATTCATACCCCACTGTTAATCGATATTCAGGATTCATACCACGTTGTTAGTCGGTATTCAGAATTCATACCCCACTGTTAATCGATATTCAGGATTCATACCACGTTGTTAGTCGGTATTCAGAATTCATACCCCACTGTTAATCGATATTCAGGATTCATACCACGTTGTTAGTCGGTATTCAGAATTCATACCCCACTGTTAATCGATATTCAGGATTCATACCACGTTGTTAGTCGGTATTCAGAATTCATACCCCACTGTTAATCGATATTCAGGATTCATACCACGTTGTTAGTGAGTATTCAGGATTCATACCCCGCTGTTAGTCGGTATTTAGGATTCATACCCCACTGTTAGTCGGTATTTAGGATTCATACCCCACTGTTAGTCGGTATTTAGGATTCATACCCCACTGTTAGTCGGTATTCAGGATTCATACCCCTGTCTTAAATGATATTCTGGATTAAAATATAAGTCTGGTATGCGCTACTTTGATGGCGACAAATTGTGGCGTTTGATGGCCAGAATGCATCTTGTTTATGCCATTTTATCATTTTTCGGGTCTCGTTCTGTTAATGTATGAGACGTCAGTTGGTCTATAATAGGCATTCACTTATAAAATGTGGTATAGTTTGGCAGATTATTATTGAACAAATGATGAAAACAGATGGTATATAATTATATTTAAGTGTGAAATATATGTCCTTTATCAGATATTTTCTTAACTGGTATTCCGTATTCACCCTCTCGTTAATTGGTATTCATTATTCAGGGGTAACACCCTCAATTGTGGGGGATTTTAAAGCGTATTTTCCCTAGAAGAAGTGAATTTAAAGAGGTGGTAATATATATCCCGTTTCACTTGGGTCTTACCAAAGTTTAATATGTACACCACGACTCCATAAATAATTTACTATGCATGTTCTGATTTGCATGGGTGTACATGGGTTTATGTCTTGTTTAACCAGCATTTTACGAGAGTAAAGTGGGGTACACCATGCCTTTACTCTTGGAATTTACAAGGGTATGTCCTTTTTCACAAGGGCTTTACATGGCTTTTACGAGAGTATATCATTGTTTACCAGGGTTTTATCAGAATATAATCTGTAACACCATGACTCCATCAAGAATTTACTGGAGTATGTTCTGATTTACATGGATTTACATGGATTTTACACATGTATGTCCTGTTTCACCAGCATTTTGCGACATTAAAGTGGGATACACCATGCCTTTACTTGGAATTTACAATATGTCCTTTTTACATGGAATTTACAGGCTTTTACCATAGTATATCATTGTTTACCAGGATTTTACTGGAGTGCGTTCTCATTTACATGTATATCCTGTTCCACCAGCATTTTACGAGAGTAAAGTGTGGTACACCATGCCATTGGTTAGAATTTACAAGGACTTTTACATGGACTTTACATGTTTTTACAGAGTATATCATTGTTTATCTGGCTTTACCATATTATACCAGAATAGAGCCTGATATACCATGGTTTACCGGGCTTTTACCAGAGTGTTTCGTGAAAACCAAAAAATGAATCCCTGGATACTTATAAGCCTGGAATCGTGAATGATTGTATAACCCGTTCTAAACTAAATACTCATTGACGGGTTAGTGCATATATACAAATGTTCAAATAGTAAGTTCAACAAATGAACTTATTACATGTGTTTGAACATTTGCCTACAATAAATATAACGCTGTCTGCACTTTTATTATCTGTCGTCTGCTTGTTCGTCCTGAACACCCCTCCAAATTAATAGTAGACCATTCCAATATACACTGTTATAACTATGGGGTGAATTCATTTGGTATAGAAATGGTAACGCTAAGCTGGCTCACATTATTGGCAGTGTCACAGTGGAGGCTTTTAGGAGATGGGTCTTGGTCTTCTGTACATATATATGCTTTATTCATTGATCCAAAATATTATTATATGGAAATTGAGAAAACAAAAATATAGTTTTTTTTTTTTTTTTACAAACGATTGAGTCGATGGACAGCAGAAAAATAAAGGAAGACATCAAATATATACAATATATACATCAACCCCCGGTTTTTTTTCTTCTCATGTACAGCCCGATGACCTCATCATCGCGATTTTCATTATCACCATATTCATCATCCTTCTCCCCATCCGCATCCCCATCACGTCATCTTCATCATCATCATCGGCATCGCCACCACCCTCGTCACCTGACCATGCATCGTCATCATCGATCCTCTCATCATCCTCATTCCCACCACGTCATCTTCATCACCATCGTCACCGCCGCCATCGTCGTTGCCTAACCATCGTCGTCATCATCATAATCACCACCATCATCGTCGTCTTCAGCATCGTCATCACCATCTGCTCGTGATCATCATCATCGTCATCATCGATCATAATCGTCATAATCAACATCAATTTTTTTTTAATTTTTTTTTTAAATGTTTATTGAAGAAACAATCACATTGAGGAATGTCAAATACAGAATGTTCAATGGCATTGATATGTGTATACATATATGGCATTCCTCACGTTCACACATATCTCTTTCTTACTGCACGCACTCGCCTGGCTCACAGCATTCGCACACCAGTATCAACATCAACCTGTCGTAATATTCGTTTACCTTATTCTTATCCAGTTTGTGACGATCACTGTATTAAAGACGAGAGCGGCCAGTTTTACCGGTTCCGTCGAGATGACAACACCCATATTGATGACGTCGACATGGACATGTTTTATAGAGGGTACGACCTCTATCAAAAGTGAGTCGAATCAGAAACTGTGCAGCCTCACCCCTGGTCAAGTGATCCCGCTGAATATGCTATAATGCTGGTGGTCCTGCTGTATTGCTATGACGCGGTAGGGCAAACTCAGTAATGCCGTTTAATACGAAAAAGTACCATTATTTTTTCTAAAGTTGTCATGTTCGCGGTGTTTGGCTAATTCGAGCGATTTGAGAAAAAACAGTTTTTGTATGAAAACATTCAAGAACATTTATATTTTTGAAAAAATATAATAAAATTGCATGCGCTGGTGTTTCTAAACGACGTGAATAACCATCTTGATTATAGTCGATTTTCAACTAATACAACCAGTATTAACAACATTTCGCAGTAGATATGTTTTTGAATGTTTGATATATACGCATAATGGCTTTTCCTGAATATGTTCAAATTTACAAATTATCGGCACACCGCGAAAAATTACAAATTAAAAATATAACGGTACTTTTTGTTAACAGCATCAGTTTGCCCTAACAGCATCATAACAATTCAGCAGGACCCAACCGCATCATCATAGCACATTAGCGGAACCACTTGACCAGGGGTGAGTCTATTTAAAAAGCAGACGATAATATTATCAGATTTACGTCTATATAGTTCCTATCCATGCTGATGCTATTTCTGTGACGACGGGGCTGTCCCAAGATGACGTAATACACTGTTTCCAAATATAGAGTGCATGCCGCATGATGTAGTAAATGTCTGTGAGAATCGTATTATTCACTAGTAGTTATACCGGATGCGAACACATGCTCAGTAATACTCTTCATTGACTGATAAAAACTCCTAGATTGCGATGTCGTCTGTGTTATAAAATGTGTCGTTTCGGGGTGCGTGCGAAAAAGTCGTGTTCGTCAATGTCAGAGCTTTTATTAAAGAAACTACAATATTCCGCCCAAACTCCAGGCAGAGTTATCTCCCATCGCTCCGCTGAGATTATGAGATATCGCTGCCATAAGGACATTTGGTAAGGCTTTCTTACCTGTTCTATGTTTTAGTATTAAAATGTCTGGCTCAGTCTATATTGTTCTTATCAATACCGAAGAATTACCATTATTGCAAAATGTTGGTGGTCAAAATAAGATAATAGGTGACTAAATATAGTTCCGACGATATGTAAAAATAGATGTATCGGTCCGCAAAGTACCATCCTTGTGGCAGTGCTATATCGCAGTGCTAACGTAGAGGGCGCTGCATGGAATTTGAATTCCGCCTTGCAATGAGCTGTTGCGTCACTGACCAATGGAATATCACCCAGTCTGAGACATGACCAATGAAATGATGGGAACACCTAGATCATGGCATGGATCTCTACTCTGGTTAACGCCAGTACAAAACCTGGGAACTTTTTGAAGTGTTGACCAGTGTGTTGACAGGGAATTTATAAAGTCGAAAACATAATATATTTCTTAGTTATAATCTGTTCCTTAGTAATGTACTCACTCTATAGGTGAGTGTCCCAACTCAAATGTGCATGCTTTTCGCTGACTTTGGTCAGCCGATATCGCAATAAACATTTAATTAATTAACCTGGAGAAATTCCATAATTGTAAGCGACGCAAAATCGCTCACAAATCCTCTTAAATCTTGATACTTCGAGTTGGAACCTTCACCTACAGTCAAGTACATATAATAACAAAGAAATATATTCCCCGCGTTATGTTTTCGACTTTATAAGGTTCCCTGTCAACGCTTCAAAAAGTTCCAAGGTTTTGTACTGATGGAATATGATCTCTACAGGCGTTAGCCAGAATAGAGATTCATGGCATGATCTAGGGAACCCCAGGCAACAATACAGAAATCAGTAGTGAATCTCAATCCCCGAGACTTAAATGTACTCAATCCGATCAGAGGGCCCCTATCATCAAGATACAACAACAACAACAACAACAACAACATTTATTCAAAATACGCTTTAGTTATCAGAATCGATTAATTGCAACAACATAATGCTAACCACTTTCAACTATGGTATCAACATTTTGTTCAACTTGAGTATTCACGAAATTTGGCTGTATTAACACTTGTTGATAGAGTTATTCATCTTCATCTGCAATTTTGTCCGAGACCGTCCGTTTGACGACGTGTTTCTGGGCCACATATAATTACACACCTCGAGAAATAACAAACTTCAGAAATCGATATCTGATCACTCTGAGCTTTCATGGGTGGGTTCCTCGAGTGGAATCAAATATTTTTTTACCCCCGAAGCCAAAGAGATAGTCATTTGGGAACGTTAATTCGGATTAAGCATCTTTAAAGTTGATAAGATTATCGTCAGCTTTTGAATTTTAATTTGTTTATTAGCTCGTAATAATAATCATTACATTTAGCTATATATAGTTGATTAGAGACATGAGTGACAGTGAAGATTTAGTATAGATGAGTGAAATGGTTTTTTTTTTAAGTTGGAAAGGATAAGTATTAGTAGCCTATTAAAGGAGTATTATTAATATATGACTTATCTAAGGTATGTTCACAAGAAGATATCAAATATTCGTTACATGTGAAGATAGTCAACCAAATTAGATTAATCGGATTAAGAGATATCCTAATATTGGGACATTTACTACTCTTAATTGTCAAAAGAAGTCGTTAACGTCAGAATACAAAATAAGTTCACTCCCGTCAAGTCTGTTTTGGTGGGCTAATATGAAGTAAATGTTTAAACCAAATTCAAAAACTAAATAGCGAAGAGCAGGTGCATAAAATGCATTAATGGTTAAATATTTTTGCACTAGATTTCAGTTAAATAGTTTTTGAATGGAAAGGTTTTTGATAGAGACTGGAGACGGATATAGATTTTTTAAATATTTTTCACCACCGGTACTTTTAAGTGGCCTGGAAAAAAGTCTCGGTCTCGGACCAAATTGCGGATGAAGATGGATAACTCTAAAATCAAGTGGCTTTCATTGAACAAAATGTTGATAAATAACAAGTTTTGGGGAATTTTAGACTATAGTTGACTGTGGTTAGCATTATTTTTGGACAATTAATCGATTCTGATAACCGAAGCAAATTGTGACGTATAGGTCATAATTAGCATAGCAGGAACCAGTCTTCCATGTAACTTCGGGTATGTATCGAATTTTTATAACTCGCGAAGTTTAGTATACTTAATTATAAAATTGAATTCGTCTCCGCGTTCATGTTTGCATACAAATTGGACATTCCTGGCCTTGTGAATTTCGGACTCGATTAAGGGGGTACATATGGAACTATGTACGTCGGCCACCAAGTCACCACATTTAGCCTTTACCTCTTTGCTTCGTATGGGAAACATTGCCTTATATGGTTTTTTGAGTTTTTGTTGCTTATGTGTATATACCATTTCATGTTGATTGACGACTGGAGAAGGGTCGGGCAACCTTATACAGACCCGGGAAGAGAAGGGACAGAGACTGACTAACGTATTTAAAGGTTGTGACTTCATCAGCTGGTTAGTTGGGCGACAAGATGTTTGTTCCAGGGCAGAGGCGCTTATAACCTGTCGAGCTTTATTAGAGAGCGATATTATTAAACACGGTGGGTGACAACACTTAATCACTGTTTTTGAGACGCACACGATACTGGTCAAAATGTTCAACAGTTGGAATTTTCATGTCTGACGTATAATTAAAAATTTCTAACCGAACGTTGGTTGAATTTGCTCTAACAGTTTAATATTTCAACCAGTATTTAGTGGGATATTTGCTGTTTTAGACCGAAAGTCTAATATTTCCCTTACTGGCGGTCTCAAATGTTTGAAATTTCCCACCATTATAGGGGTATATATAAGGTTACAACCAAGGGGGTCCAAATTATATTTCTCGGAATTTTGGCTGCAAGGGGGAGGTGCACTTGGAAATTCGAACGTGGACATTGGTCCCAGTTCGAGCTTGCGTGATTTAGGTGACGTTGCATGGTGTGAGGGGTTTAACTTTTCGTCACTTAAAATCGTGGAATTTCTCCCGGGAAATCAACTCAATGTTTATTGCACTACCGGGTCATAAAACATCATGCAATCTCGAGCTAGGACCACAACTATACGGGGACATAGATTATTAGTACATAACAATCTAGTATTAACAAAGAAATATATTCCCTGCGTTGTGTGTTCAATTTTATAATGTTCCCCATCAGAACATGTCAAAACATCAAATAGTTCCCAGGTTTTGAACGGGTGGAATATGTTCTCGCCGGGCGTATCTAGAATAGATTCGTGACATGATCTTCATACATGTACGTGCACGTCGTTGATCGTTATCTGTGACTTGTTACAGTCACTGACGATTTTCACTTCCGGGACGATGAACACATGTACCGGTTCATATTGGATTACATAGCTCCCAGACCACTGTCCGAGCTGCTGCGATTCAAAGCTGACATTCCACAGTGCAAATCTGACAACTGTCTCACGTCACTCGAAACAGATATAATCAACTTCGGGGGTAAGTTTTACAAAAGTTCTACTTCGTACGGACACAATCATGCAGGGCCATGATGATGCTATTTGGAACTATTGCAGTGGGTGAGCTAAATATTTACAGCAGGAGTTATTGTACTTTCGAATGAAAGGGAGTATGTGTATTTTGCAAACATATTAAATGGATGATGTGTGTTTGGTTTTCAAAATCCGGTCACAATCGATTGCTATTTCCCTTGTAAATTTCAGTTATAAATATGAGTTTATAACGATTACTAACATTTAAATGTGTAATGTGAGAGACGGTTCCTGCATTTTTTATAGATATGGATATTCATTATGCTACTTCATTATATCCCCGTGCAAATAGGTTCATATTGGACCTAAATATTGACATTGGTTCATATTGGACTTATTTGATTCTTGCATAAGCCCATAGTGACTTATACCGGTTATTCCGTTGGATGGCGCGGACCACAATGAAGACACATATACGGAGCATACATATCTGCTGCAAAATAGGTTCATATTGGACTTATTCTATTCTGAAATAGGCCCACAATGAGCTTATTTTTATTGATTTAATTTAATTTTTTTAAATTAAAATTTTGAAAAAACTAACGCCGTTATATCTTCCGCCAGGGTACCCCGAGTCACCACACCAAATTTGGTTGAAATCGGTCAAGGGATCTGGGAGAAAAATGCGGAGAGACAGACAGACAGACGGACTTTTGGTATAGTTACGGCATGTGTAAACACATTTCTCCTCATAATTAGTCTTTTCAGTAACGCCCTCGTACATGTACACGTTGCTTCTGGTATAAGATAATCATTAAGTTTCTAAACCGTATATGCAGTTGTCTTATCCAGAGGATATGTTTTAGCATTATAAACCGTTGCCAGACGAACTGAATGAACTGTTAGCTATAGTTCTATCCCAATCATTTTGTATGACACGTATAATTCAATAGCACGCCCCTCCCCCGATATTTATGGAGTCCATAAAACAAGAAAATATTCACTGTGAAAAATATTGTATCCCAGTAATTATTTCCAATAATTGATTCTGGAAATTTAAATATAAATTTTATACTTATTGTCCCCCGACATTCCGTCGGAGGACTATAGTAATGACCCTCGTCCGTGTGTCGGTGCGTCCGTCCGTCCGGAACTTTGTCCGAGTATGTATTCTGTCATTTTCTGGTTAATTTGTTTTAAACTGGGCAGTTATATCAACCAGCATGGGAACATGTGCACCTGCGGTCGGATTGGACGCATCTTTAGTCCGAGCGTGTATTCCGTCAATTTTCCAGTCAATTTCTTTTAAACTTGGCACATATGTCAAACAGCAAGGGATCCTGCACACCTGCGACTTTGAGTTCAGTTGGAGTCATTTTGGCGGAGTTATTGTCATTTTTCGACATAGAAAAGTTTTATATATTTTTATTTTAGAGTTATTGATCCTTTCCCGACACATTGAAGATGTGCAACATATATAGTGAATATCCATGTTGTGTCATATTGGTGTAATCAATTCCTCCTACAATTCAAACATGTCACCTTCATCGGGGAAATTTTGGTCAGCGACCTTTTATTTTTATTCTTCCGATACAGACATTCAACCAAAGAAAGTTAGCTACCTCACACCAGACGTGAAGAGCAGCCGAATGACGAATCGACGTGTTTCTGTTCCGGCTAATGTCCGCTTATATCCGACCCATGATGCAGTCGCAGAGGAAGACGAAAGCTGCGCAGGTACCGATCATGAGGTGCCATCGAGGCTCAATAATATTCAGAATGCTCTGTATCCGGGTTAGTTACATTATTTAAAGGTACTCAATCCGATTCGATGGTCCCCATTTCATCATATTTCAACAACAACAACAACAACAATAACAACAACAACATCATCATATTTTTTTAAAGGCCGCTTCGGTTATCAGAATCGAGTAATTGCCCAAAAATATAATGCTGACCACAGTCAACTATAGTATAAAATTGTCAAAAAACTGTTATTTATCAACATTTTGTTCAACGAAATTTTGCCGGTTTGTCAAAATTTAATATCTGACACAAAAAAGTCACTTGATTTTAGAGTTATCCATCTTCATCCGCAATTTGGTCCGAGACCGTCTTCGTGTCAACTGTTTACTGGGCCACTGAAATTATCGGTGGTGAAAAATAATAGATTTTTCAAACATCGATATCTGATCACTCTGAGCTATGATGATTGGGTTCCTCGACTCGAATCAAATAATTTTTACCCTCCGAAGCCATGAATTAGTAATTTGCGAGCGTTAATTCGGATTATGCATCTTTAATTATGCGTTGTCTGTTTTCTGTTGAGCTAGACAAATCTATCATATTTATGGAGGCATGCACTGATTCAATATGAGTATATATACCCGCTGGTTCAATGTACACCTGTGTGAACAGTATCTCATTTATTATCGAACTGGCCATGTGTCGATCGCTACCGCCCTTAGCTTGTATATATATTTTAACAATTTTATGACCGTTAGTGCGAAAACTTGAACAAATGTCCACCAAGTTCATTCATATGGTGTATATGGATCTATCACAACACTATCTTGATTGTGTTAAAAAATCAGGTTTGTCCGATAACTTTTACCTGAGTTATGTCGCTTAGTTCTGAGATATGGTCCTTTAGTTCGTCCATTTTTATTGATTCTCGGTCGAACAGATTCACTCTTATGAAACTAGACCAGAGCCATCTTTGATGCGCAGCCCTTACTTTTACTAATTTGGTGTCAAATCGGACCATGTCAAATTTAAACAACGTATATTTGATTACATAATTATATTGCAACAAGAAATTAAATTAATTGAGAAAAAACACCCACTGTCCTGAGTGGTATTGATAAGCTATTGGGGGGGGGGGGGTCTACCACTTTGCATGCAAAATAACACGAATGACACAAACAGCTTGGATGTGAGAATAATCCACCATATATGGTAGATATTCAACCAGACTGTGCTTAAGTTTCTCAATTGGTGACTGATGTACATATACAGTACACACAAATAGTAATAACAATTAACGTTGTGATATTTATTAGTTATGTGGATGGAGTTCTCATTAAACCTCACATCCTTATATTGGTTACAGTAATGCCCAAAGTAATTTACCACTTAACCACATCAGAATTATTGGTAATTTTTCAGGATTTAAAATCCTGAAAAATTACCAATAATTATGCTGTGGTTAAGTGGTCAATTACTTTGGACATTACTGTACGAGGATTGAGTTATCATTACACCTCAAATCCTTATATTGGTTAGAGTAATGCCCAAAGTAGTTGACCACTTAACCACAGCAGAATTATGGGTATTTTTTCAGCATTTTAAATCCTGACAAATTACCAATAATTATGCTGTGGTTAAGTGGTCAATTACTTTGGACTTACTGTATGAGGATGGAGTTAAACCTCACATGAGTGTGTTGGGGATTTGGACCTTGACTTGGGACCTTTTGTTTTTAACGCGACAAATGCGCGTACACCTTATACACAAATTTCTTATGTAACCAGAGTTTTTCTTGGATAAGATGAGTTTGAAGCCTGCTTACATTTCAAAATGTCGTCAGTTTTATATTGTCTGCAGTGGAACTCAACGCGTTGAAGCAAAAGTTACAAAAGATAAAATGTGTATGTAACGAGACTATAATACAACTGAAAAAATAAATTGAGGGAGGGGTGGGCGATACAGGGAACTAAGGGTTGAACCGATATCAATTTGTAGAGCGATAACGACCAATGTTGACACATTATGCATCTGAACTCAGAGATCAACTCTACTGTTGCAACAAGGCTTTAAAATAGGGGGGTGTCAGAATCTTAGTCATCTCTATATAGTGCCAGAATAGTCATTTATGGACTTCTATAAGATGTTGGGTTGGTTATATGGACTCGGAGAAAAAGTGGTTTGTACCAATGAACTGACATAAATTAGTGGAGCGATGTTGCATCGCGACTGTACTAAAGCAGCAATGATATCAAATTGGGGGGGGGGGGGGTCTGAAATTATCTATCTCTATAGATGGCACCAGGATTATATAGAAAGGAATAGCAATTGATATACGTATACGGTATACTATAGTAATACCATAGACATATAAGTACAAGTATCACATGATAAAATATTACGTAACATGACTATACCGATGAAAGAAATAAATTGGACCGGGATTAGAGGTTGGGTTGGTTATATGTTGATAATTGGATATGGAATGCATACCGATGAAACGATACAAATTAGTGGAGCGATTGAGACCAATGTTGACATTTATTCAGGCTACGCGGGAGAAAATAGGGGTTGATACGATAGACCAAAATAAATTTGTCGGGTGATAATGACCAATGTTGACCTATAAAGTAACGCGACTGTACTGTCGGATAATTATCAGGTGTAACCGGTCAAATATGGACTCTAGTGACCAATATAGAACAGATCAAAAAACATTCGCAGGGCCCTAAAATTTATTTAACACTGCATTTGCCATTAAAATCGATTTATGTCGATAAAACTGTCATTTAAAAAATTTTTAAGCTGAGACTTGGAGTGTGTGGGTGGGATACCTACATATTCCTAAAATGACAGAGTACAGCACGTAATTATGTTTTAGATGGAAGAAATGAATTTTTTTCAATGATAAAATTTAACATTGAATTTACCATTAAAATCGATTTATGTCGATAAAACTGTCTTTTTTCAAACTTTTAGGCTGAGACTTGGTGCATGTGCGTGGGATACATATATGTTCCTAAAATGACAGAGTCCAGCGCGTAATTATGTTTTAGATGGAAGAAATTGAATTTTTTTATTTGATAAATTTTAACATGGAATTGTCCCATTCAAATCTATTTATGTCGATAAAACTGTTATTTTTCAAAAATTTAAGCTGAGACTCTGTGTTTCTGCGTGGAATACCTATATATTCCGAAAACGGCAGGGTTAAGCACGTAATTATCTTTTAGATGGAAGAAATTGATTTGTTTCGATGATAAAAATCCAGCGTAAAATAATCGCCAATGGAGGCTTCGCTTCGCATGGTTGGCAATTATCACGATACACAGGGAACGCTTTGACGTTCGTACTCATATTTCACCAATTTTTGTACCTGGCTTTCCAATCCTAAGTTTCAAGGGGAAATGTCTAATTTTACTCTATTTGTCGTTATATACATATTATACATATTTATCACACCATTTATTATTCATTTTCATAAAAAATAAAATAAAAGAAGCCGAAGATGACATGTTTAATCTGTTTGAAGCACGAATTTGGCGATAACTTATCAGAGTACGTTATACTTGTGATAGTTACGTTACGCACACGTGTTCCCATATCCTATTGCGATAATCGCTTAACCCTTCAGTTTTCAACGGCATTTCAATTGGTTGAAATTAAAATTTCTCAAGTTCCAGCTCAACACGAATCTAGTGACCTAATTGGTAGAAATACTTTAGCAGTAATTCTTAGTTTTATAAGTCATAACTCTAATTTTATTGACGATACGAGCTCAACATCATAATATGTCACTGTTTATGGCGGTGTTATCCAAACGTGTGCTTTGATAATGGTTATAATTTTATTTTGCGATCAAACGTCAGTGTAGCCCAGCAGAAACGCATAGGCACTAGTTCAATTCAGCAGAAACGCATAAGTCCTACGATTATAGTACACCCACTGAACGCGCTTCGCGCGTTGGTCAGTGGGTGAAAAAAAATTCATTGGTGCATGATACATTTTGTTTAGCTAATAGCGCCCTTGATCGAATTTTGTCTACAATAAGTTACAAATAATGAGGGTATGTGCTTGTATATAGTGAAAACGCCGCCGACAAAGAATTATATATATTTGTTGTATATTTTAGTTCTCTTCCAACATCCAACTATCGACGAACTCGAGGACCAAGATTCCGAATACATAAAGCAAAGAATATACGTGAGTTTTGACAAGTAACCAATCTACGTTTGCATGTATGATGTAGAACGCGTAAAAAACATTTGAGTTCTTCTTATTATACATACACAGCGACTTATCATGTTGCACACAATATGCATCTCATAGATACAAGCATGTATCAGATGGAGACACGGACTCAGTTTGAGAGTTCATTGCTTCAATTGTGCTTGTTTCAGTGAGCATGAAAGATTCTCAATTCTCATCGAAATGTATCGAATGGAATGGCACATTGAGATGTCCCTCAACTCAGATCCCGATTGTCCGCCATGCGTTGGCGCCTTATTTTAATATATGGGGATTTTAATCCAGACTGAGTTGAATTTTGGACGATAATTTCCACTATAATAACATGTAGGTGAGATTTGGGATACGTTTGAATGATTGTATCAAAACTAGTGGGGTTCTTGTCGTTTTACAGTCATTTATCATTTTCCCGGACAACAAAAACAGCCGTTTGCACGGCATGAAAAAGAGGGTCTGTTTCTAATATTGTAGAAATAAAGAGCCTTTGTTCCACTTCTGTGCGAAACATTGAAAACTGCTCGACAATAACTGTGACCAGAGCGTATGAAGCCGGTATATCAATATTGCCTGTAATTGCCAACCTATCAAATTTACGTAGACAGCATTTGGACGCTCGAATAGCCATGTCCGTTTAATTCAATTGGTCAGAGTTTTAGCTATGTGTTGGTATCCGTCGTCCGTCCGTGTGTGTGTCGATCCGCCCGTGCGTGATCCGTCAACAATTTCGTTCAGCACACCCTATACATACGGGTCACATCTCTCATCCGTTCATCACCGAAGTTCATATCGATATTAGGGTTGATCATAAGCATGTTCGATAAAAAAACATGGCTGCCGACACTTTGCATGCATAAATATTTTAGCCCGCCCTACAGAGCCAAAATTTTAATACAATCGATCCACAATTACATATGGCAACTCGGGTTGATCTGAAAGAGAGTGTAGTTGGGTCCAAAGCGCCCGGGATGGTCGAAAAATTCGAGTGATCTTCTCCTTCACCCCAATCGGGTTGACTTCTGGTAATGCTTAAACATTTAAACTTTCCGCACCCCGTACTGTGACGTATGGCATTAACCAATCTCCAAGTTGGGCTGCACTTGTATTGTTATACAAATAGAATAATATGCTGTCACTTGCCTTGCAAACTGCAGACATACAAACGTAATCTTTTTCACATTTCAAGTCAATTCATTCCATTGTTTCGTTGTAGGTGGAGCCAGATCCTGTGGGATATGGGGTTGTGATACGAGGTGAAGGACCAACATTCATTCCATTGTTTCGTTGTAGATGGAGCCAGATCCCGTGGGATATGGGGTTGTGATACGAGGTGAAGGACCAACATTCATTCCATTGTTTCGTTGTAGGTGGAGCCAGATCCTGTGGGATATGGGGTTGTGATACGAGGTGAGGGACCAACATTCATTCAAGCAGTGGACCCACAAGGACCAGGAGCAGCGGCTGGTCTCCGGGTTAGTATCCATAAACACAATGTGTAATCACTTCAATGAGGTTCAGTGCCACATCCCGTCCTCGGTAGTTATTAATGTACGTCCCGTTCTGGAGTGCTTTTATTTTACGAAGCCGAAAAAACTGAGTTGTCTTGTCGTGTGAGACGATGATTTTATTGTATAGTTCCGGTTTCCAAAACAAGTGATACCATACAACTACGCACCAAAAGCAAGTGATACCATGCATCTAACACCAAAATAAAGTGATTTATATGTGCAATATGACTTTAACACTGATTATATAATTAATATGTTATTGTTTTAATGTGATGACATCCTTATATTTCCAATCAATCAACCAACTCATAATTGAAGCTTGTTTCATCGTGACTCTTTCAGAAAAAGCAGTATATCTATTCAATAAATGGAGTGAACGTGCTGCGAGAAGAACACAGGGCGGTGGCGAAGCTGGTCATGAGGCAATGTGTTGGTGTGTTATTCGTCATAATGTGCAAAGACAAACCTGTTATGAACACAGTTTTCATGGCATCGTCCTATCCAGGGGACTGAACTCTGAGCTTACCCTCTAACACACAGTGCTATAGACTGTTCATGATACGAATGTCGCCCGTGTACTTGAACCTGCTAAACACGCAGATGATCCAGTGACGTCATCGGTTACTGTGACGTGAAACATGCACTGGTGTCCTCAGCTTCTCATTGTGAGAATATACTCTTGCGCAACTGTTGTCATCAGAATAAACATTACGAGACATTTTAGACGGATAGCATGCGTATCCGATGAGGTGTTGTTGTCAATGACATTCAAGACATGCCATCGGAACACCATGCCGCGAACACCAGAAAGTAACCGAAAACATTTATTTACATCGTCGTTGTTGGCGGGCAATCGCATAGTAATTAATAAATAGGATAATACTTGGTTGGTTTGTTATTAGGCCTGATATCAGCCCTCAGTAACTTTTAAAAATGCACTTTAGTTTAAACAACAATTTCAGTTCTCAATATCTCCGTTATTTAGTCAATATATAAGTCTTCGAAAAAAAAAAACATATTTTAAAAGAAACGTTTTTTCATTTTGTTTAATTTCTGAATATCTCCATTATATCGTCAATATAATATTATATTATGACCGTCAGTTCAGTACTGTGTTTTATAATATGAATCGTACGTGACACGTAGTGGAGCAACCACACATGATGTGCCTCAAATTGCCTTTTCCGATGACATAACGCTAAGAATAATTTATGTAACATCATGCAGTGGTCACGACGGAGACGACATGCCAAATTGACAAGACGTGTCGTGGATTGTAAAATCTTGTCTGGATTATCGTCATGACTTCTTAATTTTTCGTTTTCAGTAAGCTGACCAACGAAATTGGTCTAAATGAAATTAATAGACTTAAATCACATGTGAATTCTTCGTAAGTTGTGAAGTAGTTACTTTCATTTTTATCGCGATGCTTCATTTCCATTTCCGCGTTCTTTTTTTGCAATCTCCACAAGGTTGCTAACCGGAAGTCACGCGACAATTTCTCCAAAATCTATACCCACGATCTATAAAAATCACTGATGGATACAGAACATATAATATGACGTCATCCACCTGCCTTAGGTATAAGCACCCTTGGTGGTTGCTATAACGTAATGGTGGGCTCTATGGACATATACGGCAGATAATTAAGTATCCATATATGGTAAACAATGACCGTCGTTATATGTATTTATATCTGATCATGCTATCCGGATCGGGTGCTAATAGCACAGCTCCAGACCACAGGCCCCTGGGGAAAAATTACTAAAATACCAGTATAGACTATACCAGTGCAAAGGTTCTAATGATCGATTTTGGTTAAAACCACGCCAACTATCAAAATCATACTAAATTCCTAGAAATCGACAATTGCAGCTAAAATATCCTCCGGTGTGTCTTATTGGCAATAAAATTCCTTTTCATTTGACTTATATCTTGGCGGAATTGAACGAATCGAAGTCGAGATATCCTATCGGAAATTAGCGAAGTCTACCGAATAAATCGGGTCGTCAATCTCCCTGTCCGCTCAGAGGCCTTTGGATTAGTAATAAAATCAATATTTTCCAGCTGTCGCGAACGTGTACGTGTATGCGATGAAATAACCTATAAATGCTGACATATGTTCCGCAAATCATTCCTATGCCACCCATACCTTTTTTTTTCGATGTGTTTGTGCCCAATGTTTCAACTTTATTAATCAATTTTGTCACAAATAAACGTTAATTAGACTCATTACTAATTATACCTATGGAATAAAACAATACAAACAATCAACCTGGCCATTTGACGTTCGGAACGTAGCTAAGAGAACAGCCTAATGATCTCTTTCGCTATGTGGTACCGCCTGAATGGTCTGTTCTAAAAATAGAACAACAAAGTGACTCATTTAATCATCTCATTTCATAAAATAAAATATTCTAAATAAAATCAATACTAATTGATAGAAGCGTTTCCAAACAGGGGTCTTCAATTCATATTTATTATTTTATTCCCACGCAACTATTTCAAATTTGTTCTTTAAAGAGATAATCCGTCTTTAATGTTACTACCCGAGCAGTGTATAGAGATACACGGAACAGACTGATCACGTATCTTAACACATGGACTGTTAGGTCTATATCCACAACACATAAACTCACAATTTACAGGAATAAGAGGAACGTGACAGAAGCGAGAAATTCATTTTACGAAAAAAACACAGGTCACCAGAAAAAACATTGACACCACCCAATAACACCTAAAGGGGCACTGTACACAGAGATAGGCGATTTTTTTTATTTACTCCCATTGAAACAACTTTCAAGTAAGATTGTGTTCGTGTTAATGAGTTTCGTATAAACCTAATTTAGCGAAGAAAATATTGATCTTGAAACAAAAAAAATTACGATTTCAAACTACGCGCCATGGTTTGACCTTCACCGGAGAAAACGCAGGTCGCAGGAAGAACCGGAAGTTCATTGCTCACAGTTTCGATAGATGCCTTCAATCTCTTCAATCGAACAATCTCACTCCCTGTAAACATACTTGACGCTTTATGACTCTTATTTCTTTCTCCTTTTTTCCCGAATCGGTTATAACGTGCCCATATAAAAATGTACCTGGGTAAATCCACCCAGGTTTTTTGGGCCGAAACCCAGGTAAAAATCTATCTACCAAGACATCCACCAACCATCAAGACCCCGCAAAACCTGGGTTTTACCATGATTTACCCACCTGAAACTGGATAAAACCCCTGGTATGGATAAACCTGGGTGTAATTACCCAGGTGACCACACCCAGGTGTACCCTACATGGGTGTTTCCCACCCAGGTGTACCCTGATGTTTCCTACCTGGGTGTTTCCCACCCAGGTTACCTAGGTGTTATTCACCCAGGTGTACCCTGGTGTTTCCTACCTGGGTGTTTCCCACCCAGGTGTACCTTGGTGTTATTCACCCAGGTGTACCCTGGTGTTTCCTATCTGGGTGTTCCCCACCCAGGTGTACCTTGATGTTTCCAACCCAGGTGTACCTTGGTGTTTTCTAACGCCGGTGTACCTTGGTGTTTCTTACCCAGGTGGATTTCCCATTGAGATGCACCTGGGTTAGAAAACCCCAAGGTACACCCAGGTAAGGAAACACCAAGGTACACCTGGGAAGGAAAACACCAAGGTACACCTGGGTAAGAAAACACCAAGGTACACCTGGGTAAGAAAACACCAAGGTACACCTGGGTGGGAAACACCAAGGTACACATGGGTAGGAAACACCAAGGAACACCTGGGTGAATAACACCAAGGTACACCTGGGTGGGGATACCAAAGTGAAATGATGAGGATGGCAATGAAGTAGATTTTGATGGGATTCAGGGGTATTGTTATCAATGGAGTTGTTTTAGTATAATAGAACATTAAGGAAACTGATTGTGCAGCAATACAAGTTTATTCAAGGACAACAAACTAACTAAAGATAAAATACATGTATAGAAACACATGTAATATATACATATATAAACTCATTAAACTGCATGGGTTAAAACTTACTGACAACAAGAGTTGGGTTAAAATTTTGATTAAAAAACACTTGCAAATTCCCTCTGCATACATGTATATGGTATGTTAGGCAAGTTACATGTACATGTAGTTGCAATGTATACCGGTACATGACATACCGGTGGACACAAAAATCATTATTTTAGTTCCAATGTCATTTACCAGAATACATGTACATGTACATGTTGTACCTTGCAACTACATCTACAGTGAGGTAGTTTTGTCTCATTTAAACTTTCTAAATGGGTTTCTCCCTTTGAATGACATAAACTAATGTGAGTATACACATGAGCTGTGATGTGAAATAAACACCAAAAAATTATTTCTTAGTCTGAGGACATGTTTCCTGTCATTATCTTACTGCTTACAAATATAGATTTGTAATAATGTGCTGTAATGCTCCAGAAATAGTCATATTTTGTCCTGGTTCATAAGAACACATTATTTCTTAGTGTTAGAAGGACATGTTGCCTGTTATTATTTGACTCATAAACCCCCAAATGTACATGTAAACAGAACATTTGGGAAAGAGACACACCATCTTTATCCTTTTTTTTATATCAGTAGCAATTGATCAGATAGCAAAATATGCTAAAAATAGATTTCAGATGGTAGAGATTAAACAATCACATTAATTGCACCAACTCGAAAAAGTTAACATACCCTGTAGAATATAGACTATTATCAAGGAGGGTGTCACACACACCCCCACCCGCTTTGCTATGTGATATTCAAGCCATTTTCAGGTGGTATGCTATATACATACCCAATGTTATCTGGTACTAGGATTTCACACGGCAATATAACCGGCATTCACGATTCAGCAAAAAGGCTAGTATGCAGATATAATAGCAGAAAATTATACAAATTTTGAGTATTTTCCAGCTTAAACAGACCCAAGTGATATATTTTTATCTAATTCAGTCTAATGGCTCTTGATATGTTGATGTTTTGGATACTATTTCAGCAAATGTGGCTTCATTGGGGCATCAGCTTGTCTGAAAAATATATTAAGGACCCCTAAATCCGATACTACATTTCAGAACAATCCAACCAGTGTCCCATGAAATGGTGGATAATAAACTATCATACCAAATTTGATTCAGATTTGATCACACAAACTAAAATTATGATGCGGAAACCAGAAATTAACACAATTCTAAGTCGAAAAAGGGCCATAACTCTCGCAAAAATGGGCGGAGCACACCCATATTCGAACTTGACCTGTATTTTGGTCTGAATCGTCTGATAAACTTACATACCACATTTGGTTCAGATATGATCACACAAACTGAAGTTATCACCCGGAAACCTACAATTTTCAAAGTTTAAATGTCTATTAGGCGACACCAATTTTAAGTCTGGTTTACGAACATGTGGGCTGTTGTGGGGAGAAAAAAAGTAGATGCAGGAGGGAAAAAAATAAAAATCCAAAAAATTGTCCCCCCCAATTTATATCAAGTAAATCTTGAAATTTTACATAAATTTTACAAAAATTGTGAAAAAAAAAATTTCCAATGAAATTCTGAACCAAACAAGACATTTCTTGTCATGAAATACATGAAAATATGGATCTGCAAATGATCATAAGCAGAACCGGATGCGACAGCACATGAAAATCAGTACGCGTTTAAATGTTTTTGGGACAAAAAAGTTTTTTTTTTTTTCATGAAATGGAAAAAAAGTTGTAGGAGGTGTTCGTAAACCGGACTTAAAAATTGGTGTCGCCTTATGTGTATATAACTCATATAGCTAACTATTAAAGGTGTTCAATCAGATTCGATGGTCCCCATATAATTAGATTCCAACAACAATTTTTTTAGAAATGCTGCTTCAGTTATCAGAATCGATTAATTGCTCAAAAATAATGCTAACCACTGTCAACTACATGTATAGTATAAAATTGCCTGATACGTTATATTTATCAACATGCTGTTCGACGAAGTTTGGCCTTATTATCAACACAAAGCCTCTTCATTTTAGAGTTATCCATCTTCATCCGCAATTTGGTCTGAGACCGTCGGCTCGTCAAATTTTTCCGGGCCACTATTAAGTATCGATGGTGATAAATATTAAAATTTCAAAAATCGATTTCTAAAAACTCTGAGCTTTGATACATGTAGTTGGGTCCCTCGACTTGATTAAAATATTTTTTACCCCCCCCCGATTCCATATACATGTAAATAGTAAATGAGGGGCACTTAATCGGATTATGCATCTTTAAACTGTATTTGAATTTAAAGATGCATAATCCGATTAAGGGCCCCCTGAATTAACGCTCGCACATTACTATTTATTTGGACTTGGGGGTAAAAGATATTTGGTACGAGTCGAGGAACCCACCTATCAAAGCTCAGAGTTATTAGATATCAATTTTTGAAATATACTATTTTTCACGATCAAGAATTAATAGTCCCACGGTCTCGGACCAAATTTCAGATGAAGATGGATAACTCTAAAATCAAGAGGCTTTCTGTTGATAATAAGGCCAAATTTTGTAGAACAACATGTTGATAAATAACATATGTCAGGCAATTGTATACTTTAGTTGACAGTGGTTAGCATTATTTTAGGGCAATTAATCAATTCTGATACCGTAACTGAAGCAGCCTTTCTAAATACAAATGTATGATGTTGTTGTTGTTGGAATCTGATTATATGGGGATCATCGAACCGGATTGAGTACCTTTAAAATGAACTGTATCCAATATAAACATTTTAGACCTGATAATTAATTAGAGCATGCAGTCCCTGTTGACATGCGGTATCCGCTGGTAATCTTACCACAGTAATATGTGTTAACTGTGATAACCAAGTTAATTGTTTTTACCACAAAAATTCTGAATTCTATCTAGACATATTGAAACAATAAACAAAATTTCTGGTGTGGTTACAATGTCAACTTTAAAACAAAATTCATATAATCATCGCATGAAAAATACAGCCTAACTGCAAATGTGAGGTGGACCACATTCTGCGGCGGTATAACTGACTGCGGTTGATCGCATGAACACGCATGAATACTGCAGTAATACCCGGTGGTCAACCTTTATAAGGCGAGTTGATTAATTAAAGCATAGCTGTAATTTTACATGTATGTTCTATGGACTTTGTTGGGAAAGAGAATATAGCTGTGCGACAATGGATGATATTTCCCCACCTCAGCAGGTGTCGATTACAGAAAAATATACCAAACATACTGGTAGTCTGTTAATCCTGATGAGCTAAGTTAGAAATTTTTCAATCGAAACCTCATAAAAAAAAATATAAATTCAGTTCTCAATTTTCGAACACTTCAGGAAATTGTTCAAAAATATTGTTAAAAGATGCCCATTCGATTTGACACTGTAAATATACCCCTGTTCAAGTGTTCCTGCTAATGTGCTATGGTGCGGTTGGGTCCTGCTTAATTTCTATGAATTGCACTGCCCGCATCATAGCAATTCAGCAGGATCAACAGCATCATAGCATATTAGCAGGACCACTTGGCCAGTGGTAAAATAGTTTGTTTTCCATACGGATATGTGTTTTCAAATAATCATGTAATGATATCTAACATACATGTATATGATCCCATTTATAGGTTTTATTCATCACGGTCAGATAAACTTTGTATACAGACAGTTTTACCAAACTTAGAATTTTTATTAGGTGCTTTCATTGTAGCTGTAATTACTAGTATTAAAAGTGTGCTCAATAAAGTTTGTTTTATCATTTATGCTCATTTGGAATTTGGATGCTATTTAATTCTGTTTATCTATATAATTGGCTGCACTGCTAAAGTTTGACTCATTTCAGTCATTTGATGTCAGTACATGTAGTTGTCCATCGAAATGGCGAACACAACCAAAGACAAATTACAAGAGGAAAGACAACAAATAAATTTGATGTGCACTAAAACAGATACAGTAGTGCCCTAAGAAATCGACCCCTTAACCACAGAAGAATTATGTGTAACTTTTCAGGATTTAGTCGGATATATGGCTTGTTGCCATTCATCGTAAAGCTCTCCCCGAGTTACCCGTAATTCTGCTGTGGTTAAGGAGTCGATTAATTAGAGCATTACTGTAGTTACAAATGTATGTCTAGCCTCTTGTGAAGTGTTGTGTCACTAATAAGATCTTTAATTCACGTACATGTACTATATACCGGTTCAAGCGTTTACAAGTGTCAGGCATCGAGAAACTGACCAAAAGTTTTGGTAGTATATAATATAGGCTAGCACTGCACCTGGGCTACATGTACATGTACTGTAAGTGATTATAATGTACTATTTTTATATTCTGCCGTGAAAGTGTTGCTGAATGAAATTTAAGTTTACCCCGATATTCTAAGTCCGCTCGACTAAGATGGGGTTTTTCTCGAAAACCGATATCTGAATATAAATGTACGTCTTCCACTGGTTGGTATTCCCTCTAAATTGACTAATTTTAACTGATTAGATTAGCCCTGGTATGGAAAACTCTAACTGTTATAGCCCGATGAGCGGTTTACTGATGCCCGCCGGGGTTTACTGCCAACAGCGGTGATGATATGATGACCAGCGTTGTGCATGGCATATGTTGATCCAGGTAAGAATTCTACCATACATTCCAAACATTCATTAAATATCTTATTAATAGTAACCCAAACTACACAAGAGACTAGTATAACTAAGATTGGGCTCGATTAATGATGTGACACCATCAGTACTTCATTTACTAGTAGCCTGGTACTGGTGGGCCTGGCTACAGATACTTGTTTGGCGTGTTTGAGGCCTGTGGCACAAGCCACAAGGGCAGCAGAATCAATTAAAATTTCTCTTATTGTAGTGTAGTACATGTACATGAATATTGTATCTCACGTGACTTTGTTATTGAAATCAAGCTTTCCGATTGGTTGGCTACTCGACTCTAGTAGTCGTAGTTGTATACTACGCCTTCAAGTCTCTCCCATCGTGCACTATGCATATGTAGTTTTGACTACTAAAAATAGTAACGAACACTACATCAAACTTTGTTCTGAAACTACTTGTTATTTCGCCGCTGATCCAAATTAAAGCTTCAGTAAGGCGAACATCAATTGTCTGAACTTAGTAAAAGTTGAAAATAGTAGTTTCCTACTGCTAAATCAAAATTACAAAGGTAAATTATAATGAGGTTTAGAGAGACTTACATTCAGTAAATTATAATGAGGTTTTAAGAGACTTACATTCAGTAAATTATAATGATGTTTAGAGAGACTTACATTCAGTAAATGAGGTTTAGAGAGACTTACATTCAGTAAATTATAATGAGGTTTTAAGAGACTTACATTCAGTAAATTATTTATGAGTTTTATAATTTCTGCATTTGTTCGATACAATATAATAATTAGAGCATGACTTGTCGTGAAATACGCCGATATAGTGCATAGTGCAGTTGTGTAGTTCACTCCGCTTCGCGTCGTGAACTACACAACCTCACTATGCACTATATCGGCGTATTTCACTCCAAGCCATGCTCTATTTATTAAATAGTACCGGTAGTACAGCACACAAAGAGGTATATGGTGCCGGCACATGTACATGTATTCTCTCTGTTTTCACACATGTTTTTTTCAATTTAACAAAATGAGTCTTTTATGACACATACTAAAGTGAAAGTAGGCCTACATGTATATAATGTGCACACAGTATACAGGTACATGTACTGATATATTACATTGCAATACAGTCCGAGTACAATGATATAGCAAAATTATGCATAGTAGAATAACAACCTTTTGTACAAACAGTCCTGACAATGATATACCGGGATATCATGGTGATAGTTCATACATTTGGAATTACCGAATACTCGAGTTTGTGGTTAGACCGCTTCATGCGATGTTTATGTGAATTTTTATTTTTAAGTCGGCATTGCATAGTCCTATAAACCACACCAGAGATTTTTTTTATTTTCTTCTGCAATAGCAAATGTCGGTCAGTGACCAACTTATGTTTATGCAATCGATACAATCCGGTTCTGCTTTTGATGTCCAGTTCGATATTTGTGGTGTGTTCTTGTGCAAAAATATAATTCTAACTAATGCGCCAAAAATCAGGTTTATAAATTTATCCATTCTTGAGCAAGAGCAACTCGTAAAACTTGTACGGTATAACATTCCAAACTGCGTATTTCTGCTACCGAACCATATGATAATAATGTTGAACCGGACATCGAAATCTGAACCACATTTATGGATTGCAGCACGTGATGTTGAATAAACAGTTATAGAGGATATACAGTAATGCTCTAATTAATCGACTCCTTAACTACAGCAGAATTATGGGTAACTTTTCAGGATTTAGTCGGAAATATGGGTTGATGCCATTCATCGGAAAGCTCTCGGTGAGAGCTTTCAGATGAATGGCAACAAGCCATATTTCGGACTACATCCTGAAAAGTTACCCATAATTCTGCTGTAGTTAAGGAGTCGATTAAATAGCTCTAGAATTACTGTAACATGGTTTATAATATACAAATGTATACTGTATGGGAAACATCAGAGGTTTACAAAGTAATAAAAACAGTTGATTTGTTCTTTATTCATGTGGTTATATACACATATTCTAAAAATAAATGTCCTTTACAACGTGGATCAATGAAATGCGGTTGTTGCATTTAAAATGCATTGAGGGTGCATTGTGTCACGCCACTTTGTAAATGCCTTAACGACAGCATTTAAATTAAATGCACTGCATTGGGAATAATCGCAGTCGCATTGAAATTACCGATCATTGCGCCGAAAAAGTATACTAGTATGAACACCCAAATAACGATACGATAGTGTATTTTGCAATTTTAGTTTTAATTTTGTTTAATTTAAATTCACATCTGAATAATTCTGTGTTATTTTCCCACTCCTGGTGTACATGTTCGGAATCGGACATTCATGATGTATTTTCTATTCAAAATGGAATAAACATAAATAAACACTGTTGACATTAATTGTTTTATAATCAGAATCTGAGAATCATGATTCTCATTTTGATTCTAGTAAAAAGTCTTGATTCCCTGTAGAAAGTGAAACACTAACATTTTGATTATTGCAAAAAATCTGATGGATTTTAAGGCCTGCATCAAGACATTTGTTTGTGAATAAATCAAGGTAAATGTGTTAAAATATGAACGCATTTACAAATGCGTTGCTCCAAAATCGCAAAGTAGATTCGAACATGTGGTCGCTTTTCTAAGAAATTTGTGAGTGCTCTGTACATACATGTAAGTTACTTGACCAACTACATGAGGAGTCGAGGGACACAATCAATAAGGACGTTTGTACTAAAAAAAAAAATTTACGCAAGGAACGAACACAAGGCCAATTTCTTAATTTATATTATGAGCCAACAAGACAGATCGTAAATCGCTGTTATATGACAATATATGTGGCCATCATAATGGCCGACAGGCATGACGCCAACAAAAACCAATCTGTCAGGCCAATATAAAGAAGTCGCGACTTATTGCTGGTGGAACCTATTAAAGGCATCGTTCCATTTCGTTAATAACAACTTACATGTAACATTCACCTACACCTCTTTACTCTTGGGCTCCAAATAAACATGCATGCACCAGCTGCATGCACGTTTATTATTTTTCTTGGGAAATCACCCCCCCCCCCTGCACAGTGCTTATTTGGGTCTGCACGTTTATTAATATTTTGAAGCTATGAAAATTTAAATCAGCACAAATTCAAGATTTCTATATGATTCGGATGTAAAAATGATGGGCTTTACTTTTGCATGTACTCTTGAGTGCCTATAAAAGTACAGGGTGGAATAATAGTACAGGTTGGAAAATGTCGCATAACTGAATAATAGATTAGTACAGCAGTGAGTACAGGGCGGAATAAACGTACAGACTGGAAATATTAGTACCATACATCCCAACAAAACGCACCATCTGACTGGTTTACTGATGCCATGTGACAGAAATAGTTTCGATGGATAGCCAGGTCTGTGAATCTACATGTACAGTGTGCTGATCACTGTCAACAAACAGAGTTCATTTATCTATATTGACATACACCTGATATCTCTTCCGATTTCCCCATAGCGTTATGGTAGACACACCCCTTATTCAATGCGTTCATAAACCTATGAACGTAACGTGACGTCACTTCCAGTGTCGTTCATAGGTTTATGTACACATTGGTCCCGGAAATCACCGGGAATTGTCGGAAATTACCGACTGCTTGAGTATCTAGTACTAGTAGGTCCGGATTTGGCAAGAATTTTTTTTCGGTCTTCAATCAGTGTTTGGTTTTCCAAAAACAAGGATTCGAACTGTCTGAACTGAACTCCATGCGTTCGTTTAAATAGATGAATAAATAGTGGGAAAGACATACAATCCTAGTTTATAATGAATTTAAGTATATAAATATAAATAATAAACGGCGGATTCAACGTGGTCATGGGTTTTGACCGCGTTAAAAAAATCAGCAAACTCCGCATGAACCCCTTTGGGGTTCATGCAGTTTGCTGATTTTTTCTCGCGGTCAAAACCCCATGACCGCATTGAAACCGCCGTTCATTTCTTATATATTTACATACACCTGATATCTCCTCCGATTTCCCCATAGCGTTACGCCGGTAGACACGCCCCCTTATTCAATGCGTTCATAAACCAATGAACGTAACGTGACGTCACTTTCAATGTCGTTCATAGGTTTATGAACACATTGGTCCCGGAAATCACCGGAGGTTGTCGGACATTACCGACTGCTAGAGTATCTTGAGCCAAGGATTTGATAGCAAACAATATGTAATCCGAGGTTCACGATTGGATGGCTAGTGGCATCTAATCGCGAGCACGGGTGGCACGAGATGTTCGATTGGCTATCAGAATGTTGGTTATCATATAATCCCATAATATTTCAAATATAGCGAATTATCGAAATATGAAATACAACGAAAAGGCGAAATATGAAAATACAGCGAAATAGCACGAAAAATCGAAATAGGAAAATACAGCGATATAGGGCGAAATATAGAGCGAAATAGGAAATTATTTTAATAAACGAAATAACGGAGATATTTGAAAAAGGTTTTTTGACGAAATAACGGACATATTTGGAGAAGTGTTTTAAAGAGCGTAAGTATATAAATATAAATAATAAACGGCGGATTCAACGTGGTCATGGGTTTTGACCGCGATAAAAAATCAGTAAACTCGCATGAACCCCTTCGGGGTTCATGCAGTTTGATGAATTTTTCTCGCGGTCAAAATCCCATGACCACATTGAAACCGCCGTTCATTTCTTATATGAATAACACAATTTAAGATTGGTGAATTATTTCTTTTGGTTAATTTAATAAATGTACAGGACCAAATAACGATCGTACAGGTGGGAATTTTACCTCGATTTTAATAATCGTACATTAGGCACTCAAGAGTACATATTCAAGTATGTGGCAAACCAAAATAACACCACATGATACATACATGTACCTGTACTACACATGTTGACTCGTATACTTGAACCGGCTATAAAAATTATTTGGTTAACCACAGTTGATGTTTTGCTCAGAGTTACCCCTGCACTATAATTTGGGTCTGTACTTTTATTAACTTTCAATGGAATTTCACCCTCTGCACTATTATTTTGGCCTGCACTTTTATTTGGAGCCTGAGAGTAAGTTGCATTGACATTTATTTTCACGAATTACCATGCTAAGGAACATTGCAACTGGTTTGAAGTAACATGATCGCGTTGCGTCAACACTGGAACTGCATTGATGGTAATTTTCAACATGGTCTCACTGAGGTTCTATCAAATATAAATACTAGTATGGTTGAGGGAGACAATTATTTGAGAATATGTGAACCTGTGTTAACATGAGCCTAAGGCGACACCAATTTTTAAGTCTGGTTTACGAACACCTCCTACAACTTTTTTTCCATTTCATGAATTTTTTTTTTATTTTTTTGTCCCAAAATATTTTACACGCATACTGATTTTCATGTGCTGTCGCATCCGGTTCTGCTTATGATCATTTACAGATCCATATTTTCATGTATTTCATGACAAGATATGTCTTGTTTGGTTTGAACAGAATTTCATTCAAAAACATTTTTTCACAATTTTTGTAAAATTTATGTAAAATTCCACGATTTACTTGATATAAATTGGGGGGACAATCTTTTTTATTTTTATTGTTTTCCCTCCTGCATCTACTTTTTTTCTCCCCACATTATCGTAAACCAGACTTAAAAATTGGTGTCGCTTAAATATCATCTGATGGAGTCAAAATCATTGAACCGTCACTTATGCATGCACATGTACATGTAGTCTTGATGTTGAGTCTGGCTTTCATCATTTTCATTAGTTTTACGGTTTCCACCAAAGGTTGAGGTGCCATGGAACAACTGTATGGCATCGTATACTGTTATCTTCCGAGTAAATATGGAGTCTCTAATTCTTTTATCAGTCACGCATCTACTCGTCAAATGGTATAATCCTTAAATATTTGTAGTCCAGCCTGTCCAGGTGATCTCGACTGCACAGTACATGTATAAACATTCATCTGGAGTGTGTTTTAATTTTCTTTGCCGTGTAACAACTGGTGTCCCAAGTTTCAATGCCTTGTCCTCCTGGTATGTAGGGATTACCAATTTACAATTGCCGTGTTTTAATTTGCAATTTTGATGATGACGCTCACTTGTTGATAATTTTCTTTGTCGTGTACTTGTACATGTGTAACAACTGTTGTACCAAGTTTCTACGCAGCGTGCTCCTGGTAATTAGGGATTACCGTAGTTCAGTCATGAACGTAGTGCGTATCCTTCTACTGGACAAGAAGCAGCAATCTGCGAAAGCGGTCATGTTGACCTAGGATTACCGGTGCCTTTAATAGTGTCAGATGCATCATTGCCAGTTAATGTACATTAGAGTGGAACTTAATTAACAATGTCACATTGACACAGTACTCAGTTAAGACCAGTAAAACAGCAAAAGTAGTATTATTGTACAGCAGGCTTATCACTATCAGTACTTACTACATGTACAGACCCCTTACTATCGTGGATCAAACTTCTCAATTCTTCGTCTTCTGGACAGGTTCATGAGCAGGCCACTGGCACTGCATCATGCTTGTACGGTACCACAAATTCAATTTTGCGTATTGTCCTAGCGAGACAATATTCTGGTTATGGGCAGATGGCCAGGTAGCTGAGGTACTGTTCAATACTATAGTTGATCCGTTTCGTTATCATAGCTTAATTCTTACTGTTCCGGGAATTGAAATATTTTTTGTCACCTGAAATTCAGTCTTTTTCGATATTTGCGCACATCCATGCGGAAAAATAGGCGAATCTTATATATAAGTCCACAGTTTATCCGTTTGTAGCCAATACACCATTTCCTTCTGTCAATCCGCGTTGATTCGCGACAAAATTAACTCAAAACACCACAAGGAATTCTCCGCGCTAAAATGAAGAACGGTAACTAAAAGTTAAGATTGTAATTTGGCTGCAGAAACGAAACGAAACGAATTTTTAAACACAATAATTGTATTCACTTATATTTTCCTGTTGGTATATGGTCTACTATAGTATACGCAATCATTTATTTGAAATAATAAGTATCACTCAGAGAATAATTCTTACTGATCATTAGAAATATCTTTATTTTGTATCCCTTTAATATTAAATAATGGCCCTGAAAATTGTCTGTTTGTCAGTTTAATGTTCACTAATTATAGCTAGGCTGTTAGATAAAGTATGATATTGCTTCATTTGTCCGGGGTAGTGTATTGTCATACTGTCATAATAAACTTCAAGTAATAAGGTAACTACTCGTCAATGCTGCTTGAATAAATAAATGATTAATAAGGTAACAACTACCCGTCAATGATCGACGTCTTAATATAGAAAGGTTTAATAAGGTAACTAACTACACGGCAATGATACTTAGTATAGAAAGGTTAATAATTTAACTTGTCAATGATGCTTTAATATAGAAAGGTTAATGAGGTAACTACCCGTCAATAATGCTTTAGTATAGAAATGGTTACTAAGGTAACTAACTACATGTCAATGATGCTTTAATAAAGAAAGGGTTAATAAGATAAAGTTCTACACGTCAATGATGCTTTAATATAGAAAGGGCTAATAGGGTAACTACACGTCAATGATGTTTTAATATAGAAAGGGTTAATATGGTAATTACACGCCAATGGTGCTTTAATAAAGAAAGGGTTAATATGGTAACTACCGTTCATGATGCTTTAATATAGAACTGGCTAATATGATAATTACATGTCAATGATGCTTTATTGTAGAAAGGGTTAATAATGTAACTAATCACCAATGATACTCATTATAAAAAGGGTTAATACGGTAACTACCTGTCAATTATTGCTTCAATGTAGAAAGGGTTAATACGGTAATTACACACCAATGGTGCTTTAATATAGAAACGGTTAATATGGTAACTATCAGTCAATGATGCTTTAATATAGAAAGTGCTATAATATGGTAACTGCACGTCAATGATTCTTTGATACAAAAATGGTTAATAAGGTAATTACCCGTCAATGGCGCTTTAATATAGAAATGGTTTATAATGTAACTACTCACCAATGATACTTAGTATAGAAAGGCTTGTTTAATGTAACTACCTGTCAATTAATGCTTTAATATAGAAAGGGTTAATAAGATAACTACACGCCAATGATACTTTAGTATAGAAAGGGTTAGTAAGGTAACTACACGACAATGCTACTTTAGTATATAGCGGGTTAATTAGGCAACTACCCGTCAACGATGCTTTAATATAGAAAGGGTTAACATGTTAACTACACGTCAATGATATTTTAATAAAGAAAGGGCTAATAAGGTAACTACATGTCAATGCTGCTGTAATACAGAAATGGTTAATAAGGTAATTTCACGTCAATGATGCTTTAATATAGAAAGGGTTAATAATGTAACTACTCACCAATGATACTTAGTATAGAACGGGTTAATAAGATAACTACCCGGCAATAATGATGCTTTAATATAGAAAGGGTTATAATAAGGTAACTACACGTCAATGATGCTTTAATACATAAATGGTTAATAAGGGAACTACCCGCCAATGGCGCTTTAATATAGAAAGGGTTAATAATGCAACTACTCACCAATGATACTTAGTATAGAAAGGGTTAATAAGGTAACCACCTGTCAATTAATGCTTTAATATAGAAAGGGTTAATAAGGTAACTACACGACAATGGTACTTTAGTATATACAGGGTTAACAAGGCATGCAACTACCCGTCAATGGTGCTTTAATATGGAAAGAGTTAACATGGTAACTACACGTCAATGATATTTTAATATAGAAAGGGTTAATAAGGTAACTACACATCAATGATGCTTTAATACAGAAAGGGTTAATAAGGTAACTTCACGTCAATGATGCTTTAATATAGAAAGGGTTAATATGGTAACTACTCACCAATGATACTTTGTATAGAACGGGTTAATAATGTAACTACCCGGCAATAATGCTTTAATATAGAATTGGTTAATATGGTAAATACACGTCAATGATGCTTTAATATAGAAATGGTTATAATAAGGTAACTACACGTCAATGATGCTTTAATACAAAAAAAATGGTTAATATGGTAACTACCAGTCAATGGCGCTTTAGTATAGAAAGGGTTAATAATGCAACTACTCACCAATAATATTTAGTATAGAAAGGGTTAATAAGGGAACTACTTGTCAATTAATGCTTTAATATAGAAAGGGTTAATAAGGTAACTATATACGACAATGATACTTTGGTATATACAGAGTTAATAAGGCAACTAGCCGTCAATGATGCTATAATATAGAAATGGTTAACATTGTAACTACACATCAATGATATTTTAATATAGAAAGGGTTAATAAGGTAACTACACGCCAATGATGCTTTAATAAAGAAAGGGTTAATAAGGTAACTTCACATCAATGGTGCTTTACTATAGAACGGGTTAATAATGTAACTACTCACCAATTTTACTTAGTCTAGAAAGGGTTAATAAGGTAACTACCTGTCAATTAATGATTTAATATAGAATGGTTAATAAGGTAACTACACGCCAATGGTCCTGTAATATAGAAAGGGTTAATAAGGTGACTTCAATGCAGATTATACAGTTTAACAAAATACCACAGGTATATATATCCGGGTGAACACTGTAGTAAATACCTGGGCGAAACCCTGGTGTAAATACCTGGGTGTAAATACCCGGGTGTGACAGCGTCTTTCTAAATTATATCCGTAAAAACCCGGGTAAACTGGGGTTTATACCTAACATATATAGAAAACACCAGGGTAAATCTATATAAATCCCTGATTTACCTGGGTGTAACCTGGGTGTGACCTGGGTGGAACCAGGGTAAAACCTATATGTACCGGGGTATACCTAGGTAAACACCAAGATTTACCCAGGTACATTTTTATATGGGTGCCTTCCTTTTGCAGGTAATATGTTTTGTTTGCAACTCAATAATGTTCGCGAACGGCCGTCGATAAAAGACACGCAACAGATGCTATTTCAAGAACGGTAACTCGTAATGGCATAATTCTCCATTTTATGACTCCAGCCATAAATTATTTTATATTAAACAATTCAATGTTACTTTTACGATAGCCTGTTAACCGGAACTTTTTCAGTAGACATCGTCGACTCGAATTAGTTATTTCATAATATAATATTCATATTAGATCGCTATTGTCACCGGGAATTTATTGAAATTGGGGTACAGTACCCCTTTAATAGTATAGAAAAGTGTCCAACTTGGCCGGGCCTAATTTTTTATCATTTTCTCAAAGTACACAAACAGGTTCGAATTACACACAAATATTCTTTGTTACACGAAAGCCTCATAAATAGGCAGAACGCTTTTAAAATCACTCGTTCGAGATGGTGTCCGCTAAAATGGGTCAAAGAGTCGGATTTTTATACCGACTTGCGCCGCTTTAAAACACACTGAACGGTAAGTAGAATATATATGTATTATACCAAACCAATCACATCACATCACGGTATCGTATCTCTCGTATTTATTGAAAAAAATTAGTTTCATAAACCCGGAAGCAAATTTAAATTTTCCAAAACCAGCCATTTTGTGCGAGTCTACTCTGAGTACTATTTATAGTTCTTATGCAACACAATATATATTTATAAAAATGAAATAAATACACAAAGATTGAATAAACAAGAATGCCGATTTGAAAACATACATATGGACAAGAATATAACTTCATAAATATTTAGAGCGATTTCTTCGTTATATATTTGATTTATATTTGGCCAATGACAAATGAGTGTTACGTCATTTCAGCTTACTTACAAAATGGCTGTTTTTTTGGAAAATTAAAATTTGCTTCCGGGTTTATGAAACCTGTCGTACCCAATATCGATTCGCCATAAGGTATATTTCACCACAGCTTAAGAATGAACACAATCTACCACGTGTATTAAAATTTATGTCAAATCAAACCCAAAGAAACAATGTGCTTTACCAATGGAACTCAAAACGTTAATCAATCGTAAATTAAAATCGGTCATACATAATTATATCAGATACTATCAAAGCACGCTCACAGTAAACTCGCATTCATACAACTTCAATACACACTGCATGGCGCAACATTTTCTCTCCTCTTTCTCTCTCTGCTGATGTAACACTGTTTTCCTCTTTCTCCATGCACTTCTCACCTTTCGGCACGTGTATATATTCCATATACTCTCAAAGCACGCTCACAGTAAACACGCGGTCATGCAACTTTAATACACACTCCATGGCGCAACCCTTTCTCTCCTCTTTCTTTCCTTACTGACGTAACACTTTCTCCGTGCACTTCTCGCCTTTCAATTCAATTAAGTTTATTCAGATCGTCAATATAGACATTACAGAAGAGTTGTATACACAAATACAATGTATATATATACAGCAATGCCCAAAGAAACCGACCACACAACCACAGCAGAACCATGGGCAGCCCCTCAGGACCCAGTCGGAAATACGGCCCGCCACCATCCATCGGAAAGCTCTCGGCGATAGCTTTCCGATGAATGGCAACAAGCCATACCCCGACCAAATCCCGAAAAACAACCCACCATCCCGCCCCGGTCAGGTGGTCAATCACTTTGGTAATCACTGTATGGTCATTACAGGTATACATGTAGAAATGGGGTGGACGATATTCTTTACCTACACTGTTTAAGTTCGACAGGCTGCTGGTAGTAAGCCTCAGGGGGACCTAAATATCTCAAGGACCTTCCTAATAAATACTGAAAAGTTTTTAACTGTCTTATTATTTCGGGAATTAAATAGAGCGGCTAATTTATAAGTGTTTGGTCTCTGATAGAAGTAGGGTTTTAGATATTTTATTCTTAATTCGCTAAGTTCCCTACACTTCAGTACCATGTGATATTCATCGCCGATTTCGAGATTAAATAGAGTGCAGATTCTGTCGGAATAATCGGTATTCGTCCAAGCACCGAGTTCTATAGGGAGTTTGTGGTTTCTAGTGCGTGTTTATATTTATATTAATGTGAAATACAAGAAAAGTTACGAAGCAATTAGACTCAAAACGCTAATCAGTCGTATAATAAAATCGGTCACAAATATCAGACACTCGGCAAACATTTGTTGCGGTTTTAAAGGTGCGGTTGGCCTTGGCGGTGGGTATCCTGTGAAAAAAATTCCACCCGTCAAAAACAGCCACAAACAGAAAGAACATCAAAATGTAGACAGACTTTGTCCGTATACAAATACAAAATATCACATAAACAGTATGTTATTGTCATATGTTTGACCATTGTTATGTAAACAAAAGCATAAAAAGTTACTTTTCTGGTGTTTGTTTATATTAGGATGGTAAACATAAAGAGCGTTCTTTGTTGGTGAATTCCTGATATGGGACTAATAAAGAGCGTTTATGCCATTTGTGTGTGATTAGCCAGTAGCATTGTGCTGTCTTCTGTAACACAATCAGGCTCTTGCTTAGGTAAAATATAGTAGATCTTTATGATAACATGCTGTTTACGCGATGGTCATGGTATATATGAACGAAACTGTATGCGTTTTAATATTTTTCTGTTTACGGAACAAATATGAAGATTTTCGACAATTAAGGCCTCGCGTGCCTTTAAGAGGGAGGTAAAGTGGCATCATTTGAATGGGGAATTCAGTGTTAATTTGTTAGCAAAGATTTATCAAACATTACAAAGCGCAGGTGACCATATCATACCTTTTTGGAAAGTTTGAAGACATATCTAATGACAAAGCGAAGCAGAATTTTGATTTTCATCCCAGGTTGGATATTATTGGACATTATTAAAAAAAGTAGATCACCATGGTTTATCATTGTTTATTATATTTCCATCAAATATCACAAACAAAACATAAAATGAAAAATCTGCTTTGCGTTGGTTGTCACTATATATACGCTCAAACATTCTAACAAGACATGAAGTATTATTCTACGGTTTGTAAATATTGAGTAATCTTGTCTTGAAAATTAACACTGGATTCCCCATTTAAATGTTGCCACTTTACCCCATCTTAAAGCCCATCAAGGTATTCGTAATACGTTCTGGTTGAACCAAATGGTCTTGAAATTTCTATCAAACCATAAACATAAACATTACACATGTCAAAGCATTAACAATTATTCCATACAGTATATCAACTAAAACGTTCGAATTAAATCGATAAGTTATCTTGAAAACTGGATATCTTACTTCAATATTATTGCGATCGACGTGGTTTGCGACCTATCATTCAACCAAAGACAGGAGCCGATTCACACATGTTGACGAGTGCGTTTGCATTCATGAGATATTCATAAATATAATTTTGAAGATTATTGTATGTCTATGTATGGCTGCATCCCCGGCTATTCTACATCCCCAACTCATAAACTTCAAATTTACTTCCATTACGAGCTCAATGCGATGCGTTTTACTTGCTTTATCTGTCTATAAGAGACATGCATTTTTCAACAAACAATATTATAACCCAACATGAATGTTCTAAAAGAATAAATGCGTATCGCTTCAATTTTCTCATTCGATTTATCTCATTGTTATGAAATGACAAACTGATCGAATGTGATAATCATGTACGTATATATATCACCACAGTTGGCGCTACGATATTTACCAGAATTTTAAAGTAAAATGTTGGGATTATTATTTTCTGTTGTTTTAATTTCAGAAAAAGTACGCTGTTCTGAATACATGCAGCTACACACGAGTTAATGATGGAATACGAATCTATCTATGTCTGATTATAATCAATGCAATCTCGTCAGTTTTATCAAATATATATATTATTTTTTTTGGCGGCAAAATATGATAGGATAAGAGCGATGTTTAACATTGCTAGTTCACTTGTCTAACTGTCTTGGACGGATAATGAAGAGGGCCTCACTGAATAGCTATAAATCACCAACATTGAATAAAGTTTATATACAATATTATGTATACGTGTGCTACCTCACCATCGACTTCATGCATATGAGATATATAGCTCTGCACATTTAATACTTTTTAGTTTACACCATTTCTGCATGTATCTGAGCATGCAATGCTATTTCATGCCCCCAGTGCCAAGCTATAGACGGAGTGAATAAACTATTGATTGATTGATTGATTGAGAATCACTGGGTAGATGAACAAAGAATGTATTGGATAATTTATTATTTTAGGCCGACGAGTAAACTACACAGTCACTCGATACTTACAACTCTTTCGTACTGTCACATCTCTCAATCTTAACTATCGACTCTTTCAAACTACATAACATACATACATTATTTAATCTGAATCAGTATTATCAAAGTTTCCAACTATTGGAAATCACACCGTAACACCATCTATGGTTGATAACACTCAATTGATTGCTACATTTCAGTACAAAAATTCGGTCTAAAAACAACAAATATCACACTTAATACTGTTTGGTATATCAAATTATTATCTTCCCTAACTGCAACATTTCTGAATAGTACCAATTTCGAAACTCTTTATACCACGTCATGGGATTCCTTGCGTATAATTAATAAATAAGTATGAATATGACAGTAGCTGAGAACAAACGTTTCTATCAATGCCTCACCCAATTCGAATCAAGGACAACACGGACACTTGTAATTATTGTTTGTGGCCTCGTTGTGTAGGTACCGACAAAGAGGTATATAGAGACCGTTATCATAAATCGTCGTTGATTGTTGTCAGTCAGCCACGACGGAGCACGAGCTAGTCGGCAGCCTGCAAAAATGCCAGGTAACAAAACGACCATCGGGCATGGCATTTTTGCAGTTTGCAGTGCAATTTTGCCAGCGTGTGAACGTACCCTAATGGATATACGCTGGTAACCGTTCACGCACTCGAGTTATGATCCATCAATATTATCGCCTGTTTCAACAGCTGACTTCGTAATTCCATTTGAGATGGGTTGAAATAATCGCCGAAGTATTATATGGATATGCGGGTAGGGGCGTATATATTTATAGAGGGTTTCCATTGACGGAGGATGTCCATGTGGGATTTCCAACTGCACCCATTTGAACCAGGCCAGTCTCCCAAGATCACACAATTCGATTTGCACCCCTCCCCTCGCCTTTGAATTTCCCACCTGGTACCTCGCATGCCTTGTTTTTTTTTTAACTTGAATTTTGACTGGACATTGGGTAGAGAGGGACCTAGAGGGAGTTTCAAACCAATATGTTGTCCGACGTAGGAAGAAATACACAAATGTTGGTCTACAAATTCCACGTACATTACCGGTTGGAAGTTCAGACTACCAGAACAATTTCAACCAAGTGTTGGTGTAATATTGTGTCAGATATGGAATTTCCAACTGGTGAACACTTTATCATTACATAAGAGGTCTTTGTGCATGAGAGCAGCAACGTGGCTACAGGTAGGTGTGTGCCGCATCTCACGGACTCTACGGTAATACATGTTAAACAGTTGGAAATGTCATAATGTTGTGAATTGCCAATATAAACTATAGGTTGTTTACCGGACGCAATTCACTTGAACCAGCACGAATAATACTGTCCTGATTTGAGATCAATCAACACCATCAAAACCGCCGCGTTCTTACGGGCTTAATCTTTGCAGCAAGAAAACATCAGGGTACAATTGTACCTGATATTTTTTTTGCAGATATTTTCTTGCAGGTACATGTGGACGCGCCATAATGATCGTCGTTGTCCAGATAACAATGGCTGTACACCGCCAAGAAAATGTCAATAATTATAATATCCTCGAATACCCTCACTCCAATTAATGACCACTAATTTTAATTGAATAATGTATTAGGCACCCAGCTGAATAGTTCACGCATGACAAATGAAGGCAATTACATCTCAGCGAGCTCAAGTAGACCTTGTGGCACATATAACGGGTGTGTCTTTTTACCGGATTCCGGATCCCGGATTTCGACCCGGATTTAGGTGTCTTTTTACCGGATTTCGACCCGGATTCGGGTATGAATTTCATGCTTGTTTTATCACACATTTAACCCATTAAAAGCCGTTTCTGACACGATTAAACCAATATAGGGCTGTCGTGCTCATTCAACCCGATGAAGCGTATTTAAAGGTACATATCGTGCCCGGATCAGCATACTTCTTATATTTTCATATAGACACGACGGTTGGAATGATTTTACGTGATCATGATGGCATTTAAAGGAACACACCATGTCCGGATCCGAATTAATTATCTCGTAATTATTGATCATATTTAAAGGTAGATATCATGTCCGGATCCGGTTTTTCTCTCTCTCTCTTTTTTCCATATAAATTATTATCTTTTTGATATATTAAATGTCACGTGGAACAAAGTTATAAGTTGATTTTAAGACGTTATACTAGGCTGTTGGATTGATTTCACGGAATGATTATCGCATTTAAAGGTACACACCATGTGCGGAACCGAATTAATTTCCACGTATTTACTGATAATATTTAAAGGTACAGATTATGCCCGGATCCGGATTTTTCTTCTTATTAAGTAATGCTTATTTAATACAATAAATGTAAACTGAGTCGCGTGGAACTAGGTTATAGATGTTGATGTTTAGGTCAGATCATTCCCGGATTCGGATACGAATAGTTCTTTTTTATTTCATATAAATAGTCAAGTATTTAATACATTAAATGGCAGCTGAGCCACGCGGAACTCAGTTTATTTGGAAACGGTGAACATGGCGCTTGGATTGATTTCACGCGAGAATGAGCCCATATACAGACAAACTTTATGCCCGGATCTGGATCCGGATTTTATGTGTCTTTTTCTAATTTCGGCCCGAACCCTGATCTCAATTTTATGTTTATTATAACCCATGTTTAACACATTAAAAGACATTTCAGACCCGCGAAAACATGGCACAGGTTGCGTTTAACAGTAATATCATTCGGATTGAAATAAATTGACTTGCTTTTGTGAAGATTTTTTGTTCTCCAGCCCACAAAAAAAACCTGCTGCAGTTTAAATGGTTTATTGTTTTAGTTCGATTATAAACGATTATATTTGTGATACTAGTAGTATTACTATTGTAAATTCGATATTTAAGCCGGTTTAAGTGAGATAGATGTACGACTTGTATTAAGCGTTTTATGTCACGACGCCCGAATCGTTATAAAAACACGGATAGCATATTCATCCCATTGCAGCCCGCTACTGTTTATACAGTGATTATATAGTCTGGCCGCCCGAATCGTTATAAAAACACTGCTAGCATATTTATCCCGTTGCAGCCAGCTACAGTTTATACAGTGATTATCTAGTTTAAAGGTACAGACCATGCCCGGATCCGGTTTAAAAAAATAAATCTCCATATAAATTAACGCCTATTTAATATATTAAATGTCAGCTGAGTTAAGAGGAAGTTAGAAGTTGATTTTGAGATGTTAGACCCGGCTGTTGGATTTATTTCACGGATCACGATGATCGCATTTAAAGGTGCATGCCATGCACGGATCCGAATTAATTATCGCGTATTTATTAATCATTTTTAAAGGTACAGATTATGCCCGGATCCCGATTGTTCTCCTTTCACTTATAAATTAACTCCTATTTTATACATTAAATGCCAGCGGAGCCACGTGGAACCAGGTTCCACGCGACTCAGTTTACATTTATTGTATTAAATAAGCATTACTTTATAAGAAGAAAAATCCGGATCCTGGCATAATCTGTACCTTTAAATATTATCAGTAAATACGTGGAAATTAATTCGGTTCCGCACATGGTGTGTACCTTTAAATGCGATAATCATTCCGTGAAATCAATCCAACAGCCTAGTATAACGTCTCAAAATAAACTTATAACTTTGTTCCACGTGACATTTAATATATCAAAAAGACGATAATTTATATGGCAAAAAGAGAGAGAAAAAAACCGGATCCGGACATGATATCTACCTTTAAATATGATCAATACTTACGAGATAATTAATTCGGATCCGGACATGGTGTGTTCCCTTAAATGCCATCATGATCACGTAAAATCAATCCAACCGCCGTGTCTATATGAACAAATAAGAAGTATGCTGATCCGGGCACGATATGTACCTTTAAATACGATTAATCGGGTTGAATGAGCACGACAGGCCTATATTGGTTTAATCGTGTCAGAAACGGCTTTTAATGGGTTAAATGTGTGATAAAACAAGCATGAAATTCATACCCGAATCCGGGTCGAAATCCGGTAAAAAGACACATAAATCCGGGTCGAAATCCGGGATCCGGAATCCGGTAAAAAGACACACCCACATATAACCCATGCGAAGATGCAACGCACTTTTTCTTTTACTGTATATCAACACAAGAAACTACAGTGGCTGGTTTAGGACATGGAACATTTGAAATAACTAATTAGTGCACTGTAAAAAGTGCAGAACACCTAAATAGAACACAAAATGTAACAGATATAGAACACATAAATGTGTTCCAAAACAGAACACGATAAGTAGAACATATAAACGTGTTCTAAAAATGGTAGAACACTAGTGTTCTCAAACATAATTTTAGAACACGTTTTACGCATCGGGCTCAATGTAACAGATATAGAACGCTAAAATGTGTTCTGATTCAAATAATAGAACGCATGTGTTCTGTTCTGATGTAGATATAGAACACATGTGTTCTGTCATGATCACTGACACTATTGCTACAGTAAACCGATACTTGAGGTAAATTCAGGAGATTGCTGGCGAGAAATGATATCCAAAATTAATAAATGTGCTGACACTATAATTAGGCACCTGAGAGTACCATAATATGGCATGCGGTAATTTCTTAATTATATTTAAAATTTAATGTGCTATCAGAAATAAATCAACAAACAAATGATATAATGAAAGTAAATATTATTTTAATAAACAATGAACTCATTGTTTAGTTGGTGTTGTTACATGCGACACTTGTCCCATGTACATTGCCACTTATTCTGATTATCACGTATTATGTCCTGTTTATATAGTATGTCTCCAAGTTGTTTGTAGATTGATAAACTTTGCCAGTTATTTTGTTCTGGATTTTGATATCAATTTGAATTAAGAATAGCACCTTGTATCAGTAGTTTCCACGTTTCACTAAGCCACTCCCACAATGTCACATGTGACAGAAGATTACACTTTAAATCCAGAAGATATAGGAACAAAATCTTGTTAAAAACAGATTATACACTTTACTAGTAGACACCACTGTCAGAGAATGAGCAGCATTCCACGGTTCCAGCCATCCTATGGTCACTGTCATCATGTGTTTATTAAGTATTTTGTTCTGGATTTTGATATCAATTTGAATTACTTAAGAATAATGCCTTCTATCAGTAGTTTCCCGGTTCCACTAAACCACTCCCACATTGTCACATGTGACAGAAGATCACACTTTAAATCCAGAAGATATAGGTCATAGGAACACAAATCTTGTTCACAAACAGATTATACACTTTAGTTACTGTCCTAGAATGAGCAGCATTCGACGGGCCCATCTTCCATCCATACTATGCTCACTGCCATCATATGTTTCTTAAGTCTTACGCATTGAATGGTTGGTCGTTGATAGGTTTTGGCTATCATTCTGCCAAACTTCATCCTCAATCTTCAAAAAAAAATAAGAAATAGAAAATTATATTAGAATCTGAATCCTATTTAACTTTTTCATTTCTGGAGCTTCCTGAAATTTTGAGAAAAAACTGTACCAATGCATTCTCTTATACAATATATAAGAGAATGCACTGGCACAGGATCTTTAATGCTGCACCAGCACATCTCCCGACATGAAAGGGTTAATATTTTTGTAATAGCATTGGTAGGCATAGAGAGAAGGCCAACTTCATCTATGATTAATGACAGAGTCAAACCATTTGGGGCATATAATTAATTATTTAGTCAAATTAATTATTAGTATCATTTTAAGACATCTGACGTCGAAGGCACATACTAGTACGGTATCCGATAGTCCGATACCTATCTGTCCCGACACTCCCCAGGTTAATTGATCCCTGTGTATAATTTTGAGCTCAAGAGGATCCGACATTTAGTTGCCCATAGGCAGACAGACAGATGAAATTGAATTTTATTAGTGTATACATGTATAATCAATTCAGGATATTGCCAGCTTTCTTCGACTCATATTTATTATTTTCTAACCCGGAAATATCTAAAACGTATATAGGAAGAGATAACCACCTTTAAGACCAAGTTACACATTTTACATACTAAGGGGTCTCCAAATTAAGTTATAGAGTTGCAAATACTAAGTGGCAAATACTCAAATACTTGTGACTTGAGGTCGTATTGAAAATAGGTATTTAACTAGTTATCTGGTCACAGGTGGGTCAGATTTGAACTAGTTCCATTATAATAAAATTATAGGTAAATTTTATAATTTACCTAGTGCACCTGTCAGTTAAATGTTATGACTGTTCAATGATATACCTGCTTTAGTTCCCAAACAACTGTTTCATACATAACTTTACATGGAAATCCCCATTCAAAACTGGTCATTTCGCCTCCCCCTTAATTAATGTGAAACATGAACTCAAAGAAATCATGTAAACTGTTGAAATCTTTAACCAAATATCTGCACATTCCTGCCATTGAAGCTCAGCATTAGTAGATTATACTTATGTTTTTAAAATTCATTTTACCACCTCTAATTTTTTTCATGTTCACAATCACAAAATGGTTTATATTCAAATTAAATCATGCCACTCCATGTACCTGATGTCATTCCATCATTCATGAGCATCACGATGATATTGGAGAAGATCAGATGTATTATTAAAACCAACTTACCAAATAATGATATCGGGAACATTCTTGTGGGTGATGTGGTGGTAAAGGCTGTGGATATGACAAGTCATGTCTGATATTAATGCCATCATATATACCAGTATTATGGGACCATCAGGCATGGCAGGGCAATAGGGCTCTTCAAGCTGCTGAAAAGAAATAAATTAATAATTAAAGTAACGGTATACAGAATATTCATGCTCCAAATAATAGTGCAGAGGGGAAATTCCATTGAAAGTTAATAAAAGTGCAGACCCAAATAATAGTGCAGGGTGAACACTGAGCAAAACATCAACATAACTGCTTAAACAAATTATTTTTAATTATAGTACTAGTAGGTCAAGTATAGGAATCAACATAGTATGTGTCATGTGGTGTTTTATTCAATATTTAAATGTTAACATGTATGACATATATACTTGAAATATGTACATGCACAAAGTTATTAAGCTCAGCATTTTGATATCATAATCATGATTCATGGTATAGAATTTTTTAGTTTGCTGATTTATTTGGAGCCCAAGGCTTCTTAACCACAGCAGAGATATTTCCGACGAATGGCAACAAACCATATTTCCGACTAAATCGTGAAAATCCTGAAAAGTTAGCAATAATTCTGCTGTGGTTAAGGGGTCAATTATTTAGGGCATAAATCTATGTATTTGATGCTAGTAACACTGGTACATGTACCACCGCATGGTGTGTTCAGTTGTGATAGACCAAGTCTTCTCGGTCCACAGCTTGTTGGGTGACTTGGTCCACAACAGCAATGGGTTAATGCTGTTGTGGACCAAGTCACACCCACAAGTGACCCATTTGTCTTCAATGATGGACAGAATCGTTGGCAGGAATTATCGTGCGTGTAATACGGTGTATGTCTTCGGATTAGATCAAATGGCCGCTTAAGTTTTCGTATACGAAAATAGAGGGCAGGCTTTCAAACAACATGTGTATATCAGAGGTCTGTTGAATGTCAAAGCAATGACTCGAATGAGTAAACAAAGCCATTTATACAACAACTATTCGCAGGTGCCTAATAATTATAATATTGTCACTGTCAGCACGATTATTAATTTTGGAGAAAATTCCCAATGATCAATATTATTTGGCATGATTGAGACATAGAGTGAAATTGCCATCACTATTATTAATTTCAGCCTAAATCCCCACCCATCACTATTATTAGGCCATCACGATTATTAGGCACATGAGAGTTACGAAAATCTGGGAACATACCTGGCAAATGTTATGAACAGAGAATACTCCTTTGTTATTGCACAATTTCCAAGAGAGGAATCCACCAAAAACGAACAACGCGCGTCTGTGTGTGATCAAGCCGGTGTCCAGTGCTATCAATTACCACTGACCTGGGGTGTAGTGGACAAGACGCAAAATATAAATGTGAAGTCCTGCGTCGGCGGGCATCAACCAGAAGAATGCGCGGACAACGTTACCGCCAAATGACGTCAAGCGCGTGACGGGCACGTGCCACCAACTCAACCAGAACACAGAACACGTAGTGGTACCAGAACGCGTAATGTGTTCTCAAAACAGAACGCATGGGGCTAGGCATATATCTTGCGATGCGTTTGTTGAAAAAAACATGTTTACAGGGAAGAATATTGTGTTATTCCTTTTTACATGAGGCAGGAATGAGTTCACAATGCATACAGCTAAAAACAAATCAACTGTTTCAAGATAACTCTCTCGAGTAGCATCAATTTATGTATATTCCGATGGTTATATAGACGCTGGCACTTTAAAGTTTATATATATCGTTAAGCATGCAAGTGTGTATGAAGTTGCGTTTGATATGTATACAAATTTATCAATTGCATTATAAATAAGACACGAATTTTGTCATGAGTCAATATCAGAACACATAAACCCTAACCCAGAACACCAGTGTTCTCTTAGCAGAACACCGATGTTCTAAAATGGAACACAAAAATTGACAGAAGAACACATAGAGGTCCCACATAGAACGCATGAGAACGCGTCATGCGTTCCGCACTTTTTATAGTGTGGCCACGAAATAACTAATTCGTGGCCACGAAATAACTAATTCGTGGCCACGAAATAACTGATTGACCTTTGCATATATCCAGATACCTTTACGGCGACTGGTTACATATGAACGTCCGATATAAACTAGCCCAGAGAGAACGGGGAAACACGGGTTAGGTGGCTCCAAGACAAACTGAATATTCATTAGTTTTTACCACAAGGGGTCGAATGGGAATGACATTTCTCTCGGCCTATTGACCAATTTAAGTTAAATAAGGGGTTTTGTATGGTGGCCCCAAAACAAACTTATAAATATTCACCCCTTTCAACCATATCCGATCCAAAATGGTCGCCGCTCAGAAGGGGTCAAATAGGGTACACATTATTTCTCGGCCACATGACCGATACAGATAAAATAAAGGGTGTTGCACACCTTCAGCCCACCTCGAGCGAAAATGATAACAGATCAGATGGGTCCATATTTGGTACTCATGCAACCCCCCCCCCATTTTAGGTCGAATAAAGTGTGCTGTAGGGTGACCCCTGAGACAAACTAAATATTCACCCGCTTTCACCCTCCGCGATCCAAAATGGCCGCTCCAGATGGGTTCACATATGGCACCAATACAATTTCTCGGCCTCTTAACCGTTTGATGTGGTATAATTGGTGTTGTAGGGTGGCCATCAAGATATACTGAATGTCGTGGGTGCCCTATGTGACCCCATCCCCTCTTTGAAAATTATTTCCATCAATGTATGTGGTTTATCTAGTAAGCAAAATGCCCAGAATTTTGCGCATTCATTAGAAATTATGACATAATAGGCCTATGTGAAACCAAAACAGATGATACTGACATGCTTGAATTATCGGGCTACGATATTGAATTTCGAAACAGAAAGTCCCTGTCAAGAGTGAAATCAGGAGGAATTTGTGTAATGACCAGGACGAATATTAGTCCATTTGTAAACTTTGCAGAAAGTGAATCAACTACTGCCATTTGGTTCAGCTTGTCTGAAAAATTTACGAAGCTCACCGATGATATACACTTTGCTATGGTTTACATACCACCTGAATCGAGTGGTTATTCCACTGCAGACACCCTTTCAGAAATTGAAAGAGAAATGATAAAAAAAATTGAAAATTGTCCTTATTTGTGTTTAATGGGAGACTTTAATTCTAGAACTGGCCAATTAAACGACATTCCTGAATTTAGTGACGATAACATCCCACTGCCTCATTCCATGAATAATATTGATCTAACATTGTGTGACGCGCCCAGGAAATCACGTGATATGACTGTTAACTCGTTTGGTCGTAAACTTATCGAATTTTGTAAGATGAATAATATACGGATTTTAAATGGTCGCGTCGGGAGAGACAAAGCTATAGGAAAATTAACAAGCAAAAATATAAGTGTAATAGACTATATGTTATCAACACCCGGGTGTTTCTCTATTATCTCTGATTTATACGTGCACGATTACTCGCCGGTATACTCCGATATACATTGTCCCGTTGAAATTACAATAGCATGCCCCCTTAACAGAACCTTTGAAACAAAAGCACAAAATAATACTACAAAAGAGAGAAAAAATGCGAGACTGTGGTCTGATCGTGGGTGTCAGACATATAACACTAACACTGACTCCAACAAGTAGAAATGCTCATTGAGTATCTTAAAACATATCCAGGACATCTGAGTTATATGACATACACATGGGAAACAAAATAGCTGAAGATGTTAGTAACATCTTCGAAAGTGCTGCACTCCTAACATTTGGTAAACATAAGCGTAACACTAGAATCAGTAATGATAACCCTTGGTTCAATAAAGAATGTAGAATTGGTAGGAACAAATATAAAAACGCACGGACGAAATACCTTAAAGATAAGTCAGAACACAATAAAAAATGCATGTGCTCTCTAGGTCGTGCATATAAAAAAAACGCTTAGAAAAAACATAAAGATTTATCGAAAGGAACTTGGCAACAAAATAAAATCTACATCCCGTAGTAGTCCCAGGGAATTCTGGAAAATTTTGAATACTAGATCAAAAGGTACACTTCAAATAACAGCAAATGATATGTGTGATTTTCTTCAAGAAAATCAAAATTCAAATAAGGACAATATGGAAAATATACATTCAAATGCCATACACGATGATAATGATATTTTGGATATGCCCATAACAGAAGATGAAATCATGAAAGCTGTAAACCAACTGACGAATGGGAAAAGTAATGGAATAGATCATATACGTAACGAGCATATCAAGACAACAATTCGCATTATGGTACCAGTATATACAAAATGGTTTAATATTATATTCGAAAGTGGAATAATCCCAGAACAATGGCTTGTTGGTGTAGTAATTCCAATTTATAAGAAAAAGGGTGACCCAACAAAACCTGAAAACTATCGCCCCATCACCATTTTAAGCTGCATGCTTAGGCAAATTATTTACAAACATTATAAACACACGACTGAACCGATATGCCGAATCTGTAGATATGATTAATGCGAATCAAGCAGGCTTCAGAAAAGGATTTTCCACAGTTGATCACATAGCAGCCTTACATTTCCTCTCCAGTATTTATACACAGCATAAAAAGCGTCTCTTTTGCACATTTATTGATTTTAAGCAAGCTTTCGATACGGTTTGGAGAACAGGTTTGTGGCAAAAACTTCTTTTAGAGGGTATTAATGGAAAATGTTTCAAGTTTTTACAAAACATGTATGCAAATGTTAAATCTTTGGTTAGAGTTGATGAATGTGAGTCGAATACTTACCATACGTTATCTGGTGTTTTACAGGCTGAGAATGTCTCATCTTTTCTTTTCGCAATGTACGTAAACGATTTTGAATCTTTCTTGATGCGGCACCTCTTGTTTGAATTTTTTAGAAAGCGAATTATTTAAAGAAATAGGCAAACTACTAAGAATATTGATCTTATTATACGCCGATGATACTGTTATAATGACTGAAACTATGAAGGAAATGCGATTAGCATTGTCTAATTTTTCGGAGTACTGTTCGTTCTGGAAGTTAAACGTAAATATCTCAAAGACCAAATTCATGGTACTGGGTGCTGGTAAAAAACCAAGATCAAATTTACAATTAAACGGGAAAGCTATTGAGAAGGTAAATAGTTTTAATTATTTAGGGATTCAACTAAAAAGCACAAATAATTTCTCGACTGGAATAAAGGAGTTAGTAGCTAAGGCCAAACGTGCTATGTATGCACTTATATATAAGTCAAAAGAAATGAACATACCGGTCAATTTACAAACAGACCTGTTTGAAAAGACTGTTAAACCAATTCTTTTGTACGCTTGTGAAATTTGGGGATATCATGAAAAACGTGAACTTGAAAAAGTGCAATTAACGTATTTAAAATATATCTTTAACCTCAAATCTAGTACTCCGGACGTATACGGTGAAACAGGTGTTATTCCTCTGGAGATTGAAATCGACACCAGAATGGTTTACTACTGGGCAAAATTAATTAATTCGAAGACACCTAAGATAACGCAAACACTATACTACTATTTACTTAGCAAGTATTCAAAAGAATGGAGTCACCCCTGGTTAAGTCATATAGAAGCTATACTGAATATCACGGGTTTATCTTATTATTGGAGTATACAGGACACCGAAGAATTCGAACCAGCGCATGTTAAAGAATCAGTCAAACGAACCATAACTGAAAAATTTATCTACGATTGGAAATTAAAGGTGAATTCACTTGGTAAATGTTCGACCTATAGAATTTACAAAAAAAATTTGGTACTGAACCTTACTTATATAAGTTAACAAGAAACGATGTGATTACTTTAATGATATATCGCTGTAGAAACCATCGCCTGCCAATAGAAACAGGATCATGGCTTAACATTGACAAGAATAAAAGATATTGTAACTTATGTAGGACTAATTCATTAGGTGACGAATATCACCACTTAATGGAATGTAATTACTGGAGTTCCTTACGTAGACGAAATATACCAGTTTCATTGACCGAGAATCCTAGTACATACCGTTTTGTTCTCCTATTAAACTCCAACAATGTGACTGTCCTACATAAATTAAAGGTACGGTTGGCCTTGGCTGTGGGTATCCTGTGAAAATATTTCCACCCGTCAAAAACCGCCACAAACAGAAAGAACATCAAAATGTAGACAGACTTTGTCCGTATACAAATAAGAAATATCGCATAAACAGTATGTTATTGTCAAATGTTTGACCATTGTTATGTAAACAAAAGCATAAAAAGTTACTTTTCTGGTGTTTGTTTATATTATGATGGTAAACATAAAGAGCGTTCTTTGTTGGTGAATTCCTGATATGGAACTAATAAAGAGCGTTTATGCCATTTGTGTGTGATTAGCCTGTAGCATTGTGCTGTCTTCTGTAACACAATCAGGCTCTTGCTTATGTAAAATACAGTAGGTCTTTATGATAACATGCTGTTTACGTGATGGTCATGGTATATATGAACGAAACTGTATGTGTTTTAATGTTTTTCTGTTTACGGTGATTAGAACAAATATGAATATTTTCGACAACTAAGGCCTCACGTGCCTTTAAGCGATTATATAAGACGAACGTCTACTTGACGAGTTCACAGCTCCCAACACAACACAACCCATTCCAACCCCCCTTTTGAGTAACTTAAACAGCACGAGCCTTCCCTATATGACCATATTCCTGATATGTAAACGATAGAAGATATGTACTTATTTGTTAGTATCAACGCCATACCTCTTTTATGTATATTGTATTACATGTATATTTGTGATCTCTATATATCATATCATGATGATGAATGAGAATAAACTAATTTGAATTTGAATTGACGGTGGCAAATTTGGATTGGGTTGGTGAAAAGGATGATTACTTAATTTGTTTTACGGGCCACCCTACAACACCCTTTATCTCATATCGCCGTGGCTCATGCCAAGATGGTTGACAACTATACAGCCAGATCATCTCTATCCGCTTCCATTACAACAATGGGAATGTCCATCGTATATCACGATTAGTTATTTTGTGGCCACGAATTAGTTATTTCGTGGCCACGAATTAGTTAAAAAAAAATTCCATGTCCTAAACCAGCCACCGTAAGAAACCGTATATGTGGGCACAGCTGTAGATTAACTGACAACCGTCAACATTTTAGTCACACATATTCTTTTCGGCATGCCACACAATAGCGATACCTTGAATTGGCGATCATTCGAGACCAGACAGTACGATGATTCAAATCAAATTAAATTCAGATCCCGCAGATAGATGTTTATTAGATGTTTATTAGATGTTAGCTCATATAAAACTTATTTAAAACACACGAAATTAGCCCATATATGGATTATTTGAATCTGAATTAAAGGTACGGTTGGCCTTGGCGGTGGGTATCCTGTAAAAATATTTCCACCCGTCAAAAACCGCCACAAACAGAAAGAACATCAAAATGTAGACAGACTTTGTCCGTATACAAATAAGAAATATCGCATAAACAGTATGTTATTGTCATTTGTTTGACCATTGTTGTGTAAACAAAAGCATAAAAAGTTACTTTTCTGGTGTTTGTTTATATTATGATGGTAAACATAAAGAGCGTTCTTTGTTGGTGAATTCCTGATATGGAACAAATAAAGAGCGTTTATGCCATTTTTGTGTGATTAGCCAGTAGCATTGTGCTGTCTTCTGTAACACAATCAGGCTCTTGCTTAGGTAAATATAGTAGGTCTTTATGATAACATGCTGTTTACGTGATAGTCATGGTATATATGAACGAAACTGTATGCATTTTAATGTTTTTCTGTTTACGGTGATTGGAACAATTATTATTATTTTCGACAACTAAGGCCTCACGTGCCTTTAAGCTCTATATATGAATCTAAATGGGACTCGATCAAAACAGTCGTATTTTAAATTATTTCAACTCGAAATAAGTTCATATAGGCATTATTTATACTACTTTTTTCATCGACACGATGTACAAGATGAACGCTCTTTATATTGTGTTCTCGCTGCGCCCCATGCCATTCGACGAACTAACGGGTATAAGTCATATATGGGCTTATTTCAGAATCGAATAAGTTCCATGTGAACCTATTTGCACGAGGATATGTTGGATGATTCATCTCATCCTAGGCCGATTACCGCAAGCGTTATTCCCAAACGAAGCGAGACCTCGCCAACAGCAGCAGCAACAACAACAACAACAAAAAAAAAAAAAATATGCTTTGTTAGTGAAACGGCGTCCTGACATGTGACCACGCACTCGTGATCACACGGGACACCGCCCTCCACACTGACCACACAGACAACATTTCTCATTAAATTACTCCCTTCAACACCATTATCGATATCGGTATTAACAGTATTCTATACACTAAATGGATTCTCCCATTCAGTTATAAAAGAATACATTGGAACGATATATTAATCATTTGTAGGGGTGTTAATGTAATAACAGTAGACGACAAACAAAGAAACAGAGCAGAATGATTCATAAACATTAGTGAGAAATGTTCAGATATTAAGTTCAACAGAAGACATATGTTCAGGGTTAAATCTCCAGCAGCTGACTTCCAGAAGATAGGAACCTCGTTTTGTCTCGATCACCATTCTCTGTTATGTTTCTTTGTACATATGGGGGTCACAGTAAATATGTTCAAACAATACAAAGACAAGGACACCTGAATAATTTTCGTTTCTCCAATTTCCCAAGCCCGTCATATTTCAGTTTTATCCAAAACATATGTTGCGTCCGATCGCCCGCACGTCCTCTAGATTAAAGTTTTGATAAATTATATTTAACGCTTTCATGACGGGAACTGTGCTGTTGCAGCATTAAGAGGGAGGTCAAGTGACCCATTTTGAATGGAGATTTCCATGCAAATATGCGGAGAAAAAATTACAGAGTTGCACATACTTCTGAGTGTGACTTGATGTGGTATTGAAAACAGGTATTTATCTGGCGGGTCCGCTTGGAACTTGTTCCATTATAATGTTGGTGTATTTATTTTGAATTTTATATTGATATTTCAAATGTAGGTCAAGTGATGTAATTCCCGAAAAATATTCTCAAAAATATATTTATTGCACAATTTTATAATTTACCAAGCGGACCCGCCATAATAATACATGTTGTTTCCAATACTACATCAAGTCACACTCGGAAGTATGTGGAACTCTGTAACTTTTGCTCCGCTGATTTGCTTGGAAATTCCCCATTCAAAATTGTTCATTTGACCTCCCCCCTTAAAGACACGTGAGGCCTTAGTTGTCGAAAATATTCAAATTTGTTCCAATCACCGTAAACAGAAAAACATTAAAACGCATACAGTTTCGTTCATATATACCATGACCATCGCATACACAGCATGTTATCATAAAGATTTACTATATTTTACCTAAGCAAGAGCCTGGTTGTGTTACAGAAGACAGCACAATGTTGCTGGCTAATCACACACAAATGGCATAAACGCTCTTTATTCGTTCCATATCAGGAATTCACCAACAAAGAACGCTCTTTATGTTTACCATCCTAATATAAACAAACACCAGAAAAGTAACTTTTTATGCCTTTGTTTACATAACAATGATCAAAGATATGACAATAACACACTGTTTATGCGATATTTCTTATTTGTATACGGACAAAGTCTGTCTACATTTTGTTGTTCTTTCTGTTTGTGGCGGTTTTTGACGGGTGGAAATATTTTAACAGGATACCCACCGCCAAGGCCAACCGTACCTTTAAGGATCGCGTGCCAGTGCATTATCTTATATATGAGAGTCTCCCATAGGGAGCCTGGCATACAAATCTAATGCAATGGCATACATGCTATTGTTAGGATCCTTCGCACATATCAAAGAATGCATTGACACAGGGTGTTCGCAAAATTTCAGGAAGCTCCAGTCATGGAAGGGTTAACATGAATATAACACTCAATTTGGTAACATGCAGGGTCCGCGCTGGACCGAAATTTACTTTTGCCAAATAATTTGCCAAATGAATTTTTTTTTTGCCAAATATTATTCCAGATAGTATTTATTGAGTCTTATGTGTTTCGACACTCACGGTTTGATATCGATAAAAAAGCAGTTTGTTAATAATTATACTCTCATCTCTACTGTGGTTTATCATACAACAATAAACCAATCACCGAACAATACAATGGTAGAAGGGTTGCAAGAGGATTAGCTATGTAAACACAACCATCATACTAAATAGAGGTGATCCCTCCATCCATCGATACTAATGATATCAAATTAACTGCATCTTAATGGAGGTGTTAATTTTTGCGAAACCATATAAAACACAACTAATATAATTCCATTGTAATAATTTCCTAAAATGAATGGTATTGATTGACCGATATTTTTCAACTTTATTGAGGAATTAAAATGTTACTTGCCAAAACGTTTGCCAAATGAAAATATTTTTTGCCAAATGTGAATTATTTATGCCATTGGCAAATTTGGCAAGTGGCAGCGCGAATCCTGGTAACATGGTTGCTGGATTGATTTCTACCCAGCTGCACCGTACTCAAAATACACAGTCCAGTGATACACCAGGGTTGAACTACTGTTAAACCCGGGTATCCCATAGTATAGCGATAAGATAAGATACGGTACGTTTTAGTGGTCTTTAAGGCACATATTGGTGTAGAACAACCTACATGTATAGATAAAGATAAACAGGAATACATGGTATATATGTGATATATATGTGTAATAGATATTACTGCACAGATTCTGATATTTGTGTAGTTGAATGGATTTTCTATAAACTACCACCCCCAGCCCAATAACGACACTGAAGTTGAAAATAATAATAACTATAATTTTCTAAACATATGCAAAATCAACATAATTCAACAGACTGCATGTATATAATGTTTGAAGTACAGATTTCATTATGAGTATTCAAATTAAGAGATTTCTATATTTCTATTCCACCACCATGGCTACTTTCGGTATACGGACATTTCCCCACGGACATTTCCCCAATTTCAAAAGCGGACATTTCCCCACCCGGACATTTACCCACCGGACATTTCCCCACCCTGCTAATAAAATGCGAACATCAAAGAGTGTTTTGACTGATCAGTAAAGCCTAGTCAGTGAGGCCATCTCAAGCGATGTCAACTCAGCCGATGTAATGTTTTGACAGACATGAAAGCGTGTTTTGAAATAAACATTGATTTTAACACATACCCATAGTATGAGTCAATATACCACATTGTCCTAGTAACAGTCAAAGGTGGGTAAATGTCCGGTGGGGAAATGTCCGCTTTGATATTTGAAAGTGGGGAAATGTCCGGTGGGGAAATGTCCGGGTGGGGAAATGTCCGCTTTGATATTTGAAAGTGGGGAAATGTCCGGGTGGGGAAATGTCCGCTTTGCCATTTCAAGGGCGGTGGGGAAATTTCCGGTGGGGAAATGTCCGGTGGGGAAATGTCCGGTTTGCCATTTCAAGGGCGGGTGGGGAAATGTCCGGGATTCCTACTTTCAGTGGTAATACAATTTAACTGCTATCTATTACTTTAAATGAAGCCTAGATATACTGCTAGCCTTTAGAAAACATTACTTTAAATGAAGCCTAGCTATACTGATAGCCTTTAGAAAACATTACTTTAAATGAAGCCTAGCTATACTGATAGCCTTTAGAAAACATTACTTTAAATGAAGCCTAGCTATACTGATAGCCTTTAGAAAACATTACTTTAAATGAAGCCTAGCTATACTGCTAACCTTTAGAAAACATTACTTTAAATGAAGCCTAGCCATACTGCTAGCCTTTAGAAAACATTACTTTAAATGAAGCCTAGCTATACTGATAGCCTTTAGAAAACATTACTTTAAATGAAGCCTAGCTATACTGCTAACCTTTAGAAAACATTACTTTAAATGAAGCCTAGCCATACTGCTAGCCTTTAGAAAACATTACTTTAAATGAAGCCTAGCTATACTGCTAGCCTTTAGAAAACATTACTTTAAATGAAGCCTAGCTATACTGCTAGCCTTTAGAAAACATTACTTTAAATGAAGCCTAGCTATACTGCTAGCCTTTAGAAAACATTACTTTTAACATGACTTTAAGAGAAACCCTAAATTGCCTCGGACTTGGAAGACTGGCTTCCTAGCATTTATGTTGGGAATTTGATTCCCATATATTATGTCCCGAAAAGGAGTTCATCTTTCAACCAGATCAATGTGCAAGTTCCTCATCGGAAAGAATCGATCTAACCTAACTGATGGAACCTACCTTGATCGAAGGAGAGCAAGAGGAAGAAACACAAATTTCTTACTCGAGTCATACCTCACCATATAAGGTGTGGTATATTAAAAATAATACTAAATGCCGAACGTTTTCATGATACAGGGAGATGCCGGTTCCGTGAACAGACTACACAAACATTGAACACAAAGTTCTGTGTTTGCTGAGCATTCACAGAACCCGCATACTCCCATGTAACAGGACAGACGTATCTAAATAAATTATTCCCGGAAATTTTACTTTATCGGACTTAGAATTATAGTTATTTCCCTGACCAAGATGGCCGCACATGAACAAGAATGAAATGTCTCGCACAAAAATAAGAACGATTTCTACAATATTAAATAACATGAGGTATGTGACATTGAGTAAGACAGTCATACTCATTTTCTGTCATATATGTAACAAGTAACAGATTAACAGAAATTGTAAAGATGTAGAATAACAAATTATTTGATTTATTACTGGACACAGGTGATGTACGTGTGATGTACGTATGGTACATTACCACACTTAGCGTAAATATATTTATTCCAATAATAATAACATATATACATTTGACCAAAGTTTTGACAAAAAAATAGAATAACATAGATGATCGATTTATTTGAAAGGGGATAAACAACAAGCCCAAGGACATTACCACTTCCACAGTCGACCAATGCCCAGCATGTATGGCATTTATACAGGGTATGAGACTGTAAAAGAGTTGTCCGGCACTAACAGGTGACCAAAAACCATCGGGGATAGCATAAGAAAACAGTCCTAAGATCATTTATTTCCATTATGGTCTCCACTTGAAAATACTTGAAAAATGCATCGGTCAGGCATCAATTTGCTATAAGGTTTCTTTTCTGTAAGTCCCTTTTCACCTAGTTTCTATCTATTTATATTGGGTATACCTGGAAGATCCTAAAGAATCTGACCGGGTAAATCACGGTTTTACTACGGTTAATTATGACACTGGATACATTTTGATATGCATGCACGCCTAAACCTAGCTACTATCCACGAACCAGCACGTGGTGATCAAGATTTGTTTTGGCGATCAACCTGCTGTATTAAAATCAATTCAGTGACGTCTGTCAATTGTTATAATTCAAAGAAAACGAAACAGAAGCATAAACATTGTCTATACTATCTCTCTAACTCAAATGGGCATAGTATGGCATTCGTTGCCCAATGTTTATATTTCCAAAATGAGAGATAACTATCAGATGTCAGTTATTTCGTAAACAGAAAAACATTAAAACGCATACAGATTCGTTCATATATACCATGACCATCGCGTAAACAGCATGCTATCATAAAGACCTACTATATTTTACCTAAGCAAGAGTCTGATTGTGTTACAGAAGACAGCACAGTGTTACTGGCTAATCACACACAAATGATATAAACGCTCTTTATTAGTTCCATATCAGGAATTCAGCAACAAAGAACGCTCTTTATGTTTACCATCATAATATAAATAAACACCAGGAAAGTAACTTTTTTATGCTTTTGTTTACATAACAATTGTCAAGCATATGACAATAACATACTGTTTATGCGATATTTCTTATTTGTATACGGACAAAGTCTGTCTACATTTTAATATTCTTTCTGTTTGTGGCGGTTGTTGACCGGTGGAAATATTTTCACAGCATACCCACCGCCAAGGACTCCCGTATCTTTAATATCACTGTTACGAAATAATGGAGATTCAAACCACAAAGAGAAAAAATAAATTGGAACAATATAGAAATATACTTTAAATGGTGGGTGGGTGTCGTTCCATTGTGCAACTGACGTGCACCACCCCTCCACCACAATAGCTGCTTGCTGTCAGGAGCGATCTGAGATACGCCCAGATCACTCCTCCTGCTCAGTGATGCCAACTGATGTGATACAAGCGACGAAGCTTATATGTAATAAACTATGTTCGTATCTGTCTCTTTTGGCAGTCAAATTATATAACCATGTATATTGTATAGCCAAATTTTGATGTATTTCTGTTCTCAACTTATTTGTAATGATTTTACTTCTTCTTTGTTTTGTTTATATATATGCTCTTCATTGTATGGAGGAATAAAGATATATACCACCAACACCAGCAGCGGTTTTACCATTCAGCTGTGGAACTAGCCAAAATAGTTCGGAAAACTAATGAGCCGATGGCTGGAAATGAATATGTCAGAGCTGATATCGCAACAGCTCAGCATGTCACATACGTAGCAGCCACGCGCTCCATAACAACAACAACAACATCATCATCACCAACAACAACAACAACAACAACAACAATAACAACAACAACAATAACAACAACAACAATAACAACAATAACAAAATAACAACACCAACAACAACGGCAACAACACCAACAGAAGGCAGTCAGAAAACGAAAGCAAAAAACAAATCTTGACAATTTTTATTCTTTTTTTCATGTTTTGTTCATGTTATACCATATCAAAATCCCCGATATCATGAAAATTCTAAAGTTGGTCGAGCAAAGCCCTAAATTGAGTATTTGTTATTGATGTGCGTCTTGATGTGCGTCGCTCAACAGAACTGACTGTTCATCGGCACGAATCGGGAAAATACACGCGCAATGGGGAAGAGCGTAGTATTTAGTTAAAAGACAATGCCACTAATAAAGTGTAGGACAAATTATCGTGAATTCATTGTTGAATGGCACAACGAAGAGCAATACACATACGTTACTAGTATTTAAATTCGCGCAGTACTATTTTTCGCTCAGTTTTAAATTCGCGCACTTCGAATTCGCACACCATGCTGCGCGAATTCAAAACTGACAAATATATTTTCGTAAAAGACTTGTTTCAGTTCTTAACCGTTCCAGAAGGAACATGTGCATATATACTGGGTTGACATATATTTAACTAATATATATACCACATGGATATGGAGATATGACCTCGTGTCCCTTCGTACAGGAATATGTGTATTTCTTTCAAGTATTGCAACATCTAAGACTCTGCCATGATTTACATGTGAATAATCGTGTTGAGAATGCATGCCCGCATGTCAATATAATTGTCTATATTCAGTCCAACCGTATGTAATGTATGCATGTACGTACGTACGTGTAACTCAATAACATAGCTGATTTCCCCTGTGATTTGGTATAAACTCAGGAGTCATACTATTTTTCGCTCAGTTTTAAATTCGTGCACCCATCGGTGCCCGAAAAATAGTACTGCGCGAATTTAAATACGAGTAAGGTAGCCTAGATCCTCAATTTGGGGCATCACAACAATGTGACTTCGAAAATCAATATTATGTTTTCATGTTCTTGTTGCTGATGGTTGTTTTGCAGACTTTTATGTTATTTCGCACGAACCCGCTTCGAAATCCTTGAGTTACTGTAGCTAATATCAGGCTAAGTCTACTTGACAAACGTAATAACCTTCACCATCTATCCCAAATCCATCCTTATGTACAAACTCTCCATTGTAAAATATGCAGAGAAGATATTTCTGACTGGTCGCAGGGTCCTGTGGGTGCCAGTCATACCACTGCCACGGCTCCCCCTTCGAGTTGTAGACAGTATTATTGTTGTATGGTTTGTATCCGTCAAGCCATATATTATCTTTAAAGAGAATGATTGAATGTTATAAGCTGTGAGCCATTTCAGTATATTACAAGCTACAATCTTCCGAGTGTACAATAAATATAGAACAACACAATTGTGTGAACATGTTATCGTTAATGTGTTTCTCGTGCCGCGAGGTAAAACTCGATCATACGGCCGTTAAATCTATTACAAATTATAGATTGCATTTAAAGTGATGTGAAACATTACATCATGGTGGTCGATTAGAAGTAGAAAATAATCTTGTTCAAAGTAGTAATTTTTACAAATTTATATCCAAATTGACAACACACACCGTCATTCTTATATGTCTTATATATTAATTAATTGCAGTGACTCTCGATGGGGAAATAATTTTCGTTAGTTTATTGCAGATAGATGTGTCGGAATCGAGTAGTAAATATTTACAATTGAGTGTAGTTCAGACGATGTTTTCTACGGAGTAGAAGGGTCGTTTAGCTTCAGATTTTCGGCGATGTTAGTAGAATGTTGGCATAGTGCCTGAATACTAACTTATCAGTTTTACGCACCCGAACAAGTACATAACATGTCTGTAAGGTCACGAACCCAAATTTAAGTTAGTTGAAAATTGCCTGCGTGCTTGAGGAAAAATGCAGACAAATATTTGTTATTGGAGGCGATAATTAGAGCCTATGAAAGAAAAATAGTTGTCTCATCCAGAAATTTGTACGCCATACACCGGCTTTTTGAGGAAGTGGACAGATATCAAATTAAAAAGATAATGACATCTGCTATTGTGAAAGGCAATCAACTCAATACAATCCAATTAATGAATGTCGGACAATAATGCCGTATTAGAGATGGGGTGCTAATAGATTGTCCGATGAAAAAAATTAATCGTGTCTTAATTAACGGTTGTAAATGTGTTCCACCTTTGAACTCGATGAATCCCAATTATTGAGTTCCACTTTGGTTCGCATACATTGTAAATGATGCAGTATATATTGCTCAACAATAATTTAGACACGATGTTAGACATTTGTAGAATGATTAAATAGTTTTGACGTTTTTGTGCTTTAAGTTGTTACATGAAAATCAGATCCCTTACACATTAGTTGACCCCTTGGATGTTAGTAATTATGAAAGCTCTTGAAAATGAATAAGGAAGTTTTGCTTATGGATATATTTGTTGAATTGGGTTACTTCACCAGTATGTATTTTCGCAACATTGATGCGCTTTAGTGTGTATAATGAACCAACCAATAGACTATATCATATGTTACTGACCAATACTGGTGTAAATATTCATTAACAGCGAAGTGGTTTCCCGTGATGAGCGAATATTAAGCACCATCAAACAAGAGGTTGAAAGTTTTATTTCATGCCACACTCGTGTCAGACATTCAGGAAGACTCGTCGGGAAGGATGATGTCAAGCTCTCAAATTTAAGCCGATTTTTTACCCTATAACAATGCATTCTCTTATGTATGCGAGTCGACCATAGGTCGCCTCGCATATATAAGAGAATGCATTGGCCTAACACTTCTAATAATTTGTTCTTGTATTCTTTAACAATTTTATAATTTCACCCATACAGAGCTCCAGACAAACATGAGCAGACGACATGCTTCTATATGCTTCTATATATGTGTGGGGCTCCCTGCAGGGTAATGGATGTTTTTTATTTTATGTCCTAAAAATTGTAAGTAAAATTTATTTTTTAAAAATGACAAAAAATTGTTAGGCCAATGCATTCTCTTATATATGCGAGGCGACCTATGGTCGACTCGCATATATAAGAGAATGCATTGGGACAGTGTAAAAAATGCTGAGATGTACCAGTTATTACGGAGTCTGCTATAATTGCCATGAATTTTCAGTCCAACTATCTGCTAATGAGCAATAGGGTTGTGATACACGCACATGCATTTGATGTGCACCGACTGGTTTGCACCAGTACATCAAGTGTACATGTGCGTGACTGGACAATTTCACGCATGTGACTGGACAATTTCATACCAAAACAAGTACTGTATATGACAAAAACAAGTACTGTAGGCCTATATGCCAATTCAAATGTTTTACTTTTTCATAAATTTTAGCGATAACTGTGATTGCTTTGTTCTTTTTTTCTTAAAATGAGAGGCCAGATTCTTATGATTTAGGGGCTTGTGACATGAGCCGGGACAACTCGGCTAGCCGAGACAACTCGGTCGCGCTGTTACATGAGTCGAGACAACTCGGTCACCCGGGACAACTCGGTTTGACGTGCACAAAACTAGATGTCAGTCACGGCGTAATGTGGGTGGTCATTATACGTCACTCACATGACGCGAAAATTCTATTGGCTGACGTCATGAAAGTCACAACGAATCATGTAACGTTCCATGTTTTTATCCCGGCTAGCCGGGATGACTCGCTGTTACATGGACCGAGTTGTCCCGGCTAGGCGGGACGCGTTATCCCGGATTGCCGAGTTGACTCGGCCAATGTAATAGTGAGAAAGCACAAAGGATCGAGTCACCCGGCAAACCCAGTTGTCCCGGTCAACCGAGTTGTCCCGGGTCATGTAACAAGCCCCATAGATTGGTCGAGTATTACTCGTAGTCGGAAAGCTCACTTGAAATAATTGTAGTAGGTCTGTTGTCAATTCAATAATTCAATCATGCATCAAAATTACGTCTGTTTTCATTTAACTTTTATAGATGAACAAACATGCATTAGCATGATCTCTTATGAGTTTTTGGATATTCAATGATTGAAATTGGCCTCGTGTTTTACTTTGCTATAATGTGTGCCCCATCATCCAACGTATGTGTGTAGGCATATATACTACCGGCACATATGCCAATGGCTGATTGGCTGTATTCCATGTTTGCATCAGATTAATAACATATTTGAAGATTTAATGAATCAAGCAGCATGCAATAATGATAAAATACCTAGAACTACCATTCTGAATACTGTTTAATGATGTGTAACCTCAGTTTGACCAATATACAGTTACACGTGTAAATTTATTGCCATATTGGAAATGTGACAAAGCCTTGTGTCCTAAAGCAATGGATCCTTAGTTCGAAGAATTATGAAGTCAAATCTTACTCCACACATATACCCATCATATTATTTATAGAAATGTCTGCGGGACCACTTGTTTGCACCATTCTGTGTCGGTCGAAAATAATATGTGCGGTGTAGAGAAATACAGTGTAGTACTGTAATTTCTGAGGTATAACCTTCAAATATACGGTATAGGAAAATACGCTGTAATATTTATTTGACAGTATATTGCTGGCAACTGTGCTGCCGGTAAAATACCATAACATATAGGGCCTATACCTATAGTTTACAGTGTAGCCTAATATGTAAGTATTTAACCTTTTTACAATTTGATAAAAAAAATCGAATGTACCATTGTTTCATTTTAATTCAAATGGAAGTTCCGTTAATTTAGATCAATTTCATTCTATTTTATGGAAAATATCATTTTAATTTTAATTTTTATAGCAAATGTGATGGCAGCAAATTTACCTTCACGTTTGCCGTAACATTACAGATATGTGTTAACAGTGTACAAGGGAAGCTATGTACAAATGACACATAAACGCCATCTCGGTTGTGGGGAACAAAATATAGGAGATGGCAACGGAACTACTTTATGAGACTCAAAAATACAACATGTTTAGCCTAACCTGTTCCGAAGTGTTGTTCATACTCATCCATCATTTGGCGACTTGAAATGTAGATGAGATGACCTATATTGGAGTCGTTGAGGCAAGACGCTTTTGCATCTGGTGAGTTCAGTTTAGGGTAGTAGTATTTCAGACATTCTGCTTTTCCAACGAGAGTGTATAGTTGGTATCCCTTTGAGAATGGGCAGACTGTGGATGGAAAATAAACAAAATAATAAATAAATAACAGGTTTGTATAGCGTAAAATCCACCGATGTGCTCTAAAATACTGGACATGTTAATAGCCCAACAGGGACGTGGCTAGAGGGTCTCCGTTGGGGGTATCCCCATTGGAAAATTCTAACAGCTAAATTCAAAGACAAGTTTGCACCTCAGTGCTGAGGCCTGATATCCTATATATTCATAAACCATGATTCTATATTCCCGGTATGAGAACATATTCAGATATGTTAACCTAAAGAATTGCATAAATCCTAACTCTAGTGGTCTAACTCCAGAAAAATTCACACGGCTACGGGCACGAGACCAGGACACACCGGACTGACCATGGTTGTTCTGCTCGGTGTGAGAAAATTTTGAAAACTAATCAAGAAAATCGCAAATCCTAGCATCTAGACTGGCCTCTACTGAAGTTTTCCTATAGTGTTGGAAATTTCAAACATCATTCTCCCCATCAGGTTGGAAAATTCTCCAAATGATGACCATTTCAGTCCACAAGTTTGACCCAATGTAGTAAAATTTTGTTTTGTTAAACTAATTAGCAGTTTTGTATTGGCCATGGGGGGGGGGGGGGGGGGGGGTAATGACACACCGGTCCGCCAATGGTTCTTTCAATCCGCGACTTTGTTTGTATACCTTGATTGCTTATTATCTGCTACTTCATAAATTAAAGATTGGTATCCATATATATGTGTCGTCATTACACCACACTGGCCACGAGGGATAGACCAGGAGTCCAGGACACAAGCTTTCCAAGTGTTGGAAATTTCCAACTGATGACCATTTCAGTCCGAAACATTGACCAAAATAGGAAAATATGCAAATATTGGTCCAAAAACAATTAATTCCCCCAATTTGAAAATCAAACTACAAGAACAGTTTCAACCTATTGTTGATGTGAAATTTCCAACTTATGTTATGGCAGGTATGAAATTTCCAACTGTTGAACATTTTGACAAAGTTGGGGGGGGGGGGGGGTGAGACACACCCCCTGTCGCCACGTCTCTGGGAATAAACATAAAGTACAATTGCAAATATAAGACATAGTGATGGACATCAACACAAAGGTGGAACTATAAGTGAGACGTTCTAAAAATATAGAAGTGCATAGAATTACAAATCGAAACAAATATTAAAAAGTTACTGGTAAGTTTGGGGGTGATAACATGCTAAAAAATAACAACGAAAAAGGGGGTAAAATGGCGAACGGGTAATTAGTGATCCGAATAGTATAACATATAGAATATTGTCAACATGGAGTATTTGCGTTGATTTTTGTTTGTTGGTATTTTAAGATAAAATAAAAAAAGTTATCAAACACATGTACACGAGTTAAGTTCAGCTGATGTTTTACTTGGTTGATGTGTATGACATTATAGCGTAGTGACTTAGCGACACAATATTGTCATAATGGAACGGACTGGCTAAAATTGCCATTTTTTATATTATGTCAAGCTCTTTCAGAAAATGAACTAGAAACAGGTTTCTGATCAATATTAACCATTGTTTCCAGTATAAACCAAGATGGCAGCCAAATTCAATCATTATTTCACCATGATGTTCCAGCTGGTATAAAGTTTAAGGCACATGCCCAATAAAGGCTTAATTCCACCAGGCATTGTCATATTTTGAAGATATTAGCAACCCAGGCTGACTAAATTTGAAATTTGTCACTTTTTGGACCAAAACGTGAAATTTTGTCATATAATCATTCTCGTTTCAATTATTTCGGAATAATAAACGGACAATTTCTCAAAACTGTTTCAGTGCAGATCAAAGGTTAAGATCTTAAAATGTTCGGAAATGTAACTGCAAACAAAAGATACAACACCAATGACAAATTCGTAACCATATGTTACAAATTTTTGATTATGTTACTCCTCACCCCAAAAATCATGAAATTTTGTGATAAACATCCAATAGAACATGGATGAGAATCTACAAAGGACACTATTCAATCATGTTTCTAAATACTGTAATTGCAATTACATACATAATGACCAAATTAATTTTTTTTAACTTTTTCGTCTAAAACATACAATTTTGTAAGAAAACCCTCAGCATTTCAAATAATTTGGTCAAATGAATGGTCATTTACTCATGCGATATTGGCGATAGTTCATAATGTTTAGTTTTATATGTTTTGGACAGATATACTGAAAACAATCAATACATCTTATGTGGCTAATATGTAACAACGTTTCCGAAAATTTGGTTTACGCTACCCCTCACCCCAAAAATCACGAAAATGTGACCTTGTCGTAAGGATTCAATAAATCTTTGGTTAAATCTTATGAAGTGAGTTTGTTGAACCCAGTTCATCATATATGATAATTTAACAACTTCATTGTCAGTATACTGTTGAAATATACAGTTGTATGTCTGGAACAATTCTATTTGATGGTAAAATACCCATCATTTCAAATATTTTCAGCCAATATAAGGGCAATTTCTCAAACCTTTCTCAAGATAATATACAATATGCGGCCTTAAAAGTTTCGAAAATGACTGTCGAATACAACACATTTGAAGGTGTATACATGTCATGTCTTGGTGAAATAGAATACAAATCTAAAAATCTATTATACCACCAACGGCTATATTTGAAGGGGCTGACCCAATATCATTGACTTGTGTAATTTACACATGTAGCATACACGAGGGTGTGTATATATGGACATGTATTTCTGATCACAACTTTAATTTGTCCATCAATAATACACATAACATAAAGATGGTCTGTCTTTGTTTATACTCTTACATTCATGTTTGTTATGTTGCACATGTATAACTATATTGTTCACAGTCTGCATGATCATACCAACCGATAGATAGCAACTCGTAGATTGTCATGTTATAATCACCGGTGACCGTGTTGATACGTTGAACAAATTATTTTAGGCATTCCTAATATCACATTTACATCTACATAACTATGTAAATCAGCTTTTGCAGATTTGCACCTGTTACAAGTTTGAGATTTGCAAAACTTGATTAGTTCTGAATACAGCGCTGCAGCTTCTGGTAATGTAGCCCACAGTGGTTTATATCCATGGTTTTCAACTGTCCATTCCCAGTCACGAGGTTCAGCTATTGGAATTGTTATATCATGACAAGTGCACCACATTCCCGCCTGGTAGACGACTCGTTTCATATGCTGTATTAGGGCCCCTTTTGTGCGACAAGTTTTGGAGAATTCTCTTCATGCCTCGTTAATCAGAAACCTTTGACAACCTTTATTATAATTAATAATAATGAAACGTTCGAGTTCTTTGAAAATATCTGAGGACAAATCTAGTTGAATAAAATGTTTATTCGCCAATAGAAGAAATATACATGTATCTGAGATCGCAGGTTAATATTTCATTGACATCCAGAAACTTTTTCTGCACTTTCCATTGCCAATCAGATATCGAATGAAAAATGGGTAGAGAGAAACAATTGTTTCGCACATAGCGGAACATGGTACAATGTTTTATTTTGCCTGTTCCTAGAGAAACCCATATATCAGCACCACTGATAGCATCGGTAAACTTTGAAAAATTGACCGAGGAGAATTACCTAGACATCTGTGTCAACAATCCGAACATGGATTGTCATCAGACCACAAGAAAGCCCGCGAATACCGCGCGTGCGACACAATTCTAATATCAGCTTCCTCCTTACAACAGATTCTCAAGATGTACTAAGAAGAATTTGCTTATTTGAGAGTTCACGAACCTTCTGTCATGTTTATCACTTTATCATCACCTATAACATGTTCTGACGGATTATTTGTCAGGAATTCATATAGTTCAAGCTTATTGCCAGAATCACGGAGAAGTCGTTCAATTTGTTCGGAATCTTAATTTGGCCACCAACCTTTCGTCCAAGACATGTACCGCGATTCTCATGAGTGCTGCCTTTTGAGTGGCCTTAAAAATACCTGTCACACACAACATATATGACGTTAACAGTTCTAAGTTCGTAGAGTTGAAACTTAATTAGTGAATCTACGTAATCATCAAAAGTAGATCCTGCACAAGAGCGCCTCTATCGAATAACCAATATGTTATTTTTTGTTTAAACATATTTTATTGTAATATAATATTACAAGAGTGATCGGGGCACAAGTTTTAACAACTTAAATCCGCCCCTCTCCCATTAACATTTTAATAAATGCAACGTAGATGACGAACATAACATATATACAGGATGATGTATGGTGTGGTTGTGATTGCTGTCATTCCTATCCTGCTTTTGAAATTTCATCTGAGGTAGTCAACATTTGTAACGCAAAGGAGGATCACGTCTATATTTGTTAGCGGAGGGGGCCTAATTAAAGCGTTTCATTGATGAAATGTATGAATAAACAAAATGGAAAAGAATTTCATTGCGTCGATTCGATTCTGATGATATCCCTGTGAGTAAGGAGGAAATGTTAGATATTATAAATTGGTGTGCTGCAATCTTATTGAAGAGTTCGCATCTTTCGGTAGCATACAGGGGGCACTCAAAGAAATAATGAAAGGCATCTTCGACTTCGTATCCACATGTGCATTTAGAGGTATCAGAGATACAAAATTTGTACATATCTGATTTTAATTCACTACAATAGTTGCGAATTATGCAGTGTAAAATGCTTAGTTTTCTTGGACCATTAATAAAGAATTAGGGAGGTTTCGTGGGCGGGTCAATTAATTTCAAATTCATCTTAAATTCAGGAAGAGTACTTACATTTGTAATAGGCTTTGGTAGTTTATTTCAAGATAACGTACTTTTAGGTCAATAAGAGTTTCTGAAATGTTCTGTATGCGAACGGTATGAATAGAATTGTCAGGTTCGCGCATATTATATCGATTACTGGCAACTTGTCTTGATCGGGGTGGCAACATGAGCGTGAGGTAATTGGGGACTTGGTTGTTTATTATTTTAAACATGGTGTGCAACTCGTGGAGTTCTCGTCGAATTTCAAGCCTTGACCATCCTACTTCGTCAAACAGGCGATTTATATCTACGGAACGCGTTAATCCTGTTACTATTCCTGCAGCATCCTTGTGTATGTCATCGAACTTTTTTAATAAGTAATCTGTTGCTGTGCCCCACACTACATCGGCATAGTCTATAATTGGTAATATATATGCTATGTATATTTTTTCAAGCGACTTTCGGTCTAGGTCGTACTTCAGTGTTCTTAATTGTGAGAAACGCGATGTTGCTTTGTTTGCTATTGTATTTATATGAGTGTTCCAGTTTAGATTCGATTGTATTTCAAGTCCAAGATGTTTGTGTGAGTTTGTAAATAATACATTTTCTTGTTCGAATTTTAAATTCGGGGTCACGTTGTTATTTGTAAGGGAAAAGGAAATTGCCCTAGTTTTCGTTGGGTTAAATTTAACTAGCCATTTATTTGCCCAGTCTGTGACTCTTTCAAGGTCATCGTTCATGTTCTTGGTTAGGATATCGATGTCATAATGGGTAGTCATAAGGCAGTATCGTCCGCGTACATTATTGTGGTTGCATTAATGTGATCATGGAGGTCGTTTATGTAAACTAAAAATAGGAAAGGGCCAATAATTGAGCCTCGAGGGACACCCACTGGGATAACTTCAAAATTTGAGAAGGAGTTGTTCACTAAGACCCTTTGTTTGCGATTGAACAGATAATCTTTTAGCCATTCTAAGAGATTTCCAGAGACTCCATATTGTTCCAATTTATATAGCAGCCCCTGTGCCATACTCTCTCGAATGCCTTTGATATATCAAAAAATACTGCACATGTATAGAGGCTGTTGTCGAGACTATGGCACAGGTTGTGATATAGATATATTAACTGGTATGTTGTACTATGGCCAGGGAGGAAGCCAGACTGGTGATTATATAACAAATTATTTTCCGTGAAGTATGTCATAATATGTTGTATGACCACTTTTTCGAAGATTTTGCCTAATGTCGGAAGGAGAGATATTGGACGGTAATTTGCGGAATCGGCTGGGTCGCCTTTTTTGAAAATAGGGATGACGTTTGCCTTTTTCCAGGTCATTGGAAACTTACCAAGATCCAATGATTTTTTATAAATTATTAATAGGGGGATTGCGATATTTTCGGCAGTACTATGCAACATTTTTGGGCTGATGCTATCGTGACCATAGGCCTTATTTAAATTTAATGATTTTATAGCGCACACGATACTTTGATATGTGATTGGGATTTCTGATAGTATGTTATTGGATCTACGAGGGAAATAAGGGAGATTTTTGGCATCGTCTTGTATAGTGGCATTAGAAATGAATCTTGCGTTGAGACACCTAGTTTTTTCGTAATCATCGGTTGCATATGATTTTCCTTCCATTGATACGTCGCCATTGGGGCTATACAGCGGTGGGGTATTCGTAGATTTCTTTTTGTTAAGTAGATAATTCATAATATGCCAGAAATCGCGGGGAGTGGGGGCTTCATTTATTTTTCTCCTCAAGTTTAGTTTCGAATTGCGATTTTGCATACTTTTTCATGTTGTTAACTTTATTTCTAATATCCTTGTATTTTCTCCAAGTGTGCTCTGAATTTCGTTTGAGTGCTATTGATCTGAGTCTATCGCGACGTCGTATTTCTCTCCGTATGTCGGAATTAAACCAGAATTTGTCCTTTGTCCTTATCGTCACTGTCATTTTGGGGATTGATTCTTCCATTATTTTAATAAATCTCTCGGTAAATAAGCTTACTGCATCGTTTATGTCATTTACTGGTTGCAGCAATTCATGCCATTTGCTCTCATTTATTAAGATATTCGCTTTTTGAAAATCTGCATTTTTATAGTTCCAGATAGTTCTTGTGAAAGAGGTCGCATGCAATTGATCATATGAAATTGTCGCGTAAACAGCGTAATGATCAGACAATTCAAGATTTAGAACGTCAGCGTCCCGGACACTCAAGTTGTTACTCACGATTATAGGATCGAGTAGGGTGCTGGTTCTAGTGGTAACTCTAGTTGGGGTTTTTATTACGTCCTTAAGTGTATAGAAATCAATAATATTTTTGAGTTTGGAAGTGGGGCATAGTATCGAATAACCAATATGTTATTTCTGGTAGAAGTGTGTTCGAACAATATAGGGCGGTTCAAAAAACCCGAAATCGCTTCTCCGCTGTTCCAATCGATCAAGTGCACGAACAGGAGAACATCAAATTGAAAGGAAATGGATGGTTGATATATTTAACAGAGAGTAGTTGTTTACCCGAACCAATTGCGTGATTGGTACCCAGACATGTTTCTCTCTCATGAAAATCAGCTATTCCCCTTGCCTTGTGAACGGGAGGTAAATTCAAGAAGGGGACAACATCTGATTTGCTGGAATGTACCCGGGTAGCAACTGGAGATACATCGGACCCACCTGAAAATGTTCAGTGTAATATATTTCGATGGAGGCGTTCTTGTGCATATGATTGCATGCGATAAGATCTACTTTTGATGATCACGCACTGTCACTAATGAAATTTCTACTCTACAAACTAAGAAGTGTTGTGTGGGACAGGTATTTTGAAGGCAGCACAAAAGGCGGCACTCGTGAGAATCGTGGTACAGGTCTTGGATAAGATGTTGGTGCCCAAACTAAGATTTCGAAAAAATGGAACGACTTCCTCTGTGATTCTGACTATAAGTGATAATAAAGTGATATATATGACATAAGGTTCGTCAACTCTCAAAACGACAAATTCTTCCGTGTCCATTTTGAGAAACTGTTGTCAGGAGGAAGCTGATATTAGAATTGTGCCGCACATCATTCATGAGCTTTCTTATGGACCGACGACAATCCATGTTCGGATTGTTGACACAGATGTCTAGGTAATTCTCCTCGGTCAGTTTTTCAAAGTTTACCGATGCTATCAGTGGTGCTGATATATGGGTTTCTCTAGGAACAGGCAAAATAAAACATTGTAGCATGTCAACAACACATTTTACGCTCTGGCCGACGACAAGTGTTTATCTCTACACATTTTGCATTCAATATCTGGTTGTGATACCACTTTGTTCTTCCATGGAAAGGGCAAAACACGTTTATGGTTGGCCTGGAAATATTATCCCGCGATCGCAGATACATTTCTTCTATTGGCGAATCAAACTTTTATTCAACTAGATTCGTCCTCAGATATTTTCAAAGAACTCGAACGTTTCATTATCATTACATATAATAAATGTTGTCAAAACTTGTTGCTCAATATAAAGTACAGCATATGAAACGAGCTGTCTACCATGCAGGATTGTGGTACATTTGTCACGACAAGCTGCAGCTGTGTGTTCAGAACTCATTAAGTGTTGTTGCAAATCCCAAAACCTGTAACATATACAAATGTGCAAACGATGATATACCATGCACAGATTTATGCAGATGTAATTGTGATATTAAGAATGCCTAAAATATTTGTTCAACGTATAACACAGGCACCGCTGATTATAACATGACAATCTATGAGTTGCTATATATCGGCTGGTATTACCAGACTGTGAACATTATATTTATATAACATAACAAACATGAATTTAAGAAAATAGTATAAAGAAAGATAAGCCATCTTCATGTCATGTGTATTATTGATGGACAATTTAAAGTTGTGACCTGAAATACATATCTATATATACACCCCTCGTGTATGCTAGATTACATAAGTCAATGATATTGGGTCAATACCTTTAAATATATCCATTGACGGAAAAATATATTTTTTATATTTTGATTCTATTTCACCAAGATATTACATGTATACACCTTTATATGTGTTGTATTCGATATTCATTTTCGAAACTTTTATTATATATTATCTTGGGAAATGAGAATTTTCCCTTATATTGGTTGAAAATAGTTGAAATGATCAAATATAATTGTTATTAGGCATACAATTGTAAATTATACTGACAATCAGGTTGTTACAATATCATATATGACGAATTGCGATCGACAAACTCACCTTATAAGATTTAACCAAATATTTATTTATTTATTTATTACAACAGTCACATTTTCGTGATTTTTGGGGTGAGGGATAACATAAACCAAATTTTCTGAAACGTTGTTACATATTAGCCACATAAAATTATTCATTGTTTTCAGTATATCTGTCCAAATCATATACAATGTGATTTGTTGTAAATATCCTATGAGTAAATGACCATTTATTGGACAAAAATATTTGAAATGACGAGGATTTTCTTACAAAATTGTATCTGTTTAGTCGAAAAAAAATTAAATTTCAACTTTGGTTATTACATTATTTATAATGTGATTGAATAGTGTCATATAGATTATCATCCATGTTCTATGGGATGTTTATCACAAAAACAAAATTTCATGATTTTTGGGGTGAGGAGTAATATAATCCAAAAACATTTAAAATATGGTTACGAATGTGTCCTAGGTGTTATATGTTTTGTTTGCAGTATACATTTCCGAAAGTTTTAAGGTCTTAAACTTTTATCTACACTGAAACCCTGGGTTGCTACTATCTTCAAAATATAACACTGCCGGTGGAATGACGCCTTAAATTGTATACCAGTTGGAACGTCACTGTAAAATAATGATTGAAATTGGCGGCCATTTTTTATATTTACTGGAAACAAGGGTTACTATTGATCAGAAACCTGTTTCTAGTTCACTTTCTGAAAGCGCACACATAACTTGACATAATATTAAAAAATGGCACTGTTGGCCAGTCCGTTCCAACAAAAAAAGCTAAGTCACTACGCTATTAGCTTTTACCTGGCATAGCCTGGAGACAAACCCACACTAACCAAGGGTACTCGCTAACGTTCTGTCGGGACTTCTTCTTCGGCTGTAATTCCGAGTCTTTGAAAACAGTCATGCTATGATGTTTACCCCTTTCTTTACTGAATATTACGTTACAAATAGATACACATGTCACGAGTTGCGGTTGCTTTGTGCATATAATGTCCGGTTCAACCATGAACTTTTAAATTAATGGACGGGTTATGTGTAATAAACACATGTGAGGCAGTAAGCATTTCGATACGAAACTTGTTCCATCGTGCAAGGATAGAAGTCGAAGCTGCACTGGCACTCGTGTCGCATCGACAAACACATTAACACACACTGACAACGTGTTATATATATATAGATTGAACTTATACTATAACACTCACCTTCTTTCTGACAATAGCGCCCGCCGTATCCAGTGATACAAGAGCATGAACGCTTATCGATCAGTGTACCTCCATTCAGACAATGGTTCATCTGTAAAACGAATATCGAACATATAATATATTCATAAAGAGGAACAGCTAAATATGTCTCCAGTCCACATGACCCTGGAGAACAATACCAGATATGTACACCAATATATACTATACCAGTGACAAGGTTCACATGTCCAATTTTGGGGAAAACACACCATCTATCATATTCCTCGTATATTCTCAAAATCGTTCATCTCAGTCACAATATATTTCAATGCGTCTTATTTGCCATGAAATTTCATTTCTTTTGCTGTATAATTCGATAATATCAAACGAAGGGAAGTCGTGATACAGTATATGTTTGTATATCTGGTATTTTCCCTAGGGGCGTGTGGTCCAGGCCTCCGAGGTACAATACTACAAACACTAATTTAAAGCCGCATGGCGGTTCGCACTCCAAAACACACATAACTGTCCACGTATTTAGAAAGAAGAGGTATAACATATGTTGACAAATATACGAACTAATGATGGCTTCATATGCTCTGACAAATAATTCCTTTTAAATGTTTCACACTTAAACGCTCTTTATTCCAAGAATAGACTAACGCGTACGTGGACCTCTTTTCTGTTCCATGTCCTGCACATGGCTGATTGGTGTTTGGGATCGAAGAATCGTGCTCAAAGTTGTATGACTTCAATAAGTCTTTCTGGGACATACAGTGCTCACAGAAAGGTAGTTCGAGTATTTATTGATCTATTTTTCGACACCGGGAGAAACTCAAAAGCGAATATTAGTAGGTTTATTTATGGAGCACAATCCACCACGTGGCTTTAAAGCGGTTATTTTGCTTTGTTTGTCCAGCGCTCTTGATTTTTGCATAGTGTAAACAAAGAGATTTTGTTATTTATGATGATATGCTGTTCCTATCAATTTGGAAAGTTTTTTCGAGACACATATACTCCATATATATTATAGAAGTGTGTCAGCACCAGACACAATCGGATGCCTATTATAATCAGCATGGCCATGATTCTATGTAATGAGATCCCTTAGACCAACAAATTCGCGACAATGCGACTTCAGTGACAAAACAATGAAACTTCAAAAATTGTTGCACAGTCATAGGGGAAACTTATTGGAAGGGGTGCCCGGTGGGGGATTCATGTGATTGGATAGAATCATGTTTCCATGGCAACGGAATCAGCTATTTGGGGAAACGGTTGATAAAGCACTGTTGGCAACCAATGCGCCTTGTGTTCAACGTAATGGTGTTTACTGAAAGTGCCATACGAATGACATTGATTACTTAAAATTGGAAAATGGAATAAATATTTCAAACTGAAGGCTTTGAAACAACAATTATACTGTCATTACGCATATGTACATATGTGATTTTAGAATTACTTGTCGCAAATGGACATGTTATCAAATGAATTCACCCAACAATTTTATTACCTTTTTTTTGGAATGTACCTCCGAAAAATTTGAGAATCTTAGGTTGTAATACTTTATGACCCAATATACAACTCGACTGGAGCAAATTGCCTCCATCAAAAGTTTCCCTATGGTTCTGATGTGACATATATTTTGTACCGTTTTTTACAATTACGGCATGTCTCATGTAAGAGTTGTGCTTTTAACGTACTTTAAATAAAAATACAAGCGGGTGTAAACCATTTGTTTTGCCGTCTTGACACTCCAAGAACACTGGCCTACTTTCCTGTTAATTTGTAACATCCCCACCGGGCCCATCCAACTTTTAGCCCAACGTGTACCTATAGGCCACCTCCCTCATCTGACCATCAAAAATGTATGTATGTTTCGTGGTTACCTCTGGATGTGAACCATCATTTTGTTCCGACATTTGTTACAAATATGGCCACCACCAGCCATTTTGAATTTCACATTTGAATCCGTCGCCACCCCCTGCAGTCCATATTTATCAGGTAAATGTTTTTTAAAATATACAAGCATGTTTAGGTTCACTTCTAGACAGAAGTTATCGAATTTGAACGATTACTGGACAAAACTGATGTCTGTCGGGAGGCATCTTGCATGAATAAATTCTTCGGCATAACCTATAGCCAACATTTTCATCCAATTGATTCCAAACTTTACAGGGATCTTAGGATAACCTCTAGATGGGAGCTCTCGCAATTGAACAATTTTCGATAAGCAAAAATGGCCGCCAGCAACCATCTTGGATTTTACTCGTTGCATGAACATACCCTTTGTCACATCCTATTCAGCCAACATTTTTCATCAGATTCATCACACACTTCGTTTGGATCATTGGAGGTTACACTGGTGTATGTATTGTTTGGAGTGACATTTAGCGTATGCAGGAGGAAATCGTATGAGAACAATAAATAAACACTTGTCTCTGATTGTCCAATAGCGTGCTTTTAGCATCAAAAATACATCACACCTCGTCGCTATGGTTTCCCATAGGTGAAATAGCCATTGGCACAGGAATTAGCCCGTTGTAGTGAAGTTTCAATCATTCAAATTTAAATACAATTTTGGACCTGAAAATTATATTGTACACAGTGTACGTTATAACGTTTGCATTGAGACCTATGGAAAACGAATTTACACCAGTGTAACCCGGAGTGAACCCCCCAAATAAGAGCTATAATTTGTTTCCGAAAAATTTGACCGTCAGCAGCCATCTTGGTTTCACATTTGAGTCCGTTGGCACACCATGCAGCCCAAATATATTGGAGAAATGTTTGAAATGAAAACAGTGTTATGGCTTCAATACATATATAGAACCCACTATGTTGTTTTTGGTTAATGATATTATCGACTGATATCGGATGGCGGACGGATACACCGAGAGCCATATTGTTTCAACCACAGAAAGGTATTGGAAACTTCCAGTTAATCGATCTCTTGATACATGCCATTTTTCATCTTTGTATAATAAAATGTCATCTCTCTGGTGTTGACAAAAACTCTATTGTCGACACCAGAGAGATAACATTTTATTATACAAAGATGAACAGTTGGAGTGTACCAACAGATCGATTGAACTGGAAGCTTCCAATGCCTTTCTGTGGAGGTTAGATCCAATTTAATATTCAGGGGGATCCTCCCATTCATATGAATATAATATGACCATACGCTAGAGTAATTAACGAACCACAGCTAAACCACAAGCATAAGCTAGGATATATCTGTGCCTTTTTAAATCTTATAAAAATAACTTCATAGATGCGTATTCCCATCAAATAAGATTCACTTAGGACTTATATTGTGATGTGTTTATGATTAATTTCACTCCAGACATGCACAAGGGTTCATCGATAGAGTTGGTCCAACGGCTAGCAATTTCGTGTATAAATTAGGTCAATCAAACATCAGGTCATTTGAGAAATCAGAGGTTCACAAACAAACAAACTGCGAGCTTTCAACTCAGACTTAAAACCTAAAAAATAAATTACTTTTAAACCCTAAACATTTTAAAAGCCGTCCCTTTTGTACAAATTATTATAGCTTATAAACTCCCAACATCAAACAAAAAGTATTCAAAAATCAAGACTGTCAGTTTTTGTCGAGAGGGGAGTCTATACTGAGATATACCGTAGAATCGTATTTAACCAATCAATAGTAACATAATATATGCGTACTCTTCTGTGTGTGCCAAGAGTATTAAGATTTGCAGGTAGAATGTATTAAGTGGTATATGGGAGTCGCGATATGACTAGCTAATGGTTATAACGTTTTGCGGGTCGCCACACATCGAAATGGGTGTAGGAAAATGTGGGATTTGTGGGTATAAATAACCACACAAGTTTTGTTCCCAAAATTTGGATAAACATACAGATGGATAATAAAAATGTCATTATACAATGTTGTGTACAGTATGAGTTTTTCTTGCACTCGTCCAGGTTGCACCCAAAACACAAATATATTCCTTGTACCACAGTATATATGGGTACCATGAAATTGCCCACATACTTTTTGTGGAGATTGACAACAATTTTTTTTTTACTAACGTTGGTGTCCTCCTATAACCGCCGCTTGTGTATCCACCAATATTTGCATAGTGTGTTACACTAAATCCGGTTCGGTGATTGGGCAACTGCCAATTTGGTCACACGTTGCATACTACAATAACTCAAAAAATGCTTCACGAATACGACGTCACAAACTGTTGACCTAGTTTGACACAATCACTAAACGCGGCCAGCAAAATAATTGTGCGTGCTTATAAAAGTTCAGCCGAATTGCATCTGAAGCCAGTTATTTATATCGAAAATTAATTATTGACACAATGAGTGGTATTAAGTTTTAGTATGGTGCCATTTAGCATATCGTTCTCAATATTGACCAACGAAAACTTTTGTAAATTGATTTGTGCATAAGGATAACTGCACCGTGTGAATATACTTCGTTCGTGTGGCGATATAGTTCTGCCAGATTTCCCAATAGCAACGTATAGGCATGACTAGTTTAGCCAGTTTATACTCCATTTGATTGCACTTGTTCGGGGCAGTTTCATGTCCATGAATGGGCGATATGTTACGCCCTCTAGTAAGAATTTATGGCATGATTAATATGGCATATGATTCACTTGTAGGCGGACTGAGTTCCAGATAGAGATCGATACGTACACGTACCATTTTAATGAATGATGGGATCAGATTACCTCATAATAAGTAGCAACAAATCATTTGAGCATTTGTTGATAAGGAACTGCGTCCGAGAAAGAATTTCCGGGTTCCGTGTTCTGAATTGCAGTATTATACGACCTTTTAAAATATCGTAACTCACGTTAAGATCACATATTATTACTTCAAAAATGTCGTAAATTTTATAGGACATTTTTGAACAAAGAATATTGTCCAACCAGCGATACGAATTTTCATCACATGGCCTAAAAGGATATAAGAATTGTACTGGTGTAATCGACCTCGTAGATTACGAATTTGCAATAAAAGGTTTTTGCGCCAAAATGAGATTTGATCAGTTTTACGACTTCTTTGAATCGAACCTACGACATGTAGCTCGCGTATGAACGCTTGTCGCTGTTTTGTTATATCTATATACCAGTTTCTATGTATGATACACTGTGTTATGTATTAATTAGTGTTTGTTCACATATATCTATTATAATATGACCATACGCTAGCGTAATTAACGAACCACAGCTAAACCACACGCATAAGCTAGGATATATCTGTGCCTTTTTTGTCTTATAAAAATAACTTCATAGATGCGCATTCCAATCAAATAAGATTCACTGAGGCCTTATATTATCGTGGTGTGATTATGATTAATTTCACCCCAGACATGCACAAGGGTTCAACGAGTGGGAAGCAATTTCGTGTATAAATTAGGTCATACACCAGGGCATCTGATAAATAAGAGATTCACAATGCAAACAGAGTACGAGTTCACCACATCAGACTTAAAACCTAAATAAAAATTTCAAAGCCGTTCCATTTGCACAATTTAATATAGAATATAAACTCCCAACATCAAACTGAAAGTATTCAACAGTCAAGACTGATTATTGTTGTCGAGAGAGCAGTTTTTACTGAAATTAACCATTTTATTATTGATGCTGTGTGCGCAGTCCGATTGAGATGTGTACTATTCGAAGAAGCTTGTCGATTTCATCATGCTCATTTCATTCATAAAATGTCGTTATGTCGATTTCAACAAAACTCGACGAAAAACGTCATCATGTAGCATTCACTATCGGCCGAATTCGCGATAACCTGCATGTATCTTCTGCTTTGTTCATAGGTATGTGTTCAATGTCGATTCATGAACATATAATAGAAGAATATCTAAGGATTATCAGATTCATGCATGTACTCTGTAATATTAGGATACTTTAAACGAATCACGAGGATGCATGCATATAGAGATAATGAGTTGATTGTCGCTTGAGACTCTTGCGTGTACAATCCTTAAAGGCACGTGAGGCCTTGGTTGTCAAAAATATTCATATTTGTTCCAATCACCGTAAACAGAAAAACATTAAAACGCATACAGTTTCGTTCATATATACCATGACCATCGCGTAAACAGCATGTTATCATAAAGACCTAATATATTTTACCTAAGCAAGAGCCTGATTGTGTTACAGAAGACAGCACAATGCTACCGGCTAATCACACACAAATGGCATAAACGCTCTTTATTAGTTCCATATCAGGAATTCACCAACAAAGAACGCTCTTTATGTTTACCATCATAATATAAACAAACACCAGAAAAGTAACTTTTTATGCTTTTGTTTACATAACAATGGTCAAACGTGTGACAATAACATACTGTTTATGCGATGTTTCTTATTTGTATACGGACAAAGTCTGTCTATATGTTGATGTTCTTTCTGTTTGTTGCGGTTTTTGACGGGTGGAAATATTTTCACAGGATACCCACCGCCAAGGCCAACCGTACCTTTAAGAAACAGAACATCTGACCAGGCAAAGACATATACACCGCTAATCACATTACCAATTCAACAACACCAATCTAATGTGATAACTTTCAAAGCAATAACACCGTGCACCGGGGTACCATCATCTCGCCGTATATATTATATTTTAATATCTGAGGACCTCGAACCATACATATTAACGATTGTTTTCAATTTGTTATATCGATTAGGCATATGAAAATACAGGTCAAGTTCAAAATTTGGTTCGGTCCGCCCATTTTTGCCGGAGTTATGGACCACTTATGTTCCTTGACGGCTTAGAATTTGCCGATTATTTTGATTTCCGAAGATAGCTTTATTTATTCATTTCTGATATGGCATGATTAACCTCTTTACGTTCTTACCTTGCATAGGAGCTCAAAAACGGGATCACCGTTTGAGAGAGTGTTCACGTCTTCAACATCTTCTGATGACAGTCTGCACTCCAATGTAGATTTGTCATACGACGCAGAGAGACATATGTCTTGTGACGCACATTTCCTTCCACAATCAAAAAAGTCATTGGCAGTTATAGATTCCATAAATTCTTCGGCTGAGATATTCAAGGATCTCCCAATTGTGTACTCGAACTCAACATTGTGTGAGCTACCCCGCACAAAGGCACGCAGCAACGATAGAACCACGACAACTACTCCTATGTAATTCATTATCTGCGTCGAATAGAAATGTCTCGTTAGCTTGTATGCCGGATGAAATTCTTACCTAGGTAAAATGCGCAAGTTCTACCAGGCGGTCAATCGAATAAACCGATCACGTGATTGACAAACAGCGTGGGTGTCACGTGCTTGGCTACGGCACAAGGAGGTGCATGCATTTGTATTTGTTTTAAACACGCCTTTATTTATCGACGTACATTTTCTGTTAATGAACGTATATATCTCATTAAAGATTTACATTCGATTTAAAAATGGACCTACGTACATTATAGTCAGTATAGAAGCATAGTATAAGTACGCTTGTGTTTCTATACATCACACAATAAACAACCATCATAACGGTTTCACGATCGTTATCGTTGTTAATATCCACGGTGTGTATAATTGTGCGACTCGGAAAGCAGTTTTCACAACGAGTACATTTGTACTGTAAGAACTCAGCTCAGGATATTCCTTAATATAATTAGAGCCCCCCACCCCCACATATACCCTATGTTGGGCCCTTCTATGAATCTTGAACTACTGTCCCTAAACAATTCTGAGGAATCGGTGAATCTACCATTTTTCCACACGATAGAAATCCGGTACCACGCGCATGAAGTCTTCTTCTTTTTGTGAAAACTCGCTGCCATTCACTGACAATTATGAGCCGGTCCAGGTGCTACCACGGCCGAGTAACTTTATCAACATGCGCCTGATCGGACAGCGTGCTGCACCCACGACAACATACCTGTGCAAATGTTGTAACGGGGGAAAGTCAGTATTTTTGCATTCGGATCTTTATTCAGTGATCTCGAATAAGACTTTTCAGCCTGACAAACTTGGTATCTGACAGAGTTCTGATTTTTGTCAGAATACCTTGACCAGGTTGTGATCCCCGGTCCGCTAGCACGAGTGACCAGTACGATACCTCTCGGCTACCGACTTCCCTACATTTTTCCACAGGATAGAAATACGATACCACGTGCAGCACATATACCTTGCTTGTCTAGAGGCCGATATCGATGTCGATATCAATTTGAATGTCGAATCGGATTGGTTAGCCGCCGGTACAGAGCGTTATATTATTGTGACACTGTCCGGGAATATTATTCCCCACTTCTATAGCTAACAGTATCTTATTAGATAGATCTCGTTGACCCCAGACGTCTTAAAAGGTCACTGCTCATTAAAATAACTAACTTTATACCCAAACTGACTGCAATCTGGTCGGTTAAAATTGAAACACAGGGATAAATTGACCCTTGCGGTAGATGTGGTTGACCTCAGACAACTTAAAGGGGAAAATATGAGCAATAAAACGCGTTTCTTACCAGCATAGAAGATATGTAGGTACATTGGTACATATGGGTCACATGACCAGTGGATTGTCATGGAATAGGCGTCTTTGACCTCATGTGACTTAAAGGGGAACTAATAAAGTATGTGATCGATACAGAGCGTTTATTATTGGCCAAGACGCTATGTGGGGCAATTGGTGCACCAATCATTTGCAAAAAAGCGTTTATTATCAACTTAAAAGATAGATGCAACTTTATCCGGAGAATCATGTAATAGGTGATTTTTACTCCAGATGACTAATAATTATTTTAAATGACTTGATGTGCCACTAATAAATTACGCATTATTCACTCAAGCAACTCCGGGAACCGGAGACTACTTTCACAAAGATGGGTACCGAAGTGTAAAATTTATAAAAGCTGGGTACACAACTGAACGAAAGGGGGGGTGATAATGACAATTTCAGCATTACTTAACTCCAGGACATTAGTATTCTGATGGAACCAACAATAACTCAATACATCCCCATACACCGAAGTGTTAAACGTCAATTTTGATATGGTCGGGTCGTTATAGAAATATCTATCAATATATTTTTCTCTTAGTTCTTTAAGAATTTCACATGTGAGAACAAAATGGTATTCATCACCAATAGGGAACAGACTCGCTGCGAGTGACTTATGTTATTCCACGATCCGGTTTCTATCGCTAACTTATGATTTATGGTTCTAATTTCATCAGTATTGTTACACTACTGATACATGGAAGTGACAAGTATTTAGGTCTAATAAAATCGCACCTGATCTGATTGTAGAAAATACATTTAGTAGAGGATCATATATTTCCCATCCATTGCTGTATATAAAGGTCATGTATCTTCATCCACACACGTGCCGTTATGTGTTCATTACGCACCAGCCGTCCTGGTATCCACAATTTATTCAGAATCAGACAGTGCTTGCCTAAGTTGTCTTGTCATGTGAGACGATGCTTTTATTTTATAGTTCATAGTCGCGTGTACTATTAGCATTGACTCATAAGCAACTTTTCTGAGCTTCCAGCACATTCAGTATTCCTGTTCTTTTTCTCAAAAGCCACATCACTATTTATATTATTACATCTTTATTTCCTCCATAAATGAAGATTGACATAAATTGAGAAACATGAATATTAAATTAGCATTATAATACAATGGAACCACGATGAGTGGTACACAGCTACCTGAACATAAGACATTTATAATACAATAATTTGCGTTAACTAACTGGCATGTATCTGTGTGAACTCATTGTGAACTCATTGGCATGTATCTGTGAAAAAAATCAGTTTATCAACATATATATTGTTAGTCATCGCATGAGAGTCTCTCCAAGAAATATGGAACTGGATGTGAACCGACACCAAGACAGAGCCTGTCCCCGCGCGTCTCCAACGAAGTCGAAGCGGTTGTGACCTGCCCGTGCCCCTGGCTTAGAAGATAAGAAACGCAGACACAGACGAATCACAACTGATCCGTAACATTATTATTGATTTGTTGGAGAGTCATGCTGTGAGAACGGATAGGTAGTCTATGGCGGTTCAAAGTAGGTGTTCGGTCGGTCAGGGCAACACCGGCTCTTGTATCCGATCGAGCAACACCGCGCTTTTTCAGAAGAAAGTATGCATGCCATAATCGAGATGTAGCCGAGATAATGCTGTTCAGGAAGGAGTCAATATCATTAAGCGAGAGTTGTGGCCCTTTTTCGACTTGGAATCCTGTCAATTTCTGGTTTCCGGATGATAACTTTATTTTTACTTAGAAAATTTCTCACTTTTTGGGTTTCCGGATGATATCTCAAGTTTGGATCCTTTAATTGCAAGTACCGGCTTTATGTGGATCAGTCATCAAGATACAGGTTGAGTTCGAATTTGAGTTTGATCCGATGATTTTTCCTAGAGTTATGTACTTTTTCCGACTTAGAAAATTCAATTTTTCTTCGTTTTTCTTTGGTTTCCGGATGATAACTCAAGTCTGGATTGTTTAATTGGAAATTCTGTTTTGTTGTGGGTCGTTTATATCAAAATACAGGTCAAGTTCGAATTTGAGTTTTATCCAATGATTTTTCCCAGAGTTATGGGCCTTTCGACTTTGAAAACATTTGTTATAATTTTCTGTATGAGGGTACTTTCATGGTGTAATCAACCCCTCCTACAGTTTTGATCGTAGATATTTGAAACTTCAGAGTATTGTTACCCACATATTGCAGATGTGCAGCATGTATATAGATGACGGAAAAATTATTTCTTTACGGAATTATTAACCCTTTCGACTTTTCAACATTTAAAAAAAAATTCTTTAACAAAGCGGCGTCGACTTGCCACGGTTTCGGGGGACACTGTGGTCGGTTGATCGTTTATTTAAATTTTCAGTTTTTGTAAAATTTACACTTGGGTACCCAGCTTTATGAAATCTCATACAGAGCGTGATTTAATTAGTGACTGTCGTCAGTTGACTGCGAAATGAACCTTTTAAATTTGTGAATACTTAATTGTTTATATGATATATATATTCGTCACGATGCTTGCAAATAATAGGGGAGAAGAATTGTAGGCATATGACATGTAGGTATACCCGTACTGTAGACTACTTTCACAAAGATGGGTACCGAAGTGTAAAATTTATAAAAGCTGGGTACCCAACTGAACGAAAGGGGGTGATAATGACAATTTCAGCCTTACTTTACTCCAGGACATTAGTATTCTGATGGAACCAACAATAACTCAATACATCCTCATACACCGAAGTGTTAAACGTAATTATAATATTTCTCCACGTTATCAGGCATACCAAATATTCAGTCATACTGCTATCGATAGAAATGAATGTCGTATCGACAAATCCAAGCTTCAAGTTTTAATCATTCATTATATCTCTCTCTTCACATTTGTGATAAGAGACTATACATAATCAAGTGAGTGGCATAATATATATATAGACACACATGTATAATGTACGTAACAATACATAAATGCATTAATATGTTATTGAATGTAACATCATATATACATGTATATATTCAGCTTACTATGACCACCCACCGATGCACTCCTGGTCATTGCACATTTATATATTATCAATGTTTGAGGTGGTTACAATTTCGCCGTCGCTTTCTTAATAAATGTCGCGAGATTATTGACGGTTTCTTCGTCGTGTGCATTGAATAACTTAACCAATTTTGATATGGTCGGGTCGTTATAGAAATATCTATCAATATATTTTTCTCTTAGTTCTTTAAGAATTTCACATGTGAGAACAAAATGGTATTCATCACCAATAGGGAACAGACTCGCTGCGAGTGACTTATGTTATTCCACGATCTGGTTTCTATCGCTAACTTATGATTTATGGTTCTAAATTTCATCAGTATTGTTACACTACTGATACATGTAAGTGACAAGTATTTAGGTCTAATAAAATCGCACCTGATCTGATTGTAGAAAATACATTTAGTAGAGGATCGTATATTTCCCATCCATTGCTGTATATAAAGGTCATGTATCTTCATCCACACACGTGCCGTTATGTGTTCATTACGCACCAGCCGTCCTGGTATCCACAAATTATTCAGAATCAGACAGTGCTTGCCTAAGTTGTCTTGTCATGTGAGACGATGCTTTTATTTTATAGTTCATAGTCGCGTGTACTATTAGCATTGACTCATAAGCAACTTTTCTGAGCTTCCATCACATTCAGTATTCCTGTTCTTTTTCTCAAAAGCCACATCACTATTTATTATTATTACATCTTTATTTCTTCCATAAATGAAGATTGACATAAATTGACAAACATGAATATTAAATTAGCATTATATACAATGGAACCACAATGTGTGACACACAGCTACCTGAAAATAAGACTTATATAATACAATAATTTGCGTTAACTCACTGGCATGTATCTGTGTGAACTCATTGTGAACTCATTGGCATGTATCTGTGGAAGAACTCAGTGTGTCAACATATATATTGTTAGTTATCGCATGAGTGTCTCTCCAAGAAATATGGAACTGGATGTGAACCGACACCAAGACAGAGACTGTCCCCGCGCGTCTCCAACGAAGTCGAAGCAGTTGTGACCTGTCCGTGCCCCTGGCTTAGAAGATAAGAAAAGCAGACACAGACGAATCACAACTGATCCGTAACATTATTATTGATTTGTTGGAGAGTCATGCTGTGAGAACGGATAGGTAGTCTATGGCGGATCAAAGTCGGTGTTCGGGTCGGTCAGGGCAACATCGGCTCTTGTATCCGATCGAGCAACACCGCGCTTTTTCAGAAGAAAGTATGCATGCCATAATCGAGATGTAGCCGAGATCACGAAGTTCAGGAAGGAGTCAATATCATTAAGCACAGACATCAGTTCATCATTGATGAGTGATATATGAAGTAAGACCATGTTGGTGGACGATAGCTGATCAACAAGAATAAATGGGTGTACCCCAAACTGGTTAATGATACCATAGAAAATGTCGTTTCTTATATTTACAAGGTAATGACATTCAATGAGTATGTGTTCTACGATATCGGTGTATGAAAGTTCACAGACAGAGCAGAATCCTGCATCTGAGGAAGTGGTTGCTTCAATTACACTTGCTAGTGTGTGGTATGATCGCCTGTTGTTTGGGAATTTTCTACAAAGGAACAAAATAGGTGAGACTTGCAGCGTGTCGTGTACTTTTACAAATCGATTGAATGATGGGTCAGTACTTATTCTTGGTTTCCACGCGATTTCGTCTGCATTATGTATAGTAAACCTGACTCGCCTTTTCCAAGATAATTTCGGAACGAATGTACCAAATTGGACGTATTCAGTTAGGGCATCGGTCATGTCGTGCTAACAAGTGATCTAAATAACGACTTGAATAACATTGACGAATGGGCTCAAAAATGGCTAGTGTCCTTCAATCCTCAAAAAACTGTAGCGCTATCTTACTCCCTAGTATCCGGAAATCCCCATCTCAACTTGAAATTCCAGGGAAACGATGTTTCCTTTGTAGATTCGCACACGCATCTTGGTCTGGAACTCCAAAATAATCTCAAATGGAACAAATATCTGGATAACGTAGCGAAAAAGGTTTCTGCAAGATTATCCCAACTCAGAAAACTAAAATATAAGCTTGACCGAAAGACACTTGAATGTATTTATCTAACTTATATACTCCCCTTAATGGACTACGTCGATATTGTCTGGGACTGTGCGCCACAGCAACAGACTGAAAGACTCGATCGCCTTCATAAAGATGCAGCAAGAATTGTCAGTGGTTTAACGCGTTCTGCCCCCATTAAAGATTTAATGCTTGAAGTTGGCTGGCCCACACTGCAAATAAGACGCGAATTTCACAAATTACAAACGCTTTACAAAATAATAAATGCTGACGCACCTAGTTATCTAACCATACTCCTACCACCGCGAGCCGGCGAGGTATCGGGTTATTCCTTCAGAAGACCTGGCGACTTCTACGCATATTATTGTGAAACAGAACATTTCAGAAAATCGTTCATGCCAAAAATGTGCCTAACTTGGAATAAACTCCCCGACATTGTAACCAAAGCTGAAAGCCTACATGAATTCAAGATATTCCTCAAAATTATATACGACATACCCAAACCCCCAAATTACTATTATACCGGTTCCCGAAAAAACAATATAATACATACCAAATTGAGAAACAAATGCAGCGACCTAAATCATGACAAATTTGAAAACCACATAGCTCTTAGCCCATTCTGTGATTGTGGAAACGAAATCGAAGACGCCCACCATTACTTTTTCTTATGCCCCTTATACCAGACACAACGCGTACTGTTCTTTAATAGGCTTAGAACAAAGGGTATCACTGTATATAATACCACCGGCTTCCTTAAAGGTCTAACAAACATTAGTAATAACAAAAACAAATTAATATTTGCAGAAGTTCAAAAATATATAGTCGCTACAAACCGCTTTACCAATTAACACATTCACCACCCCTGGGTCAACGTCACGCACGAACGCCATCGTCTTAGTACCCCATGCAGAGCCAAAAGATAATATTAAAACATTAAAAGATAACATTAAAACTGACAAACACATCTTCTCTATGTCAACAACCAGTAATCAAACTAAATGAACTCACATATTTGAACCCGGATCTGGTAACACACACACACAAAAAAACAATTTAAACATATGTATATACCATCTTGTTGTTATAATAACGTGTGTAATTATATGGGGAGAGGGGCTATCTAAGTTGTATAACTTGTGCCCCAATCCCATTTGTACATAAATGATACAATAAAATATGTTTAAACTAAATGTCGTGCTTCTCGAGGATCGAGATAAAATTACATAACACTGACGATTTGTTGTCATATGGTTGTGTGTTGATGCACTCGTAAAGGCGTCTTAGAAAGACGTTTTTGCAGGCCTTTCCCGTAGGAACACAACACAAGCCACCGAACAGAGAAAGCTTCCTGGCTTCAATGACTGACTCCAAAGACGAAGTTCCCAACAAACCAAGGACAATATCTGTTCTGCATTTCGGCGATAGACCTTGAGTGCGTTTTAAACAGAAGCGATGGATTCTTTCCAGCTTGGTTTCATTACAAACTGACATTTTGTACAAAAACTCTGACCCGTAGAGGCCACATGAGAATACAATAGACTTGTAAATCGTCAAGGAGCTAATGGGTGTGATTCCTCCCGCATACATTCCAGCATTACTGAGCATTAGGATTGTTGAACGAAGTTTCGAGCATATGGAAGCTGTGAGTGTGTTTTGACGGTTAGTTTTCTGCAAAGGTATTCCAAGATGGATGATCCCGTCTGATTCTAGAACAGGAACATTGATAATTAACCAGGGTCGCAAATTAGCTGGGTTGAGTGGTTTTCCATCGAATACGATAACTTTACATTTCTGTTGATTATAAATAAACCGCCATTTTCTACTGTATGAGCTACATATATCACATAGTTTTTGCTTGGGTCGGTTTCGAGCAATTTATTTCGTGTAGCATAAGGCCAAAGCCTGACAGTTCAAGTTCATGAAGCAAATCATCAATGAATATTGCATACAAAATTGGCGAAAGGGTGCCTCCTTTTCTTGCGCCTTGTTTTATATATATTATTCTGGATGATAGATTACCATGACGCACTGTGCAAGTTACACCGGTCAGAAATTCGTTACATAGTTTAAGTATATTCCCAGTGAAACCACGCAAAAATAGTTTCACAAGTAGTCCGTTCGTCCACACAGTGTCGAATGCTATGTGCACATCTAACAAAGCAGGCGAACATGCGAGAATTTTGTTCATCAGCGTAATAGATGCTCTCCTGTATGACATAAGAAGACACGAGACAACTGATATTTTTCTGAAACCCGTGTTGCAATGGATGCGTTGATATCAAGAGTGGGCAATTCCTTTCAATTCGAGCAAGTAAAGTCTTTTCCAACAGTTTGTATATAACCGGAAGTAATGTTATCGCTCTATAGCTGTCAGACTTTGTCTTTGGTTTCCCGCCCCCTTTATAAAGTGATACAATCACACCAAGTGTTGCTTGGCTGGGAATACATGGAAGAGAGAGCATGACAGATAGAAGCTTGGCTATATGCACATGTAGATATAGTCCGCCGTATATGGTATGTTCTATCAAGCGTCCCAGCACTAGACTCGCTTAACAACTCTGTTATTTTGCTATTTGTTTCATCATAGTGGGTGGCATCAAAGTTAGTAGAAATCAAAGGCGAATATAAATTTTCGTAATAATCAGCCCACGCTTCGGAAATATCTGTGGGTGTCCTCAACGTGTTACCATTGACATCGAAAAGGCTGTTACATGGGGCTTTTCTTTTTGACCGTAAGGAATTAAACTTTCGAAAAAAGAGGTTTTGGTCTATTTCGGCTGCTTTATCTATCTCCTCATTTTGTGCGGAAGCGAATTGCAAGTTACATTTGCGAAGTCCTTTTCTGAAAATTCTTTTAGCTGTTTTGTATCTGACATAGCTGTTTAAATTATCGCCTCTGGGTCTGGCATCCGAAACCCATAAATTTCGTTGAGAGCGCATATATTGCTGTGAAGTATTTTCAGTGTCGGGTTCCAGTAAGGTTTTAAGAAAGGTTTGAAGGATTTTTTCGGAATAGCACTATCAGACGCAATGCGAATGGCTGCGATTGTCTTATCATAACAAAGGGTCAGGTCAGCTTCGCATCGAGCGATGCAAGCATGTAAAGAGCGTTCTAGGCTCAATTGGTATCGAGACAACAATACATCGTTTGCGAGGAACTTTTTCCAGTGCCATGAGACATTTGGATTATCATTCGTGTATATCAATCTGCCATACGATATTTCCATGAGTATGGGCCTGTGATTGGAAACATTCGAGGCACTATCATCAATCACCATAATGCGTTTAAGTCTTTTCATATCTTCTTCAGATATTATAATGTGATCGAAAGTAGTGGCATAAGTTCCATCCACCGACACATACGTAGAGCGACTACCCTCGCTTCGGTCCGAAGAGTTTGCTGAGGTGAATTTTTTAGCTTCCAGCATTTGTTTGAAACACCTATTCCGAGAGTCGGATTTATTCAAGTTCCCATTAAAGTCGCACATGACTATGACATTTCCAAGAGCAGAGTACAAATCGATTATGTCTGAGATTTCATGTTGGAGGCAAACACCATTTACGTTTTACTTTAAACATATTTTATTTGTAATAATACAAAGTGGGTTGGAGCACAAGTTACATAACTGAATGAGCTCCTCTCCGCTATACATTGTTACAAAATTACATACTAGACAAATTGGCACAATAAGTAACTTATTTACAGCTGTGTGGAATGTGAGAGAATGGTGACTGGTGAAGGATGATTGTAGCGGATTGTTAGGAAAGGATGACGTAAGGTGTTGGGGGGTGTCAACGTCGATTGTGCGTATGGTAAACAATGTTGAGGCGGAGAAAATACAAAACAAAACATAATGATGTCCTAATTATTAATTAAGTTAATTTCATTGGACTATTTTGAACATTTTATTGCGGAAACTAATCATATTGCTCAATGAAATTTACGTCGGTGGTGTCTATGTCGTCCGATTCCGCACTGAGTCAGAACCAAAGTAAGCCAAAGTTGGAATAATGTTATTCTAGGAATAGGCGCGTGATAAAGAGATTTAGTTGTTAGTTATTTCTGTAAGCGAAGAAAACAAAGTGCGATCGCAGTTGATACATTTTAAATGTTACTAAGACAATGCACGTCCAGAATTAAGTATGTCGATACATGTCAATATATCGATCCTATGAACTCACCAAACAAGTGATACCAGCATACATCTAACACCAAAATAAAGTGATTTATAAGTGCAATATCACAGTCACTAACACTGATAATATAATTAATATGTTATTGCTTTAATGAGGTGACATCCGTATATCTCCATTCAATCGACCAGCCCAAAACTGAAGCTTGTTTCATTGTGACTCTTTCAGAAAAAGCAGTATATCTACTCAATAAATGGAGCCAACGTACTGCGAGAACACAGGGCAGTGGCGAAGCTGGTCATGAGGCAATGTGGTTGTGTGTTATTCGTCATAATTCGCCCAAAACTGAAGCTTGTTTCATTGTGACTCTTTCAGAAAAAGCAGTATATCTACTCAATAAATGGAGTCAACGTACTGTGAGAACACAGGGCAGTGGCGAAGCTGGTCATGAGACAATGTGTCGGTGTGTTATTCGTCATAATGTGCAAAGACAAACCAGTTATGAACACAGTTTTCATGGCATCGATCTATTCAGGGGACTGAACTCTAACACACAGTGCTATAGACTGTACATGATACGAATGTCGCCCATGTACTGGAACCTGCTAAACACGCAAATGATCCAGTGACGTCATCGGTTACTGTGACGTGAAACATGCACCGGTGTCCTCAGCTTCTCATTGTGAGAATATACTCTTGCGCAACTTTTGTTATCAGAATAAACATTACGAGATATTTTAGACGGCAATTAGCATGCGTATCCGATCAGGTGTTGTCGCCAAAGACATACAAGACATGCCATCGGAACACCATGCCGCGAGCACCAGAAAGTAACAGAGAACATTTATTTACCCGTCATTGTTGACGGACAATAGCATAGTAATTAATAAATAGGATAATACTTGGTTGGTTTGTTATTAGGCCTGATATCAGCCATCGGTAACCTCTTATCAGCCTTCGACCTTCGGTCCCAGGCTGATATGAGGTTACCTCGGGCCTAATATCAAACCATCCAAGTTATATATCTAAATAATGATCATACTACGACAGTATGGAATGGTGAAAACCCAATAATGTCAATATAAAACTAAAAAACTTTAAACAAATGCACTTTATTTTAAACAACAATTTCAGCTCTGAATATCTCTGATATTTAGTCAATATAAATGTCTTCGAAAAATAAAAACCACACTTTAAAAGAAACGTTTTTTCATTTTGTTTAATTTCTGAATATCTCCATTATTTCGACAATATAATGTCATATTATGACCGTCAGTTCAGTACTGTGTTTTATATAACGTAATGGTGGGCTCGATTGACATATACGGTAGATAATTAATTATCCATATATGGTAAACAATGACCGTCGTTATACGTATTTATATCTGATCATGCTATCGGGATCGGTTGCTAATAGCTAATAGCTAATAACAGCTGCAGACCACAGGCCCCTGGGGGAAAATACTAAAATACCAGTATAGGCTACACCAGTGTAAAGGTTCCAATAATCGATTTTGGCTAAAAACCACATCCAACTATCAAAACCCTTCTAAATTCCTAGAAATCGATAATTGCAGCTAAAATATCCTCAGGTGTGTCTTATTGGCAATAACATTCCCTTTCATTTGACATATCTCTTGGCGAAATTGAACGAATCGAAGTCGAGATATCCTATCGGAAACTAGCAAAATCTACCGAATAAATCGGGTCGTCAATCTCCCTGTCCACTCAGAGGCCTTTGGATTAGTTATAAAATCAATATTTTTGTGTCCCAATGTTTCAACTTTATTCATCAATTGTGTCACAAATAAACGTTAATCAGACTCATTACTCATTATACCTATGGAATAAAACAATACAGACAATCAATCTGGGACATTTGACTTTCGGAACGTAGCTATGAGAACAGCATAATGATCTCTTTCGCTATATGGTACCACCTGAATGGTCTCTTCTAAAAATAGAACAACAAAGTGACTCAATTAATCATCTCATTTCATAATAAAATATTCTAAATAAAATCAATATTAATTGATAGAAGCGTTTCCGAACAGGGGTCTTCAATTCATTTTTATTATTTTATTCCTAAGCAACTATTTCAAATTTGTTATTTAAAGAGATAAAGCATCTTTAATGTGACTACCCGAGCAGTGTATATAGATACACGGAACAGACTGATCACGTGACTACCCGAGCAGTGTATAGATATACACGGAACAGACTGACCACGTGACTACCCGAGCATTGTATAGAGATACACGGAACAGACTGATCACGTGACTACCCGAGCAGTGTATAGCGATACACGGAACAGACTGATCACGTAACTACCCGAGCAGTGTATAGAGATACACGGAACAGACTGATCACGTGACTACCCGAGCAGTGTATAGGAATACACGGAACAGACTGATCACGTGACTACCCGAGCATTGTATAGAGATACACGGAACAGACCGATCACGTGACTACCCGAGCAGTGTATAGATATACACGGAACAGACTGATCACGTGACTACCCGAGCAGTGTATAGAGATACACGGAACAGACTGATCACGTGACTACCCGAGCAGTGTATAGAGATACACGGAACAGACTGATCACGTGACTACCCGAGCAGTGTATAGAGATACACGGAACAGACTGATCGCGTATATATAACACATGGACTGTTAGGTCTATATCCACAACACATAAACTCACAATTTACAGGAATAAGAGGAACGTGACAGAAGCGAGAAATTCATTTTACGGAAAAAAAACGGGTCCCCAGAACAAAAATTTACACCACCCAATAATACTTAATGGTATAGAAAGGTATCCAACTCGATCGGGCCTAATTTTTATCATTTTTTCAAAGTCCACAAACAGGTTCGAATTACACAAAAATATTCTAATGTTACATGAAAGCCTCATAAATATGTAGAAAGATATTTTATTACTCTTCAATTTGATGTATCCGGTGCAAAAATTGGTTCAGAAAAACTCCGGTTATGAGCACAGGTCTGACGGCTGTTAAAATCACTCGTTCGAGATGGTGTCCGCTAAAATGGGTCAAAGAGTTGGATTTTTACACCGACTTGTGCTTCAAAAACACACTATATATATTATACCAAACTAATCACTCCACATCACGGCATCGTATCTCTCGTATTTATTGAAACAAAATCAGTTTCATAAACCCGTAAGCAAATTTAAACTTTCCTAAACCAGCCATTTTGTGAGAGTCTGCTCTGAGTACTATTTATAGTTCTTATGCAACAAAATATATATTTATAAAAATGAAATAAATACACAAAGATTGAATAAACAAGAATGCCGATTTGAAAACATACATATGGACAGGAACATAACTTCATAAATATTTAGAGCGACTTGTTCGTTATATAATTGATTTATATTTGTTCAATGACTAATTAGTGTTACGTCATTTCAGCTTACTTACAAAATGGCTGTTGTTTTGAAAATTAAAATTTGCTTCCGGGTTTATGAAACCTGTCGTACGCAATATCGATTCGCCATAAGGTATATATCACCGCAGGTCAAGAATGAACACAATCGACCCCGAGTATTAAACTTTATGTCAAATCAAACTCAACGAAACAATGTGCTTTGCCAATGGAACTCAAAACGCTAATCAATCGTTTAATAACATCGGTCATACATAATTATACCATATGCTCTCAAAGCACGCTCACAGTAAACACGCAGTCATACAACATTAATACACATTGCATGGCGCAACCCTTTCTCTCATCTTTCTCTCCTTACTGGTGTAACACTTTTTTCATCTCTCTGCATGCACTTTTCGCTTTTCGGCACGTGTATAATATTGATATAATGTGAAATAAAATAAAAGTTACGAAGCAATCGTATAATAAAATCGGCCACACATATCATTTTGATCGCATAGGAATAAATAATGAAATAAATCAAATTAAAATATCAAATTTGTTTGAATAAAAACATCACTACATAACATGGACAAGAAAAAACTGAAACAGTAGAAAGAAGCAAGCAATAAACGCATAAACTTTTTACATTTACATGTATTGGTGAGCAATCATAAATTATTTGCATGTTCTGTTAGATTCAATACCCAACACAATGCAAATAACACTAAGGTTTATTTGTTGATCACCCATTGATATCCCGATGAACCGATGAAGATTAAATGAAGCTTAAAGGTACTCAACCCGTAAAGAGGGTCCCCATCTCAACAGATTCCAACAACAACAATCCGATCGGAGGGTCCTATATTACTATTTCTTTGGCTTTGGGGGTAAAAAATATTTGATTCGAGTCGAGGAACCCATCAAACAAAGCTCAGAGTTATTAGATATTGATTTTTGAAATTTGTTATAAACTCGAGATGAGTACTGCTAACTGCCGTAATCTGCTCTGGATGTGGTCTCCAAATCTATTCAAACAGACAAGGATGGATAACTCTAAAATCAAGTGGTAATTTTAACGCAATTTTGACGGAGTTCTGGTCCAGATAGTATTCCCGATAATGAAAAATAATAGATTTCTAAAATCGATATCTAACAAATCTGAGCTTTGATGGGTGACTTCCTCGACTCGAATCAAATATTTTTGACCCCCGAAGCCATTGAAATAGTAATTGAGAGGAGTTTTATCGGGTTGAGTACCTTTAACACCATGAGTGCAATAAATGCCAAACCAGCTAATTAGGTCTACCGATGTACACCACACCTGCTTTATTCAGTTAATTAGCCCTAATGTACCAGTGTGACTTATACATCATTTGTCTGCAGCAGTCTGGAGAATAATGTATATCTATGTATCTGCGTCCCCGGCCATTCTGCATTCCCGACTCATAAATTAGTGCACGACTGTTATACTTCAAATTTACTTCCATTACGATCTCAATGCGTTGCGTTTTACTTGGTTTGTCTTTCTATAAGAGACATGCATTTTTCAACAAACAATATTATACCCCAACATGAATGTCCCAAAATAATAAATGCGTATCGCTTCAATTTTCTCATTCGATTTTTCTCATTGTTATGAAATGACAAAATGATCGAATGTGATAATTATGTACGTACATGTATATATCACCACATTTGGCGCTACGATATCTACCAGAATTTTAAAGTAAAATGTTGCGAGTATTATTTTCTGTCGTTTTAATTCCAGACAAAGTAGCTTAACTTGAGTACATGCAGCTACACTCGAGTTAATGAGGGAATACACATATCTCAGCGTCTGATTATAATTAATGCAATCTCGTCATTTTTATCAAATATATTTATTATTTATTTTAGCAGAAAAATAGGATAGGATAAGGGCGATGTTTAACAGAGCTAGTTCACTTGTCAAATTGCATGGAGCAATAATGAAAAGAACAATGAATAAAGTATATATACAATATTATGTATACGTGTACCACATCACCATCGATAGTATAGCTATGCACATTTAATACTTTTAGTTAACACCATTTCTACATGTATCTATGCATGCGATGCTTGTTCATGCCCCCAGTTCTAAGCTATATACTATATATATATGTGGACGAAGTCAGTAAACTATTGATTGATTGTGAATCACTGGGTAGATGAACAAAGAATGCATTGGATAATTTATTAATTTAGGCCGACGAATAAACTACATGCTCACCCGATACGTACAACTCTTTCGCACTGTCACATCTCTCAATATTAACTATCGACTCTGTCAAACTACACAATTTTCTATTAACTTGCTCACAAATATAAAGACACGCTGCCCTACAAATACAATTCAAATGGACATACATGTACTACACATATTCAATAATACAATGTAAACGCGGTTTAAGGTATAGATCTTCAACCACAATTTCATAAAGTTTCAAATAGGTCCCCATACGTGGAAAAACATAAATAGATTACATGTACACTTGTTGCCAGTGACATATGGTCCTGCCGACATCCCTCATAGTTACTTTGATAAGGCAATGGCATCTGAGCAAGCCCATGTTGACCTTGTGGTACATGTAACCAATGTGAAGATGCAATGCACTTTTTTCTTTTACTGTATACCAACACAAGAAACCGAAAATGTGGGCTGTAGATTAAAGGTGGATTATCTCTTTGTAAACATGTATTATATAGTTTCAGGGGTAAAACATATTAGATTTGAATCGAAGACTCCTGTCCGGAAATGCTTCTATCGATTAACATGGATATAGAGTATTTTCTGGTCTGAAAAGGTGTGGTTGTCGAGCTAACTAACAATAGCGGTTACTGTTAACAGAGACCAGAAATTTTATTGTTAATTTGTGTCACAAATAAACGTTAATTAGACTCATTATCGATCATAACTATGGAATAAAACAATACAATTAATCAATCTGGGACATTTGACGTTCGGTCCGTAGCTATATGAATATCCTAATGCTTTCTATCGATATATGGTATCACCCGATTGGTCTGTTCTAAAAATAGACAAATAAAGTGTCCCAATAAATCATCTCATTGCATAATAAAATATTGGAAATAAAATCAATGTTAGTTGATAGAAGCCTTTCCGGACATGTGTAGTCACGTGTAGCTTTATTTGGAATTCCGGGGTACACCAGGATGGTCCTTTTCATGTTCCTCTGCTGGCTGTAACCCGGTACAATAGTGAGGGCGTATCTAAGTGGCATCCCTGATGTGATACAAGCGTCGGAATCGGAATCATCTTACACTCCAAAGACTCCGGAGTACACCAGAGTCTTCCACCACCAACACCAGCAGCGGATCCACCATTTCAGTGGTGGAACTAGCCAAAATAGTTCGGAAAACTATTGCGCTGGTGGCTGGAAACAATCTCCTCATTCCTCAATGAAGAATGTCAGAGCTGAAATCACGTTGCATATCTAGCAGCACCAGCTCCCTAACAACAACAACAACAACAACAACAACAAGAAAAACAACACCACCAACAACAACAACAACAACAACAACTACAAAACGAAAGCAAAACAAAAATCTTGACAATTTTTATATATTTGTTTTCATGTTTTGTGTTCATGTTATACCATATCAAAATCCCCGGCATCATGAAAATTCCAAAGTTGGTTGAGCAAATTGAGTATTTGTTACTGATGTGCATCGCTCAACAGAACTGACTGTCCATCGGCAAGAATCGGGAAAATACACGAGCAATGGGGAGGTGCGTAGTATTTAGTTAAAAGACAATGCCACTAATAATGAGTAGTACAAACTATCATGAATTCATTGCTGAATAGTACAACGAAGAGCAATACACATACCTTACTCGTATTTAAATTCGCGCAGTACTATTTTTCGCCCAGTTTTGAATTCGCGCACTTTGAATCGCGCACCGTGCTGAGCGAATTCAAAACTGACAAATATATTTTTCGTAAGACTTGTTTCAGTTCTTAGTCGTTCCCGAAGGAACCTGTGAATTGAACTGGGTTGACATAATATTTAACTAATATATGTACCACATGGATATGTGTCCCTTCGTACAGGAATATGTATTTCTTTCAAGTTTTGCAACATCTAAGACTCTACCATGATTTACATGTGAATAATGGTGTTGAGAATGCATGCCCGCATGTCAATATAATTATCTATATTCAGTCCAACCGTATGTAATGTGTGCATGTACGTACGTAAATGTAACTCAATAACATAGCTGCTTTCCCCTGTGATTTGGTATAAACTCAGGAGTCGTATTATGTTTCGCTCAGTTTTAAATTCGCGCACCCATCAGTGTGCGAAAAATAGTACTGCGCGAATTTAAATACGAGTAAGGTAGCCTAGATCCTCAATGTGGGCATCATAATAATGTGACTTCGAAAATGAATATTAAGTTTTCATGTTCTTATTGCTGAAAGTTGTTTTGCAGACTTTTATGTTGTAAAATTATTCAAGGGTTGCTAGGAATGTCGCTGGACCGAACTCCTAAACCACTGGTAGGCACACAAGCGATGATATTTCCTAGGTACATACTGTGGAGTAAGCTACAAGAGCTCTAATTGTGTGTAAACTAAATATAAAGAAGAAAATTGGTAGCTTAGCGGCGGAGCATAAAATTAGAAATGCTGCTCACATATAGGCCGTGTATGCCATGCGACAACTACGATGGAGTGTTTTGCAAGAGGTCTAAATAGTAAAATATAGTTATAAATCACAGCAAAAACACTGCCATCACAGTTAACAAATGGGGGTACCAAGATCGTATGTTGATGTTGGGCCATTAACATTTCATAAAATAATTTGGAGCGTATGCAGAAGGCCGAATGAAGTTTTTGCCAAAGGGTTACATTAGGCATTTAAATAGTATACATGTATGTTGTAGAAGGAGAAGAAGAGATAGTGTGTACATATGTAGTCTTAAGGAGAGATGTAATATGTTAAAAGGTCAAAATTTCACCGATATCATCATCAGTTCCAAATATCCCGGTGACGAATCATCTAAACGAAGAACGGCCGCTTTTCGGCACTAACTGGATCCAGCTTCGAAGACATTGAGTCTCTTTGACGAATATTCAGGTTAAGTCTATTTGGCAAACGTATCTAACGTTACTATCGGGCCCATATGCATCCTTGTGCAGAAACTCTCCATTGTAAAATGTGCAGAGAAGGTATCTCTGATTGGTCACAGGGTCCTCTGGGTGCCAGTCATACCACTGCCACGGCTCCCCCTTCGAGTTGTAGACAGTATTATTGATGTATGTCTTGTATCCGTCAAGCCACATCCTACCTGTACAATAAAGAATGATTGCATATTATCACACTGGAGATCCGTGAACTCGATTGCCGATTACGCGAACTAAGTACAACGGTTATTTGTTTACATTTTCACGACGAAGCTATTGCACAAAATCGATGAGTATTAAACAAAACAATGATATTGTCCATATCAGATTAATTAAAAAAGGTGAGAGAATGAACCATCTATGGGAAGAAGTAATCCATTGACGAAACAATGTCTTAATCGTGTCACAAAAGAGATTTGTATACCTTATTTTTGAATAATTTCCATGTTTACGATTTCAATCGTTTGGTGAGACCCTGTCGGTCGTTCTCTGAGTGTTTGTTATTTGTCTCCAAATAGGCTAGCATCTCAGCATACTTATATGTTGAACCCAGAAGTTATAACAAGATGAAAGGCATGTATACGGTATGCATTTTGAAATCCAGTATTATTTCTGCAAGAACTCGTACAACGGTTTCGAATAACACGCACTTAGGTTAAGCAAACATGTTTAATAACACGCACACCGGTTTTCAATATTAGAAAAAAATATTAGCTCCTCCATAAAATGGGCGACATAGAGTATACCTAAAGGTTTTCAGTAACATAATTTATACAGTAACTAAATTGTTGGCTAATTAATCTGAATTAATACACATATTATGGAACCAACGTGTTTGTGTCCGCGTATAACACGTACAGTAAGAAATAAGACAGGCGCCTACGTTCCGCGCCGTATCCGCGCTATGTTATACGAGTGCTATACTATATATATAAGTTGTGCATATACTTTTTTGTCCATATATAATAGTAGTGCATTCACAGAGATGATATTTCAGATCAAAGTCTGAGTGCGATGTGGTATAATCACATTGAGTTTTCAACAATGTACACGATTATATTCGTGGTTTCATTCTACACACGTGTGTATGCTAAAGCAGTGATGCAGAATAATGCTGCAAAATATCACAAGTTGCTTTTCGCTGTTCATTTGGGGAAATAAAACTATGTGCATTATACAGTTATCTTCTTGTTCGTGCGTTTGTAACACTTCGCCTATCTTACAAAACAGTACGATTCTTCTCTTTACAGATAGATGAATGCCGAACCATGCATATATACAGCCAGAAAACATGACGTTATTGTCCGACTAATTTAGATAGCTTACGGCCAGCGATCGACCACACGTGTAATAATCACCCGGACACAACGTTGTGTTACTTGCCTATTCGGGCTTATATTTTGGAGAAGAAAATGTTACAATGGTGATAACTATATATGATGTGATGTCGTGTTACAGTCGGTGTGATATAGCGCATTCGAGCACAAAAAAAAAATCGGCGCCGCGTGAAATATTTTGCACACTCAGTAACTTGGCACAGCAAAGTTATCCCCTGTACTACTAATAGCCGATCGCACCCGTCCGCACCTCTCCAGTGGGTCCGAGCGAGATGGGGCAAGCATTATCGCGCAGAATAGGTCTGTATGTATATACCAAAGTTTCAATCCCCAAGTTAGGGGTTAACAGTTCCGTTTCCACTCAAGTTATTGCCTTGGGGATTGGAACGTTGGTACATACAGGTCTATTATGCACGATAGCGCATGTCTCATCTCACTCGGACCCCTGGGGAGGGGAGGGAGGGTGCGGTCCGGTGCGATCGGCTTTTAGTAGAACCCGTTATCTCCTAATTTATAACTTGTATTGTAATTGGGTTAAACTTTCTCATAGTTTCAGACTTGAATAATAACAAGGCACGGGTTATTAAATACCGAGTGATCGAACGAACGTGACAGGCATATGAATTATTATTTTTTATATACCTTACGAGTTTTGAATGTCGTAAAGACACATCTTACCCGAGCCGTAGTTCATAACGATTTCGATATTAATCATAAAATCTTCTAGATTCAAATGCGGGTCGCCTTATGTGCAGCAGTATTCGAAACACAAATTATATTTAATGTAATCTGCATGCTATATAACAATAGTCGGTTGGTGGCGAGCTATAATTCATGCAATATATGTTATAGATGGGGTTTCAACTAACATGAACCAATGAACCATCAAATATCGTCAGCATGATTTACTTTCCAAACATTACACCGGAAGGTTAACCTATGCGCGTGGGTATCTAAAACCGTTGTGCGTGGTATAAACCATTTTTGAGTAACCGTTGTACGAGTTCATTCCGAGCTTCAACCCTCGAGTTGATTATGACGGGATTTCGTCGGCACCCCCACTTTCACGCGTAACGATGGGCATGTGAATATCGAGGAGGGTGGTTTTGCTGTACAATATGGGTGGCAGTTTTTATCCAGGTCAACAGACGACTGTGTGAAGTTCCATTGAACAAGAAAATATACTTGAGTCGGAGGAATATTTTTCATTTAATCAACCCATATACAAACAAATTTGATTAAACACTGGAGTTTTGACGACCCTACAATAGAACCATTATATATCTACATAATGAACTCGGAAAATATTTTAATTATGGCATATTTCATGGGTATATTTCATGAATATTACACTTACTGTCCGTCATCCTTAACCGTTGTTCGAGTTCTTAACCGGTAATCGAGTTCACGGATCTCCAGTGTGATTATAGGCTCTGAGCCAATTCTCAACAGACGGTTAGTTTTCGATTTCGTTGCACACGCTCGCAGTTTTCATGACTATATGGCTTGTTGCCATTCATCGGACAGCTCTCGAGATATATATCAAAATATCAGGCATCTCATGTCGGTCACAGTAACACTAATATCCGGTTATAAAAAGTGTCAAAAGTTTGAGAAAAGTAGGAAAAACTCAGATTTTCGACGTATATTTTTTCTCCATCTGTGGACATATAATAGAGGTATGTGAATATGTTTCCGTCGTTGGTATCGGTTTGACATATATATATATTTTTATAGCAAATGTGATGGCAGCAAATTCACCTTCACTTTGCCGTTAAATTACAGATATTTTAACAGTGTACAAGGGAAGCTATGTACAGGAGACTAAAAAATACAATATGTTTAGCCTAACCTGTTCCGAAGAGTTGTTCATACTCATCCATCATTTGGCGACTTGTAATGTAGATGAGATGACCTATACTGGAGTCGCTGAGGCAAGACGCTGTTGCCGCTAGTGAGCTCAGTTCAGTGTTGTAGTATTTCAGACATTCCGCTTTTCCAACGAGAGTGTATAGTTGGTATCCCTTTGAGAATGGACACACTGTTGGTGGAAAACAGTCATGCAATGATGATTAGTGCTGTCTTTACTGAATATTACGTTACAAATAGATACACTGAATAGTCTATTATTCATTTGGAGGGGTATTTAGGTAAAATTATCAGACGAAAAGCGTCGAAAATATAATACAAGTGCGGAACAATTCATATTCATTGTTGGGAAATGTTCATATAACAAGTTCAACACACGGCCTAATTTGTTGAATGTATTATCTTAACATAATTATGCAAAAGGAAATACTATAGAGTATTTAGTATAGAACGGGTTAATATTTGAGTAGGACATTTCATTTTACTATCAACAATACTACCTATTAATTAAGTGCTAATTCACGAAAACTCTTAAACATAATTCGCCCATATTCGCAGACTAAGATTTTGTTTTACAGTTAAATTAATTGTTGAACCAAATAACCGAGACAAAACCATACAATTTTAGTTCCGACTTTTGACAAGAGTTCAGAAAGCTACTTCTGTGGGTTGTCAATAGCACCATGTATTCAGATTGGTGCTATAGTAACGCCGTACCGAATTCGTTATTTTTTTATGAAGCGGGACATACAATGTTGCTATTTAAAATTATTACAGAATGTTGGAAACCTTTTTGTAAAGCACTTTTAAAGGTACGGTTGGCCTTGGCGGTGGGTATCCTGTGAAAATATTTCCACCCGTCAAAAACCGCCACAAACAGGTGGAACAACAGAATGTAGACAGACTTTGTCCGTATACAAATAAGAAATATCGCATAAACAGTATGTTATTGTCATATATTTGACCATTGTTATGTAAACAAAGGCATAAAAAGTAACTTTTCTGGTGTTTGTTTATATTATGATGGTAAACATAAAGAGCGTTCTTTGTTGGTGAATTCCTGATATGGAACGAATAAAGAGCGTTTATGCCATTTGTGTGTGATTAGCCAGCAGCATCGTGCTGTCTTCTGTAACACAATCAGGCTCTTGCTTAGGTAAAATATAGTAAATCTTTATGATAACATGCTGTTTACGCGATGGTCATGGTATATATGAACGAAACTGTATGCGTTTTAATGTTTTTTCTGTTTACGGTGATTGGAACAAATATGAATATTTTCGACAACTAAGGCCGCACGTGCCTTTAAGTGACATGTGCAGATGTGTGTTTTGTATTGTGATACCCATAATATATGAGCAGGAGGGGGGGGGATCGTATTCGTATAGAATAGTATGGGAGTAGGAATCATATCGTAAAATATGATACCAGTGTGCAGCCAATCAGAGCGCGAGAAAGTCACGTGAGATATAAATTATAATTATATTGAACGTATACTATAACACTCACCTTCTTTCTGACAATAGCGCCCGCCGTATCCAGTGCTGATACACGAGCAATGTCGCTTATCGATTAGTGTACCTCCATTCAGACAATGGTTCATCTGTAAAACGAATATGAAACATATATTATTCACAAAGAGGAAGGTCTCGCCCGTTTGATCCTGAATAACAGCTAAATATGTGTCCAGTCCACATGACCCTGGAGAACAATACCAGATATGTATACCAATATATACTATCTTACTCGCATTTAAATTCGCGCAGTACTATTTATCGCAGTCCGATGGGCGCGCGAATTTAAAACTGAGCGAAAAATAGTACGACTCCTGAGTTTATACCCAATCATAGGGGACATCAGCTATGTTATTGAGTTACACGTACGTACGTACGTACGTACATGCATACATACGGTTGGACTGAATATAGACAATTATATTGACATGCGGGCATGAACTCTCAACAACATTATTCACATGTAAATCATGGTAGAGTCTTAGATGTTGCAATACTTGTACGAAGGGACACGAGAGCATATATCTATATCCATGTGGTCCATATATTAGTTAAATATATGTCAACCCAGTTCAATACACAGGTTCCTTCTGGAACGATTAAGAACTGAAACAAGTCTTTTACGGAAATATATTTGTCAGTTTTGAGTTCGCGCAGCACGGTGTGCGAATTCAAAGTGTGCGAATTCAAAACTGAGCGCAAAATAGTAAATTCGCGTTCATCTCAGTCACAATATATGTTAATGTGTCTTATTGGCCGTGAAATTTCCTTTCTTTTGATGTATAATTCGATAATATCAAAAGAAGGAAAGTCGTGATACAGTATATGTTTGTATATCTCGTATTTTCACCAGGGGCACGTGCTCCAGGCATCCGAGTTACAACACAAAAACAATAATTTAAAGCCACATGGCGATTCGCGCTCCAAATTGCACATAATTGTCTACGTAATTTGGAAAGAGGTATAACATATGTTGACAAATAGACGAACTAATGATATACCGGCTTCATAATATGCTCTGACAAATACTTTCCTTTTAGACTAACGAGTGGAGCTCTTTTCTGTTCCATGTCCTGCACATGGGTGATTGATGTTTGGGATCGAATAATCGTGCTCAAAGTTGTATTTTTATGACTTCAATAAGTCTTTCTGTGACATACAGTGCTCACAGAAAGGTAGTTCAAGTATTTATTGATATATTTCGATACCGGGAAAAACTCAAAAGCGAATATTAGAAGTTGTATTTTGGAGCACAGTCCACCACGTGGCTTCAAATCGCTTATTTTCATAGCGCTCTTAACTTCTACATAGTATAAACACAGGCCTTTTCATAGCGCTCTTAACTTCTACATAGTATAAACACAGGCCTTTTCTTATGTCTGATGATATGCTATTCCTATCAATTTAGAAAGTTTTTTCGAGACACATATACTCCTTATAGATTATAGAAGTGTGTTAGCACCAGAAAAAAATATCGGAGGCCTATTATAATCAGCATGACCATGCTTCTGTGTGGTGGGGTCCCTTAGATCACACACTTCCCGACATGGTGACTTTATTGACTAAACAATGAAACATCATATAATTGTTGCACAGTCATAGGGGAAATCTTTTGGAGAGGGTGCCGGGGGGGGGGGGGTGGTGGTGGTTGGATACAATCATGTTTCCATGGCAACCGAATCAGCTATTTGGAGAAAGGTTGAAAAAGCCCACTGTTGGCAACCAATGCGCCTTGTGTTCAAAGAAATGATGTTTACTGAAAGTGCCATGCGAATGACATTGATTACTTAAAATTGACAAACGGAATACACATGAAAGACAATTGAAGCCACATGGCGGTTTGAGCTCTTAAATACACTTAATATTATTCGCTTTTGAATTTTTCTCAGTATCGAATTAGGTCGATAAATATCTGAACTACCTTTCTACGAGGATTATGTAACCTAAAACGACACATTGAAGTAATGAAAAATACAACTGTGAATACGGTGTTAGGGTCCCAAACAGAAAAGAGCGTTCCGTGGAAGTCTATTCCCGATATGGTAGCAATAAAGAGCGTTTGTCTGACTTCTGGCGAAAAGTTGAAAACGACTGAACAATGGCTGTGGATTTAGCAAGTGTTTTTCAGAGCATATGGGACCGATATATCAATAGTTCGTTCATTTATCGAGCAATCGTATCCGTCGCACCAAATTACGGTTCGAATGAGCCTTGTCCGTTGACTACTTCAAACTGAAGTCTTTTAAACAACAATAATACTGTCATTACGTATATGTACCCGCTATATCAAATCCAGACGGAAGTCGGGATTTTTGCCCCTGTGCCAATGCATTCTCTTATATATGCGAGTCGACCATAGGTCGCCTCGCATATATAAGAGAATGCATTGGCCTAACAATATTTCATCATTTTTTTTAAATAAATGTTTCTGACAATTTTTAGGACATAAAATAAAAAAACAACCATTACCCTGCAGGGAGCCCCACGCATATATAGAAGCATATAGAAGAGTGTCGTCAGCTCATGTTTGTCTGGGGCTCTGTATGGGTGAAATTATAAAATTGTTAAAGAATACAAGAAAAAATTATTAAAATTGTAAAAAGTTGTTAGGCCAATGCATTCTCTCATATATGCGAGGCGACCTATGGTCGACTCGCATATATAAGAGAATACATTGGCACAGGGTAAAAAAATCCCGACTTCCGACTGGATTTGATATGGCGGGTCACATATGTACATACATGTATGTGATTGTAGAATTACCTGTCGCAAATGAACGTGTTATCAAATGATTTCACCCAACTATTTTATTACCTTTTTTTTTAGAAGGTACCTCCGAAAAATCTAAGAATCATAGGTTGTAATACCTTATGACCCAATATACTACTCGACAGGAGCAAATGACCTCCATCAAAAGTATCCCTATGGTTCTAACATGACATATATTTTGTACCGTTTTTACAATTAAGGCATGTCTCATGTAATATTTTAACGTACTTTAAATAAAAATACAAGCTGGTGCAACAGAAGTGTTTTGTCGTTTTGACACCCCAATAACCCTGGCATGCTACCGGGGCCAACCCACTTTTAGCTCAACGTGTACCTATAGGCCACTTCCCTCATCTGTCCATCAACAAATGTATGTGGCTTCGTGGTTACCTCTGGGTGTGAACCATCATTTTTTCCGACATTTGTTACAAATATGGCCATCACCAGCCATTTTGAATTTCACGATTGAATCCAACGCCACACCATGCAGTCCATATTTATCAGATAAATCTTTTTTAAATATACAGGCATGTTTAGGTTCACTTCTAGACAGAAGTTATCGAATTTGAACGATTACTGAACAAAAACGATGTCTGTCAGGGAGGGAAGACATATTGTATGTCTAAATGATTCGGCATAACCTAAAGCCAACATTTGTCATCCAATTGATTCCAAACTTTACAGGGATCTTTGGGATAACCTCTAGACGGGAGCTCTCGCATTTGAACAATTTTCGATAATCAAAAATGGCCGGTAGCAGCCATCTTGGATTTTACTCGTTGCATGACCAAACCCTTTGTCACATCCTATACAGCAAACAGTTTCCATCAGATTCATCCCACACTTCGCATAGATCATCGGAGGTCACAATGGTGTACACATGGTTTGGATTGAAATCTAGCGGATGCGGGAGGAAATCAGATGAGAAAAATAAATAGACACTTGTCCCTGATTGTACACCACACCTCGTCGCCATGATTTCCCGTAGGTAAAATAACCATTGTCACAGGAATTAGTCCTTAGTAGCGAAGTGTCAATATTTCATATTTAAATACAATTTTAGACCTGGGAATGTTTTGCACACAGTATACATTAAAACGTTTGCATTGAGGGCTATGGAAAAACATGTACACCAGTGTAACCCGGAGTGAACCCCAAATGAGAGCTATTATTTGTTTCCGACAAATATGACCGTCAGCAGCCATCTTGGTTTTGCATTTGAGTCCGTTGGCACACCATGCAGCCCAAATTCATTGGAGAAATGTTTGAGTTTTATCGACACAATACATAATTGTATTACATGATCCTACCCTTATTCCATTCAATAAACCCATTCTATAAATTGTGATATTAAACGTTCGTTTAATAACAGGACATAGTGCCATGTGACCTTTGCCTTCCGATTTGTCGTCTGTTTACATTCCATACGCTACGTCTCAAAATACTATGTCTTCCAATATTTTTCCAACAAACTATACTGAATGAAGTGTTTGAAAAGTAATGTCATTAAATATACGCCATTAAATACGCCAAAGTGTATTTATCTAGGCCTATCTTTTCGCGGGAAAATAACGCATAGTTACGTGAAAGGTCATCGCATGCCTTATTAGTAGAGGCTCTTATGTACTCCCGTGTGCACTTTGTGAAGAAATATAGCGACTATGCCAATGACGTTGCTTGATATCTGAGGCACCAGAAAACAAATGTTAGACACCTTGGGGTCGCGACTGGGTGGATATATGACGTCATCAAGATGGCCGCCATACACAATTTCACAGTATGCACTTAGTCAGTTTGATTAATATCTACTTGTAAATTTATTATAGAAATTTGATTATCTCACCATTGACGTGAAACCAATACCCCATACTTCCATTTGACAGAAAAAGTGGCCACCAAAAACCAAGATGGCCGCCAAAATGGCGACCGAAATTCGGAAAATTGATGATTTTTCACACTTTCCTCTTGAATCATTAACCGATGTTTGAAATTTGTAACGAATAAAGACCTAAATTTGAATAAATTCTAGTATCCAACCATTTCTACAACATAATATGTCATATTTCGGATCTCATTCCTGCCAGATATCTTTAAAATGTGAATTCAAAAATGTGCTATGAAAGTTAACCAAAATTCAATTATATGATTCTAGCCAAGAGTTGAACAGAAAATAACTGAATTTGATGAAGATAATGTAAAAATGTTTTAAATATGTAAATTGCCATATAGTTACACTGAAAATAATGCATTTTCGTTGAAGATGGCTTCCAAAATGGAGAAATCACCAAAATATGTCCAATTTTTATTAATATCACTCATGTGTTGGGGAAAAGTAAATATATGTGAATATGTGCTACTTTTTCGCGGACATCCATGGACTTATGGAATGATTTGTAAATTTGGTGAACCATGCAGCTGCTTATACCCGAGAAATCAACAGAATTATACCACGAAAATTAAGTCAAATCATCTTCATGGCAGCCACAAAATTTGCAGAATGGGCACCGAGTGAGGAAGAAAATTTAACACAGAAAATGAAAAATATTTCTACGGCAATGATAAAATTGCACCAAGCTTCCTTTTGAAAGAACAAGATTGATAAAAAAAAAACCAAGATGGCTGTCAAAATGGCGACCGAAATATAGAAATGTGTTGAATTGTTACACATGCCACTTACATCATTTTCGGTTATTTGACACCAAGTACTTTGGAAAACATATTATGCTGTAATTTGTGTCTAATTGTTGTCCATACTCCGAAAAATGCAAATTAAATAATTCGCTATGTAATTTCACAAATAAACTTGCTTTTCGAGGTTCTAGATTAACATTGGACATAAATATACATAATAATACAAACAAAAGTGTACACAGTTTTAAATATCGTTAGTGTCATTCAATTACACTCGACATTGATGTATTTGACCCAAGATGGTCGCCAGAATCGTTATAAAATGTGACAAATGTTTATATTCTCAAACGGCATTTAGCAAAGGAGTTGGATATATTCGCCCAATCTAAATTAGATACTATCATGTTAAGGTATATTGTGACTATGTTTGACCAAACATAGTTTGTTTATAATCGAGAATATATCAGAATGGACTCTTAGAAACCTAACATGAAATTGCCCAATTTAATTTAAACGATCCTGCCCGTTTCCTGGGAAGGAAGTCAAACCAGATATGTGCTGACTATCATTATAAGGGCATAACGAGTACTCGAACGCAAAAGAATCCCTGCAGTCATAATACAGACAGAAATCCAACTTTATGGCTATATTATTTCGTTTGGGGCAGATCTGCTTTATTCGTTGCCTGTTCTTGATGAATTGTTGACCACGTTGATTTCGCCCGGCCACAAAAATTCAGAAGATTCAGGAAAAATATCACACCTTGGCTTCATCGAAGTCGAAGTTGCATTGCTATCATACTGCCACCGGGAAATATAATTGCTCAACTTAGAAATACACAGGCATTACATATTAGTGCAAACATTATTTCGTATCTAATTATGAAACAGTTGTGTCTAATAAGATACAATAAGGGGAGATTGCATTGTTCAGTTTCTTGTTTTTGGCATATCTGTGTTTCATCACCCGAAATTCGTTTGACTGGTTGAGACATTGTCACACTTCTCAAGACGTGAGTCAGCAAATGTACCACTCCTGCTACTTCGTCCAATATATGGTCACATTGAGGGTAGCCTAACTACAACCAACTCTCCCCAGCAACTACAGTTGAATTACAAACTCATCTTGCAAGCTAACAGAGCTCACCACAATACTCTCCGACTGCATATCAGATACTCCATATAGAATGTCCCTTTCGGCTGTGGAATGGAGAGTCCATAATACAGATTTAATAAATAAATGTCAATACGGCCGCTGACCTCATAGCAGATACATTGCATATTCACTTCGATGTAGTCTAACAGAACTGTGCACGTAACCGAGTTAATGCTTGTCAGTTTATTTTAGAATATGTCAAAACATCAGTATCGGGCAAAATAGCCTAAGGTTTGTCATTCTCCATGTCGAGTCCAGCAAGTGACAATAACGGCTCCTCAACTTATTCCTGGTTGTCAATGAAACAATATCTTGAAATCAAAATGCCTATGCCTAGTGCCTGGATATTTAGTGATGAAATACCTCATCGAAACACCAGAAGCTCATCTTTGATCCATGCCATATGATGGTGAATCGAACTAATGAATACAGTGACGGGTCATCAAGATCATTTAATGGAACGTTTATTAAGATTTCTTGCAAAACGTCCACATGGGGACATTCATTAGCATTATACACCAAATGTTAGTTCACAGAAAGTAAAGATCTTCGAATCACAGAAACCCCGCAATCTCGAACGAAATCCTTTAATTGTCCATCGAACAAATGTAGTTTATAGAATTTGCTGGCAAACCGTACAACCATAATAGTCGGAGGCCAATAACAATCTTGGAATATAGATACTGCGCAAAAGTTGGAAGTAATAGATAACAATGTTATTCTTGAATTGAGAGAATATTGTGGATTGTTAGCTATTTGAAGAGTCCATAACTGAAATATACTTCAACTATTGCTCAGGAAGGTATAATATTACAACTTTTAACGACCTGAGTTTTCTGCAGACCTGATTTCATTGTAGTGTGATATCAAATGTTCCTGTATAAAACATCTGGAAAGAATACTACAAACTTTCCACTCAATAATAATACATGTACCTCAACATATCGGTGAGTTGAATTGCCTCTACAGCCAAGTCGAACTGTGCATTGGTGCGAAAATTATTATCAATTTTATCTGGAACATTGCCGATAGCCGATACAATTACAGAAATGAGGCATTTAAAGAAAATTTGGTGTGAATATGTTTCTTGTATGACATTTTGATGAGACCGCATAACGCAAGCATGAAAGAACTTCGATAACACATGTGACAAAGATGACATAAGTGCATAAGTTCTGCACATGAAGATGAGGACCATACACGGAACGAACTTGTAGTATATGCGATATCCAGAAAACTAGCTCTATGGAACTCAAATACACATGTATACCAATTGAACTCATTATATGAGGCTATCTTCCTATCCTAGCTCGATCAAAATCAGCCACGCTTTCGCAAATCTTGGGTCTGGAGTCAGTGAGTTGACCTATGAGCTGTCCAGAGCTCCACAACAGTTTCTGTTTTGGCAGGAACCTGAACATAATTTATCTCTAGTCGCTATATATCGCATGTAATAAGCAGAGGTCTGGTAGAAATCCGCCGATGCGATTCTTCTTCGCAGAACACAGATAGAGCTCACATCTGAACGCTCTCGTTTGGTTGTCTGCGACAAAGCAATTACTGTCATATAATCCCCTGATGCACACACAATATGAACTAGATGTTATTCAAGGACGAGCAATTGTAAAAAATTTCAGTTTCACAAAAGTATACCCTGTGTTTTCGTACATGTATATTAATAAGAACGAATCACACAAATATTACCTCCTATTCTTATATTTGGACTTAGTATACACTAATTATTAAGCTTGTTAACATGGAAGATGTCTGTAATGTCAACGCATTATATGCCGCTACTGTTTTTGGGTACTGCATTGTGTGATGTCCATTCAATTAATTTCCGAGTCAAGTGAAAAATTCTTAGCCAAACCCCATAAGGGGGCGATATCAAGGGGAAGTAATTAAAGTATTGCTCAATACCGACAGCCTTATTGTTGAGGTAGGGATTTTTCTCCAGTCGAGTCACCCAAAATCAGGACATTTCCGCTGTACATGTAATGATGGATGTAATCAGCATATATTCAGATTTGGATATTTTCAAATAGGTCAACATCAGATGAATTTATCTACTTTTCATGGTTTCTGTTTCCATTCCCATGAAATCTCGGATATAAGCAGCTACTGTTCGCAAAATATTCATATTGTATCAGATTGTATCAGCATTCCTGGCACTTTTGTCAACAGGGGAACAAATGTGTTTACCAGTAGTCACTGAAACCCACATTAGGAGCGTTTTCAATGAAAACTAGCAAATTTGGATGATTTCTCCATTTTGGTAACCATCTGAGTCACCATCCTGAATTTAGATTCATGTGGATAATAATATCTTAATCTAACATATCATGGTTGTCGAATGATTAGATAGTATAATTCATTCAAAATAAGGTTGCTAGTAGCCACCGATTTCAAACGGCTGTGAATAATTTAAGAGGCGAGTGTGAAAAATCATCAATTATTAGAATTTCGGTCGCCGTTTTGGGAGCCATCTTGGATTTTGAGGTCCAAATTGCACCGTCAAGAGGAAGTGTGATCCAATGGTATTATTGGTCGCGAAACATAATCATTTCACTATCTAAATTTTCCTCCCATACTCAATGCCAACTCTGAAATTGTTCATGGTTGCCATTTTGATGATTTCATCTCATTTTCGTCGTTTCATTCTCTCGAATTCTTGAGTATAAACAGCCATTGTTCACAAACTATTCATATTGTTACATATCTCCATGTTATCACACCAACACGGAGAAAATATATTCACCTATATTAACTAAATCGCACATTGGGAGTGATATCAAAGAAAATTTGACAAATTTTAGTGATTTATCAATTTTGGCAACCATTTTGGTCGCCATCTTGAATACAGATGCACTTTTTTGGTTGTAATTATATGGCAATCTATATGTTTAAAACTGTTGTAAATGTTTGTCATCAAAATCAGCTATTTTCTGGGTAACACTTGGCTTGAATTACAAAATCGATATTTGGTAAAATTTCATAGCATATTTATGAATTCACATTTTGACGACATTTTGTAGGAATAAGACCCAAACTATGACATATTATCATGCCCAAATGGTTAGGTGTTCCAATGTATTTAAAATTAAGTTGCTATTAGCCACAGATTTCAAACAACCGTGAATGTTTTAAGAGAAATGTGTGAAAATTCATCATTTTCCCGAACTTCGGTCGCCATTTTGGTGGCCATCTTTGTTAAATGTGGTCAATTTTTCTGTCAAAGTGAAGCCTGTTATCATAGTATCACCACAGTAGAGAAATATTATATTTCCTACCATAAATTCACTACTAGCTATTAATCAAACTGATTCAGTGCCTACTCTGAAATGTTGTATGGCGGCCATCTTGATGACGTCATAAAACTACCCAGTCGCGACCCCCAGGTGTCTAACATTTGTTTTCTGGTGCCCCAGATATCAAGCAACATCATGAGCATAGTGGCTATATTTCTTCACAAAATGCACACGGGAGCCAAAAAATGGACATAAGAGCCTCTACTATATAGAAGCCGATGTTAGTTTTGCGTCCCATTTGTTGATTTAAGTATGTTTTGTCGAGGTTTTGGATCATGTAATAAATAGAATCTACAACTCGTCCTCAGTTTATAGCGGAATTTACAAAACTCGTCCAGTAAATTAGGTCTGGACCTCGCCAAAGGCTCGGTCCAGACCTAATTTACTGGACTCGTTTTGTAAAGTCCTATATAAACTGGGGACTCGTTGTTGAGCCTCTATATATATAACCCCACTGTGTTGTTTTTGGGTTAATGATTATCGACTGATATCGGATGGCGGACGGATACACCGAGAACCGAATTGTTTCAATCCACAGAAAGGTATTGTATAAGCTTCAATTTCAATCGATCTGTGGTATATCTCTGTTCATCTTTGTCTAATAAAATATCATCTCTCTGGTGTTGACAAAAACTCTTTTGTCGACACCATAGAGATAACATTTTAGTATTCTCAATTCTCCAATAATGATAACACTATCATTGCCATCAAGCCGCGCCGGAGTCCACTATGCCATCAAGCCACGCCGGAGTCCACTAGGGGTCGACATCAGCGTTTATTGGTATACATGCTTACAAGTTAAGGGACGGGCACGTCGTTACATACAGGTTAATTACATCCCACTGTGTCTGCGTTGGCGGTCAGGAAAAACCAACGAAAAACCTCTTGGGAAAAACGATGGAAACCTGTTTTCCGAAACCAACATCTCTAACGCAGCTCGAATGTTCGGAAATTCATTCTAATTGATCAATTGTGCAACACAAACCTGTACACACACTATATAATATATAAATAAAAATTAACATATATAACATGTTCAAATATATACACTATGATCGTGATCGAATGACACATTATATAAGGATTAACTGTCATGTGGACTGTTTTTATCGTGACAAAAACAGCCCAAAATACCCAATAGCACCCTTGGCAAAAGTTAATAGGAACAATTTCTCTTCATATTGAAACCCGATGATATATTAAGTCAAACCTGCGCGAGTTCAAATGCGCCCAAAACGTTACGCGTTCGTCTTTCCAAACTCAATGACGTATCGATGGTGTTATAAGCTTGGTGTTACGAGGCGTTGCGCATTCACCGAGAAATAACTGCAACTAGCCACGTGGGCGCCGACCAATCAGAATGCTGGATTTAGTGATGACAACACTTAGTATGTAAATATATGCGTTTAATAAAATGACTATAAAACTAATACTTCATAAATAAGGTGCGATACGCACATTTCAAAGTTGCAATTAACTTTTATCAATGATTATTGAACAAAATGCAACGTCCATTTTCTATAATATGCATGATTTCATGCGTTACAAGAATATCTGTTTCTCAAGTATAGTTTCAATATACGCCACTCCTTACGTTATTGAACGTCTGACCCGACGGACAAGGATAATTGGCTAGAAATGAAACCACACGCTCTACAATAGGGTGACATCTTTCCATTGTTCATGCACGCAGCGATAATAGATCGCTCACTCATTATCACGAACAGTGAACACAGTATTTTTCTGCTAATGTGCTTTGCACTAAACACTGACAAATTATCATTATACAAAGATGGACAGCTGCATCTAGCAACCGATCGATTGAACTGGAAGCTTCCAATACCTTTAATATTCAGGGTGATCCTCCCATTCATATTAATATTATAGCTGCGTCTGTCTCAACTATTTGTGGCACATAGAGGCGGTCGTCGGTTTTGTTTTAGGAAACTGGTTATCAGATAAAACATACAATAGTGGCTTTGTGGCTGTTGGTGGCTCGTATGAGATATACTTTGGACAATAGCGAAGACATTATGTGCAAATACTGGGACATTAATTAGGATGGACACCAAATTTAAAGAACATGTTTTTGTCGGAATTTTCACCAAACTTATATTATGTAGTCAACGTGAGGTCGGGGAAGGGAGCACAAAATAAATTAATTCGCCGATATTCCTACAAATTTATATATAGGTGTCTCCATGTATGATACGGTGAATCAAATGGTGTAGTTTAAAGATCACAAACATGGCGCTGTCCATCTCAGAAATGGACTTGGGGAAGGGGCGCCAAAAGAGTATAAAAAGTGTGCCGACTTCAACAAAGTTGACGCCAGATGTCAGGATCGGCATGGTTCAAAGTTATGGAAGCGGAATAATCTATGGCATTGATACAACATGCAGAACACGTCATCCATATTGATATTGGTGTATGTATTTACCAACGACAGACAGACAGCATATATTAAACATTTTGATTTCACTTTAACCATTTGGAGAGTATTTGTAACGTCATATAAATTACGTCATGATTAAATTTAACGTCAACGTCATATAGTTAGGGAGCCCGCATATGTTCTATTTACACTTTTGCGTACAAAAGGTTTGACCCCCTAAAGTTGGTACCAATAATGGAACATTTTGAAAAACCGATTTCTTAAGTTGCGCATTCCTGGGGTTTAGGGGCCGCTGAACCCCAAAAAGTGCCAAAAATCACTTCTATTTACACTTCCGCGTACATCGATGAATTTTGGTTTGATGATACCCCTAAATGTACTGATTAAGGAAACACAACTTAAGAAAGGGATTTTCCTGGGGTTTTCAGATAAGAAAGGGGGTCCCATGCTGAACCCCAAAACGTGATTTTTTACTTTTTTTTATACTTTCGCGTACATCCATAATTTTTGGTCTCAAAGTACTTTGAGATATACTAATTATAAAAACACAACTTAAGAAGCAACTTTTCCTGGGGTTTTAAGATAAGAAAGGGGGTCCCATGCTGAGCCCCAAAACGTGATTTTTTACTTTTTTTTATACTTTCGCGTACATCCATAATTTTTGGTCTCAAAGTACTTTGAGATATACTAATTATAAAAACACAACTTAAGAAGCAACTTTTCCTGGGGTTTTAAGATAAGAAGGGGGTCATCGGGTCACCCCTCAAAACGTAAAAAATCACTTTTATTTACATGATTGCATTCGTCCAACGTGTGTGTATGGGCGTACACCCCTGGAACGTTGCACTGTTACAACCAATACATCCTTAAATCGATACGATCAACTTAAGAAATATATATTCATGTCGTTTTCTGATAAGAACGAGACTTGTTACCCCCCCCCCCCCCCCACAACCCGATCCATTTCAAGTTTCTAGAACTATAAGTGAGCCAGTTTTATGAAAATTATAGCGGGAAAATATTGTAAAATGTATACAAATGTATATATTTTCGTGAAGCTAAGACATAATGACACTTTTTTGGGCCAAAATTGAAACTTACCATCCAAGATGGCCGCCTAAATGGCCGCCAGAAGTTGAAAATGACATTTGTTCACAAATATCTTCTAGATCAATTCATGCTGTTTGGAACTGGTTGAGTAATGCAACTTTATTTTGTGTTCTTTTATATTAACTGATCATTGGAGCAATTAAATATGCAATTATTGGGGTCCTAACCCCTTCCGATCCCTCAATAATTCGATTTTACAGAACGCAGTACAAAATAAAAAAAAAATCACAATTGGGATTCTAGTCATATTTCAACAAGAAATGAAAAGAACATTGTAATGTAAGTGAGGCATATCATTTCCTATAAATATTCCAAATCTCTGGAACCATAAATCTTACCTTGGCTCAAAATGGCTGCGAAAATGGCCGCGAAAATATGGAAAATGGTAAATATTGCCCCAGGGTGTCCTGCAATCGCTTACAAGTTGTGGTTGATGTACACAATTGGCTAATATGTTTTCTATACATTGCATACTAACATGTCTGATGCACCATGGATCATTTTTACTATTGTCACCACTGACATCACCAGAAATATTGGATTTTTCCCTCACAAACTTGACATAAATATCGGCAAAAATTCACTTTTCGGGGTTCGACCATTTGTTCAAGTAAAATGTAACTATCTTTGGATTGAAAGGTGTTTATTGTTTTGGTCTATCTTAAATGTGTCACACTACGGTGTTTATAGACTAAATTGCTCAAGATGGCTTCCAAAATGGCAACCAAATTTGTAAAAAGTAAAAAGTTAACATAACCCGAACATTATTCTCTGCATTATCCGAAAAAGGTGGCAAATTGTGACTCACTTGGTTATTGTACGTGTTAGTTACAATGTATTTAACTGACAACTACGTTCTATTATGTTTGTCCCAGTTCCGTATGGGGCATGACAAATTCATTTTAAAGTTGCAGTATGGAATTTTGCGGAGAACCTCTTTTGTGATTCTGGCCATATTATTGAAAGGGAATGGGCAGAACTTTGAGACGGAACTGAGATCAACCATGATATGTGGGTATTCTGGCCCATTATGATAAAAAATTATCAACTGGATACAGGGTGGAAGCCTAGATGGCAGCCAGGGATTTTAATACTCTATGATCATAGGTGAGGATAATAGGTATACACGGAGTTATTGTATGGTCATGAATGATGTGTGAGTATAAAGGGAGTGCCCTGTTGGTAACGGTGGGACGTATATTTATATATGTTGTGGATGGGTTATCATTGGTGGTGTATGGCGAATATATTTATTATCATGGATGACGTGTATGGGTATGGCAAGTATGGAACTTATGAGTGGTCGTATGTGCGGATATTGGTATATATGGAAGGGATATCACCATTGGTGATGTGCATATGTATACCTGGATTGACTCTATGGTCATGTGTATGGCGAATAGGTATACATGTGGTGGCTGTATGGTCCATGGTGAGGTGAATATGTATACAATGAGTGACTGTGTGGTCGTGAATGTAGTGAATATGTATACATATAGTGACTATATGGTCATGTGTCGGGTGTAGGTGTATACCTGGTGTTCATGCATGGTGACTCGTGGCTGTATCATCATGTGTGGTATGTACGGGTATAACCAAGTATGGCTCTGTGATCAGGTGTACTAGTACATGTACGTGTATAAAGTGGGTGACTGTGTTGTCATGTGTGTGGTGTTTATGTACATATGGAGTGACTGGGGTAATGGGTGGGTTGTACATGTGTACCTTGGGCGGCTACCGATTTCCACAATAACTCAAGGATATGTTAATCAATAGAGAGGTCGAGTCATATCGTGGAAAGCGATATCCACCCATTATCACACAGTCATTACATATTATACATAAACACCACAGACATAACAATATAGTGACCCACTGTATACATGTACACCTGACCCATGACCACGAATGACCATATAGCCACGCGTCACAATGCAGGCACACCGGGTATACTCCTAAACATGACCCATAACCATATAGTCACTCCCTGTATACCCATTCATCTCACCATTGGCCATAAGGTCATCATCCCTGTATACCTATTCTCCAAACGCATGGTCAAATATACAATCAATATATACATCAACACCACAACAATGACCATAAAGTCACTCCGGTATACATAAGCACATCACCAATGGCCATATAGCCACTCGCTCCATACACATACCCTCACCCATGTTACCTGGTATACTCCTACACCTGACCTATGGCCATATAGTAACCCCGTGTGTACCTATTCATAAAATGCATGCACGATCATGGTCAATCCTTGTATACATATTCACCTCAACATTGGCCATGTCAATCCCTGTATCCCTATTTGTCACACCATAGCCGAATAGCCACTCAAGATATACTAATACACCACAGCCATGTCAGTATAGTCACTCCATGTATGCATATGCACCTCATCCATGGCAATATAGCCACTCGCTATATACACATATCCCTCGCCCACGACAATAAAGCAACACGTGTGTGTACTGGTATAACCTACACATGACGATACCGACACGAGTCACCAAACAGGAACACCAGGTACATGTATACGCATACGCCTGTCACCCCCTGTATAGATGTTCATTACATTTATGATCACAAGTCACTACTTGTATACCTACATGTAATCATCTCACCATTAACCATACGGTCACTATCTGTATACCTATTCGACACTCATAGTCATATAACCACTCGATATACATATGCAGCCCACCATAGACCATAAATTCACTCCAGGTATACATGTAAACCTCACTAATGGCCATTCAGCCCTTCCAGATATACAAAAAAACCCACACATACGACCACTCAAACAATCCATACTTGCATATACACCTCACACATGACAATTCAGCAATTCGCTGTATAATCATACACGCCATCCATGATAATACACCTAAGCCATATACACCCACCAATGATAATACATCCACGAGATATATAAATATACATCCCACCCGTTACCACAAGGACACTCCCTATTTACCCACACGATCGATAATGTCCACCCAGCTTACTCCAGGTATTCATATTCAATCATGACCGTACAGTAATTCCATATATACCTATACACATTACCCGTAACCATAAAATCACTACCTATTTATCCACACACCCCATCCATGTTCATACAGACAACGCATGTACATCCCACCCATGACCTTACAGTCACTCCATGTATACATAATCAACACATAGATGATCATGTAGCTATATCCATACACCACACCAATGACCATACAGGCACACCGGGTGCACCCGTACTGGATATACACAATCATACACCATACAGTCACTCCATGCATACCGATTCACCTCACATCTGACCATGACTTCTCCCTGTATACCTAGTGCATCTTACCATGGACAACCCACTCATAACCAAATAGTCACTCATTGTATACCTACTCACATCAGTCATGACATACAATAACTCCCTGTATACCTATTCACCTCACATATGATCACAGAGTAACTCCCTGGCTACGATCTTGGCATCCACACTGTATCCTGTTGACATTTTTTTTATCATAATGAACCAGAATAGCCAAAGATTATGGTCCATCTCAGTTCTGTCTCAAAGTTCTGCCCATTTCTTTTCAATAAATATGGCCAAAATCACAAAAGAGATTCTCGGCAAAATTATATACTTTAAAATGAATTTGTCATGCCCCATACGGAACTGGGACAACTGGGAATAGAACATGTAGTTGTCAGTTAATTAACTAACACTACCTTTTCGGATAATGCAGAGAATGTTCGGGATATATGTAAAAAATTTGAATTTTACATTTTGGAAGCCATCTTGAGCAATTTGGTCTATAAACACTGTAGTGTGACACATTTAAGATAGACCAAAACAATAAACACCTTTCAATCCAAAGATAGTTATATTTTACCAGAAAAAATGGTCCAAACCTGAAAACTGAATTTTACCAATATTTATGTCAAGTTTTTTAGAGAAAAGTCCAATATTTTTGACGATGTCAGTGGTGAAAATAGTAACAATTAACCATGGTGCATCAGACATGTTAGTATTCAATGTATAGAATGCAGAATAGCCCATTTTATACATCAACACAACTTGTAAGCGATTGCAAGACATGCTGGTGTAATATTTACCATTTTCCATATTTTGGCGTCCATATTGGCAGCCATTTTGAGCCAAAGTAAAAAAATTGGTTCCAGTGATTTGGAATATTCATAGGTAATGATATGCCTCACTACATTACAAAGTTCTGTTCATTTCTTGTTGAAATATGAATAGAATCCCAATTGTAATTTTTTGTGAAATTTTATACCAAATTCTGTACAATCGAATATTTGAGGGATCGGAAGGGGTTAGGACCCAAATAATTGCATATTTAATTGCTCCAATGATCAGTTAATATACAAACACAAAATAAAGTTGCATTACGCAACCAGTTCCGAACAGCATGAATTGATCTAGAAGATATTTGTGAAAAAATGTCATATTTTCAACTTCCGGCGGCGATTTTGGTGGCCATCTTGGATGGTGAGTTTCAATTTTGGCCCCAAAAAAGTGTCATTATGTCTTAGCTTCACGAAAATATATACATTTGTATACATTTTACTAGATTTTCCGCGATAATTTTCATAAAACTGGCTCACTTATAGTTCTAGAAAATGGATCGGGTTGGGGGGGGGGGGGGGTAACAAGTCTCGTTCTTATCAGAAAACGACATGAATGTATATTTCTTAAGTTGTTCGTATCGATTTAGGGATGTATTGGTTGTAATAGTGCAACGTTCAAGGGGTGTACGCACATACACACACGTTGGACGAATGCAATCAATTAAATAAAAGTAATTTTTTACGTTTTGGGGGGGTGACCCGATGACCCCATTCTTATCTTAAAACCCCAGGAAAAGTTGCTTCTTAAGTTGTGTTTTTATAATTAGTATATCTCAAAGTACTTTGAGACCAAAAATTATGGATGTACGCGAAAGTGTAAAAAAAAGTGAAAAATCACGTTTTGGGGTTCAGCATGGGACCCCCTTTCTTATCTGAAAACCCCAGGAAAATCCCTTTCTTAAGTTGTGTTTTCTTTATCAGTACACTTAGGAGTATCATCAAACCAAAATTCATCGATGTACGCTGAAGTGTAAATAGAAGTGATTTTTGGCACTTTTTGGGGTTCAGCGGCCCCTAAACCCCAGGAATGCGCAACTTAAGAAATCGGTTTTTCAGAATGTTCCATTATTGGTACCAACTTTAGGGAGTCAAACCTTTTGTACGCAAAAGTGTAAATGGAACATATGCGGGCTCCCCAACTAATAGCACTAATTACAATTACAAGTTCGGGTCAAAAGGGTCCAATAGTTCGTTTTAATTTATGTGCATTTTCTGTTAACGTGTGTTATCCTAATCGATTGCTCTTATACATTTGGGACATTATATTAGTCAAAATAACTACTATACAAATCATTTATAAATCAGATGATTTATTAAAGTTATGTCTACATAAAATGACACTACATGAAACGACATATATATGTCGTTCCACTCGCAAACTGTACGGCGATATACATACACAGAACGACACGATGTGTAAATGGGTAAATGGGTTTGTCGTTACGGAACGAGTGCTGTCGCGGAGGGATAGAACGAGATGCGCTTGCGCCTCGAGTTCTATCCTTCCGCGACAGCACGAGTGCCATATCGACAAACCCATTTACACATCGTGTCGTTCTGTGTTTATTACACGCTTCGCGTCCTAGAATCCATGCATTAAAAATACAGGATTAGAAGGTTTATTTAGCCACATACAGGGCGTTTTTGTCATGTATGATGATTCTTTTATTTAAATAGTTCAAGTTTCATGGTTGAGGCGAACGTCATGTACGTCATTTTACGTCAATGACATGCGTATGGAACGTACGTTCCAAACGGATTTGTAAATATGGAACTTCAATAACACTCTACTGCTAGGAACAAGCGTGTAATAAATGTACATGTCGTTCTACTCGCCAAAGGGTTAACCAGGGCGCCGACGGGCAACCCTGCTATAGTAGTTTTGTAGTTTCCATAAATTTGTTCTATATATTATTCCTGGAGATATGGATCCCCTAGCTTGGTCTATATATTATTCCTGGAGATATGGATCCCCTAGCTTGGTCTATATATTATTCCTGGATATATGGATCCCCTAGCTTGGTCAATATATTATTCCTGGATATATGGATCCCCTAGCTATGTTGATTCAGTGGGTATTGTATATAGCTCTCTTGTAGTTTTCAAACGGCCAAGCCTGTTGCATTCAGGAAAACTAAAAGTTGATAAAATTGGGTTGGTTCTTTGTATAGGGGCTATCCTCCAAACATAAGTTACACAATTTTGAAGTATTTCTCCATATGCGTGGATGCGACCGCCAAATTGTATAATTTTCTCCAGATGACCTCTAAATGGATGGTTCGTGATGCTGTTTTGGTGGGGTAGCAAAGAACGTTTTCGCCAACATACATGTATATTTATTTTAATAACTCGGGCGGGACATCACCACTTTGGCACCCAAAACACAAAAATAATCCTCGTACCACAGTATATATGGGTACCATGGAATTGTCCACATATACTTTTGGTGGCGATTGACAACAATTTTTTTTACCAACGTTGGTGTCCTCCTATAACCGCCGCTTGTGTATCCACTGATATTTGCATAGCCCGTCTGTGTTACACTAAATCCTGTTCGGTGATTGGTCAACTGCCAATTTGGTCACACGTTGCATATACTACAAGAACTAAAAAAACGCTTCACGAACAAGACTTCAACGAAACTGACGCCTTTTAATAATTAAAGTCAGTCTTCTTCACCTGAAAAAAAACCGCGTATCCAACGGTCTGACAAAACTCAACGCGCAAACTATAGGTCAACTGGGCTGAAGATTTCCGAGATATTCAATGTTTTCTGATTATGGACGAGTATATATTTTCCACCACCTGAACGCACAGGTGACCTGGATCCGTTTGTATTTTGTGGGGGACTTTGCATGAACAGCTTTAATGACATCGACCTGTGTTAATTGTTGTTATGTGGCACGCATATATGAGTCCGACCACAACATTGAATGTTTATCGTTAGTCCGTGAATATCGTGTCCAATGTCTTACACAGAGCACAGGATATCGAGTTGTCATCTCTACCAGCAAAATATTGCCCCAACATAGCACTATTCGCATTGTATTAACAGAGCAATGCGCTAACAGGTTAAATATTGTCAACTTCCTTTTGTAAAAAAAAGGTTAAATATGTTTGCTTTTGGTAGCGAAAACTCAACACAGTGTATGGTCCCATTTTTATAACATTTTGGTCAGGTCTGGTTCAAGGGGGTGCGACAAACTCCATGCAGTGTTTACCTCCCTCGATGACTCGATAAGACCGCTGCTACCGGCGACATTTCACCCACATTTGGTGGACTTCCGCGATATTAAGATATATACTAAGCAAACAGAGCAACATGCTGTTCTTGTTAAGCACACAACATATCGAACAAAATTTGTATAAATTTTGAACTTAAGTTTGAAAAGTCCCACTAAAACCGAAGAACTATATTTCGAAACGGTGTGATTCGGTTCTCTGATTATTTTATCAGCACAAAAGTCGAAACGCACGTGTACGACATTGTCACAACTCGCACGGCAAGTCAAAACACAAGAGATCTAATTTGCTGCAATTTTGACGAGTAGCTTGCGAAAATCGTCAACAAAACAACCACTCTGATTTTCCATGCTATCATTATGTTTTAGTGGGGGAATTGTTCTCAAAGAACATAGAAAATTTGACTTTGGAGCGATCGGATTTCGGCATTTTTGCTAGAAATCCCCATGCTATATATAGAAACACAGACTGGTACCCAGCCGGTGACAGGGTCAGAAAGGAAGTATGACTGGTGCGCTCTGGTAGAGATTTGGGGTGCGATTGGAAATTATTCCGTGGGGAACCACCCCCTCCACGACAAAAATCACTCACGTCCCATTATTGTTAAATATAGTTTTCTGATAACGTTTCTGCCGTAAATGTAACAAAAATCAATCACATTAAATGTTGTAAAAAGGGAATGTGAATTTGGGTGATATCAAGGATGTGAAGATGGATGACCCATCAACCCATTATAATATAGCTAAATATACATAATATACATCAGAAAATCTTGGAAAAAACCCATACGTGTTTTAATGTCGTATCTCGATAACATCACAATGAGCCATCGACAGCTTACATTCACGTCAGGGTAAGAATATTGTATCTCCAATATCACACCTATTAAGAAGCTTCATATCTCATTACATACGTTTAAACAAGCATATTAAGTTGACTAAACATTTGCGAAGACAACATAGCAAACCACTGATTAACAAGTGTGAGAATATTACGAAACAATGTTATTTTCTTGCGATACAATTTCTTCCAAATTTCATAATCCACCATTCGTCAAAGTTTTTCCACGTGACGATTTTGGGTGATGCAATTGGTCAAGGAGATACATTATAGCGCGGATAAATTTTGAACACATGGACATACAACAAAATTGCACAGCATTTATCATGGGGACTGTTGGGCGAATACACGGTTCATGGGCATCAAACAAAAGAAAATTTCGCGGCGATTCCAACGATACCAAATTAATATCTCATTTTACCACCAAAATGGACTTACGACATTATAGTTTCTCAGGCAAAGATATGTTGATCGTTTGACGTTAATTCCTGATTATATCCCATAATCAACTGTATCATAGCATGAAGTTTTACGCGTCACCGTGAATGTTAATATCACGTGTCTCTGCATATTGTTCAGTATCAATATCAATATAAATGCCATACTACAATTCCGACAATATAACAAAATGTTCTTAACAGTTAAATGCAGTCGCTAGAAACTTATTGATACATTTATCATCATAATAATTGTTATAGATATGCTCACATCGAATAATAATTCACATCCACATTTATATCACAATCTTGTTAACCCTTTACCCAACAAACCGGCCACAACCGGCCAAATAAAGCTTCAACAGCCTAAACTATCTTCGGTCTGTCTCAATAGAACCATACAAATATGGATATCATTGGAACCGGCTCCTTGACCACATTGTGATAGTTACAGTTATGCCCTGTGCCAATGCATTCTCTTATATATGCGAGTCGACCATAGGTCGCCTCGCATATATAAGAGAATGCAATGGCCTAAAAAAAATCTTTTTTCAACACTTTTTACCATTTTTTCTTACATTCTTTAACAATTTTATAATTTTGAATGTGTTAAGCCAATGCATTCTCTTATATATGCGAGGCGACCTATGGTCGACTCGCATATATAAGAGAATGCATTGGCACAGGGTAAAAAAAATCCCGACTGTTGGGTAAAGGGTTAACCGTATCAACTGTTCGTCCCTCTATATATATGTACATATGTATGTCTGCCAATATACATAAGATGTTCAGTCTGTTTGTCGTATTTGTTTGGCCGTCGTTTGTGTGCCTGTGGTATATATATACGAATGAATGTATATATGCGGTTGTCTGATTGCATGTGAGAGTGTGTTAATCACTTGTGTACATATAATATCTTGACAAGTTCGAGCGCATGTATATAATTGGAACTTCTGTGTGTATGTATGTTTGTATGCATGTATGATTGTATGTGTGTATGTATGCATGTATGTATTTGTGTTATAGACTCGAAAACTGCTCGATCGATCTGACTAAAATTTGGTATGTATGTCTACTTTGATACCAGGAGCAATATGGGCGGGTCCAATGTCACATGCGACCGTGTCTTTGACCTTGACATTGACCTCGCTCATATACGCTCATATAGGCATGTTTCTGGACCGATCGAACAAAATTGTTTTTCTTTCTAATACTTTTGTACGTTGTTCGCTCAGTATTGTTCAAGCCCAGACGGATGTTATCGCAAAAAAATCCCTAAATAGATCAGACGAAGTCGTGCACATCAGCTAGTGTAATATAAATAGATAATTATGAATGTCCATACATGGAGGATATTAAAGATATATATAATATCTTAATATGTGTGATGTAATTAAGGTGAACTGGCTCAAAGAGATAGTTTCCTTTGTCGCAGGTTATACAGTTTTAATTGATTTTCGGATCGCCAGGTGAGAGTACCCAGATGTGTTTCTCTCTATAACCATGATACATTGACACATAACAATTATGGCATGGTATAATAAATACAAATTCATGAGGGGGGGGGGGGGTAAGATTGTCCTCATTTATCTTAGGCTTAAAGAATTGTAACATCCTAAGAAATTAGGATAGGTAAGGAATGGTCCTGTTTACCATTTATTTTAATAAAGTATATTGCTTATAAACTGTCTCATATTGTTTAAGGGAAATTACGACTACCATGATCGCATTCCAATTGTCACCAACGAAAGCGGTGGCAAGCGCAAGCTTAGATTTGTGTTTTTCATTTATAATTAACACAGATACATAAAACTAGATAAACAATTAGGGTCGGCATGAGGTTTCTGGTAGGCAGGAAGACCAGAAACACTGTCTTTTTTATTTTAAACCTAATACGCTGAAAGTAATGGTAATAGTAATGCATTCATTTTGAAAGTAATGGTAATGATAACTGCAATACAGAAAACGACAAGTAATGGTATTGCATTACCTTGCAAAGTAATGGACACAACAAGAGAACAATTTTAAACTGAGATGACGAAACTCGAAGATGAACTCCAAACCCTTAGACAAAATAAAACACAAGGATTACAAGCCAAGTGGAATGTACTAGGCAAAAATAACACTAAACACTTCGCATAGTTTGAAAAAAGGAACTATACTGAAAAGAAAATATGGAACATTACAAGAGAAGATGGGTGTGAAACAATCAGAGCTAAATAAGATATTAAAATAGCATAACAATTATATGGAAAGCTATATGAAACGGACCCAAACCAAATGATTAAGTTTCAGATTTTTTAGACCCACACAATACATTTATTACACAAAAATCGTTTGAAGAAACTGAAAATTGCGAAGGATAAATTACAGAGGACAATAATTCTTACGAGCCATACGAGGTATTATAACACATGAACAGTCGCTAGGGCTTGACGGTTACACAGGTGAGTTCTATAAATGTTATGGCATGATATAGCACAATATGTATTATGGGCCACTTATGTTCCTTGTCGACTTGTTCTTCTCTGATATGGCATGAATAACTTCTTTAAGTTCTTACCTTGCATAGGAGCTCAAACACTGGATAACCGTTTGACAAAGTGTTCACGTCTTCAACATCTTCTGATGACAGTCTGCACTCCAATGTAGATTTGTCATACGACGCAGAGAGACATATGTCTTGCGACGCACATTCCCTTCCACAATCAAAAAAGTCATTGGCAGTTATAGATTCCATAAATCCTTCGGCTGAGATATTCAAGGATATCCCAATTGTGTACTCGAACTCAACATTGTGAGAGCTACCCCTCACAAATTCACACACCAACGATAAAACCACGACAACTACTCCTATGTAATTCATTATGTGCGTCGAATAGAAATATCTCGTTTGTGTGTATGCCGATGAAATTCTTACCTAGGTAAAATGCGCAAGTTCTACCAGACGGTCAATCGAATAACCCGATCACGTGATTGACAAATAGCGTTGATGTCACGTGCTTGATTACGGCACAAGTAGTCGCATGCATTTGTATTTGGCTATTTGTGTTAAACACGCCTTTATTTATCGACGTACATTTTCAGTTAATGAGCGTTCATATCTCAATAAAGGGTTACCATCGATTTTTAAAATGGACCTACATTATATATAGTCAGTATAGAAACATAGTGTAAGTTATCAATATCCACTGTGTGTATGCGATAGTCTAGGCTGTGCTGGGGGTAACCGTCGCACATCGGGGGAATTTATGCGACCATCATTTTCTTATGGGAAAATTACTCTAGTTTTCGAATTCAGAGGGCGCCGAGCCGAGATAGGAGACAAAATATAACTTTTCACAATTTTGCATAGGGCACCCTACCTACAAATTGACATATTTTCAGAGGTTAACAGGCATTAGCCAACTGGTTAAAGGCACGTGAGGCCTATAGTTGTCGAAAATATTCATATTTGGTCCAATCACCGTAAACAGAAAAACATTAAAACGCATACAGTTTCGTTCATATATAGCATGACCATCGCGTAAACAGCATGTTATCATAAATATTTACTATATTTTACATAAGCAAGAGCCTGATTGTGTTACAGAAGACAGCACAATGCTGCTGGCTAATCACACACAAATGGCATAAACGCTCTTTATTCGTTCCATATCAGGAATTCACCAACAAAGAACGCTCTTTATGTTTAACATCATAATATAAACAAACAACAGAAAAGTAACTTTTTACGCTTTTGTTTACATAACAATGGTAAAATATATGACAATAACATACTGTCTATGCGATATTTCTTATTTGTATACGGACAAAGTCTGTCTACATTTTGTTGTTCTTTCTGTTTGTGGCGGTTTTTGACGGGTGGAAATATTTTCACAGGATACCCACCGCCAAGGCCAACCGTACCTTTAACAGGGCATCAACATCGGAAAGATTATAAACATATTTGCAAATTGTGGAACGAATGTAGACACTTAATCAGATTCATCATCGTTTTCCTGCTTTCGTTCTGATTTGGTGACTTCATGGTAAAGAATGTAACGAGGCGCGTCAAAAATACATGGCGATTCAGACAAAGTGTCGTGTGTCAACTCTGTACAACCATAATATATCCGCCAAATACTTCCAAGTTATATACTTTTGGAAATGGTAGGGTATCCCCTATATAAAGATGTACCTACTTACAGTATATCTATCCAAGTATTGACATAATAGACAATGCACAGTTTACCTTGTCATATGGTGTAGAACCGTACGGGGACACTGATAATGTAAAACATAGTTCAAATCCTAGATCAGGAAGGTAATCAAATCCAAGATGGCCGCCAATTTTTATATTGACACTCTATTCACCAGATGTATGCTAACCGGACTAGATCATCGCGAGAGCTTTATATAATACTAGCTGGTGGACCCGACTTCGTCCGGGCTGTTTCTCCTCTGCTTTTCGGCGAATTGCGCGATTTGACCTTGAATTGACCATTTTGAAGGCCAAGGTCAGGTCAAGGTCACGATTTGACAATTCCAAAACACTCCCCGGACAAAAGTACCCGACAAAAAAGTACCCGTCGAAATCCGTCAGGTTTTACCCGATTTGACCTTGAATTGACAATTTTGAAGGTCAATGTCAGGTCTGGGTCACGATTTGACCCGTCCAAAACACTCCCGGACAAAAGTACCCATGGGTATCAAATTTCGTCGAAATCCGTCCGTTTTCCCCGATTTGACCTTGAATTGACCTTTTTGAAGGTCAAGGTCAGGTCGGGGTAACGATTTGACCCGTCCAAACGACTCCCCGGACAAAAGTATCTCTAGGTATCAAATTTCGTTGAAATCCGTCCCGTTTTACCCGATTTGACCTTGAGTTGACTTTTTTGAAAGTCAAGGTCAGGTCGGGGTCACGATTTGACCCGTCCAAAACACTCCCTGGAAAAAAATACCCTTATATAGCAAGTTTGGGCTAAATCCGCTTGGCAATTTTCCCGGCCATAGCTAACAGACAAACAACAAACAAACAGACAGAAGTCCCAAAATATATATTAGATGGCATTTTCTTGGATGGAGTCTGTATCTTAATACGTATAAGGCAAGTGGCTACGTAAAACCGATGATGGAGACCAAAATGGCCGCCAAAATAAACATAACTGTTCCGATAAAACGACCAACTTCTGAGTTGCAAGAAAATCGCATGGTATGACTGCTGTAGCTTATTTGTTCGTACATATGTCCTATTGTAATCCGTATCTGAAGAAACTATGGGCATTAAGAGAGTAACTGTTCATTAATTTCTCCAAATAACGACATCATATAATGTCAAATTGCCTAAATAGGACCGAATTTCAACCTGACATCCAATCATTTGGTGGTATATATGTCAATGTTCTGCTACACGATGCTACAACTGCAAACAACCACATTTGTATAGCAATAATGGAAGCCACAGTGCCGAATAAAACATGCCTATGCACTAATAGTTATATATTCAATTATCAATAACTAAAGGAGTTGTTCCATGCTAGTAGCACATTAGACCCGCAATCATAAACCGTCTGGAGATAACGGACCTATCTCTATTCCCGATAATTGCGGATATGTTGTTTATACGAAAATCTTGGGCAACTTTGTTCACATTGCCCAGCTAATGTTGTCAATTGCTTACCATGGTAGTTGGTTTCTACCTTCAAAGAAGTGATGTTCCAATGTAATAACGGACAATAATCACCAGCAATTTAGACCGAACTAAAATTGTTTTCTCTACATTTCGTTTGGGTGCCACCACGCACGGCAATGGGTGTTTGCATAAGCAGTTCTAATTCGTATTTGTTCAGTACTTCTCAACTCTGAGGATTTAGATAACAATGAACGGTTACAGGTTCGTTGCAAATACTCATTTTATGAACTATTTGCAGTGGCAACCGATAGCTTAAATCAATTTCCAACCAACGTACTATATTCATGGGTGTCTCAGTAGTGGTTGTCAAGTTAATGTGGTTGACGAGTTAATTCACAGGTTTGTGCCCTCACTTCCATATTATTTTATTTCACACCGGCAGTTCAAGATTCACGTCGCTGTCGCAATATATTAATACATCTATTGAGCCTTTTGTTATGAGTTCATCCATTTCGTCAAGAGACGAAGAAATGATAAGTTTCTACCATATCTTATATTGGATTAGGCCTACCCATTCGTAGACAATTTCGTTAGACATTTAACCACCGATAACATCACCATGCTAATAATTATCAGCACTAAGTAACATACAATGTACATCTAGCGGATCTACACAGCCGGGTGACACGATTAAGTTGATATACGGATGATATATGAACATAATTTAATCATTAGCTGTCAACTCGGGGAACATTGTAAAACAGTTGGTTGGAACATGTGCACGGGCATTTCTGCCAATTACGATATGCCAAGAAGTTGCGATTCACGAGCGGGCTGCTATTGCATGCTTGTTAGTCCACTGTGGCAGTATTGTTGGATTCAATTGACATGACCAATCAAATGATGAAATCAAGTTACTCTTCAGCTGGATACGTGATTGTTCCCAACACGTAATTGATTATCACAAGTAATTTATAAATGGCATGGGTATATATAATTGAAAACTGGACGAATTTTATTAATATTGGACTAAATTAAAATTATAAGAAATAACTCTGTTTTCGATTTAATAAGGTGGTGAGTTAGAATCGACAATTTTGAAGACAAATTAACTTGAATCGCATAACCTTAGTCGAGACTAGATCAATATATTAAATGTAACATTTAATTGGCAGTATTGTTGGATTCAATTGACCTGACCAATCAAATGATGAAATCAAGTTACTCTTCAGCTGGATACGTGATTGTTCCCAACACGTAATTGATTATCACAAGTAATTTATAAATGGCATGGGTATATATAATTGAAACTGGACGAATTTTATTAATATTGGGACTAAATTAAAATTATAAGAAATAACTCTGTTTTCGATTTAATAAGGTGGTGAGTTAGAATCGACAATTTTGAAGATAAATTAACTTGAATCGCATAACCTTAGTCGAGACTAGATCAATATATTAAATGTAACATTTAACTGGCAGTATTGTTGGATTCAATTGACCTGACCAATCAAATGATGAAATCAAGTTACTCTTCAGCTGGATACGTGATTGTTCCGAACACGTAATTGATTATCACAAGTAATTTATAAATGGCATGGGTATATATAATTGAAACTGGACGAATTTTATTAATATTGGGACTAAATTAAAATTATAAGAAATAACTCTGTTTTCGATTTAATAAGGTGGTGAGTTAGAATCGACAATTTTGAAGACAAATTAACTTTAATCGCATAACCTTAGTCGAGACTAGATCAATATATTAAATGTAACATTTAACTGGTTTTCAAAGGGAAAACACGTACCATATTTCAACTCATGAAGTATCTCGATCTAAATTGATACTAGGTGTACACATAAGAAAGTAGAGAGATTTGTAATTTAATATGCTTGATGCAAAGGGTGTTGCTACTTTCGAAGTTTCATATGTGTGGTATACTATGTGTTAGTTTACTATATGCCTTGCCACCTGTCACCGAAGAATCTATATTATGAACAAATAGGTCCAACAGCCATCAAATGTCCGACTGCGATTGTCTATATATGCCACACATTCTATCCAACGACAATAACTTGACAAGAACGTGTGTCATTGTCGATTATAGGACCGTCGCCACATGCAACGGTGGAACCTGGTTTGATTGTATGGTGCTCACATGGTAAACGACCAATTACGGCTCCAAATTCCCCAATATTAAAGGCACGTGAGGCCTTAATTGTCTAAAATATTCATATTTGTTCCAATCACCGTAAACAGAAAAACTTTAAAACGCATACAGTTTCGTTCATATATACCATGACCATCGCGTAAACAGCATGTTATCACAAAGACCTACTATATTTTACCTAAGCAAGAGCCTGATTGTGTTACAGAAGACAGCACAATGCTACTGGCTAATCACACACAAATGGCATAAACGCTCTTTATTAGTTCCATATCAGGAATTCACCAACAAAGAACGCTCTTTATGTTTACCATCATAATATAAACAAACACCAGAAAAGTAACTTTTTTATGCTTTTGTTTACATAACAATGGTCAACAGATGACAATAACATACTGTTTATACGATATTTCTTATTTGTATACGGACAAAGTCTGTCAACATTTTGATGTTCTTTCTGTTTGTGGCGGTTTTTGACGGGTGTAAATATTTTCACATGATACCCACCGCCAAGGCCAACCGTACCTTTAAGCTAAACATTAGGATTCAAAATCAATTGTTTTCTGGGTCGTCTACTTAGATGAATGCATACAATAACTACCACACCTATGTACATCATCTGATATATATGGTAATCGCATGCTTGCATATATGCTTTCGGTCAGATACATATACATGTTTCACGCATATCGTACAATGTATCCTGGGGAGAATTAAAAGAATCATGAATATTTGACATATATCAGAAAAATAGGTTGTTTCATTGCAGAAAATTGGCGATCGTGCTAAGGAGCTGCTACTTATTGTTTGAGTTAAAAGTACTCAACGGCTAGTATATTTCTCGAGAATGTCTTACATACACCTGTAGCGGATATACTCTATTTTGATCAGATAAGCTTTGGGTAGTCTGAGTGGTCCAACTGATGCCGCGGCTGTGGCTGGTAACATGTGACCAACGGGTTGTCATCCCGTTGGTTGAAATGGATTAGCTTCAGCGAAAGGGACAACTTTAGTATGACAAGCATCATTCTAATGCCCGAGCAACTGAGTATATGACATTTTGAGCACGCCTTCTAACTGTGTTGCTTTCTAATCCTTGTACTTGAAATTTCATCTTTGGATAATTGCCTACATTGCTCCATACTGATATATACATTGGATGATATAGTTTTATCTCATTCGGGTACTGTACGTAATTCTCATAGTTGTGAACGTGTGACGGAGAGTCGTGCGATACCTACAGTGTGAGACAAACTTTCATGCATCCAAACTTCATGGGACTTAGCACAATCAATACCCAGACCTCACACTTACCATTATCATTTAAAGCATTAGCATTTACAAATAAGCATAAATCCACGTGTGGTGGGACCCTAGCAGCTGCGAGAATATGACGACACAGATACATATTATGTCAGGTTTGTTTGAGATTTGTTTCCGTTATTTCAATGGAACATCACTCCACTGAACGTGAAAACCAATGATCCCAGTATGCATTGACAACATTGTCGAGATATATAAACTAAGTTGTCCATCCATTGCATACCCGCACTTATCAGGATTCTAAATTGGTTGTCATCGATTGACGGTTTGTGTAAGCGGGTCTAATGAGCCATTACCATGGGACACCTACGTTGGTTATTGAGGATTGAATATGTATATTTAGTCGGCATTGTAGCTTCAATTCTTATTGTACTAATACAAAACTCAGCAGTTTCACCAAGCAGAACGTTGACTTGTATACCACAAAATGGATGCCAGGTTGAAACACAGTCCCATTGTGGCAAATTGGCATTGCATGTCGATTTTGAGAAAAACAAATGAGCATTTACTTTCTCAATTTCAACAGTTTTATCGGATTAGGATCACATTATCCACAGACATATATGCACGAACGAATAAGCTACAAAACTCATAACATGCAGATGCTATTGCAACTCAAAAGCCGGTAATTTTATCGGAATATTTTGTATGGCCGCCATTTTGGTCTCCATCATCGGTGTTACGTAACCAGTTGATTTATACATATTACGATACAGCCTCTATGAAATAAAGATCAGTTACAATAAAGCACTTGCGATTTTCCATTCCGGTGTGCACACTCGTTGTGTACAGAGTGCCAATATAAAACTTGGCGGCCATCTTGGACGCCATCTTGGATTTTATTACCTTCCTAGTCTATGATTTGAACGAAATCTTACATTCTCCGTGTCCTCTGATGGTTCTACCCTGTATGATACCATAAAATATGCATTGTCGATGTTTTATTGGAAACAACCTGCATGGATGCATTTAAGTGGATATTTGTGAAATTGGGTTGAGGGTTAAGCTTTTGTCGATTAGTTTACCATTTGGAGATATATAATACAGATATCAACAACATTTTGTAGGGAATACTCTTCCAAAAATATATAACTTGGAAGAATTCGACAGATATGCTATATTTGCACAGAGTTGACGCACGACACTTTGTCTGAATCGCTATGAATTTTTGACGCGTCACGCTACATATTTTACCATGACGTCACGAAATCAGAACGAAAGCAAAAAACAATGTCGAATCTGATTAAGTGTGAACATTAGCCCCATAAATTGCAAATATGTGTTCGTTCTTTCCCATTTTGATGCCCTGTCAAACCGCTGAAATGTGACTATTTTTCGGTAGGGTACCGTATGAAACAAAGCGAAAATGTATATTTTGTCACCTATTTCGGCTCGGCGCCCTCTGAATTCGAAAACTAGAGTTATTTTCCCATAAGAAAATGATGGTCGCATAAATTCCCCCGATGTGTGACGGTCACCCCCAACACAGCCTAGACTAATAAGCTACAACAGTCATACCATGCGATTCTCTTGCAACTCAGAAGTTGGTCGTTTTATCGGAAAAGTTCTGTTTATTTTGGCGGCCATTTTGGTCTCCATTATCTGATTTACGTAGCCAGTTGCCTTATACGTATTCAGATACAGACTCCATCCAAGAAAATGCCATATTATATAAAGCACTCGCGATGATCTAGTCCGGTTAGCATACATCTGGTGTATAGAGTGTCAATATAAAAATTGGCGGCCAACTTGGACGCCATCTTGGATTTGATTACCTTCCTAATCTAGGATTTGAACGATATTTTACATTATCAGTGTCCCCGTACGATTCTACACCATATGATAAGGTAAACTGTGCATTGCCAATTTATTTGGTGGACACAAACTGCATGGATGCATCTATGTGGTTATTTGTGAAATTGGGGAGGGTTAAGGTTTTGTCTATTATGTCAATACTCGGAGAGATATAATGTAAGTAGGAACATCTTTATATAGAGAATACCCTACCATTTCCAAAAGTATATAACTTGGAAGTATTCGGCAGATATATTATGTTTGTACAGAGTTGACACACGACACTTTGTCTGAATCGCCATGCATTTTTGACGCGCCTCGTTACATTCTTTGCCACGGAGTCGCCAAAGCAGAACGAAAGCAGGAAAACGATGTTGAAACTGATTAAGTGTCTACATTTGTTCCACAATTTACAAATATGTTTACAATCTTTCCGATTGTAATGCCCTGTTAACCAGTTGGCTAATGCCAGTTAACCTCTGAAAATATGTCATTTTGTAGGTAGGGTGCCCTATGAAACATTGTGAAAAGTTATATTTTGTCACCTATCTCGGCTCGGCTCCCTCTGCATTCGAAAACTAGAGTAATTTTCCCATAAGAAAATTATGGTCGCACAAATTCCCCCGACGTGCGACGGTCCTCATTTAGTCCAGTGCATTTATGAGAAAATAGGGCTGAACCTCAAAATAATTGCAACACAAAATATTTTGTTTTATTTTGGTTGGGAGCATCATATAGTGTACTCAGCTAAAAATCAACAAAAATCTGAACATACGAAATGGCCTTTTTGAGGCAAAAAGTGGCGAAAATGATGAAAAATTGGTGAAAAATGGAGATTATCATTTTTTTTAATAACTCTTGATGTAAACATATAGTCCATGAGCCAGGACCGAGAATGGTACCATTTTGGTGGGCAAATTCTATCAACATTTTTCTCAAAGCTTTTAAGCTCAAGTTTATATGATGGCTGGGGCGCACTGTGGCAGCGTAGCTTAGTGTGCAAAATCTGTGTTTCCATGGCAACGGATGGTGTTTTTGGCCAGTGTAAAAAATATACCTATAATGGTCTACAACTAGAAAGTTCAATGCATTAACTATATCTTTGCATTCGTATGGGGTGACACCCTTGGCGGGCTTTCTTTTGGCATGAGAGATTTCATCTCTAGAGGTCAAGGTCATACACAAAGTGCAAGGTCATTCGCCAAAATATTAGCTTTTTTCATATCGGGTCATACATTTTCTACCCACTGATTTTATAGATCAGTTTTGAATACGTTATCTTTGCTCCTAAATAATTGTTGAAACCGACATGTCAGTCATGAGATATAGTCCTTTAAACTTGGTGACCATTTTCCACAATGGGTCAAAATAAGTTAGTTCACAATATATCATGCTTCTGTGTAGTCCAGGCGATTGGTGCATGGGAATGTAAGAAATGCACAACTTATGATAAAGGCATGAAACTTCCAATATATGTTCCTTGGACCTTACTGATCATTTTCAGATATGGAACCCGCCGAGATTTGGCGCTGCTTAGCAACGCTGTTTAGGCAACTACCCGAAAGTATAAAATGCTTATTGCAGTATTTCATTGACAAAGGCCAAATCGAATTTCGAAGTATGTGTACTAAATTTCTAAACAAATTATCAATGTTTACTAAAATGTCCCGAATAGAGCACACGTATAGTGATATGTATATCAGTTATGGACCACATTGCCTGTTTGAGTAGAAATTAAGCCACCACTATAAAAAAAAAAGTGGACAAAATGGCGACAAAGGTATCAAAATTGTGCAGTTTATGCTAAACGTCACCAGTTCGTGTCCATCTGTACGAAAACTATTCCCAGATGAAATACTCGCTCTGTTTTAACTGAGGCTGTGGACAGAGGGTAGTTCTATCAGGAAGTAAACAATTTATACGCATATGTTGGCTCCTGGGAGTCTGGTATACTTTGCAATAGTCGGCTGGCAAATACAATTTGTTATTGTTTTTGTGACCCCCTACTCTATCTGAAATCTTGAACATACCACGAACTAAAATGATGTATACGTTTTAGCAGAGGGTGTGGAGAAAAGGTTATTCGATCAGGAAATATTTAATTACTTTGGAGGGCTCGTTTTCAGAAAGCCTGCGAACACACAAAGAACTGAATATTATGACAACGTTCTATCAGCTACACATCACACTATTGTGCTTTTGATTTAGATATACTGGTATATAAAACGGAGAGAACTGCCACCTTGTTGAGACTATAGTGGGGATTCAGTTGAACATAATATTTATTTTCTATATATTACTTATTATTTAGAGGGACACTAACAATCACCTTAACAACAAAGGTTTGATATGTATGAGACTCTATTTAGACAGTCTGTTATATGTTGTTTATAATAATATTTCTGTCCTACAAAGTCGATGTAGATGTATGTTTGTTTATAGCTGTTTATTTATACTATCTGTTGTTGTTGCTGTTGTTGTTGTTGTTGTTGTTGCAACTTGGGGTTTGGAACCCTGATAACGTCTTTAATCACTTCAGCAATGCCCCGGGCCACATTTCAGCAGACGAGTCATATTGGGTCCCATTATGTTCAATTGGGAAATTTTGTAAAGTTCTTAACAAAAATATGTAATTTTTCAACCAAAAACTTTATGGGGGAGGGGTAGCTAAAATCCATTAATTCACAAACAGTTGTAAATTTCTGCTAAATTCTGTCTACATATGCTTTTTATATAACTGCTACACCATATGGATTAAATAGTTTGGCGTTATTGTAATATCCATTTGAATGATAATGTTTGAAAACAAAATATTTTTGTGAAAAACAGCGATTTTTCAGCAAAAAATAAATGTTCCGGCTCCAAATGACAGGACAATCCAAATTAACCAATATTTTTTTTCATATCAAGTATAGATATGATATGATGTAGTAATGTTAACACCAACAATGTTGGCAAATAAGTTATGACATAGCCGCAAGCCTCGCTTTACCAAAATCGTTAATTTATGGAAAAAGTAACTGATGGGTATCGTTCATCGTCGATTTGACAATAGCACCACCAATTCCGTTATTTTTCACTATCATTTTCCTGAACAATATATATTTCTTCTTTTAAAAAAAGTTGTTTTTCAACTTGTTCTACCGAGGGTAGGGGTATCTCGAAAACTAGTGCTCTTTTTCGATTTGGCAGCTGCACTTTTTCGATTTGGCCGGGTCATCATCCCAAAATTGGTCCAGTGGTCTGGGAGAAAAATCGCGAACTGACAAACAGATAGACATAATGATGTTACTCTTTTTAAAACTTATAGATATTTCCGCGATATAAGAGACCCAATATATATAGTGTAGTCTATTTGTTTATCGAAGTGGGACCACTCTTGTCGGGAATGGGGATCACAGGAGGGTACATCACAATTGATAAAATATTCTTTTCGCTACCAGCGTATATGTGTGTCGCCATCATACTATGAATTAACGATGTGTCGGAACACGACATGGGAATGGTTGTTCACATTTTTATCTTGCATCAACCGGCGTGAATTAATATAAAGAGACCAATGGTCTTTTTGCAGTTCTTTGCGTGATACCATTAGTCTTATCAGAATGCACCAATTGACCAGTTCCTGCAACTAACCGTATATCACTGTTCTGACGGAAAAGTGCTGAATTGTTCATTACCATTGGCACTGGGTGGTGAACTGCGACGCAAGAAATTGTCCGCGTCCGATAAATTCAACTGCCCGTGCATTTATGACAAAAAGTTATAAAGTTTTGTTTAATGACTTGCATATATGGTGGCTGAAAACTATAACGTCACACCGTGAATAAACTAATTTAAATTATACGTTGAATTATGCGATTGTTCATCATACTATTATTTCAAATATAGATTGTGTTATAGATTCGAAAACTACTCGACCTATCCGACTCAAATTTGGTATGTAGGCTTACTTTGATACGGGGAACAACATGGGCGGGTCCAGTTTCACATGCGTCCGCTTCCTTGACCTTGACCTCGCTCATATACGCTCGCATAGGCATGTTTCTGGACCTCAACCAATCCGACTCGAGTTTGGTATGTAGGCCTACATGTACTTTGATCCCGGGAACAATATGGGCGGGTCCAATTTCACGTGTGACAATGTCCTTGACCTTGTCCTCGCTCATATACGCTCATATAGGCATGTTTTTGGACCGATCTAACAATAGTTTGTCCAGGCGGAGGAGATCACACATAAATCCCTAAATAGCCCGAACGAAGTCGGGCACATCGGCTTGTGTTACATATTTAATAATGTGGGGTGTGCTGTATCTAAAACAATACAGTTTCTTGTTCGGGTAGCTGCATGGCAATGGTTGTTATGGACAACATGATATAAAATGATATCACAAACCATTACATGTTATCATATGTGACAACTAAACCTCCAATATGTAAATGATAATTACTATTGTTTAAATGCTGTAAACCATCACCATAAGATACATTTTATTATTTCGGGTAGTTGCCTAGCATCCGTTGCTGAGGAGAGTCCCATCTCGATGGGCCCTATATCTGAAAATGATCAGTATGGTGCAAGGAACATAATTATGTGCCAAGTTTCATGCTTTTATCATAAGTTGTGTAATTTTGTCACCAAGCTCATGGACATGGTGTAGAGTATAGAGTTAGATACTTATAGTGGGATCCCTTCAGGGTTGAATCTTGGCTTTAGTGACTAAAGCATGACAGTTCAAATACAAGGTTCGTTGATTTCAACTGCGGCCTTTTTTATTTTTCTTTAAATATATGGTGCCGTTGTCATGGAAACCTGAATTTATAACGACATTGGACCACCACCCCCACCTGGGCACGTCCCCCAAAACGTTTTCCCTATAACTAACCAACATATATATGTAAAATGTTCATGCTTTAGTCAATAAATTCACAATTCAGCCCTTAAAGGACCCCAGATAACTAAATAACTCTATAATATACACAAAAGCAGGATATCTTGGGAAATAAATGATTTTGACCCATTTTGTAAAATGGCCACAAGGTTTAGAGGCCTATATCTCGCGACTGACTTATCGTTTGCAACAATAACACAATTCTCCGTGTAGCCTATATGCTCTAGATTATTTCCGAGTAAAGATAACATATTCAAAACTGATATACAACGCAGCGGGTTGAAAATGTATGACCCGATATGAACAAAGCCAATATTTTGGTCAATGACCTTGACCTTTGTATGTGACCTTGACCTCTAGATGTGAAATCTTCAGTGTCAAAGGAAAGCCCACCAAGGTTGGCACCCCATATCAATGCCAACATAGAGTTACCGCATTAAACTTTCTTGGTATAGACCATTATAGGCATATCTTTTATACCGGCCAAAAACACCATCCGTTGCCATGGAAACACACATTTACCACACTAAGCTACACTGACCCAGTGTGCCCCAGCACTGACCAAAACTTCAGATTAGGAGCTTTGTGAAAACCTTTGGTAGAATTTGCCCACCAAATTGGTACCATTTTTTATTTTTGGGGAGCCTGGCTCGTGGACTAATACCATTGTTATGTTTTCACAATGATTCACTGTGGTACAGTTGTATCCAATATTTTGTATCATTTTATTCTATAAATATGATTAAATTTTCGAAATTTGGGTCAAAAAGTTTAAACATTTGCCAAAATTCAGTGAAAACAGGAAGTCTACAATAACTCTTGATGCAGTTGTAAAATTGTCATAACTGGGCTTGGAACTATTGTTATATAGTTATATCCACAATTGTGGGGTTTTTTTCATGTTGTTACTACAAGCAAATAATCAAAATATTTAAAGGTACGGTTGGCCTTGGCGGTGGGTATCCTGTGAAAATATTTCCACCCGTCAAAAACCGCAACAAACAGAAAGAACATCAACATGTAGACAGACTTTGTCCGTATACAAATAAGACACATCGCATAAACAGTATGTTATTGTCATATGTTTGACCATTGTTATGTAAACAAAAGCATAAAAAGTAACTTTTCTGGTGTTTGTTTATATTATGATGGTAAACATAAAGAGCGTTCTTTGTTGGTGAATTCCTGATATGGAACTAATAAAGAGCGTTTATGCCATCTGTGTGTGATTAGCCGGTAGCATTGTGCTGTCTTCTGTAACACAATCAGGCTCTTGCTTAGGTAAAATATATTAGGTCTTTATGATAACATGCTGTTTACGTATAATGTGTTTTCGGAGTGACCCACCACATTCAAAGCATATCAATAAGTGAAAATAAGACACATATGTGAATAGTTATAGGCCCAATTGGCAAGAGGATTGGATTTTTAGATCGAACAGTACAACCTGTTCTGCGTCAACCCCCTCACATTATTTGCTTATAATATATTTTCTTTTAGTTCGATAATCTGCTTAGAATAGCCTCAGTTTGAGTCGATAATGAACTGAAAATGAGATCGTTTTAGTCACATTATCGACTAATAATGACTTCATTACATATTCTTTATCTGCGAACAACTTGAATGACACAAATAAACGAACTCGCGACTTATCAAGTGTACGCTCTTTAAAATGTGTGTTCATTGTCGCCCACGGCATAAAAACAATAACGTATATGATTCCATTATCTGCTTATTTCAAAATAAAATAATCCAATATGAACCTATTTTTATAATAAAGGTTGATTATGTGCGTATATGTACGATGATATGTTGCTGTGATTTCTAATTTTGTAGATGGTCTATAGTGGCTGCACAAGAAGAATCAACAAGGATAGGACGGTGGTTGCTGTGGTTATGCATATATGACCTAGTTTGGTATTTTTATATGTATTAGTGGCGACACAAGAAGAACCCACAAGGAGTGTCTAGTGCTAATAAGTTCATATTCACATAGGTATATATTGGACTAATATAATTCACAAATAGGCCCATAGTGGACTTATATATGTTATTCCGTTGGATGGCGAGGGCCAAAATGAAAACGCAAAATAAGGACTTATTTTTTTCGGAAATAGGCCCACATTGAGCTTAACCCGTTATTCCGTTCAATGGGGTGGGCCGCACTGAAAACACATTATAAAGATCGCCGCGTTTTGCGCACATTGCGTAGTTTTGTTCTAAGATACGCTCTATATGGGTCTAGAACATGATGTTCAAAATACGCCCGTATTGTGCTTCTTTTCACGAGAACAAGATGGAAAATCTCGAGAAAATAAGCACAATCCTGGCTTCTTTTTAACTGAACGAAATAAGCATATATTGGCATTATTTCAATATCAAATACGCCCCATATTTTTAATGACGCGTTTAGGCCAATAATGTTTTCTCAAATATGCCCCATATTGGCCTAAACGCGGCATTAAAAATAAGCCTGTATTGTGCTTCTTTGTGCAGGAACAGGCTGTTCTTGAGAATATAAGCATTATACGGTCTTATTTTATAATTGCGAGAAATAGGCTCATATTGCTATTGTTTTAATCTCAAATACGCTCTATATGGGCCTAAATACTCTGGTTATTAAAACCGCCCTACGTGGGACTATTTAAATATGAAATAAGCCTGTAGTGCTCTTATGTTCACTGCAACATGCTGGAAAACACACGAATAAGCAAACTCACAACTTACCAGATTTCAGTTCCTTATTTTCCGTCCAGCTGTTTATAACATTGGGCGTCAGTCGTTCGTGGGGTCAAAATAGTATTAAAAATGCAATTTTTCATTGCTAAATCGCCACAACAGCCACTAGGCTCTCCTTGTGGATTCTTATTGTGTCGCCACTAGTTCATCTAAAAATACCAAACTAAGTCATATGCCCATCATCTGTCGACATAACCACAGCAACCACAGTGATATCCTTGTGGATTCTTCTTGTGCAGCCACTATATATATAGTCCATCAAAAATTAGAAAACTCTGCAACATATCATTGTGCAGATATGCACATACTCAACATATAATGTGCAAATATGTTCATAGTGGATTTTTTATTCTGAAATAAGCAGATAATGGAATCATATCCGTTGTTTCGTTTTACGGCGTGGGCGACAGTGAAAAAATATTTTAAAGAGAGTACACTTGATAAGTCGTGAGGTTTATTTGTGTCATTTTCCGCAGATAAGGAATCTGTAATTAATTCATTATTAGTCGATAATGTGACTAAAACGATCTCATTTTCAGTTCATTATCGACTCAAAATTAGGCGAGTCTAAGCAGATTATAGACCTAAAAGAAATTGTATTATAAGCAGATGATATGCGGGTTTTAGTCAGAACAGGCTGTGCTGTTCGATCTAAAAATCCAATTCTATTGCCAATAGGTTCAAATTTGGCCTATAACAATTCACATATGTTGATATTGGACTTATTGTTCTGAAATAAGCCTATATTAAGCGTATATGCGTTGAATGTGGTGCGTTACTCTGAAAACAAATTATACGAAGAGCGTGAAAAAGTCATATAAACGAAAAAGTAGTGCCAATATGGGCTTATTTCGTACATAAATATGTACATACCTTGCTTAGTTCGAACGCTGCGTTTTATGCCCGTATATAGACAGGATTTAGAGCATATATTTTATCAAATACGCCCCATGTGTACCTAAACGCACCATTAAAAATAAGCCCGTATTGAGCTTCTTTTCACAAGAACAGGCTGTTTTTTCAGAACATAAGCACAATACGGGCTTATTTTTATAATTGCTCGAAATAGGCTCATATTGCTATTATTTTAATCCTTGTGGATTCTTCTTGTGTCGCAACTAGTTCATCTAAAATACCAAACTAAGTCATATGCCCGTCATCTGTCAGCATAACCACAGCAACCACGGTGATATCCTTGTGGATTCTTCTTGTGCAGTAATTATATATAGTCCATCTAAAAATACCAAACTAAGTCATATATATGCCCATCATATGTCGGCATAACCACAGCAACCACGGTGCTATCCTTGTGGATTCTTCTTGTGCAGCCATTGTAGTCCGTCTAAAAATTAGAAAACTGCAACATATCTTCTTGCAAATCCGCACATAATCAACCTATAATGTGCAAATAGGTTCATATATTGGATTATTTCATTCTGAAATAAGCAGATAATGGACTCATCCGTTATTCCGTTTTACGTTGAGGACGACAGTAAAAACACATCTTGAAGAACGTACACCTGATAAGTCGTGAGTTGGTATATTTGTCTCATTGTCCGCAGATAAGGAACCTGTAATGAACACAAATACGCTCTATATGGGCCTAATTATCCTGATTACTAAAACAGCCCAACATAGGATTATTTCTATATGAAATAAGCACGTAGTGTGCTTATTTTCACGAGAACACGTTGGAAAATAACACGAATAACCCAACTCACGACTTACTAGATGTACGTTCGTTTTATTGCGTGTTAACTGTGGCCCGTGCCATTCAACGGAATAGCGGGTATAAGTCCACTATGGGCATATTTGAGAATCAAATAAGTTGATTAACAAATTAGGCGTATGTCGTTTGTGGTGTACACATACTGAAATCTCCTTGTGGATTCTTCTTGTGTCGCTACTAGTTCAACAAAAAAAATCCTTTTTATGTGCATGGAACTTGTATATATCTTCGTAGGAGATGCCTCTTTATTCAAATACACTAGAGCTCCAGGATGGAGACATACCTGAATGGGGCAGGGATGCTGATAAAATGAAAATACGGGTTTTTACCCAATTTTAAGTCAACAAATACACCCTATGAGGGATGCAAGCCCCAGGGACCCCTAATTCCCTTTTTATGACCATGGAACTTGTACATATCTGTGCAGGAGATGTCCCTTTTATCAAATACAGTAGATCTCCAGGTGGAAACACGCATTCATGGGGCAGGTATGCTGATCTGCATTAGGAAATATGTTTTTTTTTTCAATTTTCGAGTCTATATAGGCCCACCACATGAGGGAAGCAGGCCCCCTGTAACCCCTAATTCCCTTTTTAAGACCATGAATATTGTATGTATTTGTGCAGGAGATGCCCCTTTATTCAAATACACTAGAGCTCCTGGATGGAGACATACTTGCATGGGACAGGGATGCTGATGAAATGAAAATAGGGGTTTTTACCCAATTTTAAGTCAATTAGTACACCATATGAGGGAAGCAAGCCCCCAGGGAGCCATAATTCCCTTTTTATAACCATAGAACTTGTACATATCTGTGCAGGAGATGTCTCTTTTATTAAATACACTAGAGCTTCGGGTGGAGACACACATTCATGGGGCAGGTATGCTGATATGCATTAGGAAATATGTTTTTTCTTCAATTATCGAGTCTATATAGGCCACCACATGAGGGAAGCAGGCCCCCTGTAACCCTACTTCCCCTTTTATGGCCATGGATATTGTATGTATCTGTGCAGGAGATGCCCCTTTATTCAAATACACTAGAGCTCCAGTGTGGAGACATACTTGCATGGGGCAGGGATGCTGAAGATATGAAAATAGGGGTTTTATGACCATGGAACTTGTACATATATGTGCAGGAGATGTCCCTTTTATCAAACACAGTAGATCACCGGGTGGAGACACACATTCATGGGGCATGTATGCTGATATGCATTAGGAAATATGTATTTTTCTTAGATTTTCGAGTCTATATAGGCCCACCGCATGAGGGAAGCAGACCCAATGTAACCCCTACTTCCCTTTTAATGACCATGGATATTGTATGTATCTGTGCAGGAGATGCCCCTTTATTCAAATACACTAGAGCTCCAGGATGGAGACATACTTGCATGGGGCAGGGATGCTGATGAAATGCAAATATGGGATTTTACCCAAGTTTAAGTCAATAACTACACCATATGAGGGAGGCAAGCCCCCAGGGACCCCTAATTCCCTTTTTATGACTATGGAACTTGTACATATATGTGCAGGAGATGTCCCGTTTATCAAACACAGTAGATCACCGGGTGGAGACAGAATGAGGGAAGCAGGCCCCCTGTAACCCCTACTTCCCTTTTTATGACCATGGATATTGTATGTATTTGTGTAGGAGATGCCCCTTTATTCAAATACGCTAGAGCTCCAGGATGGAGACATACTTGCATGGGGCAGGGATGCTGAAGATATGAAAATAGGGGGTTTTATGACCATGGAACTTGTACATATCTGTGCAGGAGATGTCCCTATTATCAAACACAGTAGATCACCGGGTGGAGACACACATTCATGGGGCAGGTATGCTGATATGCATTAGGAAATATGTTTTTTTCTTACATTTTCGAGTCTATATAGGCCCACCACATGAGGGAAGCAGGCCCCCTGTAACCCCTACTTCCCTTTTTATGACCACGGATATTGTATGTATTTGTGCAGGAGATGCCCCGTTATACAAATACGCTAGTGCTCCAGGATGGAGACATACTTGCATGGGGCAGGGATGCTGAAGATATGAAAATAGGGGTTTTTATGACCATGGAACTTGTACATATCTGTGCAGGAGATGTCCCTATTATCAAACACAGTAGATCACCGGGTGGAGACACACATTCATGGGGCAGGTATGCTGATATGCATTAGTCTATATAGGCCCACCACATGAGGGAAGCAGGCCCCCTGTAACCCCTACTTCCCTTTTTGTGACCATGGATATTGTATGTATTTGTGCAGGAGATACCCCTTTATTAAAATACACTAGAGCTAAAGGATGAAGACATACTTGCATGGGGTAGGGATGCTGATATGAAAATAGGGGTTTTTACCCAATTTTACGTCAATAAGTACACCTTATGAGGAAAGCGAGCCCCCAGGGGCCCCGAATTCCCTTTGTATGACCATGGAACTTGTATTGTATATATCTGTGCAAGAAATGTCCCTTTATCAAATACACTAGAGCTCCGGGTTGAGACACTCACTCATGGGGCAGGGATGCTGATATGCATTAGGAAATATGTTTTTTCTTCAATTTTCGAGTCTATATATAGGCCCACCACATGAGGGAAGCAGGCCCCCTGTAACCACTAATTCCCTTTTTATGACCATGTATATTGTATGTATCCGTGCAGGAGATGCACTTTTATTAAAATACACTAGAGCTCCAGGATGGAGACATACTTGGATGGGGCAGGGATGCTGATGAAATGAAAATAGGGGTTTTTACCCAATTTTACGTCAATAAGTACACTTTATGAGGGAAGCAAGCCCCCAGGGCCCCAAATTCCCATTGTATGACCATGGAACTTGTATATATCTGTGCAGGAAATGTCCCTTTTATCAAATACACTAGAGCTCCGGGTTGAGACACACATTCATGGGGCAGGGATGCTGATATGCATTAGGAATTATGTGTTTTCTTCAATTTTCGAGTCTATGTTGGTCCACCACATGAGGAAAGCAGGCCCCCGGTTACCCCTAATTCCCATTTTATGACCATACCTATTGCATGTATCTGTGCAGGAGATGCACTTTTATTGAAATACACTAGAGCTCCAGGATGGAGACATACTTGCATGGGGCAGGGATGATGATGATATGAAAATAGGGGTTTTTACCCAATTTTAAGTCAATAAGTACACCATATGAGGGAAGCAATCCCCCAGGGACCCCTAATTCCCTTTTTATGACCATTGAACTTGTATATATCTGTGCAGGAGATGTCCCTTTTATCAACTATACTAGAGTTCCGGGTTGAGACACACACTCATGGGGCAGGGATGCTGATATGCATTAGGAAATATGTTTTTTCTTCAATTTTCGAGTCTATATATATAGGCCCACCAGGTGAGGGAAGCAGGCCCCCTGTAACCCCTAATTCCCTTTTTATGACCATGGATATTGTATGTATCTGTGCAGGAGATGCCACTTTATTCAAGTACACTAGAGCTCCAGTGTTGAGACATACGTGCATGGGGCAGGGATGCTGATTGTATGAAAGATAGGGTTTTTTACCCAATTGTAAGTCAATAAGTACACCATATGAGGGAAGCAAGCCACCAGGGACCCCTAATTCCCTTTTTATAACCATGGGAATTTGGATAAAATTGTCATAGGGATGTTCCTTTGATAAAAAATATTACTAGAGCTCCAAGGTGGAGCTGGATCTCAGTTTTCAAGGATAAGCACACAGTACAAATGTTTATTGGTTGAACATTTTAATTGTTCATTAATCGAATAATGTTATTCTTTTGTTTAAAATATTAGTTAATCAAAGGTCCACTTTTAAATATTAAGAAACGAACACGCAATGAGAACAGTTTTCAACGGCATAACACCATTTTGAATTGGCGGCTTAACGATACCGCCAGCTGATGCAATCACGGTATTTGCACCCAGTAACCTGTATGTTACCGGATGTTTACATTACATTAATGAGGGAAGCGAGGGTTTGCTCCGGCCTGCAGTCTACCCCCTCTCTAAGGCTTTTTGCCTTTGTTTACACAACAAAGGAAAACTAATTGGCAATAACATACTGTTTATGCCATATTACTGATTTGTATAATAACATAGTCTGTCTATATTTTACTATTCTTTCTGTTTATGGCGGTTTTTGACGGAGGTGAATATTTTAACAGCATACCCACCACCAACGCCGCCCGTATCTTCAAAGACATATTATGTACTTGTTATATTTGTAAAAATAACTACTTTGAGCAAGATTATTCTCCATTTCTATTTGATCACCCCGCCGGAGTGTTTCACATCACTTTAAACTATAGATTTTCAAACACAATTTCATAAAGTTTCAATAGTTTGTGGTCCCCATAGTTACGTGGACAAAACAGGAATACATCACATGTACACTATTCGCCAGTGACAGAGGGTCCTGCCGACAGCCCTCCCAACCACCTAATACTCACACGTTTGCATATCGAAAGATACCTAATCGTGGTTCAAGATCAGCTAGCGATTGACGTACAATCGGGATCACGCGTGCCACGTGATATTAGGATTATATTTTAAAATGGGTATCCCGACGTAATCTAAACGTAGTTGAACGTATAGAAAGTACGTTTAAATAACTAAATAATGAAGATTTGTCTGAAGCAGTTTGTAAGATCACAAGCGATCAGCGTGGCTTGAGAAAACACTTCTCCTGTACTTGGTGTAAACAGTTTTTATTCCATATTAGTCATTATTTATTACAAAACAAATATTAACATTTATGATATGAATTTGATTCGACAACAAGCTTTAAGCTTTTGGGATTCGTTTCGGGTTCATTTGTGACAAGGCCCATCCCGTGAGAGTGATTTAGTTGTTTCAAGTAAATGGGGGAGCTTCAGATTTAGAATAGTTGACGTTTTATCGCGTGGACTAGTATACTCACATGGTGGGCCGGATCGATTTGTGTTTCACAATAAGGTAGTGTCATATGAAATTATTTGGGTTATGTGGGAGTATGTTGGAAGGGAATGGTGGTTGTCAGATGAATACAAAGTAGTGTTATATGGAATGAGTTTGGTTATGTGAGAATAGTTTATGGGATTAAGGTGGTATGGTTGTCGAATATGATAAAGGGAAGTGAGGAGTGAAATGATGATATATCTTGTTGGCAGTATAGGGGATTTTGATGAGTGTGGATAATCTGCTGTGTGAGATTATGCACTGGTTGGGACTGTTCTCCTGTAATTGTGAGGTGCGATGAATTTAAAGATGCATAATCCGATTACTATTTAATTTGGATTCGGGTGTAAAAATATTTGATTCGAGTCGAGGAAGCCACATATCAAAGCTCAGAGTTATTAGATATCAATGTTCGAAATCTATTATTTTTCACGGTCGAGACTTATTATTAGTAAAAAGTCGACGAGCCGACGGTCTCGGACCAAATTGCGGTTGACGATGGATAATTATAATATCAATAGGCTTTGTGTTGATAACAAGGCCAAATTTAGTCGAACAACATGTTGATAAATAACACGGTTCATGCAATTGTATACTATGTTTGACAGTGGTTAGCATCATTTTTGGGCAATTAATCGATTCTGATAACTGAAGCGGCATTTCTAAAAATGTTGTTGCTGTTGTTGTTGTTGGAATCTGATTACATGCGGACCATCGAATCGGATTGAGTACCCTTAAAAACATTGTTTTTTATTTATGAATATCTCCGTTACATAGTCAATATAATCATTACAAAAGGAAGGAATATTTCTGCAATACTGAACTATATTTAGTAGTGGTCAGTTGGCTCCGGTTACCCCCTTCCGATTATACATTGTATTGATTAGCTATATTCTGACATTTAATCGAACATCGCCTGAAAAATGTTATTCAGACTCAATCCCATTAAAAACCTAACCCCGATTAGATACTGTTTTATATATAATCCCAATGTCCTAACTCAAAAATCAGTATTGCGCCCGAATCAATAATATAAACTCCAAGAATAATGATCGTCGTTGTTTAGATAACAATGGCTGTACACCGCCAAGAAAAAATGTCAATAATTATAATATCCTCGTATGCCCTCACTCCAATTAATGACCACTAATTTTAATTGAATAATTTAGTATGCACCCAGCTGAATAGTTCACGCATGACAACGAAGGCAATTACATCTCAGCAAGCTCAAGTAGACCTTGTGGCACATGTCAATTGTTATAATTCAAAGAAAACGAGACAGAAGCGTAAACATTGTCTATACTATCTCTCAAACTCAATTTGGCTTAGTACATTGCATTCATTGCCAAATGTTTATATTTCCAAATTGAGAGATAACTCTAAGATGTCAGTTATTTCGTTTAATATCACTTTTACGATATAATGGAGATTCAAACCACAAAGAGACAAATGTGTGGAACAATATAGAAATATACTTGAAAGAGTGATTGGGTGTCGTTCTATTGTGCAACTGACGTGCATCACCCCCTCCACCATAATAGCTGCTTGCTGTCAGGAGCGATATGAGAGACGCCCAGATCACTCCTCCTGCTCAGTGATGCCAACTGATGTGATACAAGCGACGGAGTCGGAATAATGTCACACTCAATTGATTCCGGAGAACATAAGCCCAGAGTCTTACATCACCACCAGCAGCGATTTTACCATTTTAGCGGTGGAACTAGCCAAAACAGTTTTGAAAACTAATGAGCCGATGGCTGGAAACAAACTCCTCATTCCTCAATGAAGATGTCGAAATAGCAACATTTCAACACGTTGCATATCTAGCAGCCACCAGCTCCCTAACATCAACAGCAGCAGCAACAACAACAACAACAACAACAACAACAACATCAACATCATCAACGACAACAACGACGACGACGGCGGCGACAACAACAACAACAACAACAACAACAACAGCAACAACGTCAACACCAACAGAAGGCAGTCAGAAAACGAAAGCCAAAACAAAAAAAATGATCTTGACAAATATTTTTATCATGTTTTGTTTGTGTTATACCATATCAAAATCCCCGGTATCATGAAAATTCTAAAGTTGGTTGAGCAAGGCCCTAAATTGAGTATTTGTTACTGATGTGCGTCGCTCAACAGAACTGACTGTCCATCGGCACGAATCGGGAAAATACACGCGCAATGGGGAAGAGCGTAGTATTTAGTTAAAAGACAATGCATGCATGCCACTAATAAAGTGTAGGACAAATTATCGTTAATTCATTGTTGAATAGCACAACGAAGAGCAATACACATACGTAACTAGTATTTAAATTCGCGCAGTACTATTTTTCGCTCAGTTTTGAATTCGCGCACTTTGATTTCTCGCACCGTGCTGCGCGAATTCAAAACTGACAAATATATTTTCGTAAAAGACTTGTTTTCAGTTCTTAATCGTTCCCGAAGCAACCTGTGTATATATACTGGGTTGACATATATTTAACTAATATATGGACCACATTGATATGGAGATGTGCTCTCGTGTCCCTTCGTACGGGAATATGTGTATTTCTTTCAAGTGTTGCAACATCTAAGACTCTACCATGATTTACATGTGAATAATGGTGTTGATAATTCATGCCCGCATGTCAATATAAATGTCTATATTCAGTCCAACCGTATGTAATGTGTGCATGTACGTACGTACGTGTAACTCAATAACATAGCTGCTTTCCCTGTGACTTGGTATAAACTCAGGAGTCATACTATTTTTCGCTCAGTTTTAAATTCGCGCATCCATCGAAAAATAGTACTGCGCGAATACGAGTAAGGTAGCCTAGGTCCTCCTCAATTTGGGGCACCATAACAATGTGATCTCGAAAATCAATATTATGTTTTCATGTTCTTGTTGCTGATGGTTGTTTTGCAGACTTTTACGTTATTTCGCACGAACCCGCGTCGAAGTCCTTGAGTTCCTGTAGCGAATATCAGGCTAAGTCTACTTGGCAGACGTAATAACCTTCACCATTCCCAAATCCATCCTTATGTACAAACTCTCCATTGTAAAATACGCAGAGAAGGTATCTCTGATTGGTTCCAGGGTCCGATGGGTGCCAGTCATACCACTGCCACGGCTCCCCCTTCGAGTTGTAGACAGTATTATTGTTGTATGGTTTGTATCCGTCAAGCCACATCAAATCTGTAAAATAGAGAATGATTGAATATTATAGGCTGTGAGCCAATTCTCAAAAGACGCTTAGTTTTCGATTTCGTTGCAACCCCTCGCATTCTTCATTTCTATATGCCAGTCATCTCATGTCGGTCAGAGTAACACTAATATCCGGTCACAAAAAATGTCCGAAAGGTGAGAATATAGTAGGGGAAACTACTCAGATTTTCGACGTATATTCTTTCTCCATAAATATGTGGACATATAATAGAGGCATGTGAATATGTTTCGTCGTTGGTACCAATCAAAAACGCCAAAATACTAACGACACTTGAGTTTCAAGAGTGTCTATATAGCTGTTTCAACTTTATGCACGTGCGATTTTCTTTGTGCCTTCTACTTATGGTGGTTTCCCTGTGAAATGACGGATTATATTATAAGAAATAACTCATGTTTCGAATAAGCTTATGGGTTATAACCAATAAGTTTGCAGACAGTTTAATATAACGCGCGGTTATAGAATTTGTCTTCAAACTTTTCACTCGATAAAACCACCGACAGGCTACAGTGAAATATAACGAAACCTACAGTTTCACTATGGCTTCTAAGAGATACATACAAATGCTACGTTTCGGTAATTTCCCGCTATTTTATAGACAAGCAAATAATAAAGTGCAGCAGTCAGATGCTCGTAGCCCGTTTATATATAACCATGGGTATATATATGCCAGATATAACCGTACAAAATAAAACGCCGTTCTTTTTACCGTGTATTTATCCATGGTGTGCGTGCCTGTGGTTGTCCGTAACATGGTGCCCGGTGTTATTGCTTTGAAAGGTAATCATGTTCGACTGGTGTTGTCAGATTGGTAATATGAGATTAGCGGTTTCAATGTCTTGTCTGGTCACATTTACTGTTTGAACTTTGTCTGAAATAGACGCACTTTTTATACTAGAATTTGCGCAACAGGAGCGCATGGGAAATCGCACGTCGAGTTGGTTTAAGGGTTTTTAGAAAAAGTATTTATATGATATAGACAGAGACGTGCCGACAGGGGTTGGGGTGTCTCACACCCCCCCCCCCCCCCACTTTGGTCAAAATGTTCAACAGTTGGAAATTTCATACCTGCCAAAACATTAGTTGGAAATTTCACACCAACATTAAGTTGAAAATGTTCTTGTAGTTTGATTTTCAAACAATTTATTTGCATATTTTCCTATTTTTGGTAAATATTTTGGACTGAAATGGTCATCAGTCGGAAATTTCCAACCTTAGGAGGGTGACAGGTTGGACATTTCCAACACTTGGACAATTTGTGTCCTGGTCCCTCCCCCGTGGCCAGTCAAAAAACTGCTAGTTAATTTAAGAAAATAATATTGTCATGCATTTGGTCAACATTGTCATTGGAATTGTCATCAGTTGAAAATTTCCAACCTAAGTGGGGGTGTCGGGTTTGAAATGTCCAACTCTAGGAAGGTTTGAGGCTAGTCTAGATGCTAGGATTTTGAGATTTTCTTGTTCAGATTAAAAAAAAATTGCACACCGGGCCGACTATCGTTGTCATTGTACCTTCCCCCGTGGCCAATACAAAACTGCTAATTAGTTTAACAAAACAATATTTTACTTCATTTGGTCAAACTTGTGAACTGAATAGTCATCAGTTGGAGAGTTTTCCAACCTGAGGGGGAATATGAGGTTTGAAAATTCCAACACCAGGAAAGGTTCAGTTGAGGCCAGTCTAGATGCATGCTAGGATTTAATATTTTCTTTTATAGTTTTAAAAATGTTCCCACACCGGGCCGAAGAACCATGGTCAACCCGGTGTGTCCCCGCCTCTTGTCCGTATCCGTGGGAATTTGTCTGGAGTTAGACCATTATATGTTATGATTTATGCAATTGTTCAGGTTAAACTATCTGAATTTTCAAACCTGGAATATAGAACCATGTTTTTTAAAATATATATAGGATATTAGGCGTGAGCACTGATGTACAAGGGGGGTGGTGCAAATGGAATTTGTGTTTGGTGTGATTCTGATTCAAGGGGGTGCAGTTGGAATTTCCCATGGTGGACACCCCCCAACGGAAACAATATAGCCACGTCCCTGGATATAGAGAGGCAAACAGAACGATACCATATATACACAATATGCGGTTGCATCTAATTTGGATTTCTTGGGATGTCTTTAGTGCACTTTTGTGGTTACGAGAGCTCGTTTCCCCCTGATTTCTGCTCAATATGTGGTCTTCTTTAAAAGTTTTATATGATTTCAAACGGGGGTGGTACCAGGATATCCCCGACAGGGGGGGGACGGGCTTTAGCTGCCGGGTTGACCATTACATAACTCACCGACGGGGGATGGCTATGACTCCCCGACAGGGCTGGGATGTAGCCCCTGACCCCCCCCCCCCCCGGGTGCCACCCAACATAACTTAGTATCGATTATTTAGCATGGGGTGTCAAGTAGGGACTTGTCGACAGGTGTGGTTATGCAGGGGTTTTACCCCCCAATTGTAGTCATACCTAATACCCCGAGCAAAATTAATTGGAAAATTCACACCAAAATTAGGTTGAAATTGTTCTCGTAGTTTGATTTTCCAACACTTTCTTAGTGACGAATTTGTTGTTTTTATACCAACATTTGCATATTTCCATTTCATTTGCAAAATTATGGACTCAAATGTCCATCAGTTGTCAATTTTGAAACCTATGGGTGAGTGTCAGGTTAATAATTTCCCAGAATTGGAAAACTTGAGGCCGGTCTATGCTATAGGATTGTCAAATGTTCATGTTCATATTTCAAAAATGTTCTCACATCGGGCCTAACCATCGGCCGACCCGTGCGTGTGCTCTGTGTCCTTGCCAGTAGTTACTCGCTAATTAATTTAAGAAAAAATAGATCGGGGTGTAAATTTGTGTGGTGTTATACCACTAAATGTTAAGATGTTTTAATCTCATACTGGGCCGAACCATCTTTTGCATACCACCCCCCCCCCCCCCGCACGACAAGTGGCCACAATATTACTGGTTCATTTGGAATAGTCTACCATCTGGTAGTCTGTGAGGGAACATTTGGGAAAAATCAAAGGGGGGGGGAGGGGTGCAAATTGATTTACGCAAACTTATGAGTTTGGTGTGGTTCAATGGGGTGGGGTGCATTTGGAAATTCCAAGGTGGAGACCACCCCAACGAAAACCCTCTAACCAAGTCTCGAGTGCCAAATATCCCACACTCGACCAGGGGTGCCTCTCGCAACTTTAGTTTCTGCCCTCAGCATAGGCCTAATTGTTTCTTATCCGAGAATACACTTCACCGGCGGCAATGTATTAACCATACTCTGAAAGAAAACGCTTCCGTGACGATCACACGATAAAGTCGTGCTTCAAGTAAGACGATAATTGTGTTGTAGAAATGATACGGAAGACCGATGTTCACAAATTTCAACATCAAAATACACAGGGCAAGACTTATCGATCCAAACTGTGGAGTGTGCTTTCGTTGTGTATTTTTCGCATATACCCATGGTTATATATAAACAGGCTACGAGCATCTGACTGCAGTGCTCTCATTCCTGCGGTATAGCCGTCAAATACACAGAACAGGAAAATACGGTGTAATATTTATTTCACAGTATGTTACTGGCAACTGTGTTGTCGGTAAAATTACCATAAACTATACAGCCTATACCTGTAGTTTACAGTGTAGCATAATATGTAAGTATTTTACCTTACATGCGGTACAATTTGATAATAAAAATCGAATGTGCCATAGTTTCATTTTAAGTTTAACGGAAGTTCCGTTAATTTAGATCAATTTCATTTTATTTTATGGAAAATATAACTTAAATGTGATGGCAGCAAATTTACCTTCCAATTTGCAGTAAATTACAGATATTTGTTAACAGTGTACAAATGACACCTAAACGCCATCTCGGCTGTGGGGAACAAAATATAGGAGATGGCAACGTAACTACTTTAGGAGACTCAAAAATACAACATGTTTAGCCCAACCTGTTCCGAAGTGTTGTTCATACTCATCCATCATTTGGCGACTTGAAATGTAGATGAGATGACCTATACTGGAGTCGTTGAGACAAGACGCTGTTGCCTCTGGTCAGTTCTGTTTAGTGGTGTAGTATTTCAGACATTCTGCTTTTCCAACGAGAGTGTAAAGTTGGTATCCCTTTGAGAATGGGCACACTGTGGATGGAAAACAGTCATACTATGGTGTTCAACCCTTTCTTATGGAGCCCCGGAGGTGACATCCGAGAATAAAGTCGTGGCCACGAGAATATGAAGTCGTGGCCACGAGAATAAAGTCGTGGCCACGATAATAGAGTCGTAGCCACGAGAATATGAAGTCGTGGCCACGATAATATGATGTCGTGGCCAGCATGAGAATAAAGTTCCAACAACGCATCGTCAGGGCGGGCAAAATACAAATACATTTTCTCTATATTTTATGGAATAAACCGGTTACTGGGTAAATAGTGACATTTTAACAACGGCATTAGTAATTGTAAATGACGGGTCACCTGGTTTAAAGATGGATTATCTCTTTATATAACAATTTGGAAATAGTTTCTTGGGTATAAAATAATAGATATGAATTGAAGACGCATACCCGGAAACGCTTCTATAAATTAATATTCATTCTATTTCGAATATTTTATTATGAAATGAGACGATTAAATGGGACACTTTATTGTCCTATTTTGAGAACAGACCATTCAGGCGGTACCATATAGCGATATAGATCATTAGGCTGTTCCCATAGCTACGTCCCGAACGTCAAATGTCCCAGTATAATTGTTTGTATTGTTTTATGCCATATTTATAAGCGATAATGAGTCTAATTAATGTTTGTTTGTGACAAAATTACACTATACAATTTCTTGTCTCTTTTAACAGTAAGCACTATTATTCGTTAGGTAAACAACCACACGTTTTTAGACCAGAAAATATTCGAAATATAATCACTATTAATCCATAGAAGCATCTCCGGTCAGGGTTCTTCGATTGATATCTAATATTTTATACCCCGGTAACTATGTAACACATGTTTACAAAGAGATAGACCATCTTTAAATTACATCGAACGTTAGTGTCAATTCTCACACAGTTTATGTGTATGATTTTGTCACAATTTTATTTACCTTGAAGTTTGAAAAATCGGTCTCAAGATTTCACATTTTACGGCAATATGTTGAAGATGGCATGGGAGCATAACTATAGTATTAGTTACAACTAACATCATCTCTTCGTGATTCATTTAATTATTTCTATAAATACATAATTAGCAAAGACATTTTGGCGAAATTTCAGAAGAAAATTTTTCATCTTCGATGAAAACGGAAAAGGAAGTTATAAATAACGTTCACTAACATTAAAGGCACGGGCGGCATTCGTTGCAGAAATATTCATATTTGTTCAAATCGCCATCAACAGAAGGAATATTAGAATATATATAGTTTTGCTCATATGCCAAACATAATCAGCGCGTAAATAGTCTATTCTAGTCAAGACGTTCGATGGTGCACGTGAACAAGAAACTGCTCGTGTCACAGAAGTTTGGCTTCTGTTTACATAACACAGCGCAATTTTATTGGTTAATCACACACAAATGATATAAACGCTCTGTATTATTTCCATATCAGGAAAACAGTAACAAATAACGCTCTTTATGTCATGTTTACCATGTCCGGATCTAAACAAAAGCCAGGTTCTATAACGTTTTTGCTTTTGTTTACATAACAAAGGAAAAACATTTGACAATAACAAACTGTTTATGCCATATTTCTTATATAGTGACAGTCTGTATATATTTTACTATTCTTTCTGTTTTTTTGGCGGTTTTTGACGGAGCTGAATATTTTAACATCATACCCATCGTCAACGCCGCCCGTATCTTTAAACTATGACTGTCCGCTTGCCACATAAACGGACATATGTAAGATCATTAAAATTTACCATTAAAGACATAGTATGGACTTGTTCGGGTCCGCGAAACTGATAAGTTAGTACTTAGGCGCCATGCCAACCTATGGAATGTAATATTCTAATAACATCGCCGAAATTTCAAAGAAATCGACCATACCACTCCATAGAAAAAGTCATCTGAACTACGCTCAATTATAAATATTTACATCTCGATTCGGGACGCAACTATCGGCGATAAACTAACACAAATGATATCGCCATCGCGAGTCATTGCATTTAGTTAGTATATATAAATGGCGGTGTGTGTTGTCAATTTGTATTAATATTCGTAAAAATAACAACTTTGAGAAAGATTTTTCTCCATTTCTATTTGAACACCCTATTGGAGTGTTTCACATCACTTTAAGTCTATTGCTATACCGATATTGCATCAAGTATCGCACAAGGTGAAGTTTCAGATTCGTGCGGTAATCCGATTGCGAAAAATTAGTCTGAAACTTTAAATATAAAAGAATAGTATGGGAGTAGGAATCATATCGTAAAATATGATACCAGTGTGCAGCCAATCAGAACGCGAGAAAGTCAAGTGAGATATAAATTATAATTATATTGAACGTATACTATAACACTCACCTTCTTTCTGACAATAGCGCCCGCCGTATCCAGTGATACAAGAGCATGAACGCTTATCGATCAGTGTACCTCCATTCAGACAATGGTTCATCTGTAAAACGAATATCGAACATATTATAAAGTTATTATACAATGTTGTGTACAGTATGTGTTTTTCTTGTACAAGTCTAGGTTGTGGTGAAAAGGCATATTGGACGAGGCACGCAATATGACTTTTCTCCATATCCTGGACGAGTACAGGAAAATCTCATACTGTACACAACATTGAATAATGACATTTTTATTATCCAAATGTATGTTTATCCACATTTTGGGTATAACACTTTTGTAATATTTTTGGTATTTGTCGACACTTAATTATCTATAAAAGCCAGTATTTGATAATCAGAAAGCATGATTTGGAACAGTAAACACGGCGGTGAAAACAAAAACTCAATGCGGAAGTGAAACTTCTGCTAAAAACCACCAGTGTTGCGCGCGCATCACAGTTTCGCCGATTCATTTCGCAATAGAGTTAATTCGTGACATCACAGAGTCCCAATGAAAAAAAATCACATTGCACACTTGGGAGTCCACTATGACATTCGGGAGTCCAATATGACTTTTTCCAGGATTATCACCTGGCGGCTTATGCCCAATAAGAAAAAAGTGTTAGTTAAGGGATGGATAATAAAATATATTCATAAAGAGGAAGGTCTCGCCCGTTGGATCCTGAATAACAGATAAATATGTCTCCAGTCCACATGACCCTGGAGAAAAATACCAGATATATACCAATATATACTATACAAGTGACAAGATTTATACAAGTAAGATTTTTGGGGAAAACACAGCATCTATCATATTCACAGTGGCTAAACCGTACAAACATACAATCGGAAGTTGCTTTCTATTTTTAGAACATAAATACTACAGAAGAATCAAAACAAGACAATAAAAACAAGTTTTCAGACCGGATAGACGGTTTCCCCACAGCAATAAACGTAAGTATAAATTGTACATATACATTTTCCGATCGCAAGCGGGCTCCAGTTGAGCGAAGGGCTCTTTTTTTATAGATAAAACGGCCTTTGATCACTTCAGAAAATAATTTTCTCGCGAAAATTCCCTCTTCAAATGTCATTTTAACACATATTCAGCTTATGTCGGAAATCCAACTATATCGCAAAGGGAAGGCCGTTATGTGTGCAACATATAGTGACATTAACTTGGCTCGGATGTATTCACAATCTGGAAGTAGAGACTATCTATTTGGACAACCCACTCGTCAGTCTCTGTACGCATAGGCGTGTACGACGACAATCGTCAGTTGCGACGTTGTACAGGAATCGTACAGTAATGATATGTTCTTTTCGGCCCATTTAAACATAACTATATCTTCGAAATGTCACGCCATTGAACTTTAAGGTCCGAATCGGCATCTCTGGTTTAGACTAGGTTTTATTCTAGACCAGGTTTAACTCCAGTTTAAACTAGGTTTAAGTAGGATTTAAACTTGGTTTTACTGTAGTTAAACTAGGTTTTATGGGAGTAAAACTGGGTTTTAGTGTAGTTAAACTCAGTTTTGTGATAAACTCAGTTTAAGTTTGTGGAATTCGATCTCAATTGAAACTAGGTTTTATTTACGTGATAAAGTTATGGTAATAGTACTAATTGTTTGTGGTGAATTGGCTATATAATCATCAGGAATGCTAGACGTTTCGGCACCTGGACGTTTCGGCACTTGGGGTTGCCGTTCGGCACCTGGACGTTTCGGCACCTGATTTTTCGGCACTTTGGACTTTTCGGCACCTGCTAATTTTCAGACCAACCAAATTATGAGTGAAGACTAAATTAGTTTTTTATTCTTTATTTCAATAAAATATGATAAAACATGTAACATGAGGTAGTCGAAAGTCGGAGTTATATGATCGGCTGACAGAGACGGCAAGGAGAGCACCTTGCGCAGAAAGTGATGAATATCTCCCTTCTGGTTATATGCTGGCTGAAAGATAAAAAACAACTTTAGTGTTTGGTCCCAAACAAATAACAATGTGCACGGCATGGACCAGAAAAGAGCGTTCCGTGTTATTCTATTCCTGATATGGTAGAAATAAAGAGCGTTTATTTTTTTCTTCTGGTTTTGTATACTTTGGAGAATTATTGTCAATTAATATACAGTATTTCTAAAAAACATAATCGTGTTTTTTATTTAATTTAAATGTGTACAAATAAAGAGCGTTTTTTCTTCTGTTTTTGTATTCTTTGGAGAATTATTGTCAATTTAATTTATTTAATTTAAATGTAATATAATTTTACACACCTGAAGGCCGACATCTTGAACCTTCCTGAACACGGCGTGTGGCCGGTGGAAAGCACAACCACGAATCGGGTACCCCGAGGGATCTGCTTGTAATTGTCGTTCCATTTTAAGAATGAGTGGATGGACAGAAGTTGAGGAGACCATGGTTTGTTAATGACACGGAATGTTGCATCCAGGTAGCAGACTTTGGACTTGGCGAGAAGTTGAAGTTGGCGCTCCGTGTAGAACACAAGATGCCGTTTGCTGGACGTCGATCTGATAGAATTCGGGGGCTTTGGCCTCTAGAAAGGCTTGATTCATCTGCAAAAACAACAAAGTCTAATTAGAGTGCGAATTAATCAGACAACTGTCACAAAAACAACAAAGTTTGACTAGAGTGCGAATTAATCATATCAACCAGATTACAATCATATCCATCTGATTACGAAGGTAATTAACATAAGAGTGCTGGTGGATGTTTGAAAGTTTATACAGTTATTCTGTTCTTTATATTTAAATAATGTTTAATAAAGTGTAGTAAAGATTGTATATATTACCTCTTCATGACATGTGGAAGGGTCATCTGGTCGTTGTGCTTGTCGCGTGCGGTTGATGTTTCTGACGACCTTGGATGGTTTGGCATCTACTTGACTGTGTAAATACGCTTTAGTATGTACTATACCGAATTATAACAAACGGCGAATATAAATGCAACATCAAAGTCAATATTATATATGAAAAGAAAATCAAATAAAATAAGTGCCGAATGGTCTTCGATGAAGTGCCGAAACGTCCAAGTACCTGGGCCGAAACAACCAAGTGACGAAAACCCAGGTGCCGAAACGTCTCGAAAACCAAGTGCCGAAACGTCCAGGTGCCGAAACGTCCTGCACCCATCATCAGTATAAGCTTCTGTAAATATGATTTATACGTACCATACTTCTCTTCTCGAAAATATACCATTAAATATACTTTGAAAAAACATCAAAGTTAAACCACCCTACCCCAGGTTTTACTAAAATCTAGTTTTGTGGGTTTAATTATTCGGTCGAGTTTTTTCGCTCAGTATTGATGTTGTTTCTTCGCGTATATGGGAGTGTTTATTTTGAATTGGGGAGGCGTTTATGCTTGGGCGTTTGTCACTCAATGTACATGCAGGAGAGTCTTAGTGGAATTCGGGGAGGCGATGTCGGTAATTATGAGATCAATTCTAATAAAATATGTGCCAGTGTGATGGATGATTTCTTGCTATATATGTTTGTTTGCAATTCGCTCGTTCCCGGCGGATGTCGCTTTGGCGACTGAGAGCATGTGTGGATTGGACTGATCAGTTTGGCACGTTAGACACGAACATAACTTTTGAAACTGATTCCTTATTCACAAAATGGTCTCTTTCGGTCAATTTGATGCATGGGTTGGTGGCCCGCTTAAATACCCACCAGAGACACCCCAGCCCTCAACCGGGGAGGTTAACGACCACCCTGAGGGGGAATGTAGTATGGACCATTTTGGAGAACTGTTATGATTTCGGCCAATTTGATGGTATGGGTGGGTGGCCCGCCCCAAATAACACATAGAAACACCCCCCCCCCACATCCTGGGGATAGACATGGGATATGGGCCATTTTCGAGACCGGTAAGGATTTTGGCCGATTTGACGGCATGGATGGATGGCCCGCTCAAATGTCCCATAGAAAACAGCCCACCGCTCAACTCTGGGGGAACCACCCCAGGAGGTGAAAATGGGGTATGGACCAGTTTCGAGAACGGTAAGTATTTCGGTGAATTTGACGTCATGAGTGGGTATCCCGCTCCAACTACCCCATAGAAGCACCCTCACCCGGGGGTACCACCCGATGGGTGAAATGGGATATTGACCATTTTCGAGAACGGTGGGTGTCACACCCCAAATGCCCCCCCCTAGAAACACCCCAACCCGCACCCCGGGTCCATACCCGATGTTCACCCGCTCGGGTAGAACCACCCGCGGTGAGGGTGGGGTGTTTATATTGACTATATTTGAGGACGGGCCGCCCACCAATGCCGTAATATTGGCCGAAATCCTTACCGGTCTCGATAACGGTCCATACCGCTTTCCGACACCCGGTGAGGGTGGGGTGTTTCTATGGGGTATTTGGGGCGGGCCACCTACACATGCCGTAATGTTGACCGACAGAGGCATGTTTTTTTTGCGAATAAGGAATAAAATGCCCCATACCCCATTTTCACCCATCAGGGTGGTACCCTCCAGGGATGAGGGTAGGGTGTTTCTAGGGGATATTTGGAGCGGGCCACACCCCTGTCGTCAAATTGGCCGAAATCCTTATCGTTCTCGAACATAGTCCGGATGTGAGGGGTGGGGTGCTTACGGGTGTTATTTGAGGTACCTTTCCCCGGGGGTGAGGGCTGTGGTGTTTCTATTCGGTATTTGGGCGTACCCCATTTCCACCTCCTCTGTGCCCCCCCCCGGGTGAGGGGTGGGTGGTTCTATGGTGTATTTTGATCGGGCCACCCACTCCTGCTGCCAAATTAATTAGCCTATATCCTTATCGTTCTCGAAAATGGTCCATACCCCAGTTCTCCCGGGGTGACGTGTGATGTTTTGATCGGGCATTTTGGGCGGGCCACCGATTCATGCCGTCAAATTCGCCGAAATCCTTCCCGTTCTCGAAAATGGTCATACCCCATTTTCACCCATCCGGATGGATGGTACCCCCGGGGGGGATGGTGGTGTTTCTATGGGGTATTTGTGGCGGTCCCCACCCATGCCCTCAAGAGATATTTTTGAGTTCCGAAAGTCATGATATAAGATATATATATCTAACCGCTATACAACAGACCGTGCATTCGTTGTTATTTCTCAAAGCGCACGGGTTATTCGCCTGATTAGAAGATTAGATAGCGACAACAGGTCGCGTGACGGGACAATGCATGCATTGACAAGTAACGATAATAAACAGACAGACCACGCCTCCTATCCTTGCAATTGGACAAGTGTGGCCCACAGGTGACGCAATCGACCAAATCTATGTCGTCCCAGCGGTGGAGAAAAACTTGGTTATAGTACTAAAACCCAGTTTAAACAGGTAGTTTAAACTAGGTCTAAACTGGAGATGCCGATTAGGACCATAGACTCTGTCTGAATCAAACAACGTATTCTTATTAACATTTAGCGACTTTTATTCGACTCCGCAAGTAACAAACTGTATTTGGGGGTGGGGGACTGAATGTTATATTCTGTGGTGAAATTGTGTATACGTAGGAATTTAATAATAAAACATAGAGGTCGTATGCGCACCATCGCCTTATATTTACGGTGATGTGACGACGGGGTCGTGACTGCGAGTGCCTCCTTGTGTTTCACTACATGAATATCGACTGGCCAGACCCGAAAAGGAAAAGTCCTACAAGTGCTAGATTTGAGTTGCACCTCTTGGGTTGGAATTTTCCGGCAGAGACTCGCAGACAAACGATTGGAGAAAATTACCCCAACCCACCTTACCCATGTATTGGTAGTTCGATTTAGATTCATGTTGAAAACCCAAAACAATTGGGGGGGGTAGATAGCGCTCGCACATCATAAATTCCCTGGATACAGGACTGTATATGCCCACATTTTAGACACAGTGTCTCCATTAAAAACACATATGTCCACACAAGTAAACTTGGCTAAGATATGTGTGGATAAGACATATTGTGTCACAATTGGGATGACACTATCGCAATTGCCAATATTCGTTAACTGGAGAGACAGACTGTATTTTACGGCTCACTGTGCCTAAATATGTCTTCTGGTCATAATATCGATCTGAAAAAGTGTGTTATGTACGGAAGTACACCGGTAAGACAGATGTCATGCGATGTCGATTTTGGTTGTACATGCATATTTCAGTTTCCTGTCGCTTAAATCAACAAATCACTCCAAGTGCTGATAACGAACATTCAAGACTTGAGGTTTTATGTTTTTCAATAAGTTTAATTCTACATTATTGTCTTATGTTTACTTAATTATATTTGAAATGCTCTTGGTACTTATATTGAAAAGATAGAGTTTCATCTCTTGAGTCACCGGAAAACGAGCAGCAATATGCATGATATGTATACAAGTAGAGTAGAAGTATTCAATTACGTACCATGCTTTTCGACGAACTACATCATAAAATTCAATGTCATAATACATTTTAAAATATATTTCAAAGAAACTTAAAGATGTCAGCACGATATCTATTGATACATGTAGTTGCGTTCGGTGCTTGAACATATAAGAACAAATTTTGTCGAGAAATCTGAAAACGGATGTGGAAGGGAACATGTGCAACTTCGTTGTGTGACTGAAGGTTAATAATGACAATCGGGAGGTGGAACATGTCTACTATGGAAACCCAATTCATGGTTTGGTCTTTGCACACAAATCCCATCATCACAACTTGACGTACATATTTTTGAGAACTAGTGATCAGCAACTTAAACAACTAGGCGTACAAAGACTGACGAGTGGCGTGTCCAAATAAATAGTCTCTATTTTCAGATTGTGAATACACTCGAGCCAAGGTAATGTGGTTAAGACTTCAAGTCGTCTATCTGTGAGACGTAGAACATAGCAAACCACTGATTAACAAGTGTGACAATATAACGAAACAATGTTATTTCTTGCGATACCATTTCTTCCGAATTTCATAATCCGCCATTCGTCAAAGTTTTTCCACATGACGATTTTAGGTGATGCAATTGGTCAAGGAGATACATTATAGCACGGATAAATTTTGCAAACATGGACATACAACAAAATTGCACAGCATTTATCGTGGGGACTGTTGGGCGAACACACGGTTCACGGGCATCAAACAAAAGAAAATTTCGCGGCGATTCCAACGATACCAAATTAATATCTCATTTTACCGCCGAAATGGACTTACGACATTACAGTTTCGCTAGAAACTTATTGATACATTTATCATCATAATAATCGTTATAGATATGATCACATCAAAGATTAAGTCACATTCACATCTATAGATAGCAAACTCTTGTCAATCTTATCAACTGTTCGTCCCTCTATATGTCTGTACATATGTATGTCTGCCAATATACATAAGATGTTCAGTATGTTAGTCGTATTTGTTTGACCGTTGTGTGTGTTCCTGTCAACTTGGTATATATAAATGGATGTATACATGTATATGCGGTTGTCCGATTGCACGTGTGGGTGTGTTATTCACTTATGTACATATACTATCTTGAAAAGTTTGCGCCCATGTGTATTTATTCGTGGTATATGTACCCATATGTAGCTCGCGTATGAATGATTGTCACTGTTTTGTTATATATACACCATTTTCTATTTATGATGCACTGTGTTATGTACTAATTAGTGTTTATTCACATATATCTATTATAATCAACGAACCACAGCTAAACCACACACATAAGCTAGGATATATCTGTGACTTTGTTGTCTTATACAAATAACTTCATAGAGCGTATTGCAATAAAATAAGATTAACTGAGGCCTTATATCGTGGTGTGATTATGGTTAATTTCACCCCAGACTTGCACAAGGGTTCATCGAACAAGTGGGTCCTATAGCTAGCAATTTCGTGTATAAATTAGGTCAATCATACATCGGGGCATGTGAGAAATCTGAGATTCACAATGCAAACAGACTACGAGCTCACCACATCAGACTTAAAACCTAAACAAAAATTACAAAGCCGTTCCTTTTGTACAAATTATTATAGAATATAAACTCCCAACATCAAACTGAAAGTATTCAAACGTCAATACTGTTTTTGTTGTCGAGAGAGGAGTTTATTGACGTTGTGCGCGCAATCCGATTGAGGTGTGTACTATACGTAGACGCTTGTCGATTTCATCATGCTCATTTCATTCATATGCATTCGATTTCAACGAAACTCGACAAAAAACGTCATCATATGTAGCTTTCACTACCGACCGAATTCGTGATAACCTGAATGTATCTTCTGCTTTGTTCCTTGTCGATTCATGAAAATATAATAGAAGGATATTTAAGGATTATTAGATTCAGGTATGTACTATATAGTAATATTAGGATACTTTCAACGGGTCACGAGGATGCATGCATATAGAGATATGGAGCGGATTGTCGCTTGAGACTCTTGCGTGTACAATCCTTAATAAACATAACATCTGACCAGGCAAAGACATATAGACAGCGAATCCCATTACAAAGTCAACAACACCAATATAATGTAATACATTTCAAAGCAATAACATCGTGAAACTAAACAAGAAATTATGAACTACTAACAAATTAGAAAATAATTTGATGAAACAAGAGAACAATTTTAAACTGAGATGATGAAACTCGAAGATGAACAGATAAGAGCAAAAGCCAAGTGTAATGAACTAGGCGAAAATAACAATTAACACTTCGCATACCTGGCATACCTTGAAAAAAAGAAACTATATTGAAAAGAAAATATCGAAATTACCAGAGAAGATGGATGTGAAACAATCAGATCTAAATTAAATATTAAAAGAGCATAACAATTCTATGAAAAGCTATATGAAACGGACCCAAACCAAAATAAAGATGGTTCAGAATTTTTAGACCCACATACAATACATTTATTACACAAAAATCTTTTGAAGAAACTGAAAATTGCGAAAGACAAATTACAGAGAACAAGAGCTTTTACGAGCCATGAAAGGTGTAACAAATCAAAAATAACGAGGCCTTGATTTCTATAACTTTTATGCCATGATAGAGCACAATATGTGTTAAATGTCATCAATGACTCCTTCAAGAAAGGAAATATATCAATAATGAAGAGTTACATAGCACATCGCTTTTTAGAGTTTACGGAGATAATACACGCAATTTTGTTTGCATAATTACGTGGTATGCTAATATAAATATTCAAACTGGCTCTTAAACCTCTTTTGTTGGCGCATTTTTGAAAGCCCATTAATATGGACAAATAGCCCATAAAGGTGGACAAACCTGAGCTCGTAAACACGCTATTGTTGGTATGTCCGCCCCATATGGTTTGCCGATGATAACACTAGTTTTAGTTATAAGATTGTTGTCAGTTTGGTATATGGAGTAGGCACATGCAAATACAGATCAAGTTCGAATTTGGGTTCGGTCCTCCCATTTTTGCCGGAGTTATGGACCACTTATGTTCCTTGTCGACATAGAATTTGCCGATTATTTTGGTTCCGGAGACAGCTTTAGTTATTCTTTTCTGGATGGCATGAATCACTTCTTTAAGTTCTTACCTTGTAAAGGAGCTCAAAAACTGGATCATCGTTTGACAAAGTGTTCACGTCTTCAACATCTTCTGGTGACAGTCTGCACTCCAATGTAGATTTGTCATACGACGCAGAGAGACATATGTCTTGCGACGCACATTCCCTTCCACAATCAAACAAGTCATTGGCAGTTATAGATTCCATAAATCCTTCGGATGAGATATTCAAGGATCTCCCCAGTGCGTACTCGAACTCAACATTGTGTGGGCTACCCCTCACAAATTCACGCAGCAACGATAGAACCACAACTACTCCTATGTAATTCATTATGTGCGTCGAATAGAAATATCTCGTTTGCTTGTCTGACGTATGAAATTGTTACCAATGTAAAATGCCAAGTTCTACCAGGCGCTCAATCGATTAACACGATCACGTGATTGACAAACAGCATATATACATACATCCATTAAACGCGACATCGATGTATTATAATATTTATCATAATCATTTTCTGTGTATGTATACGTGTACATGTATTGATGATACGTAATTGTGTCATATATATATTGTCTCTGTAATGTCTTTTATGATGACCAGAGTTACTATTAAATTGAATTGAATTGAATTGGATGTCACGTGCTTGTTTACGGCACAAGGAGGTGCATGCATTTGTATTTGGCTATTTGTGTTAAACACGCCTTGACTTATCGGTGTACTTTTCAGTTAATGAACGTTTATATTTCAATAAAGAATTACCTTCGATTTTCAAAATGGACCTACATTATAGTCAATATAGAAGCATAGTATAAGTACGTTTGTGTTTCTATACATCACACAATGAACTACCATCATCGCCATTACGTGATCGTTATCTTGTCAATATCCACTGTGTACATTGCATATGAGACTCAGGAATCAGTTTTCACAACGAGTACTTTTATACTGTAAGAACTTAGCTCAGGATATTTCTTAAGACTTCACCAAATCAGTCCAATGTGACCTCGAGGGATATGTTTATACAATTTTACAACTGGTAGAAAGTATTAAAAAAATGTCACAAAATTCACAGAAGACAACTAGCTATCTTATCATATGTAGTACATAGCACTATAATGGAAGCAGATTAAAAAACATATATGTGGCACTTACTTACCAACCGAAATCTGACTTTGCGCACGTACAGACATAAGAGTCAGATAAATTCCATTAAATAAAGTATATTTCGATTATGGAGAATACCGTAAGTAGTGTTTTGTTGAGAAATCCACATTTTATAGTACCAAAACGTATTTAATTTTAATTTTCCAAAGTGGGAGTATGAGTAAATAGCTTTGTATGGCACCGACTGTAGTGGTTTATACAGTGGCAAGGCTCACTCAACTACACAAGCATATAAATTAACTTAGCCAACCTGGTCCAAATCCCAATCAGGATTAATCAAGGGATTGTTCAATGAATGCCCACTGGCGGGAAGAAACTGAATACAGTGATAGCAAACCAGAACTGAGTGAGACATGTGTGTGACATTTCAAATTTCAAACATTCACTTCAAAAACATGAGAATAAAATCATGTTCTGTTGCACAATGTACGGATTTCTCGACGAAACATTCTTGCTAGAGACCTCCCAAATCAGGAGTTACTTTTATTTATGGAAATTGCTCAACTAAAAAACGTGCGCATGCGCACAAAGTCGGATTTCAATTGTGAAGAAAGTATCAAATGTTTCCACTTTCTAAAGTGTTGCTTAATGTATATAATGCATCTATAGTTGATTTTAGCCACTCCTGTAAAGTTTGAGCCATTATTTTCTATTTTAAAATGTATCCAACTTATTCTCGGAGTCCATATTGGAGTGGTTTGGTGAAACCTTAAGTGGCAACATTTAAATGGGGAATTCAGTGTTAATTTTGAAGACAAGATTACTCAATATTTACAACATAGAATAATACTTCGTGTCTTATTGGAATGTTTGAGCATATATCTAGTGACAACGCAAAGCAGATTTTTCATTTTATGTTTTGTTTTCTGACATTTGATAGAAAAATTATAAACAATGATAAACAATGGTGACCTACTTTTTAATAATGCCCAATATAATATCCAACCTAGGATGAAAATCTAAATTCTGCTTCACGTTATCACTAGGTAAGTCTTCAAACTTTGCAAAAATGTATGATATGGTCACCTGCGATTTGTAACGTTTGATCAATATTTTCTAAAAATTTAACATTGAATTCCCCATTCACATTTTGCCACTTTACCTCCGTCTTGAAGACATGAACACTTCATCGATGTGTGCCTCCTGGTGCGCATGTACAAATGTTGCACGTGACGGCAGTCGTTGCTATTTTGTCATAATCTGTATTAACTAATTTATAAAGTATGCTAGCGTTCGCGGTGTGACACATCCTATACGCAGCAGTAATTTGTTATCGATATGGAACATTCTTCGAGATAGAAAAAAATGGCACGTGCATAGCGATATCACGTCGGTTCATTTTTTCTGCAACTGTACAGCGGGATATTTCAAAGACAGGATAATTAAAGCCCCCATATATACCCTATTTTTGGCACTTCTATGGAACTTGAATTACTTACTGTCCCTGAACAATTCTGAGGAATCGGCAAATCTAGCATAAGTTTTTCCACGTGTAGTACATGTACATATACCTTACCGCCGGTGCATAGCTTTATATTATTGTGACACTGTCCGTGAATACTAAAGCCACATGGCGGCTTGCGCTCAAAAATGCACATAATATTATTCGCCTTTGAGCTGTTCTCAGTATCGATATAGGTCGAAACATATCTGAACTACATTTCTACGAGCATTGTGTAACCCAAAAAGACGCTTTGAGGTAATGAAAAATACAACTGTGAATACGGTGTTTACAGCCATGCATTTGCGCGACACAGAACAGAACAGAGCGTTCTGTTGTAGTCTATTCCAGATATGGTAGCAGTATAGAGCGTTTGTCTGACAAGTTGGAAACGGCTGAAAAAATGGCTGTGACTTTGCCAAGTGTTTTTCAGAGTATGTGAAGCCGGTATATCAATAGTTCGTTTATTTATCGACCTATCGCATCCGTCGCTCCAAATTACATAAAATTTGGATGTTCCAATGAGCCATGTCCGTTTAAGATAATCACCAGCTATTGTAAGCGTATATGCCCCACTTCTAGCTAACATTAACGCTCGTTGAACAAGAGGTTACATTAATGCAATGCGAAGAACACAATTTATGACATTAATTAGTGGATTTAATTTGGTATACCAGGGGCACTGGAGGTGATATTACTTGAGACTCTTTATCCGCCTTTGGGGCGTCTGAAACAGTGCCGCTCTGTACAAAAGACGATGATTGGATTTTTGCTTGGCTGACAACAATTCAAAACATGTTGAAACTTCCTAATTTCAAAGTCGACAACTGGTCACCAAAGACTCATATTAACGTGTGCATTTGTGCGATGTAATTATTTTCTGGTATTGAAAACGTACATATGTTGGCTTCATGGTGTCATAAATAATATACATCGGACACGTCATCGTTAAACAAAAAACGTCTCAATTCTGGGAACACTTTAATTTGACCCCTTTCCCTTTGGGATACCAATTCTACATTGAATACCATGCATAAATTAAATTATATCACAATAAAATATTGTTATATTTAGTATTTGATTCAAATTTCTAACAAATGAACATGCTCACCAAAGTTAGGGCGAAGTTCGGTAATTGGTGGAGGTATGTCTTGTCTCACCCCCAACTTTGGAAACAAATTGAAAATTCCATGGCTGACCAAACATATCATTAATTTGTTAGCCAATCCTTACTGATACAACTCAATTTTGTTTGATCGTATATTCGTTTGTTTGTTTGCTAGTCCGCTTATAGACGACAAACGTCTGGTCCATCGAAGCTGAACATTTGCATATATGGGTAATTTGACCAGAGGGCGTTATTAGACAGGTCCCGTTCACCGCAGATGTCTTAAATGGCACTAATAACTACTGTGGCAAATTTTGTTAATGGGCGACGGCGGAGCCGGAGCCCATTAACGGGTATTTGCCACAGTATATTTGCCCTGTAACTTTCCGAAATCACAAAACACCACATTGTTATCCCATTCTAATTCTCTTGGAATTTAAAACGTTATTTCGACACACACATGCCTTGTAATTATCGATGGCATGTGCAGACATAGGAAACACTCTGCCAATTCACGACTTTTTGTTTTAATTTTAATGCGCTGGATAAAATATAGTTCCTTAGTTAGCATCGCTCTTATCGTTAAAAATGCTGATAAAGATGAAAAATTGCCACCTCGAATAGAAATAAAAAATCACAACAATTAGTTTCTATACCTACCTGATGTCTTTTTCAGATGTTTTGATTTTACCGCGAACAGTTGAATTGAAACAATGGAAAATTGTTTACTCAATGAGATGTATTTCACGCCGTGTCTGTCGTGATTTCATGTTAAGAAATTTGGTCAAATGATATCGAGACAATGATGTTGATGGGATATAACGGTGTGGTGTTTTGTGTTTTCTGAATGTACATGTATACAGGGCGAATGTACTCTATACATCTACTCCGTAACGTCGTCGGCATGTACTGCGTAAGGGTGACGTCATGGATAGAAACAGAACAGTGATCGGGCATGGACGGGATTAGGAATTCAGCTGACGGCAATATTGGCGCGCAGGAATATCTAACATTGAAGCGGTGAACCGGACTATACATTGCGACAGGTTATCGATGAATAACCCCCCGCAAATGTGTGATGTTTCCGGGGGTATATTGGCTAAAATGCATTAAAATAATAGTTAACACACCATGCACCATTATATGCACGTACTCAAAATATATATATTCTACCCGCCCTACCAAAACCTGATATATATATCCAAAATAAATTTTTATATTTATGTTTCATGTATAATCTGTAGGGAGCGGATGTCCATCTAAGTCTTACAGAACTTGTCCTACAATCCCTTATATGTAATGTATCACTTGTGCACAAAACTAATAAATATATGCTTAAACCAAGCTGTTATCAATAAAATGTGTTGTTGTGGTTCTTGTAACTGGGGTCTTGATTTCATGCACTATTCATACCTCTAGTTCAATAGCAATTAAAACAGATAACAAAGAAAAGATACATGCCAGTAGAAAACAATTCAAATGTCGTAGAAGTGAACCGAAAAACCAACAGGTTTAGTATATTGGCCGCGAGCTGGCCCTCGCGTCAGCATAATAACGTGTCAATCGTCAAGGCGTTCGTCACATCTTTGGCGATGGGTGTGTGGTTATTGGTGTATCAATGCGCAATTGCCGTTGGATGTTTGACGATGAACATTTCAGAACGTATATATGCGCCCTTTGTGAACACATATCAGTGGTGTGTAAATATTTCAAATTAAACTTTAGTTGACACGTCCGATTTAAAAAATGTTTTCACATCCTTTGTCACCAAGTGTACAGTATACACACGCACACACAATATAATATATGTTATATATGCCTAATAATATGATCTTGAGAGCGTTTCCATTTATGACTATGGTTTTCTTGTCTCATTATAATGACCTTATCCTCAGATAGATGGCGACTGCGTGAGTGTTAGTTCATGCAGGGGTCTCGGCCATCGCTAGGCCAAGCAAACTTGGAGCATTGTCTAATTGTTTAATGGTCTTACAAGGTATCTTCATCGCGAGATGCACGTAGTTGATGCCTGACTGTGCATGCAGCGCAAGGTGGGTTTATACACACGTCCTCTGCACTATGATCGAAACTTTCATTTTCAAGATATCTAGTGCAGGCTTGCAAATGTCAGTTCGCCTGGAGGTTATCTAAAAACGAAAATGCAGCAAACGAAGAACAGGTTGTGTCAAAGTTTTATAAATGCAGGTCTCTCGATAACTAATTCTCACTTTAATTTTTACTCAATCAAATCCCAAAATGAGACATTCAAATTTATTATGGTAGTTCAATGAGTTGCCCATCTGTAGTTAATAATACCGGTTGTCGTGACTATAACAGTTTGTGTAACTCTCCTGCTAACCTATGGTATGGGTTATCTAAGCACAAATCAGGCGAACGAAAAATAGGTTACACCTAATTTTTAAACCTGCAGGCCTATAGTGGTATTTGGATTTAATGACTACCAGGTACAGTAATGCTCTAATTAATCGACATCTTAACCACAGCAGAATTATGGGTGACTTTTCAGGATTTAGTCGGAAATATGGCTTGTTGCCATTCATCGGAAAGCTCTCGGCGACTAAATCCTGAAAAGTTACCCATAATTCTGCTGTGGTTAAGAGGTCGATTAATTAGAGCATTACTGTAGCTGTGACTTAAGCCAGATATCCCCCTCGATGTCGGGTATTAATCCAAATAATCACATCGGATACGCCTCGGCGAGTTATTTTGACTAATCCCCGACAGCTCGGTGAATATCTTATATCTAAATGCTGGTATTCTGACAGATAATATTCCCTGTTAGATATAAAATAGTTCTTTTCTGACCTGCGAATACGAATGAATTTGGAAAATAAATGCAAAATAAATTTGTCGCAATGGAAAATCTCGCTCTTTTAAATTCAGTTGAAAAGTCAGCTGCCGATTAAGTTTTATTTATCGTAATATTTGACACATATGCATAGAATTAATCAAATTCTGGTGGACTGGTGTATAAAAACATGGATCTTAGTATCATCTTACATGTCTTCACAAATAATATCATTATTCTGGATGAAATATCATAATACAAAATCACGAACCACTGCCCGGGAATGGGGTCGATTATTTAAGACATTACTGTACATGTATTTATGTTTTATGTTGCCTTGTTGTACTGTCGCGATATCGACGATGAACTGATACACGTGAAAAGTTCTTCATTGCGCTGTTCAATAATGTATTCTTCACCTTTTGTTCTGTACACTATTAGTGGCATTGTCTTTTATCAAACGACTATGCGCCATTGTTTGTATATATTTCCCTGATACACTCTTAAGTTAAGGCGCACACCAATAACAATAGTTTTAGATCGTTGGCCGAAGTCTATTTACGCTTTTTTATCGTTTGCTTTGAATTTTAGCAAGTGAAATACGTCACTGAATTGATTTTAAATACAGAATGTCGACCGCCGTATCCAAGCCTGTCCAACTGGTGCTGGTTGTACGGTTAGCGATAACCTTTATGTACAATTGCCAGTTTATAAAAATAGTAGGTCGGTAAATAATAATATAATATAATGGAACTGGCAAATGGATATTAAATATTTTATCGATATGGTTAGGAATAATTGACTAGATAATATAATAATACAGATATCAAACAACATAAATATGTCTTTAAACATGTTAAACTGGTAGACTATATGGTGTAATTTTTGCGTTATTCGGCCGCACAATCGCATCCCCACCAGGTACGGGAAAGGTTGTGAATCGTCTATGTATTGGATAGATCATCTCAACGAGTGTCTTCAGAGTTATGAAGGGTGGCTCTGGTCTTCATTGGAAGTTATTAACTCAATTTACGAGTGCGTAGCACGAGTGGGTATAGTTAATAACTACCAATCGAGACTAACGTCACCCTTCTTGATTCTGAAGGCACGAGTGAGATGATCTATCCAATCTAGACGATTCGTGATTCACGATTATATGTGATTCATTATTCCTGACTGTCACTATATTCGCCAAGCCATATTTCAAAAAATGAACTCTAAATAATTTAGAAATTTTAACCCAGAATATTATCTCAGTCAAATTGATGAGGTATCGTTGGAAAGTTTTTTTCCACCGAGTATTTCTTAGGAAGGTGACAACGGTACGTTTTGCTACAGTTTAACTTGGGGAGGGCGGCACCATTGAGTCATCACAAGAACGCGATGAGTGAAATTAAGGGCAATACTGAGGTGATAATGGACCGATACAATTTATTCCAAATAGCTGATTCATGGTTCAAAGTCTGAACATTTTAGTATTATTAAGAGGGAGGTCAAGTGACCAATTCTGAATGGGGATTTCCATGCATATCTCCGCAGCAACATGTTTTATGAAGCAGTTGTCTGGACACTAAAGTAGCCATATAAGAAAACAGACATAACATTTAACTGGCGGTTACGCTTGGTAAAATACCAATTTTGCTATAATATTATTTTTGACATTTGTTTTCTGGAATGACAACATTTGACATATTTAAAAAAATCAATATATACAATTCAAAAATAAATACAGCAACTTTCTAATGGAATATAATCTAAGCCGACCTGACAAATATATATGAATTGTATAATTACCGCACAAAGTCACGCCCATAAATATTTGCAACTATGTAAGTTTTCCTGCGGAGATTTGCATTCAAAATTGGTTACTTGACCTCCTCATTAAAGGTACGGTTGGCCTTGGCGGTGGGTATCCTGTGAAAATATATACACCCGTCAAAAACCGCCACAAACAGAAAGAACATCAAAATGTAGACAGACTTTGTCCGTATACAAATAAGAAATATCGCATAAACAGTATGTTATTGTCATCTGTTTGACCATTGTTATGTAAACAAAAACATAAACAGTTACTTTTCTGGTGTTTATTTATATTATGATGGTAAACATAAAGAGCGTTCTTTGTTGGTGAATTCCTGATATGGAACTAATAAAGAGCGTTTATGCCATTTGTGTGTGATTAGCCAGTAGCATTGTGCTGTCTTCTGTAACACAATCATGCTCTTGCTTAGGTAAAATATAGTAGGTCTTTGTGATAACACGCTGTTTACGCGATGGTCATGGTATATATGAACGAAACTGTATGCGTTTTATTGTTTTTCTGTTTACGGTGTTTGGAACAAATATGAATATTTTCGACAACTAAGGCCTCACGTGCCTTTAAAGGAAAATTGTTGGAATTCCGGATTATTCTTTTTGAACCGTTTTCCGCAAGTTTCATTATAACTTATAACTTATTTAGACCCCCCCCCCCATTTAACTAAAACGTATGTTAATTGCAACAATTCCATGTATTGCTTAAGACAGATGCGCTTGCATTGTATTAGAAAGCAATCAACCGGCAATAATTTGAGCGTCTGCACAACACGCACATATGCATGTACTTATTGCTGAATGCTCGAATCAAAACGTATCATATCTACATATAATCACATACGCAACCATATATATATATATTGTACTTTTTGAATATCTAAATGATAGAACTTAGTCCCAACAATAAGTCTTGTGGAATCTCGACTAATGAGTCAATTCGAACATCTAGCTATAGGTGTTGCCAACATGTATGATATGAGCTTCTCCCCTGGTCCGTTTAATGATACTAAAGAAGAAATGTGGTGAGATTTTCTGAGTCTTGTGCATGCCAAACATGGATGACCATATATATATATATTATATCAAAAGTTTCTCCAATATCTACAAGTATCAGACTGGCTTGATGTGTCACTTTGACGGTCTCTCCAAATTTATAATATGGATAACATTATGCAGCCAAATGATGAGAAATCACCAGGCACCTCGAGATACCTAACACGTCGGTACTATGTATATATATATATAATTATATGTATTTCACTTTATTATGTTCTCTCAAGTACTTTGTATATGTTTTAATGAGAATAAACTTATTTGATTTGATTTGATTTTGTTTGGTTCGTTGATTTCTTGCCAAGACAAAACAAGCGTAGCGTCTTATTTAGCCACTAATAGCCACATACAGAACAAAAGAACTTAGTCTCGTCTAATTTGTCTATCTATATTACTATCATCTTGAATCAAAATAAACTCAATACAAGGAATTATTCAGATACATGTGGGCACATGGACTAATTTATCTTAAATAGACAAAATGCTTCTAATCGAAACTGTTCACCTTTCTATAGATTTGACCCATATGACAACCCACACCAAAGTCTACAACTGCCTGGGGTCACCGACGGCGGTTGAAGATAGAACACACCCAAGCCAATGCGCGTCTTCCTGTTTCTTCAATTTCAAACAAGTTATGAACCAAACAAGAAACACCCTCTCATCTGTTTTACTTTTAAAACACAGATTAACGATGTCAAAACATTTGATCATGTTATTTTACCAACATGCGAGATGCACGGAGAATGTCGCATCGATGTACTGGATGACTCAGCAACCAATGTATCTAATCAACGCCCCATCTTTCTTCAGATATCATAAGACCTACCGTATTGTACACCGAACGCGCATTATAACTTCTCCAAAATCAATTGGAAACGAGTAACGACTTCTCCCGACATAATCAATGCTTATCAACACCATTTCAATACAAATCTGCCATACAGAAACATTAGAGACGAGGAAGATCTAGATATATATTATAACCAAATCGTGTCGTGGTATCAGATGCAGTACATACATGAATCCAAGCAAATTAAATCGACATCTCAGGCCATTTAGGAATGAAACTCTTAAAGAGCTACACCAAGAAATGGACGCCCGAGGGGATGATATTGGATTTATGTTGAGAGACAGAATTTAGGAAGTCAAACAAAAGATACCTCCATTAAATTGATGAAAACATTGAAGAATTTGCTGAGATGGACATAAATGCTGTCTTTAGGGCATTCAATAAATGACGAACAAAAGAGGTCTCACGTCCAATGATCTTTTCGAAATAGATGGAATTTCATTGAGAGAACCTGATACAGTAATTTAGGATTGGGAATCATATTTTGAAGAATTATACTCACCCCTTAAATGCTATACTTTTTACGAAAACAACACGCACACCGTTAGCGAAGTAACTGAATAAATTATTAACAACATTGGACCATCATAGCTTGACTCATATCTCTGCTACGATGTATCTTTGGACGAACTTCAACGTATTCTAAAATCTACAAAAAAAATGGAAAATCCGCCAGATATGACACACACCTACGTATGAGCACATTATTTACGATGTGGATCATCTCCAAATTCCAACAACCACGATATTCACAATAACGCTGGAACTTAATAACGTGCCCTCGCAATCTAAAATATGAATGGTGATACCACTTTTTGAAGGAGGAACCAAACCTAAAAACCGATTCGACAGCTATCGACACTTTAGTGTCGGTAGTCAGCTGGGGCAAATCCATAGGTGCACAGTTTCGATTAGAAGCACTTCTTCAAATACTCAATTGCCAACATTTATTGAAAGTTCATTCCCTAACATGGTTCCTTAAAAGGAATAAGTTCTTAGTTCTTCCTATAAAATACATGAGAGTATTTCATTTACAGACGAAAACCACAGTCCGCTGTTCATTTGTTTCATGGATGCCCATAAAGCATTCGACAGTTTGGATAGACGGTATCCTGTATAAGCTGTACTAGCGTGGACTTCATGAAAAATTGCCACACAATTAAATCATTGTTACTTGGATTGTAATGCTCTATACGCTTTAATGGATCCATCTCACGTCTAGTAGATATCCGCCGGGGAACAAGACAAGCTGTATCACCGTCTGGTCCGACAGCATTATCATTACCAGTTGTGACAGCAGTAACCTGGTTATCCTCTTGCACACCAACAATTTCTCCACATGGTTTCTTGTTCATTGTTATCCGAGAGGCTTCTTTGTGTGTCAACTTCGAGATCTGAAGCTCAACTTCATTGATTACATGCTTTGGTCATGCTGATCAGGTAATACTTTTGCCACTTTCACGAGTAATCTCGTACTTGAGTTCGTTGCAAGAAATATGTCCTGACCAGAGTCCGGGTGCACTATAATATAAGGACCAACCAGGCGACTGCCCTTTGTCCCCCGTTCTGGATGATTTAATGGAAGAATATATAGAGAAGAATATGTCCTGCACAATCGCTTGCATGTTATAGTAGAGCACAGTAGATACGAATTTCTTATCATGTCGATATAGATATAATATATTGTTGCGGAACCTTTTAATGAGATGTTTTTATCACAATTCACAGTCACGTATGATTGCCATGTTAGTAAGTCCATATATTTACTCATCTCAACATGCATTCGAGAGATATTGTTGAGATTGATCTCACTATTGAGTTCAGCACTTCCCTACGAACACAATTGGTGTCGGTTCCTATATCAAATAACATGTCAATATCACGGCTCAATGTGTCAGTAACAGTTTCAAAAATTGTAATCTTTGATTCTGCTGTTTTAATGATCGTATATTGGCATAACGAGAACTGGACGACCATGATACGCTGTTCTACCAATGCACGAAATTGCTAAAACGCAAAACATTGTAGTCATGTGAGCAACGTCATCCCTCAATTTCATTTAAATGCAGAGACCAATATCTTGGTTTAATCTTGATTGCGGTGCGATATGTAGTGTTTGCGAGCACTTAAAGAATGTCCGAACTGAGGCAATAAGGTAGCAGTACACTATTTATCTGGTTGTAGGGGGGTCTGAACAATAGAAAAATAAGTATCTGGGGGGCATAACAGCCAGTGTAGCCTGTGTTAAACGTGTCATTACGGGTTTGAAGGTTTAATTATTGTACAAAACTGGGAAAGTTCTAAAAAATTGGAAAATTTAGATACGCAACAGGATTTTCGTATTCAGTGAAGACCAACTCTGTATTATTGGTTACAGGAAAATAGCCTGATTTCTCTCCCCTGATTTCTGTCATCTGGCCTTGCAAGACTTTTTTTTGTTCAAATTGATACAGTAACTTTATATTTCTCAGCTCTAACATAGCTCTATCGGGTGGAAGACGCTTATTTACTGACATTCGCTCTGTCATGGTCTGTTTTTGGGTTGAAAATTGTCTATTTGAGTAAAAAAAATGGGTAAAATTGAGCATTGTGTGTGTGCTAATCAAGGGGCACAAAAACATACTTGATGGGACCTATTCCAAAGATAATGGCTCAGCATTGATTTGGAGTTCAGTACCCCCTCCCAGGTTGGCCAGAATTGCTGGAAATCGTGTATTGCTACCAAAGCGATTATTTTGAATGTCGTACTCTCTGTAGAAAAATATTGGAATGCGTCAGAGTTGCAATACCCCCCCCCCCCCCCCAGCAATATCAAAGTCTTTCATTTCATATTGCTTTGGTGAATATGATGAAGCTATGGCTTTATTTTGTTGATCAACTATGAAGCTGGTACTACGGAGCTGCCGAATACACACTGCAATGTACACTTGATGCACCATTTAAGAAAGCAGGTCCAAGAACTTGTTGTGAGAAGACAGTTGATTTCTCTGATGAGACACCTTCCTCGACAAAGAAAAAATATATATCAGTTTAAAAACGTGCGCACCGCATTAAAAAAACATGTATCACCAAACAATGCATACGCATACGAACAATGGAGTTTACTTTTTTAGGATATCTCCTAACTTCTAACGGTCATAATTCGCAAACGCCTAACTGAACCGATTCTTACAATTCCAACGCGGATTGGTAGAGTAAAGGCTATTTTCAAATTATAATACACTATTCTAGGATAAACTGTTCCAAAACTACGAACAATAATATATATGCACTGATATATGCATATTAAAGTTCGCACTGTAGATGCGTAATGGAACTGAATGCCATTGAATGTAAGGTGTATAGCAGTCTGCTTATTGCATGCAAGTCATAGATTGGGGTAAGGGGATAATTATCAAAAACAATTGCCGCCGATTTCCACCAAACTTATAGTCATCTCCGTGATATGTGGAATCTAAGGGTGTGGTTCAACGATGTCTGAGTGGCGCCGCTCGATTCAGGGATGGTGGTAGGGGTCATTAAAATTAGTTAAAACCTTTTTATCGCCGATTTCAACCAAACATATACATGTATGTCGTCATATTAACGTTATAGGGAATCTAATGACGTCGTTTAACGATACCTCAGAGTCGCCACCAGAGTCAAGGATGGGGGTCAGAGTACGCTGTCGGTGTCATGGATGGAACAAGGGATGGGGCACCAACTTCGATTATTGTTTTGTCGCCGATTTTAACCAAACGTCTTACCCATGATATAGGAAATCTAAGGGTGCGACACAAAGTCTAATAAGTGGCGTTGCCCGAATCAGGGATGGGGTTGGGGAGGGTCACACAAAATCAATGGATTATTTTGTCGTCTATTTCCACCAAACTTCATTATGGTCATATCTATGATACTGAGAATCTAATGGTGGGATTAAAGACACACAAGTGGGGCCATCCGAGTCAAGGATGGGAATTGGGACAACAACTTGATGGATATTGTTATTATGCATATTGCCACCAAACGTATATGTAATTATCTTCATTGTAATGGAATATATATTATGGCCCAAAGTTGCTAAAGTCGCACCGTCGGATTCAGGTATGGTGATGAGGGACGAGCACCAAAATTGATGAAACATTTTAAAAAGTGTCACCAAACTTATATATATCCATCTGAATGATACGACGTATTATAATAATGGAATAGATTAAATATTATTAAGTTATGCCGTCCAAGCCACGGGTGGGATCGGGCTAGCATACAATTTATGGGTTCTGGCTATTCTTTGGCATTCATGAAATAATGCAGAAATGTGAGCTAAATTCATGTGTATATCTGCTATACTTACAGGAATCACATTAAGCGTTTAGTTAACACGGTGTAGGTTGGACAACCCTGCTTGTAATTCATAAATTGAAATGCTCGGCGCATCAGGTACGACTGAATGGCCTTATTGGTCAATTTACGTGAGGAAGAAGAACTGCATTATGTGCTTGGTGCGAAGATATGCTGTATTTCGGGGTATACATTACATGTACCTGCACCGCATGTCAGTATGCACGAACAAACTACATAATTTCGATCTGAGGTAGATTTCAATTGTAAAACGATCGCCTCGCACAAAACATAATCGTGCAAGTAACATCAATAGGACGTGATATATGCTAAAGCTTAAGTGCGCTTAAATGATACAATATTTAAGACCCTTACGAGTGGTACTTAAGTACTACTGCTTCATACTAAATATTTATGAACCATGAGATAGCATGTTTAAATCATGGTAACATTGTGCTAATTTATGATGGAGACATGGCTTATCTTGATAAACGCATATCGGAAATGTTATCATGTTATAAACAACGATTGCTATAGCATGGTAGATCATGTTCAGAGCATGCACTGTTAGAAATTACTGTCGGTTTGACGGTTTCTGGCCGTCATAATCGACGGTCCGATACCGTTTCATCAGTTTGACGGTGTTTTACCGTTATTTTATGTGCCCATGAAACTTGTCTAAATTAAATATTTAGTGATTCAAAGTCATACCGTCAAAATTCAATAGTATATTTATCGTCGACCATATTATATACGGCAATGACTCCATACAGTATGACTGAATCTTACTCTGCTGATATTTAATATGTATATACTATCGGCATTCATTCTGTGTTAATCGGGCCGGTACGTATATTGATGAGTACGTTATTATCATTCCGGGGTTTAGTTTCCGTTTTAGCACTCAGATCATTTTTTCGCCATTTTTATTTGGCGTTGCATATTTAATCGCAAACTATTTGTTTTTTTGGGAAACTGTTACCTTTTCCATTGTGGACAGTTGTTAAGACGGTCTGATTTTAGTTCCTTTGTTAACCGGACAAGTTTCAATTCTGCGATAAACCGGCTTAATCATTGACAATTTCCACTAAATTAGAGAGCAGAGATTCATGCCAATCGATACAGGGGTCTGACTTCATTCGACTCAGTGATGATGTTGAAATTGACAGTGTTGTGACTTAGTTATCAAAACACTGGCACATTTACTGACACAAGTGGATACAGGTACAATTAACACGAGCTTCGATGTCAACCAATAGTGACAATAATAACAACAACGACTCAACGATCAGCTATTACTATTAGAATGTTGACAATCCAGTTGACAGTGTTCTGAATCTGACTGTTTCAAAGCACATGCATGTATATTTACAAGAGATGATATACATGTACTGCATGCACCAGTGTAATTCACAAGAGCTTCAATGTCAACAACACCGTAAACAATGAACTGACGCCGCACAGTGACGGATGATCACATATCTTCAATTCCAACTGTACAATTACACGGACCAATTCATCCTGTGTTCATCAATTTTCATTGAAACGTGTGGATATGAGACATTGTCATCATTCGCCATGTTATCGTCAAGTTATTACGACAATTTACCGGGAGTACACTATTGGTTGGATGTTCTTATCAAACTGTCTTTGGCTGACTCACTATTATTGATACTAAGTGGTTGTGATACCAGTATACAGTTTGATGCAGCATGCTTTAATATTTCATGGAAAATGTGCGACTACTGGAGAACATTGACGCCAAGTCATTGCACACAATTATTATGGGATCTGCTCTTGTCTTGAAGGTTCCAATCCCAACTAACTGTTATTGATATACAGTACCAGTCAAAAGAAGTGGTATATTAAGCGCGCTATTTTAGCGCCCAATATCGCAATAATATTGCAAGTGGAAACGCTTATAAGATATGTCGCTTGTGATATTATTGCAATATTTTGCGCTTAATACCTCAATATTTTGCGCTTAATACCTCAATATTTTGCGTTTAATATTGCGACATTTTGCGCTCAAAATTGTGACATTTAAATAAAATTATTGCTTCTTCTATATTGTTTATTGTATAAATAGAGACAAAGTTTTAGATATGTATATAATTATAGTTGTAAATGCTATATGTACACTATATGTACACTATATGCACAGTATTTATCTAATATAAATATAACACTATCGGGTCTGTATGAAATTTAGCGCGCTTAGTATCGCAATATTTTGCGTTCAATATTGTAATAATAAGCGCGACAGATTTTTGGTATTGTGCTATAATCACGCCTTTTTCTAAATTAAGCACGCTCAATATCGCAATAAAGGTGCGCCTAAAAATACCACTTCTTCTGACTGGTACTGTATTGTCATGATGTACGGATTCACCTGTTAAAACAAAAACTGTGTTTACAAGTGACTGGACAATTTCACGCCTTACATGTTACCAAAAAGTATGCCATTAAGATATTTTACTTTTACATGTACATCAATTTTAGTTTTAACTGTGAAACATGTAGTTTTGTTCTTTTTATGGCTTAAAAGGGCATGCCGATTCATGTTTTAGAATGGTCGAAATTAGTATTACTCATAACTGAATAGTGATGGGTTGGCTTATCATCTATTACTAGTATCGTTTTTTATTTACAGCCATATTTACACAGTAGTTAGTGAAAGGCGAACACATTACGCGTGTGCAGCCTATTCCGGATTAAATACTACGAGGCAGATAACAAGCTTGATCCTCTGCAAACTGCAAAGTTTCATAAGTATTGTCTATCACTTTATGCATTGAGGATTTACATTTCATCAAAACTATGATCGTAACATAAGAACTAAGATGTATTTTTCAGTTACGAATAATACTAGTTTGACCATTCAAAAACATATGATGGCAGGAAGACAGTCTTGCCAGATTATGCCATCCCCCACAATATACGACAGAATTATCCATAATTGTTATCATTATTATGTAATATGTATGTGTACTGAAATAAAATATCCTATCCTATCCTATCCAATGAATCGTAATGCCTACCGGGAAATCATATTGTCACCATGGGAACCTGGCTAAAATTGGTGTTGACCCATGAAAAATACCATTGGTCTGACCTTTATTAGTTACGGTCTTGATATTAATTAAACGGCGCTGAACCGTAAAAAATACAACGGTCTGACAGTTACTGGTTACGGTCTGCCAGTTACTTAAACGGTTTTATACTGTACGTGGAACATGCTACGGTCTACCGTATGTTTAACGGTCAAATGTTGGCAGCGATGTTGCGCGGTCTCAGACCGTTAAAACGACGGTATTTTTTCTAACAGTGTGGTATGTTGTAATAAGTTACGATAGAAACGTGATTTTGTGATGGTAAAACATGGTAAGAAATGTCATTTATTTTATATATCATGGCAAATCGTGTTGAAACATGACACATCATGTAACAATCATATTATATCATGATTTATGTTAAACATGGTATTAAGCAAAGTAAATAGCGTTGAAACATGATATATCATGATATATCATGTCAAATATGGTTTTATGCGCGAATTTTGAAGAAGCGCACTGCAAATAATTCCTTTTCAGTAATTTGAAGGTTCTATAAATATTCTATAAATTTATTATCTGAACATTCCCCAAGTGAACTACACATCCATCAATGTTTACACAAACATAGCAGACAAAGACCAGCAAGAAGTGGTAATTTAACCAAATTTGAAACACTGAAATATCTTTACATGTAATCGAGAATTTTTTTTTTAATTTCGTGTTTATGTCAAAAACAACTGATCTTTCCGTGATAGTAACAAGTTTAAATAGAAAATATGACGACATAGTTTGAGAAAAGGGATTAACCGACTTAATTGTTTTTACAGAAAATTTAGTTCATGACTCCCAAGAGTTAGTTGTAAGCAGTCATATTTCATGTGGATAAATTAGAAATAACACTGGTAATCATTTCTCCAAAAGAATAGGCAGTATAACACTACATATAGCACATTATAATAGCAGTGTGGTTGGCACCTGGCGCCTGGCGACCATGTTTGTTTATATCAACAATAATACTGGAAGGTGTTTACGCAGATCGACAACGCTATGGAAATCGAGCCCGTAATATAATTCAGTCAACAAAGGGTCTATTTAGCGCAGCGATATTTTTCTGAGTGAACAAGACTGACTGACCAGTCGCCCGGTACTGTTTCAAAATACCCGTGCTTATGATCACAAAACAAATATGCTTATAACCGATCAAAGTGATTATCAGGTTTACCATACCCCGAAATTGCCATATATACCATATCCAACAGACTTAGAAAATAATATCTAGAGAGGCTCTGGTCAACAAACGTTCAATGAGAAGGAGTCACGACCAATCATAGCCGATCTAAGTCCCAATATAAGCAGGTTCTGCTATTTAAGAAAAGAATGTAGTTTGAGTCATTTGAAGGGTTTAGCGTTGTGATCGTTGAACCCATAATATGAACCGCTTCAAACTAAATGTAATCCAACGGCCACAGCGACATACACCCCAATAAAGCACACTTAAATTACATTAATGACTTACATTTATACAACGTGATATTTTTTCTTAAATCCGTCTGCAGTTTGGATATTATACCATGCAGGTTATAAGTTAGCCCAATATTTCACATGTAAATCATCGATCTATTAGTTTATGGCCACGTACTAAAGGCACGTTATTATATCTGCCACAATGTCATTTAGTCGTCATCAAATTCAATATATTGCGATGACGTCGGCTCGTGTTATGGTGTGTTTTATTGGGGTAAGAAACACATGACCCAAACGCTATGTGAATATAAATCTATGACATTGGCTGCTTGTGGTATACTGCTACATACGATATCGTTGGATCCTGATATATGGGACTAACTTTAACCCGGATTCCGGGTTCGGATCCGGATTTGACCGAGAAGTTTTTTCCCCCCGATTCGGGATCCGGATCCGACCCTCTTTTAAAAATTGCTTTAAATAATTATTATGTGGCATTTTCGCATAATAATACCATTATATGTGACATTATCAGCTAACTAGAGGTCCTAGCCACGAATCCGGGATTTCCATTGTAGCAAAGAGTGAACTCGCTCATGCAAGTCAATCACCCTCACCCTCGCACACTCTCTCACACACACCCTCTCTCTAACACCCTCTTGTATAATGCTCCCAACATATGCGTATATACAATGAAGGTTCAACAGTTTGTTTGCTCAGATATTATGAAAATGAGCTTTCAAAATCTCAAAATTTTCAAATGACGTTTTAATTGTCCCATAACACTATTTAGGAAATGCTAATTCTTGGTAGTTACAATATTAATCATAACTATCAACAGTGGCATAAAATACATACATTTGAATATAAATATGAATATAAATGCGTTGGTTAATCCTTCTAATATGGACATGTTGTAGGGGGACCTTACACGTACATGTATATAATGGTATTCTGTGGAACGACCATATGGAGTAAAGGAACATCTAGGCTTATTTACATTGCTGCAGATCTGTATACAGATCTGTATAAAGTCACGTGTCGCAGATTACTGTGATCACAATATGATTATTGATAGTGAACGCGCGCTCATCTGGTAATTGACAATTCACTATGAGTCGTGTCAGTTTAAGCCAGACACAAAAAAAATGAATAAACTATCAGCAGAACAAAGCAGTTTATTCTTACACCAGCTGATGGTTTATTCTTACACCAGTTGATAATGTTCGAAGGAAGAATGAAGGTCGCATGAGAACAAACCAGATAGGAATACACAATAAACGACAGTGTACACAATAGATCTACGACTACCCCTATCACAAAAATGTGCGGAATTTCCCATCTAATAACAACTTTGTGAGCATATAATAACAAAATGACCTAGATGATGTATGCTGCGCTAGTCAACGTCAGTGATAGCGGCCTTGTGATGCTGTGTTGTTCACTGAGTGTACTAAGGTATTACCAAACTCCAAGAAGAACAAATATTAATAAGATATACTGTATATAGTTAAAACTTTACTTTAAATTCTTTTGTCACCACACACAGGTCCTCGAGTACACAGTGTGAAATATATGTGTTGAAATGAATAAGAAAGATTAAGCACATTCGCCAAGCCCGAGTAACAATTAATCAAATCAGATTTGCCTGTCGCAATGTCTCGGTGTTGACCGTGACTTACAACGGACACGATTTTTGCTCACATGGACGAATATCGTTTTCTTTCTGTGTGCATTTCTGTATCAACCCGTTTACACTAATATGCGTGTAGAACTGTATACAGATCTACAGCAATGTAAATACACCCTAACTCAGTTTGTCCCTATAACATATGCGCGCAATTTGGATGGAGGTATTTGATATGTTGAGAAATACACGAAATGTTGATATACCGGCTTCATTTGCTTTGAAAAATATTTCCCATGGTTACAGCCATTTCTCAGCTGTTTTCGTTGTTTCGCACAGAATGGCAACAAACGCTTATTTCTACCATATCAGAAATAGACTAACACGGAACTCTCTGTTCTGTACCATGCCATGCATATGTATGTTGTTTGTGTGTTTGTTTGTTTTTGGGACCCATGTATATTTACCAAGCAGTAATTTTTCGTTGGGGCGTTATTTTATTTCGCTTCATTCCGATATTGCGGTCTAAATCATATAAAAACAGTTAAACGGACGGACAGCCTTCATTGTAGGTTATAATTTAGAAATGACATTTATCAAACTATGATAATTTCCTCAAGAATATATTAATAGTATAGTGTAATGATGATATGGATGCGATATTATTCACAAAACACGCTTTGTGTGAGAGAAAATTCAGATCGAGTGTTGTTTAGTTTCCCCCAAAAAGCACAGTGAATTGTTTATACACTGTTAAAATTCCCCAGTTTCAACATAAACTTTGTTTCGATTTGGGTAGGTAACATAGTGCCGTTATATTTCTACTGTCGCTATGAGTCGGTTTGAGCGCGCAACAAAGTGCCGGAATGCGATTAGCGTCTATTTCAGATTTCTACTGTCGCTATGAGTCGGTTTGAGCGCGCAACAAAGTGCCGGAATGCGATTACCGTATATATCGCAGGAATTATGTTCCGGCAATTGCACGCTGGGTAATATAGCACGCAAGGCGGGAGCCATTTTGAAGTTGTCCAGGTTGCGGATATGAAACTTTGAAATCCAAGGCAATCCAGTGTCAATCGTAATATCTTTCTCACTACAACGTCTTTTGGCTATAGGAGGCACATTTAATCTTATCAGGGGAGTTTTTGTATTAATGTTAACTCAGTTATTATCTACTTTAAAACAATTTTAGTTGTTGAAACAATTTATCAGGTCAGGGAAAACCCAAACTCGATCTATTAAACCTCGTTTTGTCTATTTAACCTCGTTCGAGGTTTCTCAGATATTATGCAATTCCATCTTAATTGCCTATTGTTTAGCTATCACCGAAAGTGACATTATGTAATGTGATTTCGAGCGAGTTCTCAACTATACATTACACTGTTAAAACAAATCCAATTGGAAAAGGAACATAGTACCGGAAAATTGCTGCCGGAATTATGATCTGTAAAATCACGGAACATTGTAAGCATATTGGTACAATGTTCCGTGAGTTTCTGGAACAATGTTCCGTGAGATTCTGAAACTATGTTCCTTTAAAATGTTCCGATTTGAAACAGAACATAGTGCCGGAAAATAGCTGCCGGAACTATGACCCATAAGTACGGAACAAAGTTCCGTGATTTTACAGATCATAGTTCCGGCAGCAATTTTCCGGCACTATGTTCTGTTTCAAATCGGATTTTTTTTAACAGTGTAGGCAGAGTCACGATATTGCGTCATTTCCCTATTTAGATTCGCGCGCAATGTCCGTCGGTTTTAAAACCCCTAATATGGTGCATCTACAACTTACAACTCACAATAATATCATAGTAAATTCATTATTTGGTATGGAGAAAATATGTGACGTAATTACCATAGGTTAGGAGAAAATACTATTCGTATTGAAAAATATTCATCCCTTTGCGAAAACAATAATATTATGTAAACGTTTTCTGTTTGATCATTTCCCAATCACGAAGTAACGCGGATTAGCTAGATTTTGAACTGATAGCGGGTAGAATGGGTCGATTAAAATCACATTTGGTGTGATTTGAATGCGATTGTTGATGGCGACAATAATTTTATATTCGCCTTCCACAGCGCTCATGGCACATTTTCATTGGACGATCCGGTTGTTCCGAGTGTTTTCTGTAAGCAAATGGTTCTGTAACATTTTTGAATTTTGATGTTTGTTTACATAACAAAGCGTGCAAAGGTGACAATAACATACAATGTACGCGATATTTATGATTGGTATAAGAACAAAATATGTCTATTATATAATATTCTTTCTGTTTATGGCGGTTTTAGCGGATGTGACTATTTTAACAGTAATACCCACCACGAAGTCCGCCCGTATCTTTAATTTCATTCATTTGGACATCGACACCCAAAAACACACAGTATATGACCTATTTCCTATTACGTTATTTTTTGTGCTTGGTATTGCTTGTGCAAACACCGTGTTTTAAGGGTGTATTTTTTATTACTTCAATGCGTCTTTCATGAACATAAGATGCCCGTAGAAAGGTATAGTTATAGTATTTATCGACATATTTCGATACCGGGAATAATTCAAAAACCAATATTATAAGGTGAATTTATGAGCGCAATCCGTCATGCTGCTTTAAATATACTTATACAGAGTTGAATATACTCCGGAAGAACTCCCAGAGGTAACAACAATTGTCCAGTATTTTAATATTTTTGTCACAGGTGTGACACAAATGCTTTTCGCTCGTTCATATGATTTCTTATTCGAGCCAGCATCAGAATTAGGAAACTCGGAAATTCCTCAGCACGGAGCAATAAAGAGCGTTCCTTGTTAATCGATTCTGATCTGGTAAAACAAAACTATAAAGAGCGTCTGGATCAATTATGTGTGGAAAAAAAATAATTGAAAATAACCGGGTAATTTGTTATGACTTTTTCCAGTTTTTTCTTACAGCCGAATATCTTTAAAATTATAATATATACATGTATAGCTTATCGATATCCATACAAATTAAATTTTAGTATCCTCATATCTCCCCAATCGTTCAACATTGAGCCTTGTCGATTTAATATAGACTTTGAGCCACGAAATATCCGACTGTGAACTAGTGTGATTTGATTCTGCGGGAAATTGTGAAACAATGTTTTCAGAATAAGTAGTGACTATATACCATCATTTGTGTATTTTGTTCGTCCCTACTACCAAAATTACATGGACGTTATTTTTGAGGTTCAAACTAGTCATTGATTAATCATTATCTAGAGTAATGCAGATTATATTTTATCTGGGGCCATATCTCAATTACATATATGCGTGTAAAGAAATTAAATAAATTATAGATATTAAATTAAATTTAAATTTTCAAATTACAGCCAATCTACATATACATATATATGAGAGTTCTCAAGTGGTTTGACAAATGTCATTCGATCACGTTGCAGCAGAACTGGCTTCTAATTGCACAGTTACCTCTTCTTCTGAGGCACCCGTGTCTGGGGAAACACATTCTTCCGCTATGTCATTGTCAGGCGGAAGGCCATTGTAGACAAACTTATCAGTACCTCCCATGTGTTCCAACAACTGATCGTCCCTAATAAAAAGTTTCAGATCCGACTTTGAACAAAATTTGATCCTTTCAACCGCAGCTTTCGGGAGCCAGTTCTTGATTATTGTCCACGCTGCGTTGAAATACCACGGCATGGAGTACACTAGAATGTGGCAAATCAGTCCTGGAAAATACATTATGAAGCACTTGTCAATATATTTGGCCAAATCCATATCTATATTGGCCAGTCCGGCTCCATCTGCATCCAAAATCGCTATGATTTGATCTTCATTATTTTCTTTGAAAGATTGCTCCAGCAAATACGCAGCTACCTTTTGTATCAGTGGGAATAATGTTTCGTTCTTTTCGTGGTTCTTGAGTCGCATGTGCAGTATTTTGCGTCCGTCTTTGTCGCGGTTGTGATAATATACAACACCCTTCTGCCACACCCAAGGCTCGAAACTGTCTACAGTCAGGTCATTAATTCCGATATCCTTCCTCCAAGCAAAAGATTCATGAACTCGTGTAAGCGCCTTATCCAAATAGTTCGACAATTTCGGAAGATATGCTCTTGTGAACGCATCATTTTTGTTGAACTTCTCCACATCTCGTTGGTCGTAGAGACCTTTGTTGATATTATCCTCATATTTTTCCTTGAATAACGTCCGTATTCGTTCCTCTGGACTAACAGAAGTTTCTTCGATTGGCCCTTCTTTGCTCAGCGACATTTCAAAATTGGATAGCGTTAGTATAGTTTCAATGCGACAACGCAACAGAGATGCATGCATTCAAGTAAACGTGTAACAACGCCCGGTAACTATTCTGTTTTTATGGACAACTAAGCTTTGCTGCGTGCTGGTTGTTGTATGAGATAGCTGGATGCGCATATGATCCATAAGAGGTTTAAATGCAAAATGTGTGGGATAATGCAAATCAGGTCTCAGATGCTTCAGATTTAAACCCGAAGTGAATTTCCACGATAACATATCAATGCATATATGTGCATGGACTTATCTGTAATCCGTGTCGATACATATGTACCCGAAACTTACACGTGTGTAACCGCATGTGCACTGGTAAATAAATGTTCCATAAATAGTTGACAAATAAATGTAAGAATAAAAATTCGGACAAAATTACATTTGTTGCAAATGTAGCAATTTGCGCATGTACATTGAATGCCACGCGACCATCCAGTAACCCGGGCTAACGGACATGCTGTGGTAATCCAGAGACAATTAAAGAACCATGTCGGAAGTGGGAAGTAATCAAAAGCTCGTTTGCAACATCCTGTCAATTCGTCAGTGTCCAGGGTGTTGCGCATATGAAGATACCCCACCCCGCCCATCGGGAGAAGAATCAGATGAGAACAAGAAAACCAATATTAGAAATGGTAACGCGCTCAAGATCATATATTATATACCCATGTTTGTAATTATAAAATATAAAATATATTGGTTTCGCGAATGACCAACTCAGAATTCCGTTAAAATAACAATAACAACCAGCACCTAATTAACGAACCGGCGGCCGACTCGAACGTCTCCGACCACAACCCTCAGTGGGCTGCAGAACGAAATATGACTATACAAGTTGAAATATAAGACTTACAAATAATCTTTTTCATTTATTTTATTTGTAATTGACATAGCTTGTCACAAACCAAAAATCAACATTATTGACATACTAATGTAAAGGACAATAAACGAAATTAAAATTCCAAACTACACCTTTTACCGGACTCGGCCTCCTGGTCGCGCAGTTCGATTTTTAAATCCGTCCCAAAAATTATATTTTTCTATAAATAAAACCCCCAGCGTAAACCCCAGCGCCCAGGTGAAACAAGAATTTGTAAATTAGTATACACGCGGCGCGCGTAACAAGTTGGAGAGTTGGAGTTATGTAGTCACCCAACAGCTCGACGAACCACAGGCTACCGGCCTATTACCACGAGGCGAAGTTGATTTATAACCAGACATGGCTCCAAGGTGATGTCTTACTACTGTCTATGCACTAATGAAATGAACCCGAACGTAATTGATCAACCACACAGAAACATGGACTAGGCGGGAAGAAGCTCTCGATACTAAGGACCTGCGAATTAAAAATGGAATCACCATCATTATTAAAGTATCATCAGCTGTTATTGCGCTGAATGTATCTCCCCCCCCCCCCTATTGGAGCTCAAAAACAAATTTCTAACTAAAACAATGAGGATAATTCCCAACAAAAATCGAAGCCAGATCACAACAGCAGGTGCATAGGTTCTCATGTCGGTATGGTATTAAAGGTACTCAATCCGATCAGACGCTCCTAAATTACTATTTCTTCGGCTTCTGGGGTAAAAACTATTTTATTCGCGTCGAGGAACCCACCCATCAACGCTCAGAGTGATCAGATATCGATTTTTTAAATCTATTATTTTTTACCACCTGGAATATTTAGTGATAGTCGACGAGAAGACCAAATTACGGATGAAGATGGATAACTCTAAAATCAAGTGGCTTTTTATGTCAGACAAACTGGCAAAAATACGTTGAACAAAGTGTTGATAAATAACAGGTTTTGGGCAATTTTATACTATAGTTGACTGTTGTTAGCATTATTTTTGGGCAATTAATCGATTCTGATAACTGAAGCGCCATAATTTCAAAACCAAATTTGTTGTTGGAATCAGATGATATTGGGACCATCGAATCGGATTTAGTACCTTTAAACAAACGTTAACCGAAAATGTAGGTATACACGCTCGGACACTATCATTTGTCCAGAAAGTGAAGAAAATATGCACCGCGCCATGTTTGCGTTCTCATACTATGCTGATGTCTAGAAGCTTCGGCAAACGTTACACAAACTAAAACAATGATGTTTGCAACAAAGTGACAAAATATCAACATTTATTTCGTATATGGGTCAAGATGGAAGAATTATAAAACTTTCTTTGCAAGACATGTTCGGCCTCACGGCCTTCTTCAGCTTTATGAAAATCAGTTGGTTACATTTTAGGAGTATGTTTGTGATGATGATTTTGCCGTAATTAATTGAACAATACATTATTACCTCTAAGTCAAACGCTATAGAACAATCTGCAGTGTTGGTGTTGTTGTTGATGTGGTTATGATGATGACGACGAAGACGATGATGCTGATGATGAAGAAAATGATGCTGATGATGAAGAAGATGATGCTGATGATGAAGAAGATGGTGATAATGATACTGGCGACGATTACGCCGACTATAATGTGATGACGATGAAGACCGTGATGATGATGATGATGATGGTTATGGCGACGACAAACGACAATAACGACGATGATGATGTTCATCATCGTTATCATCATCATCGTCATCATTATATTGCCAGAATGACTATTTCGACGACACTTGATAAATGTGTTGCTGTTGTCTTTGTTGAAGAAGTATCGGTTTATTGACGTGATTACGATGATTATGGTCTCGGCGATGAGGACGACGGAAACTACTGCCATGATGATGGTGATGTTGGTGGTGTGGTGGTGGCTTTGTGGTGGTGGTGGTGATGATAATGATGATCATGATGATTGTCATTGTGGTGATGATGATGTGATGATGGTGGTGGTGGTGGTGACGATAGCTTTGTGGTGGTGGTGGTGGTGGTGGTGGTGATAGTGGTGATAGTGGTGGTGGTGGTGGTGGTGGTGGTGGCGGTGGTGGTGATAGTGGTGATAGTGGTGGTGGTGATCGATTACTTTTCGATTACATCTTATTACAATTGTTAGTTTCCAGCCATTTTGACCGCATATGAATAAATAATGAAATAAATCAAATTAACATATCAAATTTGATTGAATAAACACATCACTGCATAACATGGCAACAAGAATTGACTGAAACGATAGCAAGATGCAAACAATAAACATATAAACGTTTTACATTTACATGTATTGGAAAGGTTTCATCATGAATTTATGCACCAACTTATTGAGAATACATTATGTTTTATGTGTATTTATTTATGTAAATATATTTTTAATTTTCTTACATGCATTCAAACTAACGCATAATATTTATGAAAATATCACCAGAAACAATTATAAATTATTTGCATGTTCTGTTAGATTCAATACCCAACACAATGAAGATAACACTAATATTTATTTGATGATCATCCGTTGGTAATCCTGATTAACGGAGGCTTAACTCCATGAGTGCAGTAATTGACAAACCAGCTAATTAGGTCTCCCGATGTACATCACACCTGCTTTGTTCAGTTAATAACCCCTATTGTATCAGTGTGACTCTACGGCCATTGTCTGCAGCAGTCCGTCCCAATTCAATTTAATCCTAATTGAGGTTGGCTAGCCTATTTATTTATATTAGAACATTTCATTGTCTCTATAACAAGTTTATTGCCTTTCATGCTGTATTCAACAATTGTGTGTTGTTATCTGTGTCCACTGCCATAATATACATACAGGCTGTACCACTAACTAAAATTGTACTAACTTTCTAATATGTTGTTTGTATCTGTGCACACTCCGCAGTACCAAAGTATGAGACTATGAGTATCCAATAGCCATCCATATGGATATTTTAGTATAAGTAATCAAAAAGTAACAAATTGTAACCTTGATTACAGGTACATTTGAAATTAATCGATTACGATTACTTGTAATCAAGAAATGGCATGATTACTGATTACAGGCGATTACTCCAAATTTTGTAATCGATTACTTTGATTACGATTACCCCAACCCTGGATGATGATGATGATGGTGGTGGTGGTGGTGGTGATGATGATGGTGATGGTGGTGGCTTTGTGGTGGTGGTGATGATGATGATGATGTTGATGATGTTGGTGGTGGTGATGATGATGATGATGGTGTTGGTGGTGTGGTGCTGGCGGTTTTGTGGTGGTGGTGATGATGATGATGATGATGATGACGATGATGATGGCGGCGGTGGTGGTGGTGATGATGATGGTGACGATGATGGTATTGGTGGCGGTGGTGGTGGTGGCTTTGTGGTGGTGGTGGTGGTGGTGGTGGTGATGGTAGTGATGATGATGCTGATGATGGTGATGATGGTGATGGTGGTGATGATGGTGATGATGATGATGATGATGGTGATGATGATGATGATAATGATGATAAGTTCGTCTGTATAATGTACATACACTGCAATATTCTCTGTCTTGTGTGTATATCTTCCACTTTTATATCTAAATATCTTTTTGATCAGAGAATAAACGCATTCACATTCACAGGATCTCATAATTTTCAAATGACGTTTTCTGCCACAATAATACTTAGGATGTTTTAGTTCTTGAGCGCCGTTACAAGAATAATCACAACTATCAAAAATTACAATAAAATGCATACATTTGAATATAAATATGAAAATAAATCTGGGGTTGGTCAATCCTTCTAATAGGGCCATGTTGTCGAGAGACCCCGCACGTGGATGTATATAATGGTATGCTGTGGAACGATCATATGGAGTAAAGAAACATAGCTCAGTTGGATCCTATCATATGTATATAATTAATCGGACATGGCTCATTCGAGCTTCCAATTTGTGTCTACGCAATTTGGATGGAGGTTTAAGATAGGGTGACACACAAACGAAATGTTAATATACCGGCTTCATATGCTCTGATAAATACTTCCCATGGACACAGCCATTTTTCAGCTGTTTTCAAATATTTTGAACAGAAGAGAACACAAGCTTATTTCTACCACATCAGAAATAGACTAACACGGAACGCTATTTTCTGTTCCATGCCAGACACATATATATGTACGTTGTTTGTTTGGGACGCATGTATATTTACCAAGCCGTATTTTTTCGTTGGGGCGTTATTTATTTTGCTTCATTCCGATATTGCGGTCTAAATCATATTAAAAATAGTTAATTTCATTCAGTTGGACATCGACAGAGCGTTTAAAACACACATTGTATTGCCTATTTCTTATTATGTTTTGTGTTTAGTATTGCCTGTGCAAACACCGTGTTCAAAGTTGTATTTTGTATGACTTCAATGAGTCATTCAGTGACATCAAATTCAAAAGCCAATATTATTAGTTGTATTTTGGAGCGCAATCCGCCATTTGGCTTTAAGTATACTTTTACAGACTTGAATATACCCCAGAAGAACTTCCCGAAATAATAATATGTCCATTAGTTGTGACACAAACCCATCGTTCGTTCAAGTGACCTCGTATTCAAGCCATTATATACAGTAATGCCCTAAGTAATCTACTCCTTAACCACAGCATAATTATGGGTAACTTTTCCGGATTTAGTCGGAAATATGGCTTGTTGCACCACAGTATAATTATGGGTAACTTTTCCGGATTTAGTCGGAAATATGGCTTGTTGAGTGAGAGCTTTCCGATGAATGGCAACAAGCCATATTTCCGACTAAATTCTGAAAAGTTACCCATAATTCTGCTGTGGTTAAGGAGTCGATTACTTTGGGCGTTACTGTAGCATCAGGAAACTCGGGTACCGACGTATCATAAGTGGGGAGCAATAAAGAGCCTTCCTTGTTAATCGATTCTGATCTGGTAAAACAAACAATGAAGAGCGTGTACCTCCTGTTTATGTGAATTTTTTTTTTTTTTTAAAACAACTGGGAAATTTGCTATGACATTGTGGTGTTGGTGATGATATTATATACATTGTAGCTTATCGATAGTCGTGCAAATATAAGTTTATTATCTCATATATCACAGTAGTTGAACATGACTTAGACAAATGAGCCATGTCAGTTTCATATAGCATTTGAGCCACGAAATACCCGACTGTAAAAAAGTGTGATTTGATTCTGTGGGAAATGGTGAAACAATGTTTTCAGAATATGTAGTGACTAAATACCACCATTTGTATATTTTTCTTGTCCCTACTACCAAATTACATGGACGTTATTTTTGAGGTTCAAACATTATTTTCTAGAGTAGTGCAGATTATATTAAATTTTCAATTTCCAAATTACAGCCAATCTACACGTACACGTATAGGAGAGAAAAACTGTTCCCAAGTTGTTAGACAAATGAAATTCGATTACGTTGCAGCAGAACTTGACACACATTGCACAGTTACCTCTTCTTCCGAGGCACCCGTGTCTGGGGAATCATATTCTTCCGCTATTTCATTCTCTGGCGGAAGACCATTGTAAACAAAATTATCAGTACCTCCCATGTGTTCCAACAACTGATTCTCCCTAATAAAAAGTTGAATATCCGACTTTGAACAAAATTTTATCCTTTCAACCGCAGCTTTCGGGAGCCAGTTCTTGATTATTTTCCACGCTGCGTTGAACAACCACGGCATTGAGTACACTAGCATGTAGCCAAGCATTCGTGGATAATAGAATCTGAAACACCTGTCAATATATTTGGCCAACTCAATATCGATATTGGCCAGTCCGGCTCCATCTGCATCCAAAAGCAATGTGACTGTATCTTCAGGATTTTCTCTGAAAGATTGCTCCAGCAAATACGCAGCTAACTTCTGCATCAGTGGGAGTAAGTTTACGTTCTTCTCGTGGTTCTGGAGCCGCATGTACAGTATTTTGCGCCCGTCTTTGTCGCGGTTGTGATAATATACAACACCCTTCTGCCACACCCAAGGCTCGAAACTATTCACAGTCAGATCATTAATTCCTATATCCTTCCTCCAAGCAAAAGACACATGAACCCGCGGCAGCGCCCTATCAATATTTTTCAAGTAGTTCGGAAGATATGCTCTTGTGAACGCATCATTTGTGTTGAACTTCTCCACATCTCTTTGGTCGTAGAGACCTTTATTGATATTGTCCTCATATGTTTCCTTGAATAACGTCCGCATTCGTTGCTCTGGACTAACAAATACTTCTTCAATTGCCCCTTCTTTGCTCAGCGACATTTCAATCGGATAGCGTTAGTATAGTTTCAATGCGAGAACGCAACAGATGTGCATGCATGCAAGTACACGCTCAACAACGCCCGGTGACCAGTCTGTTTAGGGACAGCCAAGTCTTGCTGGAAATTGCTGTGTGGTGTTTGTTTTATGATTATCGCTGGACGCGCATGTGATCCATAAGTGGTTTAAATGCAAAACTGTGTAGGATAATGCAAAGCAGGTCTCAGATGCTTCAGATTTAAACCGAAGTGATTGCCGCGTCAGCATATCTATGGATACATGTACATATGTGCATGGACTTGTATGTAATCCGTGTCGGTACATATGTACCCGAACCGTGCACATGCGTAACCGCAGTGCAATGGTTTACGTGGTGGTAAATAACTGTTCCAAAATAATTGACAAAGAAATGAAAAAATACAAATTCAGACAAAAATAATTTGTCGCAAAAACAAAATTCTAACTAAACAATGAGAATAACTCCCAATAAAATTCGAAGCCAGATCACAATAGCAGATACACAGGGTCTCATGGTGTAACATCTTTCCAAAATTAAACTATAACGTTGACCGAAAAATGTAGATAAACAAGCTGGGACACTATCATTTGTTCAAAAAGTGAAGAAAATATGCACCGCACCATTTTGTTGCGTCCTCAGACTATGTTGATGTATGGAACCTACGGCGAATGTTACGAAAACTAAGACAATGATTTTTTGCAACAAAGTGACAAAACGTCAACATTTATTTCGTATATGGGCAAATTTATGGAATTATAACACTTGCTTTGCAAGAAATTTACGACCTCATGGCCTTCGTCAGCTTTATGTATATCAGTTGGTTACATTTTAGGACATCGTACACATTGAATAACAACTGTCTCGAATCACGTGCTCCGTAGCGATGGCGAGAGTTTCTCTTCGCAACCCTACTATACTCAGAACAGTTGGCTGTTGTGTTTGTTATATTTTTATACCAGTTTGTTACCACCCAGACTACAGTGAAACATACGATTATACCTAATATGCCCTTAAAGCTACAATATCACCAGCCAGTTCTGTTAAAATAACTCGCAAGAATACCAAATGACGCAGCAATTGACGTCATGGACGCAGTGCTAATAGTATAGGGTAACATATTGAGAGTAGGACAAACCCGTATACGAGAGTTGCTCTTTGCGTTCATAACCATACAATACCCAGAACAGTTGACTGTTGTGTTTGTTATATTTTTATTATATTTTTATACCAGTTTGTTACGACCCAGACCAAAGTGAAACACGCGGTTAGACCCTATGGTCCGAATCGGCATCTCTGGTTTAGACTAGGTTTTATTCTAGACCAGGTTTAACTCCAGTTTAAACTAGGTTTAAGTAGGGTTTAAACTTGGTTTTACAGTTGTTAAACCAGGTTTATGGGAGTAAAACTGGGTTTTAGCGTACTTAAACCAAGTTTTGTGATAAACTCAGTTTAAGTTGAAACTAGGTTTTATTAACTTGATAAAGTTATGGTAATATTACTAATTGTTTGTGGTGAATTGGCTATATAATCCTCAGTATAAGCTTATGTATATATGATTTATACGTACCATACGTCTCGCCTTGAACATACACCTTTAAATATACTTTGAAAAAAATTCAAAGTTAAACCACCCTACCCCAGGTTTGACTAAAACCTAGTGTTTTGGGTTTAATTATTCGGCCGATATTTTTCGCCCAATATTGATGTTGTTTCTTCGTGAATATGGGAGTGTTTATTTTGAATTGGGGGAGGCGTTTATGCGCGGGCGTTTGTCACTCAATGTAGATGCAGGAGATTCTTAGTGGAATTCGGGGAGGCGATGTCGGTACTTATGAGATAAATTCTAACAAAATATGTGCCAGTGTGATGGATGATTTCTTGCTATATATATATATGTCTGTTTGCAATTCGCTCGTTCGGATGTCGATTTGGCGGCTGAGAGCATGGCGGGATCGGACTGATCAGATTGACACGTTAGACACGAACATGACTTTTGAAACTGATTCCTTATTCACAAAAGGTCTCTTTCGGTCAATTTGACGCATGGGTTGGTGGCCCGCCCAAATACCCATCAGAGACACCCCATCCTTCACCCGGGGGAGGGTAACGGCCACCCTGAGGGGGTGGAGTATGGACTATTTTGGAGAACTGTAAGGATTTCGGCCAAATTGATAGTATGGGTGGGTGGCTCGCCCCAAATAACCCATAGAAACACCCCACCCCTCACATCCTGGGGGGGGGGGGGTACCACCAGAGGGGGTGAACGTGGGATATGGACCATTTTCGAAACTGGTAAGGATTTCGGCCAATTGACGGCATGGATGGATGGCCCGCTCAAATGTCCCATGGAAACAGCCCACCCCTGAACGCTGGGGGAACCACACAGGAGGTGAAAATGGGGTATGGACCATTTTCGAGAACGGTAAGGATTTCGGTCAATTTGTCGTCAGCAGTGTGGGTAGCCCGCTCCAACTGCCCCCTAGAAACACCCTCACCCGGAGGTACCACCCCGAGGGGGTGAAATGGGGTATGGACCATTTTCGAGAACGGTGGGTGGCACATCCCAAATGCGCCCCATAGAAACACCCCACCCCCACCCGGACCCCATTTTCACCCGCTCGGGTAGAACCACCCGCGTTAAGGGTGGGGGTGTTTCTATGACTATATTTGAGGGCGGGCCGCCCACCAATGACGTCATATTGGCCGAAATCCTTACCGTTCTCGATAACGGTCCATACCCCATTCAATGGGGTATTTGGGGCGTGCCACCTACACATGCCGTAATATTAACCAACAGAGGCATGTTTTTGCGAATAATAAATAAAATGCTCCATACCCCATTTTCACCCCAGCAGGGTGGTACCCTCCAGGGATGAGGGTAGGGTGTCTATATGGGATATTTGGAGCGGGCCACACACCCCTGTCGTCAAATTGGCCGAAATCCTTACCGTTCTCGAACATGGTTCATATCCCATCTTCACCCTCGGGTGGCGACCCACCCACCCCGCCCGGATGTGAGGGGTGGGGTGTTTATATGCGTTATTTGAGGTACCCTTCCCCGGGGGTGAGGGTTGGGGTGTTTCTATTCGGTATTTGGGCGTACCCAATTTCCACCTCCTCTGGTGGGACCCCTCCCCCCCCCCCCCCGGTGAGGGGTGGGTAGGGGTGGTTCTATGGTGTATTTTGATCGTGCCACCCACTCCTGCTGCCAAATTAATTAGCCTAAATCCTTATCGTCCATACCCCTGTTATCCCGGGGTGAGGGGTGATGTTTCTATCGGGTATTATGGGCGAGCCACCCTTTCATGTCGTCAAATTCGCCGAAATCCTTCCCGTTCTCAAAAATGGTCCATACCCCATTTTCACCCGTCCGGATGGTACCCCCGGGGTGGTGGTGTTTCTATGGGGTATTTGTGGCGGGGCCCCACCTATGCCCTCAAGAGATATTTTTGAGTTCCAAAAGTCACGTTCGTCCATGATATTAGATAATATCTAACCGTTATACAACAGACCGTGCATTCGTCGTGATTTCTCAAAGCGCACGGGTTATTCCCCTGATTAGGAGATTATATAGCGACAACAGGTCGCTTGACCGGACAATGAATTGACAAGCTTAGCGATAATAAACAGACATACCACGCCTCCTATTCTTGCAATTGGACAAGTGTGGCCCACAGGTAATGCAATCGACCAAATCTATGTCGTCCCAGCGGTGGAAAAAAAATTGGTTTTACTACTAAAACCCAGTTTAAACTGGTAGTTTAAACTAGGTCTAAACTGGAGATGCCGATTCGGACCTATATGTTCTTGAAGCTACAATATAACCAGCCATTTATGTTCAAATAACGCGCAAGGATACCGAATGACGCAACAATTGACGTCATGACGCAGTGCTAATAGTAGGGTAACATCTTGAGAGTAGGATAAACCCGTATACACTACTCAGAACATTTGACTGTTAATTGTGTTTTTTATATTTTCTATACCGGCTTGGTACGACCCATACCACAATGAAACACATGGTTAGACCTAATACGTTCTTAAAGCTACAACATCACAAGCCAGTTCGGTTAAAATAACAAATAATCATACCGAATGACGCAGAAATTTACGTCATGGCGGAGTGCTGATAGTACATGTAGTATACCATCTTGAGAGTAGAGTAACAAGTTCGGTATTCTTGAAGTGGGGATATGATTTATTTTTTTACGTAAATATTTGATGAAAATATGTGATCGAACGTGACACGTATAGTCGAGATACCACACATGCTGCGATTCGATATTACAATAATTATATGGTGATGGTAGGTGTAGTACCACTACTAATAACAGTTAACTGTTACTATATATATACCACTCGAATATACACAAGTGTTTGTAATATCATCACATTAAAATACCAAATTTGATAGGGGCTAAACTAATATTATAGCAGCTATCACTAGCAAGTTACCCGGCGAATCGGCAAACCTTGCCATTCTCCGTGTCTAAGAGGTCAAAGGTCGCATTACCCTGGATTGCCCATATTGAGAAGTAGTCAATCCTTTGCAAACCTTTGATGTGGTTTTCTACCAGGTAAAGCCACACATGCAGGGATACGACTAGATTGCCTTCGTTTGTTGGTTCTCCACCTTGTAAAATCGAACTACACAACCTTGACACAGATCAAGCTTTGGGAAATTTCATTTCTACATCATCCTTCTTCCAACTGATACTTCAAAAGTTCCATCTTTTGACAATTTCCAACGTAAAATACCCTATGGTTAGAAATTTCCAGCTAATGTCAATAACAGTCCGAAGATATTACCGAAACGACGGAAGTAATTGAATGTTCGATTGTTGATACTAGGACACAGGAAATACTATATAATATAGACTTCGTATTCTAAAAATACTTAGCAAAGTCTTACAGTACATTAAAGGCACGTGAGGCCTTAGTTGTCGAAAATATTCATATTTGTTCCAATCACCGTAAACAGAAAAACATTAAAACGCATACAGTTTCGTTCATATATACCATGACCATCGCGTAAACAGCATGTTATCATAAAGATTTACTATATTTTACCTAAGCAAGAGCCTGATTGTGTTACAGAAGACCGCACAATGCTGCTGGCTAATCACACACAAATGGCATAAACGCTCTTTATTCGTTCCATATCAGGAATTCACCAACAAAGAACGCTCTTTATGTTTACCATCATAATATAAACAAACACCAGAAAAGTAACTTTTTATGCTTTTGTTTACATAACAATGGTCAAAAATATGACAATAACATACTGTTTATGCGATATTTCTTATTTGTATACGGACAAAGTCTTCTACATTTTGTTGTTCTTTCTGTTTGTGGCGGTTTTTGATGGGTGGAAATATTTTCACAGGATACCCACCGCCAAGGCCAACCGTACCTTTAAGCTGTTTCCGAATTTCGAACAATGGCGATTACGTGTTACCGAGTCTCTATGCTTGTCCCTTGTTATAGTAATTGAAGCGTGTCTGGGTCTAGTCTAGTGATGTGAAAACAGTGTTCCCGGTGGATACCACATGCCAATTGAAATATTGTCTGTATTCTGTCCCGCAAAGCCAAACAACGTAAATGACGTCGCGGACCATGTCGTAACGTCTTCTTTGGTTTTCATTCAGTAAACAACGAAAATTGTCGAAATGAAACTAAAATATAGGCCTAAATCGCATAGGAATTCTTCGAAAATGTGAATACTTAGCCAATTCCATATTAATCACGTTGGTCCATTCCCGATTCTTTGGTTTGGCAATCACTTTTGGCAATCAATTGCTCCCAGAGGGGATATCAATTCGAGAGCAACTCGTGACCAGAAGTCACGTGATTTTTAACCCCTATTTTATATGCCGCGGCAGATTGCGTCGAAATTCGGTTTCATGGTATTGTAAAAACTAATGACGTCATACACGCCTAAACAAGAAAAACAACGATGCGCTGCATTGCAAATAGGTTCATATTGGATTATTTGATTCTTAAATAAGCAGACAATGGACTCATATGGGCACTATGATCATATGACCATGCAATTCAAATTCAAATTCAAATATGTTTATTCTCATTAAACCATATACAAATACAGTATTTGAGAGAAAATAATAAACTGAAATACATGTAATGAAATATATATATACATAATACCCGACATGTTATAGGTATCTCGAGGTGTATGGTGATTTTTCGTCATTTGGCTGCATAACATTTTCCTTATTATACATTGAGAGAGACTGTATAAGTGACACATCAAGCCAGTCTGATCCTAATATGGGAGAAACTTTTGATATAATATATATGGTCATATATGTTTGACGTGCACAGGTCTGAGACAATCTCATCACATTTCTTCTTTAGTATAATTAATGGATCAGTTTTGACACATAACTCTGTTATATATAGGAATGTACACGTATGCTTCAGGGGAGAAGCTCATATCGAACATGTTGACAACACCTGGATGTTTGAATTGACCCATTAGTCGAGATTCCACAAAACTTATTGTTAATGCTTAGTTCTATAATTTAGATCTTCAAGAAAAATACAATATATATTGTTGTGTAGTTTATATACATATATAATTCATACGTATGTGATTATATGTCGATCGGGTACTTTGTGATACAAATAAGGCGAACGGGTCTATTGTGTCACTTTAACTGGTCAATCATCCTTTCACAACTGAATGGTCTCGCCGAGCGAGCATCCAGTCATCAAAGGTTTACGTGATTTGATAACGGATAACTATATTATGCAGCCTATCGGGTGACACCACTCACCGAGACACACCATCACGTCAGGCTGGGCGGGGGCACATGCAGGCAATCTATCGCTCTCATCGCATCGATGAGTCAGACAGCTGTAAACGCACGATTTAGTCGAATTTTCGCGGGGTTATTTCGGTCGGTGTGTGATCTCTCGGGGCCGGGTCATTCTGTTTTCGGTCATCGTCGATTGCAGTTTGTGCTGACAGCCGATGGACACACTTGGTTATTGGTGAGTGAGTGAATTTTAAAAGTATAAATCTTTAAACCAATAACGTATACGACTTTATTTTCGTTACCCTTATCACCATGGACTGTTGTATATATACTGTCTCTGGGTATTGCATTATATAATCATGTCTTTATGGTTACTGTATTATAAGCTTGGGTCCCGGAGAGATCACAATATCAAATGTGTATACATGGACCATTTTTTTCAATGTAGCCGTATACAATCGAGGTAATGATTAAAGTGACACGACATGGTATTATGTAAAATTAAATCATAGTCTTCGGTTCAAGTTCAAGTGCATATTGTCTCATAAAGTCTTCAAAAAGGAATCACGTCAGCTATGCCACTTTAACATTCTACCTGCCTTACTTCCACCGTTTTATGCGGTGCGAGTTCACCACTACCTGGAGGTTTGCACCGATGGTGCGGGTACATCTCTGTAAACTCACGCGGACCGTCCGATGGTCCGTTTCCCACATTGGGCACACATTATATTTGTGGGGTTGGGGGGGGGATGTATGGGTCTCATTTGGTGACTAATCAAATAAAGGAATGTCCATATACATCTATACTATACTGCTGGTCATTATTTTTTCATTTATCAATTTTATGAAACGATACATTGTGCAGCACCTGATATTTATTGTTTTTCATAAGTGAGATGAGTTTATCGTCATTTGGGTGTGTATAATAGTATCGCGGAATAAATTTAACCCTGGTATCGTTGAGACTCTCGCATATCAGTAATGTGTGGTACTCGCTTCCAATAGAATTTCCACATAACGTGCACGTGTTACTGGTGGGAAAGTTTTTCCAACTTGACATTTCAATTGCCAATCGATGATTTCGCGTGCGTGGGAGCTTTAGAAGGGGTAATTTTCTTCTTCAAATTCGTTCTCGATCATTCTATAGAATTGGTATTTGTCAGAGGAATTAATTATGGTTTGCCATTCCTGTATATATTCATCTCTTAGCTTCACTTTGATTGTCTGACGAAACCAGTTTTCCCTTATAATATTATGGGACAACCAGATATGCGACAATCCGATATAATTGAGTGTAGTTTGTATATAGCGGATCCAACCGAGACCAGTTTTGTGTCGGTTTATCATGTTGTGTATAGTGGCATACAAGATATAAGATATTTTAGTTTGATTTCCGCTCACTAGTCGTGACCAATAGTTCAATATTCTACTTTTAATTTTACTCGTTATCGGTAGTAAGCCTGTTTCTCCATAAATCATCGCCGTCGGTGTTGATTTTTTAGTTTTAATACAAATTTGAGGAACCATAATTCAGTGCTCTTAATTATTTCATTGTTAGCCACTCCCCACACTTCACAGCCGTATGTCAATATCGGTATAACCGTTTTTTCACAGAGTTCGATAATACACGTCAAAGGGAGCTTCCATTTTCTAGCTTTGGAAATAATAGAAAACATAGCATGTTTGGCTTCATCACATCTCCTTTTCTTTTCGGTTACAAAAGAACCATTATTTGAAAAGATCACACCTAGCTATCTATATTCTTTTTTTACTTCAATTGGTTGATCATTAATTGTGAATTTGATTTTGGAATTTCTATCGTGACCGAATATCACAATATTGCATTTGCTGTTATTAATTGTCAGCTTCCATTTTTCACAGTAAGCAGCATATGCATTTAACATATGTTACAATTCATTTGGGCTATCAGCCAGTAGGACGGTGTCGTCGGCATACAACAGGCACATTATTTTGATATGTTCATGAAATGTGGTTTCCTTTAGGTCAGCTAACGCAATACCCTTCTGATGCATGTCATGTAAATATGTTTCAAGGTCATTGAGGTAGATCGAGAACAGTATTGGTGATAGGTTCCTACTTGCCTTACACCCATTTCACATGAGAAGGAAGGTGAGCACCTATCCACAAGAGATACACACGATTTTATGCCATTATACATGTTCATTATTAGGTGGAGGACACGTCCTTTAATTCCTATTTCTAAAAGTTTTCTCCATAGTCCGACTCTCCAGACGCTATCAAAGGCGTTAGACAGGTCGATAAAAGCACAATATAAACTCATTTTTTTCTTCTTAATTTTTGTCATTTCAATTAGGCTATGTAATTAGAAAATATGATCTACTGTTGAGTAATCTTTTCTGAACCCAGCTTGGTTTTCTTATAATAATTCGTTTATTTGTAGGAATGTATATATACGATTACTTAGGATTGCTGTAAATAATTTCGCCACACAGCTAACTAGTGTAATGGGTCTGTAGTTGTCAGGATTTTTAGGATCTTTGGATTTAAAAATTGGGTGGATAACGCCTATTCCCCATTCGTCAGGTATGAAGCCAGTTCGCAAAATCAGATTTAATAGCCGAAAGTACAGTGGTTTCATCTGTTCGAACGTAGCTTTTATATATTCACATCGTATATTATCAACTCCCGGTGATTTTCTAAGTTTCAGATTCCTCACCACATCCTCAATTTCCGTTAAAGTAAAATCAACGTCGAGTGAAGATGTTTCAAACTCGTGCTTAAAATCGTCCCCGGTATCGGAGGTGCATACATTCTTTTCTTTGAAATATTCATAGAACTCTGTTGTTTCAGTTAGTTTACTATTTTTATTTTGGTTGAGCAATTTCCAATATTCCCTGGGGTTATCAGATTTCATTTCTTCTTAATTTTGCATTAAAATCAACATCGTAATTACGTTTGCTAAGTCGCAGTGCATGTTTATATTTATTCCTAGCATCTACCATTTCTCGCTGTAGTTTTGCGGTTTGGTGCTTTTTATATGCTGTTCTCAATTTACGGTAATAACGGCTCGCATTTGTGCAGTCTCTCGTAAACCAGGGCATATTATTTCGCGATAATGGTTTCGCGTTTTTACCTGCCCGACGCGTTCCGAGGGAAGTCTCCGCAGCTTTAATATAGATATTCTTCAAACTCTCGTTTGCGTCATATATTAAACAATCTTTCACCTTAGCTGTTACAATATCCGTGTATCATTGGACTTATTTGTGTATGTTTATGTCCGACTATAGTTACCCAATGTATATAAATAATTTGTTGGTTTAATTTGGCCTAATTTGGAGTGAACGGTATAGCTTTCAAATAATGATCCTCGATAGGGAATAATCCACTTGTCTGCGGCTCGTGCACATGGTAGGCTGGTTAATTGGGGTTTATCGTCGTATCAGCAGCTATGCAATATCACGATCTTGTCATTTTTATGGGTGGAGGAAAGACCACGCTGATTGTAAATTTCACTGAGAGATTACCACAAAACCACCAGAAAGTAACTGACAAACTTTCCCAGAAAAACGAATCTTTCCCTTAGCGTGGATCACGAATCCGCGTTAGTGTGGGTTAGAACAAGCTTCATCAGCGCTGGACGACCTATGACGACTCTACCGACTGGACTACATGAGTTAACTACCACGTGACTTTTCTCCGATTACCAAAGCGGAATTTCATGAATACCTGTTTATCACATAATTTGCCCATAAAAGCAGTTTCATAATTATCGATAAGAGACGCGTTTAATATCAGCGCGTGCGATGACGTCACATCGTTCTTCAAATGACTTGCGATCGCTGCTGTTTTTATCGTTGTTTTCGATGGATATTTCGCATTGCTTCGCGTTTATTTGATCATGTGATAAAAAGTATCTCACACTCGTCCTATTTTATACGTAATTTATCAACCTCGTCCACTAAATTCTATTTGAGCCTCGGTAAACCTCGGCTCAAATCGAATTTAGTGAACTCGGTTGATAAATTCCGTATAAAATAGAAACTCATGTGAGATCCTCTATATATTATACTTTCAATGGAACGGTATGGCTCGAATTAATCGAAACACCAGCAAGTACAATAGCGGAGATATGAAAATCATTTAATGCGACGTTTCGCCAAAAAATACATAGTGAAATTTAGGCTCGCTTCCATTCCGGAAGTTGCCAACTTGTACTGTTATTCTGGTCGAAATCTGATCGACTCAAACAGAATTGTCCATCCTTTACTCTTATTCTGCGCCAGGCACTTATGCGGACCCCGACAGTAAATTCTAGATCAAGCCGAAAGTTCGTTTGCTCATCTCAATCCTTCTATGTGAGATAGGCGGTCGTCAGAAAACAACAGACGGGACAAAGTCACTCGCAACAGCTTTGACGTCACGGTCAATTGAGAGTGCAATTCATCGGCGGTTGAGTATCACACGGTGTGCACGGCTCGAACTGGAGAACTACAATCCCATAGGTCAGTATGGTCGCAACAAGCTGAAAGAAAGAATGGAGAACTACAATCCCATAGGTCAGTATGGTCGCAACTATCTGAAAGAAAGAAAGAATGGAGAACTACAATCCCATAGGCCAGTATGGTCGAAACTAGCTGAAAGAAAGAATGGAGAACTACAATCCCATAGGACAGTATGGTCGAAACTAGCTGAAAGAAAGAACGGAGAACTACAATCCCATAGGCCAGTATGGTCGAAACTAGCTGAAAGAAAGAATGGAGAACTACAATCCCATAGGACAGTATGGTCGCAACTAGCTGACAGAAAGAATGGTTTAGATTGGAGAACATGAACATGAACATCGAATCTCCAGGGCCCATGCGCGGACGTGGCTAGAGCTAGGATCTCCGTTTTGGGGTGTCCACCTTGAAATTACAAGCTTACACACCTTCCTTGAACCAGAAAGAAATATCCAAGTCAAATGAATTGCATTTGCGCCCCCCCCCCCCGATGAGTTGGAATTTCCCAACTGGTACCTCTAGCCTTCAAAATGTAAAAAAAAACAGAAAATAGGAATACATTCAGCCATGAAATTTTCAACTATCGAGCATTTTGTCAAAATTCGCCACATCATGGCTCGATGAATCCATAGGCTATAACTCTCGACCTCTGAAGTGGAGCGGGAAAATAGCACTCAATATAGTAACAGCTGTGTTAAATTCCACACGAAATCTCCGTATCAGATGCCATCGGTTTGATAGATTATACAGTGAGAAACGTACTTGGACTATAGTATAGTCCGTAGTATATACATGTAATATGCGACGGATTTCTCGAGAAACATGTCGAGTTGTTCTTATGATCAGCAGGATGATATGGCTTCGCGACAGATATAGTGGTCCGAATCGGCATCTCCAGTTTAGACCTAGTTTAAACTACCAGTTTAAACTGGGTTTTAGTAGTAAAACCGAGTTTTTCTCCACCGCTGGGACGACATAGATTTGGTCGATTGCGTTACCTGTGGGCCACACTTGTCCAATTGCAAGAATAGGAGGCGTGGTCTGTCTGTTTATTATCGCTTCTTGTCAATTCATTGTCCGGTCACGCGACCTGTTGTCGCTATATAATCTCCTAATCAGGGGAATAACCCGTGCGCTTTGTGAAATCACGACGAATGCACGGTCTGTTGTATAACGGTTAGATATTATCTAATATCATGGACGAACGTGACTTTTGGAACTCAAAAATATCACTTGAGGGCATGGGTGGGGGCCCGCCACAAATACCAAATAGAAACACCACCACCCCGGTGGTACCATTCGGACGGGTGAAAATGGGGTATGGACCATTTTTGAGAACGGGAAGGATTTCGGCAAATTTGACGGCATGAATGGGTGGCTCGCCCATAATACCCGATAGAAACATCACCCCTCACCCCGAGATAACAGGGTTATGGACGGTAAGATTTAGGCTAATTAATTTGGCAGCAGGAGTGGGTGGCACGATCAAAATAGACCATAGAACCACCCCTACCCACCCCTCACTCGGGGGGGGGGGGGTCCCACCAGAGGAGGTGGAAATTGGGTAAGCCCAGATACCGAATAGAAACACCCCAACCCTCACCCCCGGGGAAGGGTACCTCAAATAACGCATATAAACACCCCACCCCTCACATCCTGGCGGGGTGGGGTGGGTTACCACCCGAGGGGTGAAGATGGGATATGAACCATGTTCGAGAACGGTAAGGATTTCGGCCAATTTGACGACAGGGGTGTGTGGCCCGCTCCAAATATCCCATATAGACACCCGACCCTCATCCCTGGAGGGTACCACCCTGCTGGGGTGAAATGGGGTATGGACCATTTTATTCATTATTCGCAAAAACATGCCTCTGTTGGTCAACATTACGGCATGTGTAGGTGGCCCGCCCCAAATACCCCATAGCATGGGGTATGGACCGTTATCGAGAACGGTAAGGATTTCGGCCAATATGACGTCATTGGTGGGCGGCCCGCCCTCAAATATAGTCATAGAAACAACCCCACCCTTACCGCGGGTGGTTCTACCCGAGCGAGTGAAAATAGGGTCCTGGTGGGGGTGGGGTGTTTCTATGGGGGGCATTTGGGATGTGCCACCCACCGTTCTCGAAAATGGTCCATACCCCATTTCACCCCCTCGGGGTGGTACCTCCGGGTGAAGGTGTTTTTAGGGGGTAGTTGGAGCGGGCTACCCACACTGCTGACATCAAATTGACCGAAATCCTTACCGTTCTCGAAAATGGTCCATACCCCGTTTTAACCTCCTGGGGTGGTTCCCTCAGCGTTCAGGGGTGGGCTGTTTCTATGGGACATTTGAGCGGGCCATCCATCCATGCCGTCAATTGGCCGAAATCCTTACCAGTCTCGAAAATGGTCCATATCCCACGTTCACCCCCTCGGGTGGTACCCCCCCCGGATGTGAGGGGTGGGTGTTTCTATGGGCTATTTGGGGCGAGCCACCCACCCATACTATCAAATTGGCCGAAATCCTTACAGTTCTCCAAAATAGTCCATACTCCACCCCCTCAGGGTGGCCGTTACCCTCCCCCGGGTGAAGGCTGGTGTGTCTCTGTTGGGTATTTGGGCGGGCCACCAACCCATGCGTCAATTGACCGAAAGAGACCTTTTTGTGAATAAGGAATCAGTTTCAAAAGTCATGTTCGTGTCTAACGTGTCTCTCTGATCAGTCCGATCCCGCCATGCTCTCAGCCGCCAAATCGACATCCGATCGAGCGAATTGCAAACAGACATATATAGCAAGAAATCATCCAACACACTGGCACATAGTTTGTTAGAATGTATCTCATAAGTACCGACATCGCCTCTCCGAATTCCACTAAGACTCCTCTGCATCTACATTGAGTGACAAACGCCCGCGCATAAACGCCTCCCCCAATTCAAAATAAACACTCCCATATTCACGAAGAAACAACATCAATATTGGGCGAAAAATATCGGCCGAATAATTAAACCCAAAAAACTAGGTTTTAGTCAAACCTGGGGTAGGGTGGTTTAACTTTGAATTTTTTTCAAAGTATATTTAAAGGTGTATGTTTGGGGCGAGACGTATGGTACGTATAAATCATATATACCTAAGCTTATACTGATGATTATATAGCCAATTCACCACAAACAATTAGTAATATTACCATAACTTTATCACGTTAATAAAACCTAGTTTCAACTTAAACTGAGTTTATCACAAAACTTGGTTTAAGTACGCTAAAACCCAGTTTTACTCCCATAAACCTGGTTTAACTACTGTAAAACCAAGTTTAAACCCTACTTAAACCTAGATCAAACTGGAGTTAAACCTGGTCTAGAATAAAACCTAGTCTAAACCAGAGATGCCGATTCGGACCAGTAAGTTATAATATGTTGACGGTTGAAGTGCGACGTTTGCATACGACCCAGCTTAACCTATCCATTATCGCACACAACGAGAAATCTCACACAGGCGCAACGAGTTGCTTCCTGAAAATAATATACCAAAAACTGTCGGAAGTTACACGTGCATCTATTTCAGTTCGTATGTTAACTCACCACGAGTATTGTAGATTTATTGATGATGAATAAACCATACACACTGAGTCCGATTGGTGCAGCAGATAGTCGTGAGATGAATATCGTGAGCTGTAATAGAATATAAGATATTATTGGCAGAAGATGATACACGCAGGAGTGGACATTCCGAAGAAAACCCTTTCTATTATAATTTTGAATACCACCTGTACGTCCAAGAAATAATCATACTTGACATTAAAGGCACAGGCGTCGTTCGTTGCAGAAATATTCATATTTGTTCAATGCGCCATCAACAGAAGGAATATTAAAATATGTATAGTTTTGTTCATATGCCAAACATAATCAGCGCATAAATAGTATATTGTCGTCAAGACGTACGATGGTGTACGTAAACAAGAACCTGCTCGTGTTACAGAAGTTGTGCTTCTGTTTACATAATACAGCGCAATTCTATTGGTTAACCACACACAAATGATATAAACGCTCTTTATTATTTCCATATCAGGAAAATAGTAACAAATAACGCTCTTTATGTTTACCATATCCGGATCTAAACAAAAGCCAGCAAACGAAACGTGTTTTGCTTTTGTTTACATAACAAAGCAAACAAAATTGACAATAACATACTGTTTTTGCCATATTTCTGATTGGTGTAAGAACAAAGTATGTCTATATTTTACTGTTCTTTCTGTTTATGGCGGTTTTTGACGGAAGTGAATATTTTAACAGCATACCCACCGCCAACACCGCCTGTATCTTTAATCTCCTACCTTTCAATATAAATTCAGTTAAGATATTATTTGGGATCCCAGTCTGTTCTTATAAAAACCCGCACATTATCTGCTTATAACGGACTTATTTTAGGTAGACAATCTGCTTAGAATTCCTAATTTTGAGTCGATAATATGCTGAAAATGAGAGTATATTTAGTCACATTATCTACTCATAATGAGGAGATGATTCTAAGCAGAATATGTGCGGACAGTGACATAACTAAGCCAAACCACGACTTCCCATGTGTACGCTCTTTAACATGTGTTTTCACTGAGGCCCGCGCCATAAAACGAAATAATGTCTATGACTCCATGATCTTCTTATTTCAGAATCAAATAATCACCTTGTGTACCCGTTTCACATTATAGGTCGAGTATGTGCGTATTTTTGCGAGGATTTGCTGGGGGATCCGAATATTATAAATCGCGGTGATGAATATATAGTTAAATGTGTGTAAAATGACATACGAGATACAACACAAGAGGAAACCCCGATATAGTTTTATTAAGACGCTCGCTACATTATACAAAGAGTACAACCATGCACATTGAGGTGTCTCATTTATGACATCTAAACAGTAAGATACGTGGAATTAGGAAGAAATGGTGGAGTAGTAAGACTACAGTGATATATACAAACGTGTAAATAATTTTGGATATTACGTTATACCTAATCTGTTATCAACCCAAATTATTTTCAGTGTTATAAAGGCAATTGGGATAAGAGGTTATTCATTAGTATCTCAAAGTTGTCCTCCGACCCAAGTGCCAATTAGTATTGTAATACTAATTGTTAATAAATATGTTTAAACCAAACCATTAAAATATTGTTAAAGACACGGTTGGCCTTGGCGGTGGGTATACTGTGAAAATATCTCCACCCGTCAAAAACCGCCACAAACAGAAAGAACATCAAAATGTAGATAGACTTTGTCCGTATACAAATAAGAAATATCGCATAAACAGTATGTTATTGTCATATTTTTGACCATTGTTATGTAAACAAAAGCATAAAAAGTTACTTTTCTGGTGTTTGTTTATATTATGATGGTAAACATAAAGAGCGTTCTTTGTTGGTGAATACCTGATATGGAACTAATAAAGAGCGTTTATGCCATTTGTGTGTGATTAGCCAGTAGCATTGTGCTGTCTTCTGTAACACAATCAGACTCTTGCTTGGGTAAACTATAGTAGGTCTTTATGATAACATGCTGTTTACGCGATGGTCATGGTATATATGAACGGAACTGTATGCGTCTTAATGTTTTTCTGTTTACGGTGTTTGGAACAAATATGAATATTTTCGACAATTAAGGCCGCACGTGCCTTTAACGTTGATGGTCTGACTGGGGAAAGTGTTGACAAAGCGAGATGACCGTTTGGCAGAAGAGCTAGCTGCAGTTGTGACTGACCAGTTTGAAAATTTTGCTTGGAATATAATCGAAGTATAGATGTGATAATATGAATCCTACGTGACAAGTAGTGGAGCAACCACACATGATGTGTCTCAAATTTCCCTTTTATCGTCGACATCACGCTAAGAATAATTTATGTAACATTCATGCAGTGGTCACGACGGAGATGACATGCCGACTTGACAAGACGTGTCGTGGATTGTGCAATATGGTCTGGATTCCAAAATGAAGTCAGAAACCGTGTCATGACGTCTTCATTTTTCGTTTTCATTAAGCTAACCAACGAAATTGGTCTAAATGAAATAAACAGGCCTAAATCACATTCTTCGTAAGATGTGAAGTAGTTACTTTCATTTTCATCGCGATGCTTCATTCCAATTTTCGCGTTTTTTTTTTTGAAATCTCCATTCAGCTTCGACGGAGATCACTTGATACAGAGCGGAAATGATCTTCCCAACATTTCCGGCGGTGTACTCGCCCCAACTCACACGATCGGCCATCATCGTTCTGAGGATCGGAACATTACTTTGACGCGAAATCAAAGTAGTGAAGGGATATAGTATCCATAGGGCACAATCTGTGAATGTACATCTTTGTAAAGTTTGTCTTAGAGTAATACAAGGACCCGCGATCTTTGAAAAATCACTGATGGATATAGAAAACAATATATGACGTCATTCACCTGCGGCTAAGGTATAAACAATCACCTGGCGGTTGCTATAATATACAGTGGCTGCATGTTTTTGACGAATAATTACAGAGCAAGCACATATTCGAAAAAGTCAAAGTCACATGACATCCTGCTGGTCGTGACGGCTAATATGACTTTGCCTAAACTGCTTCCAATTGTCGCCCTAATCGGACAGGAGCCTGTGTTTCAATGAATGTGTTGATGTCATGTTGTGCAATTTCAGAAAGTACCGCCAAAATAATATAATCAATTTAATTCTGACAGAGCCTGAGTCTTTCAGAACCCTCAATTCAAACACAGGCGTTATCCAAATGTGCTGTTAGCGAGTTCAATGTTTCCGTTAGATTGATACTATCACCTTTCTATAAGGTGTCCTGTTCTGTTTCGATTGATTCAAGTGTGCCAATTAAGTGGTTATGTTGTTACTTAAACAGCCAACCTGACGCGGAATATAAACATTTTCACGAAGAAAAACATTTGTTCGCTAGAATATGTGCCCGATCATCCAGACGAAGCTTGTAATCTTACCTCCTTAAAATGTTTATTCAAGCACAGATCATCTACTACACGAATATGCATATTTTATATTATGTTGTACCTATTTGTTATCAACCCAAATTATTTTCAGTGTATTTAAAGGCAATTGGGAAGGGAGGTTATTCATAAGTGGTTCGCACTTGTCCTCCAATCCAAGTGGGCTAATAGTTCAGTGGACAAATATAACTGCATAAATCGTATGTCTTAGGTCAGTTAATTGCTCCACAGCACATGTGTTTATTTTTGTCACGGAACCTATATGCATACACTTGGGAACAAGTATACAGCGCATATTCATATATGGACATCTGCTTCAAATGGGAGGGCGACCCGATTATTCGAACCCCTAGAATAGGAAATATATTGGATGGAACTATATTGTATGACTTATTTTCATTTCCCCGTCCAATTACCTCTTCCAAGGTCAACAAAGCCGGATAACGGATGTCGTGCCACATTTGAATTGATGATCGATGACTTACATTCAGGAGGGTACTATCTGGTAACTCCTTCGTATCGATAGCGTGCAGGGTGCTAAGTGGTTCGTGTATCTGAAAATTAGACAGGCTACATCAGTAAGTGCAAATGTCGTCTTAACTTTTCAAAGTGATCTGTTCGAAAATGATCGTTTGCTAGAAATTTTAAATATTAGATGAATTCAAATAAACCGTATAAATCTCTCTCTAACTTCCAATGCGCAATATAATGCGTTTAAAGTAAATGTGCGCCGTAATGGGTTCTCAAATAGAGCGCCCAATATGCAATTTGTATTCGCTCGTTCTGTAACTTACAATGCTTACCCTACCTTACCTTTGTGTGGATGGTAGCTCCAGTTGCTAAAACCAGTGTAAGCCAAAGAGCCATGGAGAACAAAAGTGTCCATATTATGTAGTGTTCCGATTCAACTGAGCCATGCAATGCGCCATACAGTATCAGAGAGATGACCGTAATTCCCATACCAAACGTTGTAGGCGCAATGTGATACACCGAGTTCTCGAGAGCGCTCACTAGGAGCAGCACTTTCTCGAACCTTAGTTTGATTTCCGAAATAATTTTGGTAACATATTCCGGTTCTCTTCTGATCAATTTTGTAGTGCTTTTGACTTCGGTATATACCATGCAAAATAATGCCACGTAGACCTCATAAACCACGAAAGCAGCTTCGCTGGAGATCACTTGATACAGAGCGGAAATTATCTTCCCAACATTTCCGGCGGTGTAGTTGCCCCAAATTACACGATCGGCCATCATCGTTCTGAGGACCGGAACATTACTCTGATGCAAAGCCACAGTGAAGGGATATAGTATTCCATAGGTCACAATGACAGTGAATGTACATCCGTGAATGACGCGAAGCCACCTCCGTATCTTTGTAAAGTTTGTCTCAGAGTTATACAAGGATATGAACGACATATGTTCGATTCTCAAGTGCCTCAATGATTTCGCAAATGCCCATATACTAAGACTGTGAAGATAAGACACTGCTACGTATGTTGCTGTGTACGCGCCCATGGTCAGAAGACTGGAGTACGCACCACTGGATAACACGATGGAGAAATCGTAAATAACTCGTAGCGTGTTCACAAATAAGTATCCGGAAATAAGAAAGCAATAACAACCATGTATCGCAGTCTTTATTGTCACTAATTTAAACTCACGATCCCGGTTTTCGAACGAATTCGCAATGCAACCCAGCCAGGTTCGACCACCTAACTATTTCATCATAACAACGGCCTGCCTCGACTGATATGCGTTCAGTATCATCTGGCGAATGTTCAGAGCGCATCTCGATTGTCGCGATATCCATGTCAGCAGTGACTCACATGTCCTTGTAACCGTTGAGAAAATTGTGTTGAATGGTATAAGCCTATTGTGCGCAGTGTGATTTGTACCACACTTATTATAGCAAATTTGATGGCGGGAGGGCACTAAAACATTGGCATGTATGCATTAAGTATTATCGATCGAAGGACACATTACAGTAATGCTCTAAATAATCGACTCCTTAACCACAGCATAATTATGGGTAATTTTTCAGGATTTAGTCGGAAATATGGCTTGTTGCCATTCATCGGAAAGCTCTCAGTGAGAGCTTTCCGATGATTGGCAACAAGACATATTTCCGACTAAATCCTGAAAAGTTACCCATACTTCTGCTGTGGTTAAGGAGTCGATTATTTAGGGCATTACTGTAGATTGTCAGACATGTTAATCGCAGTTAATGGAGTTCCGGTAAAACGTTTGCGTAGTTATTCGTATTTCCTCGATCGAAATCGATCGCATGCAGAGAGACAGGGTAGATAGTGATGTCTGTAGAAACATTGTTTGTTTAAACGGGGTCCTTAGTTTGTTATTTAAATCTACTGATAATGGTTAGCCCTCAGATGAAACATATTAATCGCTAGCTCTGTGTCTAATTATAGAAAAGTGTATTGGCAACCCAGCTTTCCCCATAATATAGACGCTTTTCAATATCTGATTAAAACAACAATACATGTACAACGAATGTTTATTGTAAAAAAAAACCCTGTCTCTTTGATACGGTAATCAATTTTACTAGAAAAACCACTGTATCAGCATACATGTATGTACATCTCCTCATGTGAATTTTAATACATGTTCCAAAGTTTGAAGATTGAATTGTGCATATTTTCATAAAAAATAAATGTTGACCATTGTTACAGAAATAATAAGGTTGCTTGCTACATGAAAAGTATGTCACATGACCACAAATGATATTGTCACCCTTATTTGAGCTGACTTTAAATTGTCTATAGACCATGGGCCAGACCCACTCGTCGGTACCAAATCTCCACCTGTATATTCTGAGATATTGCAATAGCATGTAGTGCAATTGAAAGTGTCAATGACGCTATAGCTCAACTTTGAGGGGGTAACACAGGAAACCGATAGTTTCAGACATTAATTTTACGGAAGATTATTATTGGGTTTGTCAGCATACCGAACATAAACGCAGGTATGCGATGGCTGAGATATTTTGATGCCAATACTAAACTCGTAGATTTGTGACGTATGGATCGGACACAATTGGGGGGTACACTGCCGACCACCACCATTTTACCGACTCCGCAACACCTCTCTGTCTTCTCTTCTTAATTTACCCCACGCGAGAGTTACAATACACAATATATGCACATCCTTGGAAATACCCTACGATTATCACACATTGTGCAATATAGGTATACGACATCTTACATAACATGACAGAAAAGTACATATCCCAATATTAATATATTTCCTTCATTATATCACTTCTCACGGAATAGCAAAAGACTCATCTCCAAAATAACAAAAAAAACAGTGATTTCACTGGTCAAAATATAGCGAAATATTAGTACATGTATAGGTTTTGTCTTTCAGATATCCAGAAGACCTTAACCATGACCACGTGGGATTGTAAGGGTGGTGTAACATCGTGGTATATTTCAAGGGATTATTAAACATTTATGAAAAAAACATTTTGGTAACGATCTGATGAGAGGGTCACATGTATGGTATGCTAATCAAATTTGTTGACGGATCACGTTCGTATGAATGGACGCATGGACGACGGACGGACGCCAACCCATAGCAATAGCTCAAACTAAAAAAAATTGATCGTATCAATTCCATGCTTTATATAAAAGCATGAGTTTGGAAAAAGTAAGAACATTACCTGTTTCTGCTTTCCATGCACGATGAATAAGAGCGTACACGTACTGTTCATGTCACGTCAATTCAAGCAGAAAAATATACTGAATCCCGGCTTAACGTCGACAGGTAGAATTTGTACCTCAACATAATGTGTAACTTTAAATTCACAATAAAATGTCTTAAACTAATTGTGCGCCGTAACGGATGCGCAATGTGCAACTTGTTCTTACTTCTTATGTACATTACCTTTGTGTGGATGATAGCCCCAGTTGTCAGAATCAGCGTAAGCCAAACAATCATGAATAACAAAAGTGTCCATACTATGTAGTGTTCCGCTTCGACTGAGCCATGCAATGCGCCATACATCATCAGAGAGATGACGGTAATTCCCATACCGAAAGTTGAAGGTGCAATATGATACACCGAGTTCTCGAGATCGTTCACTAGGAGCAGCACTTTCTCGAATCTTTGTTTGATATCCGAAATTATGTTTATTACATATTCCGGTTCTCTTCTGATCAACGAAACCGTGGATTTGACTTCGGAATATACCATGCAAAATAATGACGTATATACTCCATATACTGCGAAAACAGCTTCCAGCTGCACCACTCGATACAGAGCGGCTACCACCTTCCCGAAGATGGTGTCGCCCCAAAGCTTCTTTAAGATCGGAAGACTACTTATGTGCGAAGACATAGTAAAGGGAGATAGTATTCCATATATGACAATGGCAGTCCATGAACATCCCTGTATGACACGAAACCACCATCGTATCTTCGTAAAGCTTGTGTTAGAGTGATACATATATACGAACGACGTATGATCGTTTCTCAGCTGCCTCAGTGATTTCGCAAATGTCCATATACTAAGACTATGCATATAACACACGGCTACATATGTTACTGCGTATGCGCTCAGAGTCAGAAGACTTGAGTAAGCGCCACTGGATAATACGAGAGATAATTCGTAAATAACTCGAAGCGTGTTGACAAATAGGTATCCGGAAATAAGAAAGCAATAAAACCCATGGAGAGCGTTCTTTGTTGTGACAAATTTAAATTCACTCTCCCGGATTTTCCGAACAAGTTCGCAATGCAACCCAGCCAGGTTCGACCACCTAACTATTTCATCATAACAACGGCCTGCCTCGACTGATATGTGTTCACTCTCTTCTTGTGAATATTCAGAGCGCATGTCAATGGCCGTGGTCGCCATGAGAGCAGCAGCTCGCAGCCCTCTACGTCCTTTGAGCAACTGAGTCGAACGTTGGTCAGCAGGAATATATGTTATGCACACTGTATGCGTCACACGAGCCGGAGTGATACAACACAGGTAAAACGTTGGTGGGTATGGATTAAATGCTGTTGATCGATGGAAAGCACTATAGATCCTCAAACATGTTAATAGCAGTTAATGTATCACCTCTGTTTGGAGTTCCGGTAGAACGTTTACGTGAGTTGCGTAGATAATGATGTCGGCAGGAACAGTGTGTTTGTATGGTTCCTACAGTTCACTGTTTAAATCTCCTGAAATGCTTAGCGATTAGGTGCAATATAATAGTCGCTAGCTCTGTTTCTGATGATAAAAACCGCATGTAATATTTATTTGCAGATTCTATAGTTCTTCCACGAGACTAACCAAACCGAACTAAATTCCATATTATGAGTTTCAGCTTTCGCAATACCATAAACGAGTTTCATTGTCTGATAAAAACAATACATGTACACAATGCATGCGCTTTATTGTCACGTATATGAAAAGGTATCCCTGTCTCTTTGATACGGTAACGGCTATCACTTGACCATGCAGTCCCTGTATCAGCCTATGTGTACCTCTCCCCAAATGAATAGATCTTAGAAAGTTTGAAGCAGCAGCAGTCCGTTAATCATATTGAGTCCAATGTAGGAATGTAATATTAAGTACATTACATGACACAAGAGCTGGTATGAATCCTGCTACGCAGGAAGGATGTAAAACATTGACAGGTATAAATTAAAGTGTGTTGATCGATGGAACACATCTGTTTGAACTTCCGGCAGAACATTTACGTAAGTGGTGTACTTTCACGACCGGAATCGATCATGTGCTGAGAGGCAGGGTAGATAATGATTTTAGGACTTTTATTTGCCCAAACTTGGTAAAAATAGTTGACATGTAACCTACTTAACATAGTAATCGCTAGTGCTTGTTTCGGTAGAACCGATGTGGGATTGAACATACGTTTTGGACGTTTTGTAGAATAGCAGAAAACTGTTGCGGATAATTCTAGGTCGTCCAGAGGTTCTGGCGATATTGATCAGTTGGAGATAAACCAACGTCATCTGCGTCTGCATCTTTCCAGAAAAGACAGTAGATAATGCAGGTGATAATCTCTGGACGTCCGGAGTTTCTGTCCTACGACTTGATACCGATATTCCCGGTTCATTGGATAGTTTTTCACCACAGCGTGAAATTCGAATACTTGAACACGATATAGGTAAATGATGAATATAATCTCAATCGTATGTCGATGCCGAGTCGTCCGAGATCTCTAACACGGCCGGAGGTTCTGTCTGACAACTGGACATTATTGTTTCAGTAGAAAGAAATTGCGCTGCCGACAGTTCCTGAACATCTGGAATATTTCTCGCGCGGCTAGACATATCGCTTGAAAAGGATGATGATACATGCATATCGGGATCCTGAGTCGTCCCATGCGTCATCAACTTCATTAGTGACGTTTCTCAATGCCACAAAATCGCACGCTTGCGATGCACGTTCAGTTAATATTGATGATATCACCACACCCACGTCTGTACAGCCGTCACAATGACCCTGCGATCGTCTCAGAACTTTATGATTCGTAATAAAACAGCTTTATGCGTATTCTAAATAATTGTGTGGAACGTACCGATGATGGCTAATATAAAAACCTCAAAACAGGGTCTTCGTGGGTTTGAACGATGCGAGCTGAAAGTGATATGCAAAAGACAAATACTTCAATACATCCTGTTTACATATTATAGTTTGTCTGTGACCGGTATAGTTTATTCATAGTTTATTCTCGCATCGGGGTGGTTTCATCCCGAACTACACGGCAGTGTTCTCTCATCTGTCTAGGCTCGTGAGACCACTACCGCATATAGTTTCGGTGGGATTTCTCAAATAAGACAACACAATACTCGTTTCGATTTATATTCAGTTGATTTATATGTGATGTCATGATAGTGAAACTATCTTTTCCCGTGATAGACCAGAAAATAATTGTTGAAAATTTAAAAGGGGCTATGCTTTTAAATTGAGCACAATTGTATGCATTTCATTTCTTAATTTCGTATATGCATACATTATCTGTAGACCAGCGCTCATTGTCCGTGCAGTGTCGAGACTGATGGCCAACTCAAAATCCCAGTAAAAGCCTCCGTTTTGTATGGATGAGCCGTGGTCGGTATGACTGGGTCGTGGGATCCATCATATCAGTCTGGGCTAGACGAGGCAGTCGTATGGGGTTCGATTCCCGGTCGAGGAATTCAATCCCGAATTTCAACAATCGATCTGAGACAAGTAACATCTAATTGGATATTTTACAGCCAAAAAAACTGAACCACTGATTAACACAATACACATAACGCCATTCAGAGCCATCAATTGACACTTAAGGGTATGATGCATGTTTTGCCAAAATTTCCTGGCATTTCAAAAAATGATTTTCGCACTATCTGCCTTGAATATCTTTGTGAAATGTGGTACAAGCGATGATTTTGACATACTCATTGGATGTTATAACCTCATTTACTTCACTTTTATGGCATTAACAATATTAAAAATTTCACTATTTTCAGGTACCAAGAACTTCTGTAAAATATTTTTGTTCTAATTGCCGTTCATATATCGATGACATCATATATGAAGATCATGAGAGGAGGCTTGGTTATTCTTTATTTGTGAAATTTGATGAATATTCTCATTTAGAAATTCAACAACCCATAAATAATTTTCTATATTTGAGATTTGTCATGTGTGTTGATCAATCAGAAATTGGGCTGAAATGGGTCATGTGTTCATAACCAAGTTAAAGCTGACCACCATATATCTTAACATTGTTAAGGAAAATCATCCACGAAAACGACTCATATAAGCAAATACGCTTGCTGACGGATCCGATCCATGAAATATTGATTCATCCTATATTTGTAATTGTATATATAATGAAATTGCATGGAATAAATACTGTTTAAACTATATCTTAACATTGTAACATTATGACACAAATGAAGCCTCCTCTGATATATAGAGCCAATACAATGCGCTATTTGGTGATTGGAGTGTTGTCTGAAATCATTGATTATTCTATGTTTTAGCAGTTCTTGGTACAGACAGGGACAAAAAGCAAATACTAGTTTCAACCTCTCAAATGTATTAATATCCCTTGTTTTTCCGTCTCTTGAAAATTGCTCAGATTCTACAAACAATGAAGATGATGATATGTGAAATTCATGAGTTTTCGCCACATAGATCCAGAGAAATGTTTTGTTGAGAATATCTTGTCATTTGTAGCTGGATGTATACAAAACGTGCGGCTTCCCCTTAAAATATGATTTGAGATATGGACCAAGTGCAATATATAAACCAATTTGGTCGGCTCTGTTCGAACCAAAAAGTTGGAATCAATGTTCCTCCCGCATGTGCATTGGGTATAGGCCACAAAATCCACCCGGTGTCGACAAGCAATATGAACACATTCCCGCCGTGTCAGACTGTCAGGGCATATTACAGCCAAATATACATATCTGCACAAAACCCACGGACACAATATCATATACCGACCAGATAGCGTAAAGCGAGCAATATGAAGATTTCGGGATCCTGGATGACCAAAAGCCACAGGTATTTGGACATATATACATGTATGTCTTTGGGATGGTGGGTTCTGTTGTGCCAAATACCTGTGCCCAAGACGACACATTTCTAAAGAGGCTCTACTTATATCCCCAAAAATCATACGTATACTCCATATACTGGACTGATTGTGTAAACTCGAGGATTATCATCGATTTCGGGATCCGGGATTACCCTAAATGACATAGATCGAACTGAAGGTGATGATATTTCATTAGAGAACACACTGGTTTACTTATCCCCCGAAAAGCATGGCCATATATTCACTATATCAAATCAACGATAATGATGGATTCGGGATCCGGGATGACATCTATTGACATACATCGGACTGTATGTGGCGACATTTTGGAAGTATGGCACCCAGATTTACTTATACCCAAGAAATAACGGTGATAAGTATACTCTATCAAACGCACAACTCCACACTGATGGCGTCAAATCGACGATTACTATGATGGATTTCGGGATCCGTGATGACCTCTATTTAAATAGATCGAATTCCGTGTGGCGATATTTCTAAGGAGGACACCCTGCTATACTTATAACCTTGTGCCGATTATTGAACGGAGAACAATCTGTACTAATTATACCCCAAAAATAATGCTAAGGAGATATAATGAATTCTCGAGAATGGGACGTGACATGCCTATCAATCATACACAAAGAACGATAACTCTAGCCGCGGTGGCCTTTCGCCGAACCATGTGGAATCACTGAACTAAATGGTTTCCCATAGGCGACCGTGTTAACGTTTCGGCCAAATTCAATGATTTGAATCCTGCAGGCCATACCAGTGATGTATACCCAGCTAGATTGACACCAGTTGATCACGAAAATGCAAGAAAAATCATAGGTTATGTGTTTACTTTTTAAAATAAATCCCCAAGTCTACGACAGGGCTATCTCACAGCCAAATTTGATCTGGAAAAACCCAGAACTGCAGCAGCTAGTTAAATAAATTTCCCGCTCACAAAAATCCATTCCCCATTCATTCACCAGTTTAAATTATTTAGATATGATGTACAAATCAAATAAACGCGATGTCATCCTTTAATAACGTGTCGCATGTATCAGGTGAAGGTAATTCTTCAGTTACCTTCACCTTTAGAATTCCACGGTGTACTCGCTCCCCGACTCTAGAACACATTTAGCTCCCTGATTCCATGTGATATGAACTGTCTCATACATAACAAGATAGTGTGGATTCATTAATAGAGTTACTTCCCATGTATAACGATCACAACTATAATTTCCGAAAGTTTGAATCCTACAAACATCCCAGACTTCAGGGAGGATTTATCCACCGTAACGACTCGATAAGCCCGCTGCCATGGCGATATTTTACCCACATTTACCCACTTCCGCGTTTGTCCTATATAGATCGAGCGAACAGTGCTACATACTCTAAGTCAGCCAAAACATATCAAATAAATTATGTATAATTTCATAAACTAAGCTAAACCAAAAGTTGGTAGTATCCGAATATTCACGCAATGGTGTGATTCTGTTTCCCGGTTAATTTCTAAACACAAACCAACGTGTAACTTCTTCTCTTGTGAAAAAATGTTCAATCTGTCAGAGACTATCATTATTATTCAGTAGGCAAAGTTTATCAACGGAACCTCCTCGTTTAGATTTCCGACCTACTACAAAGTGTAGATGTTGTGAACTATAGAAAGCTAAACTGTTCAATAAACTGGCATCCAGAAGGTTACATTGACAGAACGAAAGTATGACTGGTGCTCTCTGATAGATATTGCCAACATCCTTGGCGAAGAACTTTCAATTGAGGTTACTAAACGGGCATGGCTCATTTGAACCTCAATATTATGTTTACGTAATTGGTAGTAGAGACAACACAGGTCCATTAGTCCCGAAATACCAATATGACTATGTCTATATTCTGAAAATAAAAAAAATACCGAAATCATCGTAATTTTCCAGCTCTTTTCAAACAGAAATTATATAAATGCTCGTCATATTAAATCCAGTCGGAAGTCGGGATTTTTTTTACCCTGTGCCAATGCATTCTCTTATATATGCGAGTCGACCATAGGTCGCCTCGCATATATAAGAGAATGCATTGGCCTAACAATTTTTTACAATTTTAATAATTTGTTCTTGTATTCTTTAACAATTTTATAATTTCACCCATACAGAGCGCCAGACAAACATGAGCAGACTACACTCTTCTATATGCTTCTATATATGTGTGGGGCTCCCTGCAGGGTAATGGATGTTTTTCATTTTATCTCCTAAACATTGTAAGAAACATTTATTTTAAAAACATGATAAAAAATTGTTAGGCCAATGCATTCTCTTATATATGCGAGGCGACCTATGGTCGAATCGCATATATAAGATAATGCATTGGCACAGGGTAAAAATCGCGACTAACAACACGCTTGTTATTGTTTCATGCTGAATAATTGTACTTATTTCAATGACTTGAGTATGTCTTTCAGTAAAACGCAAATACACATTGTATCAACATATGTATTTGGTTATTAGCGCATATGACCAACTAATAAGAAAGCAAGAGGTAGCGAATGGCGATATTTTCGAATTAACAATGGAATCTAGTAGAATCGCAAATGCATCAGGTGGATTCACATCAAATTCGTACACATGTATATACATAAATAAGTAAGTCCCCCCTGATATTTTCGGGAAATCTTTAGATGTGGTAATTGGATTGCGATGAAACTTTGGGAAGATAATCCCGTGCCCTTTAAGACATGTCCGATAACAAATCTAATGTGGAGAGTCGATTTTCCAAAAATCACAAATAATTAGGTTCATTAAAGGCACGGGAGGCCTTAATTGTCGAAAATATTCATATTTGTTCCAAACACTGTAAATAGAAAAACATTAAAACGCATACAGTTTCGTTCATATAAACCATGATCATCGCGTTAACAGCATGCTATCATAAAGACCTACTACATTTTACCTAAGCAAGAGCCTGATTGTGTTACAGAAGACAGCACAATGCTACTGGCTAATCACACACAAATGACATAAACGCTCTTTATTAGTTCCATATCAGGAATTCACCAACAAAGAACGCTCTTTATGTTTACCATCATAATATAAACAAACACCAGAAAAGTAACTTTTTATGCCTTTGTTTACATAACAATAGTCAAACATATGACCACAACATACAGTTTATGTGATATTTCTTATTTGTATACGGACAAAGTCTGTCTACATTTTGATGTTCTTTCTGTTTGTGGCGGTTTTTGATGGGTGGAAATATTTTCACAGGATACCCACCGCCAAGGCCAACCGTACCTTTAAGAGGAAACATATGTTGGACATTTGGTCATTCTCAACTTGCAGAATTCTGGGTTAGCGACTTATGGACCTCTCGTTGGTGACTTGGCACCTTACACCACTGGGCCGATTGAGCAGTCAACAACAGAGTGGATAATGTCACGAAGCGTCATGACAATCCTTAGCTACTTCAATGGGAATTGGCCGCCACATGGTCAGTATATATTCATTATAATGAAGACACGCACCAAGTGTTGCCTAAAGGTTCCATCCCTAAATGATGAGGCAAGCTGTTATATTCAGTGCCAACTTGGTGTGACACTGAGTTACGGGCAGCACTAAGTTGTTCTTCATATGCCTCTTTAAATGAGTTTTGCCCCCGTCGTAGCAGCTTTTGTATTTTGAACCGAGCACTACATCAATACAACCAGTAATGTTCCTCACTCAAACATGCAAGCTCTCAGGGGAGTCAATATTAGCCCAAATAATCAGTCTTATAATATTAATCATATCTGAATTATACTGCTGCATAATGTCCCAACAATCAGCATGATGATTATTCGGAAAAATGCAATATGTCAGGGGCAGGTTACTTATTTTGAGGTGTTTAGAATCCAATTTGTATTTTGCAATTCGGTAAATGATTTGTAGTGACACAACTTGCTCGCTTTACCTCCGCGTCAGTGTCATTTTGTTTACGTTCAAGTCGTTCTTAATTTGAGCGCGCTTTAATTTTTTTATCATAGACAAAATCGCCCCAAATAAATTTCGTCCTATCGTTCCAACTATATACTCGGCCAAAAGAAACTTATTTGAACACCACAATCATATGAGCTAATTATTTATAATGTTTTGAAATTAATATTCCAGGGGTGTTAATATAAGTAGTCAACGTCGTTTCATGTAATGCCGCACTTACAATTGTAAAGGGGGATGAACAACATAATCGTACAATTTCGCTTTTTGTAACCTACTTTATTTTATACATGTATACACTTTTTCCGAAATACATGTTCAAATCAATACTGTCATGTTCCGTTTCGCACCATGGGTGTTAACATATTAGCGATAGAAATTGAAATAGTAAACGACTATATCCCTAACTCAGATGGGTCCACGAAAAAGGAAAGTGACCGCGCAGTCTATCTGCATTTTGGATTTCTCTTCACTCTGTCACATCAAAATAAAACTAGATGTTATACCATGAGAGACCAGAAGTGACATTGAGTGCATTTTTTTCAGATGAAACTTGTACAATTGGTCATTGCCATTCCCAATATCAGGGCCCGGTACCTATATACGTCACCAATCCAGTCTCTAACCCAAAGTGTTTCATTGTAATGTGTTTTATGTGTGTATTTACATTGCTGTAGATCTGTATACAGTTATACATGCATACTAGTGTAAACGGTTTGATATAGAAATGCACATAGAAAGAAAACGGTATTCGTTCGTGTGAGCAAACATCGTGTCCGTTATAATTCACGGTCAACACCGAGGCATTGCGACAGGCAAATCTGATTTGATTAATTGTTACTCGGGCTTGGCGAATGTGCATACTTAATCTTTCTTTGTCATTTCAACCCATGTATTTCACACTGTGTTAGCGATTTGTTCTCATGTGCCTTTCATTCTTTCTTCAAACCATTATCAACTAGTGCAAGAATAAACTGCTTTGGCCTAATCTGACACCAGTCATAGCGATTAATTTGTTTTGTCTGGCCTAAACTGACACGACTCATAGCGAATTGTCAATTACCAGCGTACTGATGAGTACGCGTTCACTATCAGTAATCATGTTGTGAGCACAGCAATATGTGACACGTGACTTCACACAGATCTGTATACAGATCTACACCAATGTAAATGCATCCTAAAACACATAAACGCTTGTTTGATGAGCTGTGGCAATTCACAATGCACATTCAAAAATCAGTAATGGTTAAACTCTCATATCTATAACTAAAATGTACGAAGAAAATAGGTATCGATTGTGCCCTCATTTGGAACAGTAAACACACATCAACCATTCAATAGCTGTTTATAAAACACACATCAACCACTCAATAGCTGTTTATAAAACACACATCAACCATTCAATAGCTGTTTATAAAACACACATCAACCATTCAATAGCTGTTTATAAAACACACATCAACAATTCAATAGCTGTTTATAAAACACACATCAACCATTCAATAGCTGTTTATAAAACACACATCAACCATTCAATAGCTGTTTATAAAACACACATCAACCATTCAATAGATGTTTATAAAACACACATCAACCATTCAATAGCTGTTTATAAAACACACATCAACCATTCAATAGATGTTTATAAAACACACATCAACCATTCAATAGCTGTTTATAAAACACACATCAACCATTCAATAGATGTTTATAAAACGAACATAATACTTTTCACCCGTGAGGTCAATTACTCATGCAACGAATGTCAAGCTCGTTAACGCCATGAGTTCAAATTAGAAGCTATACGAAAGTCTGAAACGACGGTTTAGAGATTGCATTGGTGACGTACAAAATTTAAACTATCTCCCGAAATTACGCACATACAAAAAATTTAAAAGGACTTTTGCAACTGAGAAATATGTAGCTATGATTTTACACAAATCACATCGTTCTATTTTGGCACAATTCAGATGTGCCATTCTCCCTTTAAGGGTCGAAACTGGACGTTTCAGGAATGAGAAGCTCCATGAAGGCATTTGCGTCATATGTAACATGAACGAGATTGAAGATGAAACTCACTTTCTCTTGCGTTGCCCTCATTATCATGACCTCAGGGTATTACTATTAAAATCTTTACCCAAAATAATCTCTGAATTGGTATCGGAAGGAAAATTTGATGACGCATTAGCAGAAATAATATCTTATCCACGACAATTATCTAAGTATCTCTCCGACGCTTTCGGCAAAAGAGGGAATTATCTACCGATTATATTATTAGTTGTTAATGAAAGTTTAATTTTCTTTTAACTATATTTTTCAGGAATTGATATGCAAAATATTCCTTACACGTTTGCATATTGATTGATATTAAGCGTGGCATATAGGGCTTATTGGCTGGGTGTTTATTGTATTTTTCCATTATTTTGTATTTGATTATGCATACACATGTCACGAAAATAAATTATCTCCCTCTCTCTCTCTCTCTCTCCTATCTCCTCTCTCTCTCTCTCTCTCTCTCTCCCCTGGTCCTGAACAGTGTAACATTGAAGCAATATTACAGAACATTATGGCTGATAAAACAGTGATTCTGACCTAAATTTGAATTTTCTGTTGTATATACTGATCAGCTGAACATGTATTGAATGTCGTAGTGTTTAAGTTTGATTGAGTAAACAGGAAAATATAAACGTCATCACGAAATTTTTATGAAACCTGTGTTTGTTTCATTTTAAAGACATATTATGGACTTGTCCTGGTGCTTGGAACTGACAAGTTAGTATTCAGGCGCTATGCCAACTGGGGGAATGTAGCATTCTAATAACATCGCCGAAAATATCAAGAAAATCGACCGTATCATCCCATGCAAACATTGTCAGAACCACGCTCAATTGTAAATATTTACTACTCGATTGGGGACGTAACTATCTGCGATAAACTAACAAAATTGATTTCGCCACCGTGAGTCATTATATGTAATTAATTCTGTATTCATTGACGCTATGACATGTTCCCCTCAACAAGCTACAAGTGGAACCTCCATACTAATGTCCAAGAGAGCTGCAACTTAATATATATATCTGTTGCATTACATTTCACCATGTCCAAGAGAGCTGCAACTTAATATATATATCTGTTGCATTACATTTCACCATGTCCAAGAGAGTTGCAACGTAATATATATATCTGTTGCATTACATTTCACCATGTCCAAGAGAGTTGCAACGTAATATATATATCTGTTGCATTACATTTCACCATGTCCAAGAGAGTTGCAACGTAATATATATATCTGTTGCATTACATTTCACCATGTCCAAGAGAGTTGCAACGTAATATATATATCTGTTGCATTACATTTCACCATGTCCAAGAGAGTTGCAACGTAATACATGCATATATCTCCCTGTTGCATTACACTTCCCCATGTCCAAGAGAGCTGCAACGTAATATATATATATCTATGTTGAATTACACTTCACCATGTCCAAGAGAGCTGCAACGTAATATATATTCCTCTGTTGCATTACACTTCCCCATGTCCAAGAGAGCTGCAACGTAATATATATCCCTCTGTTGCATTACACTTCCCCATGTCCAAGAGAGCTGCAACGTAATATATCCCTCTGTTGCATTACACTTCACCGTTTCAAAGAGAGCTGCAACGTAATATAGATCCCTCTGTTGCATTATACTTCACCATGTCCAAGAGAGCTGCAATGTAATATATCCCTCTGTTGCATTACACTTCACGATGTACAAGAGAGCTGCAATGTAATATATATCCCTCTGTTGCATTACACTTCACCATGTCCAAGAGAGCTGCAACGTAATATATATCCCTCTGTTGCATTACACTTCACCATGTCCAAGAGAGATGCAACGTAATATATATCCCTCTGTTGCATTACACTTCACCATGTCCAAGAGAGATGCAACGTAATATATATATCTGTTGCATTACACTTCACCATGTCCAAGAGAGCTGGAACGTAATATATATATCTGTTGCATTACACTTCACCATGTCCAAGAGAGCTGGAACGTAATATATATCTGTTGCATTACACTTCACCATGTCCAAGAGAGCTGGAACGTAATATATATATCTGTTGCATTACACTTCACCATGTCCAAGAGAGCTGGAACGTAATATATATATCTATGTTGCATTACACTTCACCATGTCCAAGAGAGCTGCAACGTAATATATATCTCTGTTGCATTACACTTCACTATGTCCAAGAGAGCTGCAACGTAATATATATATATATGTTGAATTACACTTCACCATGTCCAAGAGAGCTGCAACATAATATATATCTCTGTTGCATTACATTTCACCATGTTCATGAGAGCTGCAACGTAATATATATCCCTCTGTTGCATTACACTTCACCATGTCCAAGACAGCTGGGACGTAATATATATCTCTATGTTGCATTACACTTCACCAAAGATGGATGCTGGATGGGTTTTATATGAGAACATTTGAAAATCCTCCTTGTATAGGTCAGCTATTTGATTTCTCAGTTCTATTGGGACTTCGCTGAAAGCCTTCTTGAGGGCCTGCTCACGCTGATTTGCTCTTTGTGTCGAAGTCATCGGATATTCGACTATCGCATTTTTTATGAAACTAAACACTAACAGGAAGTCAACATTTACCGCTTTGCTGAGATCTCTTTCTGGGAAACTGGCGTCCATAGAAATATATCCGTTATACTGATACACTTTCCACATCCGACGCACAAGAGTTATTTTTGACATACATCTGTTCAGCTTTTCTTCCCTATAATGACTGAATAAACCCGTTGTCATAATCCTCATCATAGCCTCGCCTTGACCAGCGTATTTCGAGTATTCAGCGGTCAAGTTAAATTTATCAATCAAATACTTTCTGTCGGTTTCGAATGTCTCGAACCTCCCAACGAAAGTCGGACGGAAATAGCACAAGTTACACATTGAAGACATGGGTCGCCAATGTGGATCGAATGTGGCCATCGTCGAGCGCTTAGTTACCAAATATGAAAGAAATGTTTTAAAGTCCATGTCATTTCTGCAACCATTTAACTTTAGATCTTTGAATATAGGTTCCCGTTGTGCCCAGTAAGCCGGCAGGTAAATTTTATCCAAATATCCCGACAAAAGTCTTGTATATGGATTCCTCGTAAAAGTAAATCGAAACGTTTTGACAGTTTTCCATTGATCGCCAATTGTAAGTATGCTGGGGTCGCCGTGTATCTGTTCACCTGTGAGATTAAACACATTGCTGTATCCATTTGATTTTCCTCTCTGATCTAGAGCAATTATCACAGATTTCCAGAATCCTGACGAAACTTTTGCTATCGGACAGTAAGCAGTGTTCGCTACTTTCGAGTACGCTACCCATAGCTTATGTTGATTCTTTGCAGTAGAGGTATTATTACACATGTTGCGCAGCCGATTCGCGACATTGACAGTCTGAAATAAAAACAACTAACATAACTCTACTACTCTCTAGTATACTACGGTTAGCTTATGCTGATTCATGTCACTAGAAGTATTATTACACGAACATTTGATAAAATATTCGAGATTATGGTGCAAGTTGTGTTCTGTATTTATTCTACACCGTTCAGTCAGATAAGTTCAATCCACGAAAGCCACCTTCATTGTTACTATAGCTACCTTTATTGTGATTTTAAGTCTGACACATAACCAGTAGGTAGCGGGGTAACGTCGCAAGAGCTATACTCTGACCTTCACCCCAAATTGACATTCACGTTATATTCAACTAATTGACGGATCTCTTTCGGGTGTTTTTTAAGTCACCAAAAGTGGGCGGAACATCTTGATATATAAGTGAAATTGCACATACGGGTGGGTGGAGTCGATTTGTGAGTATAGATGCGCGCTATACGAGTATACCGTTAACTGAGGCCAAGGTCAGAGTATAGCTCTTGCGACGTTACCCCCGCTTCCTAACCAGTAATTATGGGGGAATCACCGGAAGCGGATGATCGACGTAATGTACGTCATCTTTCTTGGCGACAATGTCAACAAGAATAGTTCCGGCTTGTATTCCAATAGAGGTATACACTAATATGTATTCAATGGCTGAAATTCCGTTGAATACATGTGACTCACGCCAATGGGTGTGGAATAAACACAGTTACACAAGGCCATTACAATTCAATTTAATCAATTCAATGTATTAGTATTCTGATCATCAAAATAGATATAACAGAAATAACTGAGATGCCAGAGCAAAGCGGCAGCATATCATTTATCCCACGGGTGGCTACATTGTATATATATTGGAAGGGGAAACCCGCGATGGCTATAAATATAAGCCCACACGCTTAATGTCGAATACGGTCCATGACGTTATATATTACTAATATACATGGAATATATACTGTTTAAACCAAGTTCTTTTAAAGCGACTCGAAATCTACAGGTCGAAATTTGGCATAAAACACCTTTCGCATAATGCACTTCTAGTGATAATAATTACGAACACATGTACGGTACTACGTCACTAGAATTTATATCATTTGTCGTTCTGCCATACCGTAGTTACGATTACGGTTTCGGGAAACCAACCATGGACACGAGAGCTTTGCGTGCACCATCGAGCCTACACTTGACTATTACCTGATAACAACATGCAAAGTACAAAACAATCACGACAAACAGCGCGTTTTTTCTCACAAACTGTCAATTACTGTATGCGGACAGTTTTTTTTTAGACAGTTCGAACAATTTGCGACTACTATTAGCTATTCACCTTTCTAATAAGTAGTATTTCATTATGCGAAATACATTCAATATTGAAGTTCTCACTATTTTAGATGTATATGCCGATGTTTATTTGTACAATAAATAACAATTTATAACAAAGCCGTGACACATGAAATAATAGTATTGTACAGGGGCAGCATGACCTACTGGCCGTAAGAATATATGATGGCGTATGTAGTTTCAGGTTTGCTGGTTGTAAGAATATATGATGGCGTATGTAGTTTCAGGTTTGCTGGTTGTAAGAATATATGATGGCGTATGTAGTTTCAGGTTTGCTGGTTGGTGTGTAAAAAAAATAGATATATATATATATTTACACAGAGGGAGTAAGAGAGCATTTTTTCAAACGATTTTTGGAGATTTCTTTTATCCCAGTTGTGCATAAAGAGCGATGCGTGCATGGTATATTATTAGTTATCTTCGGCAACATCGGGGGTACATGGAGATTTAATACCTGGATGTCGATTTTGAACCCCGAGGCGGAGCCGAGGGGTTCAAAAAGACACATCCAGGTATTAAATCTCCATTTACCCCACGATGTTGCCGGAGATAACGATTTTGTCCCCACAACAATAACCATGTATCCTTAATTTAAGTGTGTTTTTCATAAGTTATCCGATTAATTCACACCAATAAGAATAATTCAGTAGCTGACCTATGGATCCGGCGTCAGGTGACGTCAAATTCGGCGTACTAGAGCAACGTCACGATTGGTGGAAACTGCCAGTTCAAGGGTTATTCATATACCCCCGATGTTTCACGTGCTCATATAACCCCGATGTTTGGCGCACGTTCTCTTATACCCCGCTGCCAAGGGTGACGGGGACATGGTTATTTAAACGTGGCGTTGTAGCCAATCAGATTGCTAGCTACAACAGGATGTGGGGACAAAGATATTTAAACATTAGAGTTTGAAAAGGGTTTTGTATGGCTTTTATAATTAGAGTTGTATAGAATACGAATTGCCCTTCTGTAATGTTAACAACACACTATTGTGCCACGAATGTCCCATAATGGGAGACCATAACGAAGATGGAATTGACTTAGGAGTGGTAAAGGAATTTTTAGATATTCTTTTTGGTAAAATGTTTGTTCGAGCTGTAGAGGGCGTGGTTTAGCTTCCTTTGTATCATTTATATGTTTTCGGCGCCGTCCGTATTTTGTTGGTGTGTGTCGTATCCAATGGCACTTTGTGTTATCTGCCAGCTTGCTGTTCTCCCAATCTTCGAATGTATACAGTAACGCTACCCATATTGTAGATGTTAATTGTCACCAATTTTGAATTCACTAAGCAGGGTGAACATATTGCCACACGTCATACACTTTTTACGGCGTAATGCTCCTGACAGATAACCACGCTGGTTGTATCTTATGATTAAATATATAGACAGTTATGGACTGCGCCTGTGTATCAGTTGTCAGTTCTGAGGTTGAAAACTCTACAGTCACTTCGTTTTTTTTAATGATTTTGGTAGTATGTTATAGGATTATCACCAGGATATAGTTTATCTGTTCCCCTCTGTTGTGTCCTATAAATGAGATCACTAACTCGCGGTGAATCCGCCATTTGGTCTCCGGATGTCAAAGTTAAGAAGTAGCATCTATTTGTAGCATATGGCTCCAGTCTGGGAATTCCCAAAAATAAAATGGCAGCAGTCCGTTACCGAATCGCAGGTGCGACAACTTCATAAAACTAATTAAACAATCAGCCTGGATACATACAATACGTAGGTTTCACGCAGTAGATGGATTGAGTGTATCACGTATATGTTTTTGCGTTATTTTTTTTATCGCAAATACTCGCTATTTATCAGTAAATTATGGGAAGTTCGTTGACAAAAGAGGGCGTCCATCGCTTAAACGTATGAATGTCCGCATCGTCACCAGATCCTAACTCTGTAGATGACATGGCCACAAAACAATTCTTAAACCCGTAGTTACACTCAGAATAACTGAAATTAAGCCATAAAATGCTGATAAAAAATGCTCGCACTCAGCTGTCGAATGTTTACAAATGGATGCTACTTCTTAACTTTCACCTTTTACCGGTGGGTTGGGTAAAATGCTAGGAATCGGACCATATGGAACCATCGGCCATCTTGAAAATCGCGAACCAGTGACAAGGCTTATTGTCGACATTCTCCGCTGCCGAATTTGATGCGGATCGAATAATCGTCGTCTTGGTATCTGAGCCGCCATAGATTTCTTGCCATGAAATAATGTAAAACTCCATTGGTATAAGAAGTATCATAAGAACCAAACGCATTTATGTAACGAATTCTTAGAGTGTTTACTTTTTGATGTTAACTTGCCATTTCCACCAGTTATTTCACCAACAACACTATGTATACAATTAGCTGGTTGTCAGGTTGTTCCGTGGATCTTGGTATCTGAGCCGCCATAGATTTCTTGCCATGAAATAATGTAAAACTCCATTGGTATAAGAAGTATCATAAGAACCAAACGCATTTATGTAACGAATTCTTAGAGTGTTTACTTTTTGATGTTAACTTGCCATTTCCACCAGTTATTTCACCAACAACACTATGTATACAATTAGCTGGTTGTCAGGTTGTTCCGTGGATAAGAATGGATTCGGCCGTACGGGAATAACAATGAGTCCAGTGTTTGATAACTTTTATATAAACGAAAGTATTCTGCTGGTAAGCAAAATAGGTAGGTTCACATATGCTTTTGGTTTCAAAGTTTAACCCTTTACCCAACAAACCGGCCATAAACGCCCAAATAAAGCTTCAACAGCCTAAAATATATTCGGTCTGTCTCAATAACACCATACAAATATGGATATCATTGGAACCGGTTCATTGACCACATTGTGATGGTTACAGTTATGCCCTGTGCCAATGCATTCTCTTATATATGCGAGTCGACCATAGGTCGCCTAGCATATATAAGAGAATGCATTGGCCTAAAACACTTTTTACCATATTTTCTTACATTCTTTAACAATTTTATAATTTTTTCTTACATTTTTAAACAATTTTTATAATATTTTTCTACATTCTTTGACAATTTTATTATTTTTAATATGTGTTAAGCCAATACATTCTCTTATATATGCGAGGCGACCTATGGTTGACTCGCATATATAAGAGAATGCATTGGCACAGGGCCGTTCTGTTGGGTAAAGGGTTAAACGGGAGTGTCTCTTTCCTCTCATACACGGGTAGTTATTCGAATAGTTGGGGTGTCATGTGGTCAAATAAGGTCTCAGATACCAAGATACCCGTGGTCATAAGGTATTTCATGCTATATTTACTAGCTCATGATACTGATCCGATCACCCCTGAATTATACAATGAGTACGACCAGTGTCGTAAACAATTAAGGATATCATATTGTTGATTGTCTGTGTATGTTTGTATTCTGTAATATTTACATCGTCCACGTGTGATGCTTACCACTTTTTAACCCTATCATTACAATCAATGGGGCAATGCCACTTTATCCTGGATCCTGGATCCTAGATCTACTTTTTCTCGTGAAAGTAGTGGTATTCCACCAATATTTGATGTAGTACAAAAATAAGCTATGAAAATAGCATGATATCACGTTTTTTTCTAAGGCCTGTGCCACCAAGGTATCGAAAAAACACAATGACAATTTGCCCACAAGTGTTCTATCAAATGGCTAATATTTGCATGTCACATCTTTAAGCGATAACTTTAGGATTCGTTCGCTACTTTGGCCAATTAAGTACTTTTCCCTCGTAAGGCCCGTTCCAAACGACGGATTTTTGTCGACTCGAATCTAATTGTATTAAATCCGTCGGTGATGCGACTGCGGTCACTTTTGTTTCAGACGGACGCATCTTCGTCGCGTCGAATCTAATACATCGGTCCATTTATTTAAAGGTGGATTCCCGGTTACCGTCATAAAATGGTCACGCATAGATATAGAGGCCTATATATACCGGTATGTTATACATATATATACTAAAATACAGTATAAATTATGTATAAATATATGCACGATTGCAGCGCGAATATATATGTGCATATGTATATGACGATGTATATAGTACATATAGTTATATAATATACTATAAATGGCGCAACAAATAAATGTTATATCGTGCAACCAATTGCCATATATGTGTATACCATGCATGTAAATACAGGTATACAAGAATTATTATAAATCAGAGACTACCACCGCTACCCTTATAATAAGGAATACCGGAATATATTAATTATTATAAATAAGAGGTTACCACCCCTATACCCCTCATAATAAGTAATGCCGGTATATATGAATTATTATAAATAAGATCACTGGTACCACCCCTACCCCTTATAATAAGGAATACCGGTATATATAAATTATTATAAATCACAGGCTACCACTCTGCCCCTTATAGCAAGTAATACCTGAATATATGAATTATTATAAATAAGAGGTTACCACCCCTATACCCCTCATAATAAGTAATACCGGTATATATGAATTATTATAAATCAGTGGTACCACCTCTGCCCCTTATAATAAGTAATGCCGGTATATATTAATTACTATACATCAGAGACTACCACCCCTATTCCTTACAATAAGGAATATCGGTCTATATGAATTATTATAAATCAGTTGCTACAACCCCTACCCCTTATATCGGTATATATGGATTATTATGAATCATTGATACTATATCCATTATAAGATGTGAGTCAGTGACATGCCATGTTCGTTGAGGAATCAAACTACCAAAATAATTACAATTTACACAATGTTACCTAAGCAATGCTTATAGATATATCTTTCTTTATAACAAAGAGAGCGTGCGACAAATGACGTCATGTGGGTATTTTCGCAGATAAGGGGAACCCCCTCATTATTATACCATTATCATATCATTATCATATCATTTTCTTTCGTTCTTCGGCAACTTTCGGCTCTTCTCGTCACATGTATTAGATTCGAGTCGTCAAAAATCCGTCGTTTGAAACCAAGACGGATTTCAGACGCATCACCGACGAAGATTCGTCTGAATTGGACGGAGATTCGTCTGTGGTGCGTCTGACACGGATCTAATTGTTTCAAACGTCGATTTTTAGACGCATTTAATACAATTGTGGGTCTGATATTAGATTCGCGTTTGAAACAATTAGATCCGTGTCAGACGCACCACAGACGAATCTCCGTCCAATTCAGACGAATCTTCGTCGGTGATGCGTCTAAAATCCGTCTTGGTTTCAAACGACGGATTTTTGTCGACTCGAATCTAATACATGTGACGAGAAGAGCCGAAAGTTGCCGAATAACGAATGCAAATGATATGATAATGGTATAATAATGAGGGAGTTCCCCTTATCTGCGGAAATACCCGCATGACGTCATTTGTCGCACGCTCTCTTTGTTATAAAGAAAGATATATCTATAAGAATTGCTTAGGTAACATTGTGAAAATTTTAATTATTACGGTAGTTTGATGTCACTGACTCACATCTTATATATATAATAATGTATACAGTATCAATGATTTATAATAATTCATATATATACCGGTATAAGGGATATGGGTTGTAGTAACTGATTTATAATAATTCATATATACCGATATTCCTTATTATAAGTGAGTATTAGGGGTGTTAGTCTCTGATGTATAATAATTAATATATACCGGTATTACTTATTATAAGGAGTAGGGGTGGTACCACTGATTTATAATAATTCATAATACCGGCATTACTTGTTATGAGGGGTATATGGGTGGTAACCTCTTATCTATACTAATTAATATATTCTGGTATTCCTTATTATAAGGGGCAGAGTGATAGCCTCAGATTTATAATAATTCATATATACCGGTGTTACTTATGAGGGGTAGGGATAGTAGCCTATGATTTATAATAATTCATATATACCGGTATTCCTTATTATAAAGGATATAGGGTGGTAGCCTATGATTTATAATAATTAATATATTCCGGTATTCCTTATTATAAGGGATAGGGGTGGTAGTTTCTGATTTATAATAATTCTTGTATACCGGTATTTACATGCACGGTATACACATATAAGGCAATTTGTTGCACGATATAACATTTATTTGTTGCGCCTATTATAGTATATCATATATCTGTATGTACTAAATATACATCCTCATATACATGAGCACATATATTCGCGCTGCAGTCGCGCATATATAATATACGTATACATAATTTATACTGTATTTTAGTATATATATGTATAACATAATTTTATACCGGTATATATAGGCCTCTATATCTACGCGTGACCATGTTTTGACGGTAACCGGGAATCCACCTTTAAATAAATCGACCGATGTATTAGATTCGACACGACAAAGATGCGTCCGTCTGTAACAAAATCGACCGCAGACGCATCACCGACGGATTTAATACAATTAGATTCGAGTCGACAAAACTCCGTCGTTTGGAACGGGCCTTAGGCTGGCTATGATGTATGCCTTTCGCCTTTGTGTGAAACGTTGAACTGGTTAAGACTTCAGTTTCCTTGTGTGAAATATAAACAATTCATACAACAATCTTACCCTTTCCAACGCCAGTTTCCGGATATCCGCACCATTCGACATGAAACCTGTGGATGAAAAAACAAGGAATGAAGCGGCTACATAGGAAAAGCAAGGGTCCGAGGTAGAACAAACTTAATCGCTACCCACACTTTTCTACAGTGTTTCGTATTACATGTACCTTATTGCTTTGCTTATGGCTTTGGTCATTTGAACCTTGGTATCAAGTATACATAATCTGGTAGTAGACATAATATATGACAACATATACTCGACATTAGACAATAGACATTAACAAGTTGATTGGTCACAAGAGAGGCTGTTTGTCTCCCTTTTACGTGTACCTTATTGTGTAGAGGGGCTTTGCTCATTTGAACCCTGGCATCATGTATACATGGTAGTGGACACAACATAATTATGACAACAAATACTCGACATACCGTTAAACAATAAACATAAAAAAGTCGATTGGTCACAAGAGAGGCTGTTTGTCACCCTTTTAGAGTCACGAAAATTAAATTCCGGTAAAATAAAAAAAAAATGAAGTTTCTCTCTAACACCGGAGGTGTGAATACGAATATTATTTTGTGTATTTTGGAGCGGAAACGACCATGTGGTTTTAACATTAAATCTGACAGGATATCTATAAGATACCGGATCAGAAACTTGGTCTGTAGAGGTTTTGTTATTGAATGACATTGTATTTGAAATTGATAATTGGATGCTATTGGCACCGACCATTTGCAAATATCCTGATAATGGCTCAATGGTTCTCGGAATAGTGAATTTGGTCCCATGATATATTACATGTATCTAGCCTGCTCTTTACTTGGTGTATACACGCATATATTCAACATTTGGTAGTATGCAATCAATATCAGAAGCATATAACAAATAAAACACTTGTAGCATAGAGTAATTTATATGGTCAATAGTTGCTAATCTGATGCTGTTGAACCGTTGACATATAATGGGCTGGCAGTGTTATTAATATGGTATGGATGTTAGGGTACGTTCATACAATGGCAATGTGCCCAACATATAGATATATCAACACGTTTTGTCACATAAATTTAGTAAATCACACACTTGAAGTTAATTAACCAGGTATACGTATGCAATCAGAAGAGTTTGTCCATCATGTATCAACATTTTCTTATTGTTATACTTAACATTCTTCGGAAATGGTCTAATCGAAAGAATATGTTTATTTTTGGACACTTGGCCACCAGATTCAAAATGTTCACCATTCCGAAAATGTTATTTTCAGCCATCGGTGCATCGAGTCAATCAGTGAATGATTTGCATATCTATCAATCAGATGACTGAATATGTTAATCCCACAATACTTAGGCCTCAGTCGCCATGGGATACCAAGGATCAGATTGAATTTCCCCAGATGAAGTTGATGTTCGCCCATTTTTCACCTCGATTATGCATGTTATCGTCTGAAAATTAGGGGATATAGAAACATTGAGGTTCAGGCCCTTAAAAATGGAATTTTCGCCCCTTTTATATAAAAAAAATGGCGGGCACCACTGAATTCCTTGTCAAAAAGTACTATATAATCAGTATCAAAAAAGAAAGTTGTTGGAGATTCCATAAAGATCCCAGTTGTGGGACTGACTATATTACTAAGGACCAGTCTGAGATTGTTATATTTCATGTGTTGTGACAAGCTAGATCTTTCGTTTATATGCCAGACACGAGACAAAATCTGGAGTCAGGATTCAAAGACGCGCCCTAATCGCTTGACCCCTGAATGCCCTGATATAATCAATCTTCCCAGTTGCTAACTAGGCCACCATACATCCGAAATAATTCGTTTTAATTAGTCAATTAAAAAGTGTTTAAAGTCTCATTTTATAAAATATATTTATCTGCAGATATAATAGTGATACCTGAATAACGACGGGCTCATTTATGGCTAAATTAGTAGTATAGTGACGCTATGGAATAATAATGAAGGTATATACCCATGTTTATGAAGAAGATAGTGGTGTGATATAACCCCCTCCTCCTCCACAACTGATCATAATTCCAAAAGTTGGAAAATGCATGCCTGACCAGCTGGCCAGACACAACATAAAGTGATAATTTCACACCGATAATAAGCTGACATTGTTCTAATAGCAAGACCGCACCAAGTTTTTTTTTCAGAAGGCGGGTTCGTCAATAATTATTTATGTCGGAGGCATCATCGATGCGATTATATGGCGCCGATCGTGGGTGCCATGTGTGCGAGAGGGGGTGACCCGTGGAGGATGAATAGCCACCCGGTTGGTAGGGGCACATGGAAATTCTGATGCACTGAGAGTGATTCTAGAGCTACAAAAGAGCTTTTCTTTGGCGTCCTATTTTTAGTAGGAAAAACAAATGGATTTTTAACTTCTATTTGTTATTCACATAAATCGTGACTGAACGGCAATCTAATGTCGGAAATAAACCATAGCTGGTTGACTATTGGATGATACTTTCCTGCCTCGCGCAACAAACAATATCAGTTAGGTTCCAAGAGCGACGTTATATTAGAAGGTTTTATTATATCAATCTGAACCTCCCCATTATCTGAACATTCCCCACCAATGCTTATGAATCCTTCTGCATTTGTATTATCTTTCATCTGCTCATATTACCTAAACATCCCTCAAAATTAATAACAGACCATTCCAAAGTATCGTTTTAAAACTGAATGGGATATTACATTTAGTATAACTAAAGGGCTAAATAATTCATCTCACATGGAGATACCACAAATAACATCCAGGGAGCATGTACCCGAGTATTTTACAACCCGCGTGCATGCATGCATGACGAGCGTATCTCATTCATATGGAAATTAGGCGGGCGGAAAATCAACCTTGAAGGCAATATGCATAAATATCAGAGAACATAATAGAGTACGGCAAGTACATTCCCACGTCCTACACTATGCACCCAGCGGGAGTGGCATACGGGGTCAGTACAAAATATTGTGATAGATTATTCATTCTTACATAAAGCTACTTTTACAATTTATCGCACATTCCACGTGTGTCTCTTTATATCAGGGCTGGAATTTCCACATCTGCTCGACTCTTGGGAATTCCCCTGTAGGCGTGACGGCCAACTTTATAATCAAAGCGATCCCACGTGACATTTGTTACCAATCCAATGTTGTTGCATCGACTGCACGGCGTGAGCGTTTTCAATACGTACACAATAATAGTCCCATGTGATAGTGTTTGATTTCATCACGGCGACCATGTGCTTGTGTTTATATGTTTAAAAGATGCAATAGTGGACGTACTAGACACTGATTGCGGAACATTTTATGATATATATATATATGTGGCTAAACTTAAATAGATTGCGTTGTTGTCAACTGAGGATTAGGAACGACGTTTATGTACTCGTTATGTTAATTGTAAATGATTATTACAGGGGCGACTCAACCCCATTGAACATCAGTGAGAGTATATGGGGTTGGCCACTTTGAATGGTTAGGTCGGACACATTTGAATACCAATTCATATACTAGAATAGCCACCCGAGGCAGAATTCTTTCCCCCAAAAGGTAGTTGTCAGATTAACTACCCATAGGCAACTAAAATTCCAACCACCCGCTAGGTAGTACAATTAACTACTGGGTAGTTCGTATTCATCCTTCTACCCAAAGTATTTACATATTAGCCTCCTCTTGTTTAGTTAAAATACCCCCGACGGTAATTAATTTAATAAACCAATGCATTTGAAATAATCCCAAAAGTTAGTTAATTTAACTCCCCAATTTTTATTTTGAATTTTTAACTACCCGCCAGGTAGTTGGCAAATAGAAATCGGAGGACAGGTGAGACCCACGCATTCATAAACTCCTCTCCTAATCGCCTTTGTTAACAATGTAATTAATTTTGATTAACGACACTTCTTACCTGATTCTGAATATTCGCGAAGTTTGTACATATTCCACTTGTATAAAAATAGGAGACCAAAAAGCGAGCACACCAGACACACACAGCGGAATGTATTCTTAGATATCAACAGGTGCATGTCTGGTATTTAGATCAGCTTATTCCCATATACATGTGCAGCAAATAAAATTGTTCAGGTCTGAACATGTGCAGCCCAGGATGTGTTTTTAACTGTCCGTGTTCATCTTTTAACATATATGTTCGGAGTACTCAATTTATTAACGATATACTGTTGAATCGTGCATACCCACGTCGGCCCACTTGCGTTAGCATAATACTTAATATATTCTATTGTACATCCAGAATTAATTCAAACTCGTTATTGAAAATGGTGTTCGTCCTATGACTTTGTAATGTGATTCGCTTTATATATATATTAAATATTTATAAAACCGGTGAGACTAAATCGCCTCCGTTGGTCTATTTTCCTTCACGTTAAGTTTTCACTGGTGCTCAGCTGTTTTACAATAATCAATTCTATCGCCATTTCCGATCCGTCCCTATCGTCATTTTAATGATTTTTCCGCCATTTTAAAGCCATAAAATGTGACACCACGTAGGAAAATGGTAAGTATAGAGTTATAAAATAATACCCCACGCATACCCCAGCGTATTTAGATCCAGGACACGTTAATTTAAGTGATGCAGATTGGAAATACTATATATTATCACGCATGATGCTCGTTTTACGCGATGATCAGTTGGTTTTCAAGATAATTCTACAAATTTCCGACTTCACCTTCGGAATTGAAAGAGATACCAAATTATCTCGGCTGTTTCGATACAATTTATGTAATCTTTTATCTCTCATGTTCAATCTTGGCACATCAAAATATTTGAAAATGTACGTAAATTTCAGTAAAATGCGTAATTCTAAAGTTGCATGTGGGTTTCGTCTCTTTCTCGACCCAAAATGATAGGTTCCGGTTCAATCGGCAAGAAATGATTCTGATGTTGATACACGGTTATTGAAATATGAAGCGTTATAGGGAGCGTCAAACTATATTCTGAACCGCACGATAGCTTATATATGGCCTTATCACTTTGGAAATATATCTGGTATTTATGCGTTCATTCAAATTAGAACATTAAATTTAGGGTTATTCTTGTCAAGTCTTGTTTTGATCAACAAACGGTTACATTTTATGATCGAACATATATACCATCACTGTTGAAGATCAGTAAAATAATTGGTCTTTCTCATTAAATGGTTGAAATTGATACCCCGAAGGCTCCATTTCGAGATTTAGCATGCTTCAGTTCCCGTTTCTAAATAGCACGTACAGCATTACGTTGCAATATTATCGCGCTATTTAACCGGATTTGAGTCTGAGTAAAGTAAATGTTAATAGATCGATGCATGGTATTAACAGGGAAACATTAAATGTGTATTGTTGTGAAATATGTTAGGCCTGCATTTATTTATTTATTATATTCAAAACTAAACGATGTATGTATTGTATGTTTGCATATTGTTTAAATAAAATATGTATAGGGCCTACATTCTTATTTTTCGGCATTTGATACCCTTTTTATTCAAACCACAATTGCTTTTCAGATTGACATACTATTTTTTGTGTAGGTTCGGGGCTATGCCTATATAGAGAGGGACCATACTTTCATAATCTGCCATAACTTCAGTATACCCTACATGTATGTGGCATACTGGCCAAATTGTATAGAAACCATCTATACATCGCGTTTTAATACGAGTGGTTTTGTGTTTAGGGTGGGTCCATATGCCTCAAATTGAAATTGACTGGTGGTTTTGATTCTAATTCATTTCTATTTTTCATTCAACAGAATATATACAGATGTTACCACTGCAGAATAAAGCACAAGAGTCCTGACGACATTCTAAGCCACACTGCCGAATGTCATCCTGAAAATACAGTTTCCGTGTTGCTGAGGAAAACGGACCATCAATCCGATGCGAAGAGCCATTTCCAGGCTATACATTTCGGGTTCCGCCCACAAGAAATGGAGTCGGGCGACTGGTATCTTGACGAGACTAAGATGGTATTCGTGCGAAAAACTACTCCTCCCCAAATAAATGATGACAATATGCACAGCCCATCTAGTTCGTGCAATTCTAAAGTTCTAAGATTCTATCAATGGATATTTAGTTTAATTTGATATTGCTTATTCAACGAATGGGGCATATATATATAACTTTTAAAACGTTGTAACGTTTTGGTCGGAACAAATATGAACCACAATTTATCCCAGCACTACTATGAAAAATACGCATAATATACTTATTACATTTATTTACACCTCTTCGTGACATGTAATATTTTATTTTTTTAAAGTATGTGGTTTTGTGTGTAAAAATATGTGGGAAGACATATAAATACCAACCAATGACCAGGTAGGACTCGTGTTGCCTAAACTTCACTATAAATTGAATGAATGAAGGCAAACAACCTGAAACAACAAGTTATAAGTGTCGATCGAATAGAACCGGGTCTTTAAAAGGGGCGATAGAATCGATTTGAAACATAAAATCACAAAGGAGACGGGTCATTTTGCACTATGTTTGACGGCTGATTTCTTTTGTTGTTATATTGTGGGAATGTCAAGAAATGGTTTCGTTATAATCTGCCAACACCCTAGTACACGTCACGATCATTTCCGACTGGATTTACATGCGAATAGACATAGTTTTCAGTGTTGAGTAATTCAATGATTTTACATAGGAAATGCACACCCCTGACGTGTATGATCTAAATGTGTAGATACATAAACGTAATATAACGTCGTTTGCGTTTTTACTATTATAGAAGTGTCATATATCGATAATAATACATTAAAACTTACCCCTCTGCTATATTTTTGATTAAATTGCGCGGCAAACTTTATAAAAAAAAAGTCGAAATGGAGCCGGATCTCAACGAGATAGAGATGAATCTCAACGGCGATGGAGACGGATCTAACACGCGATATAATCGTTTATTGTGAAACAGCTGAGCACCAGTGGTTTTGTTCTGTATTTATTTTAGTTTGCAGGCGTTTTCTAAGTCGGTAGCAAAAAGTACCAGGAACGTTGCGACATGGGGGAGGGGCAGTTGCCCGCCAAACCTACTAGTGCGTTAGTCCTAAATAGCAATGAACACGATAATGCACACAAATTATGGCGTCATCGCCGAATTCAATTTTATATATTACACACTTTATTTCAGATGGACACTGTCTACACTTGATAACAATAATTTATATAATTACATTTAAGTGCTACTTTTTTCGGTTTAAACAATACATATTTCATTAAAAATGTAAACACATATAGTATTTGTGGAGCATCTGTCTGCGTAATACGTTAAAGATAAATTAAATTGTTTTTAAGTTTATTCTTTTGAACAAAACATTTAAATAGCCATGCATATAAAGCGTGAGTGATATATTATTGTATTTTTAGGTTGAGTTTGTAATTTTGCTAATGAAAAATATCTTGTTTTCACGATATCTACTGACTTAAATGCAGCAAAATAATTTCCCAAATTTTGTCCAGAATTAATTTTAACAGCAGGTCATATGTGCGACGTTCGTTCACTTCGTAAGTCTGAGACACATAGGCTGTAATACCTTGTAGTCTAGGGGTGAATGACCTCAAATATACAAGTTTCTCTATGGTTCTAATATACAAAATATGGGGTTTACCGTTTTTACAATTACCGCAGGTGACAGAGGTCATAATTGGGATTTTAACGTATTTTAAATACAAGTGAGTGTAAACAATTGTTTTGGCCGTTTTGACATCCACAACAACCTTCCTGCTATATATACTATTTGACAATCCCCAACCATCCTCCTTTTAGCTCAACTTGTACCGACAAGCCCCACCCATCCCTCGTTTTATCATCAAGAAACTTGTGGATCTTCGGGATGACCTCTAGGTGAGAGCTATCACGTGTTTCCTGAATTATTTTTTTTTTAAATATGGCCACCATCACCCATTTTTAATTTCATATTTGAATCCATCGACACGCCCTGCGGCCCACATTTATTAACTAAATCTGTGTTAGATTTAAAGGAATGTTTAGGTTGACATCTAGACGGAAGTTATTAAATTTGAACGAAAACAGAATCTTGGCTGCCGGCAGATCATATCTTGAACTGTATACTCTTTTCAAACTAAATTCTTCGGCACACCCTTCAAACAACATGTTTCATCCGATTCACATCACGCTTCATATGGGGTTTCGGGTGACCTACCGATGGGAGCTGTCAATATTTTCCTAAGTCCTCGTAAAACATGGCATGTCATCGGCCATATTGGATTTCACATTCGAATCCGTCGGCATACCGTGCAGCCCACATACATTGACAAAATGCTTTAAATGAAAGTAGTTTTATCTGAACAATACAATCCATTCACTAAAACTGTCATGTATCGTGATATGTATCGTATCGTGAAAACGTGTATCATTGCAGCCCTAGCCCTAACCAAGACATCCCGCATTATTTACCCAGAATGCATCATAATTTACAGCTAAGAGATAGAGTTATACCCTTTCCATTGAAATTAATAGACTTTATAAATTAAGCATAGAAGTTGAAGAACACAAAAACAACATATTCACAGTTTATTCGACCGAATAAGTTGATAATACAATGTTTTGGAGCTTTCTCTTTCAAATGGTATATAATATGGAATATGTTCATTGAATTAATTTCTCAGCCTTTCTAAGTTCGGGTCTCTAAATAGGTATAGGCGGTCTCGAAAATATGGAACAAATCACCCTTCTTATTTGCCAGCCAGTTTTATAAATGGTCCAGTACGGCAACCAGAAAATAAACTATTCAGTTTTATATGCAGTACCGCAGAGTACGTCAGTTGCCTTTTCAGCAACACATAAGATTTTTTACAGATTTTCACAATCAATGGTGCCACATGCCACCATATATGCATAAATTGCGTACTTCCTGATAGCTTTGCCGTTTTGCCACGCCACTGTCTTTTAATTTAGTGACTGATCCCATTGGACCATGGTTTGGTTTGGTCGGTTTTCTGAAGGGGACAAGGAATCTTCAAGAACATTACTAAACAATAGTGGCTGTTCAAGTTACTTGCCAGCCGGGTTTTGTAAATTGTCCATGGTATCAGAGTGACAGAGTTCAATATATCCCAGATTTCAATTACAAATGATAAAACATGACAAAAGATGAAAGTATAAGGTGTAATGCTGACAAATATTACCTTGACCTGAACTTGATCAAGTTCATCCTGACAGGGTACTAACCTCCTAATATGTTCAGCTTGGTGTCACTCTACCAATATGCAATGTGTTGCACACTTTAGACACTAAAATAGAGATGCATTATATATCCTGCCATACGAAGGAAATAGGAATATGCATAGATCCCAGTTCGATGTGAGAATAGTGTACCACTCTCGGGCCGGTCCCAGGTTCTTAGCATTAAGTTGGCAATTCTTAGAACACGTTGATGAGATTTATTATTACAAATATTTACAAAGTCACATCAGGCGGCCACGGAGAATAATACAACAACATCTTCTCACGCTGCACGTTAGTATCTAGTGTGCGTTCAGAAACAAGAGAGAGCCCAGTCTTTCAATCCCCGACTGAAATAGTATATATGGAAATCTGAAAGCCACACCCAACCACGTGTACCAATCTTATCCGTACACGTACTGGCCTGTCCAAACAGGTTAAGATTTAATACAATCTTTATAGGAAATCACTTACTCGCAACGGAATAGCGCAGGCTATTCAATTTCGGGTCAGTTTCCCACGCATAATTTATGGACCTAATGGTAGGGTATTGACTTCCAGATTAACCTTATATACGCCGGGTAACATTGGAAGTATTACAATAGAGTACCTGGCATGACAACTTATCTCCTTAATATTGACTGCATGCAGACATATATCCAAGCTTGGAATGGATTGGGACCAACATTAACCCGACGATCCTGTTATTACGTCGAGCTCTTGCCAGGCGTTTTCTCTTCTCATTTGTTCTTGCACTTCAGTTATCAGCATGTCGCTAAATTCCTCTACCACCTTTGTTATCGCGACGACGAATAAATCTGCCTTCAAATAGGAGGAATACGCGCGTATAACTGTCCTATTTGACAGCGACCCAATTATCCCGCTTGTTTGCCACAAAGCGAGAAATCGACGAAGCAAAAAATCACTGCTGTGATCGCCTCGCGGTCAGCGATTCAGTCGCTTGCGGTGTTAATATAAAAATCGCGCGCTTTGAACTGCTACGGACGACAGAAAACGGCCGTTATAATCGCGCCCTCGCGTCCAGTGTGGATTGACCTTTAAAAGGGCTCCTTCTGCGCTTGTATTATCTGTCGTATGCATATATGTGACCCGCCATATCAAATCCAGTCGGAATTCGGGATTTGTTTACCCTGTGCCAATGCATTCTCTTATATATGCGAGTCGACCATAGGTCGCCTCGCATATATAAGAGAATGCATTGGCCTAACAATATTTTTTTAAATAAATGTTTCTTACAATTTTTAGGACATAACATAAAAAACATCCATTACCTCGCATGGAGCCCCACACATATATAGAAGCATATAGAAGAGTGTCGTCTGCTCATGTTTGTCTGGGGCTCTGTATGGGTGAAATTATAAAATTGTTAAAGAATACAAGAAAAAATTATTAAAATTGTAAAAAATCCGACTGGATTTGATTTGGCGGGTCACATATTGGTTAATGAATTCCAAATGTCTCCACACAGCACTGCCATAAAGCAATATGTGTTATATCACGCTGTCGACAATCTTACATACATGCGTCAAATCGGATGACAAGTTGATCTTCGATGTCTTATGTGATAGCCCATATATAGATTTGTCACCAGCAGATTGCGGACGTTAAATCATACTACAGAATCGTCTTTTCGATGAAAACTATATTGCTATATAGCAGAACGAGTCGACAATATCAATATCTTTGTCATTAATTGTAAACCTTAAATCCTTACGTTCAACTTTCTAGTTTGCCGTGTGCGTGGTTCAGATAATGTTAAAACCCATAGGGGAGGGGGAACGAAAGAAGACATATACTCGTACCTGTTTGTCGACTTATAGCATTTGTTGTAAGTTGAAGCAATCTTTTTGTGATCCTGGATCAAAAGTTAGCCTTGTCAAATTCGCAATGCGTAGATAAATAACTGCTGTAAAACCACGAAGGAACTGCATTTTCTATTGTTACCCAATAGTTGAGTTTTACTTCGTAAATCATTGGGATTTAGAATTAACTGGTTAACCCCAAATTCGCGTTCGTAACGCCACAACGAACTGTTGCCCGCCCTGAATGAACTGTTGCCCGGCTTGCAATCACGGTCAGCTTTCGTGACGTCACGAGTGAACTGTTGCCCGACCCGAGCGAAATGTTGACTGGCTCCGAGCGAACTGTTGACTGGCCATTGTATTGGGTAACAAAGCAATTATATCATGTGTCTTTTGGGAACAGGCAAAATTGTTGTCCCTCGGTATCAGGAATGACTATCGAACTGTTGCCCTCGGTCTTCGGCCTTGGGCAACAGTTCGATAGTCATTCCTGATACCTCGGGACAACATTTTTGACTGTTCCCAAACGACACATGAAATAATTGCTTATTGTTGAAGATTGTACGCAGAAAACCCCATAACTCTAATAAAATATAAAAAAGCTCTTGAATCAAAAGTGGAAAACTTTAAGTGAAGAAACCCGATGACCCCATAATCAAATTCCGGACTGAAGATGAAAATAATGATATTATCAAAGGAAACCTGAAAAGTGTATAGACGTTCATTTGTATATAAGTATGAGTCGAAATGGGATAAGTTGCAGATGTATGTATAATATATAAAGGATGCATACGGCTTGCTTATGCGACTTATCTCATGGGTGGGTACAAAGAAATACCGAATTTCCACCCACGTATGATGAAAGACAACCAAAATCTCGTAGGAGTATATGGGCTACCTTATATATCCAATTAAAAAAGTGCTTGTTTCTTTCCTCAGTGCACTGAATGAATATTGTTAGAAAACTTCGAAATGTATCGACATCTCATCGGATGATTTGCTCACCATCAAATGACACATATCGAGCACATCCACGACATAGTCCCCATTGTTTTATTCTGAATAGATGCGAGAAATGAATGTATGCACAATTTAATGGTAATACTTTATCAAGACACGTGAGTTAATATAGCATCCAGGGGAAATAACTCTTTCTCTAAACGTCAAAATGCAAATGCAGTCTGCTTGTTATTGACACGCGTTGCAACTGAATTTGATTCGCCGCTATAAACCGAAAGTGAACCCCCATAGGGTATTAAGGTATCGGTCAGCGTTATCAATCGTCGCGATCAAGGCGATTGATAGAACGTATGTCCATAAGACCATGCGTACAAATATTGAATAAAAAGTTGCCGCCTTTGTGAACCAACTCGATCGAGATGGAACCCACAATATCATAAAATATAACACACTGCGGTTGTCGTTGTTGTTATGACACTCACACGTTATTATCGCGTTCTTTGGGACCACATATTGTGACAGGAATGGAGAAATGAATCGAAGTATCACCTAGATGGCTCGAGTTTAAATTGGTCACATGACTGTCAAAACTCTATACAAAGTTATTTATCCGCGATCAAATGATGTTGACATTGAGGTATGTCTTGAATCTGTGTAATACTATGGCGTCCTGATGATTTGGTATATGGTTTTGCTCTTTAGCAGTCATAAGTCAAAGAATATGAGAGTGAACGACCCGTCACGAATCTCTACTCTGGCTAGATATGTCCATAGATATCTTATTCCACCATTCAAAACATGTTATGTCATGCACGTCTCTATCACGATGACACCCACACGCAGTTGTCTGGCATGCATTGAGAGGCTGAGAGCGTGAGTGGGACTAAACTTCTGAAGACGATTGAATTCGTGTGTGGATATTTCGTGCAAAGTTGAGAGCATTCTAGAATTAGTTTATAGATAAATGTCTGTGAAAATCACAAACATATTTACAAAGTCCAGCCACCGGGAAACATGGCTGTGAGTCGAAGATGTTTGTCATGATGTGTGGACTAGAATGCTGTAGTTGTAGAAGCTTCGAACATGGCGACCGACGTCCGAAAATAACCATCACGCCACGAACAACAGTAACGATAACTGTTGCATACTTCGTCGAATCCAATATTGGTCTTGCAGCACTGGGCAGCCCGGTCTTCAAAACCGCAGATTTAAGATTTTGATTTGATCAAAACCACTAAAACCGAATAATTTGTGGGAACAGTTTTTTGTTCTGACTGGGAAACTTTATAACTTTGAAAAGATAAAACTTATATATTCCGTCGTTAAATACCTGTTCGTTAGTAATGAATTTCATAGTATCTGAAGGCCCCAGCTCGAGATTGCGTGATTTTGGCAAATGTCGTGAGCCGATTTCCTTTGCGTTACTGACAATCATGGCGTTAGATGTGTCTTGCGAAATCGACTCAAAGCAGTCACACAATCATGCAATATCGAACTGAGAACACACCTACTGTAAAATAGATTATAAAGGAACAGGTATTAACAACGAATGATTATCTTACCAACGTTGTCTGTTCAATGTTATAAAGTCGCCGGTCAGAGTATACATGTCAGAATATCAAAGAATTCCCAGGTTTTTAACTGGTGAGGTATGATAACTACGGGCGTAGTCAGAGTAGAAATTAATGACATGCTCGACGTAACACAATGTCCTGCATGGTCGTACTTATAGATTATTAAGGAACACGTATTAACAATGACATATACTCCACGCCTTGTTTGTTAAATGATATACATTTCCCCGTCAGGACAGATCGAAATATCATCAAAAAGTATCCAGGTTTTGGTATAAATATGATTTAGTCATTCCAAAGAATTAACTAATATACAAAATGTTATACACATAGAAGAAATCTAAGAGGGAAGAAGACATGTGGAGAGAGACAGTAGAAATCTACCATACTGTGCCTCCCCACGACTGTGCCCTTAGGGTGGTATGGTGTGGGGTCCGTGTTGGTCTTATCCAGTGGCTGTTTTACCCTGCCCCTGATAGATTACAACCAGAATAATATATATTTATTGAATTGATATCTTCTTTATTCGTCTAACACTGCCTCTGATATTATGTATACATATGTAAACATCGTTTTCTTTCAACCATTGATGTATATTTACACTCCTACATGCATTCACCCTGTATATCTTAAATTATGGATGCCCATTGGTTGAAACCGTGTCACGTGACGTCGCCCGCTAGCCCCAACTTGCTTCCATGTTAGTGTAGATGCAACTTGCATGTCGATATACACACCGCGAAATTGGGCGCATTTCGAATAAAAATAAATTATGGTAATGACGTTTACTCCGCCCAGTTAAGTATAGTTAAGCCATGTACTCCGTGCGTTAATAGGGTCACCGACAACAACATAGTTCCCTTTTAATAGACATAACAATGCGATACATGATAGATTATCTCGTCTTATATCTTGATATATTGAAATAAGTTGCACATTAGAGAAGATTTCTTCCTAATACAAATGTTTTGTTTTGAGAGAATAGTTTGTAAACATTTCGTCATCATTGTTTTGACACGAATCCACGTGAATGTACGTCTGCGTTCTAGATTACCTGGAAAAACGACAAAAATGAATACCGGAGATTTTCTCATTAATTCAGATTTTAGCATCTTGTTTGGCGGTATGGAGAGCAGTGAATTTGGAAATAGCATCAAAAGCTTAATTAAGTGATGCCCTGCGCCACTTCTATGCAGAAGCGAAACCAGGTAATGTTGAGAAGAGGAAAGAGACCCTGCCCAATCAGATTGCTGGCGAATACCACAAAAATTCTTTGATCAACATCAGAGGTGGCATAAATGAACGTCTGGCAGATTTGAGAAGAGATATTGATATAGTGCGGGATCAAGAATTTAAAGCAGCGAATCGCATGCTGAACTCCAAGCTGAAGAAAATGTTACAAGAGGGAAATTTGAGACCAACAAAACACAAAGATATAATAAACAGTGAGGACCTCAAATTAATTAATGATTATCTGTGCGTAGATTCTCCATACCACCTCAGGCTGAGTGCATGGTATTTAATTACAATTCACTTGTCAAGGGGATTAGAGCTGCATCATCAACTAAATGTTGATTCATTCGAATTCAAAGTTGATGAGAAAGGTCAGGAGTATGCGTCGTTGACTCACGAGACACACCAGAAAAAATGCGACAGGAGGTGTGGGTGCAAATCATGAACCAGGAATCGACAAGCGAATGTACGCTACTGGACAACATGACTGCCCAGTCAAGTCGCTCAAAGAATTTCTAATGAGAACTTCCAAGGATGCTACATCGCTGTTTAATAACATTGAGAAGAATGCGTTGGTCAATCCCACAACAACTGACATTTGGTATACACCAATAAGTATATCACAACGATACTTCTCATCATTTATGCCAGAGATCAGTAGAAATTGTGGATGTTCCAGGAAATACACAGCTCACTGTCTGCGTGCTACCGCCATTTCTGCAATGAATGATGCTGGTTTTGAGCTCCGGCATATAATGTTCATCACCGGCCATAAGAATGAGAGCAGCATTCGAAGCTACAACCGTGGGTGTTCTACAAAACAGAAAGCTGCCCTGAGCAGCACCCTGAGTTCTTTGGCTAGGGGTGATGAAATTGAACAGACGCCCGCTCCTACTAGTAATTCTACAGCTTTAGCAATTCCACAACGTCAGCCGCTAATGCCAATAATTGGGAATGACTTCATGATTGTACCAAAGAATGGCACAGTAATCAACAAATCATCAAGCGCAACCAGTATTAGCCCTGATTGTTGCCAAACTGTTCGTTCGAAAAATGCTCATTTACGATAAATATGAATCCATCTACATAAAGACAAGTAATAATTTGATAAATTTTCAGATGTTCTACGTCTACGAGACTTTGGTCGTCAGTTGATGGCAAACATTCCGCTGTTCTACGACTATGATAAACTTGACCAGAACTGTTGAGAACTGTTGTTTACTTGTTTCAATTGAAGAAATTTATGTTATATAAATGTGTTTTCATTCACTGGAATATTTGCCCTAAGTCACAGTAAGTACTAAGTGGAACCCTCCAAGTCTGATTGTCAACTAAAATGTTTTTAAAAAATGAGGTACTAAGTTGCAGATATATAAAATTACACATTCACTCAGTTTATTTTGATTGCATACACAAATTACAATAAGAATTAAGATAAATAGAAAACACTACATCAAATAATTTGTGATGTAGTGTTTTGTATTTATTCAGTGCTTTTCCTCTTTTAAAATTTATTTACCGAAAGATTTTCACTCGAAAATGAGAAATGTAGAATCGTTTGAAGCTATTTTATGTTGATCAAACTTACTAGAGAAAAAAACGCCATATATCCACAATGTCTTTCCATTCCATCTCGCAAAGTATATTCAAAGAATATAATGCTAAGTTGTTTATTATCTTCTCAAATACGAATTATGCAAGTGTTAGTTTGTTTGAAACGAATCGAAGCACAACCATTGTACTGAGTGCGCTCCCCTGTGAAAAATAGTTGGATGGAAAATTGGGCTGGTTTAGTACCTCGCTGGGCCGTTGGCGTTCTTGCTGCGAATTGATTTCGCCACTTGACATGAAGAAAATACAATAATTAACCTATTAAATCACCAGTTGCGTGTAAATATAAGAAATGGATGTTTATTTTGTTGCGTTCCATGGAGTATGGATGCAAGTTGGTCCGCTTTCGCGTTCCACACAAAATGTCGGACCAACTTGCATCCTTACTCCATGGAACGCAACAAAATCAACAACCATTTCTTAAATGGTATAAGAAATAAATCTAATCTATCTATTTAGAACCGTAACGTCAAACATGACGTCACTATTGAAAGGAGACCCCTTTCCTTTGCTAATGCTCGTGTGGTTTGACTTGTGACAGTTTGAGGCGTTGGCAGCATTGCACTGATTGTACCACATTTCCCATGGGAATACAGGATACTGACCAATCAGGACGAGCCTTATATGTCGGTTTAGGCAAAGTCGTATTACAATGTTGTTTGATCATTTATTTTAAGTGACATGTGCATAAATGCCATGAAAAGTAAGACAAAATTATGTTAGCATAAGCGCACCCGTCCTCCTGCAGATGTGCATTATATATGTCACTATAATGCATATCAATATTTGATATTGATCTTTCCTACATAGGAAACATTTAACAGTGTCCACTCTGAGAAGAAACATTCAGAACAGCTGCCACTCACAGATAAATCCTTTGATGATCAGCCAACAGAGTGTGTCCCTCATTGCAAAGTCAAAATTCACCCTCAATTCTATACAGTCTGCCTTCTCGCCTCGCGTGCTGTAGTAAGATGGTTGCCGGGGTCCCCAAATTGTGAACGGCATCGGCTCCCCAGAGGTTGTGACGTAACTTCCATTCAACTCTCTGTCGTTTCCATTGATCCACAATCCGTTTAATCCTGTTCCAGACAGAATGTTTTCTGTTGTAGCAAACTCAGCTATCGTCTGCCACTGGTTGCTATTTTCAACCACGAAGAGTTGCCCCTCTTGGCCTGCGCAATACTGCACGGCTCCATCGAAATCGATACCACTTTGGTATATCCTGAATCCCTTCAATTCAATCAGGTCCACGCCCAGCACTATATGAGGCGTGTGCGCCGGCGCAATAATCCCCGTAGGAACGCAGACGTCATCCTCACCGCAATCACCTTCTCCTGAAGTGTCGACTATTTCTCCGTGAGGACTTTCCAGACTAGTTATCAGCAGACACCGTTTATTTCTAAAATGAATACGGTTACACGCTGCTTGATACATGCACATTTTTCGACATCTAAGGTGGTTTCCAGTTTTTGTGATGAACACGTCATGCGCAGCTAATCCCAAGACTATGACGCAAGAAAGGAAGGCCCAAAACGTTGTCAGTATGGAAACCATTCTTGGTATAACTGTCAGCTGTATGAATATATGACTCCCTGTAGACACTCAGTTTTTGAATGACTTTCTTCGCAGTTAATATGACGACATGCACTCTACAATATTGCAAGATCTCTATTGCACAGTACTTAGCGTGTCGCAGCATTCGGTGTCTCTTAATCCTCGTCTCGTATATATGTCATCCACACATTTCCAGAACCATTGTTGAATCTAGAATCTAGAGACCTATAGGATGTATACATCTGCCGACAATGAACGACCTCCCTTTTCAAAGTTATCATAGTCGTACAATCTTTGATTTCGATTTTCCTGGCCCTATTTTATTCAAAGATCTCCAGCAGATATACCATTCAGTATATCATTGATATTTCACATTTAAGGTTCTGTGAATTCTTTGTTTCAATGATTTAGGCTACATTCCCATACAGTCCACACCCCTATCACTGAAGCTATTCTTTGATTACTCTGTTTCCTCATTCTTTATCTGCCGTATACAGCACGGAATACTTTTATCCTCATATGTGTAGAAAATATCCTGGCAGGTCCGTTGATATACCTTGTGCAACTAGTGTAACATTATTTGTTGAATGTTATCTTCAAAAACCTTTCATTGAAATTTCATTCAGCCATATTGATTATAGTTGTTTCTTACCATTGTTGTATGCAGCCATAGTAACAGTGAACACATTGGCTGCCAGTTTCCTTTGTTATCGTCATTATTTTGACGCCTCAATAGGTTACAACGGTGTAAATAAATAGGAGAGAATAAAATAGACAATGGCCCCTGATTGGTTAAAGCCCTGTAGGTTTTAACATAAACAAATAAACACACCTCTACCCTATAAATTTCCATAGTTAAAATAGATATTAGCACAGGAATTAACCATTCGCCGTGTGACGAATAGCTCCGTGGAAGGTACCTACCGGTTTGTTCCACCTCGAAAGTAAATCTCACTTTGCAGCAGGCAATGCTCATGCAACATACGTTTCGAGCAGTTTTTAAAAGTTGTTGCTGAGATGAATTACAGTGGAAGTTGTAAACGTACCTTGTCCCGCCGGTATTAGGGGATTCGACACGGAAAGGCGGCTTGTTCACACACCCTTGTGCATATATATGTGCAACGACACGAGTGTGTTAACGGGTTTGTCGATACGGCACGAATGAAGGATAGAACGAGTGGCACATCCTTGAGTTCTATCCTTCGGCGATGCGCGAATGCCGTATCGGCAAAGCCATTAACGCACGTGACGCTCTGTGTTTATTACACGACACCCGTCCTAGAATCCGTGAATTGAAAAAACAGACCCACAAGATTAATTCAAGCACATACATGACGTATTCTGTCATGTGTGATGATGCATTTATTTTATATTTCCGGTTTCATGTTTGAGGGGAACGTCATTTACATCGTGTGACGTCAATGGGATGCGTAAGTAACGCATGTTCCATACAGAAATATGGAACGTCAATAACACTGTAATTCTAGGAACAAGCGTGGAATAAATAGAGAATCTACAACTCGTCCCCAGATTATAGCGGAATTTACAAAACAAGTCGAGTTAATTAGATCTGAACAGGTTCAGACCTAATTTACTCGACTTGTTTTGTAGTAAAATTCCGCTATAATCTGGGGACGAGTTGTAGATTATATTTATTACATGATCCAAAACCTAAATAAAACATACTTAAATCAACAAATGGGACCTGCGATGCCGTTTCATGTAAATATGGTTTGTTTGCCCGCGTAAAGAAATAGTCCCAGGTAAATAAAGACATCTTAATCAAGTATTCATGGGTCCGATCTAATTATTATTATATGGTATTAAGACGCACAAATGATGGTCTTATGGTTTCAAATCGGACAGGGCACCTTTAACCCTTTTATGACGGGAGCTGCGCTGGTGCAGCATTAAAGATCATGTGTCAGTGAATTATCTTATAATATATGCGAATCTCCCATAGGGTGCCTCGCATATATAAGAGAATGTAATGGCTTACAAGGACAAGGTACATGTAAATAGTGTTAGGCCGATGTATTATCTTATAGATGCGATGCTCATGGGATTCTCTCATAAAATGTATATAAGAGAATGCATCGGCACAGGGTTTTCGCAAAATTCCAGGAAGGTCCAGTCATGGAAGGGTTAACATTAATGAAAATGTTCCTAGGTGTATACGCAGGTCATTCGATGTCCTGCACTGTTGTTTAGGAATCTTAAATAGCAGAACTATATATACTCTTCTTATCTAGACATCACACACAGATTGAAGTTACCTTAGATGAATAAACACTTAATGTCAACATCATTTTATCTCGGACATATATCATTATATACAGTTACGACCAGATATGTAAACTAACGGTAAACTATACTTATACTAACAATGATGAACTGTTATGGACGTCTATATCTCGAAGAATCACCACAGGCAGACACTACAGCGATGCACTTCACTGTGGCCCAACGGAGGGCAGTCAAACATACGTGTTTTAACGCCGACGATGTATAGTGTATAAACGACTTTTTGGTCTCGTTGAGCTATTGACTATGATGCGATGTCGCGGTGACGGATAATACCACATAAGTGAGTATACTATCACACCAAATACAGTGTGACCAATCAGCCTTCGCTTCACACACAACAATTTTTAGCTCAACTTGAGCTATTGCCATGGGTCCGTGGGTCCATGCGTCCGTCAAACATTTCCTGTGCACACCATACACTGCGTAAGAGTGGTCTGTGGTGGAATAACCCTTTCTAAATCCTGCTTCGCTCAACATATGTAACAATATCAGTCAAATCAGATAATGGATATTCGATCACCCAGAATACTTGTAAACAGTTTCGATATGCAGCTAACCAGCACTATCTATATATATATATATATATATATATATATATATATATATATATATATATATATATATATATATATATATATATAAAAGAGTAGGATGTGTCTGTGTGGACGTTTGTCCGTCTATCTGTCCGGATTTATCTCCCAGACTGCTGGTCCCATTTCAACCAAATTAAAAATAATTTAATTAAAAATAAATTACAAAGTACACTCACTATGGGCCTATTTTTCAGCACCAGATGTACGCTCGTTGTAGATGTGTTTTCACAGCGGCCGGTGCCATCCAACAGAATAACGGGTATAGGTCCACTACGGGCTCATATCAGAACTAAATAAGTCCAATATGAACCAATGGCAATATTTAGGTCCAATATGAACATATTTTTCAGATGATATATTGAAGTTGCATAATATCAATATAAATAAAAGAGTAGGATATGTCTGTCATGTGGGCGAAGCGCACACAGGGGCCATACGGGCATCTGACGCACAAAAGGGCCGCATGTATCCGCGTGCTCCTTTGTGAAGAGTCCACATCCCCCTCCGACGCTGAATAAAGGCTTCCCAAGGGAGCCTGTTTCAGCTTGTTTTTTCTATAATCGCTTGGGGCCATATGGTCACCTTTTGGCTCGAATATCTGAGTTATGAAACGAATCCTCCATTCTTTCGAATCGATACCCGCTTCAGAACAAGATTAGGAAGTTTGACATCAAGTTTTATAAAAATGTGCATAGTTGACTTTATGTATTCATTTATAACCAGGTCAATCCCAGCCGCTTTTTCGTGTTTTTAATTTCCAGCCGTCTCCATGGCATTCATCACCTGATACGTCACTAATAGGGTCTTCATGGCATTCATCACCTGATACGTCACTAATAGGGTCTTCATGGCATTCATCACCTGATACGTCACCAATAGGGTCTTCATGGCATTCATCACCTGATACGTCACTAATAGGGTCTTCATGGCATTCATCGCCTGATACGTCACTAATAGGGTCTTCGTGGCATTCTTCCGGGTGGCCGTGTTCAGACTGATGTTCCTCGGGAATGAAATACTGGGTATACTTTTCTACACATGGTGAATCTGGAACTCGCTCTTTTCGCCCTAAACTTTTAACAAGACGTCAAACACGACGAGTACTTTCTCGATTATATGATTCGTTTAAAACACTTCATTTTATCACAAACAAATTTATCATCCTTGCTATATATTTATTTTGGTTTCATGGGTACCTGTTCATGTTTTACGCGCTTTCCGTTCTATCTTTGCTACAATCGTGCGTATACCATGGCATTCGCCGCCACTTTGTTCTTGTGAATTTATTCCTCACTACTCCAAACGTTTTCATACCCAGCTGTGTGATAAAGGCTTTTCAACTCCGCAATCAAATTATATACTTCATGTCCACTAACAGTTTCACTATTGAGTAATCATGAGCATGCATAAGCATGACATATTCTGGTATCACTATCGTTCACTTTCGTTTTCCATTTTGCTTTCATCAGATCTATCAATACTGTCCACAAATATACCAATTTTAGAATTATCACATTTACCCATTTTATTCTCAGAACAAGTATTTTGTCTTCGACATGTGATTCTCAATTATGAGTCCAACATTATGCAAGCTCAGTCTCAAGAGTGTTGGAATATTGGCAAGTGAACATTCCGAATCAAAGTTAGGTACACTTAAATCTACAATAAATGGTGAAATTGTAACCGAAAAAAGAACACAAACAATTACGCAATTAACTTATCAAAAAGTAAATACATGTTATTACATCCCACCAATAATGACTTCAAAATGGAATAATCTTAAAATAATTTTGAATAACAAGCCTTTAATGCTGGTAAAACAATCTCTAAAATTTCTTGGAATTATCATTGACTTGACGAGAATCTCACTTTTACGGATCACATATCTATGATACGTAAGCAAATATCCAATGCAATATATTCCATAAAGAAGGTAAAGCGAATACTAAAAAAAACGGCCTGACAACTTTATACTTCTCTTTGATCCACCGTCATCTGATCTATGGTTTTGCAATCTGAGGGCATGCCGATAGAGGAGGCACTCAATTTAAACAACAGAAACGGGTAATTAGAATTATATCCAACAAATCGTACAGGAACCATACAGATCCAATTTATCTGAATGAAAACATTCTTAAATTTCACGACCAATAGTAGCTACAAGCAGCAACTTCCGTTTGTTACTGTAAAAGATAATCTTCCCAACTCATTCAGTGAAACATTTGACACACAACTGCTAATACCCGACAGGCTGGCATTCTGAAAGCATCAACTCCTAGAACTGCATTTGTCCTACGTTGCCGAAACACACATTCCCTGATATATGGAATGCATTGGACAAACATTACAAGAACATAAAATTTCCATAACCGATTTAAGACGTTATTGACATAAACATATCTATCGCAATATTCGTCTAAAATTAAATACAGCAATACCTTTTGTCGAGGTTATGTCTAAATACACGACATGTTACTTGTTACGAGTGTTACTTGCTAGTAAAAAGCCTGGTAACTTCACCTTTCATTTTGGCTGGATGATATGCAACCTTACCCTTTTATGAACAGAACTGATGGATATGAATAAAATGAACAGCGATCGTAAAAAGGCTCTTATTTGGTCATATAGTATAAAACTATAATATGTTAGCCATATACTCACTGCACTTATAACACAGTAATATTGGTCCAGTGCTTGGTACAATATGTGGTACACATATACAAGCATACTGTGTACACCATGTAAATGGTTTGGATACACCTCTCTTACCTAACTGTTTTATATTGTTTTCGTGTATTTAGATGTTATTTTATCTAACGTTGTAATTTGACTATTTAAGTTTCATTTCCATACGGGTGCGGCAGAAAGACGCCACTGTGGTCATGCCACTCCTGTACAATATAATCATATCTGTTTCTGAATATTTCACTATTAGCATTATGTTTGTAAATATTGTACCAATAAACCAAGGACAACTCTTCTACAAATCGCAAGCTATTCCGCCACTGCAACACACAATTAATGAAACATATCATCATTTTGAAATTTGGATCCATCCCCAGGAACATACACATTACCAAGTATAATTTTGGTTATGCCCCCATATTCTATTTTATACCATAATATGTGTTTACAGTCATCTTCAATTATGCTGAAATACTTGCAAATTGAATTTTTAACAGCAATGCATAGACCCCCGACATGTGAATAGCATAATCATCCCTATTTTCAATGGGTACACATGAACAACGTCTGTTTTCGTCTACTGCAAAAAAACAAACATCATAATTATGATCATAACTCGAGATAAAATTGATAAACTCAGATTCAAGTAGTTTGCTACGAAGTCCACACGCATTCAATGAAACGACAGTTATTTGTTTCCCCGTTGACTCATTTCAGTTGCCCTAAATTGTTCTTTTCTGATAGTGTACTCTTTGGTCGCTTCATTGGGCGTGTCCTGAACTTCGCAACAGCTGACAGAGCTTTTGAGCGCTCCTTACCATACACAAATCTTGCTACTATGGATATACCCGAATTTTCCTTCCGCTTCAGTCCGATTTCCGATTATATGCACAATCCCCAGAGAGAAATCTTCGACATTCCGTATCTCTATTTCCTTCGTTGAACCGGAAACCACGAAGCACCTCTGCTGTATCGTCATCCGGGTCTTCAAAAATTCTACGAAACAGCAAAGTGTTCTTCATTAAATGCCGCACCAGGTTAGTTATTGACAGATCCACATATATATTTGCAGTTTTCAGTTCCTTGAGCACTCGATCAGATTCACCTACATGCACAAAATTATATAGGCTCTCGGCGTTTCGGTACGATTATATCCATTGTTTTATCGCTTTTATTTCAGAGGGTATCACCCCCCCCCCCCATTTCGGTACGCGGGATTCAGGGTGTTTTGAAGCCGTACGCGGGATTCATACCCCGGAATTAACTGGTATTCGGGTTCAAGCAAAACATCTTGGACGCAGGTTTTGATGGAGCAAAATAATATTTTGTGCTAGTTATCTATATGAATGAGTGGGTAGAATAGCTTCTTGGGCATATTCGACCACCATGCCATCATAAAGTATCATTAATCGTATCATAACGGCCTCATAACGCCCATAATACTCTACTCCAATATCATGTCAGGTATAATGGATCATAGTGTGTCTATATAACTTCTGCTTGTATCTGTCTGACATTAAAACAGTTAATTTGTATGTCATTTATCGCATATTATTTCTTAACATGTATTCAGGATTCACCCCCAAAATTAACTGGTATTCAGGATTCAGGGGGAGGGGGTGATACCCTCATTTCAGCTTCATTCGCTGTTACCCGAAGATTCGGAGATTCCATTTGTTGCTCGGTGATATCCAGCTTGTATACATTTTATTCTATTGCGCCTAGCCGTCCATCAATATTCATAAAACGTGTTCTAAATTCGACAATCTCTCTCATGGGGATAGTAACCATGGGGATAGTAACCATGGCAGTATCGTGTAAATCCGCTTGCTGTTCATCATTCATAGCGTGGTCGTGATGCCATGGGAGAGAGAGAGAGAGACCTGTGTTTGATACGGCAATTGTAAAGTGGTACTTTACATGCAGGGTCAATATATCTGTTGGTGTGGAATAACATATTGTGTCAAAACTTGTTCTGATAACCGCTTATTACGCCCTCTATGGTGTATACTGCCAGTTTGATCTGGCCGGGTCCATGAGGTGATGGAGCAATATGATTAAAAATGTACTCGCCATATATTAAGTACTGGTTAGACTTTTTGTAGGACGTATGTATTCGCTGATGTATCTTCGCGGATGTCCCATTGTTGCAGTATGTAACTTTTATGAGCACGTTAATTGCTTTCGATATTTAGTGGTGAACAATCGGTGGGCCGCCCTTGAAGATTACATTGCGGGAACAGAATGCATAATATAACAGCTAGCATTGCTGATGAAGTATGCCTCAAATGGAATGTGGACTAAAGGTGTATTGCGAAGTATAGGGGTTATATTTGATCCGATTAGTAGATGTATTGTCCGTATTTAGAGGCTTTCTGGTGTGGTGAATGAGAAGCCCTCAGTTGTTGTTGTAATAATTTTAAGAATTAGTTGTGTTAGCGGAATTCTGAACCCAATATATTCATGAAACCAATATATTTTATCTCATATATATTTTGAAGACCTCTGTTTGTCTGTCTGTCTGTCTGTCTGTCTGTCTGTATGTCATTTATACAAATCTACGATTCTCGACCGATCGGGACGAAACATGGTACGTGTGCGTAGTTTGACCAGGCGGTCGACGTTGTCGTATTGGCGAGCCCGTGCGGCGCCCGCTTCGCGCATGCGCAGACGAGATATCGGAAACGAGTGGAGCTATCGACTTGAACTTTGCTATGTGAATGTGTCTTGCCCCGGATACGAATTTTCGGGTCGCCGAGCCCGTGCGTCGCAAGCTTCGCGCATGCGCAGACCAGATCTCGGAAACGGGTGGACCTATCGACTTGAAATTTGGTATGTGAATGTATCTTGCCCCGGATACGAATTTTATCGGGTCGCCGAGCCCGTGTGATGCCAGCTTCGCGCATGCGCAGACCAGATCTCGGAAACGGGTAGAGCTATCGACTTGAAATTTGGTTTTTGAATAGTCCGGACAACGTCGGGCTCATCGGCTAGTCTATTATATATTTTGGAAGATATGTGTGTGTGAGGGAGGGTGTGTGAGAGGGGGTGTGTGTGTGTGTGTTCGCGATGAACTCGAAAACTGCTGACCCGATTTCGATGACACTTCGTATGTGGGGGTATTTTCGACCGGGAAGTGGCATAGGCCTATTAATTTGCCCGTGCTACGTGACCTTGACCTTGAAATCGGGTCATTTCAAAGTCAAACGCCCGAATATCACGGGATTTCGATGAAACTTGGTATGTGGGGGTACTTTTCGCCGGGGAGTGGCATGGGCCTATTAATTTGCCCGTGCGACGTGACCTTGACCTTGAAATCGGGTCAATGCAAGGTCAAATCGCGAATTTTGATGGGATTTCGATGAAATTTTATACGTGGGGTTACTTTTGTCCGCTGAGTGTTTTGGACGGGTCGAGTCGTGACCCCGACCTGACCTTGACCTTCAATATGATCAATTCAAGGCCAAATCGGGTAAAACCGGATGGATTTCGACGGGTACTTTTGTCGGGTACTTTTGTCCGGGCAGTGTTTTGGACGGGTCAAATCGTGACCCCCCCCCTGACCTTGACCTTCAAAATGGACAATTCAAGGTCAAATCGCGCCATTCGCCGAAAAGCAGAGGGAAACAGCCCGGACGAAGTCGGTCCACCTGCAAGAAACTAATAAGTGCTAAAAATAAACACAATATAAACGTGTGTTGTATCTGTCTTTATCTCATAACACAAACGCTCCTTAAAGACCAGCGGTTGTATGAAATCTGATCGTTTTTGTTATATATTTCAATCGGGTTCCTGTATCAAGACATATATCGATAAGTAACGCTAAAGCATTTAATTGGGACTTTACATGCTACTGTTATACTTATTAAAGTCATAAGCATTAGAACATTTTAGGATAATAAAGTACATTAATTGCTAGTCAATTTGTGATATTTTAACAATAAAGAGCGTTCGTCTCTGGTGATTTTCCAGTGATTTGACGCTGTCCATGTATCGTATATTAACGCTCCTCTCATATTCCGTGGACATACGTTGGAGGTAGAATGAGCCATGTCCGTTTAACTCTTTCTATACTAAATTGATTCTCCAATTCAGTTATAAATTCATATACATTCAAACAGCATAATATTCATTTGGAGGGGCGTTCACGTTATAACAGCAGACGACATGCAGAAAAACAGATAGCAAAAGAGCGAAATAGTTCATATACGTTCCTGGCAAATGTTTAGATAATAAGTTCAACTAAACGATACGTTTGTTAAACATATATGAACATTTCATAAGAACACTACTCGTCAGTGAGTATTTAGTATAAATAGTGTTAATCGGCATTGAAGCTCAAATAAAACCTCGTAAAACTGGTAATCCTGAACATCAATATTTGATCACGTAAGCCTCCCACAAATTCATTAATTATTCACGTATATATAGGTAAGATGTCGGCGATGGCTTTATATATCGATGCACTTCAGCATAGGTTAAGATGTATAAGGGTCAACGTTCACACATTTGCTGAACATTGAAAGGGGATAAAGGGAACGCAACCCCTACTAGGATGACGACCACAAGAGCAACAAGAGACGTATATACATATTTCAAACGGAAATAAGTAAAGACTGGGTTTGTTGTGGAATACCATGGGTGTCTTCCTTGCTGCATAGACGCCTCTTGTAGGGGTAAAGGTACATTATAGAAGTACATTGAAAGTATGGGTACATATTCTACTGTCCTATTGTCTTCCGACATCAAAGGAGATCAAAGGAAAGTACCCCGCCCCCGCACAGTATGACGTAACGACGTTGTATGTAAACAAAGAAGATCAAGGTACCACCGCCCCCGCACCGTATGACGTAGCGACGCGTGGGTGTTTGAGTATGCACGAGTGGGTGTGGGTATTTGTATACGTAACGGTTGTGGGGGGTCCTTCAGTATATGGATATGTACTTCACGGGCGTGGGTGTGGCTATTTGAGAATGGTTGTATACGCTTTCGGGCCCTTGAAAACGGTACAATGGGCAATCGTATACTTCCGTCATCGAAGTACGTCGTGTATACTGTTCGTCAGGTACGAAGTATATTTGACAACGATGGTGTAATGAGTCATTACAATCTAACGCAATCCCTTACTTCCGGCGCAACGCCTGAGTCATTGGAATCTGATGCAATACTTCCGGATGAACCCTACCGGCTGACACCACGCTCATTGGCCCCGCAGTTCTGGAACCTTTTCCGATATCTCCAATATTCTGGACCCTATTAAAAATCCCTTCATAATTGTAAAGGCATAGTACATGATCCCTTTAAGTTTCATACCTGTGTCGTATGTGGTTCCTTTAATTTGATACCTGTAATCGAATTCTCAGGAATAAATCAGACTGTATACCAGGGGGTAAAACACGTGTCAATATCCAATAAATTAAATCACAGCGATATGTTTCCGTACACAACACAACAGACAGACAGATTCTCGAAGCTTCGTAATTAAACACACGTTTAAGTCATTAACTGCCACGATACAGATCAACATGTCTGTTATTGAAAAATGCATGTTCCTAACGGCTTCTGTACAAGGGGTTTGTGAATAGAGGGGGGGGGGGGGGGGGATGAGTGTATGAGACCATCACTTCATAGATTTTCCTGGCTATCCAACTTAAAGCATTTATGAAGTATGTAGGGACACCGATCATTATACATTTTCACAAACAGATACACACTAATCGGTTCAGACTGGCGGTACACTATTCTCTTGAATTCCACATCTGTTAATAATATTTATTAAAATCTATCTCTTCTGGTGCTCTATATGCTTTCTTTAATCGTTCTGCCTTACAAATCTTTACATATTACGTGACAACTCAACTCAATTATTGAATACTTCTCACAACTACCCCTCTCCCAGCATCTCATCCCCTTTATCTCTCTCTTCTCTCTCTCTCTCTCTCTCTCTCTCTCTCTCTCTCTCTCTCTCTCTCTCTCTCTCTCTCTCTCTCTCTCTCTCTCTCTCTCTCTCCCTCTCTCTCTCTCTCTCTCTCTCTCTCTCGTCCTCTCTATGTCTCTCTCTCTCTGGGGTATCCATGTAAACAAATTATCAGAAATCATTTAGCGCATCGACCATATATATATATTTCAAAATATCTAATAATACATATGCAGATTACCTCTAGGAAACAAGAATTTTCTAGAATGTGAAAAAACAATAACAGAGGGTATCTCCTATAATATAATATTCTCAAAGTCGTCACGTGACCTGACAGTTGGGCAGTAAACTCATTAGAATCGACAACGCACTGTCTGTTTATCAAAAGCACTTGTATCACATGCTCTGCCAATGCATTTGGAATGTTCGCCATATAAGCTTCAGTTTGAATCGCTCAAGTCCATGGTCCCATAACATGTTCTCATTTGAAGACATTTGAAGAGCGTCTGGTTTAATATCATGGTAAAGTATTGCACAATCATTCACAGAATAGATTAATGGAATCATTCTGCAATTTTCGAAGCTTCACATTCTCCGGCCATTGCTCTGCTGTTTGAATCCACATTATTAAAAAGATTAACATCTCTCGCCTGATGCGCTATAACCTTCATCACAAACACATGTCATTAAGTGTGCTGACAGAAGCAACACAGCTAAGGTCTCGTCTTTCTCACAAAATATTAAACCCTCGAGTTCTTGAATATTCTCCTTTAGTAAAGTAAATGATCTCGATACAGGTAATATTACTTTCATGGCCGTATGTAACCAAATGAGGCCCGTCTCATACTCTAGCAAACATAAAACACATGTGTTGAGAATATCAAGTAGTAGCGGAAGAAAGAGAGAGGGACAGAGAGAGAGAGCGAGAGCCAGGCGTAGAGGTGTGTTGTTTTATGGCTATATATTTCATGCACATACAGTAATGCCCTAATTAATCGACCCCTTATCAACAACAGAATTATTGGTATTTTCAGGATTTAGTCGGAAATATGGCTTGCTGTCATTAATCGGAAAGCTCTCACGGGGTTATGTGTGTTTCATAACCTTGGAGACGTTCGTATCGATGTTTGGTGCTGCTAGTAAATAACCAATACTTACTTCAGGTGCAACACCTGAGTCATTGGAATTTCAATGCAATCTTTGTGTGAACCCTAACGACTCACTCCCCGCTCATTGGACACATGTAATCTTCAACCACGCAATTTTTCTGGAACATTCTACATGTGGAAATTCCACAACATTCTATTTGACTAGTATTGAAAATTCCTTCATAATTTCATAATGGCATCGTATATGGTCCGTTTAAAATACCTGTATGTGGCCCCGTTAAGCTATGTATCCCGACTAATGGTACACTGTTATTTCAATGGCAAACTTGATTAAACCATCTCTAACATTCGTTATACTTTTTCTCTAACTACCACTTTACAATATGGTGTATATAATCGAACTATCAGGAATCAATCAACGCCTTACCCATAGATATTTGAACATACAACTGAACGCATTTAGGGTCACATACATTAAATGTGTTTTGGACGGGTCAAATCGTGACCCGACATGACGTTCACCTTTAAAATGGTAAATTCAAGGTTAAATCGCGCAATTCTCCGAAAATCAGAGGGAAACATCCCGGACGAAGTAGGGTCCACCAGCTACTATTATATATTTCTAGATTTAGTTACAAACTAAATACCTGTATATTGTACAAAGAAATGTTTGACAAATATATCTGTATCAATATTACCATACGGGTCATTAAAATAGATATGACGAAACAAATTTTGAAGGGTGCATGTATCAGGTAAATTTTTATATTTCAAACGATGACAGGAATGCGGAAAGTTGAAGTACCTACGTAATACTGGCTATCCGAATGAAGAGATATACATGTATATAAAACCCAAAATAGAAGATGACTGCTGGCGACAATGTTTTCCAAAAAATTTCAAAGCATTCGATAGCTCCCATCTAGTTGTCAGCCCGAAGATCAATATAAAGTGTGGTGACTATCAGATGAGGGATATGTCTGTACAGTTGCTAAACAATTCAGTCATGCAAAAGAGGATCAAACAGTAAGATACCAAATTGCTGCCTGTGGTAATGTTTTTTAACGAAATTCTGGAAAATTAGATTACTCTCACCCTGGTTATCCAGAAGATCGTTGTGGAATCTGGTGACGATCGGACAGGGGGTGTCGTCTGTAGGATCAACCAAATTAATTAGCCATATAACAGTAAAATTCAAGATCACCGCTGGCAGTGATATCGCAAATCTATGTTAAACGACAGTAGCATTATAACAGAGTGGTCACTTACCTTCAAGTAAAAAAAAGTACCATTATGTTCTCATTTTCTATCTTATCATTATGAAATTTGTCACGTGCGTGCCAGACGTCACTTAGAGGTCAGCACCATATTTTGGTTCGAATATTTTTCAATAACATGGCTGCCAGACTATTTCGAATTTTAGATATTTAAAATAAAATGTCAGGCTTAATTCACGCCGAACCACGGGTTCTCGGTTGAGAAACTTGGCCTCCAGTTGTCATCTTTTATTTAAGTCATAAATGCAACTTCGAATTTTAAAGTGTCATAGTGGGCTCATGTTTCCACCAATCATTATGCAATTTGGCGAGTACGTGCCCGACGTCACTCAGATGTTATCACGAGATTTTAGTTCGAATCATACGAAAAACATGGCCGCTATTTTGTTTTTAAGTGATAAAACTACAGAACGAGGTGCAGAGTTTGGTCGTGTCGTGGTATTTCTCAAGTCATTCTCATTCTGTAGTGTTATTACAAAAATCACAAGATAATCGAAGAAGGTCATGCCAGAGAATAATTTCGACATGGTTTTCTACACGTGGGTCGGCTTTTCCATAGCAGTAAAACTGAACGCATCTTTTAATAATTTACACATTTTATTATTTATCAAACACAATCCATTTATTACATTACATAATAATTACAGTTTAAAACGAATCAGGTGTATATGTTTTGCATAATTCCGGTGAACAGAAACTACACATTAAAAAGCCAAGCTGATTTTTTTTATGATCCTCTTGCATGTAGCAGGGTACTAAAGTTTGTAGTTCCGGTACAGCCACAGTGACGTCATTAATGGTGGACATCAACTGTTCAAATTCTGAGTGGTTGAGAGTTACGCCTGTCTTCGTAGGGCAAAGTCTCTCACTGTCTTTCGGGTAAAAGAATTTTCGGATATGTACAACACGGTGTTCATGATCATAAGTCACGTGTTCATTATGTCCGATATGTATCCTTTCCAAAGAAGATCTGCTTTGTAAATGTTCATACACTTTCTGTGCGTTATCAGCTAATTCCAGCCACTGTTGTAATCGCAGGCAGGCGCCGAATTTAGTAGGGAACTTCCCATCGTTCCATATTCTGATGTCTATATTTTTGATGCTTTTATATTCACCGACGGTAAGGTATCTATCCCGTCCTAAGTGTTTTGTGAAAATTTTAGAATTCATGGTGTCGTTTCGATGAACGCTGAACTGAAAATGTCGGAGGCGCGTGGATGTATTACGTGTATACCCTATATGACGTCATTGGGCGGTCCCATCACAACCGTTTCAAAGTATATAATCCAATCAGATTGCCCCCCCGGAATCGTATTAGCCAAATATGGAAGGGCCAATCATGTTTCGATCAGAGGGAACTCTCAGACAGTGGCTCGGAAGTACATTAGCTAAATACAGAATAAAGGGGTTTCGTGGTAAACTGTCTCGGCCTATAGGAAAGGGCCGGAAATGACACGCAATCGTGATTCAGGGTATTCATAACGCAGGTATGAATCATTTAACCAAAAGTTTTGGCATAGGCACGCACTACGCTTCTGCACAAGGGACAAGTCTCAGAACCGAGCGCGCACATGCCACACATTGCTACGTGTCCACATGGTAAAAGCACACAGTTTTTATTCTTCTCTAGACAAATGATACATTTGCATTCTTCAGAATCGTCTACTGCCGTATCAGGCCAGTCATCTTCATAGGAACCAGACAGTCTCTCATCGTTTATTTCAGTCATTTCTTCGAAATTAACGGTAAGGTCATCTACTGAAAATGTATTCATGTCTTGAACAGAGGCACTATCCACGGGACGTTGCAATGAAACATTTGCTGGTACATCGGGGATTTCCATTAAATATCTCGGTCTGTTCCACTGTTTATACCTATCTTCAGGCAGGAAACGTTGCAAATAATTGAGATAGCTACAATTTGGAAAGAAACGGTAATGTTCAGTTCGAGGATCATCTCTCTTTTCCCATTGCCACAACCTACATCCGCAACTATAACATATGGTTTTATCAGCGGTCTTTGTGAAAAAGAAACCAGCTCCAGCTATTTTAGCAGCCTCCACGGGCGAGGTCCAGTTTACGAAAGAAGCTAATCTCGAGTGAAAATTTCGATACTCTGGGTATGACGGTTTCCAAGCCACAGTAAGACCATACACGTTTAAAAGTTCTGGTATCGTGCTTACACTATTATCGCTCGAATCAGCGGCGTGCGGCGGGATATCCATCACCTGTCATTTCTCCCCCACCCTGACAATCAGTATGAACCTGTAAATGTTAGTTCAAGCCTTATAACATTGGTAATATATAGAAACACGTTCATTGGCTGCTATATTAACATTATTATTATTGTTTATATAGATGTACTTATTTTTCATTTTACAGATGGAAAATTTCCAGGCTGAACAATTTCATCGCAATGCATGGATTCGAAAGTAGTGACCTTATGAGGGGAATTAATGCGGGAAGACAACGAATGACTCATTAAATAGGTCACTATACAACAGACTGGTTGAGTTGGAACCATAATTCCCAATTTACAAAACCCTCTGTTTATTCGAGGAAATCCGCTAACTCACAGGTCCTTGGACATGAGTTTCACGTCATGATGCAAAATTACGCAATCTGTGGCCCTAAATTTGCACGTACCTAGTGAGCATTTGATCTCTAATAGCGATCAGTGAAGTATTTAGTTCTTATCATAATATTTATAACAGCTAATCAAAATCCGTTGATGGATTTAACTATATAATACAAGGACAAACGGAATGAAAACATCTGTGCACCAACGTTATGTATTCCAGCCATAGTTCATTCATATTATTACTCTAAAACCTCCATTACATGGCAAAACCAAATGACCCATTTGATGTAGACTAGTATATAAATACTTACTTCGTGTATTCTTTTCATCAATGATATGTATTGTAACACCTATAAATATAGTCTGTTATACAGAGGAAACATTACCCACAGCCTCATGCCACAAAAGGCCTACTATGTGAACACATGTGTATATTAATTCCATATTTTCTTGTCAAAACGCTCTATTATATAACGATGTATTCGTTAATCGTTCCTTTATCTTTATTGTTGTTAATTTATAGCATTGTTAGTAGAAATTTAATCTAAACTCGATGGTATATTGAAAATAATTCGTCAATACTGCTTTATTGGTGGTAACTGAACTTATTACATCATGTATGCAACTAAAACAAGCGAGACAACTCATAAATTTGTAATAGTTCTCATGTCTATGGCGGTTCACACAGCGTACATTTTCATTGTCGTTACCATTTAATGCGCACATTACACTGATTTATGCATAAGAACGCGTTTCCATGTTTCTTGAAGCAAATCCATTACATATAAATGCGTTATAACGTATATTAAGTGTCATTTTCACTGTTAAATCTCGTACAATATTAGCAAACGTGGTATTTCACACAAAACTATATCGAAACGGCCATTTATCAAACGAAATGACATGTCTGGGATCAAACGTGCTAATCAGGCCTGTGTTTTCGCCAACAAGGGAGTTTGATTTTGGTTGTATATGATGGTTCAGTCATTATATGATACCTAATCGGTTGCACATGGTGCTGTCTATGGTATATACTGTGCATGTATATTAAATGCTCCATTGATGTTAGGAGTGTTTCTTAATTATGCACTCTCTTTACTATGACTCAATTTTATTGTGTACATATCATAACTGGCATTATATGTATTTTTTATCATTTAATGTAATAATTATTTTAAAAATACCGTGTATATCACAATACTTTACTATAGCCGATGTGTGTCTAGAAGCTTATTCATGCTATCATCACATACACTTGAATTAGATACTAACTATCGAGTTATGATTTTCCCTGTATTTTCATGCAATATTCGTGAATGGCAACAATCAGCAGTTCTTTCCTGATGAATGTCAAACGAGATTTCTCACCCCAATGCCCCCCTCTAACTGACATTTCGATAACCTTTATTGAATCTTAAACACTGTAATTTCTCTAATTTCTCCACGTTACTTCTCCTATACACGTAGTTCGATCAGCTGTCAATGTCATGTCTGGTGTTGCTGTTGTGTTCTTAATGGACCATCTGCTAACTAACGATGCGTGTCAGGTATGCATACTATTTGTTTTAATATGCCTGGTATACATGTATTCTCAGACACTCACTCTCAGATGTATCTCTTCGGTAAAACACATAGATATGATATAGCTGTGCAGTAAGGTTCGTCCATGACATTACTTCATTCCGACATTCTGATACATAGACCAATCACATAAAAGTAAAGAATGTACTCCCAATACGTTAGGCATATCTTTTAATCTGAGTGATGTCACCACAAAACGCGAGGTTCAAAAACTTCAAAAATAGTTAAAAGTACACATTTTTTTATTTCGAATATCATTATTTATGGTCAATTTCGTGTTATGAAATGGGCCATTTTACAAACGCGTAATATGTGATTAAAAAAACGGCTATTTGATAAAAAATTTAAACGCTATTATCACTATATTTGGAATATAAAAAACGTTGTATTTGACGAAGTATGACAATGCAAAATGACTACTTTTATAAACGCGAATTTGAAAACACTAATATCGGAACGAATTTTAAACTAATTTCGTGTTATGAAATGACTCATTTTATAATCGCGGTCTAGTCAAACGGGGAAACTAGTATGTATGTGTAAGTCGAATTAACGCGGACCTCATTAAACCCCCACCCCTAAACACCTCCCCCTGACCGGATGAAACCCTGACCAAAAAAATGGGGATGGGGGAGGGGGGGCGCGCCGTTTTTTTTTGACAAAAAAATATGATGTAAGGGTGACTAAATATAATATTGTATACAATATGTATGAAAAATGGTAAATATGGTATATTTGCCTATACCCAGGATGATATTGGAACCATAACTATGGATGTAAAACTGACTAAGGTATTGAATTATAGCTATATATTTATTCAGCCATAGAACCGCAACATTTTGTACACTTGAAGTACGATTCTTGATACTCCTTATGTTTATTGAATTTTCCTATTCGTATTGTCCAATATTTATTACAGTAGCACAGAAACCAGTCACTCCCAATATGCTATTTCACAGAATGTTTCTCTAATATCGCTTTTTTGATGTCATCACCATATGAAGACATATTGTACCATAAATCCTTGTCCATATAAATTCCATATTTAATTGGCAAAATACCATCTTATAATTGCCATATGTGTATTTTTGTTTCACCCTTGCCTTCAGTAACTGTTAGGTATCTCTGTTGCCCATAAATTGACTTCACAATCTTCTGGTGATATAGCTCCATGCATGCTTCGCAATGGTTTCTCAGCAAGTGACTGTGATGGGGAGTATTGATTTGGTGGGGGCTACCCCGGGATGGTCAAAAATGCTGATTGGCCCTTTCCTTCACCCCAGTGACTGTGATGTCAAATGCACCTCATTTATATATCTTAATATTAACCAATGGCAAACACTTATATGTGACATGTTTGGACAAGTCCAGTAATACTTCTCTGACTTTTCCGGGAATATAAATACACCTTCTAATATTTTAGTACAATGTTCCAACGCATTAGTCTATAACTCATCTTAACCTTTGATATAAGGTAGTCCACCTCCTCAAGTTGCCGTGTATTAATGTATGTTCCAAAATGTGCCGCTGCCATTACAGCAACTAATATAAGAAAAACAACGACAACAACCAAACTGACACCAACAACAGCATCAAAAAGAAACCACAGCAACAACAATTACAACAATAGGGTGAACGATTTGGTATGAACCTTGTTGCCAGAAAAATATCTGGCATATTTTTTTGTCAAAAAAAACGGCGCGCCCCCCTCCCCCATCCCCCTTTTTTTGGTCAGGGTTTCATCCGGACAGGGGGAGGTGTTTAGGGGTGGGGGTTTAATGAGGTCCGCGTTAAGTCGACTTACACATACATACTAGTTTCCCCGTTTGACTAGACCGCGATTATAAAATGAGTCATTTCATAACACGAAATTAGTTTAAAATTCGTTCCGATATTAGTGTTTTCAAATTCGCGTTTATAAAAGTAGTCATTTTGCATTGTCATACTTCGTCAAATACAACGTTTTTTATATTCCAAATATAGTGATAATAGCGTTTAAAATTTTTATCAAATAGCCGTTTTTTTAATCACATATTACGCGTTTGTAAAATGGCCCATTTCATAACACGAAATTGACCATAAATAATGATATTCGAAATAAAAAAATGTGTACTTTTAACTATTTTTGAAGTTTTTGAACCTCGCGTTTTGTGGTGACATCACTCAGATTAAAAGATATGCCTAACGTATTGGGAGTACATTCTTTACTTTTATGTGATTGGTCTATGTATCAGAATGTCGGAATGAAGTAATGTCATGGACGAACCTTACTGCACAGCTATATCATATCTATGTGTTTTACCGAAGAGATACATCTGAGAGTGAGTGTCTGAGAATACATGTATACCAGGCATATTAAAACAAATAGTATGCATACCTGACACGCATCGTTAGTTAGCAGATGGTCCATTAAGAACACAACAGCAACACCAGACATGACATTGACAGCTGATCGAACTACGTGTATAGGAGAAGTAACGTGGAGAAATTAGAGAAATTACAGTGTTTAAGATTCAATAAAGGTTATCGAAATGTCAGTTAGAGGGGGGCATTGGGGTGAGAAATCTCGTTTGACATTCATCAGGAAAGAACTGCTGATTGTTGCCATTCACGAATATTGCATGAAAATACAGGGAAAATCATAACTCGATAGTTAGTATCTAATTCAAGTGTATGTGATGATAGCATGAATAAGCTTCTAGACACACATCGGCTATAGTAAAGTATTGTGATATACACGGTATTTTTAAAATAATTATTACATTAAATGATAAAAAATACATATAATGCCAGTTATGATATGTACACAATAAAATTGAGTCATAGTAAAGAGAGTGCATAATTAAGAAACACTCCTAACATCAATGGAGCATTTAATATACATGCACAGTATATACCATAGACAGCACCATGTGCAACCGATTAGGTATCATATAATGACTGAACCATCATATACAACCAAAATCAAACTCCCTTGTTGGCGAAAACACAGGCCTGATTAGCACGTTTGATCCCAGACATGTCATTTCGTTTGATAAATGGCCGTTTCGATATAGTTTTGTGTGAAATACCACGTTTGCTAATATTGTACGAGATTTAACAGTGAAAATGACACTTAATATACGTTATAACGCATTTATATGTAATGGATTTGCTTCAAGAAACATGGAAACGCGTTCTTATGCATAAATCAGTGTAATGTGCGCATTAAATGGTAACGACAATGAAAATGTACGCTGTGTGAACCGCCATAGACATGAGAACTATTACAAATTTATGAGTTGTCTCGCTTGTTTTAGTTGCATACATGATGTAATAAGTTCAGTTACCACCAATAAAGCAGTATTGACGAATTATTTTCAATATACCATCGAGTTTAGATTAAATTTCTACTAACAATGCTATAAATTAACAACAATAAAGATAAAGGAACGATTAACGAATACATCGTTATATAATAGAGCGTTTTGACAAGAAAATATGGAATTAATATACACATGTGTTCACATAGTAGGCCTTTTGTGGCATGAGGCTGTGGGTAATGTTTCCTCTGTATAACAGACTATATTTATAGGTGTTACAATACATATCATTGATGAAAAGAATACACGAAGTAAGTATTTATATACTAGTCTACATCAAATGGGTCATTTGGTTTTGCCATGTAATGGAGGTTTTAGAGTAATAATATGAATGAACTATGGCTGGAATACATAACGTTGGTGCACAGATGTTTTCATTCCGTTTGTCCTTGTATTATATAGTTAAATCCATCAACGGATTTTGATTAGCTGTTATAAATATTATGATAAGAACTAAATACTTCACTGATCGCTATTAGAGATCAAATGCTCACTAGGTACGTGCAAATTTAGGGCCACAGATTGCGTAATTTTGCATCATGACGTGAAACTCATGTCCAAGGACCTGTGAGTTAGCGGATTTCCTCGAATAAACAGAGGGTTTTGTAAATTGGGAATTATGGTTCCAACTCAACCAGTCTGTTGTATAGTGACCTATTTAATGAGTCATTCGTTGTCTTCCCGCATTAATTCCCCTCATAAGGTCACTACTTTCGAATCCATGCATTGCGATGAAATTGTTCAGCCTGGAAATTTTCCATCTGTAAAATGAAAAATAAGTACATCTATATAAACAATAATAATAATGTTAATATAGCAGCCAATGAACGTGTTTCTATATATTACCAATGTTATAAGGCTTGAACTAACATTTACAGGTTCATACTGATTGTCAGGGTGGGGGAGAAATGACAGGTGATGGATATCCCGCCGCACGCCGCTGATTCGAGCGATAATAGTGTAAGCACGATACCAGAACTTTTAAACGTGTATGGTCTTACTGTGGCTTGGAAACCGTCATACCCAGAGTATCGAAATTTTCACTCGAGATTAGCTTCTTTCGTAAACTGGACCTCGCCCGTGGAGGCTGCTAAAATAGCTGGAGCTGGTTTCTTTTTCACAAAGACCGCTGATAAAACCATATGTTATAGTTGCGGATGTAGGTTGTGGCAATGGGAAAAGAGAGATGATCCTCGAACTGAACATTACCGTTTCTTTCCAAATTGTAGCTATCTCAATTATTTGCAACGTTTCCTGCCTGAAGATAGGTATAAACAGTGGAACAGACCGAGATATTTAATGGAAATCCCCGATGTACCAGCAAATGTTTCATTGCAACGTCCCGTGGATAGTGCCTCTGTTCAAGACATGAATACATTTTCAGTAGATGACCTTACCGTTAATTTCGAAGAAATGACTGAAATAAACGATGAGAGACTGTCTGGTTCCTATGAAGATGACTGGCCTGATACGGCAGTAGACGATTCTGAAGAATGCAAATGTATCATTTGTCTAGAGAAGAATAAAAACTGTGTGCTTTTACCATGTGGACACGTAGCAATGTGTGGCATGTGCGCGCTCGGTTCTGAGACTTGTCCCTTGTGCAGAAGCGTAGTGCGTGCCTATGCCAAAACTTTTGGTTAAATGATTCATACCTGCGTTATGAATACCCTGAATCACGATTGCGTGTCATTTCCGGCCCTTTCCTATAGGCCGAGACAGTTTACCACGAAACCCCTTTATTCTGTATTTAGCTAATGTACTTCCGAGCCACTGTCTGAGAGTTCCCTCTGATCGAAACATGATTGGCCCTTCCATATTTGGCTAATACGATTCCGGGGGGGCAATCTGATTGGATTATATACTTTGAAACGGTTGTGATGGGACCGCCCAATGACGTCATATAGGGTATACACGTAATACATCCACGCGCCTCCGACATTTTCAGTTCAGCGTTCATCGAAACGACACCATGAATTCTAAAATTTTCACAAAACACTTAGGACGGGATAGATACCTTACCGTCGGTGAATATAAAAGCATCAAAAATATAGACATCAGAATATGGAACGATGGGAAGTTCCCTACTAAATTCGGCGCCTGCCTGCGATTACAACAGTGGCTGGAATTAGCTGATAACGCACAGAAAGTGTATGAACATTTACAAAGCAGATCTTCTTTGGAAAGGATACATATCGGACATAATGAACACGTGACTTATGATCATGAACACCGTGTTGTACATATCCGAAAATTCTTTTACCCGAAAGACAGTGAGAGACTTTGCCCTACGAAGACAGGCGTAACTCTCAACCACTCAGAATTTGAACAGTTGATGTCCACCATTAATGACGTCACTGTGGCTGTACCGGAACTACAAACTTTAGTACCCTGCTACATGCAAGAGGATCATAAAAAAAATCAGCTTGGCTTTTTAATGTGTAGTTTCTGTTCACCGGAATTATGCAAAACATATACACCTGATTCGTTTTAAACTGTAATTATTATGTAATGTAATAAATGGATTGTGTTTGATAAATAATAAAATGTGTAAATTATTAAAAGATGCGTTCAGTTTTACTGCTATGGAAAAGCCGACCCACGTGTAGAAAACCATGTCGAAATTATTCTCTGGCATGACCTTCTTCGATTATCTTGTGATTTTTGTAATAACACTACAGAATGAGAATGACTTGAGAAATACCACGACACGACCAAACTCTGCACCTCGTTCTGTAGTTTTATCACTTAAAAACAAAATAGCGGCCATGTTTTTCGTATGATTCGAACTAAAATCTCGTGATAACATCTGAGTGACGTCGGGCACGTACTCGCCAAATTGCATAATGATTGGTGGAAACATGAGCCCACTATGACACTTTAAAATTCGAAGTTGCATTTATGACTTAAATAAAAGATGACAACTGGAGGCCAAGTTTCTCAACCGAGAACCCGTGGTTCGGCGTGAATTAAGCCTGACATTTTATTTTAAATATCTAAAATTCGAAATAGTCTGGCAGCCATGTTATTGAAAAATATTCGAACCAAAATATGGTGCTGACCTCTAAGTGACGTCTGGCACGCACGTGACAAATTTCATAATGATAAGATAGAAAATGAGAACATAATGGTACTTTTTTTTACTTGAAGGTAAGTGACCACTCTGTTATAATGCTACTGTCGTTTAACATAGATTTGCGATATCACTGCCAGCGGTGATCTTGAATTTTACTGTTATATGGCTAATTAATTTGGTTGATCCTACAGACGACACCCCCTGTCCGATCGTCACCAGATTCCACAACGATCTTCTGGATAACCAGGGTGAGAGTAATCTAATTTTCCAGAATTTCGTTAAAAAACATTACCACAGGCAGCAATTTGGTATCTTACTGTTTGATCCTCTTTTGCATGACTGAATTGTTTAGCAACTGTACAGACATATCCCTCATCTGATAGTCACCACACTTTATATTGATCTTCGGGCTGACAACTAGATGGGAGCTATCGAATGCTTTGAAATTTTTTGGAAAACATTGTCGCCAGCAGTCATCTTCTATTTTGGGTTTTATATACATGTATATCTCTTCATTCGGATAGCCAGTATTACGTAGGTACTTCAACTTTCCGCATTCCTGTCATCGTTTGAAATATAAAAATTTACCTGATACATGCACCCTTCAAAATTTGTTTCGTCATATCTATTTTAATGACCCGTATGGTAATATTGATACAGATATATTTGTCAAACATTTCTTTGTACAATATACAGGTATTTAGTTTGTAACTAAATCTAGAAATATATAATAGTAGCTGGTGGACCCTACTTCGTCCGGGATGTTTCCCTCTGATTTTCGGAGAATTGCGCGATTTAACCTTGAATTTACCATTTTAAAGGTGAACGTCATGTCGGGTCACGATTTGACCCGTCCAAAACACATTTAATGTATGTGACCCTAAATGCGTTCAGTTGTATGTTCAAATATCTATGGGTAAGGCGTTGATTGATTCCTGATAGTTCGATTATATACACCATATTGTAAAGTGGTAGTTAGAGAAAAAGTATAACGAATGTTAGAGATGGTTTAATCAAGTTTGCCATTGAAATAACAGTGTACCATTAGTCGGGATACATAGCTTAACGGGGCCACATACAGGTATTTTAAACGGACCATATACGATGCCATTATGAAATTATGAAGGAATTTTCAATACTAGTCAAATAGAATGTTGTGGAATTTCCACATGTAGAATGTTCCAGAAAAATTGCGTGGTTGAAGATTACATGTGTCCAATGAGCGGGGAGTGAGTCGTTAGGGTTCACACAAAGATTGCATTGAAATTCCAATGACTCAGGTGTTGCACCTGAAGTAAGTATTGGTTATTTACTAGCAGCACCAAACATCGATACGAACGTCTCCAAGGTTATGAAACACACATAACCCCGTGAGAGCTTTCCGATTAATGACAGCAAGCCATATTTCCGACTAAATCCTGAAAATACCAATAATTCTGTTGTTGATAAGGGGTCGATTAATTAGGGCATTACTGTATGTGCATGAAATATATAGCCATAAAACAACACACCTCTACGCCTGGCTCTCGCTCTCTCTCTCTGTCCCTCTCTCTTTCTTCCGCTACTACTTGATATTCTCAACACATGTGTTTTATGTTTGCTAGAGTATGAGACGGGCCTCATTTGGTTACATACGGCCATGAAAGTAATATTACCTGTATCGAGATCATTTACTTTACTAAAGGAGAATATTCAAGAACTCGAGGGTTTAATATTTTGTGAGAAAGACGAGACCTTAGCTGTGTTGCTTCTGTCAGCACACTTAATGACATGTGTTTGTGATGAAGGTTATAGCGCATCAGGCGAGAGATGTTAATCTTTTTAATAATGTGGATTCAAACAGCAGAGCAATGGCCGGAGAATGTGAAGCTTCGAAAATTGCAGAATGATTCCATTAATCTATTCTGTGAATGATTGTGCAATACTTTACCATGATATTAAACCAGACGCTCTTCAAATGTCTTCAAATGAGAACATGTTATGGGACCATGGACTTGAGCGATTCAAACTGAAGCTTATATGGCGAACATTCCAAATGCATTGGCAGAGCATGTGATACAAGTGCTTTTGATAAACAGACAGTGCGTTGTCGATTCTAATGAGTTTACTGCCCAACTGTCAGGTCACGTGACGACTTTGAGAATATTATATTATAGGAGATACCCTCTGTTATTGTTTTTTCACATTCTAGAAAATTCTTGTTTCCTAGAGGTAATCTGCATATGTATTATTAGATATTTTGAAATATATATATATGGTCGATGCGCTAAATGATTTCTGATAATTTGTTTACATGGATACCCCAGAGAGAGAGAGACATAGAGAGGACGAGAGAGAGAGAGAGAGAGAGAGAGAGAGGGAGAGAGAGAGAGAGAGAGAGAGAGAGAGAGAGAGAGAGAGAGAGAGAGAGAGAGAGAGAGAGAGAGAGAGAGAGAGAGAGAGAGAGAGAGAGAGAGAGAGAGAAGAGAGAGATAAAGGGGATGAGATGCTGGGAGAGGGGTAGTTGTGAGAAGTATTCAATAATTGAGTTGAGTTGTCACGTAATATGTAAAGATTTGTAAGGCAGAACGATTAAAGAAAGCATATAGAGCACCAGAAGAGATAGATTTTAATAAATATTATTAACAGATGTGGAATTCAAGAGAATAGTGTACCGCCAGTCTGAACCGATTAGTGTGTATCTGTTTGTGAAAATGTATAATGATCGGTGTCCCTACATACTTCATAAATGCTTTAAGTTGGATAGCCAGGAAAATCTATGAAGTGATGGTCTCATACACTCATCCCCCCCCCCCCTCTATTCACAAACCCCTTGTACAGAAGCCGTTAGGAACATGCATTTTTCAATAACAGACATGTTGATCTGTATCGTGGCAGTTAATGACTTAAACGTGTGTTTAATTACGAAGCTTCGAGAATCTGTCTGTCTGTTGTGTTGTGTACGGAAACATATCGCTGTGATTTAATTTATTGGATATTGACACGTGTTTTACCCCCTGGTATACAGTCTGATTTATTCCTGAGAATTCGATTACAGGTATCAAATTAAAGGAACCACATACGACACAGGTATGAAACTTAAAGGGATCATGTACTATGCCTTTACAATTATGAAGGGATTTTTAATAGGGTCCAGAATATTGGAGATATCGGAAAAGGTTCCAGAACTGCGGGGCCAATGAGCGTGGTGTCAGCCGGTAGGGTTCATCCGGAAGTATTGCATCAGATTCCAATGACTCAGGCGTTGCGCCGGAAGTAAGGGATTGCGTTAGATTGTAATGACTCATTACACCATCGTTGTCAAATATACTTCGTACCTGACGAACAGTATACACGACGTACTTCGATGACGGAAGTATACGATTGCCCATTGTACCGTTTTCAAGGGCCCGAAAGCGTATACAACCATTCTCAAATAGCCACACCCACGCCCGTGAAGTACATATCCATATACTGAAGGACCCCCCACAACCGTTACGTATACAAATACCCACACCCACTCGTGCATACTCAAACACCCACGCGTCGCTACGTCATACGGTGCGGGGGCGGTGGTACCTTGATCTTCTTTGTTTACATACAACGTCGTTACGTCATACTGTGCGGGGGCGGGGTACTTTCCTTTGATCTCCTTTGATGTCGGAAGACAATAGGACAGTAGAATATGTACCCATACTTTCAATGTACTTCTATAATGTACCTTTACCCCTACAAGAGGCGTCTATGCAGCACTTCCTGCAGGCAATTAGCGAATTATAAGACGATTACTAGCAGTAAGTCCCAGATTATCATTCAAAATCCACTCTCATAAAAATTCCCCGGAATAATCGGCAACAAACTGGGCCCGTGGGTAGCACGCGTGTTTCGGAAATTAAGAAAACTCTGCACAACATATTTGCCTATTGTTGCTCGATCCACCATGTGCTGCACAATTAATCGCACAGATTATGCAAGATTTTAGAAAGAACAACAGTCGTAAGAAAAATTTTATACAAGATTTCTAGGCCCGTCAATCACGAGTGTCGTAACTACAGAACAGCACGGTTATTAATTAGTTCATCCGCGGCAAATCTGTCCTGTTGCTTCGTTAACCATCCGCAGGTGAATGCGTTCGATCGGGCGCGGACATTACTGGCCTCGGTGTGTGCACGTTAAAGAACGCTACTATAGAGTCAACACAGGGTTATAAAGTTACTCGGCCGTGGTAGCACCTGGACCTCCACATAATCCTCAGCATATTGAGGGCGATGGAGTATCAAGTAGACATAGACATAGCAGTGATTTGATCCAAGAACAAGTCTAACATTCGATGCACTTATAAAGTACATACATTGTGCATCCATTACTATTTTATATTAAAAGCTAATGTGTCGTCGTACCAGATGTAACAAGTATACATGGTATAGTTTGGCATTGTGTGAAGACGGTATTTCTCTATTATGTCGCCCAATATCTGAACATGAGTTCGGATATTATGTTGGTCCCATTCTGTATATGAAAACAGCTTATATAGCTCCGATCCAGAATTGACGTAGTTTTCTGTAGACTGTGACGCCTTATTCCGCGCTCCACGTGTATAATGTTTCGCTGTTTCTTGGTATATAGTGGGCGCATGGGCGTTTTGTTTATAGAATGGGAATTTTTGGACGGATTAAAAGTCGAACTGCGACCCGGAGGCCGAGTCCGGTAAAAGGTGTAGTTGGGAATTTCAATTTCAATTGTTATTCGGATGCAAAGAAGTGCAAGGCGATTAATTTTATGAGTTGGTCATTCGTGAAACCAATATATTTTATATTCTATAATTACAATCATGGGTATATAATATATGATATTTTCTGACTACGGATTTCTTGTAACTAATAAATGAATTTCTTCAAGACGTGCACCTTGGGCAATATAGCTAGTTGATTTCGACGGACACATATGTAGTTTACGTGTTCTTATTACAGTAAGATATCACGCCGATTCACATGATGGGGCATATATATATGTTTCGCATATTATAACATTTCCTATATTACAACATGGATTTTACCCAAGACCTATATGTAAGATACCTTTCAACTTTATGCATATTAATGCGATACATGAACAACAAAAGCAGTTGGAAATAAGAAGCTCATTTCCCATAAATCTATTTCGTAAAATCATTAGAATTTAGTTGTATTCATGCACCAATTTCTCTTCAAAACTGAACTTGATCATAAGTACATCTTATAATCCACAAGCTCGTTTCCGGGATTATGAGTATTTGGCGCCTAAACTTTCTAACTCAATAGATGACATGGAATCTATATTATCTCATCCAGTACCATTTGCGTATCTTATCAGCACTCACAATACTTTCTTTTGGAAAATTGTTTCGATGAAAATATCTGGCAATACGTGACCGGATCTACGCATCTAGGCTTTAGTTTGAGAGAAACACTACCAAACTTTAACAGATATCCTTCCCGTCATAATTCGATCAGATGTGGTCAAATAAATAATAAGGCACGATGATGTGGACCGAACTCTCGTTGTCAACACGAGTCCCGTGGAAGTTGGATAACTCTATTCACATTCATTATTGAACTCACTGTGCAACTGATGACAGGTGAAACATAATTTGTTAGGCTATGCTCACAATGAAATGGAATGGTCTCAAGATCAGGATGGAGGATCCGGGAGATTAGCCGTGCATTTATTACAACAAAGACATATTGCATTGACACACTCTCAATTCGTTTCTAATAATAATCCACTATATAGGATTTTGTGAAACCGAGAATTGAACTTTGGTGACGACAGCTCCATAGTTTTAGAGGTATACCGTTATATGGAGTTGATGACCTACAATTGCGTTTGCGGGCTTTGCGAGTACTGATTTTCCAACGCGCGTGTTTGGGTCATTATATATTACTAGAAGTTGACCCGACTTCGTCTGGGCTTTGACCTTGAATTGTCTATTTTGAAGGCCAAGGTCAAGTGGGGTCACGATTTCACCCGTCCAAAACACTGCCCGAACAAAAGTACCCGACAAAAGTACCCGTCGAAATCCATCCGGTTTTACCCGATTTGACCTTGAATTGATCATTTTGAAGGTCAAGGTCAGGTCGGGGTCACGATTTGACCCGTCCAAAACACACAGTGGACAAAAGTAACCCTATGTATACAATTTCGTCGAAATACCATCAAACTTGGCGATTTGACCTTGAATTGACCCGATTTCAAGGTAAAGGTCACGTCGCACGGGAAAATGAATATGCTTATGAGACTCCCCATACGAAAGCATCCCCACATACCAAGTTTCATCGAAATCCCGTGATATTCGGGCGTTTGACATTGAAATGACCCGATTTGAAAGTCCATGTCACGTCGCACGGGCAAATTAATAGGTGTATGCCACCCCCCCCCCCCCCGGTCGAAAATACACCCACATACCAAGTTTCATCGAAATCCCGTGATATTCGGGCGTTTTACCTTGAAATGACCCGATTTCAAGGTCAAGGTCACGTCGCACGGGCAAATCAATAGGCCTATATCACCCCCCCCCCCCCCCCACCCCCGGCCGAAAATACCCCCACATACCAAGTTTCATCGAAATCGGGTCGGCCGTTTTCGAGTTCATCGATTACACACACACCATCACACAAAAACACATGTTCTATATATATATACTAGAAGGTGACCCGACTTCGTCCGGGCTTTGACCTTGAATTGTCCATTTTGAAGGTCAAGGTCAAGTGGGGTCACGATTTGACCAGTCCAAAAACACTGCCCGGACAAAAGTACCCGACAAACGTGCCCGTAGAAATCCATCCGGTTTTATCCGATTTGACCTTGAATTGATAATTTTGAAGGTCAAGGTCTGGTCGGGGTCACGATTGTACCCGTCCAAAACAATCAGTGGACAAAAGTAACCCCACGTATAAAATTTCGTCGAAATCCCATCAAAATTGGCGATTTGACCTTGAAGTTACCCGATTTCAAGGTCACGTCGCACGGGCAAATTAATATGCTTATGAGACTCGCCATAAGAAAGTACCCCCACATACCAAGTTTCGTCGAAATCCCGTGATATTCGGGCGTTTGACCTTGAAAGGTCACGTCGCACGGACAAATTAATATGCCTATGTTCGTCCCCCGGCCGAAAATACCCCCACATACCAAGTTTCATCGAAATCAGCTGGGCCATTTTCGAGTCCATCGATTACACACACACACACACAGACAGATACACACACACAGATCTTTCAAAAATATATAATAGACTAGAAGGTGACCAGACTTCGTCCGGGCTATTCAAAACCAAATTTCAAGTCGATTGCTCCACCCGTTTCAGAGATCTGGTCTGCGCATGCGCGAAGCTGGCGTCGCACGGGCTCGGCGACCCGATAAAATTCGTATCCGGGGCAAGATACATTCACGTACCAAATTTAAAGTCGATAGCTCCACCCGTTTACGAGATATATAGCCCAATGTCATTTGCGGATACCTCGGCCGGTGATGAGTCAACGCGACATCGGCCGGATAAGAGTTAACGCGATTACGTCACGATATGTTGATGGCGTAATATATTTACGCAATGATTTTCGATGAGCGAAGCATGGTCCTGCGTTCTTCCCGATAATTAAGGTAGAAACTTTAAACGTACACAGGCGTGTGATGCATCATTGGAAAGATGAAGCGCCACAGATTCTAACCGTGCAAATTATATGACTGGCAATTTATTATTCGCGCTATATCGAATCGATTTGTGAGCACCGAACTGAAATATATTAGCGCAAAACGGCGTAAAAACAGATTTGACCTCGGCACGTGAAAAGTTGACCTCGGATCTGAAAATCAATAGGCCTATGTTACTCCTGACCCGAAAATATCCCCACATACCAAGTTTCATCGAAATCGGCTGGGCCATTTTCGAGTCCATCGATTACACACAGACAGATACACACACACACACACACACACAGATCTTTCAAAAATATATAATAGATATATATTTTTTTTTTTTAGAACTACGTATATAAGTGTGTATATATATATATATGTGTGGGTACTTCATAGAATCGAAAACGGCTGCGCGGATCAAGCTCAAATTTCTTATATAAGGGTAAAAACCACGGGGATCGTCGACGTCGCATTTTGGACAAGCTCTGAGCACTCATTCTCCACTCCCAATCATCAAAATCACCGCAAACACGGCGGGGGTTAATCGGGTTGATATTCGTTCGCGACCCAAGAGGTGTAACTCTACATTTTTTTTATATCTGTATATGTATATTTTTATATCCATATTCACTTCAAACTGCTAAACCCGTTGAGCCAAAACTTGCTAATACCTTCCAAAATATAGAATTTACATTTTCTCATATATACATTTCTTGTTACGGCTCAAAATCTTAGTCTATTTTCGATACATTCATATAAACAAGCTCTATACTTACACCCCTCAATTCGTGCTAACTCACGCAGCTTATCTCGCTGCTCAAAATTCAGTAAATACGAGGCAGTGCGATACGTCCCCCAATCTGACGGGACTTCCACTGTAGTATCTGTTCTTATCTGAGCACGCTATGCTTTGATCGAGCCCGTGCTGTGAGATACGTCCCCGACGATGGTCACCCCATCGGATGGGACTTCCACGGTATGGGTTCGCAGCCTGAGGAGGACGAGTGGTCCTGACTGACTGACGGACTTCCGCTTCTAGCGGGGACTGACACCGACAGGCAATTTGACCATCTCGTAATGGTGGGTCATCTCTTTAGGAGTGCTCTAGCCGATAAGAGTGGTCCGCAATAGCCCCGGGTTAAAAAAAAAATTCCACTGCCTTATCTGGTCACCCCAAAGCCGTCAATGCCAACAACAACGACATTGTTGCAATATGAGAATCTTCGGGTTAAGGCATCAACGATCCTTATATTGACCATATACGGAGTTGTTAACGACGAACGCTCTTTATTGCAATCGACAGAGCTAAACGACTACCCCCATGCGTAAAATACGGATGCGGGACGAAATGAAATTATCTCGATTAAAAAGGCAGAATTGATCTAAGAGGCGTAACTCTACATTCTGGTTCACGACGGGAATAATTGACTGTCCGCTCTTTGCGGGGGTACGCCAGAAAAAGGCACAATTAACTCTTCGAAAAACAAAGAATTAAATTAAATTAAATTTAAAACAAATTAAATAAATATTAAAAAATTCAAAAAAAACATAAATTAAATTTAAAAAACATTAAACTAATATTAAAAAATTCAAAAAACAAAATAATTAAAAAAATGTCATGTTTCTGACCAACCACGCCAGTGGCGGGCTAACATGCTAGTCTACTATATAATTTGAGAACTACGTATATATATATATATGTGTACTTCATGGAATCCAAAACGCGTATTCAGATTGAGCTCAAATTTCGTATATAAGTGTAAAATCCCACCGACACGGCCATGGTCGCGTTTTGGAGAAGCTCAGATCGCGAGCACCGTTTCTCCAATTCCAAATCACCGCAATCGGCACTTCGGGGTTAATAGCGTTGATATATAAAGAGCGTTCGTTTTCCGCAGTGTCTATATAAAGAGGGTCGTTTTCGCTATCTACTTATCTGTATGACGGGAGTCTGTAGCCTGTCGCTCGAAATATTATGCAGAGATATTTCACGACGGGAAGCGTTTGTTTTCAATTCAATGCAATGTTATCGCTCGAGCGTTGTCTGTCGTTCCTAGGGAGGGGGGATTTCTACGGGTAAATTTCGTTTCGCTATCTACTTATCTGTATGACGGGAGTCTGTAGCCTGTCGCTCGAAATATTATGCAGAATGTTATCGCTCGAGCGTTGTCTGTCGTTCCTAGGAAGGGGGAATTTCTACGGGTAAATTTCGTTTCGCTATCTACTTATCTGTATGACGGGAGTCTGTAGCCTGTCGCTCGAAATATTATGCAGAGACATTTCACGACGGGAAGCGTTTGTTTTCAATTCAATGCAATGTTATCGCTCGAGCGTTGTCTGTCGTTCCTATGAAGGGGGGATTTCTACGGGTAAATTTTTCCGCCAGAAACAAAACATTTTATTAAAACAATTTAAAATTAAAAAAATTTAAAAATAAAAAAAACAATTCAGAAAAAATATATATTAAATTCAATTCAATGCAATGTTATCGCTCGAGCGTTGTCTGTCGTTCCTAGGAAGGGGGGATTTCTACGGGTAAATTTTTCCGCCAGAAACACAAAATTTAATTAAAACAATTTAAAATTAAAAAAATTTAAAAATTAAAAAACAATTCAGAAAAAATATATATTAAATTTAAAAAACATTAAATTCATATTAAAAAATAAAAAACAAAAATAAATAAAAACAAAATAATTAAAAAAATGTCATGTTTCTGACGAAATTTGGTACAAATGCAGCACAAATGTCTCGGAACCTGTTGCAATTGCTTTTTCGAACAAAGCCATGTGACGAATGCCGCCAGTGGCGGGCTAACCTGCTAGTCTACTATATAATTTGAGAACTACGTATATATTTGTGTATATGTGTATATGTGTACTTCATGGAATCCAAAACGCGTGTTCAGATTGAGCTCAAACTTCGTATATAAGTGTAATATCCCACCGACACGGCCGTGGCCGCGTTTTGGAGATGCTCAGAGCACTGTTTCTCCAATCCCAAATCACCGCAATCGGCACTTCGGGTTTAATAGCGTTGATATATAAAGAGCGTTCGTTTTCCGCAGTGTATATATAAAGAGCGTCGTTTTCGCTATCTACTTATCTGTATGACTGGAGTCTGTAGCCTGTCGCTCGAAATATTATGCAGAGACATTTCACGACGGGAAGCGTTTGTTTTCAATTCAATGCAATGTTATCGCCCGAGCGTTGTCTGTCGTTCCTATGAATGGGGGGATTTCTACGGGTAAATTTCGTTTCGCTATCTACTTATGTAGCATGTCGCTCGAAATATTATGCAGAGCCATTTCACGACGTTTGTTTTCAATTCATTGCAATGTTATCGCTCGAGCGTTGTCTGTCGTTCCTAGGAAGGGGGGGGGGGATTTCTACGGGTAATTTTTCCGCCCGAAACAAAAAAATTAATTAAAACAATTTAAAATTAAAAAAAAAATTAAAATAAAAAAACAATTCAGAAAAATAATATATTAAATTTTAAAAACATTAAATTCATAGTAAAAAATAAAAAACAAAAATAAATAAAAACAAAATAATTAAATAAATGTCTTGTTTCTGACGAAATTTGGTACAAATGCAGCACAAGTGTCTCGGAACCTGTTGCAATTGCTTTTTCGAACAAAGCCATGGGACAAACGCCGCCGGTGGCGGGCTAACCTGCTAGTCTACTATATAATTTGAGACTTCCGTATATATGTGTGTATATGTGTATATGTGTACTTCATGGAATCCATATGTCTATATAAAGAGCGTCGTTTTCGCTATCTACTTATCTGTATGACGGGAGTCTGTAGCCTGTCGCTCGAAATATTATGCAGAGACATTTCACGACGGGAAGCGTTTGTTTTCAATTCAATGCAATGTTATCGCTCGAGCGTTGTCTGTCGTTCCTAGGAAGGGGGATTTCTACGGGTAAATTTCATTTCGCTATCTACTTATCTGTATGACGGGAGTCTGTAGCCTGTTATGCAGAGACATTTCACGACGGGAAGCGTTTGTTTTCAATTCAATGCAATGTTATCGCTCGAGCGTTGTCTGTCGTTCCTAGGAAGGGGGGATATCTACGGGTAAATTAAAAAAAATTAATTAAAACAATTTAAAATTTAAAAAATTTAAAAAAAAAAAACAATTCAGAAAAAAAAAAATATTAAATTTAAAAAACATTAAATTTATATTAAAAAATTAAAAAACTAAAATAAATGAAAACAAAATAATTAAAAAAATGTCATGTTTCTGACGAAATTTGGTACAAATGCAGCACAAGTGTCTCGGAACCTGTTGCAATTGCTTTTTCGGACAAAGCCATGGGACGAATGCCGCCAGTGGCGGGCTAACCTGCTAGTCTACTATATATTTTGAGAACTACGTATATATATATATATATATATATATATATATATATATATATATATATATATATATATATATATATATATATGTGTTGATATATGTGTGTATGTGGGTACTTCATGGAATCGAAAACGCGTGTACAGATTGAGCTCAAATTTCGTATGTAAGTGTAAAATCCCACCGACACCGCCGTGGTCGCATTAGGAGAAGCTCAGAGCACCGTCTATCCCTTCCCAATTATCAAAATCACCGCAATCGGCACTTCGGAGTTAATTGATATTCGCTCGCGATCCAAGAGGAGTAACTCTACATTTTTTTTATATCTGTATATGTATATTTTTATATCCATATTCACTCCAAACTGCTAAACCCGTTGAGCCAAAACTTGCTAATACCTCGCAAAATATAGAATTTACATTTTCTGATGTATACATTTTTTGTTACGGCTGAAAATCTTAGTCTATTTTCAATACATTCACATAAACAAGCTCTAAACTTACACCCCTCGATTCGTGCTAACTGACGCAGCTATATGGCTGCTAAAATTTAGTAAATTTACGAGACAGTGTGATACGTCCCTGAATCTGACGGGACTTCCACTGCCTTCTCCTTTGACCATCTCGTAAAGGTGGGGTGTCACTCCCAAGCCGTGAAAACCAACAACAACGACATTGTTGGCGAGAAAATAATTAGTTCAAATTACTAATGCTAATTTTCTCTCACGGCAATGTGAGAATCTTCGGGCAAGAATTTTCGGGTGGCCACCAAGCCCTGAATGCCAACAACAACGACATCGTTGGCATACCCTCTTGATTAAAAAAAAGAAATAACTCATTAAAAAATGCGTGTTGCCCCAAGCCGTGAATGACCATCTCGTAAAGGTGGGGGTCACTTCCAAGCCGTGACTGCCAACAACAACGACATTGTTGGCGCGAAAATATTTACTAAATCCACACAATGCTAATTTTCTCTTTACGGCAATGTGAGAATCTTCGGGCGATAATTTTCGGGTGGCCACCAAGCCGTGAATGCCAACAACAACATCGTTGGCATACCTCTTTTAGGGACGGGTATCATAATTCCTCTTGATTAAAAAGACAGAATTAACTCATTAACAAATGCGTGTTGTGTGATTCTTATGTCTGTCGTTCCTAGGAACCGGGGAAATTTTCATCGGGTCAGTTTGTACCTTAAATCATACCTCTTTTAGGGACGGGTACGATAATTTCTCTTGAGTAAAAAGGCACAATTAACTCATTGAAAAGCCAAAAAATGTCATGTTTCGGACCAACGCCGCCGGTGGCGGGCTAACCTGCTAGTCTCCTATATATTTTTAGAACTACGTATATATATATAAATATATGTGTCCTCTATAGACTCTAAAACGGCTGGCTAGATTGAGCTCAAACTTCCCATCTAATGGTAAAATCCCATGGGAATCGTCTTCGCGGCGTTTTTGAGAAGCTCTGAGCTCTCATTCTCCACTTCCAGTCATCAAAATCACCGTCCTCGGCACTGCGGGGGTTAAGGCAAGCACGCTCTTTATATTGATAAAATTTGGCGTTGTTAACCGAGTAACGCTCTGTATTGCCATCGGCGTTGCTAAACGGTCACCCTATGCGTACGAATGCGTACGAAACTACGGATGCAAAACGCACCGGAACCGGAATGCATTTATCTTGATTAAAAAGGCAGAATTAACTCATTGGAAAACAACAACTGCGTGTCGTGTGATTCTTATGTCTGTAGTTCCTATGAACGGGGGAGATTTTCATCGAATCATACCTCTTTTAGGGACGGGTACCATAATTTCTCTTGATTAAAAAGGCAGAATTAACTCATTGAAAAACAAAAAAATACGTGTTGTGTGATTCTTATGTCTGTCGTTATTAGGGAGGGGGAGAATTTCATCGGGTCAGTTTTTCCGCACCAGGGACGGGTACCATCATTTCTCTTGACCTTAAAAATGATCAATTCAAGGTCAAATCGGGTAAAATTGAAAAACAAAAAATTAAATTAATGAAAAACAAAACAATGTTTCTGACGATTGCCGCCAGTGGCGGGCTAACCTGCTAGTCTCATATATATTTTGAAGGCCCCTGTCTGTCTGTCTGTCTGTTTGTCTGCCTGTTTGTCATTAATACAAATCTACGATTCTCGACCGATCGGGACGAAACTTGGTACGTGTGTGTAGTTTGACCAGGCGGTGGTCGTTGTCGTATTGGCGAGCCCGTGCGACGCCCGTGCAGCGCATGCGCAGACGAGATCTCGGAAACGGGTGGAGCTATCGACTTGAAAATTGGTTTTTGAATAGCCCGGACAACGTCGGGCTCATCGGCTAGTCTCATATATATTTTGAAGACCTCTGTCTGTCTGTCTGTCTGTTTCTCATTAATGCAAATCTACGATTCTCGACCGATCGGGACGAAACTTGGTACTTGTGTGTAGTTTGACAAGGCGGTGGTCGTTGTCGTATTGGCGAGCCCGTGCGACGCCCGTGCAGCCCATGCGCAGACGATATCTCGGAAACGGGTGGAGTTATCGACTTGAAATTTGGTATGTGAATGTATCTTATCCCGAATACGAATTGTATCGGGTCGCCGAGCCCGTGCGACGCCACTTCGCGCATGCGCAGACGAGATATCGGAAATGGGTGGAGCTATCGACTTGAAATTTGGTATGTGATTGTATCTTGCCCCGGATACGAATTTTATCGGGTCGCCGAGCCCGTGCGAACCAGCTTCGCGCATGCGCAGACGAGATCTCGGAAACGGGTGGATATATCGACTTGAAATTTGGTATGTGAATGTATCTTGCCCCGGATACGAATTTTATCGGGTCGCCGAGCCCGTGCGACGCCAGCTTCGCGCTTGCGCAGACGAGATCTCGGAAACGGGTGGATCTATCGACTTGAAATTTGGTATGTGAATGTATCTTGCCCCGGATACGAATTTTATCGGGTCGCCGAGCCCGCGCGACGCCAGCTTCGCGCATGCGCAGACCAGATCTCGGAAACGGGTGGAGCTAGCGACTTGAAATTTGGGATTTTGAATAGCCCTGACAACGTCGGGCTCATCGGCTAGTTTATTATATATTTTGGAAGATCTGTGTGTTTGTGGGTGTGTGTGAGGGTGTGTGTGTGTTTGTAATCGTGAACTCGAAAACGGCCGACCCGATTTCGATGAAACTTGGTATTTGGGGGTATTTTCGGCCGGGGGGTGACATAGGCCTATTAATTTGCCCGTGCGACGTGAACTTGACCTTGAAATCGGGTCATTTCAAGGTCAAACGCCCGAATATCACGGGATATCGATGAAACTTGGTATGTGGGGGTATTTTCGGCCGGGAAGTGGCATAGGCCTATTCATTTGCGCGTGCGACGTGACCTTGACCTTGAAATAGGGTCAATTCAAGGTCAAATCGCGAATTTTGATGGGATTTCGACGATATTTGATACGTAGGGTTACTTTTGTCAACTGTGTGTTTTGGACGGGTCGATTCGTGAGCCCGACCTGACATTGACCTTCAAAATGATCAATTCAAGGTCAAATCGGGTAAAACCGGATGGATTTCGACGGGTACTTTTGTCCGGGCAGTGTTTTGGACGGGTCAAATCGTGACCCCACCTGACCTTCATCTTCAAAATGGACATTTCAATGTCAAAGCCCGCACGAAGTCGGGTCACCTTCTAGTCTATTATATATTTTTGGAAGATCTGTTTGTGTGTTTGTGTGTGTGTGTGTAATCGATGAACTCGAAAACGGCCAACCCGATTTCGATGAAACTTGGTATGTGGGGGTATTTTCCGCCGGGGGTGACATAGGCATATTGATTTGCCCGTGCGACATGACATTGACCTTGAAATCGGGCCATTTCAAGGTCAAACGCCCGAATATCACTGGATTTCGATGAAACTTTGTATGTTGGTGTATTTTCGGCCGGGGAGTGACATAGGTCTATTAATTTGTCCGTGTGATCTTACCTTGACCTTGAAATCGGGTCATTTCAAGGTCAAACGCCCGAATATCACGGGATTTCGATGAAACTTGGTATGTGGGGGAACCTTCGGTCGGGGAGTGGCACAAACCTATCAATTTGCCCGTGCGACGTGACATTGATCTTGAAATCGGGTCATTTCAATGTCAAACGCCCGAATATTACGGGATTTCGATGAAACTTGGTATGTGGGGGTACTATCGTATGGGGAGTCTCATATGCCTATTCATTTGCCTTGAAATCGGGTCAATTCAAGATCAAATCGCCAATTTTGATGGAATTTCAACGAAATTTTATACATAGGGTTACTTTTGTCCACTGAGTGTTTTAGACGGGTCCAATCGTGCCCCGACCTGACCTTGGCGTTCAAAATTATCAATTCAAGGTCAAATCGGGCAAAACCGTATGGATTTCGACGGGCACGTTTGTCGGGTACTTTTGTCCGGGCAGTGTTTTGGACTGGTCAAATCGTGACCCCACTTGACCTTAAAAATAGATAATTCAAGGTCAAAGCCCGGACGAAGTCGGGTCACCTTCTAGTATTATATATATGGCGAGTAATATGATATTGAGGGCGTTATTATTTATGACTCTTGTATTTGAAGTGCTACTGGGAACAGAAAGTCAATATATGCAGATAGATACAGATAGCTATAGATTTATTCACTCATGGCCATATATGACAGTGAATCATTCGCATAAATATAATGTTTACAGACAATAATAAATTGTACGCATGCGAGGTAGGTATACAATACGCTATAGTATTAGTGGGTTGCTGTGGGTGGGGTCTTTTCGTTATTACTAAATTACTGGTTCTTCGTGATCGGTGTCAGGTCTTATACTTTAGGAGGTGGGCTCGTCAGTAGATGTCGTGGCAGTAAATATGGGTGTGTCTATATAGTGTCAATTATGAGCTTGTCTGACAAGGGCATATCTAATGAAGGCAACTAGACCTATCAAGATCTTGTTATTCCTTGGGTTGAAAAGAGCATTTAATTTGAGCGCATTCCGTCTTTTGCAATATAATTGTTTGATGTATTCCATCATCAATTTGATTTGTCAATATTCGTTCATTCAAGAATGATGTGGTATTCATCACTTAGTTTCTCGTTACAGAGATTGCATTTCCGTTCCCCGCACTGTATGAGTTGCCAAAAGTCAAAACCAAAACCAAAATTGTGTTCATTTAAATATTTTGCATTCTTGGAATATTTTGTTCATATGGTGGATTCTCTTCCATTCGTTCAAATGTTCTAATGACTGTGAAAATGACAAATTTAGAAAAACTAAAGGTACAGTTTCTTAACAGTATCAATTATTATCACTATAAGCAATATAGAAAGTCATCATGACCACCAGCATCACATCAGGACCATTGATCAGGGCTGATAGTCGTTTGTCAACTGTACTTCTGTTCCTTCTGTTGTTCTAGTTCGTCTGAAGGTAACGCATGTAACAGAGGATATGTCTGCTGACTGTGAGCTGAAGGCCTTTCGAGAAGTACACGATGCGACTGCAGACATGGACGCATTGAAGGTGAGATACATGTACCTATATTAACGAACAAAATCAAGGGTGCCATTGTATGCCAGCGTATACCCATCGTTAAGTGATATATTTGGCTGGCAAATGTCGAAGTGTGATGGGCATAACCTGAAATTACCCCACAGTGACAAGAGTCCACCGTTACAATTCCTTCATTCTTTACAAAAAACAATTACCAAATAAGACACTAGGGTCGTATTCACGAAGTGTGTTTATTTTATAAACCAGGTAGGTTATTCGGTAGCGGCTGAACGCACAAGGTATCTTCGTTATAGCGTTAACGACACACGCTGTCGATGATGTGATTGACCCAATCTATCAGATTTTCCATTTGTATTTGCATTGTAGTATGACTTTTCGCGAGCACTAACCGGCCACAATCCGCATGCAAAGTCGTATATATTATGCGCACAACTGTAGAGAGAATAGTGTGTATATTTCTGCAGAATGAGTTTGATGACATCATTGAAAGTTGAGAAATGGCAAAGCGTGAGGAAGAGGAAAAACCAAGACGACATCTCAGTAAAATTATATAAGGAATATGTCAAACCCACTAGAAGATTCAATGGTGTCGCTAGAGTGTCTCCTTTGTGGTGGTACCCACCTTGATAATTCCAACTGCACCACCCCTTCAACCAGACCAAAGACATGTTTGCGTAATTCTATTTGCATCCCGTGGTCACTAGCCGGGGGAATCAACATAATATACTGGGCGAACTATGGCTCTGTCCAATTCGAGAAAGTGTTGAGTTCTGACCTGCAAATTGCTAAATAAATCCTAACATCTAATAGTCTAGCTCCACATAAGTTCACATGGCCACGGGGAGGGGCGACCAAGATACACCGGACCGACATCGGTTCGGCTCGGTGTGAGAACATTTTGAAATCGGAACATGTAAATCGCAAAATTCTAGCATCTGCAATGGCCTCGAGCTTAATTTCCAACCTGACACCTCTACTGCGCTTGAACAATTTCAAATAATTAGCAGTTTTCGACTAGCCATGCACGGGAGAGGAACCAGGACACACTTGCCAAGTATTTGAAATTTTCAACCTGACACTCACAACTGTTGAACATTTGACAAAGTTAAAAAAACAACCCTGTCGACACGTCCCTGTGACGAATATGATGAGTGGATGTATAGCTGTTGTAAGCTATATAATTTCAGCACAATCCAAAAACTAGACATGATCTATTCGGAAACTTCCCTACCACATTTTCAGCACAATCCAAATACTAGACATGATCTATTCGGAAACTTCCCTACAATGCATCTCCGACATTGATGAATGGTTCCGGTCTCTTTATTTTCAAGGATGTTGATGTCTGAATGCATTCAAAAAAATTTGCGTTCGTCTGTTGATTACTTCGCACCCCTTCCTTTCCATCGGCTACTTATGATTGAAATTAACCAAACGTGTACGGCTGTGCACAGTATGTTTTATGTAACCGGTGGTCAATCTATGAATGCCGCCAATCACCGTGACCTTGATTGGATATTCCTATCATACGCGCCGATGTCTTCCCATCGACCTCCGCCGAGAGCTTCGCATTAAGAAATACATAAACAACATTTGTTTTATTAATTATATCTACATTTCACGATTTAGTGTCATCGTTGTTGCAGTTGTAGTTGTTAGTATTATTATTAATAGTATATGGCATCCTAGAATAAGTATAGTGATTGCATTTATGAAAATGACGATAACGCGAGCTGACTATGGATAACACAGGGACTATCACCATATCTTCTTTTATCTTCTTCCTTTGTGAATATGTAGATATATATGTTACACTTAGCTCTTTGTAAATAATGCGCGTCTCGCCAATAACACTTAGTGGAAAATATGCTAGCTTTGGACCAAGAGCCCAATATATCCATACAATCAGTCAGTAATTCAGACTGAAATGTCTGTAAGTTATAGTAAACAGTACAGTTTGGGTAGCAGCTTTAAAACTCCAACTCAAGGGCTATAAATACAGGTTTTCCATGGATGGACATGTCGGTCTAGAGTGTTTAGAAACCTTCCACATTATGCTTGGTATTTATAATCCATAGCTGGTATGATCTTAGCACACAGCATTAAGAGGCGCATTTGAATGACAGTCAGCTATGTGTTCCTAGCAACAGATTTTATGCGCGGGTAAGTATCCAAAGTCCAACGAACACTTGAAATTATGAGTGTTACCTATTTAAGCCTGCAAATAGTGTGTCTGTCATTTGCAGAATGAGGTCCCCAGAGGGCGAATTTAGTGACGCTATCCCGCACAGTGGGGTACGATCACCAAACTCACCCTCAGGGGACCTCATTCTGCTTAGGCCTTATTTTCTGGGAATTTTCTATATTCTCAAATTAACATCGCTTTTAAATACTTTTTCCCTTCTTGGAAATTTCTATATCCCGCAATTTGCAGAAGATAAAATGCATAATCGAGGTGATTAATGTGTGAACATCACCTGGGAAACTTCAACTGGGGAACTTCAATATGATCCTATGTCCCCATAGCAGTTGAGGCCTAAGCAGAATGAGTTCCCCAGAGGGTGAATTTGGTGATTCTAGCCCGCTGTTCGGGATAGCGTCACTAAAATCGCCATCTGGGGACCTCATTCTGCAAATGACAGACACACTATTTGCAGGCTTGTACCTGTTTTACTTTTGAATCGGCATATGTGGTGTGTGTATGTCATCGTGTTTTCATCTACGTGTCAAAACGGTGTTGTTAATGGGAACCGGTATCAGGATTCGTTTACAGTGTACATGTTACACAAATGGACATGTCAATGAATGTCGCTATTGCTAACACGTTGGCAAATATGGTAACAAATATTCGTCTTAAATGTTTTAGCCTTACATTATATGAGTGATGATTTATCTTCATCATTCGAAGCTTCAAGCGATGTCGTCTTAATTCCATTTGGTGATTGACTCATTCTTTTCTCAGGAGGACGGCGCCGTAATGAACAACGTAACAACCGAGAGAAAAATTCAGATGGATAACACGAAGGATAACAGTGGCATAACGACTGATGATGACATTGAACACGAAGAAGATAACACAGACCAGGATTGTTTTACACGGATCGTTCTGGTGCTTCAAACTCGAACATTAGACTTCTGGAAAGTACATAGACAGTTTATACGGACCGTTGTGAAATGGTTATTGATAACAGCTTATTTCGTTTACTTCGGTTTTGCCATGGCATATAATTTCGGTGATGACGGTTCTTTGAGGTTGCTAGTGGTTACCGTTGCCGTTGTGTTTGTGATTGGATTATTCAAGCTGAAAGACATAATCAGACGTGCAAGGACTAAGGAAGGCCAAGCTCATGCATGTAATTGGTCTTCAAGACCGTGCCATGTGATATTTCGTCATAAGTATTTTACGAGGTAGGTGACCAGGGTAAGGTATATAACGCAACAATGTTGAGTACGTACATGTACACATAAAAATGAAGATTTCATGTTCAGAAGACTCAGTAAAATGTGTACGTAGTGTCCTCTCCGATTGCACATATATTTTCACTGTGATTTCAAATTGAGGTATGATTGTTGGCCAAATTGTGCTGACACTTCTTCAGTCGCCAATACCAGAATGATATATACCATTCGAAATCAGTGTGGTCAATGAATCAGATGCATGGCCATGTACAGGAACGATGCAGGTCTACCAACATAGCATAATAAGTGCAGTTGTATATACCCGTGGCTCTGATGTTTGTTTCTCTACACTGTTAGAAAAAAATGCCCATCGCTTTAATGGTGTCATACCGCGCAATATCGCTGCCAACCTTGGACCGTTAAACATACGGTCAGGCTCTGGCATGTTCCACGGTACAAACATGTTTAAGTAACTGACAGACTGTAACCAGTAACTGTCAGACCGTTGTATTTGTTATGGTTCAACACCGTTTAATTAATATCAAGACCGTAACTAATAACGGTCGGACGTCTCAGACGAATGGTATTTTTCACGGTTCACCACCAATTGTTTGCTCTTAGTTTGCTAATTTACTGTAGAATTAGCCAGTGGTGACAACATGGTTTCCCGATAGGCATTACGATTCATATGTTTTAGAATGGTCGAAATTATTATTATTCGTAACTGAAAAATACATCTTAGTTCTTCTATTATGATCATAGTTTTGATGAAACTTAAATCCTTAAATACTTATGAAACTTTGAAGTTTGAAGCGGATAAAACTTGTTCTCTGCCTCGTGGAATTTAATCCAGAAAAAAGACTGTGTGATGTGTTTACCTTTTACTGACTACTGTATAAATATGGCTGTAAATAAAAAACGATAATACAACATGTAGGTACATGTAAAAGCCCACCCTTCAGTTACGAGTAATACTAATTGCGACCATTCTAATATATGTATCGGGGATGCCATTTTAAGACATAAAGGAAGAAAGCTACATGTAATCCCAGTTAACCCTTTACCCAACAAACCGGCCAAAACCGGCCAAATAAAGCTTCAACAGCCTAAAATATCTTCGGTCTGTCTCAATAGAACCATACAAATATGGATATCATTGGAACCGGCTCACTGACCACATTGTGATGGTTACCGTTATGCCCTGTGCCAATGCATTCTCTTATATATGCGAGTCGACCATAGGTCGCCTCGCATATATAAGAGAATGCATTGGCCTAAACAAAATCTTTTTTTAACATTTTTTACCATTTTTTCTTACATTCTTTAACAATTTTATAATTTTTAATGTGTTAAGCCAATGCATTCTCTTATATATGCGAGGCGACCTATGGTCGACTCGCATATATAAGAGAATGCATTGGCACAGGGCCGTTCTGTTGGTTAAAGGGTTAAAACTCAAATTTATGTACATGTAAAAGTAAAACAATATTAATGGCGTACTTTGTGGTAACATGTAAGGCGTGAAATTGTCCAGTAAGTTGGAAACACAATTTGTGTTGAATGCGCACATCACGACAATATATAAGGATTAACTGTCATGTGGACTGTTTTTATGGAGATGTAACCGTGAGGTAAGTGGACATAACTTGTGTAAAACCCGAAGGATTTTACATACAAGTTATGACCACTTACCTCACGGTTACATCTCCATAAAAATAGTCCACATGACAGTTAATCCTTATATTTATATACATTTAGCGAAAAAGCCACTTGTGTAAATGAATTTAAATCGAAAAGTGTATCGTGACAAAAACAGCCCAAAATACCCAATAGCACCCTTGGCAAAAGTTAATACGAACAATTTCTCTTCATATTGAAACCCGATGATGTATTAAGTCAATCCTGCGCGAGTCCAAATGCGCCCAAAACATTACGCGTTCGTCTTTCCAAGCCCAATGACGTATCGATGGTGTTATGAGCTTGGTGTTTGAGGCGTTGCACATTCACCGATAAATAACTGCAACTAGCCACGTGGGCGCCGACCAATCAGAATGCTGGATTTAGTGATGACAACACTTAGTATGTAAATATATCAGTAACAGCTTGTTGGGATTGAAACAGTCAAGACAACGGTAAAGCCTGTAATACCTATGCGTGACGACAACGTTCTTCTATATCCCACATTTTTCGATGAAATTTGATAGCGTCATACGTCAATTGTTTTACTATTATCGAAACACTTAGTATCCATCTCAGTGAGTCAGCCAAAGATAGTTTGATAAGATCATCCAACCATTAGTGGACTCCTGGTCCGTAAATTGTCGTAATAAATGGACGATAACATGGCGAATGGCGACAATGTCTCATATCCACACGTTTCAATGAAAATTGACGAACATGGGATGAATCGGTCCGTGTAATTGTAAAGTTGTACCCGTAAGTTGGAATTGTATAAAAATGTGATAATATGTCACTGCGCGGCATCAGTTCATTGTTTACCGTGTTGTTGTTGTTGTTGTTGTTGTTGTTGTTGTTGTTGACATCGAAGCTCTTGTGCGTACAGTATACCCTCTTGTATATCCTCTCGTGTATATAGATGTAGATGTAATAGCTGCTACGTTGTTATTGTTGTTATTATTATCACTAATGCTTGACGTCGAAGTTCCTGTTCATTACTCTAGCACACGCACCTATGTCCTGTTGTGACAGTAAATGTATCTGTGTTTTGATATTCACAGCACTGTCAATTTCAACATGAACACTGAGACGAAATTCAATGAAGACAAGTCATAGTCGACAGCTCGAAGTGTCAGCCTCGAATACAACCCAGTTGTCACAATTTAGTGGAAAATATCAATGATTAAGCCGGTTTTCGCAGATTTAGTACTTGTCCGTTCACATAGGAACCGAAGTCAGACGGTTTTAACATTAATCCACAACTGTATAGATCACATTTCCCCCAAAACAAAAGTCTTCTTTAAAAAAAAAAACATTTCTATAAAAAAAACACTTCTCTTTAGAAACACTTCTCTTTAAAAAAAACACTGCTCTGGTACTCTTGAAGTGCGATCAATTTAAAAGAATGTTTGTTTTTTATCATTATAATATCTCCGTTTTTTAGTCGATATAATCATTCCAAAAGTATATTTAGCAGCGGCTAGTTGGCTCCGGTTGCCCCTTACCGATACAATCAAGATAATCAATTTGAAATATAATCCTAACATCGCGTGGCACGTGTTACTATTCGTGAACCATGATTAGATATTGTTTTATATCACAGATTGAACACCAGTCGCCATATATTCGTGAACCATGATTAGATATTGTTTTATATCACTTGAAACCCCTATTATATCATCCAAAAAGCCATTGATGTGTGATTCCCTGGCGCGTGTGCAAACTAGATTCATATCACGTGTCATCGCGCCAACAAAATGACGTCTTTACATTGATTCAGGCGGATTGATACTATTTCGAAATGCCAAGGAATGACACCAACACCAAACAATGCACAATTATTGATTAGTTCATTAAAATAAAATGCTTGTCCAACTTCGTTGCACTAACGATAATAGACACAACAACAAAGAGGCAAACTGGGAAGAGATATTTTTCGTCGCCAGCCCCAGAGCTCGCAATAATGTCGTATACGGCTGTGAAGCGTCCCAGCCAAATCTGTAAATGTATGCATTCTACTAAGATCTTTGATTTGTTAAAAAGGCATAAAGCTCTAGTTTTTTTCGCGTGATTTACAAGGCCTTCAACTCGTTATGTTGGGATATAAGATTGTATGAAACTCGTTTCATAAATTTTATTCACAACTCGTCTACGCCTCCTTGTGAATAAAATTTATCAAACTCGTTTCATAAAATCTGCTATCATCCAACTCGTTGGATATCCTCTATATGAACAACACGTGGTCTTTTTTTTACCCTGTGCCAATGCATTCTCTTATATATGCGAGTCGACCATAGGTCGCCTCGCATATATAAGAGAATGCATTGGCCTAACAATTTTTTACAATTTTAATAATGTTTTCTTGTATTCTTTAACAATTTTATAATTTCACCCATACAGAGCCCCAGACAAACATGAGCAGACGACACTCTTCTATATGATTCTATATATGTGTGGGGCTCCCTGCAGGGTAATGGATGTTTTTTTTATTTTATGTCCTAAAATTTTTTAAGAAATGCAGATCATGCTCGATAATGCGAAATGTTATACCCGTTATTCCATAAAAACAGTAAAATGACATGCGCAGTTGTCCCTCTTTACAACTCAGAATATGTTATCCTGTTTTTAACCCTTTCATAACGGGAGCTGCACTGGTGCAACATTAAAGACTCTGTGCCAGTGCACTCTCTTATTTATGCGAGTCTCCCACAGAGAATGCAGTGGCTTACATGATCAATGTAAATATTGTTTGGTCATGGCATTCTCTTATATGCGAGTCGGCATATGGGCGACTCGCATATATAAGAGAATGCATTGGCACATGGTTTTTGCAAACTTTCAGAATGCTCCAGTCATGGAAGGGTTAACGTTCGTAAGCCTCTATTATCTTTCAACATACATGTACTAACCAAGTCATGTCTATCTCTTCAACAGAGGCCTTCAGGTTGCCATGGTGACGTTTATGATCGGCTACTCTATTGGAGCTTGCATCATCAATAACCCAAGAAATGGTATCTCATTGGCGGGTGTGTTCGTTTTCCTGGGTATAATGTTCGTCACCAGCAAGAATCCGGCAGGGGTGAGTCAGATGTTATACTTGGTTCTATAACATAGATGTATGTACACAATGTTGGGTCACAATGTATACACATACGAATAATTAAGTGATCTTCTGGACCGTAAGCTAGACCCGACGAATGGTTTTTTTCATGGGTCATAACCCGTTTTTGCTCCTAATTTGCTAATTTACCGTAGAATTATCCAAATTCCTGTTGTGACCGTATGCTTTCCCGATATAGGCTTTACGACCATAGTTTTGTTGATTCTTAAATACTCAATGCATACAGTGATAGAAAATACTTTGAAACTTTGAATTTTCAAGAAGACCAAACTTGTTATCTGCCTCGTAGATTTGAATCCGTATTGTAGGCTGCGCACGCATGGTGTGTGCTCCTTTCTATGACTTTAAATAATGGTCGTAAATAAAAGCGATAACAACTGAAAAGCTCACCCATTTACTGTTTTAATTATGTGTCATTAACATGTAATTAAACAACTACATGGATTATCTTCTCATTTACGAGTAATTCTAATTTCGACCATTCTAATACATAGGAATCGGGCATCCCCATTTAAGACAAAAATGAACAAAGCTATCACAGTTATAACTCAAGTTAATGTATATGTAAACTTAAAACATCGGAATGGCATATTGTTTTTGTTAACCCTTTGAGTGCCAGGGGCCGATCTCATCGGCCCTAAACCTACAAGATAAGTCTGTTAAAGAATATAAGAATAAATTAGTAAAATTGTGAAAAATTGTAAAAAAAAAAATTGTTAGGCCAATGTATTCTCTTATATATGCGAGGCGACCTATGGTCGACTCGCATATATAAGAGAATGCATTGGCACAGGGTATATGGGTTGATACAAAAATTCGGACCTGGCACTCAAAGGGTTAAAGATACGGGCGGGGTTGGCGGTGGGTATGCTGTTATTATATTCACCTCCGTCAAAAACCGCCATAAACAGAAAGAATATTAAAATATAGACATACCTTGTTCTTATACCAATCATAAATATGGCATAAACAGTATGTTATCGTCAATTTGTTTTCCTTTGTTACGTAAACAATAGCAAAAAACGTTACGTTTCCTGGCTTTTGTTTAGACCCGGATATGGTAAACATAAAGAGCGTTATTTGTTACTGTTTTCCTGATATGGAAATAATAAAGAGCGTTTATATCATTTGTGTGTGATTAACCAATATAATTGCGCTGTGTTGTGTAAACAGAAGCAACATTTCTGTAACACGAGCAGGCTCTTGTTTACGTACACCACCGTACGCCTTGACGACAATGTCCATGTCTTAACAGGTGCCTGTATACATCACGACGGTATCGGTAACATCCACAGCTACATGCAGTTGGATTGAAACCTTCAAGAAAACAACAAACCCCGTAATAACTCATGTTGATTTGGCGACAACGTTCACCTATAGTTATACATTTTTCGATGAATATGACAGCATGTTGCATCAAACAGTGTACATCACGACACCTCAAAATCAGTGACTCAGAGATAGTTTGATAGGAACATTCTAACCAAAAGCGGTCTCCATAAATTGTCACAATAACTGAGCGATAACTTTACAAATGGCGACAATGCTCACATGTCCACACGTATGGATGAACAATGGTGAGCATTATAAATAATGTCCGTGTAATTGTAATTGTTGTACTTGTAAGTTGGAATTGAATCTGTGATCATATGTCAGTTCATTGTTGTTGACATCCCATCTCTTGTGAATTATTCTGGTGCGTTTATCTTGTGTAAATGCATGTGCTTTGAAATCTTCAGAACACTGTCAGCTAGAATGAACAGATCAAGTTAAAAACTGACAACACTGTCAATAGTCAATCTTCTAATATCTACGTTGTTGTTGATCTTATTGCCACTAGTGGTTGACATCAAAGCGCGTGTGAATTACTCTTGTCCGTGTATCATCTTATGTAAGTACATGTATCTGTGTTTGGTACATTGACAACATTGTCAATTTCAACATCAGCACTCGAGTCGAATCAAGTCGCGAACATACCGCCCCGAATATAACACAGCTTCGATGATTTAGTGGAAAAATATCAATTAGTAAGCCATAAGCCGGTTTTCGCGGAATTAGAACTTGTCCCGTTCGCATAGAAACGGAAGTCAGACAGTCTTAGTATTATTCTACCACTGTATAAGCCACCTTTCTCCCACAAAAAACACATTAGTTTACAGCGAACGACCGCAACGCGACAAACGACAAATCGTTGATGATAAATGTAACGGGATTGTGGAATGACGTAACTAGTTACTGGACACAAGCCGCCGAAATGCATTGCACTGTATGAACATGCCGGATAACTCAGTTTGAATGCTTTGCACTGAATACAAACATTTAATAGAATGGGATAATAATGTTGAATGTTGACGGCATGAACGTAGAATCAAGCACAATTCTAGCTTAGACCGTTTTCAGGGCGCATAAAACAACGGTGATTCACCGCAAAGCAGATGAAACTGTATGGGGTCGTCGGATTAGCGCGGTCCGATACCGTCAAATCGACGGTATTTTCGCGATAGCGTATTCGTAATTCTTATTAGTAGTAGTTCATTATGTCTATTATGTGTTATGTACATGTACATTAAAGTGATGTGAAACACTCCGGTATGGTAATCAAATTGACATGGAGAATAATCTTGCTCAATTTTTACGAATATTAATCTAAACACACACCATCATTCTTATATATTAATGAAATGCAATGACTCTCGATGGTGAAATCTTTTGCGCTAGTTTATCGCCGATAGTTACGTCCCGAATCGAGATGTAAATATTTACAATTGAGCGTAGTTCAGACGATGCTTTCTATGGAGTGGTATGGTCGAATTCTTTTAAATTTTCGGTGATGTTAGTAGAATGTTACATTCCCACCGTTGGCATAGCGCCTGTGTACTAACCAGTAAGTTTCACACACCCAAACAAGTCCATAACACGTTTTTAATGTTTCAACATCCCGCCTCATGCATCTCTACGTGAACTTGAATTTATACCGGCGTTGAGACGTCGTGCATATGCTAATTTATAATCTTATGCTGATGTCACCCCGATTTCAGCTTACACACGAAACCCACTCATTTTGTACATATCCCAGATCACGTGGTACCCCGTGGTGACGGGAATGTTCGTGCAGTTCGTGATGGCGTTGTTTATGCTGAAGGTGGAATTTACTCGAGACGGTCTGGAGTATATCGGTGATAGAATTAGCGAACTGCTGTCCTACGCTTTGGCGGGAGGGAATTTCTTGTTCGACCCGGAGCAGATAGAGAGAAATGTACTCATATTCACGGTATGTACTGAACATGTATAATCGTGGATAACTGGATAAAAGCACGCATCTTTTCTCGTATCAGGAATGACAGTGGGAATGACACTAATTCTCATAATTGAGTTTATGGCTTACTAGGTTATGTTATACATTTTAAGACTAATGCTACCAGTTGATTTGATGATTTTGTCGTATTATCCCCAGCATTCATATCATCGCGATTTTACTAAAGGAATTAGTGTATTATGTACGGTAAATATGTTGATAACATTGCGGCATGTTAAGAATATATACGAATGCAAATATAATGGTGTTGCTGTGCTAGACATGCAGACTATTGAGTGTGCGTACACTACATGACCATTTGGCTGCTGCATACCAACGTAACAATAAGCGGTCTCGCATTGTTTATAACAAGAACTAAGCCAAATGTGCATTGGGGCCATTGTATGTCTCTGTTTGAAACAGTATATGGAGACAGTTTTATGAGTTTACGCATATTCCCGTTATATGATATGTTCCTACTGGAAATTGGACAGAACTTCAAAAAGTCTCACCACACGATGTTGTGGTGTCATTCAGCAGTTAAGATGTTAACTTGTGTTAGACTTTTGGGGTTTTTTTTCAAAATATATAATCATTCATAATTGTCTTACAAAATAACAAAAGTACAAATGTTTTGCAAAAGCTACAAATATTCAAGAGTTTCACAATTAAATGGTCAGTTTAAATTCTTCATTTTGTAGATTTGGGGTGTGGACAACTGCATACATGTGTGTGTCAATGGGAACAGGACTCAAGTCAGGCCATGTCGCCTATGTTGTCTCATGGCCTACATGTACGCATATATGTTTCTCTTCCTCAGTTCTCTATCAACGTGATCCTGGTGTGTGCCCTCATCTTCCTGTTGTACCACGTGGGTGCGATCCAATTCATGATCCGGTACTTCGGTCAGTTTCTGTCAATCTGCCTAGGAACAACGGCGGTAGAATCTCTAAATACAGCGGCAAACATATTCTTCGGAGGAGTGAGTCTAGTATTGCTAAGTCATGGTGCGGGGTTTATGATATGGAATATGTGTATATTAGGTCGACCGAAATGGAGTATACATGTTTTGACTATACGAAGGTTCAACGATACACATGTAAACGTGTTATTCAAATAAATCAATACATTCTGACACGGGCTAATACTTATGAGACATCAGTTGATTTAGGGAATGTTGACAGCAATATGGAACACGCTGTGAGCTGTGGTCGTTTTATATTTTGTTTGCATAACTTTATATTGACCATATATCTGACATATATTTGCACTCTCCACTTTGGACAAACATGAAACTCATTGTTGAAATGCGCAGGCAAGATGAGTGTATGACTGTATGACACACGCATGTCATTTGTCACAATATCGACATACGATGTATATACATGCATCAGAGACGTGGCGAAAGGGGGGGGGTTTGGGGGTGTCTCACCCCCAACTTTGGTCAAAATTTTCAACAGTTGGAAATTTCATACCTGCAGAAAACATTAGTTGGAAATTTCACACCAACAATATAGGTTAAAAACGTTCTTGTAGTTTGATTTTCAAACAATTTATTCGGGGAATTAATTGTTTTTGGACCAATATTTGCACATTTTCCTATTTTTTGTCAAAATTTTGGACTGAAATTGTCATCAGTTGGAAATTTTCCAACCTTATGGGGGTGACAGTTTGGAAATTTCCAACACTTGGAAAGCTTGTGTCCTGGTCCCTCCCCCGTGGCCTGTCAAAACATGCTAGTTAATTTAAGAAAACAACATTGTCATACATTTGGTTAACATTGCCATTGGAATTGTCATCAGTTGGAAATTTTCCAACCTTAGTGGGTTTGTCAGGTTTGAAATTTCCAACTCAAGGAAGGCTTGAGACTAGTCTAGATGCTAGGATTTTGCGATTTTCTTGTTCTGATTTAAAAAAAAATTCCCACACCGGGCCGAACCATAGTCGGCCCGGTGTGTCATTGTCCCTCCCCCGTGGCCAATGCAAAACTGATAATTATTTTTAAAAAATAATCAACAATTTTACTACATTTTGTCCAACTTGTGGACTGTGGACTTGTGGACTGAGAACTTTCCAACCTGAGGGGGAGCATGTGGTTTGAAATTTCCAACACTATAGGAAAGCTTCAGTTGAGGCAAGTCTATAGCTAGATGCTAGGATTTGTGATTTTCTTGTATAGTTTTAAAAATTTTCTCACACCGAGCCGAACAACCATGGTCAGCCGGTTTGTCCCGGTCTATTGTCCGTAGCCGTGTGCATTTGTCTGGAGTTAGACCACTATATGTTAGGATTTATGCAATTTTTCAGGTTAAAATATCTTAATCTGAATGTGTTCATACCGGGCATATAGAATATGAATATATAGGCTATTAGGCCTGAGCACTGAGGTGCAAGGGGGTGCATACCGGGCATATAGCATATGAATATATAGGCTATTAGGCCTGAGCAATGAGGTGCAAGGGGGTGCATACCGGGCATATATAATACGAATATATAGGCTATTATAGGCCTGAGCACTGAGGTGCAAAGGGGTGCATACCGGGCATATAGAATATGAATATATAGGCTATTAGGCCTGAGCACTGAGGTGCAAGGGGGTGCATACCGGGCATATAGAATATGAATATATAGGCTATTAGGCCTGAGCACTGAGGTGCAATGGGGGTGCATACCGGGCATATAGAATATAAATATATAAGCTATTAGGCCTGAGCACTGAGGTGCAAGGGGGTGCAAATGGAATTATGCAAAACTTGTGTTTGGTCTGATTCTGATTCAAGGGGGGGTGGTGCAGTTGGAATTTCTCAAGGTGGACACTCCCCGAACGGAGACCCTCTAGTCACGTCCCTGACATGCATTGGTGTTTACCGGGCTACCATCACGTGTCACTTAACATTCAAATCTGAATAAGATGCGCGTATAAATTGGACATGGAATGCAACCAAACGACTAGCCGTGTATCCCCTATAAATAAACCTGACGCTATAAATTGGTTTTCGAAATTCCAACATGTAATTAAGGTAGTTGGTTCTATTCACTCAATAATAGATGTATATATAACATAGAGTTAACACATACTAAGAAAAACCATGCATATGGTATATGTACGGATGGCCGTTAAATTCGCTGTTGTGATCAATAAGTGTCCATTGTTGACATCACGATAGTCATCCATTTTTACATCGTCGTCGCCGACCTCATCGTCATCATCATCACCACCAACGTCAGCATTATTACCTTCTTGCACTAAACCATATAGTTTTTTTTTCGACATGTGCTACATTTCCATAAGTTATTTATCGTACAGCAACTTGCCAACGCCATGGTTATAGACTACTTAGATGACGCATCCACATCAGAGCTCTTTGCGATGTTGACGGCCGGGTTTGCCTCTATGGGTGCGAGCGCTTTAGGATTCTACATTAAAATGGGGGTGAGTTGAATCCAACAACATTTTTATATATTGCATACACAACACACACACCATGGCCATACACACGTGCTTACTCAAAGCCCATTGGACATGCCACATATTCCTTTCGTTACCCCATAGTGTATTGCGTCATTTATACTGATGCTCGTTATGCAACTCGATTAGGAAAGTTCACACGCTGCCCGGCGATTTTCCAATTTCGGAACTATACTATGTATGTGACATTCATTGGTGTACATACATATAAGAATACACGTTCATCTGCCAGTACTGTAGTAAAAAGAGTCTTTGATTAGGTAGAAATATATACTGTCCCCAAATCAGATTGATTGGCTACAACGCCACTTTCAAATCAATATGTTCTCCGTCACCGGGACAGCGGGATTGAAGAGAGAAATGGGGGTACATTTTCACGAGCACTTGAAATGTCGGGGATGCATGAGTGATGTTGCACTGGTAGTTTCGACCAATCATGATGTTGTTCTAGTACGCCATGTTTTGGTGTCACCCGACGTCCGATACATATTATGTCAACTACTGAATTATTATGAAGATGACCACACCAAACTTGAGGTTGTATTCTGGGGACAATATTGTTATAACCGGTGAACTCGACGGGTACATGGAGATATCATACCAGGATGTCTCTTGTCTTTCAAAATCGACATCATTGTATCAAATCTCAATGTATAATGTACCCAGATAACGTTCATGTATATTATCACCAAACATTATCGATCACGCGTACCGTATTGAATGCCATGCATCTTTATGACGGTATTGGTTACATAGAGATGCGATACAAATGTAGGAAAAACATGTTATTTCACCATATTGACAACCATCTTGGGTGTTTATATATTTAAAACATGGTCTTGAACATAAATTATATTTCTGACTATCCCGTTGATTTTCGATAATATACACTGTATTTTGTCACTGTTGGTTTAACAATATGATACCGTTGGTTTGCCTACGGTATTATACCGTTGCTAGTTTTGACGGCGAAGTACCGTTGCACAAACACGAGGTATGGATAGGATCACCTCCCTTGTGAGATTCGCAATGCATCTCGGGTAAATTCGCCATTAATTGATGTCTCAGTGTCTGTCTCCGTCATTCGCGGGAGATTTGTTTTATAATTTAGTAGGCCTACTTTTTAATATGTTTCAACAGCTTGGGACAGGTTCCAAGCCGTTTAAATAGCACTAACAGTCTACCGAACGGGCTAAAGAAAGTGTAAACAAGCCCTATTTAACCACTTGCGATGTTTTAATAGCGACCGCGAAAATAGGTCACCTAGTAAAATTGGTTTGCACTGCAGTCATTCACTCTATAAGTATTAGTTATAACGGATCACTTTTCACATTATCGCTAATTTCTCTACTAATAAACGAATCAAAGTAATTATTTTTGTTGGATCTTCTAGTCAGCTATATTACTACTTTGTACCATAAATAAATTCCAACAGTACAATGTATCAACGGTATACTGTTATTTCAACAGTATCCTACCGTTTACTTCAACAGTACAGTGTATCAACGGTATACTGTTATTTCGACAGGGATTATACTGGCAACTAAGTTGACGGTGCATTACCGTAGTTATAACGTTATTAAATTTCACAGTGTAGGTTTTTGAAATCAAATGGCGACTGCTATGTTAAACATGTAATATGTATTGTTTTAATATAAAATGTGTATAATTTATTGTCCTTCTTGCAGAAGGGTTGAATGTTGGCTAGTTTTATAGATATATAAAATGACACATGTGTAATGGTTACGTTTTTGCACGAGGTTGTAGCGGGGCGATGTTACATCGCGGCACGACAAATAAGTGCAGTAACGTTAAAATGTTCACACAATTGGGTTGTTGTATGTTTATTGCACAATCTGAAAATTGTAGCTTGTAGTATACTGTAATTGAGTTCGCTATTGCTTTCGTTAATTGAATAAACGTGTGATTTATATAGATTACCCCTCACAATTTATTGGAGACATATTTTGTTCCAGTTCACGTCGTTAATGACGTTGTCAACGTAATAGGTTTGTGGTGTCCAGGGACAATATCATAATTTTTTAACCTTTTGAAACATGTTAAATATTCACCGGGCGATTGAACAGTACATGTACCTACCATTGTGAAAATTCCTCTGCACAAAGGCGACCCGAAGCCGCGGACTAAGCCAGACAGTTATCGTGCAATCACACTTCTCTCCTCATTGTATAAACTATTCGAGTCGGTCATCTTACACAGATTTCTGAAAAGTCCATCCCTTAATAAATTTCCACATGCTCTGCAATTCGGATTCCAGAAGGGAGTCAGCTGTACTATGACGTCATTCATTGTGCAAGAAGCTATACACTATGCACGCGACAACCACTCCAAAGCTTATGTTTGCTACCTTGACTCTGCAAAGGCATTTGACTGCGTTTGGCACGAGGGCCTCCTGTACAAACTGAACAACCTCGGATTCAATGGGAAAATACTTCGGATAATCCGCAACATGTACTCAAATTGCGCTAGCCGTGTGCTCCATAATGGTGATTTGTCAGAGTCATTTGAAATTCGTCAAGGAACAAGACAAGGGGCCGTAACATCGCCTTTTTTCTACTTGACATTCATTGACGATCTCTTGTCTACTCTGGAAGTTTCAGATCAAGGTGCATCTATTGGCAATATCAACACTACCTCACCAACAACTGCAGATGATATTACTATAGTTTCCCTCACAAAAGCTGGTTTGGACAACTTGATGAAAATCTGCTTCAACTACAGCAAGAAATGGCGCTTCTGTTTTTCAAAATCTAAGAGTTCCGTTGTCGTATACAACGAAACGAAACAACAACACACAAACCAACAAAGATCGTGGATTCTTGGGAATGACACGATCGATGAAAGCACCGACTGTCGCCATCTGGGAATTTCTCAAGGAAAATTCGGCAACACTGTTAACCGTGCTACAATTATATCTGAAGTGTTGAGAAAAACATACTTCTCTATCGCTGGTAGGAAATCCTTAAGTATGTGCACCCCTCTCACAATGAATAATCTCCTACACACAGTTGTGCTTCCAAAGGCTCTTTATGGCGCTGAACTCCTATATTCAACAGATGACAACGCTCTCTGCACAATTGAAAAGGGTCTACGTACATGTATAAAGCACATACAGAATCTTCCAACAAGGGCGAGCACAAACCTCTCACTCAGTCTCCTGGGTGTTTTACCGATGAGTCGCCAACTACATTTGAGAAAACTTCTCTTCCTCGGCGAACTTATCCACTTGCCTGCGACTCGAGACTTTCCTTTACGAATTTTCATGAAAAACCTCTATATGTACAATTTATTCAATGTGAATACCACCGGTTATGTAAAAGACATCATCGATGTTCTAGAAGTGTACAATCTGTCTTCTTATCTTCAAGAATTCTTATCTTCTGGATCCTTCCCAAAGAAGATCATTTGGAAGCAACTCGTTAAGTCGACCATAAGAGCTCACTATTGTGATGCATGGACTTCAGCAGTGGGTGCCAATGGTCGCTCTTCTAATCTTCTCCTCATTCATAACCAGGCTCTCGCAGTCTGGAGTGTGTGGCGTCTTCTTGCTGCCCATCCTAACAGGAGTTTGGAACTGAAAAATCTTGCTAGACTTCTAAATAGATTGTTGTTCGAAAACAATGCCCGATGCATGCTGTGTGGCCACACATATAACAATGAAATTGGACATATCACTGACTCGTGCAGATCTGCCACCATGTACAGACTCCGATATAATTACTGGTGTATGCTTATCGATAGCTTCGACATCCAACTATTTAGTTACCTGGATGCTCTCCAAAACGACCATTTAAATGCGCTGTTACTTGGCAGTACCCAGCTTGGTTGTCATATCCCGACTGAGTCATGGGAGCAGCTCATCATCGCATCTGCTGCATTTCTGTATGTTGGTTGTCAACTAATTCGCCCCGGAAGTTAAAAGATGACATTCACATGACATTTGATGCAATATGCCTCTCATGTGGACAATTTTCAACTATGATCTGGCCTCCTTGCCACCCGCATCTACAATGTTTTATCATATACTCGTTTTTACCTTGCTATTCGTACAATGTACACACCTTTCCAATGTATGTATACAATGTCCTTCCTTGTAAATAGATGCTGGTGTATAGTCCACTTACAATGGTCTCGTTACCACATATTTTCTGTAACTGATATGTATATATGCTCTTCATACTTGGAGGTCAATAAACAATAATAATAATGGCCCTCGGGTGACATGATCCTGCGCAGGTGACAAATGCCGACGTCTCACTAATGTGCAGTCGATAACTATATTATTGAACACAATATGGCTTGATGTCCATTAAACTAATGTAACATAGCTATATTTTTGCTCTAAATTCTAATGTCAAATACTTATTCAACATGACAAATATCAGTAAGGATACACGATACATGTATGTACATCTATTTGTTGTCAACAGACTATCGCAATCTTATGCCCCCATCATATCGAATGCCACAGTGACATTCGCATAGTAATATTAAAACCGGGTTTACAACAGAATATGATTTCCATATATGCACAGATTCCACCGGCATGGTTGCTGACAGCGTCCGTCATGTCCGCCCCAGCTGCGCTCGCCGTTGCTAAGATACATTGCCCAGAAGTCCACCGACAAAGGAAAAAGCAAAACTTCAACAAACTAGCTAAAAGGTGAGTCGGCACTACTGTACTCTGCGTGGAAGAATAGATATGATACTCTACTGGTTTTGGTGGTCACTGTGTCAAGATATAGTGCGTTGTGCAGACTTGCCCTTGCTTGAGGCAGATGGACTCACTTGAAGTCAATCTTCCTGAGGCTAATTGTTCGTATTGCGTATGTTGTATAGTCTGTGCGGTTTCGTTACTCAATTCAACTCCGTGTTAATATAATCGCCGACGACCTTACCTAGATACGTGCACAAGAAAACAATGAATCTGCATGGTCATGGTGTATTGACGCGATTATCTTGAAGGTTTTTTGTACTATCTCACTCAATTCTATACTCGCTAGTAACGTGTAATTCACGTATCTCCTGAATGTACATGTACCAGCACAAACGGGTCCAAACGTAGAAGTTCATGCACTAGAATTGTCGAAAGCTATTAATGTATAACAAGTTAATGTCTATATCTCAAATTAGTTCAATCCACCACATCGCTAGATGTTCAATTGTAACGGTGCAATTTTGGGTTGAGGGTGGCTACGTGTATATGGAATGATATGATTATTTATATAGTACAGATACAAATCTGATTGAAGCCGCTAACAACGGAGCAATGTTTGCTGCAAAGATTCTGGTGCCAGTGATAGTCAACGTCGTAGCCTTCATATCTATCCTGGAAGGAGTCAACGCTGGGTTGACCTGGTTGGCGAACCGAGTAGGGATCGAATCGCTCACGATGCAGGTTAGACGTTCACCCGCTTAGATTGAAACAACAGGGCTAGTGCTTCCTTATTGTATCTCATAACTGTTTCGGATGATAGCAAGACAACCGTGTCCGACTTGACACTAACCAAAATGGCGTCCATCATGGCGGCTATCTTTCTAGATCTTTGATCGCCTTTATCTAAAATAAAAATCATAAAACTCGGGATTCCACCACCTGTCGTCATTGTTTGTTGGAAAACAAGGTGTAATTGGTCTTACTAGACACAAGAATAATTAATTAACTGTTTGTACATACCGGTATTATCTTATCGAAACCGATTCGATACTTATCACGTAATGTCTGTTTCGTGGACATAGTTTTCGTGACATTGATGATGACACTGATGTCTACTGTGTGAACATAAAGTATCTTCGGTGACTTAAATTTATTGTCGCCATTTTTTAGAAATACTCGCCTCGTCATCATATACACACATGTACGTTCCCCAAGGGTCTATCCTGTGTCCATTTTGGTTCTTAGTCTATACAAATGACGTAGCCGACGGTACTGAATCAATAACGAGAATACATACATGTATGGAGATGACACCTGCCTCGCGAATAGTCACTTTGATCTTAGTTTACTTTAACATACTATGAACAGCGATTTAGACAAAATTACAGCGTGGTCCCGAAGCTGGCAGATCAGCTAAAATAGTTGGCATGTCCTTTTCATTAGTTGCTCCCTCAACAGAGAAACCAAAGCTCAATTCGTGGGAAATTCAATCGACTTTGTGGATAAGCATACACATTTAGGTCTGGAACTCCAATCAAATCTCAAACGGAACGCACATATTGAAGGTTCTGAAGGCGTCACATGTTCTATTCTATTTTCCGATATACCTAAAACAACGAAAGGAATGCTTCTCTGGAACCTTTAGAAATTTGACTCTCGAGTCTGCACTTAAAGGGGAAACCACACAGATCTTAAGTGAAAACATATCTACCTTTAAAATAGTTCAGAAATGTATAACTATGACAGAACGTTTTTCCAACTAAAATTACGAAGCAGCAGCCATTTATGATATGACAAGCGACATCGAAGTATTAAGTACATTAATTACATATTGCTCTCATTGTTCTCATTCAAATTTACACATGAAAAATTAACGTATAAATTCCCTGCCTCTAAGAAGCACAACTGAGTCAAATTGAGACATGGTCACTCGTGGAGACGGCAAATATAAACCTTCAGGCTTACAGTCGAATCCACTTCCTCATTCTACACAAGGAACACAATAGTATATGCTATTGTATTATACATGATGTGGTTTGAATGGAATAAAATATTATTAAAGTAAGGCTCTGTTATTGAACTATGTGAATATCGCTTCAATTTGCCCTTAAACCGATTATTATCATTTCACGGCATTATAGATCCGAGTAATATGGTAATATGACGTGAATCCTCTTCGCTGCTAACATTACTGATGTGCAGATATCGATGTCACTCATTTGAAAGAGTTGTCGATTACTAAGAGGCATCTAATTAATAAATAGGATATAACTTTGGTGGTTTGATATGATCCCTCGGTAACCTCATATCAGCCTTCGACCTACCGAACGCATTAAAGGACTTTAACGCATCATTTTGCAGCTGATATCATCGTACGTTCTATACCCGGTGGCTTTTCTAATGGGTGCCAACCCGGAAGACTGTGGCGCTGTGGCCCAGCTTTGTGGAATCAAAGTCTTTATCAACGAGTTTGTGGCGTACATCCAACTAAAAGAGATGATGGGCAACAAGGTGGAGTTTGATTCTTATGTTACAACATACAGTAATTCGACAGACTCGTGGTGGTGGAAAGGAAGTGACATATATCTGGAACACACAAATAGAACATTGACAAATGGGGTGTTATTTCACGTAAGTCTAGAGGCTTTGAGTTTGGATTGAGACGATGCCAGAGATCGTCTTATATCGGTAAACGTTATGTATACCACGATCGCCTATCTTATTATATAATAAATAAAGCCATCTGTTTAAATTTTACATTTAATCAACACCTGTTGATTAACGTGCCTTCTGTTGATTAAACTTCGCAGAGTGGATTAAACTTTCTCCATACAATTTGAACGAAAAAGTGTTTATCCATCGCATTGTAAAGATCGTGGCATAAACTTCGCAGAGTGGATTAAACTTTCTCCATACAATTTGAATGGAAAAGTGTTTATCCATCGCATTGTAAAGATCGTGGCATAAACAAAATATACGCATAGTGTTTCTGAATAACAAATTTAATCCATTCGTGGGATTGGCGATTTACACCACTCGCTGAAGCTCGTGGTGTAAATCGCCAATCCCACTCGTGGATTAAATTTGTTATTAAGAAACACTATGCGTATATTCTATATTTGACCAATATGCAGTATAGTCAAGACTTCTACCCGTGATCGATTGCCATCTAACGATATATCAGAATGTACTGACTCAGTATGGGTTCATATCTTCTATTTTCTTCACAAATTTCTTATCAAATAGATAGTACTCCAACAATCGGAATATAATCTAGGAACTTACACATATATATTTGTATGCCGTTTCAATTCGTAGCTTGTGATTTGTAACTTGCAAGGTAATTGACAAAATAGATGGGCCATACCGACCATAAAATACGAGTGAACACAAACACGCATGGGCAATTAGGGCACCTCTCGTTTAACCATTAAACACATTTGCATATAATGAGTGTGGCTTCTGAAGATAACGGTATAGAATTTGAAGTGTAAAGAATGGTCGAATGGTCTATCGTCATATTACAAACTTACTCTGACCTATTTCTCAATCAGAATGAACCATATATATGATAGGACATCTTTCGAAAATGGCAGTTGATTGCCTACAATTACAAGGCACAACCCACAAGCGGAATCGCCCTTCTGCTGACCTCAGGTCCGACTCACAATGGAAATTCTGAAAAATTGCTGATCTGCGTAACCTATATGTAAATGCAAAAATTCTAATCCACGATTGTTTTCACGATCAAACACCTAGTTTATTTCAAAACCTTTTGACAATTTTGCAAAATGATACTCGTCAGAATGGAATGCTAAAGTCCGGAATACATAAGTGTGTTTTCTCAGAATAATTACCAGAGCATACTTTTCCAAATGTATGAAACCAATTAGAAGATAGACTTAGCGAACTTTCAGACGACCGCGATTCAATCGTAAGTGGACGGATTTCCGTCGTAGGAAGTAACCGCTAGTCGGACTGCGCATTCTCACGTCAATATCGCAAGTCAAAAAATTATATCAAGCACTGTTTTATTTTAGATTCGAAATCGTGGCGTATCATTGGATACCTCCACTTGCGACGTAATCGCAGTCGTGTGTATGTAGTAAAACATCGTAGCTGGAAAGACCGTAGAGTAGCCAATCGTATGCTTACGAACAGCCTACGACATCATCATGTACGACGACATCGCAATCGTGTGAACAAACTATCCACGATTTTGTCGGGCCCGATTCCCCCACTTACGATTGAATCGTGGTCGTCTGAACATTCACTTAAAAATCTCCCAACAAGACCCTTTTTTAAAAACTGACTGTTCAGTGAATAATCCGTTTTTAATTATGTTTATCAATTGAGTAATAATAGCATATTGATTCCTTCATTATTACTGAACATTACTGGAAACATCTGTTTAACTATCATCAGGTTAAAATGATTACCATCCCCATATCCTACAATTTGATTCCATTTGATCTCATTTAAAACATCAATCATGACTGAACTTTGACACTAAACAGTACGCATATATATTGTATATGGTATGTTATAAGCTGAGCGATGGACGAATATTATGTTTCTTCTTTTCCAAGCAAATGAAATAATCTATATTTATTTAAATACTTAAATAATTCTATGATCTATCTACATCCTTCGGTGTTGGGGGCAACGGGAAGACAGCATTTTTTTGGTTGTGCCGTCCCCAATAAATCATTGATTGTATACATTAATTATGTTAAAAATTGTTATATTGTTTTATGAATAAACAATCATATGCATAGTCACAATGAACAACCTCTTGCAGGAAAAATCAGCGGTTGTTGCCACGTATGCCCTCGCCGGATTCTCTAACTTCGGGAATTTGGGGATAACTCTGGGATCGACCGCCCAGATGATACCACACAGGAAACATGAAATCGCATCTATGGTTCTTCCAGCTATGTTATCTGGCAACATCGCTTGCTTCCTAACTGCATGTATAGCAGGTAAGGTCAAGCTAGTTTTCTCACCTGTACATGTACTCTAGGTTCGGTTTCTTTACCGCTAGTATACACTGTGGTTAAACTATGGTTAAAGCTCATGCTGTCAACTCCAGGAATGTAATTATAAAGATGTTAGAACCCATACATATATATCATATCCAGCCGCTGTCTAAATATAGCTAACCCACGTTAATCGTTTGATAGCTGGACCCTCGTTGTTGGGTAGTTACTTGATCAACATCATTTATTGAGGGGGAAGGAACCTTAAAGGTACGGTTGGCCTTGGCGGTGGGTATCCTGTGAAAATATTTCCAACCGTCAAAAACCGCCACAAACAGAAAGAACATCAAAATGTAGACAGTCTTTGTCCGTATACAAATAAGAAATATCGCATAAACAGTATGTTATTGTCATATGGTTGACCACTGTTATGTAAACAAAAGCATAAAAAGTTACTTTTCTGATGTTTGTTTATATTATGATGGTAAACATAAAGAGCGTTCTTTGTGGGTGAATTCCTGATATGGAACTAATAAAGAGCGTTTATGCCATTTGTGTGTGATTAGCCAGTAGCATTGTGCTGTCTTCTGTAACACAATCAGGCTCTTGCTTAGGTACAATATAGTAGGTCTTTATGATAACATGCTGTTTACGCGATGGTCATGGTATATATGAACGAAACTGTATGCGTTTTACTGTTTTTTCTGTTTACGGTGATTGGAACAAATATGAATATTTTCGACAACCAAGGCCTCACGTGCCTTTAATACATTGTGTTGAACTTAATAACTCACATGGATCTGCAGAGCGTGTCTCGCTCATTTTTGGTTATATTTTGAGAACATCACTACAAATATAGAAAGGAATATTCAAATGTATATTTTACAACTGAAAGGGAAACGTCAGAGATGATCTGTATTACCGATTAATATTGCTTTGAGTTGGATTGTGAATGTTCAATATTTATGCAATTCATAAGTGGAGAATTCTAGTAAAGAAAGGGTGCAAACAGGACTGGTATGATATTAGAATATGAAATAACGTAATATATAAACATTCGCGAGCAAATAATACATCGATTATATCTACAATGTTTGGTTGGATATGAGAACTATCTCATGAGTGATGACAAAAATAACAAATTTCCACTCGTGGCCACCATATCCAACCAAAAAGTGGTACGGGGACGACTACAAAAAGCTCACGCTTACTGTCGTTCCTTTTCCAACCAAATACATATATCTATACATATATACATAATGATATGCAAATGAAACAGAGTTAAATTTATTATTATGTATACATGTATATAAAATTTGTAAATTAACATGTAATGAATTGTGTTGGTGAATAAACTATGTTTAAACTAACCAAAAAGTGTAGATGTTCTGTTTATTATATACTCCGCTCAGTTGGCCCATGACTCAACTCGAAAGAAGAGTAAAAAGTGAAAATTTGTATACCCAAGTACAGCCATGATAATGAATAGTTCCATTTTGCAGATATATTTGTTGAGGTGCTTCATCATAGTATGTTTAACCTAACAAATTGTAATTGATCACATTTGTGGCGAATCGATGTTAACTCATCTAGAACCGAATCACTTTTAATTTTAGCGTGGATACGAGTGAGATATCTCACTAGATGGATAACGGTTTTTATATGATGCAGAAATACCACTACAATGTATTTGATAGCTCAGCCTATAATATTTTGTAATTTCTGCTTGCGTGTTTCAGGACTTCTGCATACCGGCTGAGAGTTGAATCTGCATATCGGTTGAAAGTTGACGTTGCGCGACGCTGAAGTCTCACCTGAAAATGGCAAAGAATAGTTAATGATTAATTACGTACATGCAAGATGACGCCAGTATACACGACTTTTTCATATATCAAATCCAGAAATGGAACGGACATTGTTTGAAGATACAAACTGTATATGTGATGAATCTGTGATTGTGTTCCTCGGACATAATGGGCACTTTCATCACTGTCACCCGGGCGCTTCGTGTTCATCTACTATGCTGTTTTATTTATATTTTTTAGTTTGACAGTGTCTTTTGTACTTGTTTTTATCCAGCCTTTTCCTCCCCGGATTAAGACATTTTTGCGCATACCAGCTATACTTATATGTAGTACGTAAATTATATATTCTCACTGTGGGTATTGTTGACGGATTTATACAGCTCAAAATGTTATCCAATATAAGATTGGCACCATATGTAAAATTACCAAAATGGCTTACCTCTGGTTTAAAATGGTGTGGTCAATTATTCAGGTATATGTTGGCTTATTCCCATGAGTAAAGGGGCAGTAACTCAAATTGTATTGTTCCAACATAAGTGACTTACTGATGAAATGTGGTCTTTCTGTTTACTGAGATAACTGTAACAACTCGATGTCGCCTATCAGCTGACATGTAGATAACCCGTTGTAAACCATCATAAACCAAACAATCTGTGAGAAACGTATCGTACAAAGCACGTTACTCTGACATGACCGTACGTGGCACGTCATTGAGCAGCCACAAATGATGTATTTATCAAGTTCAATATTACAATATTAGAATAATTATAGGGTGTTATGTACTATCTGTACTACACCACTCAAAGACATGTCTGCATCATCACATTAAAATACCATGTTGGAATGTGGGTTGCGATAATCATATATAGTCATCAATAGCCGGGTTACTATTACCTAATGTTGCCCATATTGTGAACTATTCATACCCAGCCTTAAATTGATGAATACATTCTGTCCCCCACCCAGGTACCAACTCTGAAACAAAAGGAGTTACAAATTATTATATAATTATTTCATGAGTGACTTGCAGTGGAAATTTCTAATAGCTACCTGGTTGATCTTGGACTTGGCATACAGCCTTCTATAGAAAGATGTATACAAGGTGCTTTGATGTTCATAAACAGTATTATCCCAGTTATGTTCAGTCCAAACATATGACTAAATTTCGAACATCAGAAAATAACAGATGAGAACCTGGTGTGAATTTAACTGTGGTGGGGTCTCACGCCTAGCTAACCATGCACGTCAGAACAAACTCTCATTAAATGGTATAAGTCGCTTAAGGGTGGAAGTGATCCATCAAACCACAGCTATTTGATAAGACAGAATTCAGCGGAGAGAAATCGGGCTATTTTCCACAAAAATATTCTTAACTGCCTACATGTACCTGGACTGTTTTGCTCAAGAAATCGGTAACACATTTTTTTAATTATTATTTTGGCCCAACCAATAACACAGAGTTGGCCTTCACTGAATACGAAAATCCTGTTGAGTATCAAACTTTTTCACTTTTTTGTAAACTTTCCCAGGTTTGTAAGATAATTACTCATGAAACCTGTAATGACACATTTAACACTGGCTACACTGGCTGTTATGCCACCCGCAGATACTTTTTTCTCTCTATTTTTAACCCTTACAACCTGATAAATCGTGTACTGCTACCTTAAAGGAAAAATAGAATTATCCCTCTTTAACGCACCAAATGTCCAGTTAAATCTCTGACATCCACCGATAACATTGATCTAAAGCACTTATAAACCGGTTCACACCCCTCGGCCAATCAAATTGCTCCAATTCATGAACAATATTTCTTGTGTGAATCTGTATTTCGACGGGGCCAAAATATAGAATTGAGCTAAATATCACACATTAATTGACATTAATTGGATAGTAAGCTGAAAGGAGATCGGAGCGGAAGGTGTGAAATTCTATAACAATACGCCATAATGATAGCAGAAGTCTCTGACAACTTAGGTGTATATGTGTCATTAGCTTTTGATTATTCACAAGTAACTTCGTTCCAGAGAGTAGTATGGAACTACTCCAGAGCAAATTTTGAAAGAGCCAACGAAATACTCGGTAACACAAACTGGGATGATCTCCTTAAGTGCCTCGACACCGATTCAGCTAACATACTTTTCCAAAATAAATTTATGTCAGTAATGAACGATACAATTCCCCAATCCACTGTTACGGTTCGGCCCAAGGATAAAATCTGGTTTAACTCAGAAATCCGAAGAGAAATTCGCAAACGCGAAAGGCTACAAACCAAAGCCATAAAAAAATAATAATCCCATCACATGGCAAAAATAGAAGCAATGTCGAAATAAAGTAAATAACATGAAAAAGTTCGCGAAATCGAAATTTGATGAAACTTGGAAGAACGCATGAAAGAATCATCATCTCCCCGCGAATTCTGGCAACTAATGAATTACCTACTATGTAAAAAGAAAACAACGAATGTTCCACCCCTATACTGCTCGAATGCCCAAATAAATACCATAAACGTAAATGGAACCGTGTACGCGACTGATGATCTTGACAAGGCTAACATATTAAACCAGAGCTTCATTTCTAACTCACCAATAAACGACTCAAACCACAGTTTACCCATGTTAAATTCTCGTTGTAAAAACACGATGGAGGACTTTGAGTTCACCGAAGATAAAATAATTTTGGCAATTTAATCACTTAAATTAAACAAAGCCCATGGCTACGATGGAATTAGTGCAAAAATGCACCTAGCTACCGCAGAATCAATTGCTCGTCCATTAGTTTTAATCTTCAGAAAATCTCTTGATAGCATGACATTTCCATCTGTATGGAAAAAGGCTAATGTTGTCCCCATCTTTAAACAAGACGACCCCGCTGATAGCAAGAACTATCGTCCTATTTCCCTTCTACCCTGCTTGGGAAAAATATTTGAGAAAGTTGTATTAAAACAGATCAGGGATTTCTTAAAAAAAACGGATTACTATTCTTACGTCAATCGGGTTTCATGCCAGGGCAAAGCACTTCTCATCAACTCATAGATCTATACAATCACCTGTGTCAATCTCTCGACAATGGAGAGTATACATGTTCTATTTTTTTGTGATATATCAAAGGCATTTTTCGATAGAAATTGTAAGTGTATTCTTCTTCGTTAAATGTGTCACTGAGTTATGCCCCTTGGTTTGCAAACACAACATGCTAACTTTTACCCATTTTTTAAATCAATTGGAATAATTTCAACCCAAACAGATCACGACAGAGCGAATGTCAGTAAATTCACTGAATACGAAAATCCTGTTGCGTATCCACATTTTTCACTTTTTTGTCAAATAATTAAACCATCAAACCTGTAATGACACAGATAACACAGGCTACACTGGCTGTTGTCCCCCCAGACCATTGAAATGATGTTTTTTTTTATAGTTGATTGGTAAAAAGGGTTGAAGTCTATTTACGATATTTATGATTGGTATGAGAACACAGCCTGTCTGTAATGTGACTATTTTAACAACAATACCCACCGCCAAATCTTTAAAATCTGAAGAGATTCTCGTAAATCAGCTACATGTACATGTAGTGTAGTTGGAAACAATTTCTGTAGAAAAGCTAGATTTTGATTTTGGAAAAAAAATATAAATCACTCCATTATTACCCGCATTCTACTGATACCCCATGAGCCCAACACTCAGTAAGCATCTACTATTACTGTTCTGCGGGGACAGGGGAGATACCAGCACACGTACAGCCACAATGTGGCCAGCATACTATAAACACTCGGTTTCCCAGATGCCCACGGATTTATACTAGTATGTGTTTTCTCACTAAAATAATGGGGCGCTGTTACAGCTACACTTAAAGTAAGGTGGTGTCACGTCGGTAATACTGCGGTATTATACCATGATAGCCTCTAACAGTGAACACCGCAGTAAGGTTACCACTTCGATACAGTATACCGTGGTTATACCTCGATGCATCATGCATGCAGTCACGGTTCGCAGACGTGACAACAAAATGCAATGATTCTCCTTATATATGTGGAACTTAAAGGCACAGATGGCGTACGTTATAGGTTATAATTTAGAAATAACAGTTACCAAACTATGAAAAATTCCCAAGAACATACTAATATTATATAATAATGATCGTATAAATGCGCTATTATCATCAAAACGCACTTTGTGTGAGCCAACCGTTTGTTTATATGCAGCAGGTAAATAGTGAGCGATAAGCAAAACACTCAACAGTGTAGATTGTTTAGGAGAGTGATTCATGGTGACCCATTCAACACCGAAACCTTGAGATGTGAATATTGGTGATAGATATACCGGTATGGTATGTTGTAAACAACTTGGCATATCTAACTAAATTTCAATTAGTATCTCCTCGGTGTTGAGTGTTTTGCTTATCACATATTATTTACGTAGTGTTTATTTACATAACATGGCGTTTGTTTACATAATAGAGTAATAACATGACAATAAAATGCCGCAATTTACGCGATATTTATGACTGGTATAAGAACCAAGTTTGTCAATAATATAATATTATTTCTGATTATGGCAGTTTTAACGGATGTGACTATTTTATCAACACTACCCGCCGCCTACGCTTACATGTACATGTACTTTTTTCTTTAACAAGATCCTCCTGGACATATTATTTTCTTCACATTTTGGTGTGACGACCCGCTAATAGACCGCGGTATAGTAACTCCACCGCAGTGACGGTTTTGAAACCACTGTGGATATTGTATACTACCGGTAAGGTAGCAATACAGGATTTCCAGCAATTTTGGTCAACATGGGAGGGGGTACTTTACTTCAACTCTATGCTGAGACATTATATTTTGCATAGCTCCCATCAAATTCGATAGAAATTGTAGGTGAAATCATGTGCGTGTACTTTAGCTTCTTCGTAAACTTTATCATTGAGTTATGCCCCTTGGTTTGCACATACAAAAAGCTAAATTTTACCAATTTGTTGACTCAAAATGACCATATCCAACACACAAAAAACAGACCACGACAGAGCGAATGTCAGTAAACAAACTTCTTCCACCTGATAGAGCTATATTAGAACTGAGAAATATTTGAAATAGAAAACAAGTTATCGTAGCAATTTGAAAAATATGCAGATGACATAATTCAGGGGAGAGTAATCGGGCTTTTTCTAGCTGTCTACATGCACCTTGGGGGAACAATACCAGATATACCAATACATAATATATCAGTGACAAGGTTCACAAGTCCGATTTCGGGAAAAACAGACCATCTACCATATTGCTCTTAGATTCTCAAAATAAGTGACAATATATTTATGTGTGTATTGTGGGTCATGAAATGGTCTTTCTTATTTGTATAATTATGCATTATTAAACGAAGAGAAGTCGAGACATCGTACCGAAAACTTGCAATATCTACTGGAAATTTTGGAGTAAAACGGGTCGTCAGTCTCTATGTCCACCTAATATCTTCAATGAAACTAAAAAAATTGTCAACTCAGCCAATATATGCCTCAGTGTATATTATAGGGGATACATTTTTCTTTCGTTTGATATATAACTTGAAGAAATCTATTGAAGCGAAGTTGACAATATCCATTGAGTTGAAAGATTCATAAGTAATGGTATGACTTATGTTGGACAGTTCTGCTCAGCTCTTGTTGAAATATGACTAGAATCCAAATTGTCATCTTTTGTGAAATTTATACCGCGTTCTGTAAAATCACAGTTTTGGGGGATCGGAAGGGGCTGGTACCCACAGAATGGCATGTTTCATTGCTCTAAAGATCAGTTAACATGACAAATACAAAATAAAGTCGCAATTCTCAACCACTTCCAAACAGAAGAAACTAATTTATTTACTAATTACTCGAAAATAGTTATATGTTTCATTTCCGGCGGCAATTTTGGTGGCCATCTTGTACGCGAAATTCCAATTTTGACCCAAAAAGGTAGCATTATGTCTTAGCATTACAATAATATATACATTTGTATACATTTGTCAAGATTTTCTCTTAATAATTTGCATCAAACTGACTTATAGTGCCTCGTCTTAAAAGCAGCGGCCAGGTTGGACGCTATCTTGTCTCGTGTGTACATGGCCACTTTTTTTAAAAACATTGCTTAAAAGTTGAGGGACATAATAAGGAATAAAATGAGTGGGATGAAGTTAAGTCATGTGGTCGGGGGTGCAGGGGTACCCTATCAGATCCCAGAAAAATATATTTATGTTTTCATCGCCGTTGCGTGACATTTTGACCTCTGGTGACGTCATCAATAAAAACGGCATATTTGTTTTTGCTACCAGTATATATATTATTAAAATACTTACAACATGACGCATCACCTGTTAAAATCAAGTCACAATGACATCACTTATATCATTATATGGGATATCAGTTTCCCCCACCCATCATATTCGGAAAAAAATGATAACCGATTAAGGCTAAACTTTGACCCAGTAGGTACAATATGACCCAATTTGATGTTAACATCGTTTTTCCTGACCAGCACATATTAGGGTACATGAGAATACCAAAGAAGTTAAGTAGTGGGGTGCTCGAGGGGTCCTACCAGCTCATTGACTAATACTAAATTGTCTAGACATCATACTCAGATTGAAGTTGCCTTAGATGAATTAACACTCAATGTCAACATCATTTTACCTCCGACATATGCCCTTCTATACCGTTACGACCAGATATGTAAACTAACGGTAAACTATACCTACAAGGCTAACAATGTGATACTGCTATGGACTGTTACATATATCATTAATAACTTTTCCCACGCACATGCTACAGCAATGCAGCACACAATAGCGGTTCTAATGTGGCCCAACGGATGTCAAGCATACGTGCTTTAACAACGGCATTGTATAGTGTTTAAACGACTTGTTGGTCTAGTTGAGCCTTTGACTGTGATGCGATGTCGCTGTGACGGATAATACCACATAAGTGAGTACACTAATTCACACCAAATACAGTGTGACCAATCATCCTTCGCTTCATACACAACAATTTTAGCTCAACTTGAGCTATTGCCGTGTGTCCATGCGTCCGTCAACAAATTCATGGGCACACCATACAGCGCGTCAGAGTGGTCTGTGATGGAATAATCCTTTCTATATCCTGCTTGAACCTCGCTCAACATACATGCACATGCAGCATTATCAGTCAAATCAGAAAATGGACATTCGATCACTCAGAATACTTGTAAAAAGTTACGATATGCAGCTAACCAGCGTTATCTATATATATTTTTCTCCCAGACTGCTGGTCCGACTTCAACCAAATTTGTACTAGCGGAGGTTATACCGACGTTATTATTTTTTTTAAAAATATTGATTTAGAAAGAAACAAAATTAAATACAAAAAAATACTCTCACTATGGGCCTATTTAAGCACCAGATGTACGTTCTTTATAAATGTGTTTTCACAGTGGCCAGCGCCATCAAACAGAATAACGGGTATAGGTCCACTATGGGCTCATATCATAATTAAATCAGTCCAATATGAACCAATGGCAATATTTAGGTCCAATATTAACCTATTTGCCCGATGATATATTGAAGTAGCATATTGTCAATATATAAACAGAGTAACATCCATCTGTCATCATGCGTGCGAAGCGCACACATGGGCCATATGCCCTTAACGCATAAAGGGGCTGTATGCCCCTTTGTACGAGGCCCGCCGGCCCCGCCGACGCTGAATAAAGGGCCTCGATGGGAGCCCGTTTCAGCTAGTTTTTTTCTATAATTGCTATGGTCACCTTTTTGTTCGAATATCTTACTTATGAAGCGAATTCTCCATTCTTTCGATACGATACCCGCTTCAGAACAAGATTAAGAAGTTTGACGTCAAGTTTTAGAAAAAATGCGCATAGTTCACTTTATGTATTCAATTGTAACCAGGTCAATCCCTTCCGCTTTTCCGTTTTTTTTATTCAGCAGCGGCCTCTATTTCCTCTTTTGTTACTTCTGCATTGAAATGGGTATTATCAACTGATACGTCACATACAGGAACTTCAGTGCATTCTTCCGTGTGGCCGTATTCGGATATATGTTTTTCTGAAATGAAATAATAGGCCTACTGGTAGTCCAAATGCAAAGGGCCAATTTTAGGGGTACATTCTCAGCGGATTGTGATTATGGATGGTATGTGCTTCACTTTCTCGGTATGTGTGGAGTTCACAACCTTGAGCATTTCATAGAATCAAAAATGGCGTCCAACATGGCCGACGAGTTCCAAAATATGAACAAAGTCAGTTTAATCCGTTTTGTTGGAGACCATATCTTATAAAATATATACACATGTATGATTTATTGGGATACTATTACATTGTACTACATTTCGCAGGAAAACTGGTACTCCAGTAGCAAGATGGCTGCCAAAATGGTGACCTGACTTGTAAAAACAGACACATTTTCATTCATATCTTCTCTAACAGTTTCTACTCTTTAGAGCTAGTGGTAAATTGTCGTACTTTTTCATATTATTCATGTCCTACGATTATTGGGGTAGTGAATTTTTTTTATCAATTTGTGCTCAGCTTCTTCCAATCCCTATATTTCACCGAAAACTCACTTCGGTTTCTAGACATACTTTAGTGTGAAATTGGCAGAGCTGAAGTAATTAAGCCTTATGGAAGTATTAATGAATAAAATGCAATGTCCTTAGGGCCTGATATGGTTACTATTGCTTTATGATGGCAGCCAAAATGGCGGCAGGTTTATTGGACATTCTACATTTCGTCCTTGTTCGTTCAGATGTTGTGGTTAAAGCATGGCGTTGCCTCCTGCATTGGGACATTTACTCTTGTGCCGGCAAATGTATATAAAGTGTTCAAATTGTTTCCCTGATCTACATGGGCATGTCATCTTTTTGAACACTGGAAATATATATTTCAATTAGTCTGAGAATTACTCATACCATTACACACAACCAATATGACAAAATTCTTGCATGCAATATGGTCAGGATTAACCACGTCAATATTCACAAATCATATCATCTTCATACATTGATGCTGGCGGGACCCAGCAGAATCACTATGGGTAGTCCAGACTGATGCAGGTGGCACCCAGCAGAATCGCTATGGGTAGTCCCAACTGATGCTGTTGTCAACATTTACAGTTATTTTTTCTTTAGTTATCGTCTTGTGTGGCTAATACGAGCAATTTCATAAAAAAGCTAGTGTCTACATGAAACAGTAATGAACATATCTATCTCAAATAGTTTAATCATGGCTGCTCAGGTATTTGAAAAACGACAGGCATAGACATTTTGATTATGATCAGTTTGGAACAACCAAAAGTGTCTTGATTTAAATATTTTGCAATATATAGGTCTTGGAATATGTGTTCATATAGTTGATTCTCCTCAATTCGTTCAAATTTGTCAATGACCGTGAAAATGACAACTTTAGAATACATAACGGTACTTTCTCTTAACATCAATTTTCCTTAGTACGAGCATTATAGAAAACCACCAGGACAACCAGCATCATAGCAGGACCAGTGGTCAGGGCTGGTAGTCGTTCGTCGACTGCAAATATTATAAGCAGTTCCGTGTTCCTTCTGCGGTTCTAGTTCGTCTGAAGATGACGCATGTAATGTAACAGAGTATATGTCAGCTGACTGTGAGCTGAAGACCTTTCGAGAAGTACACGAGGCGACTGCAGACATGGACGAATTGAAGGTGAGATACATGTACCTATATTAACGAACAAAATCAAGGGTGCCATTGTCTGCCAGAGTACACATATTTAAGTGATATGTTAGGCTGGCAAATATCGAATTGTGATAGGCATGACCCGAAATCAACCCGCAGTGACCAGAGTCAACCGCCACAATTACTTCATTCATTACAAACAACGGTTATCAAATAAGACAAAAAAAGGGCCTTATTCACCGAGCTGGTTTATTTTATAAACCAGATAGTGTATCCGGTAGCGGCTAAACCCACAAGGTATCTGCGCTATAACGTTAGCGATACACGCTGTCGGTGATGTGATTGACCCGGAATACTTTTTATCCTCATATGTGTAGGAAATATCCTGGCAGGTCCCTTGATATACCTTGTACAACTAGTGCAACATTATTTGTTGAATCTGTTGAGCTATTATCTTCAAAAATATTTTATTTAAATTTCATTCGGCCATATTGATAATGATAGAATGCCAGATTCCTTTGTTTTCATTATCATGCTGGCGCCTCAATAGGTTACAGTGGTGTGGTGTAAATATATAGGAGAGAATAAAATAGACAATGGGCCCTGATTGGTTAATAGCCCTGTATGTCTTAACATAGAACATACAACACACCTCTACCCTATAAATTTCCTTAGGTAAAATAGATTCCGGCACAGGAATTAACCATTCGCCGTGTGGCGAATAGCTCCGTGGACGGTACCTACCGGTTTGTTCCACCTCGCAGTTTTAAAAAGTGTGTTGGTGAGATGAATTACAATGGACTAAACCCATTCGTATTAAATTGAGTGCCCATCTCACAATCTTTCATCCAAACGACAGCAATTTGGAGTCTTTAAATCGCACAATTACATTACTACTTGTTCCGGCAGTTATTATGGGATTCGACATGGGAAGGCGGCTTGTTCACAAACCCATATGCATGTATATACATATATAACCATAGGAGTGTGTTAATGGGTTTGTCGATATGGCACGAGTGTTAGTGTGGAATGATAGAACGAGTGGCACATCCTTGAGTTCTATCCTTCCGCTATTGCGCGAGTGCCGTATACGGGGGTATTTCCCAAATATAGGTGGGTATTAAAACACCTAAACATACGAGGGTATAAAAATACCAAGGTTAGGTATTTGAGGGTATTGAAACACCCAACTATGCGAGTGAATATATTAAACTTAAATTAAAGTTATCCAAGTATACCGTAGCCGTTATAAAAAGTAACATGGTACACATATTACAATTGAAAATGATCTTTATTATCTACCACTTTTGGGTGAGTGAAGAATGGACGCTCTATATAAGAGACGATCTTTAAAATGTTTGCTATAGCCAGACACAAATTCCAAAGTGCTAAAGCTTCCTCTTTTGAAAGTCGATGTCTGACCATAAAGGCTTCATATTAAAGGTAAGCAGTTAAATTTTACACAAAATTAGTAAAAATGTGCAAAGGTACATGTAATTTCCCGTTAACAAGAAAAATAAAAAATAAAATTCTTTCAATCACCAGTATATCAAGATCCCCAAACTTGGCTCTTTATAATCTACTACGAAAGCATAGACGCTCTTTGCCAGAGACGATTAAAACATCCACTGTTAATAGTCGACATCTGGCCGCCAAAGCACCTTATTCAAGGATTCATGGGTCCGATCTAATTATTATATGGTATTAAGACGCACAAATGATGGTCTTGTGGTTTTTAATCAGACAGGGCACAATTAACCCTTTTATCATGTGCCAGTGAATTATCTTATATATATGGGAATCTCCCACAGGGAGCCTCGCATATATAAGATCATGCAATGGCTTACAAAAACAAGGTAAATAGTGTTAGGCCAATATATTATATTATAGATGCGAGGCTCCTATGTGATGCTCTCATACAATGTATATAAGAGAATGCATCGGTACAGGGTTTTCGCAAAATTCCAGGAAGGTTCAGTCATGGAAGGGTTAACAATAATGAACACGTTCCTATGTTTATACGCAGGTCATTCGATGTCCTGCACTGTTGTTTAGGAATCTTAAATAGCAGAACTATATAAACTCTTCTTATCTAGACATCATACACAGATTGAATTACCTTAGATTAATAAACACTCAGTGTCAACATCATTTTATCTCGGACATATATCCTTATATACAGTTACGACCAGATATGCAAACGAACGGTAAACTATACTTATACTAACAATGATGAACTGCTATATCTCGAAGAATTTCCCCCACACAGATACTACAGCGATGCACTTCACAATAGCGGTTCTTATGTGGCCCAACGGAGGGCAGTCAAACAAACGTGTCTTAACCCCGGCGATGTATAGTGCATAAACGACTTTTTGGTCTCGTTGAGCCTTTGACTATGATGCGATGTCACGGTGACGGATAATACCACATAAGTGAGTATACTATCACACCAAATACAGCGTGACCAATCAGCCTTCGCTTCATACACAATTTTAGCTCAACTATAACCATCTACATGGGACCATGGGCCCGTCAAATATGTTCTGTGCACACCATACAGTGCTTAAGAGTGGTCCGTGGTTGAAAAACCCTTTCTAAATCCTGCTTAAAGGTACGGTTGGCCTTGGTGGTGGGTATCCTGTGAAAATATTTCCACCCGTCAAAAACCGCCACAAACAGAAATAACATCAAAATGTAGACAGACTTTGTCCGTATATAAATAAGAAATATCGCATAAACAGTATGTTCTTCTCATATGTTTAACCATTGTTATGTAAACAAAGGCATAAAAAGTAACTTTTCTGGTGTTTGTTTATATAATGATGGTAAACATAAAGAGCGTTCTTTGTTGGCGAATTCCTGATATGGAACTAATAAAGAGCGTTTATGCCATTTGTGTGTGATTAGCCAGTAGCATTGTGCTGTCCTCTGTAACCCAATCAGGCTCTTGCTTAGGTAAAACATGCTGTTTACGCGATGGTCATGGTATATATGAACGAAACTGTATACGTTTTAATGTTTTTCTGTTCACGGTGTTTGGAACAAATATGAATATTTTCGACAATTAAGGTCTCACGTGCCTTTAAACTTCGATCAACATAGCATTATCTGTCAAATCAGAAAATGGATACTCGATCACTCAGAATACTTGTAAAAAGTTTCGATATGCAGCTAACCAGCTTTATCTATATTTAAATTGATATGTAGGATATGTCTGTCTGTCCGTCTGTCCGTCGATCCGTTTGTCCGTCTGTCTGTCCGGATTTTCTCCCAGGCTGCTGGTCCAATTTTAACAAATTGGGTGTGGTGACTTTTTTTTTTAATAAATAAAATAAAAGCAAATATATGGGCCTATTTCAGCTCGTTATAGATGTGTTTTCTAAGTGGCCCGTGCCATCCAACATAATAACGGGTATAGGTCCGCCATGCGCTTATATCATAACCAAATAAGTCTAATATGAACCAGTGGCAATATTTAGGTCCAATATGATGAACATATTTTCCCCGATGATATATTGAAGCATAATAATATTAATCAATATATATAAAAGAGTAGGATCTGTCTGTCATGCCCAATGTGTGCAGGTCCGCAGGATCCTTTCGACGCTGAATAAAGGCTCCCAGCTAGTTTTTTCTATAATTACCTGGGGCCATATGGACACCTTTTTGCTCGAATATCTGACGTATAAAACGGATTCTCCATTCTTTCGAATCGATACCCGCTTCAGAACAAGATTAAGAAGTTTGACATAAAGTTTTATAACAATGTGCATAGTTGATTTTATGTATTCATTTGTAACAGGTCAATCCCAGCCGCTTTTCCGTTTTTTTCTAGCCGCGGCCTCTATTTCCTCTTTTGTTATTTCTGCATTTAGATGAGTATATAATTATCAACCGATACGCCACGCATATATATGGTCTTCGTGGCATTCTTCCTGGTGGCCGTATTCAGATTGATATTCTTCGGGAATGAAATACTGGGTATACTTTTCTACACTTAATTGGTGAATCTGGAACTCGCTCTTTTCGCATAAGATGCCAAGAATTCCACGACGAATACTGTCTCACTGATATGATTCGTTTAAAAAACTTCATTTTATCACCTACTCATTCTTGCTAATATTTTAGAAATATTTCTACAATATTTCAGTTCAGATTTATTTTGGTTGCATGGGTACCTGTTCATGTTTACGCGCTTTCCGTTCTATCTTTGCGACAATCGTACGTATACCATGGCATTCGCCGCCGCTAACAGCTGCACTATTGAGTAATGATGATCATGCATGAGCATGACATATTCTGGTATCATAATCGTTCACTTTCGTTTTCCATTTTTTTACCTCAGAACTATCGATACTATCCACAAATATTCAATTTTAGAATTATCCCATACAAACATTTTATTCTCAGAACAAGCATTTTGTCTTCGACGTGCGATTCTCAAGTGTGAGTTCAACGCTATGCAAGCTCAGTCTCAAGAGTATTGGAATATTGGCATATGAACATTCCGAATCAAAGTTAGGTACACTTAAATCTACAATAAATGGTGAAATTGTAACAGAAAAAAGAACATAATCAATTAGTCAATCAACTTATCAAAAAATAAATACATCCCACCAATAATGACTTCAAATGGAATAACCTTAAAATAAATTAAAACAACAAGCCTTTAACGCTAGTAAAGCAATCTCTTAAATTTCTTGGAATTATCATTGCCGAGAATCTCACTTTTAAGGATCACATATCTATGACACGTAAACAAATATCCAATGCAATATATTCCATAAATAAGGTAAAGTGAATACTATAAAAAAACTGACTGCCTGAGAACTTTATACTTCTCTTTGATCCAGTCACATCATCTATGGTTTGGCAATCTGGGGTCATGCCGATACAGGAAGCACTCAATTTAAACAACAGAAATGGGCACTTAGAATTATATCCAACAAATCGTATAGGAGCCATACATAATAAATGTATCTGAATGAAAAAATTCTTAAATTTCACGACCAATAAAAGCTACAAGCAACAACGTTCGTTTGTTACTGTAAAAGCTAACTTCCCAAATCATTCAGTGAAACATTTGACATACAACTGCTAATACCCGACAGGCTGGCAGTCTGAAAGCATCAACTCCTAGAACTGTATTTGTTCTACGCTGCCGAAGCACACATTCACTGACATATGGAATGCATTGGACAAAAATTACAAGAACATAAAATTTCCATAACCGATTTAAGACGTTATTGACATACAAATGTCTATCGCAATGTTCGTCTGAAATTAAATGCAACAATACCTTTTGTGAGCCCCTGCATTGTTACTTGCTAGTAAAAAGTCTTGCAAGTTCACCTCTCATTTTGGCTGGATAATATGTAACCTTACCCTTTATGAACAGAACTGATGGATATGAACAACATGAACAGCGATCTTAAAAAGGCTCTTATTTGGTCATATAGTCTGACTCTATAATAGTTCAGTCATACTCACTGCACTTATAGTCTGGACCTAGAAAAAATTATTAACAAGCTGTTTTTGGTGTAATTTTGTCGGGAAGAATCTGAGGAATAACATATCCAAAATCCGCTAAAATCCGCTTTGGGGAAAATTCTCTATTCAAGATGGCGCCCAATATGATTGTTAATATCTGAAATTGTTGAATTTCTGCGGTAGATGCAACAATTAATGCCAAATTCGCAATAAATTTTAATATTGACAAACAATGTTAAGCCGTAAACCATATTTGTAGAATGTCTTTCCCAAAACGGACGCCAAAATGGAGAAAAGTGAATGAAATTTATACTTTGTGAAACATGTAATTGCTAGTCCTATAAGATAGAACAAACGCTCGAATTATTTGAGGATATTCATTGCAGAGTATAAGAGAAACGTTTGATCAGAGATGTAAGAATTCTCCCTAATGAATCTCACGAGAGAGCAATCGAAAGCAGGGTCTCATGCAACGGTTAAATCTGGACTTTCGGGCACACATAAACGGAACAATAACGCAGTTTTATATGTACTTTTTATGTTGAATCGTGTGATTATATGTGTAATTAAACAGTTAAATGCGATTTGATATGGATGTATTGATTCTGTGATGTTTCCTAGAAGCAGAAATATATGTCGTCAGAGTAGTCTCGTGAATGTGACCGATCATCATTTATTTTGATATCTCCAAAATTAACCCTTTCAAAATGCACTGCTATGGAACAATATAAGATATATGCATACAGTTTTGGGTCAAATGTGAAGATTCCATTGTCTCTATCTCAAAATAGTAATCATAGTTGCCTCCAATCAGGTGACAAAACACGAATATTTCGCTTTTATCACAAGAATGCATGGTGGTATATAATGAACACAATTTATCAAAAACACAGAGGAGTACAAAGCCTATCTTCAATAAATTCTAAACTTGACCAATATAGTTTACATATTCTGTGGCTGAGATTGTATTTATATCTGGAAATTATATTTCGTTATATTCAACGAAGCCACATATATGCGAAAATTACTACGATTTCTGCAACCGCATCACCGCGTTTGCCCCTTATCCCTAAAGTTACATATAGTTGCTGTACACAAAACCACAAATAGCAATATTTAGCGAATGTTCAACGCTGAAATAACAGCTTTAAACGATGAACACTTGCTATTTAGCACAATTATGTGGGTGGTACTGGTAAGATATTTTAAAACAAAACGATACTGAACATTAATATTGTGTATTGTGTGGTAGTATATCCCAGTTGTAAAGTGGGGACTGAAGTAATTTGAACAAAATGTTCCAATAATAAACCGGTTTGGTAGCCGCGTGAAAATTAGTCTTAAATAATCTGTAAGATGTACCATCTCTTTGATCTCGTGAGATGTGGCGCTAATCTATTGAAGATATTGATGTTTCTTTGCAGTGTGATAAGCATTGGGACATATGTGTATGGCATATTATCACGGAAAGTGCAGCAAATTCCATAAATCTAACTAGTCTTTATACCACAAGGGTGTGCACTTCGGTGTATGTGTTACATTCAATAATTAATCACAATGTCCAGTGAAACTACCATACACTGCATGGCGAAACATTACTTTGTGTGTTGCATGACAAAAATTATTATATTTTGTCCGGACAGTTGGATGTTGGATAAGCTAAAAAACAGAACTTTAACCATTGGGTTTGACTTGCGTTGAAATGACCAATACATCATTCAGATGGATAGTTTAATGAATTGTGTACCTTTAAAGATACTAAACAACATGAATGTACATTAATAATACGTATGTTCATTCCTATATGGTTATTCAATACGTTGCTTTCGTCGTGGTATGTTTTGGAGTTGCGGCCATTTTGACAGCCATTTTATGGCCGCGATTGTATTATTTTCTGTCCGTGTCACTCTATTCGCTCCGTTGCTCCAATTTTACACATAGTTGTACAACTACGTAATCCCTATGCCATAACATATCGTATACTTACCTTAATAATTTACGTTAGAACCCACCCCTATTCAGGGCGCTGTAAAACATTTTCCCCAAAGCGGATTTTAGCGGATTTTGGATATGTTATACATGAAGATCTCCTCTTTCCAACGATACCAAATTTAGCTTGTTAAGATTTTTTTCCTGGTAGACCTTATATTTTCAGCCCGACAGCCAGACTATTATGATACAGTAATATTGGCCCAGTTATTGGTGTAACCAATACACACAACTATTACATATACCAGCATACTGCGTACACCATGTAAATAGATTGGATGCGCCATTCATAGATATTTTTTCTCACATAGTTTTCATGTATTTAGATGTTACTATATTTAACGTTATAATTTTACTATTTAAGTTGTCCATATATGGGCGGCAGGAATACGGCCATGCCGCTCCTGTACAATATAATCATATCTGTTTCTGAATATTTCACTGTTAGCATTATGTTTGTAAATATTGTACATATAAACCAAGAAGGACAACTACAAATCGCAAGCTATTCCGCCAGTGAAACAGACAATTAATGAAATATATCATCATTTTTAAATTTGGATCCATCCCCAGGAACATTACCAAGTATCATTTGGGTTATATATATGTTATATATGTTATATATGTTATATATGTTATATATGTTATATATGTTATATATGTTATATATTTGTTCGCGTCTTGTGGCGTGTCCAGCCTGTTGATTTTACATCTTTCAAGTTTTCCATACCAGAATAAATCTCTCCCGTCATATCGTCATCACTATCGGTCAACTCGACCAAATTTCCCTACCAGCTTTTTACGTACAAGATTTGCCTCTTCCCAGCTGCTCGTCCCCTGGGCATAACAGATATCAGCTTTTTGTGGCTCTTTCAATACGATTTTGGGAATTGCTGCGTTACATGGAACTGGGTATATATATACCAGCCAACTTCACAGCAGCTGACAGAGCTTTTGAACGCTCCTTACCATACACAAATCTTGCTACCATGGATCTACCCGAATTTTCCGTCCGCTTTATATGCACATTCCCCAGAGAGAAATCTTCGACATTTCGTTCCCCAGAGAGAAATCATCTCCATTTCGTTCATTGAAAAGGAAACCACGAAACACATCTACTGTACCCTCATCCGGGGCTTCAAAAATTCCACGGGCAAAGTGTTCTTTTTTGAATGCCGCTCCAGATTAGTTATTGACTCATCCACATATGTATTTGCAGTTTTCAGTTACTTGAGCACTCGATCAGCGTCATCTACATGTACATAAGCTCTCGGCGTTTCGGTTCGATCATCCATTTCTGTATGGCTTTTATTGTGACGTCAATAAGTTTCGATATTTAATTTGCCTCTTTCGAAACCGCGGCTGCATCCATAACAGTCGAATCAGTAGTATCACATCTCGAGTTTACAGCTGTTATTTCAGCTTCATTCGCTGTTACCCGAAGATTCTGAGATTCCATTTATTGCTCGGTGATATCCAGTTTGGATACAGTTTATTCTATTGCGCCCAGTCGTCCATCAATATTCGTCAAACTTGTTCTAATTTCGACAATCTCTCTCAAGCATGGGGATAGTAACCATGGGGATAGTAACCATGGCATTCTCGTGTAAATCCGCTTGCTGTTCATCAGTCGTGACGTGTCGTGTTGCGATAAGACGTTCGAAGTGTATAACGTTAGCTGTTTCATCCATCGGCATAAGATAATTTGGACAGAATATTTATCGTGTGTTGTTTACAAATGATAACCGGAAGCAACCCGAGTGTTAATGGGTTTGATACGGCACATGTGAAGTGGCACTTTACATGCAGGGTCAATTATTTGTTGATAACGGGTGTGGAATAAATTATGTATAGGATATTCCCCGAGCTGTCGGGCATTCGGAGAAATAATTCACCGAGGCGAAGCCGAGGTGTTTATTTGGACGAATGGCCGACAGCGAGGGGAATATCTGGCTTAATCCTCAGTATTTAAAGAATAACAAGACGAAATTTAATTTTACCTATAGTATTACTTTGAAATTTGTCAATGACATTACAATGTATGATATATTCAACTAAAAGTCAATAAAAGTTTTAACAAAAAATGTGAACATGACCATTAAACAATTTCCTAATCTGTCAGACAAATAAAGATTTGTACGCAAATTCAGTTGCCACTTTAAATAGTGATCTGGAGATTTGGAATTAAAATTGTCATTAAAAATGTGTCAATCGCCACCCCCCCCCCCCCCCCCCCGCCCCATGAAATATGGCCAATCCTGCTATATATCCTACTTAGCTGTGCATTTATAAACCAATATGAACACAATATTTATGACTCACATTATGTTATATCTCAGATAACAGATGGGCGGAAGTCTAATTGACACCAGTGCATATGTGCATGGACACCTTCCAGTTACAACAAACATTTAATTTGCTTGGCCTGATACTGCTCGTCCTCGCTGCATTGTCACAAATCAAAATTGTCGCATTGAGTTGGTATGCACTGAGCCGCGTTGACAATCCAGTTATGATGAGTGGTTATCGGGATATCAGTTATAGGTAGCCCTAAACATGATATTGCCTTTGTCGCCGATTAGCTTACCCCACGCTTTAATCTAGTTAATTAACACGTCGTTCTCGGGCGCATTTGTAAATTGAATGTGAGAAGAGTGAATTTTGTCAGTAAAACGTGACGCGACCAAACTCCGCATTCGAACAGGGAATGAAGTAATCTTCTAAACTTTCTGTGTCGACGTTATCTAAATGGATATTACATAGTTATATGTTATCAGCATGGCGTTCATTTTATAAGCGAAATAAACATCACAAGCACCCGGAGGTAAATGACAATCCAGCCGATGATCAAACTGATGTTTTCCGTTAATATTGGAACAAAACAATCTTTCGATGAGTCGTTTTCGTATTGTACTGTTTATCTGATTTATTTCCATGAATTCGAAGTTGGATTTACAAGGAGTTCTTGACCAACGTAAGTTATCGAATGAGGTTTATTTACTATAAATATATAGTAGTCGTTACCCGTATAAAACGATCTTCAATTTCAGCATTTTGACATCAAATTCTTAACATTTTATTAAAATCCATGTAATCAACGTAACTAATCCACTTAAGTTATAGTGTGGTGTACCCGACATTACGAACTGATTTGGATTATCAACATTTAAATATTTAGCATTTACCAGAAAATTATATCGTGCGAGTGATTCCGTGTTATAAGAAGGCTCCACCTTCGTAAGTTTTTCATTATTAGAACAAGTCTCAAATACATTGCAAATGTGTCGTTAAAGATACGGGCGGTGTTGGCGGTGGGTATGCTGTTAAAATATTCCCATTCGTCAAAAACCGCCATAAATAGTGAAATATAGACATACTTTGTTCTTATAGCAATCAGAAATATGACATAAGCAGTATGTTATTGTCGATTTCTTCCCCTTTGGCATGTAAACAAAATCAAAACATGTTACGTTTTCTGGCTTTTGTTTAGATCCGGATATGGTAAACATAAAGAGCGTTATTTATTACTGTTTTCCTGATATGGAAATAATAAAGAGCGTTTATATCATTGTGTATGAATAACCAATCGAATTGCTCTGTGTTATGTAAGCAGAGCACAACTTGTGTGTGTTTACGTACACCATCGTACGAAAATATAGTCGAATTTCATCAACTAATACAACCAGTATTAAACATATTTCGCAATAAATATGTTTTGAATGTTTTATACGCATAATGGCTTTTCGTGGATATGTTCAGATTATCGCAACACCGCGAAAAAGACAAATTAAAAAATATATAATGGTAGTATTTGTTATCAGCATCAGTTTGCCCTAACATCATCAGAGAAATTCAGTAGAACCCAACCGCATCATAGCAGATTAGCAGGACCACTTGACCGGGTGGAATATATTTTTTCTAGTCCGAATTGTCTAATTCCGAAATTACCAATTTCACATTCCGGTTTGTAACTGTTTTCTTTATATTCTGGCGGAATCGACGATTATAAAATAATTTACCCCCCCCCCCCCCAAATAAGTGAATTCTTTAACTATTTCTAGGCTACAGCCTCCATACTTGAATGTGGGGAGATTTTTCGACCATTTCTTCGTGAAAATCATTTTTTTTTTTTTTTGTATTGACTTGAAGCTTCCAAGCTTCTGCATAATCGACAAAGGCGAGGAGAGCCCCAGTGATATACCGGCTTTGTGTGCTCTGAAAATAAATGTTAATATAACATATATTTTTCAGCTGTTTTAAATATTTCGCACACAAGTGAGAGACAACCGCTCTTTATTCATACCACACCATGAATGTATTAACAAGGAACGCTCTTTATTGTTCAATGCCAAAGAAGTTGGGGAACCGAACTTTCTCAATTCAATCTCTTGAACTAGGCTATGTGCGGCATACAGAGGCCTTATACGAATATAACAAACGCGAGCATAATTTAGACCTTCAAACCACTTATTCCCATAACCACACTGGTAACTTAAATAATAAATCTAATAAATATATTGTTTGTTCGCAACCAAATTACGACACTGACTTAGCATATGTGGCGTTGAGCAATGCATTTGCTATGCATATTGTCCAAACTCACACAAGAGCAGACTTCAATTTTAGCTTGTACATTGTTTTAATTCGTTGTGGAACTCATGGTACTATTTGTTAACAGCATCAGTTTGCCCTACCATCATCAGAGCAATTCAGCAGGACCCAACCGCATCATAGCAGATAGGATAGGATAGGATAATTTTATTTATAATACACATATTAATAGTACAATAAATTAACACATAACTAGATCATAATTCAGTATATTGCTGGACCACTTGACCAGGGGTGATATATATTTTTCTAGTCCGAATTGTCTAACATTGATGTAAAATTGTTGTTATTACATTAAACAAATTCCACCCACCGTCTTTCTTAGTATCCCTATGATCATTATAATCACCTAAGACTGTTCAGTTTATTATTTGATTGATTGATTGGTCACACCAATTTTACATTCCGGTGTGTCAGCAAGTGGAGAACACAGCAAACAATGACTTGCGATTGTTATGACAATACCTGGGGAATATTTTAATATTCCACAGTTATTGTTAAAATAATGCACACTTATTGTTTAAATAATCCACAGCTATTGTTACCAGTGGGCAATCGGCTGGATATTGTGCAAGGGAGAACAATAGAAAATATGGCGACTGTGGATTAAGGTGTCATAACTGCTTATTAATCCCCTCTATGGTGTATACTGTCAGGCTGATCCGGCTGTGTCCATAGAGCTGATGGATCAAATATAATTAAAATGTACTCGCTATATATTGCGTACTGGTTTGACTTTTTGTAGGATGTATGTATTCGCGGATGTATCTTCACGGATGACTCATTAATGCAGTATGTGACTGTCATGACCGCGTTAATTGCTTTCTATATTTAGTTATGAACAACGGCTGGGACACTCTTGAAGATTTTATTGCAGGAACACAATGCATAACGTAACAGCAGCATTGCTGATGATCTAATGTTCAGGCCTAAATATATTATAAGCAGTTTCGTGTTCCTTCTGCTGTTCCAGTTCGTCTGAAGGTGACGCATGTAACAGAGGATATGTCAGCCGACTGTGAGCTGAAGACATTTCGAGAAGTACACGAGGCGACTGCAGACATGGACGCATTGAAGGTGAGATTAATGTACATACATTTTGTTAATTATATCTAAATTTAACGATTCAGTGTCACTGTTGTTGCTGTTGCATTTGTTAGTAATATTATTAATATTATATGACATCCTAGAATAAGTATAGTGATTGCATTTATTATATAAATATGAAAATGACGATAACGAGAGCTGACCATGGATAACACAGGGACTATCACCATATCTTCTTTTATCTTCTTCTTTTGTGTATATGTAGATATATATATATATGTTACACTGTTTGTAAATAATGCGCGTCTCGCCAATAATTCTTAGTGGGAAATATGTTAGCCTTAGACCAAGAGACCAATATATCCATACAATCAGTCAATAATCGAGATTGAAATGTCTGTAAGTTATAGTAAATGTATGGTTGTACAGTTTGGGTAGCAGCTTTAAAACTCCAACTCAAGGGCTGTATATACAGGTTTTCCATGGATGGAGATATCTATACGAGTGTTACCTATTTAAGCCTGCAAATATTGTGTCTGTCATTTGCAGAATGAGGTCCCCAGATGGTGAATTTAGCTATCCCGCACAGTGGGGTACGATCACCAAACTCACCCCCAGGGGACCTCATTCTGCTTAGGCCTTATTTTCTGGGAATTTTCTATATTCTCAAATTAACATCGCTTTTAGATACTTTTTCCCTTCTTGGAAATTACTATATCTCGCAATTTGCAGAAGATAAAATGCATAATCGAGGTGATTAGTGTGCGAACATCACCTGGGAAACTTCAATTGGGGAACTTTAATATGATCCTAGGTCCCCATATCAGTTGAGGCCTAAGCAGAATGAGGTCACCAGAGGGTGAATTTGGTGATTCTAGCCCGCTGTTCGTGATAGCGTCACTAAAGTCGCCCTCTGGGGACCTCATTCTGTAAATGACAGACACTATTTGCAGGCTTGTACCTGTTTTACTTTTGAATCGGCATATGTGGTGTTTTTATGTCATCGTGCTTTCATCTACGTGTTAAACGGTGTTGTTAATGGCAAACGGTACCAGGATTCGTTTAAACTGTACATGTTACACAACTGGACCTGTCAACGAATGTTGCTATTGCTAGCAAGTTGGCAAATATGGAATAAAATATCCGTCTTAAATGTTTTAGCCTTACATTATATGAGTGATGATTTATCTTCATCATTCGAAGCTTCATCGATTTCGTCTTAATTCCATTTGATGGTTGACTCATTCTTTTCTCAGGAGGACGGCGCCGTAATGAACAACGTAACAACCGAGAGAAAAATTAAGATGGATAACACGAAAAATAACAGTGACATAACGACTTATGATGACATTGAACCTGAAGAAAATAACACAGACCAGGACTGTTTTACACGGATCGTTCTGGTGCTTCAAACTCGAACATTGGAGTTCTGGAAAGTACATAGACAGTTTATACGGACCGTTGTGAAATGGTTATTGATAACTGCTTATTTCGTTTACTTCGGTTTTGCCATGGCATACAATTTCGGTGATGACGGTTCTTTGAGGTTGCTAGTGGTTACCGTTGCCGTTGTGTTTGTGATTGGATTATTCAAGCTGAAAGATATAATCAGACGTGCAAGGACTACGGAAGGCCAAGCTCATTCATGTAATTGGTCTTCAAGATCGTGCCATGTGATATTTCGTCATAAGTATTTTACGAGGTAGGTGACCAATGTAAGGTATATAAGGTAACAATGTTGAGTATGCACATGTACACATAAAAATGAAGATTTCATGTTCAGAAGACTCCGTAAAACGTGTACGTAGTGTCCTCTCCGATTGCACATATATTTTCACTGTGATTTCAAATCGAGGTGTCTTTGTTGGCCAAATTGTGCTTACATTTCTTCAGTCACCAAAACTAGCATGACATATATACCATTCGAAAGCAGTGTGGTCAATGAATCAGATGCATGTTCCTGCACAGGAACGATGCAGGTCTACCAACATAGCATAATAAGTGTAGTTGTATATACCCGTGGCTCAGATGTTTGTTTCTCTCCACTGTTAGAAACGAATGCCCATCGCTTTAATGGTGTCATACGACGCAACATCGCTGTCAACCTTGGACCGTTAAAAATACGGTCAGGCTCTGGCATGTTCCACGGTACAAACATGTTTAAGTAACTGACAGACTGTAACCAGTAACTGTCAGACCGTTGTATTTGTTATGGTTCAACACCGTTTAATTAAATAAATATCAAGACCGTAACTAATAACGGTCGGACGACTCAGACGAATGGTATTTTTCACGGTTCACCACCAATTGTTTGCTGTTAGTATCCATCTCAGTGAGTCAACCAAAGATAGTTGGATAAGATCTTCCAACCAATAGTGGACTCCTGGTCCGTAAATTGTCGTAATAAATGGACGATAACATGGCGAATGGTGACAATGTCTCATATCCATACGTTTCAATGAAAATTGACGAACATGGGATGAATCGGTCCGTGTAATTGTAAAGTTGTACCCGTAAGTTGGAATTGTATAAAAATGTGATAACATGTCACTGCGCGGCATCAGTTCATTGTTTACCGTGTTGTTGTTGTTGAGATCGAAGCTCTTGTGCGTACAGTATACCCTCTTGTATATCCTCTCGTGTAGATGTAGATGTAATAGCTGCTACATTGTCACTAATGCTTGACATCGAAGTTCCTGTGCATTACTCTAGCGCACGCACCTATATCCTGTTGCGACAGTAAATGTATCTGTGTTTTGATAGTCACAGCACTGTCAATTTCAACATGAACACTGAGACGAAATTCAATGAAGACAAGTCATAGTCGACAGCTCGAAGTGTCAGCCTCGAATACAACCCAGTTGTCACAATTTGTCACAATGATTAAGCCGGGTTTCGGAGATCTAGAACTTGTCCGTTCACATAGGAACCGAAGGCAGACAGTTTTAAAATTAATCCACAACTGTATAGATCACATTTCCCCCAAAACAAACGGCTTCTTTAAAAAAAAAACATTTCTATAAAAAAAAACACTTCTCTCTAGAAACACTTCTCTTTTAAAAAAAAAACACTGCTCTGGTACTCTTGAAGTGCGATCAATTTAAAAGAAATGTTTGTTTTTTATCATTATAATATCTCCGTTTTGTAGTCGATATAATCATTCCAAAAGTATATTTAGCAGTGGCTAGTTGGCTCCGGTTGTCCCTTATCGATACAATCAAGATAATAAATTTGAAATATAATCCTAACATCGCGTGGCACGTGTTAATATTCGTGAACCATGATTAGATATTGTTTGATATCACTTGAACCCCCTATTATATCATCCAAAGAGCCATTTATGTGTGATTCCCGGGCGCGTGTGCAAACTAGATTCATATCACGTGTCATCGCGCCAACAAAATGACTTCACGTCTTTACATTGATTCAGGCGGATTAATACTATTTCGAAATGCCAAGGAATGACACCAAACAATGCAAATTGATTGCTTAGTTCATTAAAATAAAATGCTTGTCCAACTTCGTTGCACTAACGATAATAGACACAACAACAAAGAGGCAAACTGAGGATATTTTCGTCGCCAGCCCCAGAGCTCGCAATAATGTCGTATACGGCTGTGAAGCGTCCCAGCCAAATCAGTAAATGTATGAATTCTTCTAAGATCTTTGATTTGTTAAAAAGGCATAATAGCTCTAGTGTTTTTCGTGTGATTTACAAGGCCTTCAACTCGTTATGTTGGGATATAAGATTGTATGAAACTCGTTTCATAACTTTTATTCACAACTCGTCTACGCCTCCTTGTGAATAAAATTTATCAAACTCGTTTCATAAAATCTGCTATCATCCAACTCGTTGGATATCCTCTATATGACAAACACTTGGTGTTTTTGGCTGAGGAAATGCAGATCATGCTCGATAATGCGAAATATTATACCCGTTATTCCATAAAAACAGTAAAATGACATGCGCAGTTGTCACTCTTTACAACTCATAATATGTTATCCTGTGTTTAACCCTTTCATAACGGGAGCTGCACTGGTGCAACATTAAAGACTCTGTGCCAGTGCACTCTCTTATTTATGCGAGTCTCCCATAGAGAATGCAGTGGCTTACACGATCAATGTAAACATTGTTGGGTCATGGCATTCTCTTATATGCGAGTCGATATATGGGCGACTCGCATATATAAGAGAATGCATTGGCACATGGTTTTTGCAAACTTTCAGAATGCTCCAGTCATGGAAGGGTTAACGTTCGTAAGCCTCTATTATCTTTCAACATACATGTACTAACCAAGTCATGTCTATCTCTTCAACAGAGGCCTTCAGGTTGCCATGGTGACGTTTATGATCAGCTACTCTATTGGAGCTTGCATCATCAATAACCCAAGAAATGGTATCTCATTGGCGGGTGTGTTCGTTTTCCTGGGTATAATGTTCGTCACCAGCAAGAATCCGGCAGGGGTGAGTCAGATGTTATATTTGGTTCTATAACATAGATGTATGTACACAATGTTGGATCACAATGTACATGTATACACATACGAATAATTAAGTGATCTTCTGGACCGTAAGTTGGACCCGACGATTCCGTTCCTTGAGATGCCATAACTACTGTAATACCAACGATTAGGACGGAGTAAATTTTGCAGACGACGCTGAAGTAGGTCCTGGTGATTATCGTTCTGGATAAAATTGACACTTTTGTGCCATCGTTAAATCTCCACTACATCTATTGTACTTCCTGTGGCATATGTATTTACAACCGAGATTTGTAATCTAAGATATAAGTTCAGAATTTACTTCGGTTAAGGTTGTTCCACACCGAGCGCGAGCGAGCGATTATAACGGCCGTTTTCTAACGTCCGTAGCAGTTCAAAGCGCGCGATTTTTATGTTCACACCGCAAGGGATCGACTCGCTGATCACGAGGCGACTATAGCAGTGATTTTATGCTTCGTCGAATTGTCGCTTTGTTGCAAACCAGCGAGATAATTGGACGGCTCTCAAATAGGTGTTTATACGACCGTTAATTTTCTATTTGATGACGGCACACTGATTTGTCGCCGCGATAATGGAGGACTTTAGCGAGAGGCTAATAATCGAAGTACAACGCATGTGTGTCTGTATGGCACATGTGTGTCTGTATGACTGTGTGTGTCTGTGTCACACATGACAGAGCAAAATATTACGTACCATTGTACGCCATAAAAGTTTTAACATATAAATCTCCATTTGCCATGAATACTATATACCAACAGTTCGGAATACTGAACTTTACATTCTTGTCTACGATATATATGTGTAAGAATTTACACAACATGTGTAAGGCATAGGTGTTGATTTTATGCACACCAGTGTGTATACATGTGTATAAATTGACCCATTTATTGTGTAAAATATGTTTAAGATAAAAAATTAACAATGGTTGTGTAGCAGCGCTACACGTTGTTTGTAGAAACCCTACACATCAGTCATAAGTGTGTGGGGTGGGGGTATCCCCCATGCAGCCTCCTGACTCCCCTGAAATTGGCGTACACACAGAATAATAACCTGACTATCGCGCGCGACGAAGCGTTTCAGTCGCTTGCGGTGTGGACATAAAAATCGCGCGCTTTGAACTGCTACGGACGTTAGAAAACGGCCGTTATAATCGCTCGCTCGCGCCCGGTGTGGAACAACCTTTAGCCGTATCTGTTAGAAATATGCCCGTCAGTTTAACGGTGTCATAACGCGCAGAATCGCTGCAAACTAGTGACCGTTAAATATACGGTTAGGCTGTGGCATGTTCCACGGTACAACACCGTTTAAGTTTAATGTAACCATGCAGTAACTACCAGAAGGTGGTATTCTTTACGGTTCAACACCCTCAATAACACCAAGACCGAAACCAATAACGGATAGACCAATGGTTTTTTTCATGGGTCATAACCCGTTTTTGCTCCTAATTTGCTAATTTACCGTAGAATTATCCAAATTCCTGTTGTGACAGTATGATTTCCCGATAGGCTTTACGACCATAGTGTTGTTGATTCTTAAACACTCAATGCATACAGTGATAGAAAATACTTTGAAACTTTGAATTTTCAAGAGAACCAAACTTGTTATCTGCCTCGTAGATTTGAATCCGGATTGTAGGCTGCGCACGCATGGTGTGCACCTTTCTATGACTGTAAATAATTGTTGTAAATAAAAACGATTACAACTGAAAAGCTCACCCATTTAGTGTTTTAATTATGTGTCATTAACATATAATTAAACAACTACAAGGATGATCTTTTCATTTAAGAGTAATACTAATGTCGACCATTCTACTACATATGAATTGGGCATCCCCTGTTAAAGGCACGGGCGGCGTTCGTTGCATTAATATTCATATTTGTTCAAATCACCATCAACAGAAGGAATATTAAAATATATATAGTTTTGTTCATATGCCAAACATAATCAGCGCGTACATAGTATATTGTCGTCAAGACGTACGATGGTGTACGTAAACAAGAGCCTGCTCGTGTTACGGAAGTTTTGCTTCTGTTTACATAACACAGCGCAATTATATTAGTTAATCACACACAAATTATATAAACGCTCTTTATTATTTCCATATCAGGAAAACAGTAACAAATAACGCTCTTTATGTTTACCATATCCGGATCTAAACAAAAGCCAGGAAAAGTAACGTTTTTTTGCCTTTGTTTACATAACAAAGGAAAAACATTTGACCATATATAACATACTGTTTATGCCATATTTCTGATTGGTATAAGAACAAAGTCTGTCTATATATTACTATTCGTTCTGTTTATGGCGGGTTTTTATGTAAACATATTTATTTGCATCCATAATTAAATGCAAGGGATTGAGGCACAAGTTACAAAACTTATCTTGGCCCACTCTCGACAATAATACAAAGAACATGATATTTACATAAGTATAATATAATGTATGATCCACTTGTATAAGAATTAGTATATAATATATATGGAATTATGATACAACAGATGCATATACACGACGGTGTCGGGTCCATCACTGTGCGTCCGTGTTGGGTCCTGCTATAGTGTGTGCTACTTTATGATATTTAACGGCAATGCAGCCTAGTCGCTGATGTCAAAACGGCAGGTTGAAGTTATTTAAGTTTGAACAAAATTGAATAACTTTCTATTTAAATTGTCATTTAGCGAGATGTCACCAATAAGTAGCTTTCCGACAGTGATATTTAGCATACCTAAACCTGTTAAATTATTTGCTAGGGTAATTATATGACGTGTGTACAGCCCGCAATTAAAGAAATAATGACTTGCATCTTCAACTGGATGACCACATCGGCAACTTGGATTGTCACTAATAAAGTTGCAAAATTTGTCAGCATTTAGGTCGCTACATAAGTTACGGAGCTTACAGTGGATTATGTTCAGTCGTCGTTTTCCTATATTGAAATGATCAGGGGGTTTCAGTACTATATTTGTTGATGATAATTTTGTTTTGAAAACGATTAGTGAGCAACTAGTTCTTACTTCTTTGGGGAGTTCGTTCCAGTCCTTAGTTGATCGCGTGAAGAATGAATTATTAAAATGTTTAGTCCTCCATTGATATGGCTGGAAAGGGATATTGCTTCTTAGTCTATTGGTCGTTTCTGTGCGGGTTGGCAAGAGATCAGTCAAATAGCTTGGGGTTTTATGGTTTACTATCCTATACATGGTATGCAATCTGTGACATTTTCGTCTGTCCGTCAATGTTCTCCAACCTAATTCGCATAATAGTTTATCTTGTGGGACTGATCGGGTAAGTCCAGTGATTAAACGGGCAGCATCGGCGTGTACTCTGTCTAACTTGATCAAAATGTTTGCAGAGGCCGAGTCCCAGATTACATCGGCGTAATCCATAAGGGGCAGTATATATGATCGGTATATTATTTCCAGTGTGTTTCGATTAAGCATAAACTTCAACTTTCTCAAGTAAGCGAGGCGTCCGTAAAGCTTCTTCAACATTTCATCAATTTGTCGGTACGAGTCCATATCACTTTGAATGGCGGTTTTTGACGGAAGAGAATATACCAACCGCCAACGCCGCCCGTATCTTTAACAGCATACCAACCACCAACGCCGCCTGTATCTTTAACAGCATACCAACCACCAACGCCGCCCGTATCTTTAAGGTAAAAAGGAACTAAGCTATCACAATTACAACTCAAATAAAGTAAAACATGTGAATTGCATATTATTTTTGTTAAGGCATGTAAGGCGTAAAATTGTCCATTCACTTGTAAACACAGTCCATGTCTTAACAGGTATACCTGTGTACATCACGACAGTATCTGTAAACATGTATAGTTTGATAGGAACATTATAACCAAAAGCGGACTCCGTAAATTGTCATAATAACTGAGCGATAACTTTACAAATGGCGACAATGCTCTCATATCCACACGTTTGTGTGAACAATGCTGAGCATTATAAATAATGTCCGTGTAATTGTAATTGTTGTACTTGTAAGTTGGAATTGAATCTGTGATCATATGTCAGTTCATTGTTGTTGACATCCCATCTCTTGTGAATTATTCTGGTGCGTTTATCTTGTGTAAATGCATGTGCTTTGAAATCTTCAGAACACTGTCAGCTAGAATGAACAGATCAAGTTAAAAACTGACAACACTGTCAATAGTCAACCTTCTAATATCTACGTTGTTGTTGATCTTATTGCCACTAGTGGTTGACATCAAAGCTCGTGTGAATTATTCGTGCACGTGTATCATCATATATGTAAGTACATGTATCTGTGTTTTGATACATTCACAACATTGTCAATTTCAACATCAGCACTCGAGTCGAATCAAGTCTCGAACATACCGCCCCGAATACAACACAGCTTCGATTATCAAGCCATCAGCCGGTTTTCGCGGAATTAGAACTTGTTCCGTTCACATAGAAACGGAAGTCAGACAGTTTTAACAGTATTCTACCACTGTGTAAGTCACCTTTCCCCCACAAAAAAAACCCATTAGTTTACAGCGAACGACCGCAACGCGGCAAACGACAATTCGTTGATGATTAATGTAACGGGATTGTGGAATGACGTAACTAGTTACTGGACACAAGCCGCCGAAATGCATTGCACTTTATGAACATGCCGGATAACTCAGTCGGAATGCTTTGCACTGAATAAAACATTTAATAGAATGGGATAATACGGTTGAATGTTGACGGCATGAACGTATAATCAAGCACAATTCTAGCTTAGACCGTTTTCAGGGCGCATAAAACAACGGTGATTCACCGTAAAGCAGATGAAACTGTATGGGACCGTCGGAATAGCACGGTCCGATACCGTCAAATCGACGGTATTTTCGCGATAGCGTATTCGTAATTCTTATTAGTAGTAGTTCATTATGTCTATTATTTGTTATGTACATGTACATTAAAGTGATGTGAAACACTCCGGTATGGTAATCAAATTGACATGGAGAATAATCTTGCTCAATTTTTACGAATATTAATCTAAACACACACCATCATTCTTATATATTAATGAAATGCAATGACTCTCGATGGTGAAATCTTTTGCGCTAGTTTATCGCCGATAGTTACGTCCCGAATCGAGATGTAAATATTTTCAATTGAGCGTAGTTCAGATGATGTTTTCTATGGAGAGGTATGGTCGAATTCTTTTAAATTTTCGGTGATGTTAGTAGAATGCTACATTCCCACCGTTGGCATAGCGCCTGGGTACTAACCAGTAAGTTTCACGCACCAAAACAAGTCCATAACACGTTTTTAATGTTTCAACATCCCGCCTCATGCATCTCTACGTGAACTTGAATTCATACCGGTGTTGAGACATCGTGCACATGCTAATTTATAATCTTATGCTGATGTCACCCCGATTTCAGCTTACACACGAAACCCACTCATTTTGTACATATCCCAGATCACGTGGTACCCCGTGGTGACGGGAATGTTTGTGCAGTTCGTGATGGCGTTGTTTATGCTGAAGGTGGAATTTACTCGAGACGGTCTGCAGTATATCGGTGATAGAATTAGCGAACTGCTGTCCTACGCTTTGGCGGGAGGGAATTTCTTGTTCGACCCGGAGCAGATAGAGAGAAATGTACTCATATTCACGGTATGTACTGAACATGTATAATCGTGGATAACTGGATAAAAGCACGCATCTTTTCTCGTATCGGGAATGACAGTGGGAATGACACTAATTCTCATAATTGAGTTTATGTCTTACTAGGTTATGTTATACATTTTGAGACTAATGCTACCAGTTGATTTGATGATTTGGTCGTATTATCCCCAGCATTCATATCTTCGCGATTTTACTAAAGGAATTAGTGTATTATGTGCGGCAAATATGTTGACAACATTGCGGCATGTTAAGAATATATACGAATGCAAATATAATGGTGTTGCTGTGCTAGATATGCAGACTTTTGAGTGTGCGTACACTACATGACCATTTTGCTGCTGCATACCAACGTAATAATAGGCGGTCTCGCATTGTTTATAACAGGAACTAAGCCAAATGTGCATTGGGGCCATTGTATGTCTCTGTTTGAAACAGTATATGGAGTCAGTTTTATGAGTTTACGCATATTCCCGTTATATTATATGTTCCTACTGGAAAATGGACAGAACTTCAAAAAGTCTCACCACACGATGTTGTGGCGTCATTCAGCAGTTAAGATGTTAACTTGTGTTAGACTTTTGGGGTTTTTTTTTCAAAATATATAATCATTCAGAATTGTCTTACAAAATAACAAAAGTACAAATGTTTTGCAAAAGCTACAAATATTCAAGAGTTTCCCAATTAAATGGTCAGTTTAAATTCTTCATTTTGTAGATTTGGGGTGTGGACAACTGCATACATGTGTGTGTGTCAATGGGAACAGGACTCAAGTCAGGCCATGTCGCCTTTGTTGTCTGATGGTCTACATGTACGCATGTGTGTTTCTCTTCCTCAGTTCTCTATCAACGTGATCCTGGTCTGTGCCCTCATCTTCCTGTTGTACCACGTGGGTGCCATCCAATTCATGATCCGGTACTTCGGTCAGTTTCTGTCAATCTGCCTAGGAACAACGGCGGTAGAATCTCTAAATACAGCGGCAAACATATTCTTCGGAGGAGTGAGTCTAGTATTGCTAAGTCATGGTGCGGGGTTTATGATATGGAATATGTCTATATTATGTCGACCGAAATGGAGTATACATGTTTTGACTATACGAAGATTCAAAGATACACATGTATAACGTGTTGTTAAAATAATTAAATACATTGTGACACGGGCTAATACGTATGAGACATCAGTTGATTTAGGGAATGTTGACAGCAATATGGAACACACTATGAGCTGTGGTCGCTTTATATTTTGTTTGCACAACTTTATATTGACCATATATCTGACATATATTTGCACTCTCCACATTGGGCAAACATGAAACTCATTGTTGAAATGCGCAGGCAAGATGACTGTATGACTGTATGACACACGCATGTCATGTGTCACAATACCGACATACGATGTATATACATGCATCAGAGACGTGGCGAAAGGGGGGGGGTTTGGGGGTGTCTCACCCCAACTTTGGTCAAAATTTGGAAATTTCATACCTGCAGAAAACATTAGTTGGAAATTTCACACCAACAATATAGGTTAAAATGTTCTTGTAGTTTGATTATCAAACAATTTATTGGGGGAATTAATTGTTTTTGGACCAATATTTGCACATTTTCCTATTTTTTTGTCAAAATTTTGGACTGAAATGGTCATCAGTTGGAAATTTTCAAACCTTATGGGGGTGACAGGTTGGAAATTTCCAACACTTGGAAAGCTTGTGTCCTGGTCCCTCACCCGTGGCCTGTCAAAACCTGCTAGTTAATTTAAGAAAACAACATTGTCATACATTTGGTTAACATTGCCATTGGAATTGTCATCAGTTGGAAATTTTAGAACCTAATTGGGTGTGTCAGGTTTGAAATTTCCAACTCAAGGAAGGCTTGAGACTAGTCTAGATGCTAGGATTTTGCGATTTTCTTGTTCTGATTTCAAAAGAAATTTCCCACACCGGGCCGACCATTGTCATTGTCCCTCCCCGTGGCCAATGCAAAACTGATAATTATTTTAAAACAATAATCAACAATTTTACTACATTTGGTCCAACTTGTGGACTGTGGACTTGTGTACTGAGAATTTTCCAACCTGAGGGGGAGCATGAGGTTTGAAATTTCCAACACTATAGGAAAGCTTCAGTTGAGGCAAGTCTAGCCGAACAACCATGGTCAGCCGGTTTGTCCTGGTCTATTGTCCGTAGCCGTGTGCATTTGTCTGGAGTTAGACCACTAGATGTTAGGATTTATGCATTTTTTCAGGTTAAAATATCTTAATCTGAATGTTTTCATATCGGGAATATAGAATATGAATATATAGGCTATTACGCCTGAGCACTGAGGTGCAAAGGGGGGGGGGGGTGCAAATGGAATTATGCAAAACTTGTGTTTGGTCTGATTCTGATTCAAGGGGGGTGCAGTTGGAATTTCCCAAGGTGGACACTCCCCGAACGGAGACCCTCTAGTCACGTCCCTGACATGCATTGGTGTTTACCGGGTTATCATCACGTGTCACTTAACATTCAAATCTGAACTAGCCTTGTATCCCCTATAAATAAACCTGACGCTATACATTGGTTTTCGAAATTCCAACATGTAATTAAGGTAGTTGGTTCTATTCACTCAATAATAGATTTATATATAATATACAGAGTTAACACATACTAAGAAAAACCATGCATATGGTATATGTACGGATGGCCGTTAAATTCGCAATTGTGATCAATAAGTGTCCATTGTTGACATCACGATAGTCATCCATTTTTACATCGTCGTCGCCGACTTCATCGTCATCATCATCACCACCAACGTCAGCATTATTGCCTTCTTGCACTAAACCATATAGTTTTTTTCGACATTTCTATAAGTTATTTATCGTACAGCAACTTGCCAACGCCATGGTTATAGACTACTTAGACGACGCATCCACATCAGAGCTCTTCGCGATGTTGACGGCCGGCTTTGCCTCTATGGGTGCGAGCGTTTTAGGATTCTACATTAAAATGGGGGTGAGTTGAATTCAACAACATTTTTATATATTGCATACACAATACACACACCATGGCCATACACACGTGCTTACTCAAAGCCCATTGTACATGCCACATATTCCTTTCGTTACCCCATAGTGTATTGCGTCATTGATAATGATGCTCGTTATGCAACTCGATTAGGAAACTTCACACGCTGCCCGGCGATTTTCCAATTTCGGAACTATACTATGTATGTGACATTCATTGATGTACATACATATAAGAATACACGTTCATCTGCCAGTACTGTAGTAAAAAGAGTCTTTGATTGGGTAGAAATATATCTTGTCCCCAAATCAGATTGATTGGCTACAACGCCACTTTCAAATCAATATGTTCTCCGTCACCGGGACAGCGGGATTGAAGAGAGAAATGGGGGTACATTTTCACGACCACTTGAAATGTCGGGGATGCATGAGTGACTGGTAGTTTCGACCAATCATGATGTTGTTCTAGTACGCCATGTTTTGGTGTCACCCGACGTCCGATACATATTATGTCAACTACTGAATTATTATGAAGATGACCACACCAAACTTGAGGTTGTATTCTGGGGACAATATTGTTATTAGCGGTGAACTCGACGGGTACATGGAGATATCATACCAGGATGTCTCTTGTCTTTCAAAATCGACATCATTGTATCAAATCTCAATGTATAATGTACCCAGATAACGTTCATGTATATTATCACCAAACATTCTCGATCACGCGTAACATATTGAATGCCATGTATCTTTATGACGGTATTGGTTACATTGCGATGCGATACAAATGTAGGAAAAACATGTTATTTCACCATATTGACAACCATCTTGGGTGTTTATATATTTAAAACATGGTCTTGAACATAAATTATATTTCTGACTATCCCGTTGATTTTCGATAATATAGGTTTTTGAAATCAAATGGCGACTGATATGTTAAACATGTAATATGTATTGTTTTAATATAAAATGTGTAGAATTTATTGTCCTTCTTGCAGAAGGGTTGAATGTTGGCTAGTTTTATAGATATATAAAATGACACATGTGTAATGGTTACGTTTTTGCACGAGGTTGTAGCGGGGCGATGTTACATCGCGGCACGACAAATAAGTGCAGTAACGTTAAAATGTTCACACAATTGGGTTGTTGTATGTTTATTGCACAATCTGAAAATTGTAGCTTTTAGTATACTGTAATTGAGTTCGCTATTGCTTTCGTTAATTGAATAAACGTGTGATTTATATAGATTACACCTCACAATTTATTGGAGACATATTTTGTTCCAGTTCACGTCGTTAATGACGTTGTCAACGTAATAGGTTTGTGGTGTCCAGGGACAATATCATAATTTGTTAACCTTTTGAAACATGTTAAATAGTCACCGGGCGATTGAACAGTACACGCACCTACCATTGTGAAAGTGTATCGAATATCCTAACAGTTTTCACTCTTGCTTTCGTGAGGCACTGGATTGTGTTATCCCATGGCCCTCGGGTGACATGATCCTGCGCGGGTGACAAATGCCGGCGTCTCACTAAAGTGCAGTCGATAACTATATTATTGAACACAATATGGCTTGATGTCCATTAAACTAATGTAACATAGCTATATCTTTGCTCTAAATACTAATGTCAAATACTTATTCAACATGACAAATATCAGTAAGGATACACGATACATGTATGTACATATATTTGTTGTCAACAGACTATCGCAATCTTATGCCCCCATCATACAGAATGCCACAGTGACAGTCGTATAGTAATATTAAAACCGGGTTTACAACAGAATATGATTTCCATATATGCACAGATTCCGCCGGCATGGTTGCTGACAGCGTCCATCATGTCCGCCCCGGCTGCGCTCGCCATTGCTAAGATACATTGCCCAGAAGTCCACCGACAAAGGAAAAAGCAAAACTTCAACAAACTAGCTAAAAGGTGAGTCGACACTACTGTACTCTGCGTGGAAGAATAGATATGATACTCTACTGGTTTTGGTGGTTACTGTGTCAAGATATAGTGTGCTGTGCAGACTTGCCCTTGCTTGAGGCAGATGGACTCACTTGAAGTCAATCTTCCTGAGGCTAATTGTTCGTATTGCGTATGTTGTATAGTCTGTGCGGTTTCGTAACTCAATTCAACTCCGTGTTAATATAATCGCCGACGACCTTACCTAGATATGTGCACAAGAAAACAATGAATCTGCATGGTCATGGTGTATTGACGCGATTATCTTGAAAGTTTTTTGTACTATCTCACTCAATTCTATACTCGCTAGTAACGTGTAATTCGCGTATCTCCTGAATGTACATGTACCAGCACAAACGGGTCCAAACGTAGAAGTTCATGCACTAGAATTGTCGAAAGCTATTAAAGTATAACAAGTTAATGTCTATCTCTCAAATTATTTCATTTTGAGCTTGTAACCGTTCAATCCACCACATCGCTAGATGTTCAATTGTAACGGTGCAATTTTGGGTTGAGGGTGGCTACGTGTATATGGAATGATATGATTATTTATATAGTACAGATACAAATCTGATTGAAGCCGCTAACAACGGAGCAATGTTTGCTGCAAAGATTCTGGTGCCAGTGATAGTCAACGTCGTAGCCTTCATATCTATCCTGGAAGGAGTCAACGCTGGGTTGACCTGGTTGGCGAACCGAGTAGGGATCGAATCGCTCACGATGCAGGTTAGACGTTCACCCGCTTAGATTGAAACAGCAGGGCTAGTGCTTCCTTATTGTATCTCCTAACTGTTTCGGATGATAGCAAGAAAAACGTGTCCGACTTGACACTAACCAAAATGGCGTCCATCATGGCGGCTATTTTTCTAGATCTTTGATCGCCTTTATCTAAAATAAAAATCATAAAACTCGGGATTCCACCACCTGTTGTCATTGTTTGTTGGAAAACAAGGTGTAATTGGTCTTACTAGACACAAGAATAATTAATTAACTGTTTGTACATACCGGTATTATCTTATCGAAACCGATTCGATACTTATCACGTAATGTCTGTTTCGTGGACATAGTTATCGTGACATTGATGATGACATTGTGTGGACATAAAGTATCTTCGGTGACTTAAATTTATTGTCGACATTTTTTAGAAATACTCGCCTCGTCATCATATACACACATGTACGTCCCGCAAGGGTCTATCCTGTGTCCATTTTGGTTCTTAGTCTATACAAATAACGTAGCCGACGGTACTGAATCAATAACGAGAATACATACATGTATGGAGATGACACCTGCCTCGCGAATAGTCACTTTGATCTTAGTTTACTTTAACATACTATGAACAGCGATTTAGACAAAATTACAGCGTGGTCCCGAAGCTGGCAGATCAGCTTCAATCCAACTAAAATAGTGGGCATGTCCTTTTCATTAGTTGCTCCCTCAACAGAGAAACCAAAGCTCAATTCGTGGGAAATTCAATCGACTTTGTGGATAAGCATACACATTTAGGTCTGGAACTCCAATCAAATCTCAAACGGAACGCACATATTGAAGGTTCTGAAGGCGTCACATGTTCTATTCTATTGTCCGATATACCGAAAACAACGAAAGGAATGCTTCTCTGGAACCTTTAGAAATTTGACTCTCGAGTCTGCACTTAAAGGGGAAACCACACAAATATTAAAGGCACGTGAGGCCTTAGTTGTCGAAAATATTCATATTTGTTCCAATCACCGTAAACAGAAAAACATTAAAACGCTTACAGTTTCGTTCATATATACCATGACCATCGCGTAAACAGCATGTTATCATAAAGATTTACTATATTTTACCTAAGCAAGATCCTGATTGTGTTACAGAAGACAGCACAATGCTGCTGGCTAATCACACACAAATGTCATAAACGCTCTTTATTCGTTCCATATCAGGAATTCACCAACAAAGAACGCTCTTTATGTTTACCATCATAATATAAACAAACACCATAAAAAGTTACTTTTTATAGTTACTTTTTATGCTTTTGTTTACATGACAATGGTCAAATCTATGACAATAACATACTGTTTATGCGATATTTCTTATTTGTATACGGACACAGTCTGTCTACATTTTGTTGTTCTTTCTGTTTGTGGCGGTTTTTGACGGGTGGAAATATTTTCACAGGATACCCACCGCCAAGGCCAACCGTACCTTTAAGTGAAAACATATCTACCTTTAAAATAGTTCAGAAATGTATAACTATGACAGAACGTTTTTCCAACTAAAATTACGAAGCAGCAGCCATTTATGATATGACAAGCGACATCGAAGTATTAAGTACATTAATTACATATTGCTCTCATTGTTCTCATTCAAATTTACACATGAAAAATTAACGTATAAATTCCCTGCCTCTAAGAAGCACAACTGAGTCAAATTGAGATATGGTCACTCGTGGAGACGGCAAATATAAACCTTCAGGCTTACAGTCGAATCCACTTCCTCATTCTACACAAGGAACACAAAAGTATATGCTATTGTATTATACATGATGTGGTTTGAATGGAATAAAATATTATTAAACTAAGACTCTGTTATTGAACTATGTGAATATCGCTTCAATTTGCCCTTAAACCAATTATTATCATTTTACGGCATTATAGATCCGAGTAATATGGTTATATGACGTGAATCCTCTTCGCTGCTAACATTGCTGATGTGCATATATCGATGTCACTCATTTGAAAGAGTTGTCGATTACTAAGAGGCATCTAATTAATAAATAGGATATAAATTTGGTGGTTTGATATGATCCCTCGGTAACCTCATATCAGCCTTCGACCTAGCGAACGCATTAAATGACTTTAACGCATCATTTTGCAGCTGATATCATCGTACGTTCTATACCCGGTGGCTTTTCTAATGGGTGCCAACCCGGAAGACTGTGGCGCTGTGGCCCAGCTTTGTGGAATCAAAGTCTTTATCAACGAGTTTGTGGCGTACATCCAACTAAAAGAGATGATGGGCAACAAGGTGGAGTTTGATTCTTATGTTACAACATACAGTAATTCGACAGACTCGTGGTGGTGGAAAGGAAGTGACATATATCTGGAACACACAAATAGAACATTGACGAATGGGGTGTTATTTCACGTAAGTCTAGAGGCTTTGAGTTTGGATTGAGACGGTGCTAGAGATCGTCATATATCGGTAAACGTTATTTATACCACGATCGCCTATCTTATTATATAAATAAAGCCATCTGTTTAAATTTTACATTTAATCAACACCTGTTGATTAAACGTGCCTACTGTTGATTAAACTTCGCAGAGTGGATTAAACTTTCTCCATACAATATGAACGAAAAAGTGTTTATCCATCGCATTGTAAAGATCGTGGCATAAACTTCGCAAAGTGGATTATACTTTCTCCATACAATTTGAATGGAAAAGTGTTTATCCATCGCATTATAAAGATCGTGGCATAAACAAAATATACCCATAGTGTTTCTGAATAACAAATTTAATCTACTCGTGTGATTGGCGATTTACACCACAAATTTCTTATCGAATAGATAGTACTCCAACAATCGGAATATAATCTAGGAACTTACACATATATATTTGTATGCCGTTTCAATTCGTAGCTTGTGATTTGTAACTTGCAAGGTAATTGACAAAATAGATGGGCCATACCGACCATAAAATACGAGTGAACGCAAACACGCATGGGCAATTAGGGCACCTCTCGTTTAACCATTAAACACATTTGCATATAATGAGTGTGGCTTCTGAAGATAATGGTGTAGAATTTGAAGTGTAAAGAATGGTCGAATGGTCTATCGTCATATTACAAACTTACTCTGACCTATTTCTCAATCAGAATGAACCATATATATGATAGGACATCTTTCGAAAATGGCAGTTGATTGCCTACAATTACAAGGCACAACCCACAAGCGGAATCGCCCTTCTGCTGACCTCAGGTTCGACTCACAATGGAAATTCTGAAAATTTGCTGATCTGCGTAACCTATATGTAAATGCAAAAAATCTAATCCACGATGGTTTTCACGATCAAACACCTAGTTTATTTCAAAACCTTTAGACAATTTTGCAAAATGATACCCGTCATAATGGAATGCTAAAGTCCGGAATACATAAGTGTGTTTTCTCAGAATAATTACCAGAGCATACTTTTCCAAATGTATGGAACCAATTAGAAGATAGACTTAGTGAACTTTCAGACGACCACGATTCAATCGTAAGTGGAAGGATCTGCGTCGTAGGAAGTAACCGCTAGTTGGACTGCGCATTCTCACGTCAATATCGCAAGTCAAAAAATTATGTCAAGCACTGTTTTATTTTAGATTCGAAATCGTGGTGTATCCTTGGATACCTCCATTTGCGACGTAATCGCAGTCGTGTGTATGTAGTAAAACATCGTAGCTGGAAAGGCCGTAGGGTAGTCAATCGTATGCTTACGAACAGCCTACGACATCATCATGTACGACGACATCGCAATCGTGTGAACAAACTATCCACGATTTTGTCGGGCCCGATTCCCCCACTTACGATTGAATCGTGGTCGTCTGAACGTTCGCTTAAAAATCTCCCAACAAGACCCGTGTTTAAAAACTGACTGTTCAGTGAATAATCCGTTTTTACTTATGTTTATCAATTGAGTAATAATAGCATATTGATTCCTGCATTATTACTGAACATTACTGGAAACATCTGTTTAACTATCATCAGGTTAAAATGATTACCATCCCCATATCCTACAATTTGATTCCATTTTATCTCATTTAAAACATCAATCATGACTGAACTTTGACACTAAACAGTACGCATATATATTGTATATGCTATGTTATAAGCTGAGCGTTGGACGAATGTTATGTTTCTTCTTTTCCAAGCAAATTAAATAATCTATATTTATTTAAATAATTAAATAATTCTATGATCTATCTACATCCTTCGGTGTTGGGGGCAACATGAAGACAGCATTGTTTTGGTTGTGCCGTCCCCAATTACTCATTGATTGTATACATTAATTATGTTAAAAATTGTTATATTGTTTTATGAATAAACAATCATATTCATAGTCACAATGAACAACCTCTTGCAGGAGAAATCAGCGGTTGTTGCCACGTATGCCCTCGCCGGATTCTCTAACTTCGGGAATTTGGGGATAACTCTGGGATCGACCGCGCAGATGATACCACACAGAAAACATGAAATCGCATCTATGGTTCTTCCAGCTATGTTATCTGGCAACATCGCGTGCTTCCTAACTGCATGTATAGCAGGTAACATGACGCTAGTTTTCTCACCTGTACATGTACTCTAGATTCGGTTTCTCTACCGCTAGTATACACTGTGGTTAACCTATGGTTAAAGCTCGTGCTGTCAATTCCAGGAATGTAATTATAAAGATGTTAGAACCCACACATAGATGTCATATACAGCCGCTGTCTAAATATAGCTAACCCACGTTAATCGTTTGATAGCTGGACCCTCGTTGTTGGGTAGTTACTTGATCAACATCATTTATTGTGGGGGAAGGAATCTTAATACATTGTGTTGAACTTAATAACTCAACATGGATCTGCAGAGCGTGTCTCGCTCATTTTTGGTTATATTTTGAGAACATCACTACAAATATAGAAAGGAATATTAAAATGTATATTTTACAACCTTAAAGGGAAACTTCAGAGATGATCTGTATTACCGATTAATATTGCTTTGAGTTGGGTTGTGAATGTTCAATATTTATGCAATTCATAAGTGGATAATTCTAATAAAGAAAGGGTGCAAACAGGACTGGTATGATATTAGAATATGAAATAACGTAATATATAAACATTCGCGTGCAAATAATACATCGATGATACCTACGATGTTTGGTTGGATATGAGAACTATCTCATGAGTGATGACAAAAATAACAAATGAATTTCCACTCGTGGCCACCATATCCAACCAAAAAGTGGCACGGGGACGACTATAAAAAGTTCACACTTACTGTCGTTCCCTTTCCAACCAAATACATATATCTATACATATATACATAATGATATGCAAATGAAACAGAGTTAAATTTATTATTATGTATACATGTATATCAAATTTGTAAATTAACATGTAATGAATTGTGTTGGTGAATAAATGTTTAAACTAACCAAAAAGTGCAGATGTTCTGTTTATTATATACTCAGCTCAGTTGGCCCATGACTCAACTCGAAAGAAGAGTAAAAAGTGAAAATTTGTATACCCAAGTACAGCCATGGTAATGAGGTTGTGCATATACAATAGTTCCATTTTGCAGACAGATTTGTTGAGGGGCTTCATCATAGTATGTTTAACAAAACAAATTGTAATTGGTCACATATTAGAATTTGTGGCGAATCGATGTTAACTCATCTAGAACCGAATCACTTTTAATTTTAGCGTGGATACGATCGAGATATCTCACTAGATGGATAACTGTTGTTATCTGATGAAGAAATACCACTACAATGTATTTGATAGCTCAGCCTATAATATTTTTTAATTTCTCCTTGCCTGTTTCAGGACTTCTGCATACCGGCTGAGAGTTGAATCTTCATATCGGTTGAAAGTTGACGTTGCGCGATGCTGAAGTCTCACCTGAAAATGGCAAAGAATAGTGAATTAGTAATTACGTACATGCAAGATGACGCCAGTTTACACGACTTTTCAGATATCAAATCCAGAAATGGAACGGACATTGTTTGAAAATACAAACTGTATATGTGATGAATCTGTGATTGTATTCCTCGGACATAATGGGCACTTTCATCACTGTCACTCGGGCGCCTCGTGTTCATCTACTATGCTGTTTTTTATTTATTTTTTTAGTTTGACAGTGTCTTTTATACTTGTTTTTGTCCAGCCTTTTCCTCCTCGGATTAAGACATTTTTGCGGATATCAGCTATTACTTACATGTAGTACGTAAATTATTTATTCTCACTGTTGGCATTGTTGACGGATTTATAGAGCTCAAAATGTTATCCAATATATGCATATGTGAAATTACCAAAATGGCGTACCTCTGGTTTAAAATGGTATGGTCAATTATTCAGGTATTGTTATTCCACGAATAAACTGTCTTCTAAACTATATATGTTGGCTTATTCCCATGAGTAAAGGGACAGTTACTCAAATGTTAATGTACCAACATAAGAGATTTACGGATGAAATGCGGTCTTTCTGTTTACTGAGATAACTGTAACAACTCGATGTCGCCTATCAGCTTGGTGTAAACAGTATTTAATCCATATAATTCACAAAGTAATTACAACATTGATAACAAGTTATGGTATGGAGTGGATTCGACAGCAAGCTGATAGCTTATATGTGTCGTCTCCGATTACGATGTGACCGAGCCCACGTCGTGAGTATGCTTGAATTAAGTGCGATGTATTTCAGACAATTTGGTGCTCACAGTTGGCGTTTATTTAGTTTTTGTCTCGCATCAACTCACGCAGTGGGCTCGTTCGATAGGTGTGTCAAAATTGAGTTTTATGGAATAAACGGTTTAAGTGAGACTAAGAGTTGGTATTGATAATAGTTGGTGTTAGACAAATTAATATCAGGTCAGTGGGAGAAAAGGGCAGAATAGTAATGTTTCAGATAGAGGAGAATTTAAAGATATGTGGAAAATCTGATGTAGACAGAATTATTTTGAGGAGCTGACTTTTAGCATCTGAGCCGACGACGCACCACGGTAACAGTTCACAATGAATTCGAACGCGGAATGTTTTCTTATGTGGTCAGGTTATAAACTAAACTAGCTCATTATTGCATATCTTCCGATTTTATTTGGTTATTGTGCGTGTGTGTGGTTTGACGAACGAGTCCTCGGGGTCATTACTAATTGAATTTGAATCGTTTGGTTCTTAGGATATACTTTTGTACTTCTCTGAAAATGGTTATATTATCGTCATGTAAGAGTTCAGTGGAACCACGGAGTAGCACCTCGGTTGTAATGTAGCAAAGGCCAGACACTGTGGTTAGTAATGAAGATCTTTGTGAGTCGTATCTTTCGCATTCGAGTAAATAATGTTCGGTATCCTCTAACTCACCGCAAGCGCACATGGGTTGGTCAGAAACAAAATTTGAATAGGTGTGGTAATTTAAGTGGCTACGGTGCAGTCTAAGTCGAGAGTGCAAAACCTGCGCATCGCGTGTGTAGGCATAATAAAACCATTTAGGGATATTGTTCATGTTAGAATTCAATGACTTTGAGAATGTCACTATTGAATCCATGGCAATCCTGCTTGTGTCAAGGTTATTCCACAAAGTGGTTGTCGAGGGAAGGAAGGATCTTCTGTGATATTCATTATCGAAAACTGGAACCATGAAAAAAATTGCCTTGTCTGGTGACACGTGCCGATATCTGACTGTGAGTTGGAGGTACTAAAGTTCGTAGATATATTGGTGCCTGGCCATACACCATCTTGTAGAATAGCTTCAGTTTGTATTTTTCACGTCGTGATTTTAAAGTTTCCCAACCAGTTTCTGCTAGGAGTGTCGACTTACTGACAGACCTAGTGGCACCCGTTACGATGCGAGCTGCTTCATACTGTATATTTGCAATAGCATCAGATTCCTGTTGGACACAACCATCCCACACTACACAAGAATATTCAAGAACTGATCGAATCAGAGTGAAGTAACATTTTTCAAGACTAGCTCTGTCAAGATAAAATCGATATTTTCTTAGTAGGGAAATACGTTTCCAGGCAGTATTCGTCATTTCATTGATGTGGGGACCCCAGCAACCATCTTTACTCAAAATAACACCGAGGTGCTTGTGTGAATTGACTTCCTTAATGGGCTGTTGATTCATAGTCAGAGTTGGGTGGCTTAGAGTATTGCGTTTTCGAGTACACGTTAATGCCTCTGTCTTAAGTTCATTGAATTTAACGAGCCATGTGGAGGACCATTCTTCAAGTCGTATAATATCATGTTGCATCATAATTGCCCCAGTGTTAGGGTCATCAGTTGACAGCGCAATCGAAGTGTCGTCGGCAAAAAGACGAGTATTACATGTCATGTTGTCAACAATGTCGTTAATAAACACAAGAAATAGGATAGGACCCAATACTGACCCTTGGGGCACTCCTGCAGTTATTTTTCCCCACGTTGATTGACCAGAGCGTAGTATTACACGCTGTTGGCGATCGGAAAGGTATGATTTGAACCAACAGAGCATATTATCGCGAATTCCTATTGCATGAAGTTTAAAAAGTAGACCCTCGTGCCAGACTTTATCAAACGCTTTACTTATGTCAAAGAATACTAATCGAATGTCGCGCCCTTCGTCCAAAGATTTAATAATTTTGTCAAATATGTCACATAGTTGATAGGCAGTTGAGTCGGCGGGAACAAACCCGGACTGACGTTTAGTTAGAATATTATTCGATTGGAGATATGCCATAAGGTGTTTAGCGATGCATTTTTCAAATAACTTGCTTATACAGCTTAAATGTGAGATTGGCCGGTAATTCGCCGGATTGGTTCGGTCTCCTTGTGTATGTATTGGTACAACGTTTGCGCGTTTCCATTGCGGAGGAAAGTATGATTCTCGGATAAAACGGTTGAAGATTTTGGAAAGAGGCTTACTTAAGCTTGTGCAGTTCTTTAACAGACGTGGGCTAATAAGATCAGGTCCAGATGCCTTATCAGGTTGGAGTTCTTTTATAGCATTATAAACTTCCAGCTCGGTTATATTTATATCACTGAGTGTGGTCAGATTAGGGCCATCCGGTGTTGGGGGTGGAGGTTGTTTTGTTCCATCGAGAGATGCAATGCTACAGAAGTAGCCATTTAGCACCTCGGATTTGTCTTCATCCGACGACACAACTTTGCCCTGCCAAACTAAAGGAGGCACAGTTTCAGCCCTATTTGTGGAAAGATGTTTAAATGTTTTCCACCATTTGCCAGCTGTTGTTTCGTGACCATTAAGGACTTCTTGCACTTTTAATAAATGAAATTGTTTAGACGATCTAACTTCGGAAATTACTTCGTTTCGAATTTTTCTATATTTACTCCACGAATCGGAGGTATTTCTTCTTTTTGCCGATTTATGAATCCTTTTTCGTTGTCTAATTAAATATTTAATCCGTGGGTTCATCCAATCGGGCTCGTCTTGCTTGCAGCTGGTAAACTTGTGGGGAATATATTTATTCATAAGCTCAGTTAGTTTGTTAGTCAAAGTGCCACATAGATCCCCAAGAGGTAAGTTGTTGAATGCCTGGGTCCATTCTGATGATTTTATTTCGTTGTTAATTGTTGAGAAATCTGCTTGTTCAAACATGCATACAGTGCGTGTGTTATGTACTATCGGTCTAGTTGTTTCACGAGTTTCAATCTACACGTAGACCGGGACGTGGTAGCGAACCAAGTCACAAAAGAAGGGTTCTATAATGTTCCACTTTCCTTTCATGTGCAGTTACCGTTGATCAGTACAACATCTATGAGTGTTTCTGAATATTCAGTAAAATTTGTCGATTCGTATATAACTTGCTTGAGGGAGAAGTATGTTGAGACGGAGGACACTTTGGAATTTGCTGGATTAAACTGATTTTCATTCAAATCTCCACATATTATTATGCTATGGAATGGATGGGCATTTACTACATCACCAATGTTCCCCTCGATTTCGTCCCAACATTGTACATTTGGTGGGCGATAAAAGGTACCGACTAGAACGTTTTTTCCATTCAATATAATTTCGATCCATAAATTTTCTAAATTACTTCTTTCCATGTCATTTCTACGTTTAAATGCTATATTGTTCTTGACATAGACAATAACACCGCCCCCTATTGTATCGGTATGAACTCTATCTCTACGTTCAGGTTCGTGGAAACCAGGTATCAACAAATCGTTTTGTTCATTTTTGGTACTAAGCCAGGACTCCGTAAAACCACACACGTCATAGTTTTGGATTTCGGTGGAAAGAACATCAAGTTTCGGGAAAATACTCTGCACATTCAAGTGGAACACTGATAGTTCTCCGTCTGTTCCAGCTCCGGGGTTAGGCAAGATATCGCCAGAAATTAATAGCAATTGTCTGAGCCACGTGGCCGTTGTGGCAAGATCCTTAGGAGAGGAAAAGATTTCTCTTGGTACCCTAGTTTTATTCATGAACATTTCGTCGGAGTTCACAATCGAAAGTATGAGTAGTACTCTAATGAGCTTGAGTTGGTTTGTTCCATTCATAGCCAAGTTTACGTAATAAATTATAAGTTTAGACGTATACGGATCATGTTGACGCTCTTTACGTTTCGCATATCGCGCGCGATTATAGAATGTGCCTACCCTTGAGCGGTAATAGTTATCCTGGATCATATCGATGATGATTTATGGTGCTAGATAATATGTAGGTAGGCTTTTTCGTTTGATCACGGTTCCATCGGCGCGACGTTGGCTCAGTTGCAGGCTCTTTTATGAAGATACATAGGGACAATGGGTTGTGAAGTAAGAGAGTAATACATATTAATATGTGGATGTAAGGTAAAAAAAATAAAAATAAAAAACATATTCATGACATAATATAACAAAACAGTTCTTAAAGAAGGAAGTACAACTTATATGGAGATGTTCAAATTACAACATGGGTTAATGTGATTATGCTTTGTGAACAGGTTTCCGCAATATATGTCACTATTATTCGGGAAGGTTGTTTGTCACCAGATTGATGAATTACATGGGGAGATATATGCGTGTGTGTGAAGTGGGAGGCGCGAACACTCAGTGAAATAAGACCTCGATCGTAGAAGTCGTACAAGTGAATAAAGATGGATAACTCTATCGATGAGTTCGTGTTATTTCATTTATTTATACATAAGCAAGTGAGGGTAAATAACTCTATTCGTCGTTTCTCGATGTCGATGTCACATTAAAGTGATATATCGATCCGGGTTTGTGTTGTGCGATAATATTGGTGGAGAATAAATGCGGTTAGCTGTATCCAGTGAATTTGTTTCGAGATAATGGTTTTTGGGAGGGGGCATGCCCGGCATGCTGATGATGAGTTCCTGGACGGATCTTGTGTCCATGAAACGGGGTGGCTGAATTTTTTTTTCCGGAATATAATAAGCACAGTTTTTGTGATATTTGTCGGATATATATGCATTATGGCAGCGCCTAGGTATGATTTAGTTGGCGGGACGATCAATTTACATACATGTCGCAGCTGCCTATAATATATATTATGATATACGTGTGTATTGGCTGCAAATAACTTTTAAACTCATTGTAGTACAAGACATGACAAAAATCATAACATGAAAGAAAAAAAGACAGAAGGACATGTAGTTAAAGATGCTCTATATCGTCCCGGATAGACTTCCAACAGTGATTTAAATTGTGACAACATATTTACGTGCGCTCGCGCAACAGTATGGCGATCAGACAGATTCGTAGGTTGGTGTCACCCTACTCCGTTTCACTCCATGACGTCACCAAAAACGACGTAAAACCTCGTGGCGTTCTGACATTTTTACTGTGCCGCGTTTTTGCTATGTTTATTACGTGCGCTCGCGCAACAGTATGGCGATCAGACAGATTCGTAGGTTGGTGTCACCCTACTCCGTTTCACTCCATGACGTCACCAAAAACGACATAAAACCTCGTGGCGTTCTGACATTTTTACTGTGCCGCGTTTTTGCTATGTTTATTTTATGTGTTGTTTTCGATTATTTGTTTGTCGCCGATATCGCCATTTGTCGGGATTCCCTGTTTCTATATTTAAAACTGGCATGCTCGTAGTGAGTCTCGATTTCGATTTTTTCTCCCAGGTCAAAATACGTCAGAGTTATGACAAAAATAGATCGACCTACATTTTCTCCATCAGAACTCTACACCAAAGAGTCTATAGACTCCTTCGGGACCTACATAGACTCCTTCATTTGGGTATTTTTACTTATAATTGGGAAGTTTTATCATTTTTGGTTCGTGCGAAGACCTCTTTTTATCGTGCGGGAAAAGAGCGACATTCAAAACGCGATTTCGTAATTCGACGCAATAGGCTGAATAGCCTAACCTTCAGCCGAGTTCCGGGTCAAATACGACGAATGACGTAACACAAAACAAAACGCATTTGTTGACACAAACACCGTTTGAAGAGTTTATTATTACATAAGATGATCGTTATTGATTAATTATTGATTAATTATTGATATTTATTGTTGCATATTGGCTGCTATCAATATTTACACAAATAGTATTAATTGTTTCTTATAATTGCTCCTTTGGTCAACTTTGACTATCGGAAAATGAAAATAAAAATATGCTGAAAAAAATGTAATCGATATTAAAGTCTCATCCTTTCGGCAACATGGAATTGGTTTTAATTACTTAAATGATTAATATAGTAATTTGCCTTTTATCTGTGATGAAATGAGAAATGGTAATTGTCTTTTTTTGCTAACATTAAATTAAATTAAATAAATTAAGTAAAATACAATGAAATTATTTTTTTAATTATTGTTTATTACATTTTTACGCACGTTGGCATCTCTCTGAGTGCATTCTAGTTGTATTTGTGACCGAGAGTCACATGTACAGCTTGTGCTTTGACATATGTATTAACACTTGGATGTTTTGTGGCACATTCAAGTAAGCAATTAACGAAAACTCCATTGTGTAATATAATCTTATACAGTCGTCGTTTCATTTCATTTCCCAGGGGATATGTAGTGTGGGGTGATATAGAACATCTTCACATACATTATGATCACTTGGTGCACTATATATGGTAAAGCAGACATAGCATAGATGAGTGATTTAAAAGCTGGTTGTGAATATCGTCTGATTATTATTATCATCATGATAATTATGGGATATATAGTTATGCCGTTGTCTATGATGATATCTGGCACAAGTTCACCCTTGTCCCTTTACTGGATTAGTAGCCTTCGCCCCCAAGGTACATCCCTTCTTGAAAATCGAAAGACGAAGGGATGATTGAAGGAAGGCTAGTTCTACTAGGTGCACTAGTGTCAGATGCATTTAAATGTTTTCAAGATAAATACTATACCATATTTCAATGTGGTTTAGCTAGGTGTGCATATCGACTAACTATGTCGCGATGACACGTATGTCATTAGAGTTGCATACATCGGTATATATTGTAATACTGTCTGGCACGATTTCATCATTGTCCCTCACTAAAAGGGACAGAAGTAGCCTTCACCCCCAAAATGCATCCCTTCTGAAAAATGAAATATGAAGGGATGCTCGAGGGAAGGTTTAGTTCTATAAGATGGAGTCGTGTCAGTGCATTTACAAGTTTCGATAATATTAGTATATCGTATTCTTCAGGGTATTTAACCGGTTGTGTAAAACACCACTCGTACATGTATATGTGGTTTCAAGTTTTTGGCACATGCACTACAATTGTGGTGAGCGAGTTTATTAAGTGATAAGTTATGGCAGGTTATATTCTGCAGTGTAGTGATGCTAACGGGGGAACATATATACACGTATAGAGAATATTGAACTGTGTGGGCACTTATTGTCCGAATTTGGTGCTGGTGCTCTGTGCACACAGTCTCTAATTGCCTTGCATAGAGCTAGGCTGGCTTCTGGGACTGAAGAGTTGTCTCTCAAAGTCATCGAACTCATAGAAGCTGTCAATCCTGTGTACATATTCGTACCAGTCCTTGACGAAGAGGACACCGTTAAATGTCCACGTCGAGTCGATATATGTTTCCTTCTTGAGTTTTCGACATACGCCGGACACCTGTGATCGTCGATTGGTCAGGTGCTCGTTTATGAACACCGGTCATACTTTCTAGAGCTCTTCAATGTCCCTCTCCCGCGATAGAACGAATTGCGTTTTTTATAGTGCTGGAATCTGACTAATATCGATCTCGGGGTACCAGGCTTTCCTGAGCGGTGACATCTCTCGATGTCTTTAGATTCAACAACAACGCCCATTTCTTCCGCTATTTCTTGCACTATATCCTCGACATGTTCATTTCGGCGTTCCTTAATGCCAGTGATACGTGAAGAATTCCGCATCCCATACTCCTTTAAACCATCGAGATCTGATTCCAGCTGATAGATCCGATTAACCTGCCTCTTGCTGTCCATCTCAAGTTTTTCCAACCTCGCTCGCAGTTCGGCATTGTCACCCTCAATCTTAGAAACCCTTCCCTCTAGCCTGACGTTAGCTTCAAGACATACATTCTTGAATATATTCTTCATGCACTCTTGGAACTCAGGATCTTGCAGCGCCAGTTTAAATTCCTTGATTAAGTCGGAGGGCTGTGTGGGAATTGGCTGTGTGTGAGGTCGACTATCATTTTCTTCGAACGTACTATTGTCATATGGATTTCCAAATCCAAACACGTTAGCGGAATCCGATGATGAGTTACATTCTCGTTGTTTCTTTGTATCCATTGGGGATGACAAGCTGCTGCCGTCGGACTCACGTTGTCGCTTTTCGCTTTCCGCATTGGACATAACTAATCTGCTTCACTGCACAGTAATACGCTGGTTGTATTTGTGGAATGTGTAGTAAACAATAGATGAGGTCAAACACTGAAGCATGTGCGGTGATTGGCTGAGCGCTAACTGTCCAGTATAATATATGCTGAGGTCAAATTCGAATTGTTTCCCACGCCTTGTTTACATCAATAGTTCCAATATAATATTAGATTGAAATAACTTGATAGGTTGATAGTATGCAGTTCAATAATATAACTGGCTTAATATTGGATCGATTCGTATTTTCAATCGAATAGCTCTGCCTCAGGGTAGATACATATATATATAGTTCAATGTTTAGAGACTCACGCCATGCGAATTATAATCCTCAGTAAAAAAAACATTCGAAATTGCACAAACTCCCGACAATCGCAAAATTCCAGGTCACATCCAAATAAATAAAGTTCTCATGAATATCTTCGTTACGTCCGTAAGAGAATTTATTCCTTCAACATCATCAAACTTCCAACAAAAGAACTGTTTTGACAAATAAAATCACCTATCGTCCATCTTGGTTACGTCACAATCCTATCAGCTGACATTGAGATAAGCCGTTGTAAACCACCATAAACCAAACAATCTGTGAGAATATATTACATTAATAAGTTCAATATTACAATATTAGAATAACTATAGGGTGTTACGGGGGGGGTCGTGAGAAAATTTACACATACAAGGCCCAAAAAAAACAATTACAGCCCTTTTGCTACCCACTCACCCTTTTTGTGCAAAAATTTCCGCCTGATTTTTTTTAGACCCACCCCCTAAAATAAGAAAAAAAATCATTCAAGACCAAATCAAACAGAATCAAAGGTAAGTTTTAAATTGGTCCGTTTCTGGCAGATTCCAAGTGTTCAAACAATTGAAAAACTATTAACGGTTATGATGTTGTTTTCGACATTGAAAAATACATTTTGAAATAAAAAGTGTTTTATTCTACAGTATGCACAGATATTGTGAGGTAATATTTATAGTGCCAATAAGCCAACATTGTGTTTACTTTTTACATAAATAGTCCAGTTACTAATTAAAGGCACGGTTGGCCTTAGTTGTCGAAAATATTCACATTTGTTCCAAACACCGTAAACAGACAAACATTAAAACGCATATAGTTTCGTTCATATATACCATGACCATCGCGTAAACAGCATGCTATCATAAAGACTTACTATATTTGACATAAGCAAGAGCCTGATTGTGTTACAGAAGACAGCACAGTGTCACTGGCTAATCACACACAAATGATATAAACGCTCTTTATTAGTTCCATATCAGGAATTCAACAACAATGAACGCTCTTTATGTTTACCATCATAATATAAACAAACACCAGAAAAGTGACTTTTTATGCTTTTGTTTACATAACAATGGTCAAACAAATGACAATAAGATACTGTTTATGCGATATTTCTTATTTGTATACGGACAAAGTCTGTCTATATTTTGACGTTCTTTCTGTTTGTGGCGGTTTTTGATGGGTGGAAATATTTTCACAGGATACCCACCGCCAAGGCCAACCGTACCTTTAATGACTTCTTCACTGTTGTTCCCAAAAAGGTGCTACCAACCATCACATCAGAACACCTTATAGCCATACCTGCAATGATAGTTATATAGTAGTTGGAGCCAAATAAACAGGCTGGCATGTTTATTTTTTAATGTGAGGTATTTTGATAGCCAGCACTCTGCAGCACTAGTATTATTTGGTCATTAGACATTCCAGAGTGAAAATGCCAGCACTATCAGGCACTATTCAATATTAATTTGAAGTGAAATGCAAACCAGCACTCCTATTCAGTCATCACTTTTATTTGGCACCAGAGAGTGCTTTATCTTATACCTACATGTGTTCTTAAGTGTTGGTTAAGGTCATAATCTATGTTAGAACACATTTATTAGTGAAAACAACTTAAAACAATGTCCATAATGTGGGTTGAAAAAAATTGGCAGAAAACAATTTGCACAAACAATTTTGTTCAGGCCTCTGAGATGCACCCACCCCGCCCGGTATAGGTATGTTTTTTGAAGATCTCCCCTGCATTACTTATATCTTATACCTACCCTGTTCTGAAGTGTCTGTAAAGGCCATAGCCTGCCTTTAGAACACAATTATTAATGAATATATTTGAAACAACTTAAAACAAGGGCAAAAATGTGAATAGAACAAAATTTGCACAAACTCTTTTTTTCGGGCCTCTTCGGACCCACCCACCCCGGTCCTGTATGATAAAACTTTTGTGCTACTCCCCTCCCCGGGTGTTATGTACTATATGTACTACACCACTCAAAGACATGTCTGCATCATCACATTAAAATACCATGTTAGAACGTGGGTTGAGGTAATCATATATAGTCATCAATAGCCGGGTTACTATTACCTAATGTTGCCCATCTTGTGAACTATTCATACCCAGCCTTAAATTGCTGAATACATCTGTCCCCCACCCAGTTACCAACCCTGAAACAAAAGGAGTTACAAATTATTTATAAATTTCAGACAAACATTAGGGTGAAATTGCCCTGGTTGCTTGATATTCCACCAATTTTTTTTTATAAATATGTTGTTTGAAACAAAAAATAGATAGTGGTACCTAAGGTTTTTGAGTGAATGCCATAATTATTTCATGAGTGATTAGCAGTGGAAATTTCTAATAGCTACGAGCGACCGCAGGTCTCGGGTTGAAAATTAATAATTCCACTAATACTAATGAAATAATATGGGATTCACTCAAAACACCGTATGTTCTATTTGTTATAGGGACCGGTTGATCTTGTCATACAGTCTTCTATAGAATGTTGTATACAAGGGGCTTTGATGGTCATATATGTAACATCATTATCCCAGTTATGTTCAGTCCAAACATATGACTAACTTTCGAATATCAGAAAAATATAGATGAGAACCTGGTGGTGGTGGGATCTCAAGCCTATCTACCCCAGCACGTCAGGCCAAAATCTCATTAAATGGTATCAGTCGCTTAAGGATGGAAATGATGCATCATACCACAGCTTAATCAACCAGGCCCACGGGTCCTCTGTCTTCAATCACGCTACTACACATACAGGTTTTAATTTGTAACGGATAAAGTGGTAGGTACAACATGCACATGTTTATCTATCGACGGAAGTTTAATTAGAATCTCCAATGGATGGAAATGGAATGTCAGTTTAATATTTGAGTCGGATATAGATTATCTTTGCTGAAGACAAAATAAATGCAATAAGCAATGTAGAAACAAATTCTTGCCTGAATTGAATGAAGTGTTGTGAATGTCGCTTTAATGAACTATGGATTAGGTGGAAAAGAAATGTCACTTTAATAGCTAAGGATGGTATATCAGCTGAAGACCATAATGAGCGGGTAGAAATGGAAAATGTCGGTAAATAAGCTTCTTCCACCCGATAGAGCTTTGTTAGAACTGAGAAATATTTGAAATAGAAAAAAGTTATTGTGGCAATTTGAAAAAAATGTCTTGCAAACGCAGATGAAGGCATTCAGTGGAGATAAATCGGGCTATTTTCCACCGAAATATTCTTAACTGCCTACATGTACCTGGACTGTTTTGCTCAAGAAATCGGAAACACAAGTTTTTTTTATTTTGGCCCAACCAATAACAGAATTGGCCTTCACTGAATTAGAAAATCCTGATGCGTATCAAACCTTTTCACTTTTTTTGTAAACTTTCCCAGGTTTGTAAGATAATTAAATCATGAAACCTGCAATGACACATTTAACACAGGTCACACTGGCTGTTATGCCACCACAACTACCCTTTTCTCTATTTTTACCCCTTACAACCTGATAAATCGTGTACTGCTACCTTAATGGAAAAATAGAGTTATCCCTCTTTAACGCACCAATGTCCAGTTAATTCTCTGACATCCACCGATATCTTTGATATATAACACATATAGTGTTCCTTCAATACGAATGTGAAATAAGGTCAATATAAGTAATGTGGTTTCAATAAATTGATCATATTTCACCCAAAGTATTGGTTATAGTGAAACAAAAAAACAATGATAATTCTAAACGCGACATCATGCACAGCTACCTTAAAATTAAACCTCATCCCAGTCAAAAGGCACTCTGATCAGATTATATCACATCTCCATTGTGCTGGCCAGTGCGATAACTCACACACGAAGATATGAAATATTTGGCATCTATGAAAGTCTCTTAAAGGTAGTAATATACAATTTCCATCAATTTTGGCAAACCTGGGAGGGGGTATCGTACCTGTACTTCAAAACTATGCTGAGCCACTATCTTTGGCACACATGTAGGTCCCATCAAGCATGTTTTAATTTCGATAGAAATTGTAATTGTAGTCATATGTCGTACTTTGGCTTCTTCGTAAAATTTGTCACTGAGTTATGCCCCTTGGTTTGCACACACACAATGCTAAATTTAACCCATTTTAAAAAATCAAATTGAACAATTTCAACACAAAAACAGACCACGATAGTGCGAATATCAGTAAATTCACTAAATACGAAAATCCTGTTGCGTATCCAAATTTTTAAATTTTTAGTTAAATAATTAAACCATCAAATCTGTAATGACACATTTGACACAGGCTATACTGGCTGTTATGCCACCAGACCAATCAAATGGATGTTTTTTATAGTTGACTGGTAAAAAACGGTTGAAGTCTATTTACGATATTTATGATTGGTATAAGAACACAGTCTGTCTGTAATGTGACTATTTTAACAACAATACCCACCGCCAACGCAAACCGTATCTTTAAAATCTGAAGAGAATCAGAATAATGATTCTTAGTTTGATTCTCAGCTACATGTACATGTAGTGTAGTCGAAAAAAATTCTGTAGAAAAGCTAGATTTTGATTTTCCCAGATGCCCACGGGTTTGTACTAGTATGTGCTTTCTCACTACAATAATGGGGCGCTGTTACAGCTATACTTAAAGTAAGGTGGTGTCACGTCGGTAATACTGCGGTATTATACCATGGTAGCCTCTAACAGTGAACACCGCAGTAAGGTTACCACTTCGACAAAGTATACCGCGGTTATACCTCGATGCATGCAGTCACGATTCACAGACGTGACAACAAAATGCAGTGATTCTCCTTATATATGTGGAACTTAAAGGCACAGATGGCCTACGTTATATGTTATAATTTAGAAATAACAGTTACCAAACTATGAAAATTTCCCAAGAACATACTAATAGTATATAATAATGATCGTATGAATGCGCTATTATCATCAAAACGCACTTTGTGTGAGCCAACCGTTTGTTTATATGCAGCAGATAAATAGTGAGCGATAAGCTAAACACTCAACAGTGTAGATTGTTTAGGAGAGTGATTCATGGTGACCCTTTCATCACAGAAATCTTGAAAGGTGAATAGTGTTGATAGATATACCGGTATGGTATGTTGTAAACAACTTGGCATATCTAACTAAATTTCAATTAGTATCTCCTCGGTGTTGAGTGTTTTGCTTATCACATATTATTTACGTAGTGTTTGTTTACATAACATGGCGTTTGTTTACATAATAGAGTAATAACATGACAATAAAATGCCGCAATTTACGCGATAGTTATGACTGGTATAAGAACCAAGTTTGTCAATAATATAATATTATTTCTGATTATGGCAGTTTTAACGGATGTGACTATTTTATCAACACTACCCACCGCCTACGCTTACATGTACATGTACTTTATCTTTAACAAGATCCTCCTGGATGTATTATTTTCTTCACATTTTGGTGTGACGACCCGCTAATAGACCGCGGTATAGTAACTCCACCACAGTGACGGTTTTGAAACCACTGTGGATATTGTATACTACCGGTAAGGTAACAATACAGGATTTCCAGCAATTTTGGTCAACATGGGAGGGGGTACTTTACTTCAAATCTATGCTGAGACATTATATTTTGCATAGGTCCCATCAAATTCGATAGAAATTGTAGGTGAAATCATGTGCGTGTACTTTAGCTTCTTCGGAAACTTTGTCATTGAGTTATGCCCCTTGGTTTGCACATACAAAAAGCTAAATTTTACCAATTTGTTGACTCAAAATGACCATATCCAACACACAAAAAAACAGACCATGACAGAGCGAATGTCAGTAAATAAACTTCTTCCATCTGATAGAGCTATGTTAGAACTGAGAAATATTTGAAATAGAAAACAAGTTATCGTAGCAATTTGAAAAATATGCAGATGACATAATTCAGGGGAGAGAAATCGGGAAAACAGACCATCTACCATATTGCTCTTAGTTTCTCAAAATAAGTGACAATATATTTATGTGTGTATTGTGGGTCATGAAATGGTCTTTCTTATTTGTATAATTATGCATTATTAAACGAAGAGAAGTCGAGACATCGTACCGAAAACTTGCAATATCTACTGGAAATTTTGGAGTAAAACGGGTCGTCAGTCTCTATGTCCACCTAATATCTTCAATGAAACTAAAAAAATTGTCAACTCAGCCAATATATGCCTCAGTGTATATTATAGGGAATACAATTTTCGTTCGTTTGATATATAACTTGACGAAATCTATTTAAGCGAAGTTGACAATATCCATTGAGTTGAAAGATTCATACGCAATGGTATGACTTATGTTGAACAGTTCTGCTCAGTTATTGTTGAAATATGACTAGAATCCAAATTGTCATCTTTTATGAAATTTATACCGCGTTCTGTAGAATCAAATTTTTGAGGGATCGGAATGGGCTGGTACCCACAGAATGGCATGTTTCATTGCTCTAATGGTCAGTTAACATGACAAATACAAAATAAAGTCGCAATTCCCAACCACTTCCAAACAGAAGAAACTAATTTAGTTACTAATTACTCGAAAATAGTTATATGTTTCACTTCCGGCGGCCATTTTGGTGGCCATCTTGTACGCGAATTTCCAATTGTGTCCAAAATATGTAGCATTATTATGTCTTAGCATTACAATAATATATACATTTGTCAAGATTTTCTCTTAATAATTTGCATCAAACTGACTTATAGTGCCTCGTCTTAAAAGCAGCGGCCATGTTGGACGCCATCTTGTCTCGTGTGTACATGGCCACTTCTTTTTAAACATTGCTTAAACGTTGAGGGACATAATAAGGAATAAAATTAGTGGGATGAAGTTTAGTCATGTGGTCGAGGGTGCAGGGGTACCTTATCAGATCCCAGAAAATTATATTTATGTTTTCATCGCCGTTGCGTGACATTTTGACCTCTGGTGACGTCATCAATAAAAACCTCATATTTGTTTTTGCTACCAGTATGTAGATTATTCAAATACCTGCAACATGACGCATCATATGGGATATCAGTTTCCCCCACCCATCATATTCGGAAAAAAAATGATAACCGATTAAGGCTAAACTTTACCCAGTAGGTACAATAGGACCCAATTTGATGTTAAAATCGTTTTTCCTGACCAGCACATATTAGGGTACATGAGAATACCAAAGAAGTTAAGTAGTGGGGTGCTCGAGGGGTCCTACCAGCTCATTGACTAATACTAAATTGTCTAGACATCATACTCAGATTGAAGTTGCCTTAGATGAATAAACACTCAATGTCAACATAATTTTATCTCCGGCATATGCCATTCTATACCGTTACGACCAGATATGTAAACTAACTGTAAACTATACCTACAAGGCTAACAACGTTATACTGCTATGGACTGTTACATATATCATTAATAACTTTCCCCACGCACATGCTACAGCAATGCAACACACAATAGCGGTTATAATATGGCCCAATACAACGGATGTCAAACATACGTGCTTTAACAACGGCGATGTAGAGTGTTTAAACGACTTTTTGGTCTCGTTGAGCTGTCGACTATCATGCGATGTCGCGGTGACGGATAATACCTCATAAGTGAGTATACTATCACACCAAATAGAGTGTGACCAATCATCCTTCGCTTCATACACAACAATTTTTAGCTCAACTTGAGTTATTGCCATGGGTCCATGCGTCCGACAAAACATTCCTACACCATACAGCGCGTAAGAGTGGTCTGTGATGGAATAATCCTTTCTATATCGTGCTAAAATGGACATTCGATCACTCAGAATACTTGTAAAAAGTTTCGATATGCAGCTAACCAGTGTTATCTATATATATTTTTCTCCCAGACTGCTGGTCCGACATCAATAAAATTTGGTGTGGTGACTCGAGGTACCATATAGCGGAGGTTAAAAGGACGTTATTTGTTTTCTTCAAAATATTGATTTAGAAAAAACAAAAATAAATACAAACATATACCCTCACTATGGGCCTATTTAAGCACCAGATGTACGTTCTTTATAAATGTGTTTTCACAGTGGCCCGCGCCATCCAACAGAATAACGGATATAGGTCCACTATGGGCTCATATCATAATTAAAAAATCAGTCCAATATGAACCAATGTCAATATTTAGGTCCAATATTAACCTATTTGCCCAATGATATATTGAAGTAGCATATTATCAATATATAAACAGAGTAACAAACCTTTCATTGGAATAGGGAGAAGCACTGATGGTAGGATAAACAAACCTTTCATTTTATCGTATAAATGTGTTTTTGCTACCAGTATGTAGATTATTCAAATACCTACAACATGACGCATCATATGGGATATCAGTTTCTCCCACCCATCATATTCGGAAAAACAATGATAACCGATTACGGCTAAACTTTACCCAGTAGGTACAATAGGACCCAATGTGATGTTAACATCGTTTTTCCTGACCAGTACATATTAGGATACATGAAATACCAAAGAAGTTCAACAGTGGGGTGAACGAGGGGGTCATACCAGCTCATGGACTAATATTTAATTGTCTAGATATCATACTCAGTTTGAAGTTGCCTTAGATGAATAAACACTCAATGTCAACATCATTTTATCTCCGACATATCCCCTTCTATACCGTTACGACCAGATATGTAAACTAACGGTAAACTATACCTACAAGGCTAACAACGTTATACTGCTATGGACTGTTACATATATGATTAATAACTTTCCCCACGCACATGCTACAGCAATGCAACACACAATAGCGGTTCTAATGTGGCCCAACGGATGTCAAACATACGTGCTTTAACAACGGCGATGTATAGTGTTTAAACGACTTTTTGGTCTCGTTGAGCTGTTGACTATCATGCGATGTCGCGGTGATGGATAATACCACATACGTGAGTATACTATCACACCAAATAGAGTGTGACCAATCATCCTTCGCTTCATACACAACAATTTTTAGCTCAACTTGAGCTATTGCCATGGGTCCATGCGTCCGTCAAAACATTCCTGGGTACACCATACAGCGCGTAAGAGTGGTCTGTGGTGGAATAATCCTGTCTATATCGTGCTAAAATGGACATTCGATCACTCAGAATACTTGTAAAAAGTTTCGATATGCAGCTAACCAGTGTTATCTATATATATTGTTCTCCCAGACTGCTGGTCCGACATCAATAAATTTGGTGTGGTGACTCGGGGTACCACAGCGGAGGTTAAAAGGACGTTATTTTTTTTCTTCAAAATATTGATTTAGAAAAAAACAAAATTAAATACAAACAAATACCCTCACTATGGGCCTATTTAAGCACCAGATGTACGTTCTTTATAAATGCGTTTTCACAGTGGCCCGCGCCATCCAACAGAATAACGGGTATAGGTCCACTATGGGCTCATATCATAATTAAATCAGTCCAATATGAACCAATGGCAATATTTAGGTCCAATATTAACCTATTTGCCCAATGATATATTGAAGTAGCATATTATCAATATATAAACAGAGTAACATCCATCTGTCATGCGTGCGAAGCGCACACATGGGCCATATGCCCTTAACGCATAAAGGGGCTGTATGCCCCTTTGTGCAGGGCCCGCCGACCCCGCCGACGCTGAATAAAGGGCCTCGACGGGAGCCTGTTTCGGCTAGTTTTTTCTATAATTGCTTGGGGCCATATGGTCACCTTTTTGTTCGAATATCTTATTTATGAAGCGAATTCTTCATTCTTTCGATACGATACCCGCTTCAGAACAAGATTAAGAAGTTTGACATCAAGTTTTAGAAAAAATGCGCATAGTTCACTTTAAGTATTCAATTGTAACCAGGTCAATCCCTTCCGCTTTTCCGTTTTTTTTATTCATCAGCGGCCTCTATTTCCTCTTTTGTTATTTCTGCATTGAAATGGGTATCATCAACTGATACGTCACATATAGGAACTTCAGTGCATTCTTCCGTGTGGCCGTATTCGGATATATGTTTTTCTGAAATGAAATAATAGGCCTACTGGTAGTCCAAATGCAAAGGGCCAATTTTAGGGATAAATTCTCAGCGGATTGTGATTCTGGATGGTATGTGCTTCACTTTCTCGGTATGTGTGGAGTTCACAACCTTGAGCATTTCATAGAATCAAAAATGGCGTCCAACATGGCGGACGAGTTCCAAAATATGAACAAAGTCAGTTTAATCCGTTTTGTTGGAGACCATATCTTATAAAATGTATACACATGTATGATTTATTGGGATACTATTACATTGTACTACATTTCGCAGGAAAACTGGTACTCCAGTAGCAAGATGGCTGCCAAAATGGTGACCTGACTTGTAAAAACAGACACATTTTCATTCATATCTTCAATAACAGTTTCTACTCTTTAGAGCTAGTAGTAAATTGTGGTACTTATTCCTATTATTAATGTCCTACGATTATTGGGGCAGTGGAATTTTTTATCAATTTGTGCTCAGCTACTTCCAATCCCTAAAAAAATTGTTTTAAATAACGTAGTATCATATTTCACCGAAAACTCACTTCGGTTTCTAGACATACTTTAGTGTGAAATTGGCAGATCTGAAGTAATTAAGCCTTATGGAAGTATTAATGAATAAAATGCAATGTCCTTATGGCCTGATATGGTTACTATTGCTTTATGATGGCAGCCAAAATGGCGGCAAGTTTATTGGACATTCTACATTTCGTCCTTGTTCGTTCAGATGTTGTGGTTGACGCATGGGGTTGACTCCTGCATTGGGAACATTTACTCTTGTGCCGGCAAATGTATATAAAGTGTTCAAATTGTTTCCCTGATCTACATGGGCATGTCATCTTTTTGAACACTGAAAATATCTATTTCAATTAGTCTGAGAATTACTCATACCATTACACACAACCAATATGACAAAATTCCCGCATGGAATATGGTCAGGATTAACCACGTCAATATGCACCAATCATATCATCTTCATACATTGATGCAGGTGGCACCCAGCAGAATCACTATGGGTAGTCACAACGCTCTTTAAAAATATGCTCTTTAAAAAATCGTCAGTTGTGGGTTGCACCCCACAATTTACTCAAACAAAAGATCGCACCCCACAAGTATTCATGGGTATGTGCAGTCACCCCACAAGTATACTTTGGCCAGTACGTCCGTCCGTATAGCCGTCCGTTCGTACAAACATTTTGCATTATTGTTCAGCAACCGCTGGGCATATTTAGCTGATATTTGGTATGGTGATAGAGCAGCATGGGGGGACAGCTACATGCATAGCGCGGGTTTCGTCCACCCATTTTTACCAGAGTTATGGCCCTTTTTTACTTAAAAAATTCAATTTTTCTCTTGTTTTTTTGGTTTCCAGATGATAGCGTGAGCTTTGGTGATACGATTGCAAATCCCGTATTTTTGTGGATCAGTTATATGAAAATACATGTCAAGTGCGAATTTGGGTATGATCTGATTTTTTCCAGAGTTATGGCCCTTTTTTCAACTTAGAAAATTTGAATTTTCGCTTGTTTTTGGGTTTCCGGATCGCTTGTTTTGTGGTTTTTAGTCAACATTTCTGTACGAACTTCTTTTGGAATGGTCATATAGACCTCCTCGGATATCCGCACTTTCGTCCATGCTTAATCCAAATTGCTACGGTCGGGGGCAAATGCCACGCGACAGCGTACCTCTTGTTTTTTCTTTAGTTATCGTCTTGTGGTGTTTGGCTAATACGAGCAATTTCATAAAAAGCTAGTGTCTACATGAAACAGTAATGAACATATATATCTCAAATAGTGTAATCATGGCTGCTCAGGTATTTGAAAAACGACAGGAATAGACATTTTGATTATGGTCAGTTTGCAACAACCAAAAGTGTCTTGGTTTAAATATTTTGCAATATATAGGTCTTGGAATATGTGTTCATATAGTGGATTCTCCTCAATTCGTTCAAATTTGTCAATGACCGTGAAAATGACAACTTTAGAATACATAACGGTACTTTCTCTTAACATCAATTTTCCTTACTACGAGAATTATAGAAAACCACCAGGACAACCAGCATCATAGCAGGACCAGTGGTCAGGGCTGGTAGTCGTTCGTCGACTGCAAGTATTATAAGCAGTTTCGTGTTCCTTCTGTGGTTCTAGTTCGTCTGAAGATGACGCATGTAACAGAGTATATGTCAGCTGACTGTGAGCTGAAGACCTTTCGAGAAGTACACGAGGCGACTGCAGACATGGACGAATTGAAGGTGAGATACATGTACCTATATTAACGAACAAAATCAAGGGTGCCATTGTCTGCCAGAGTACACATATTTAAGTGATATGTTAGGCTGGCAAATGTCGAATTGTGATAGGCATGACCCGAAATCAACCCGCAGTGACCAGAGTCAACCGCCACAATTACTTCATTCATTACAAACAACGGTTATCAAATAAGACAAAAGGGCCTTATTCACCAAGCTGGTTTATTTTATAAACCAGATAGTGTATCCGGTAGCGGCTGAACCCATAAGGTATGTGCGCTATAACGTTAGCGATACACACTGTCGATGATGTGATTGACCCACTCTATCATATTCGTATTTTTCAAAGTATTATGACTAAATGACGAGCACTAACCGGCCATAATCCGCATGCAAAGCGGTATATATTATGGGTATAAGTGTCCACTGACCCAGAATGGTGTGTATATTTCTGAGGAATGAGTTTTGATGACACAATTGAGAGTTTAGAAATGGCACAACGTGAGGAAGAGGAAAATCCAAGACAACATCTCAGTAAAAGTATAAGCGATAGATCCAACCCACTAGAATAATCAGTGATGTGGCTAGAGGGTCTCCTTTGTGGTGGTGCCCACCTTGATCATTCCAACTGCACCACCCCTTCAACCAGACCAAACACACGTTTGCGTAATTATATTTGCACTCTGTGGTAATGCACTAGCCGGATGGATCAAGATAATCGAATGGGCGAACCATGGCTCGGTCCAATTCGAGAAATTGTTGTGATCTGACCTGCACATTGCAATAAATCATAACATCTGTTAGTCTAGCTCCACATAAATTCACACGACCACGGGGAGAGGCGATCAAGATACACCGGACCGACTACGATTCGGCTCGGTGTGAGAACATTTTGAAATAGGAACATGAAAATCGCAAAATCCTAGCATCTAGAATGGTCTCTAGCTTAATTTCCAAGCTTTGGAAATTTCCTACTGCGCTTCAACAATTTCGAATAATAAGCCATTTTTGACTGGTAACGGGGAGAACCAGGACACAAGCTTTCCAAGTATTGTAAATTCCCAACCTGACACTCACAACTGTTGAACATTTGACAAATGTATAAAAAAAACAAACAAACAAACAAACAAAACAAAAACCCTGCCTCCACGTCCCTGTGAAGAATACGATGAGTGGAGGTATGATGTACTTTATTAATTTAGCACAATCCAAGATCTAGACATGATCTATTCGGAAAGTTCCCTACCATTTTCCGAAGAAATTGCTTTCCGGCACTAATGAATGGTTCCGGTCACTTTATTTTCAAGAATTTTGATGTCTGAATGCACTACATGTTCAAAAAGTGTTCTTTCCATCGGTTACCCATGATTGAAATGAACCAAACGTGTACTGCTATGCGCATCGTGTTTTATTTAACCGGTGGTCAATCTATGATTGCCGCCAATCACCTTCATTGAATAATCCTGTACCACGGGCAATGTCTTCACATCGACCTCCACCGAGAGCTTCGCATTGAGCGTCGCCTCCTATAAACTACCTGGACTATATACAAAACATACATGTAGCTGGTGAATACGGCCCTAGTAGTAGTTTACCGATGACATATCAGGATTGACGATCGACAAACTAAGTCTATCCGGCATTAAAACTGGGACGTGACGATATTGTTTTAGGTGTCTCATCCTACGCAAGACATAACAATGAACATGAATGTTTATTAAAGTCGGCTGTAAATGCATACATAGAGGATATCTACACATTTTGGTTGGATGTGAGAAATATCTCATGAGTGATGACAAAACAAATTAATTCCCACGAGTGGCTCTGCCGCGCGTGTAATTTCTTTTGTGTGTGTGTCATCACGAAAAAGTTCTTTACCATGTCCAACCAAAACTGTAGATGTTCTGTTTATCATAGGCTCCGCTCAGTTCGTCCATGGCTCAACTGGAAGGAACAGTAAAAAGTACAAATTTGTATACCCAAGCCTAGTCATGGTAATGTATATAAAAATAGTTCCATTTTTCAGACACGATTGGTTGAGAGATAAAGGGGCTAACATCACAGTATGTTTAACAAAACAATTTAATTTAAGATCAGTGAGCGGGAAGTAACTCTACTCCAATGTAGCGAAGCGACGTTAACTCATCTAGTACCTGATCACTTTTGATTTTACCGCGGATGGATGCGAGTGGGATATCAATATCTCACTAGACAGATAACGGTTTGTATCTGTTACAAAAATATTACTATTTGATAGCTTAGCATATAACAAAACGCAAGAGTAACAAACAGTTATAACATTATACACATTACGAGCTACTGGCCAAGTCTGGTCGCGTTTGCTTGGGAAACTTAGCTCTCTGTCTGAAGTTAGCGTTCAAACACAGAAATACATGTACAACACACATTTTATTAATATTACCGAAACTTCACGCTTCAGTTCCATCTGCTTCTATCTCTCTTCTTTTGCTTGGTACTATAATCCACAGCTGGCATGTTCCTAGCAACATATATATATGGTATGTATCCAAGTCCACCGAACACTTGCAACTATGAGTGATACCTGTTTTACTTTTGAATCCGCATATTATCGTGTTTTCATCTACGTGTCAAAACGGTGTTGTTAGTGGGAAACGGTCGCAGGATTTGTTTACAGTGTGCAATGTTACACAAATGGACATGTCAAAGAATGTTACTATTGCTAAGACGTTGGCAAATATGGTAACAAATATTCGTCTTAAATGTTTTAGCCATACATTATATGAGTGATGATTTATCTGCATCATTCGAAGTTTCAAGCGATGTCGTCTTAATTCCATTTGATGATTGACTCATTCTTTTCCCAGGAGGACGGCGTCGTAATGAACATCGTAACAGTTGAGAGAAAAATTCAGATGGAGAGCACGAAGAATAACAGTGGCATAGCGACTGATGATGATATTGAATATGCGGACGGTAACACAGACCAGGACTGTTTTACACGGATCGTCCTGGTGCTTCAAACTCGCACATCAATGTTCTGGAATGGAAACAGGACGTTTATACGGACCGTTGTAAAATGGCTATTGATTGTTGCTTATTTCGTATATTTCGGTTTTGCCATGGCATATAATTTTGGTGATGACGGTTCTTTGAGGTTGCTAGTGGTTACCGCTGCGGTGGTGTTCGTGGTTGGATTATTTTATCTGAAAGATATAATCAGACGCACCAGGACAAAGGAAGGCCAAGCTCATTCATGTAATTGGTCTTCAAGATCGTGCCATGTGATATTTCGTCATAAGTATTTTACGAGGTAGGTGGCCAATGTAAGGTATAGAAGGCAATAATTGAGTAGGTCTGCCAATGCACATGTACACATAAAAATGAAGATAATTTCATGTTCAGAAGACTCAGAAAATGTGTAAGTAATGTTCTCTCCGATTGCACATATATTTTTAAATGGGATTTCGAATTGAGGTATCATTGTTGGCCAAATTGCGCTTACATTTCTTCAGTCACCAACACTAGCATGATGTATACCATTCGAAATCAGTGTGGTCAATGAATCAGATGCATATGCATGTACAGGAACGATGCAGGTCTACCAACATAGCATAATAAGTGTAGTTGTATGTACCCGTGGCTCTGATGTTTGTTTCTATACACTGTTAGAAAAATGATATCGCTTTAATGGTGTCATGCCGCGCAACATCGCTGCAAACCTTGGACCGTTAAACATACGGTCAGGCTGCAGCATGTTCCATGATACAAAACTGCTTAAGTAACTGAGACTGTAACCAGTAACAGTCAGACCGTTGTATTTGTTACGGTCCATCACCGTTTAATTAATATCAGGTCTATAAATATAGCATAGTACTTATAGTTGTATATACCCGTGGATCTGATGCTTCTCTAAATATATGCGTAACACAAGCCTTACCGACTACATATTTATTTATTGATAGTATCTAGATCGCATGGAACAATATAAATGAGCAGTGTCCGTCAATCTGTCCGTCCAGTTGTCCTTCCATCCGTCCGTTCGTCCGTCCATCCATCCGTCCGTCCATCCATCTGTCCGTCCATATGTCCGTCCGAAACGTTTGTTGTCCGGACGACAACTTGAATAACATTTGACAGAACTGTAAAAAATGGTATGCGGTCTACATATATAGAAAATGATCCGGCCCAGTTCAAATGTACCTCCCGTCTGACCATTTGTGACTGAGTTTCGCCCCGTTTGAATTAGAACCTGTTTTGCTGAATATATCTACCTAATACGATTGAATAGCGATCTATACTTAATCAGGATTCACGATTAGATAGCGATATGTGTACAATCGGGGTCACGCGATGACATGATTATGTTTCAAAATGAGTACCCTGATGTAACCAGAAGGGCGATAAACCAATACAGAACGTACTTTGAAGGGCGATAACCCAATACAGAACGTACTTTGAAGGGTGATAACCCGATACAGAACTTACTTTGAAGGGCGATAACCCAATACAGAACGTATACGTTTGACTAAATAACGCAGATTTATTTGACAGTTTCCAACAGCACAAGCGTACTAACATATTCTTCTCTTTAAAACACATCTCTTTAAAAAAAAAGACTTCTCTTTAAAAAAAATAAAAAATTCTCTATTTGAAAAACACTTACAATAGACCAGCGACGCGCTCCAAACCCATATCGTTGTGTTTACATGGAATACCAGTCCGACACGCTATCCACTGGACCACGTAGCTCCACATGCCAGTAAGTGTAACGGTGCCATACCGTGCAACATCGCTGCCAACTTTTAACCGTTAAACTCACGGTCAAGCTGTAGCATGATCCAATATCAAGATAAAAAGTGTTAGGCCGTGGCATTCTCTTATATATGCGAGGCGCCCTATGTGTGACTCGCATATATAAGAGAATGCATTGGTAAAAGTTCAGGCAACTCAAGTCATGGAAGGGTTACGGTTATCTTTCAACATACATGTACTAACCAAGTCATATCTATCTCTTCAACAGAGGCCTTCAGGTTGCCATGGTGACGTTTATGATCGGCTACTCTATTGGAGCTTGCATCATCAATAACCCAAGAAATGGTATCTCATTGGCGGGTGTGTTCGTTTTCCTGGGTATAATGTTCGTCACCAGCAAGAATCCGGCAGGGGTGAGTCAGATGGCATAGTTGGTTCTATAACATAGATGTATGTACACGCTTTGGGTCACAGATCACAGTGTATACACAGACGAATAAATAAGTGTTCTTTTGCAATCTGGACCATGAGTTGGACCGACGAGTCAGATACTTGGGATTCCATAACTACTGTACCAACGATTATGACGGGGTAAATGTTGCAGGCGATGCTGATGTAGGTCCTGGTGATAATCATTCTGGATAAAATTGTACTTCCACTACATATATTGTACTTCCACTACATCTATTGTACTTCCACTACATATATTGTACTTCCGCTACATATATTGTACTTCCACTACATATATTGTACTTCCACTACATATATTGTACTTCCACTACATCTATTGTGCTTCCACTACATCTATTGTACTTCCACTACAGCTATTGTACTTCCACTACATCTATTGTACTTCCACTACCTCTATTGTACTTCCACTACATCAATTGTACTTCCACTACATCTATTGTACTTCATGTGGCATGATATGTATATACAATTGAGATTTGGAATCTAAGATATAAGTTCAGAATTTACTTCGGTTAGCCGTACACACTGTCAGAAATATGCACGCCAGTTTAACGGTACCATGCCGTGCAACATCGCTGCCAACTTTTGAACTTTAAACATACGATCAGGCTGTAGCACGTTCAACGGTACAAAACCATTTAAGTAGCGGGAAGAATGCAATCAGTAACTGCCAGACCCTGGTATTCTTCACGGTTCAACACCCCACAATAACATCAAGACCGTGACTACTAGCGGTCAGACCAATGTTTTTTTTTCACGGGTCATTACACGCTTTTGCTAATTTACCGTAGAAGTTCATGTGGTGACAATGTGATTTTCCGATAGGTATTACAACCATAGTTTTGATGAAACTTAAATCCTCAATGCATACCTTTGAATATTTGAAACATTGAATTTTCAAGAAGACCAAACTTGTTATCTGCCTCGTTGATTTTAATCCGGATTAAAGGCTGCGCACCTTTACTGACTGTAAAAAATGGGTGTAAATAAAAACGATAACAACTGAAAAGCTCACCCATTAGGTTTCTCTACGTGAACTTAAACTCATATCGGTGCTGAGACATCGTGCACATGATGATTTATATTCTTATGCTGATGTCACCCCGATTTCAGCTTGAAACCCAATCATTTTGTACATATCCCAGATCACGTGGTACCCCGTGGTGACGGGGATGTTCGTGCAGTTCGTGATGGCGTTGTTTATGCTGAAGGTGGAATTTACTCGAGACGGTCTGGAGTATATCGGTGACAGAATTAAAGAACTGCTGTCCTACGCTTTGGCGGGAGGGAATTTCTTGTTTGACCCGGAGCAAATAGCGAGAAATGTTCTCATATTCTTGGTATGTACTGTACAATTATAATCGTGGATAACTGGATAAAATCATGCATCTTTTCTCGTTTCGGAATGACAGTGAGAATGACACTAATTGAGTTTTTGTTTTACAAGGTTATGTTATACATTTAGAGACTAATGGTACCAGTTTATCTGATGATTTGATCGTATTATACCCAGCCTTCATATCATCGCAATTGTATTAAAGTAACTAGTTGTATTATGTGCGGCAAATATGTTGATAACATTGCGGCATGTTAAGCGTACGAATACAAATATAATGGTATTGCTGTGTACCAGACATGTTGACTAATGAGTGTTCTTACACTACATAACCTCTTGGCTGCTGCATACCAAGTACGAACGTAACACTATGCGGTCTCGCGTTGTCTACAGCATGAACTAAATCAATTATGCATTGGATCCATTATTTTGCATTGGAGTCAGTTTTATGGTTTTACGGATATTCCCATCATATTATATGTTCCTACTGGAAAATGGACAGAACTTCAAAGTCCCAGCACACGATGTTGTGGCGTCATTCAGCAGTTAAGATGTTAACTTGTGTTAGACTTTTATCTTTGTTTTATTAAGTCTTATTGATATCAAAATGTATAATCATTCAGAATTGTCTTGCACAATAACAAAAGTACAAATTATTTGCAACAGCTACAGAAATTCAAGTTTTACAATTAAATGGTCAGTTTAAATTCTGTATTTTGTAGAGTGCGGGTGTGGACAACTTCATACCTGTGTGTGTCAGTGGGACAGCACTCAGTCAGGCCATGTTGTCTGGTGACCAACATGTACGCTTGTATATTTCTCTTCCTTAGTTCGCTATCAACGTGATCATGGTGTGTGCCCTCATCTTCCTGTTGAACCACGTGGGTGCGATCCAATTCATGGTCCGGTACATCGGTCAGTTTCTGTCGATCTGCCTAGGAACAACGGCGGTAGAATCTCTAAATACAGCGGCAAACATATTCTTCGGAGGAGTGAGTCTAGTATTGCACGGCTAAGTCGTGGTGTCGGATTCACGATATGTCTATATTAGGTCGACCGAAATGGAGTATACATGTTTTGACTATACGAATGTTCAACGATACACATGTATAACGTGTTATTCAAATAATTCAATACATTGTGACACGGGCTAATACTTTTGAGACATCAGTTGATTTATAGAATGTTAACAATAACATGGAACACGCTATAATCTGTGGTCGTTTTATATTTTGTTTACACAACTTTATATTGACCGTATATCTGACATACCTTTGCACTCTCCACTTTGGACAAACAAGGAACTCATTGTTGAAATGCAGAGACAAGATGGCATCAGTGGGAGTCGACAGCGATTCTGAAGACAGAACGTTAGTATGGGAAATGTACACAAGAGAATACTAGCAGCGCTATTTACCCATTTCTTTACAGAAAAAACTCTCCAACCACTTATAAAAGTATACATTGGCATGGTCTATTATTCATCTGGATGGTTGTTCAGCAGACGACAGGCAGGCCAAATGATATACTAGTGCAGAAGGATTATATTCATTGCAGGGAATGTTCAGATAAAAGTTCAACAAACATGTGTTGAAGATATTATCTAAACATTCCAGAAGGCAACTATGAATCATTGAGAGACTCCATTTGAGGATAGTCCATTAAACGTCAATCGTGGTAATGTCATCATGTTATATGTCACAATACCGACATACTATATATGCATTGGTGTTTACCGAGCTACCATCACGTGTCATTTCTATAACATTCAAATCTGAATGAAATGCACGTGTAAAGTGGACATGGATTGCAACCAAACGTCTAGCAGTGTATCGCCTATATATAAACCTAACGTTATATCGGTTTTCGAAATTCCGACATGTAATTAAGGTAGTTGGTTTTATTCACTCAATAATACACATATATATAATTCAGAATGAACACATACTAATAACAACATGCCTACGTTATATATACGGATGATCGTTGCGTCCACAGTTGTGATCATTAAGTGTTCATTGTTGCCATAACAATAGTGATCCATATTTATATCCTCGTCGTCTACCTCATCGTCATTATCATCAGGTTTGTTCTTAGTATGTGTTCACTCTGTATATATATATATATATATATATATATATATATATCTTAATTACATGTCGGAATTTCGAAAACTGAAATATAGTTGTTTTGACATGTGCTACATTTCCATATGTTATTTATCGTACAGCAACTTGCCAACGCCATGGTTATAGACTACTTAGATGACGCATCCACATCAGAGCTCTTCGCGATGTTGACGGCCGGGTTTGCCTCTATGGGTGCAAATGGTTTAGGATTCTACATTAAAATGGGGGTGAGTTGAATTCAACAACATTTTGTGTATGTATTGCATGCACAATACACACCCAATGGCCATAAACACGTGCATATTCAAACCCCATTGCACATGCCACAGTCGATAACTATATTATATAACACAATATCGCTTGATGTACCTTAAACTAATGTAACATAAATATATTTTGGCACGAAAAATGTAATGTAAAATACTTCTTCAACATGACAAATATCAGTAAGGATACACGATACATGTATGTACATTTGTTTGGTTTAAATAGGCTATCGTAATCTTATGTCCCCATCAAACAGAATGCCCACAGGTTTACAACAGAATATCATATCCATATATGGACAGATTCCACCGGCACGGTTGCTGACAGCGTCCGTCATGTCCGCCCCGGCTGCGCTCGCCGTTGCTAAGATACATTGCCCAGAAGTCCACCGACAAAAGAAAAAGCAAAACTTCAACAAGCTAGCTAAAAGGTGAGTCGGTACTACAGTAATATGCGTGGAAGAATGTATGTGATACTCTACTGGTTAAATATTGTTTGGTGGTTACTCTGTCAAAATATTGTATTGTGCAAACAATCGGACTTGCTCTTGCTGGCGACAGATGGACTCAATTGAAGTCCATCTTACTCAGGCTAATTTTTCGTATCTTGGTATGGTTTATAGTGTGTCCGGTTTCGTTACTCAATTCAACTCCATGTTAATAATAGCTCTTTACATGCCGCATATAATCGCCGACGACCTTACCTAGATATGTTGTTTCGCTTTCACAAATCATGGTGTATTGATGCAAGTATCTTGAAATTAACTTGAACGAATACGAACATGAATTGTCATTGCTTTTACTGTTTTTTGCATTATCTTACTCAATTCTAGACTGGCTAGTAACTTGTGATGCATGTATATATCTCGTGCATGTAGATGTGGCAGCACAAACGGATGCAACGTAGAAGGCCATGTACTAGAATTGTCCAAAGCTTGTAATCACATCGCTAGATGTTCAATTGTAACGGTGCATTGTGGTTGAAGGTGTCGCCAAGATGCACTTTTAACTGGTAGCTACGTGTATATGGAATGATATGATTATTTATATAGTACAGATACGAATCTGATTGAAGCCGCTAACAACGGAGCAATGTTTGCTGCAAAGATTCTGGTGGCATTGACAGTCAACATCGTAGCATTCATATCTATCCTGGAAGGAGTCAACGCTGGGCTGACCTGGCTGGCGAACCGAGTAGGGATCGAATCGCTCACGATGGAGGTAAGATGTTCACCCGCTTAGATCTAAACATAAGGGCTGATGCTTCCTTATTTTTATCGTTTATCTGTTCGGATGGTAGCAAGAACAACCTGTCCGGGTAGACACAGACCAAAATGGCGTCCATCAGGGCGGCTAAGTTTCTTGATCTTTCATCGCCATTATCTGAAAACAATTCTAAAAATTTGGGATTCCACCACCTGTCGTCATTGTTTGTTGGAAAACAAGGCGTAATTGGTCTTACCAGACACAAGAATAATTAATTAACTTTGTTGTGCATACCGATATTCTCTTATCAAAACGGATTCGATACTTATCACGTAATGTCTGTTTCATGGAAATATTTATCGTGACTTTTATGCTCATGACTGATGGCTACCGGGTGAACATGAAGTATCTTCGGTTACTTTTAAATTTATCATCGCCATTTTTTGGAGGAGTACTCGCCTCGTTGTCATATACACACATTTAGGTTCGGCAAGGGTATCTCCTGTGTCCGTTTTTGTCTTTAGTCTATATCAATGATTTAGCCGAGGGTATTGAATCAGTAACTAGAATGTATACCGATGACACCTTCCTCACGAACTAGTCTACTTGAACATACGATTTGGACAAAATTGCAGCGTGATCCCCAAACTGGCTTGTCAACTTCAATCCAACTAAAGCAGTTGACATGTCCTTTTCATTAGTTGCGCCCTCAACAGATAAACCAAACCTCAGTTCGTGGGAAATTCAATCGACTTCGTGGACAGGCATACTCAATTAGGTATGGAACTCCAATCAAATCTGAAATAGAACGCACATATTGAAGGCTCTGTCAAAAGAATTGTCTCGCGCCTATCTCAAATCCGACGGATTAAATGTCAACTTGACCCGAAAACCATTGAAATTATTTAAAAACATATATCTCACCCCTATTTGATTATTCAGATGCATGCCGTCTGAGACACTGCTTCGAAATACATGTTAGATATGTTAGAGATCTATGTTGGCAGGCTTCATATATATACTGACCGAATAGTCAGCTGTATCACCCGTTCGGCTTCAGAGATACGATATTACAGGAAGTTAGATGGCCCTCACTCAATAAAAGACTTCAACTACATAAGTTGCAGGCACTCTAAAAATAATCAATAATTTAGCCATTTAGCCCCACTTATCTAGACAACTCACTTCCCCATAGACCACACGAGGTTGCAGGTTATAATTGGAGACGCCCCAGTAAATTCCCTTCATACTATTGCAATACTGAACACCTCTTCAGTTTTTCCAACGATGGTCAAAGAATGGAATAGGCTCCACAAATTAATCACCGATGCTGATCAATTTTCTACCTTTAAAACCAACTTGTTCCATATATCCCATGATCAGCCCCCTTCTGCATTACTACACTGGACGATGAAAATAAAACATTTTTCATTGTATTCTTTGAGAAACTAACCCGCGAAAGTCTCAAAATAAGCAATATTTCAGAACTCATGTGTGGAATACATTATACCTCGTTCCAAACAAATATGAAACTATATTCCATCACACAGCAATATATTGCAGCGACAAAGAGTTTCAACCCTAAATGATTACATTTATTTTACTTGCGAATCAATAGTTAAAATTGCTTCCGGAATTTCAACTTGATATGTGGCAATTACCTCACAAGTGGATAAAACTCCCATTCAAACATTGCATTCTGATTTTTTTTCTGAATTGTCTTCCAGAGCGCAACAAAAACAAAAATAAAAAACAAATCAAGTGTACTATTATATTTTACCGCCAACATACATATACTAAGAATAGATAATATATTAGCACTTGTCAATCTTACCAAACATTCATAATGTAGTGATATTCTTTATATACAAATTTTCTCTCAGCCAAGAAACAACCTCAAGTCTGATCATCTCTGGAAGGCACTACACATGATATCTCTCAAAACTTATCACCAAGTAAATACGTCTGTACTGTCATCTTGTTTACATGTTTGTTATTACATTGTGTTGGGAGAGGGGTTTCATAAGTTGCAAAAACTTGTGCCCCAATCCATTTTGTATAATATGCTATTAAAATATGTTTCAAGTCAAGTCACATGTAAGCATGGCGGTTTGCGCTCCAAAATACACATCATATTATTCGCTTTTGAATTTTTCTCATTGTCGAAATAGGCCGATGTCGATACCTTTCTACGAGCATTATGTAACCCAAAAAGACGCATTGATGAAATTAAAATACAACTGTGAATACGGTATTTGGGTCCCATTTGTACGACATTGAAAAGAAAAGAGCGTTCCGTGGTAGTCTATTCCTGATATGGTAGAAATAAAGAGCATTATCTGATATCTGGCGAAAACGGCTGAAAAATGGCTTGACTTTGGCAAGACAGTGTAATTTCAGAGCATATGAAGCCGGTATATCAATAGTACGTTTATTTATCGACCTCTCGTGCCCGTTGCTTCAAATTACGTGGAACAATTGGACATTCGAATGAGCCATGTCCGTTTAATCCATTAAAACAAAGAAGAAGCGGTAAAAAATATAATGAGTTTGTTGTTGCTTTCCTTTAAAAATACATGTAATCCATCAATGACGAGACACCGCATGTTGAAACTATTGTATGTAAACAGTATGTAACAGCGCAATCGGTATTATGGTTACCGCAACGAAAAATAACTCTAAAATACAGACTTTTACTATAAGATACCGGGGGTTGCGTAATTCCTCATTAACTGGTTTGCAACAGCAATGACTGCACGGAAGTTGTTCTACATTATTTGTAGTATATAGAAAACAAAGAAAATATGTATAACACTTTTCATAAACTTTCGAGTACATACCGTAATTAGTAAAATGTTGACACATTGAGAAGCAAAATAGGTTTAGGTGATATAATTTTTATGCCATTATTAATTAGATATGACATGTTTGTCAAGAACACCCTGTTATTGAACTATATGAATATCGTTTGCCCATAAACCGAGTAATATCATTTTACGGCATCACATATCCGAGTAATATGGTTTTACGACATGCTGTGAATCTATTTCACTGCTAAATAATGTGTAGATATCGATTGTTGTGATGTCGCTCATTTGAAATAGTTGTCGGTTACTAAGAGGCGATCTAATTAATAAGTAGGATATACTTGGTTGGTTGTATATCAGCCCTAGCTCTAGCGAACGCATTAAAGGCATTTAACGCATCATATTGCAGCTGATATCGTCGTACGGTCTATACCCGGTGGCTTTTCTAATGGGTGCCCACCCGGAAGACTGTGGCGCTGTGGCCCAGCTTTGTGGAATCAAAGTCTTTATCAACGAGTTCGTGGCGTACATCCAACTAAAACAGATGATGGACAACAAGGTGGAGTTTGATTCTTATGCAACAACATACAGTAATTCGACAGGCTCGTGGTGTTGGAAAGGAAGTGACATATATCTGGAAAACACAAATAGAACATTGATCAATGGGGTGTTGTTTCACGTAAGTTTAGCCGCTTTGAGTTTGAATTGATATCGTAAAATATCGGTAAACTGTATTTGACCAATATGCATTATTACATTAATGCTTTATTCTCTCATCCATGTAAATACATTACATACATTATGTATTACATACAGGATTTTTAACAAGAAGTATATATACAATAGACATATAGCAATATATATAATAAATATATACATATGGTTCCGGGTCGATGGCATGTTGAAATTCGATGAATATAATCGCAGGTTAATTCTGACACCTCTTCTAGCTTATTGTCGTCCGAAGTAAGCACGTATTCTCGTGTGCAACCTTGTTGGATGGAGTAAACTAATCGATCGCAACGCGGAACTAAAAGTATTTTTCTTCACACCGTGTGTTTAGGTTTAGCTGCAAATGATAGGTTCATATATTGTCAATTTTAGTATTTATACTGAACAACTATGTATGCCAGACTCAAATTAACATCTCAATTAAGTCGAGCTCGATACTCACTGCACTCATTGGCAGATATATAGTTATTTGGTTCACATTGATTCATCCAATCGGATGAGCAGCTAGCTAGGTTCAACAGAAAGTCCAATACTTGCAGTATAGTCAAGACTAGTTCGTGTGATCGATTGCCATCTAGTGATATACCAGAATGGCCACTGGCTCAGTATGGGTTCAACTCTTCATATTTTCTGCACACATTTCTTATCGATTAGATAGTATTTCAACACTCGGAATATAATCAAGGAACTTACACGTATATATTTGTATACAGTTGCCGTTTGTATATTGTGGTTTGTAACTTGCAAAGTACTTGACAAAACATATGGGCCATAGCGACCATGAACACGAGTGAACGCAAACACGTATGTGCAATTAGTGCACATCTCGTTAAATTATTAGACACACTTATACAGTGAGCGTGGCTTCGGAAGAGATAGCTCTGTAGAATTTGATGTTTAAAGAATGGTCGAATGGTCAATCATCATATTACAAACCTACTCTCTGACCTATTTCTCAGTCAGAATGAACCATATATATGATAATACATCTTCCGAAAATGGCAGTTGAATACATACAATTACAAGGCAAAACCTAGGATGTCCTGACTGTTCATTTCATAACGTTTTAATTATGTTTATCAGTTGAGTACTAATTTAATATTGATTCCTTTATCATTACTGGACATTACTGTTAAACTATGATTACCACCCCATTTCCTACAATTTTATTCCATATCATCTCGTTTGGAACCTCAATCATGACTGACCTATGACCTCCTCCAAAAAGTACATATATATATGTTTTATCCATCCCTTAACTAACACTATTTCTGATTTGGCAAAAGCCGTCACGTGATAATCCGTGAAAAAGTCATATTGGACTCCCGAAAGTCATATTGGACCCCCGAGTGTACAATGTGACTTTTTTTTATCGGGACAACGTGACGTCACGAATTAACTCTGCCAAATGAATTGGTGAAATTGTGATGCGCGCGAATATCGTGGTGGATTTCTTTTCGAAACAAATCATTTTTAAAATTCTATATTTATTTAAATAATTAAATAATTCTAAGATTTATTAACATCCTTCAGTTTTGTGGGCAGCAGGAAGACAGCATCTGTTGGTTGTGCCGTCCCCAATAACTCATTTATGGTATACATTATATATGTTAAATTATGTTGTATATTGTTTTATGAATAAATAATCAGTCATAGTCACAATGAACAACCTCTTACAGGATAAATCAGCGGTTGTTGCAACGTATGCCCTCGCCGGATTCTCTAACTTCTGCGAAATGGGAATAACTATGGGAGCGACCGCCCAGATGATACCACACAGGAAACATGAAATCGCATCTATGGTTCTTCCAGCTATGTTATCTGGTAACATCGCTTGCTTCCTAACTGCATGTATAGCAGGTAAGATAAAGTTAGTTTTCTCACCTGTACATGTACTCGAGGTTCGGTTTCTTTGCCACTAGCATAAACTGTGGTTAAACTGTGGTTACAACTCATATTGTCAAATCCAGGATTGTAATTGTAAAGCTGTTAGAACCCATAAATCGATGTCATATCCAGCCTCTGCCTGAATATAGCTATCACACGTTAACCTTTTGCAAACTGGACCCTCAATGTTGGGTAGTTACTTGATCAACATCATATAGGGAAAGAACGTTAATACATTTTGTTGAACTTAATAACCGAACAGCACACAACATGTATCGGCAGAGCGTTTCTCGCTCATTTTAGTGTAAACATCACTATGAATATAGATCGATTATTCTAATGCATATTTTAGAACTGAAACGCGGTATTTATATTAATATTGGTCTGTGTTGGATTGTGAATGCGCGATATTTATGGAATTCATAAGTGGAGAAATCTAGTAAAGAAAGAGTGTAAACAGGACTGGTATGAAATTAGAATATTAAATAACGTAATATATAAACATTCGCACACAAATAATACATAGATGATATCTACACTTTTTGGTTGGATATGGGAATTATCTTATGAGTGATTACAAAAAAAAATGATTTTCCACGAGTGGCTCAGGGTTAATACGTCAGAGTGAAATCGACATTAATACGTCACATCGTTGCACCTAAAAATAGATTCCCAGAAACGCGCGTATTGATATGAAGCATAAACAACTAGACTAATCGTGTTTCTAATGGGAAATGTCCATATCGGTACCATTAGAAAAGGAAACATGTTTATATATGACAGACGAATGTTAGTTGGACGCGTTCGACGACTTATTGCAACGATGACAACTGTTCGAATGTGGAACTATTTCTTTCGTTATTTGTGAAGCGGCTATTGTTTACGTGTTACGAAATGTGCAAGTAATGCCAGTTTCGCTTGGGGTCTTATTTTTGATGGAATGTGTTCGAACAATTAGTCGTTTATATTGCATATTGTGCAACTCTGCGTCTGCAAGCGAGGTTATGTTAAAGGTTCTTCGTGATAACATGTTGGTGGCTTATCTCCATTTGTATTAGCGTCCACGAACTTGAATTCGTCCGTATTTATTTACTTGAAACGTGAAGCGTAACTGGTTGGTCGACATTGTTTTAGTTCACACAAAACATGACGGATTGTTAAATTGTTAAACGGCTCTTCGTTAAATAGGTAAAGCAGTCACGTGGGTAGGGTCAGGCAGCTGGTCACGTGTTGGGTGAGACAGGGAAATCTCACCCAGCTATCCCACACGGGCTGCCTGTGCTAAACTGTGTAAGGTTGGGAGAAATCGGTATCGCACTGGATGGATAACGGTTTTATTTGATGCAAAAATACCACTACAGTGTATTTGATGACTTAGCATATAACAAATTTTAATTTCTCCTTTCTTGTTCCAGGACTTCTGCATGTCGGGTGAAAGTTGACTTCTGCATATCGGTTGAAAGTTGACGTTGCTCGATGTGGAAGTTTCCCTTGAAAATCCCAAAAGAATAGTGCATGTGTTTAGTGCATTAGTAACTACGTACATGCAAGATGGTGCCAGTAAGCCCGGCTTTTCAGATATCAGACCCAGAAATGGAACGGACATTGTTTGAAGATCCCCACTCTATATGTGATGAATCTGTGATTGTATTCCTTGGACATAATAGGCACTTTCATCATATTCACCCGGGCGCCTCGTTTTACTATAGTATCCCAGGGAATAAGTCGGGACCAATATGACATCGCCCTACATTTAATTTCCACAGATAATGGGTGGCTTCCTAACTCACCATACACCATATAATTTGGGGTACTGGTTTTCATATTTAGCATAATTTTGCAAAATTTCAAGTGTATTGTTTCAAAGGACTTGTGAGATTCGAAGCACCATATTTCACTGCCATAATTTAATATTGGTAACACCGGTGTGTCAAACATGAGGTCTATTGGGATATCAAGTTTTTTCTGACAGTGTTCAAGGGTCCATACATGGCTTTCGTCCCAACCACACACCATTTCTTTCGATAGTTCAGCAAAACCGCTCGTTATAGACGAGTTCCAATCCGAGATATTTAAAAAATAATTCTACATGTAACTGTGAATGATCGTAAATGATCACTGGCATTTTCTTTGGCATGTTCTTACAAAATGTCATAAGTATAGTTTTCGATATGTTCCATCTCTCGTCATAATCGTGAAATGCTTGAAGTTCCCGATGCATGTCGTTTTGATTTTCAGTCATAATAACTGTGTCATCGGCGTGTAGTAGGCATAACAGCTTGATATAAAAAAAAATCCTAATTTCTCTGAGGCGACATTGTCCAATAAACATAAATTGCTAATAGCGCAGTCATTAAGGAAATTTTGTAGATCATTAACGTAAAAGGAAAACAGCGAAGGGGACATTATCTCCCCTTGAAAAAGGCCTACGTTTCTGGCGAAGAATCCCGAAAGATTATTACGGTTTTTGAAGCAGCCATTTTGTGTAAGGCTGCTTTATTGTTCTTCAAATTATTTATCGCGTCTTCTAGTTCTGCCTCAGTTATCTCGGCATTAATGTTAGATTCCCATGTTTCATCGAATATTTCGTCAATTATTGGCTTCAGATTATATATTATCATCATCGGACGTTTCATTTAGTTCTTTAAAATGTTCAATAAAGGATTCCAAACTTGGTTTACGAGATTTCTCATCGCTCGCATTGTTCCTCCCAGTTAGTTCTTTGAGCTTATCCAAAAAAAATTACCAGATTTACTTAAAGACTTTCTCAATTCAGTTATATTACTTGTTTACGGGCACGGCTCATTCGAACTTCCAAATTTTGTTTACGTAATTTGGAGGGACGGATACGATAGGTCGATAAATACACGAAATATTGGTGCGCCAGCTTCATATGCTTTGAAAACCACTTGCCAAAGTCACAACCATTTTCCAGCCGTTTCAATTTTTCGCACGAAATCATAAACAAACGCTCTTTATTGCTACCATATCATGAATAGAATAACACGGAACGCTCGGTTACGTAGCGTTTTTCCGAAGACCCATAACTCCGAAGGTCCGATTCTCCGAAGGTCAGATTCTCCGACGCCCCGATTCTCCGAAAGCCCATAACTCCGAAGTCCCGATTCTCCGAAATCCCATAACTCCGAAGACCCATAACTCCGAAAGCCCATAACTCCGAAGGCCTATAACTCCGAACGCCCATAACTCCGAAGGTCTATAACTCCGAAGGGCCGATTCTCCGAAGGTCCGATTCTCCGAAGGTCCGATTCTCCGAAGATCATGTTTTATCGCTTATTAAATAGTGTACAGTCCAGTGGCGGGGTCAATGGGGCCATAGGGAAGACCGCCCCCCAAAAAACATGTCAAATGTCATGTAAACGTCAGGAAATCCCTCCTATAGGCATTCAAATATTCACAGTGTTCCTGCCCAGGGGAGCCCCCGGACCAACGATTGGGGGCGACCCCTCCCGTGTGTGCGCTCCCCAAATCAGGCCTTCGTGATATGCTTTCGGCATATCATATGCATGATATATCCCCCACATATCCCCCACATATGCTAATTAATGTGCACCCCTAAATGGGAACCCTGGCTCCGCCACTGGTGTGCACAGGGTATATTATAACGAAACGCTGCAAGAATGTCAGAGTAGCCTAACGTGCACAGGGGCGACCAGTTCTTCCCCGTTCACCCCTGTACATTTTACTCTGGCATCTCATGGGCCAACGTAACGTTATAGTATCTGGTGTATAGTCAGTGGCGGGCCAGGATTCCCATTTAGGTGGGGGCAGTAGGAAAAGTTTGAATATTTTGATGCCCCATGAACGATTTCCGGGCGTTTACATGACATTGGACATGTTTTGGTAGGGGCCCATATTGTCTGAAATAGCAAGTAGAGGTTTAATGGGGGCAGTGGGAATTTTGGGACCCCTTGGCTTCGCCACTGGACTGTACACTATTTAGTAAACGATAATACCCCGATAAAACAAAATCTTCGGAGAATCGGACCTTCGGAGAATCGGACCTTCGGAGTTATGGGCCGTCGGAGAATCGGGCCTTCGGAGTTATAGGTCTTCGGAGAATCGGCCCTTCGGAGTTATAGGTCTTCGGAGTTATAGGTCTTCGGAGAATCGGCCCTTCGGAGTTATGGGCTTTCGGAGAATCGGATCTTCGGAGTTATGGGCCGTCGGAGAATCGGATCTTCGGAGTTATGGGCCGTCGGAGAATCGGGTCTTCGGAGTTGTGGGCCGTCGGAGAATCGGGTCTTCGGAGTTGTGGGCCTTCGTAGTAATAGGTCTTCGGAAAACCGGTCTGACACCAATTTGACAGTGTAGAAACCTTGGCTGAAATATATACCGCACGGACGGAAAATTATAGGGACACGGATTTCCAACGTAAACGCATTGCTCGGATTACACGGTGTGTGTGATTATGAACATGGGCGTGTTTAGAGGCTCTCCTTTTTGGGTGTACACATTGGAGTTTCCATATGCACACCTTTAACCAAACCCATGGTTGGGAAATTCCATTCGCACTGCATCATCTTGGGTATAATTTTCACCAACCTGACACCCCCCCCTAATATTAATATATGTCCAACTGAATGCTGGTTTGAACCGGACACTTTTGACCTATATTTAGAGTGCAATTTCAAACTACTGCTGTTGCGTGAGTCGTGAAGTTGTCAACTGTTGAACTATTGACTAAGTTAGGGGCGATATATCATAACTCCCACATGTCACAACGTCCCCGGTTATGAACCGCTTCAACCCGTCATTTACTAAATACTCATTGACAATCTGGCAATTCCCAATTATAGCTACTATAGCTTTATGTAGCTAGTGTAGCTACATTTGACTATCGGAATACAATATTTTACCAACTGACATGGCGCGTAAGCATTAACGCAAGCTGTTGCAACTAAGGGTGATGGTGTCTTATTTTGTAGCAACTTATGAAACCACTGCCGCGGTGTCATTTCGGTTGCACCAGATTGCGGAATGTCCGACAAGCATAGCTAAGCACGTGTATCTGTTTAGAAATATGTTATTCTATGTGATGTGGGACTCGCATCCATCCATACATGATCTACTATTCTTTTATTTGGGAACACTTGTCAGGAAAAAATAACCATGTTGGACTATTTTGTTAATTATACATGAAAATGGCAAACTATCTTAACTTACTAAGTATAATCAAATTATAGTATATTTCAACGATTGATTGTTGGATTGAGTTATCTCTCTACAACCAGATTCATCCACCACCAATAGGAATATGTAGCTACAATAGCTGCATGTGGCTGTTATAGCTATAATTGGGTATTGCCTGACCTGATTGACGAGTGTATATACAGTAATGCCCTAATTACTCGACTGCTTAACCACAGCAGAACTATGGGTAACTTTTCAGGAATTAGTCGGCAACAAGCCATATTTCCGACTAAATCCTGAAAAGTTACCCATAATTCTGCTGTGGTTAAGAAGTCGATTACTTAGAGCATTACTGTATATAAGCAGGAAATGTTCAGGTAATGAGTTCGACAAAACAGTGTGTTGAACTTATTATCGGAATATTTCACAGCAATTAATACACTTATATTTTACACTTCTATTTCTGCCGTCTGCTTATATTTCATGCGCATCCCTCCATATGAATAATAGACAATTCCAATGTATACTGTTGTAACTGAATGGGAAAATCCATTTAGTAAATAATGAGTTAAATGTCCGCAATTTCCATTTCGCTGAGTATCGATCACTTACACTTATCCGATTATTGATGACGTAATAGTATTGTTGTCGGATTTGGTGACCCCTCACACGAAAATACGTGCAATGGTTGTTGTTGCAACTCATGCATGTAATAGGTAAACGCACATTGTTAAAAACAGACCAGGGATAATACTATTACGTCCCTCGAATCACATGACATCATCCAATAGCAAGGTTTCACAAATGCACTTTTAAGAAATGGATGTATAGAAGTTGGTGTGACCTTTTGTATGGAAAGTTCGACACATAAAAATGTCATACAAACTTGCATCCATACTCAATGGAGCGCAAAGAAAACAAACATCCATTTGTTTTATTTCACACTTCCTCGTGCCAATAGGTTCATCCAGGACCTAAATATTCACATAGGTTCATATTGGACTTATTTAATTCTGAAATATGCTCATATGGGACTTATGCCCGTAATTTCGTTCAATGGCGCGGGCCGCAGTGAAAAAACATTATAAAGAGCGTTCATCTTGTACGTCGTGTCGATGAAAATAGTAGATTAAATAGTGCCTTTATGAGTTTATTTATCCCATTTAGGTTCATATAGAGCTTAATTCAGATTCAAGTAATCCTTATATGAGCTTATTTCGTGTTTTAAATAAGTTATATATTTACACTCAACGTCCGGTTTGAACGGTATTCAGGTATCGCGGTGCAAGTTGTGTCCAAACATTATGAAAACAAGTTGGGCCCTGGTGCGACGTCACGTGACGCAACTTCAATCTATGAACGTTCTCCACTAGGTTCCGCAGCGTGAATGTATGTAGGAGTGTACATATATACGCATGGAATAGGAAAAGGTAATGAGATTTTTCAATTTCACAGACTCAAAACGAGAGGGATTTCCGTAGAAAATAATGTATATCTGTGAATTGTATTACACTGACTACATATACATGTATATTGTTCACGAGAAAGGGGACCAGCAACTGGAATGAAGCACCAGGGGAACCCAATATTTACCCTGATACTGGGTAGCATGTTTGGATCACATGGCAATTTTTTTTCCCCAGAATTGTGTGGCTGCTTTGTGTTGTGAATAATTTGTTTTTGCCAATATTTCAATGCAACAACGCAAAATATTATGAATATTGCACGAGTGAATTCCCAGCAACCAAAAAAAGGGTCTGATCTTTAAAGAAGAAAACAAAACAAGTTCATAACACACATATTAAAATAATATATTGCTTGACGAATTGATACACACGTAGCAGTACACCAGTATAATACAAGTTTGGTAGTAACAGGTTATGGTCTGAGTTTCTATGTGAGTTGATCGTGTGTTCGATTCAATGCATCCGTTGCAGCACCGGAGCACCAAATGGTTCATTTCCAGGCAAATCCCCATGAAAATATGGCCGACTGTCAAACAATTGTAATTTATCACGTGGACGTTTTTATAATATGATCGTTCGCATGTACTTCATGCATAAAAACGTGCACAATGTACACATGGATGACCCGATAGTCCGATTTGACCCAACAAAGCCACCATTTGTACCTCTTCTATACCAATAAATAATTAGTACCTATGATCTCATTAATATTTTTGTTTTGATGACCAGACACTGACTTTCAAACAAAGAAAGTTTCAACACGTTAGCCGATCAAAATATCCAACGATCGGCTCTTAAAAAGAGCGCCCGTGCTTACACGTCCTCCAAAAGGCGGTAAATGATAAAGAGCGTTCGAAATTATCAGCTTTGTGATCGTTTTCGACGATTTAATTATGTGAGTTTCCGTGACGCCTATGTCATATTTATTTTGCATGTTGGCTCAGGAAGTTTATTTGTTGTCAAATAAGATCGGGCATATATATTATATAACAGAGGAGAGATGTTTATATACAAATGCAATTTAGAACTACACATTCAGTTCTCGTCACTGATAATGTACATGTAGTTTAAATGATGATCAAAATGATAGTGCGCAGAAAGAAAAGCGAGAAATGTTCTACAATTCAGAACGGCGTTCACTTTGATTCAAAGAGTTATAATATTCAATGAGATCGAGCAGGTCTGTAATTTGCTTGTTGAGCGCCATCCACTCCATCTGTGACATCACGTCGAATTCTTCGTCACTGATATATCCATCTCTATCACGATCTATAAAGTCGAGCACAGTGTAACTGAAATGCAACAACATATTCCCATGTTCACTTTGGATACCGAAGTTCACTTTACTTACTACTAAGTCTTCTAAAAATTTCTTCGAGCCATCCTGTCCGTCCGTTCTCATCGTGCGCACAAAGTTTTTAGTTGTAGCAATTTCCTCCAGCACGTTGTGAAATTTCGTGTATTGCACGTTGTTGATAGTGAGATCTAGATTGCAATGCTTGCTGCATCCCCGCTCGTTCACCGGCAGCATTTTGAAGAATTTCCATAAAACAGTAACTACAATGACGTCACCAGAAGACGTGACACTGTGCGCAGTGTTGGCTGGCATGAAAATACAATCTTTTGTTTCCAAATGTACCGATGTCGGCTTCAATCCTTCCTCTTGTGCATCGTCAAGTGTCATTTCCGAAACACTCTTGTCGACTTCGTTAAGGTACAGTTCGTCGCTATCGTCTGGTTGGAATATATCAACCTTGACCTTCCCACGATATACGCAGATTATACTATCACCAAGTTCGCGGTGAATCTTGGTTGATAAGCCCTGGTTCGACATCCACATAAACGAGTCGATGATCCGCTGATCCAAGATATCACCACACTGAATAGAACAAGGAAGCACGACATTTTTCTTCAGGTGAGTCGGCGTCACCGTTGCTATGGTGATTTTCCTACTTTTGAACTCCTCCATGAACTCTTCGAACAATCCATCCTCGTGATAAAGCTCACCAATGAAATAGTCAAGAGGACCGCCTGTTTTGAAATTATCAGTGTCGGTTACGCGTCCTTGTGTGGAAGGACCTCTAGTGGCAGCAAGGAAATCATCGTCTTCCCATAGAATAGATGCTGGCGAATTTTCACATCCATTGCGCATGACAAGCGGCATTCCATAACCGTGATGATCTATGACGAAGTCCTTCCCCAGAGGAGACCCGTCTATTTCTCCGACACCCCATTTTCTTTTCTCACGAGCTTTTTCCGCTGTACAAGTAAATGCAAAAACGCAAACAACAAAGTTAATAACTGCAAACATTCTCACAACGTGGAAATAGTTATTCACTTATAATGTAGATGGATGAGCACACATGTCAAGTAGTTTACATGCAGAACCGTTACAATTTTCCAACATGTGCTGCATCTATCTGATATATCAGAGTAACTCCCCTTGTCACGATGAGATATTTATCGGGTATAAATGAATGGAGCAATGGCGACACGTGTATCGATCGCTGGCGCTCTATTGTCTCGTTGTTTCCGGTCTATTGGGTGTATATTATACGTGTCAGGACGTCAGTCATCCACGAATACCATTCGAGTATGAACACATTGAGGGTTGCATCATGCGGTTATTATCTTGCCTTCAGCCCTACAATCACTTAATAATCCTAATCCCAAAAATCAAAATGACTGCATTGTACACGTACAGTAATGCTCTAATTAATCGACCTCTTAACCACAGCAGAATTATGGGTAACTTTTCAGGATTTAGTCGGAAATATGGCTTGTTGCCATTCATCGGAAAGCTCTCGGCGAGCTTTCCGGCGAGAGCTTTCCGATGAATGGCAACAAGCCATATTTCCGACTAAATCCTGAAAAGTTATCCATAATTCTGCTGTGGTTAAGATGTCGATTAATTAGAGCATTACTGTAGGTTGACCTTAATCGAGCCTTATCAACCAGAAATATAAATGCAGTGTCCATACAATTATCGATACAGGGGGGGTGTCTGGAAAAAAAATTGAGAAACATATGATACTTTTTTTTAAATTTCGCCATTTTTTTGGGACCAACCACCATTCTACCCCAATTTGTTTTCCGTTTTAGCAAGTTTTTTCCGACAATTTTTCTACACCCACCCCCCCCCCCCCCCTAAAAACACGAAATAATTGTTTTTTTCTGAAGAATATTAGAATTATCATAACTTAATGTCTGTTTCCTATTAACTACCTATTATAGGTTGGTGTATGTGATTAGCTCAGTTTGACATGACGGTGATTGCTTATGCAACGTGCCCATCTATATATACTGACTGTCTAAAGGCTGTTTTGATTTTAAATTACACTATCTCTAAGTTGTAAGGCCAAACATAGATGAAAAGTATGAACCCACCCCCTCATACGTGCTCGGAAAACATTGATTGACACCACCCTGATCGATATTTAAAATTATAATAAACCTCCAACGCGAACCGTTGAACTAAGTATATGTATTATTTATACGTACAGTGTTTGTCTGACTCTCAAAACATCTACATGATTGTATAATTTGAGGACTATATGTTCGATAATGTATACCGTTATTATAGGCTCGGGAAAATATTAATGTGATTAATTATGCGCATGTAAAGGCCGTTCTAGAGTATTTAACGTATTTATTGACCTTGTTTTATCTCGATAGTAGGACCCGGATGTAACACAAATGACCATCATTTCAGGCCTCAAACCGCCATGGGGCATTAACCATTTGGCGGATGAGTATGTCACATATGACGTCATATCCACGGGTGAATGTATTTTTTATAAACTGAGTATTATTGTAAACATCGCATATTGTAACAAATAGATCATACAACAATATTATTAAAAGCACGAATTAATATGAATAATTAAAATACAATCCATCCACATTATATCCATGAAAAGTTACCTTTTAGGAGATAATTTTTCAGAGTTATGGCCAAATTGTTAAAATATTATATATCTAAAATATAACAAATTATTGCAACGGGTTATTTATTATAGCAGGTTGTTGAAAATCTGACAACTCATCTCCTGAGATATGTATAGGGTCTTTGCAACAATAATTATATCAGACAATGTTAAATTTATTAGATATAGAAATGCTTTTGAAGCGATTCCTGGAGTCGTGTTCACCAAGTGGGTTTATTTTATAAACCAGGTTGTTTATTTGGTAGCGGATGAACGCACAATTTATTGCGTTAACGACACACGCTATCAAAGATGTGATTGACCCAATCTATCAGATTTGCCATTTGTATTTGTCAATGTATTATGACTAAATCTCGAGCACTAACCGGTCACAATAAGCATGCATAGCGGTATACATTATGCATATAATTCTAAAGAGACTCAAACTGACAGACTATATCTATATGCAGAATGAGTTTTGGTGACATAATTGAGATTTTCGAAATGGCATAACGTGAGGAAGAGGAAATACCAAGACAACATCTCAGTAAAATTATAAGGGATAGGTCCAACCCACTAGAATAATCATTGACGTGGCTAGAGAGTCTCCTGTGTGGGGTGCATGTTGATAATCTCAACTGCACCACCCATTCAACCAGACAAAACACGGTTGTGTAATTCATTTGCACCCTGTGGTCACTAGCCGGGGATACCAAGATAATCTACTGGGCGAACTACGGATCTGTCCAATATGAGAATTTGTTTTAAACGGCAATAGGGAGGGATGATCAAGATACACCGGGAAGTCCACGATTCGGTGTGAGAACATTTTGAAATCGGCACATGAATATCGTAAAATCCTAGCATCTAGACTGGCCACAAGCTTAATTTCCAAGCGTTGTAAATTTTCAACCTGACATCAACAACGATTGAAAAATTTCGAATAATTAGCAGTTTTTGACTGGCCACGGAGGAGGAACAAGGGCACAAGCTTGCCATGTTTTGGAAATTTCCGACCTGACACCCAAATAGGGTCGGTAAATTTCCAACTGATGGCCTTCCCAGTCAATCATTTTGACCAAAATTTTGAGAAAATGAAAATGTTGGTAAAAAAAACAACGAATAACCTAGTAAAAAAAAAACCTGTCGCCACGTAGCTACATAATGAGTTTAATTAAATACTAGACATGATCTATTTTCTACCATTTCAATGCGCTTTATGATCAAAAGTGTTGCGTTCATCGGTTGTGTACCCCCATCCTTTCCATCAGTTACTCATGATTGAACCGAACAAAACATGTACTGTTACTCTGCTATGCGCAAAATGTTTTATGTACGTAACCGGTAGTCAATCTACGATTGTCCCCCACCCACCTTGATTGAATAATCCTATACCGCGCGGCGATGTCTTCCCGTCGATGTTTACCGAGAGGTTCACATTGAGCGTCGCCTCGTATACACTACCTGCATGGACTATATATAAACCCAGCTGGTGAATACGACCCCTAATGTTTAGCGTTCAAACCAAGATGTAGTCTTTTATCGCTTTTATCATCTTCTGGTCATCCTAATTAAAGGCACGTGAGGCCTTAGTTGTCGAAAATATTCATATTTGTTCCAATCACCGTAAACATAAAAACATTAAAACGCATACAGTTTCGTTCATATATACCATGACAATCGCGTAAACAGCATGTTATCGTAAAGATTTACTATATTTTACCTAAGCAAGAGCCTGATTGTGTTACAGAAGACAGCACAATGCTGCTGGCTAATCACACACAAATGGCATAAACGCTCTTTATTCGTTCCATATCAGGAATTCACCAACAAAGAACGCTCTTTATGTTTACCATCATAATATAAACAAACACCAGAAAAGTAACTTTTTATGCTTTTGTTTACATAACAATGGTCAAATATATGACAATAACATACTGTTTATGCGATATTTCTTATTTGTATACGGACAAAGTATGTCTACATTTTGTTGTTCCTCCTGTTTGTGGCGGTTTATGACGGGTGGAAATATTTTCACAGGATACCCACCGTCAAGGCCAACCGTACCTTCAATAATATTCTTTATATGGCATGTAAAGAGTGTGCAATAAGCAAAACACTCAACGTCGTGGGGATGTTTGGGGATGGTGATCACGAGTGGCCCACCCAATATCGAAAGCTTGAGTGGCGAGAATCGCCGAGGCACTATTATATTGGTGCCAAAAGAGGCATGAGGCTCCTCAGTATAACATATCTAAAATCCGCAAAAAAAATCCGCTTTGGGGAAACTTTGTTACCCAAGATGGCGTCCAACATGGTTGTCTATATGACAACAGTTTTCGAAATAAGCCATTCTACGATACGTTGTGGCATAGCAATTTCGCGGTTATGCCAGTATGTGTTTGTGAAGTAAGAGTACAGAAGCGATAGAACGACACAAAAACAGAAAATAATACAATCGCGGACATGAAATAGCTGTCAAAATGGCCGCAACTCCAAGCCATGCCACGAAGAGAGCAACATAGTGGATAACCCCATAGGCGTGAAAATACGTGTTGGTAATATACAAATATGTTGTTAAATATCTTTAGATGTACATTGATAATTCAAACAAATCCATCTGAAGAATTTACCGGTCACTGCAACGCAAGTCAATCCCAATACTTTACGTCTTTAAAGTTCGGATTTCTCCTCAGTGTACATCCAACAGCCAGGCCAAAAATAATTATATCGGACTTGTAAAACTTGTCGCCACACAGTGTGCGGTAGTTTCATTTGGCATGATGACTACTTATGGAATTTAACGCAGAAACTGAAGTGCATACCCTTTTGGTGTAAATACTAGTTACATTTCTGAATGTTTCAACACGTGACAATACACCATACCCGTATACATATATGTCACAAGACTTATTATAAATACGGCAAGGAAATGCTCATCTCTTCAATAAATTGGCGCCATATTTCACAAGATCAAAGAGAGGTACATCGTAAATTTTTATTAGACTAATTTTCATGCTGCTACCAAACCGGTTTCTTAGTAGAGAATTTTGTTCTAATTACTTAAGTCGACATTTTACAACTGGAATATCCACAATATTAGTTTTAAGTATCATGATGTTTGAAATTATCTTACCAATAACACCCACAAATGTGCGCTAAATATCAGGTTATTAGCATTTAAAGCTGTAATTTCAGCGTTCAGCTTACACCCAATGTTATGGTTTGTGTGTGCAGCAGATATGCGTAAGATTATTGAGAAGGGGTAAACGTGGTGATACGGTCGCAGAACACGTAATAAGTTTCCCGTATATGTGGCGTTGGTGAATATAACTAAATATAATTTCCGTCAGAGAGTATATAGGCAATTTTGGTCAAGTTTAAAATTTATTGAAGATACTATATGGTACTCCTTTGTGTTTTGATAAATTGCGTTCATGGTGTACCACCATGCATATTCCTGTGATAACAGCGAAATATTGTTGTTTCATCGCTTGAAAAGCGGCAACTGTATGACTACTATTTGGAGAAGAAATCATATTATAAGCACATGCATAACGTGCTGATTTTCAGGAGAACATGCCGGTCTGGTGATTCAGAACTCAAACCCTCGCTTGGAACAAAGTATAGAACATATCCTTGCGTAAATAGGTTCATAATCGACCTATAGTGTTCATATAGGTTCATTTTGGATTATTTGACTATGTAGAGAACATTATACCAACATATAAGCATGCAGAAACAGCGATGGAGAAGTTGATTCTAATCTCGACAATCGCAAATTTATAATCCGCACAAGGAAAGTTAACTGATTCGCGTATATGTGAAAATTGATCATGTCATGAATCTCTGCTCTAGTGCCCGTAGAGATCATATTCTACCAGTTCAAACCTTGAAACTTTGTATTTGCATCCTTTACAGTCATAGCATTTCCCCTGCGTAATCAATTCAATGTTTATTGCTATATCGAGTCACACAAAACATGCACTCTCGAGCTGGGACCACCCCCTACTGTGAAACATATCAATAAGGAACAAGTAGTAACGTAACATAATAATTACCCTTCATTTTGCTTGTTCAATGTTATGAAGTTCCCAGACGTAAGTTCTCAGGTGATGTTCTTGTTTCGGGACAACCAAGGGTTTTAATGGAATGGACAAGATGTACACACAGTTGTCGTTGATTTGTTTATTCACAAGTTGAAATATATTAAATAGTCACAGCAGACATGTGAAATAAAATAAATTCATTAACCCTTTACCCAACAAACCGGTCAAAACCGACCAAATAAAGCTTCAACAGCCTAAAATATCTTCGGTCTGTCTCAATAGAACCATACAAATATGGATATCATTGGAACCGGCTCCTTGACCACATTGTGATAGTTACAGTTATGCCCTGTGCCAATGCATTCTCTTATATATGCGAGTCGACCATAGGTCGCCTCGCATATATAAGAGAATGCATTGGCCTAAAAAAAAATCTTTTTTTAACACTTTTTACCATTTTTTCTTACATTCTTTAACAATTTTATAATTTTTAATGTGTTAAGCCAATGCATTCTCTTATATATGCGAGGCGACCTATGGTCGACTCGCATATATAAGAGAATGCATTGGCACAGGGCCGTTCTGTTGGGTAAAGGGTTAATCACTTATCAGTTTATATAAAGACCAAACTCAATGGTAAATCCGACCAGACTACATATGCATGTTGCCGTTCATATTCTGGCACCATATGGTTTTTCTATTATTCTATGATAAATTGCCCGCAAAAATTGCGTGCAAACATGGCAGCGTGTGAACGTACCCTGACCCCAGCTATTCTGGCAACATACCTTCGCGCAAATAGGTTCATATCGACCTATAATATTCAGATAAGTTCGTTTTGGATTATTTGATTATGAAATAAGCCCATAGTGGACTTATATCCGTTATTCTGTTTTATGGCGCGGGTCACAGTTAAAACACATTTTAAGGGAGTACATCTGGTACGTCGTGTGTTGATTTATTCGTGTTATTTTCCGCCCATAATGAACTTATAATAAGTCATTATGAGTCGATAATAGCATTAAAACACTCTCATATTCAGTTCGTTAGGATCTCAAAATGAGGCTATTCTACGCCGATTAGGAACCTAATACAAATCCTATTATAAGCACATAATGTGCTGATTTTTTGGGGAACATGCTGGTTTACATTATTCACAACTCAAACCCCCATGCACTTGGAACAAATTATGCAACACATCCTTGCGCAAATAGTTTCATAGTCGACCTGTAGTATTCACATACATGTAGGTTCATGTTGGATTTTTTGACCATGGAGAGACCATTAGGCCAACATATAAGCATGCAGAAACAGAGACGGCGAATTTGGTTCTAATCTCAACAAGCGTAGATTTGTAATCCATGCACGCACAAGGGAAGCTAAAGATGGATTATCTCTTTAAATAACAAATTTGAAATAGTTGCGTGGGTATAAAATAATATAAATATTCTAAATAAAATGAATATTAATCGATAGAAGCATTTCCGGACAGGAGTCTTCGATTCATATCTAATATTTTATACCCCGGTAACAATATAATAGATGTTTACAAAGAGATAATCCACCTTTAACTGATTCGCGTACATGATCATGCCATTAATCTCCGCTCTAGCTACGTTTGTAGAGATCATATTCCACCAGTACAAAACTTGAAATTTTTGAGTTGCTTCCTTTATATTACAATCATGGAATTTCCACTGGGTAATCAATTCAATGTTTATTGCGATATCGAGTCACATAAATCATGCAATGTCGAGCTGGGACCACCCCCTACTGTGAAACATATTATTATTCGGGACAACCACGGGTTTTGATGGAATGGAGAAAATGCACACACAGTTGAATGGGGTGTGTGAATTCACAAGTTAATATGTTTTAAATAGTCACAGCAGACATGTGAAATAAAATAAATTCATTAATCAATTATCAATTTATATAAAGACCAAACTCAATGGCCAATCGTCCATCCCTATTATGTTTTCACCAGTTTATCAATTTATTTCACCCACCGATTCAACCACCTACCTTATCGCTCTCTCATTCATTTGGTCATTCGTTAATTCATACTCGTCGTCTATTCATTTGCCCATATATACAGTCATTCATCCTCTCATTCGCTAATTAAATTTATTACATGATCCTACCCTTATTCTATTCAATAAACCCATTATATAAATTGGGATATTAAACGTTCGTTTTAATAACAGGAAATAGTGCCAGGTGACATTTGACTTCCGGTTTGTCGTCTGTTAACATTCCGTACGCTACGTCTCAAAATACTATGCTTCCAATATTTTTCCAACAATCTATAATGAATGAAGAGTCTGAAAAGTTAAGTCATCAAATATACACCATTAAATGTGTCAAAGATTCTTTATATATCTGGGACTATTTCTTTACGCGGGAAAACAACGAATAGTGACGTGAAACGTCATCGCATGCCTTATAGAAGCCGATGTTAGTTTCGCGTTCCATTTGTTGATTTAAGAATGTTTTGTCGATGTTTTGGATCATGTAATAAATATAATATACATCTCATCCCCTGTTTATAGCGGAAATTACAAACCTCGTCCAGTAAATTAGGTCTGGACCTCGCCAAAAGCTCGGTCCAGACCCAATTTACTGGACTCGTTTTGTAAATTCCGCTATAAACTGAGGACTCGTTGTAGATCCTCTATATTCAACCTCAATACAAACTATATAGCCGAAAATAAAGTTTCGTTGGCGTAATTTTAATCAATCAACGTCGTTCTCGGTGTCTCTGTGCGAATAGATCTCAAGGTCGGACCACCCCCTACTATTAAAGTGATGTGAAACACTCTTGTATGTATGGTGATCAAATAGAAATTGAAAATAATCTTGCTCAAAGTAGTTATTTGTATGAATATTAATCCGAATTGACGATACATGTACACACCGTGGTTCTTATATATTAATTAAACGCAATGACTCTCGATGGCGAAATTATTTATGTTAGATTATCGCCGATAGTTGCGTCCCGAATCGAGATGTAAATATGTGCAATTGGGCGTAGTTCAGCCGATGTTTTCTATGGGGTGGCATGGTCGATTTCTTTGAATTTTTCGGCGATCATAGTAGAATGCTACATTCCCCAGGTTGGCATAGCGCCGGAGTACTAACTTATCTATTTCACGCACCCGAACAAGTCCATAATATGTATTTAAGGAACAAGTATTAACAAAGAAATATAATAACCACCTGCGTTGTTTGTTCGATGTTATAACGTTCCCCATCAAAACATTAAAACGTTTCCATGTTTTGAACGGGTATAATATGATCTCGATGGGCATAGTCGTGACATAATCTACCTCTACCATTGAAACTGACAACGTCGTGATATGTGACCTACGGGCTGAAATGATAATAAACCGCATGACCAAACTTACCAACGATCAACAGCAACATGGAGAAACATTGCTTTGTATAAGTTTAGTTCAGAAGTAACTGAGCGATACTCTTCCGGAGTGGTTCAAATACTGTTGTTTGATCTTATCAAAATCCACCGATAAATACACATAGCATTACTTTAATAATAGTCTATATTATTACTAAATTAATCTTTTGTCTATTTATCGGCGGATTTGTATAAATAGTACAATAATGAGCGGTGGCTGTTGTTGTCTTCCTGATATGATAGAACTAGAGAGTTCGTCCCAATTGTGTGTTCAGAATGAACGAATTAATTAATTATTGAAGGATTGATTGATTGATTTATTAATTGTGGTTTAATATCGTTAAAGCCGATGGGCGATATCACGACTCGACCGCTGAAATATGTTAATAATGTTTTATGACTTCAGAATGTCAACCTGCATGGTGCACATAACGTCAAATGTTGATCCTCGGGATATGATAGGAGCAAGGCAATGGCTGCGGACACACGTATCACAGTAGCGAGGGCATAGTAGGTGTGACAATTAATTATGGTGCAACTTTGGTGACAATTGGTCGTCATATTCCTGTGCCATAGCGAGACATGTCGCCCGCCGCACATTCACACAATGAGTCTTTCCCAAGCTCTATCAGCGTCGAGATCGACATCTCAATGATTTATCAAACCGAATGTCTTGTCGCTGTTGATCGTTACTCAACACGCAATGTTATATTTCTAATGCTAACACACAAGACAATTCTGGGCGATCGGTCGTGCAATTTTATGTATCGTAGAGAATACAATGTGGCTAAACGTTATGAGTAGAGATCAACCTTGGTGAAACTCAATGGGTTAATTGGTCAGTCGACTCATTGTGCGAATATGCGGCGCGCGCGACACGACTCCCTGTGGCATATAAATTATGTTGACCAATTGTCACCAAACTCTACCATAATTAATTGTCACACCTACTATGCCATCGCTACTGTGGTACGTGTGTCCGCAGCCATTATATGATAACTTTGAAACTGGGTGACTATTAGCTGCTTTAGCTCCAACGCTTGTCGTTTTATCATCGATATGGTTTATATCATATGAAATCCCTATTATATCATTAAAAACGCCATTACATAGTTACTTATCTCTCACTAGTGACGAATAGGTGTGCGCTTCCCGGGTATCACGCCACCGAAATTAATGCGCGTCTTAACATTAATTCATGCGGATTGATACTATTTTAAAAGCCGCGCATGACACCAATACCATACAATGCAAAACGATTGCTTCGTTCGTTAAAGTTAAATTATTGTCAAACTTCGTTGCACTAACGAAAAGAGACACAACAGCAAGGGGGCAAATTTGGGGACTACAGTACCAGTCAGAAGAAGTGGTATATTGAGGCGCGCCTTTATTGTGATATTGAACGCGCTTAATTTCGAAAAAGGCGCGATTATACGCAATACCAAAAATCTGTCGTGCTTATTATTGCGATATTGAGCGCACAATATTGCGATATTAAGCGCACAAATGTCATACAGACCCGATAGTGTTATATTTATATTAGATAAATACTGTGCATATAGAGTACATATAGTGTACATATAGCATTTACAACTATAATTATATAAAGATATAAAACATTGTCTCTATTGGTGCAATAAACGCTGTAGAAGAAGCAATCATTTGTTTTAAATGTCACAATTTTGGGCGCAAGATGTCGCAATATTAAGCGCGAAACACTGCGATATTAAGCGCAAAATATTGCAATAATATCGCAAGTGGCGCGCTTATAAGCGTTTCCACTTGCAATATTATTGCGATATTGGGCGGGAAAATATCGCGCTTTATATACACTTCTTTTTACTGGTACTGTATATTTTCCGTCGCCAGCCCCAGAGCGCACATTACTGTCGCATACGGTTGTCAAGCGTCTCAGCCAACGCTGTAACTGTATGAATTTCAAAAGTTGTTCAGCTTCTTTTAAGGTTGTTTATCTGTTAAAAAGTCATACAGCTCTAGTTTTTTTCATGTGATATACAAGATCTTCCACTCGTTATGTTGGGATATAAGATTTTATGAAACTGGTTTGATAAATATGATTCACAACTCGTTGAGAATCAAATCAATAAAACAGGTTTTATAAAATCTTATATCCCAACATAACTCATTGGAAATCCTCTATATCTCAAAACACAAAGTGAGTAAGATATATCTTTTATTTTGTGTTCTTGTTTCGTGATAACCCATGGGTTTTGTTGGAATGGAGAAGACGCACACACAGTTGAAGTTGATGTTTTATTCACAAGGTGATATGTTTTAATAGACACAGCAGACATGTGAAATCAATCAGTTCATTAATCATTCAGCTATCAATTAATTTGACGTATATAATGACCAAACTCAATGCTCAATGATTCGCCCATCAAACATGATGAAGAGTAATTAAATTGAATTGAATTGAATTTGTTTGTTTTATTCGTTCACCAGTTTATCAATATCATTCATCCAATGATTCACCCACTTTGTCGCTATTTCATCCATTGATTCGGTCATTCGCTCATCCATTTTATTCTTTAACCAGTTGATCAATCTAATTCACCATCTAATTCACCATCTGATTCACGCACATTGTCGCTCGTTCATTCATTCGTTCTTTCATATAGTCATCATCTATTCATTGATCCATTCACACAATCGTTCATCCACTCATTCGCTAATCCACGTATATAAAATATCTAATTTACGTATATCTAATTTGGTGTAGTGACTCGGGATATCCGGTCGGATGTTATAACGACTTTATTTTATTATTTTTTTTACTTTTTAATTTATTTGTCTTGTTAAATTGAGCAAGAAGTTTAATCTTGGATTGTTTTGGAACTCATTCTTTATTTCAGCCGAAAGTAAAATCACTCTTTCCACTGGTTCACCCGTCTGATCATTCATTCACATACTCATCCTTCCATCATGTTCCATCCATTCATTCCTTAATGCGTGCGTTCATTCATTCGTTTGTTCATCTTTTCATGCACTCATCCATATGCGTCCGTCCCATCAGTCTTTCGAATCAAACACATTCATCCTTCCATATATTCATTCCTAAATGCGTGCATTCATTCATTCGTTTGTTCATCTGTGCTTCAGTTCCATCAGTCTGTCTAATCAGGCACATTTCATTTTGCCTACTTTTTGCTCTTTTATCCACTGCACACTACATTTATTTCATACAGTATACATAAAGCCTGTTCGAAGGAGTTCGCGCTGTCACTTACCAAATTTGCCAATGGCAAAATTAATCCACATTTGGCAAAAAATATTTTCATTTAGCAAAAGTCAACATTCGTCAAGCCCAGACCCAGACGATGAAATTACGTTTATTACGCCAAAGTAGCTTTATTAGGTTAGTACTAACTTCATGACGTAATTATATGCCAAATGCGAATGTTTCGAGGGACAATTGCAACTGACCCTAATTACGTCATTGCGATTTGGAACGATATGTTGCGTCTAATTCATTACTGCAATTGATTTTAAAACAATATGAAACAATCAGGAACAGATATAGCTATACAGAACAAGTAACTTTTTTTCAAACAAGCGTCAAATAACTGAAGAACTCTTTTTTATATTTACTTTAGTTTACCCAGACCGTTAATACCAATTAGCTTCACTGGCCGGACTCATAAATACATGGGCCTCATCGAAGAAAGCTGACGAAACTTTTTTGTGAAAATTACACTTTTCTAACGAATAGGAAACGTTTTGTGTAGCAAATGCCGTCGTTAGAGTGATTTTGCATTATACCTGCATATTCTATATTTCTCTGTCTGCTCTCTATATGAACATATTTAGATTGAAGAATGTCCAACTTCACTTGCAAATCACCAACATACTATAATATTCCATATACATGTGATTAGGAAGATCTGCCTTATAATCTAAATACATGATTGTATGTTGATAAACTCCATATAATCAAGCGGGTGAATTGATAACCCGTTCTAAGCTAAATGGATTCTACCATTCAGTTATAAAAGTATACATTTGGAAATGTCTATTATTCATTCAGAGGGATGTTCTGGTAATAAAAGCAGATGACAGACAGAAAAACAAACTAACACAAGAGCAGAATTATTCATATTTATTGGTGAGAAATGTTCAGATAATAATTACAACAAATTGCCGTTTTTTAACTTATTATCTGAACATTTCGTCAATGATTATTTATTATAGACAGGGTTAACCGTTAAACACCTGCATATTAAGAATATAACATGGCATATTCCATGCCTCAGTCGAATTAAAAAAACGATAGGAATTGTTGCATATTTTTCGGTTGAAAATTGAACACCGTTGTCTCACTGCTCTATAATGATATCCTCAAACATCATGCATATAATTTAATAGTGTGCCGATGATTAAATTGTGACATCTGACGTCCTTCAATCTTTATCTGGTACGTGTGGACGAATAATGGAATACGATATTCGTTTGTAATGTTGGGCTTACTCTTATTAAAGAGCGTTTGTAAATAAGTCGGTGTTCACAGCTCGTCGTGCCGCCCAGTGTGTTTCTCGTTCAAGTGGTCAATCATTCCTAGAACATGTTCGTGCATATGCCAGAAATCTAGCCAGTCATACTTGGTCATGGCTGAGACTTCCATGTCCGTTATCCTCCTATTTTTATCAGTGTCTATCACGTCAAGAGTGTGCAGTCCTTTAACCCTCACCATGTCACCATACTCCGTGTCGTTGAGAGCAAATTGGCAAACCCCCTGCAATCCCTTCTCCATGGCAATGTGAGCCATGTCTAATGTATTAGACTCACTGAGCGACTTCACGTAATCTTTTGACTTCTGGATTTCGGCTTCGACGTCCGCGTATCCTATAACATCAACCGAGTTGAACCCTATACCATGGTCGCACTTCTCACTACACCCTTCAATCCCGATCACGTGACACGAGAAATACTTCCACATTGTTGAGAAGGCAATGATTGATTCGGATGTTTCCACGTAATAGGGGGTATTTGCAGGTATATAAATGCAGTCGCCTGGGCCCACATCCGCGTCGAATGTTTTCACGTTTAATTCATCAGCCACGGGCGTGTGCGTGTTAGACACTGTGTTGTCGACATTTTCCAGGTAGAGTTTATTTGTGTCAGCCGGATCGAATAAAACAAAACTCATCTCTCCTTTAAACCCACAATACATTATGTCGCCAGCGTCTGTATGGATTTTTGTTGAAATTTGTTTCCTTCCGTACCACATGAACACGTCCATCATGTCCCTGAAAAGAGTATTGCAGATGCAACTTAGATGACAGCACAAAAATATGAGAAATACAAGTACGTGTTTATGTGAAAAAAAGGCTGGTCTCTTTTCCAACATCAGTTTTAATGCAACATCTACATATATATAGTTGTATGGCCACGCATTAACTTGGGGTAAACCAGAGTAAACCGATTATCGATATTTCAATGCATGATGTAATGCACATTTGAGTTCTGTCCCTGTGCCAAAACATCTTTTATTACATGATTCTGCCCTTATTCCATTCAATAAGCCCATTCTATAAATTGTGATATTAAACGTTCGTTTAATAACAGGAAATGGTGCCAGGTGACCTTTGACTTCTGGTTTGTCGTCTGTTTACATTCTGTACGCTACGTCTCAAAATACTATGGCTTCCAATATTTGTCCAACAAACTATAATGAATAAAGAGTTTGAGAAGAACTGTCATTAAATATAGGCCATTAAATACGCCAAGAGTCTTTATTTATCTGGGACGATTTCTTTGCGCGGGCAAACAACGCATAAAGGCTCGGTCCAGACCTAATTTAATGGACACGTTTCGTAAATTCCGCTATAAACTGGGGACGAGTTGTAGATCCTCTATATCATATACGGGTTTTGTGAAGGCCTTGAAAAGACACTATGGAGTGATAGGAGAACTTTCGGCTTAATAATGAGTGAAGCCATGCATGTAAACAGAAAACGAATTTGTTCACTTTGTTCTTTACATATTTATGGGGGAACTCACTATGAGTGTGCATTGCTCCAATGTTGGAACAATTTGTCATTGCTCATCGAAATGGCCATGCATCGGTTAGAAGCCCTTTCACCTTAAAACACATGTATATGTCTACTTGCATGAAACATAGTGTGTAACGGAAATACACATTGCAGACAATGGGATTGGAGGATAAGTGTTGGTCTCACTTATGGTTACCCTCTCTCACAATTGTTATTATACTGACAAATATATAAAGATCAATGGCAAAGCAACATGACTACCAACAGGGGTCAATACTATGAAGCGTTTTCTTTGTAAGAATCTACAATTGTTTGTAAGAAATAACAATTTATCATTCCGCTAATACTATGAACCTACGATTACAAACATAAATCACAAATAGTACGTGTTCTTTGTATTTACAAACATCTCCCAATCACAAAGAATGTTCGAGTACTATCAAAGTTAATTGAAAGTTATAACGTTAAGGAACGTGATTAGAAGGTCTTCGTATTGTGTGTCCAACATAAATTTTCAGTTTTCGCACCTTAACCCGGATAATATACCCATCTATGATACGCAGGTACGTGGCGACAAGGGTTCGATTCACCCCCTTGTAAAAATGTTTTGTCAGCTGGAAATCTCAAGTACAACCCACAGGGACGTCGCGACAAGGGGGTTGGGTTATGTTTCTCGCCCCCAAACATTTTGTCAACATGTTCAACAGTTGGAAATTTGATACCTGAAACAACATGAATTGGGAATTTTACAACAACAATAGGTTGAACTTGTTCTCTTATTTTGTTTTTCCAACAATTTATTAGAGGGTATGTGTTTGTTTTAGACAAACATTTGCATATTTACCTATTTTGGTCAAAAGTTTGGATTGAAATGATCTATTTTAGAAATTGTCAAACCTTAGGGGGTGTCAGCTTGGATGTGAGGTAGCAGTATGTGTTCCTTGTAACTACTAAAATTACCCAATTTATTGAAAGTTACAACGTATATAGAACTTGTCTAGAAGGTCAATATAGGGTGTCAAACATAAATTGTCGATTTTCACACCATTAAACCGGACCATATAACCATCTCTGATTCGCAGGGACGTAGCGCCCCCCTTCCTTATGAAAATGTTTTATCAATGGAAATCTCATCAACAGGGACATGGCGATAGTGGTCTTGGGAACACGATGCCTGGCACATTACAGCTGTCTTTTCTTGTGTTAACTTCTTCCAGAAATACTGCCTTTTGGTATTTGGTTAGAGGCATTTCGGTGCTGTTGCCTTGATCAACTATAGTTTATAAATGACAAATCAATAAAAATTACGCGTGCTCCTAATGTGAGTATTATTTATCGCTCAAGAATGCATTTCGAGGTAAATGATACTCATGTTCATGGGCGGATTATCCTTTGAGTTTCGATCGTCGACACGAATGCATTTGGTCACGGTAAAGGACACGAATACGAAGATGCAAGCAGTTTTCACAAATAACAACAGCATAAATGCAGTGACGTGGCCAGATGGTCTCTTCGGTGCGCCAACGTCGATAGCCAACTGTATCCCCACCCCTCAATCAGAAACTTCTATTTATATGAAATGTAATTGTTTACCCCGGTTGGCTTCTGATTTTTCAGCTGTAACATTAAGTTGTCCAACCGCCCCCTTGGGTTGGACATTTTGACTAAATATGACTAACTTAGTGTTAGTCACAAACATTTTGAGTAACTTTGGTCAAGTATTGGAATTATTTGCACATAATTCCGCAACTTACATTTTCGCCTTCCCAGTGACTAAGAAAAGTTATGACTAAATCCTGGCCATTTTGACTAATTAGTCGTTTTGAATCCCCATTTCTTAGTCGTTATGACTAACATCACCCTAGTAATTTTGACTAATGTTATGCCTCAGTCATGTTGGCTGAACTAAGTTAGTCATCCTGGGGAAAAACGTTTGACTAACATATGTTAGTCATATTGACTAACTTTTGTTATCAGCGTAGAAAAATACTCGCCTCTTGATATACGATTCCATCGCTATGTGGAATTTATAGGCATTTTTGTTATTCAAAGGGTGCATATTGAATGTATAGGATGGACACCCCATCACCAAACGGAGCCCATATAGCCACGTCCCTATCTCGATATATTATAAGATATCGGAGCAGTTTGAAATTAGAAAATGACCACCCCTCCTATAACTGAGAGCCTTAGCACGTCCCTGCTTCGATACTGTGATGGACACCCCCTGATAAAATGGAGCCACGTTCCTGCCTCGATGTGTTATGATAAGAGTAGCGGATTAGTTTGAAATCATAGGATGGGCACAATATATATAATGTTATACCATCAAAATAATATTTTGTTTTCACAAACTGAATGGTTGTAATTTGTGAAAACAATACTACCAAATTGGTTGTAGTACTCGATATTACACCGACTTGTACTTACATACACACTCTACAAACGAACAGTTTATTAGTTAACTTTGCGCAGACAAGTGGTCATTAACTTAGCAACCCGGGTATCGATTGGATAGCTCTGATAAGCGATCAACCTCTCAACTTATGATTGGTTAATTCTTTTGTAACGTTGGCTTGCCGTGATTCAATATATTGTTAATCACTCACAGGTAACGGTTGCCCGTAAGCAATCTTCAATAATCAACAGTTTATCTTTGTGAAATTTGCGAGATTTTGTTAGCTCATCGTTTCATAGTACCGACGATATCACTAATCACAAAATAATAACACGCATTGTAACTTTCTCATAGAAATTGTTGTCAGTTATTTTAGCTCCACATGTCCGTCCAATTTGAACTAGGTATTCAGATAACGGGTGAATGGGAGCAGAGTGGTGAGTTAGTTTTTTCTACGTTTTAGGGGTTTCACCCCTCGCCCAGTCTAAGGTGTTAAAATAATTTATATCCATTACACTCGCAGCATATCGGGTGCATATGAACATTCTGTGAAATATTTTGACCAAAGTTGGGGGCACCCACCAAGCCGTCCCAACACCCCACATGTCACACCCCACGTCGTCGTGTCCCCATTAGGACGAAATGTATGGTTGGGAGACGATAACAATTAGCTATTAAACTATTAAATTTTCCCTGTACTATGAAACCACTGTGATAGTTAACACAAATTTGTAATTACAAAATAATAAATACTATTTGTATTTACAGGTATAAAATTGTTCATAGTATTGACCCCAGGTCTGGCGACTCCCAAATGTAGCTACAATTGCCATATGTAGCTACAATAGCAACATATGGCTTTTGATGATGGATGCATATGGTTGAAAAGAGATAACCCAATCCAACAAACAATCATTTAAATATACAAGAACATGATTTGATTATACTCTTGGTAAATTTATATTGTTTGCCATTTTCATGTGTAATTAAAATATTCCAAAATTGTTATTTGTTCCTGACAACTGTACCTAAATGAGTCTCATATCACATAGCATAACCAATACCTAAACATATGCATGTGATTAGATATGCTTCTGATATTCTAAAAGCTGGTGCAACCGAAATGTCATCGGCAGTGGTTTCAAAAGTTGTAACAACATAATACCCCCCACATAATACACCCACCCTTAGTTGCAACAGCTCGCGGTATTGCTTGCATGCAATGCAAGGGTAAAAATATTGTTGTACGATAGTCAAATGTAGCTACAATAGCTACATATAGCTATGGTAGCTATAATTGGGAATCGCCAGACCTGCCAAAAAATAAGTTGAGCATATGTACAGATAACCGGTGATCCACACCAGTCAATCATGAATTTGCTTTAAATTTGTTGAATGTCGTTGCAAGGCGTATAGTATACATGTATTGCCAGAGTTAGTCAAAAGAATACAGATTTGTCTCACGTATACATGTATAAATTACTCTACTCATGACTCATTTTACCGTTGACATAATCACTTTGAGCAACACGATCTCCGAAAAGCAACAGTTTTACCGAGAAAGTAATTTATTTAAAAGGCGAGTACTTGGGATTAAAAGTACAGTGTAGGTTGCATCAGAAGAAATAATGAAAGGCATTCTTTTCTCCATTTCCACATGTGTAGTCATTTGAATTCAATGTGATTTAGAACCTTAACAGCGGAGCTATTGAATAAGTCTGGACATGGTTCGATATGGGCTGAGATATCTTTATTAGGACAACTCAGTGCAGTTACTCGGACGCATGTACCTCACACAGAAACGGACCAAAATATGAAACTAAAACTCAGAGGCGTGACGGGAGGGGTTTGGTGTGTCTCACCCGCCAACTTTGAGAAACATTTTCAATTGTTGGAAATTCCAAACTTTCAGACGAAAACAGGTTCAAATTTTGGTTCTGATAATTTGATTTTCCAATCGTATAGAGTGTTACCTTTGTTCTGACTGATGGCTATCAGTTGGAAATTTCCAACCTTAGGGTGTGTCAAGTTAGAAATTTCAAACAGCTCGAAAGCTGGAGTAACAATTGGAGTAAAATTCCATCACAAGCGCAGAGGCGGATGGGGGGAGGTGCAAATTAAACCTACCGGACTTGGATACTTGTGTCTGGTTTAAGTTGAGTTGGAAATTATAAAGTGTATACCCCCCCCCCCCCACACACACACACACACCCTCTCACCCTCTCACACACACACATCGGAGACCACGTCATCGATTAAACGGACCCGTTGGTGACGCGGGTCAACTTGAAAATATTTGTGATACATACCTTTCTCGTAGCTTTGGACACTGGATCGGACACGGCATCTCTATGTGGGTTCTCAAGTAGGGTGGTATCGTGGTTACCATGGCCAACAGGTCTGTTTTATTAGCTTCAATGAAGTCTTCAAACGTCTCCCCCGCGTGGTACAGGTCCGTCCGGAAGTAATCGAGTGGTCCTCCTCGTTTGAAATACGATGTGTTTAGCGAACCCGGCTCCCTAAAAGAAGGTTTCTGTTTCGCTAAGAAATCCCCATCAATCCATAATACTGCGGCCGGGAACTCGTCGGCTACCTGGGAATAGTATTGGTTTAACCCTTTACACAACAAAACGGCCAAAAACGCCCAAATAAAGCTTCAACAGCCTAAACTATCTTCGGTCTGTCTCAATAGAACCATACAAATATGGATATCATTGGAATCGGCTCCTTGACCACATTGTGATAGTTACAGTTATGCCCTGTGTCAGTGCATTCTCTTATATATGCGAGTCGACCATAGGTCGCCTCGCATGTATAAGAGAATGCATTGGCACAGGGCCGTTCTGTTGGGTAAAGGGTTAGACATATTTCATTTGTAAGCAAATAGTATGCATTGTACTCAGTATGCAATAAATGAGTGTGTATAACAAGATTTGGTAGTAAGCATACAGCTTATGATAATCCGCCTCCTTCAGATATAACATTATTATTGAATGGTAGCTGTAGTGTACAAGTGTAGGTTATACCCCCGTGACATTTTATTCAGCATCCCCCTCAACTGATATACGCACATAGTTTGTCACGTGCTTCCGATACATTCCACTGATATGATTTGGACAAACGTTCTACAAGTTATGCACAGGAATTGCTTAAAACACACTATAAATGTAATGTCGATATTGGGAAAATTTATCTATACCCTCTAGCAGTCGGTCCACCCATATGTTTAATTAAACACGAGTCCCGTTGCTCACATTCGAACTGAACATCGCCAGATGATCCATCAACCAGGTAAATACACAACGGGTTACATAAACATTATAATTTTTTCAACAATATTCGGTCAATTCGTGGATGTGATTCTTCAAAATGGACAAGCAAACAATGATGAGCCGATCTGTATGATAGGACATTGATAGGCCGCGAGCCCGTTGGACATTGTTAAGTTCATATGTGCATGCGAGTAATCTACAAACCAAATCTTAAGTACCATGGAACCCCATTTTTGTTAGGAAATCACTCATGCAATATTCGTCATTTTTGTTTGCAAATATGTACTGCTGAGTGGAGAATTATTTGATCAAAATAAATCGCTCACGACATGAAATTAAAACAACATTCCAGAAAGACAATTTCCACGTGGTACCAATAAGTTGATGGTAAATGTTAGGGTGCCTTAATCGTTCAAACAAATATATAACTATAATTGAGGACACATCCGGAAACCAAGCCAATTAGAGACGACAAAGATGGTAAACGAACATGGCTCATTGGATCGAACCACACAGATTACGTAATGTTATTATTTGGTAGGAGGGGCAATTTTCATAGAGATCAATAACATGGATCAAGACACGAAATACCGACATAGACACTGCGTAATCACTCTCTTATCCCATTCTATAATAAATGGATTCCCCCATTCAGTTATTAAATCATACATTGGAATGGTATATTATTCATCTGGAGGGCTGGCCAGGTAACAAAAGCAGACGACCGACAGACGAAAAGGTAATACAAGTGCTGAATGAAGCATATTCATCTGTGGGAAATGTTCATACAATAAGTTCATCAAAAGACCTAGGGAACTACTCGTAAATGAGTATTTATTACTGAAAGGATTAAGACAAGTTGAAAAAGACAGACATATAAGACGAACAAAAATAGCATACATGTTCGATAAGAGACTACTAAGTGTTGTAATGCTAATCAAATTCAGACTGAAAAAACTTTGCTATATGCAATGTACGAAGTACATGTACTGGTGGAACGCACAAAACATAGTTCATTGATATGTCAGTAGAATTACCAGAGAACGATAAAATCACATTTCGTATGAAAAAAACAAAGATGGTTGCACTACAGTCTGTAATATGATCCAGCGATGAGAAAGGGAGAGAGAGAGCATAAACAATTACTTGTATTAACCCTTTATATGCTAAATGGGTTCTGCCACGCAGTTATACAATTATACATTGGAATGGTCAATTATTCTTTTGGAGGGGTTTTCAGGGAAAATAAGCAGACGACAGATATTACAAGTGAAGAAGTCAGTCCTATTTATTGGGAGAAATGTTCAGATAATAAGTTCAAGAGACGTTCGTTGAACTTATTCTCTGAACATGTCCTATAAGGGATAACTACTCATCAACGAATATTATGTATAGAAATGATTAATTATTATATATCTACCAATTTCATTTTATAATTTTGTATATATTGATGTTGCTTTTATATTACATGTTATGTATAAGGCATATGCACCTAGTGGGTGTAAATCGTCAATGCATTATCTCCAGACTCAAATTAGTTCATTTGTTGCATATATTATATTGAGTTTAAAAGGAGATGGTCCCATAAATGACCGGATTTAGTGTACAGTACCCCTTTAAACAAAATCGGGTCCCGAATTATCTTCAGCGTGGAACAATAAAGAGGATTAATTGTTAGTCTATTCCTGATATGGTAAAAATAAAGAACGTTTATGTTACTATGCGCAAAATTGAAGATAATTGGAAACTGACTATGACTGTCAAAGTTCTACAGAAAGTATATTTAGCCTGTAGATCGATTGTGCTTGTATTTATCGACATATCTATCCCTTCTTTCAAACTATGTAAACATAATTTGGAAATTGAAATGAGCCATGTCCGTTTAAATGTAATACTGACACCTATACTTTGCTGTTGTAAAATACCGTAAGAATAGATAGGCAACTGCTTGTTAAAATAGCGTGATATGAAGTTAGTTAAGTTTCCCAACATATAACATGCTGATTACAAATAGTATGATCACTTACATCTGGTCCCCTAAATATGGTAATACAATATTGCAATACAACACCTGTTTCAATAGCATGCATGTGTCGTTACTTATACATGAATAAATATTTTAGTTGGAAAGAAAAGGGGCGACATAATGTTTTTCTGAAGCCATTTTGTGAACTTTGTTTTAAGTGAAGTTGATTTCGTAGCTATACCTTTTTCATGACGACAGGCAACCGTTTGCCCATATAAAGGCGAGCAAACTCATCCGGCGTCGGCCACTGTTGAATCTCGTCAAGCACGAATGGAATCGCCTCTGTTTCTGTGCTATTCAAATCCTGATCAAGTTCATTTATTTCCGTAGAAAGTCCAGTATCTGCAAAACATATTTCAATTGCGAGGAAAGCAACGCACGTGCACAAAAGTGTTTTCATGATTCCAGCACTGATGTTGTTGGCCCGATCCGAAAATGAATGATATTCTCTCGGATCCTGTTGTTTCGTGGGGTCAATTTTGCTGAAATGTGTGGGGATTTGTTCCGGTATACGTATGAGTAGTTCTGAAAGTGACGTGTCGCACTCTGGTAAGACCTCGTGGATTATAGAAAGCTGTTACCAATAGGGACAAAGCCAATTCAATGGGACATGAATAGCAAATTAGATACCGGGGATTCAAAATTAGATAACACCGGTATAATCATAGTAATAGCATGCGTGGCTTACTCTACAGTTTTAGAAACGTGTAGCGTTAGTGTCGCCATACAATTAAATGCGATACACCATGACGTGGCAGGGCTCATTCGAACCTCAAACACTATATGTGTACATACAGTAATGCCCTAAATAATCGACTCCTTAACCACAACAAAATTATGGGTAACTTTTCAGGATTTAGTCGGAAATATGGCTTGTTGCCATTCATCGGAAAGTTCTCAGTGAGAGCTTTCCAATGACTGGCAAGAAGCCATATTTCCGACTAAATCCTGAAAAGTTACCCATAATGCTGCTGTTGTTAAGGAGTCGATTATTTAGGGCATTACTGTACATGTAATTTGGTAGTATAGGGACAATATATGTTGACAAAAACCCGACTGGGTTTGAATTTTTCAAATGATATCTCAGACTTTTATTTCCGTCTAAAGAGTATATTGCAAAAACATGGTCAAACTCTCTTCTCATAGATTACATTTCCCAAAAGACAGGAGCTTGCACAAATCAAACGATGCATTCAGTCAGATTGTCTTACCAAAAAAAAACAGATTTAAAACTAATACTGAGATAAACAGCGTGTTTAAAACAACTGACAAAGCTAAATGTTCGAACTATACGTGTACATGTATGTGCTCATAATATTGTAGTTATCAGTTTTTGTCACATACTGGGGATAAAAATTAGGCCCAAGTACATGAAATGTTGTACACAGATTATGTATATCATCATCATCATCATCATCATCATCATCATCATCATTACAATGCAGTATATTAAGTCTCGTGGCGTTTTGTGTCGGTAACAATTTCAAAGAATAGTCAACTAGTCTATCTCTGTATGGTAGGTGTTTCAGCTGCGGAACTTTCCTCTGAACTTTCTCAAATATGTTAAAGCCACATGGCGGTTTGCGCTCCAAAATACACCTAATAATATTATCTTTTGATTTTTTCCCGGTATCGAAATAGGTCGAAATATAAATGCACTACCTTTCTACGAGCATTCTGTATCCCAAGAAGACGCATTGAAGTCATGAAAAATAAAACTTTGAGCACGATGTCCCAAACAAAAAGTAGACATTTGCATGGCATGGAACAGAAAAGAGCGTTCCGTATTTGTCCAGTCCTGATATGGTAGAAATAAAGAGCGTTTGTATCAAGTCTGTTGAAAAAATTGAAAACAGCTGGAAACTGGTTGCGACCGCGGCAAGTATTTTTCAAAGCAAATGAAGTCGATATATCGATATTTCGTATATAGTCAACCTGTCTTATACCTCCTTCAAAATTACGTCGAACATATTTGGAAATTCTAATGAGCCATGTCCGTTTAATGTGATATTATTTTAAAAAGGACACCAAATTGTGTGACAGTACTCCCTAATTAGTCTGATTATTCTGGCATAAAATAACCGAAACATGTGAAAGATCTGTTAATGGTACCAATCACTGGTATGATCTGTTGCATAGTGCATTGGTATGGTTGTGCAAGTCTCGCTCTGCATTGCTGGTCAGATTAGGACAGTTTTCCGGTGTGTCAGGCATATGGTAACTTACATGTACTTCGGGATTGTTGTCATCGTAATGAATTATATTTAATTTTGTTAGATGTGTTAAAGGAAAATTTACTGCCACTACACGGACCACTTGCAAACCACATATTATCCGTCTTGTCCGTCGGTCTAGAAGTCTGTCCAGTCGGCCGGCCGGTCGTGTACATATTGCGGCAACATATTCCGAACCTGTATTCCTATATTTTCAGTATGAGAATGTCGCAGAAATAGACCGTGTCCGAGCGAGTGTTGTCCAAGGTTGTTCTAAAGATCGACGCTCTTAATATAATGGAGCATTTTAACATTATAAACACATAAATTCACATGCAACTTACCTCAATTATACATTTGTAATATGCATCTCCCTACTTTCTGTCTCCTGCTGTTGATCGTGTACGTTTCAATCACTGTACGGTAATTTTTGCCAGTTTCAATTTGTATCCCTATTGTGTAATGCAGGGCGTATATACATATGACTTGTTCTGTTGTTTATATAGCCTATGTTAATAAGATATAAATCATATGGATTTATGCACTTTGGTTCAGTGAGATGCATACCGTGACATCATTTTAGTTGCGGTCAGGAATAGAGTTGTTCGCCGTAAGTTATAAAACGTATAATATCAGTTTGTTTATAGAGTTATTCCCCATGTTTCACAGCGCGGTATCCTGACAGGCTTTATCAATAATGTAAATATTTTCCATAGGCCCCAGTGCTTCACTTGTACTGTTTTCGGTATCATACATAGGTTCTCCGTTTTGTGAAAAATTGACATCTGGGTAATTTTAAGGGGAAAATCAAATGTGTCTAGCATGTGATCCACCTTTAAATATTGTGTTTTGTATCCAGGATCAGTAGATAATCCCAATTCTTCTGTCGACCTCGTCATAACGTTGTGCAAACTCGCCACTCCCATGCCACCACACCCATGATAGAGCTTGTCTCGCTAATCTTGGGAACCGAATGTGCAGACTCTTTTTCCGAAATCCACACATTACCTGCTTATAGTAGAATTTAATTTAGGTATATTATTTGCTCAGAAACGCCTCATTTTGAGTCGATAATGTGCTGAAAATGAGAGCGTTTTCGTCACATTATCGACTCATATTGAGACGAATCTAAGCAGATTATGTGCGACAATGACACAAATAAGCCAACTGTTCAGATGCATGTACGCTATTTAACATGTGTTTTCACTGCGGCCGCGCCATAAAACGAAAATAACGGCTATGAGTCAATTATCTGCTTATTTCGGAATCAAATAATCACATTATGTACCTATTCCATATTACAGATTATGTGCGTATTGGTGCGATGATATGTTGGAAGACGATGCTGGTAGCCATTTGTGCATCGTCATTGGCGTAAAGAAGCCCGATGAGGGCGGTTGTAGTGAGTTCCTTCAACGGTCATGGCTCATATTTCCAAATTTCCAAGTTATGTATTCGTGATTTGCGGAAATACGAACAATCGATATGCAGGCTTTTTAACGTTGAACAAATTCCCATGGGATATTGTTAACAATTTTCCAGCTCTCATATTTTTTTTCTCACCAAAGTGAGACAAACACTCTTTATGTTTTACCATATCACTAATTACTAACAATGGCGTCTTTTATTGTTCCTTGCTGGAGAAAAAATTTGAACCGACTATCTAAATTCCACGATCACTTGAATACGTTATGTTGTGTGGTATAGGCCATGCCAACCTATTGTAATCACTGGAACCGGGTCTGGGTTTAACAAGAGAGTACATTATTTCAGGCGTCAATCCGCCGCATGGCTTTTTGTATATATGTATACATAAGAGAATGCTTGGGCACAAGCCGGGGTTTTCGAAAAAATTCAGGAAACTCTAGTCATGGGAGGATTAAATATCAACCTCAGCATGGTCACACATGTTCCTCTGTTGTTGAATATGCCCAATATTTTAGCATATACAAGTAACATATACATGTATACTAAACACACAGCACTATGCTTATTAACGCCCTCGTGTGTATACTGTCCTAGAGATTCTAGATAGCTATGGTTCGCAGGGCGTTTTATTTATAGATAATGGGTTTTTACGGTTGTGACAATTCGCAGTAGGTCCCTATTTGAGGTGGTCCCCGAATTCTCGGAGGTCCCCTAAAATGGTAGAAATATGTTGATTTTAATGAGGGAACGGGTGCGTATATGTCAATTGATACGTATTTTAAACAAATAACGACACGATCATCATAATAGTGGTTTGTTCTATCATCATCATCATCATCATCATCATCATAATACGGAACAAGTCTTTCGACTTTTCGTCCCAATAAAATTATTTGCAATGCTTGTTTACAAATATATGTATCGTCATTCGATATTTACTTGTGAGTCACTTTAACATATTACTTGTCGTCGAACTCGTCTCCGATATATTTTGAGACTTCCGTAAATATATATATATATTTGTCCTCTGTAGAATCGAAAACGGCTGGCTCGATTGAGCTCAAACTTTCCATCTAAGGGTAAAATAACACGGGAATTGTCGTCGCGGCGTTTTGGAGAAGCTCTGAACACTCATTCTCCACTCCCAATCATCAAAATCACCGCCCTCGGCACTGCGGGGGGTTAAGGATCACGCTCTTTATATTGACCAAATTTGGCGTTGTTAACCGAGTAATGCTCTTTATTGCCATCGGCGTTGCTAAACGGTCACCTATGCGTACGAATGCGTACGAAACTACGCATGCAAAACTCACCGGAACCGGAATGCACTTATCCTGATTAAAAAGGCAGAATTAACTCATTGGAAAACAACAAATGCGTGTCGTGTGATTCTTATGTATGTCGTTCCTAGGAACGGGGGAGATTTTCATCGAATCACAAAACGCACCGGAACCGGAATGCATTTATCTTGATTAAAAAGTCAGAATTAACTCATTGGAAAACAAAAAATGCGTGTCGTGTGATTCTTATGTCTGTCGTTCCTAGGAACGGAGGAGATTTTCATCGAATCATACCTTTTTTAGGGACGGGGGACGGGTACCATCATTTCTCTTGATTAAAAAGGCAGAATTAAAACAAAAAATGCGTGTTGTGTGATTCTTATATCTGTCGTTCCTAGGAAGGTGGGGGGAGATTTTCATAGGGTCAGTTTTTCCGCCCGATGTACCGTAAATCATACCTCTTTTAGGGACGGGTACCATCATTTCTCTTGATTAAAAAGGCCGAATTAACTCATTGAATTTTTTATTTTTTTTTAAAGGCAGAATTAATTTTTTTTTTTTTAAATGTCATGTTTCTGACCAACCACGCCAGTGTTGGGCTAACCTGCTAGTCTATATATATATTTTGAGACTTCCGTATATATGTGGGTACTTCATAGAATCGAAAACGGCTGGTCGGATCGAGCTCAAATTTCGTATATAAGGGTAAAACCCACGGGGATCGTCTACGTCGCGTTTTGGACGAGCTCTGAGCACTCCTTCTCCACTCCCAATCATCAAAACCACCGCAAACGCCACTGCGGGGGTTAAGGCATCAACGATCTTTATATCGACCGTATTTGGAGTTGTTAACCGACTAACGCCCTTTATTGCCATCGACGTTGCTAAACGGTTAACCATGTGTACGAAACTACGGACGCAAAACGCGAAATGCATTTATCTCGATTAAAAAGGCAGAATTAACGTGTTGTGTGATTCTTATGTCTGTCGTTCCTAGGAACGGGGGAAATTTTCAATCATACCTCTTTTAGGGACGTGTTGTGTGAAAACAAAAAAATGCGTGTTGTGTGATTCTTATGTCTGTCGTTCCTAGGAACAGGGGAAATACATTTTCATCGGGTCAGTTTTTCCGCCCGATGTACCTTAAATCATACCTCTTTTAGGGACGGGTACTGCGTGTTGTGTGATTCTTATGTCTTCTTCACCTTAATCGGGTAAAATAAGGTCTAATCGGGTAAAATATTGAAAAACAAAAAATTCAATTAAAAAATTAATCAAAAAATTTTATTAAAAAATCCAGTAAATTAAAAATGCACAATTAACTCATGTTATAAAAAAAATTTATATTAACTCATTGAAAAAAAAAAATTTAATTAAAAAATTCATTAAAAAAAATAAATTTGTCATGTTTCTGACGAACGCCGCCAGTGGCGGGCTAACCTGTTAGTCTACTATATATTTTGAGACTTCCGTATATGTGCATGTATATCCTTTAATTATAGACTCGAAAACGGCTCGACCGATTGAGCCCAAACTTGCTATCTAAGGGTAAAAAGCCACGAGAAGTGCCATCACACCGCTTCTGAGAACGTCCGAGCACTCCTTCACCCTTCGCCCTGCCACCATCGTTGGAATTGATGGGTTAATGATTAAAGAGTGTTCGTATCTGCGGTGTCGTTGTTAAAGGGCGTTTATATACACGAGTATAAATACGGCTCAATCGACCGTCTCGGAAACTGGGGATATCGAGACGAAATTTCCTACTTAGGGCTTCCAAGGGACGGGGGAGATTTTCGTCGGGTCAGTTTGTCCGCCTGAGGTGACCTTCACCTTGAAACGGGTACCCACAAATTACCTTGGGCGATATCTCGGTCGTCAGCGGTGACATCGACGTGAAATTTGTTATGTATGGTCAACTCGGGATGGGGAATATTTTTGTCGGGTTATTTTGTCCACCCAACATGACCATGAACGGGTACCCGCAAATGATAGCATGCTGTCGGTGTGCCTGTACGGGGTTACCTTGAAAAACAAAAATTAATCATTAATGGATCGACCAAACCCATGGAACCAATCCCGCAAGTGGCAGGCTAGTCTATACTATATATTTTGAGACTTCCGTATATATCTATTATATATTTTGGAAGATCTGTATGTGTGTGTGTGTGTGTGTCTGTGTGTGTGTGTGTGATCGCGATGAACTCTAAGACGGCCGATCTGATTTCGATGAAACTTGGTATTTGTCCGTGCGACGTGACCTTGATCTTGAAATTGGGTCATTTCAAGGTCAAACGCCCGGATATCACGGGATTTCGATGAAACTTGGTATGCGGGGATACTTTCGACTGGGGAGTGACATAAGCCTATTAATTTGCCCGTGCGATGTGACCTTGAAATCGGGTCATTTCAAGGTCAAACGCCCGAATATCACGGGATTTCGATGAAACTTGGTATGTGGGGGTACTTTCGTATGGGGAGTCTCATACGCATATTCATTTGCCCGTCCGACGTGACCTTGAAATCGGGTCAATTCAAGGTCAAATCGCCAATTTTGATGGGACTTCGACGAAATTTTATACATATGGTTACTTTTGTCAACTGAGTGTTTTGGACGGATCAAATCGTGACCCCGACCTGACCTTGACCTTCAAAATGATCAATTCAAGGTCAAATCGGGTAAAACCGGATGGATTTCGACGGGTACTTTTGTCGGGTACTTTTGTCCGGCCAATGTTTTGGACGGGTCAAATCGTTACCCCACCTGACCTTGACCTTCAAAATGGTCAATTCATGGTCAAAGCCCGGACGAAGTCGGGTCACCTTCTAGTCTATTATATATTTTGGAATATATGTGTGTGTGTGTGTCTGTGTGTCTGTGTGATCGCGATGAACTCTAAAACGCCGAGCCGATTTCGATGAAACTTGGTATGTGGGGGTATTTTCGGCCGGGTACTGGCATAGGCATATTAATTTGTCCGTGCGACGTGACCTTGACCTTGAAATTGGGTCATTTCAAGGTCAAACGCCCGAATATCACGGGATTCGATGAAACTTGGTATGTGGGGGTACTTTCGTATGGGGAGTCTCATACGCATATTCATTTGCCCGTCCGACGTGACCTTGACCTCGAAATCGGGTCAATTCAAGGTAAAATCGCCAATTTTGATGGGATTTCAACGAAATTGTACACATAGGGTTAATTTTGTCAACTGAGTGTTTTGGACGGGTCAAATCGTGACCCCGACCTTACCTTGACCTTCAAAATGATTAATTCAAGGTCAAATCGGGTAAAACCGGATGGATTTCGACGGGTACTTTTGTCGGGTACTTTTGTCCGGGCAATGTTTTGGACGGGTCAAATCGTTACCCCACCTGACCTTGACCTTCAAAATGGTCAATTCATGGTCAAAGCCCGGACGAAGTCGGGTCACCTTCTAGTCTATTATATATATTTTGGAAGATCTGTATGTGTGTGTGTGTGTGTCTGTGTGATCGCGATGAACTCTAAAACGGCCGAGCCGATTTCGATGAAACTTGGTATGTGGGGGTATTTTCGGCCGGGTACTGGCATAGGTATATTAATTTGTCCGTGCGACGTGACCTTGACTTCGAAATTGGGTCATTTCAAGGTCAAACGCCCGAATATCACGGGATTTCGATGAAACTTGGTATGTTGGGATACTTTCGACCGGGGAGTGACATAAGCCTATTAATTTGCCCGTGCGACGTGACATTGACCTTGAAATCGGGTCATTTCAAGGTCAAACGCCCGAATATCACGGGATTTCGATGAAACTTGGTATGTGGGGGTACTTTCGTATGGGGAGTCTCATACGCATATTCATTTGCCCGTCCGACGTGACCTTGACCTTGAGATCGGGTCAATTCAAGGTCAAATCGCCAATTTTGATGGGATTTCGACGAAATTTTATACATATGTTTACTTTTGTCGACTGAGTGTTTTGGACGGGTCAAATCGTGACCCCGACCTGACCTTGACCTTCAAAATGATCAATTCAAGGTCAAATCGGGTAAAACCGGATGGATTTCGACGGGTACATTTGTCGGGTACTTTTGTCCGGGCAATGTTTTGGACGGGTCAAATCGTTACCCCACCTGACCTTGACCTTCACAATGGTCAATTCATGGTCAAAGCCCGGACGAAGTCGGGTCACCTTCTAGTATATATATATGTACTTTATAGAATCGAAAACGGCTGGCTCGATTGAGTTCAAACTTCCCATCTAAGGGTAAAAACCCACGAACACCGTAGTTGTCGCGTTTTGGAGAAGCTCTGGGCACCCTTTATCCACTCCCAAATCACCGCAAAGGCACGGCGTGGGTTAATCAAGTGAATATTTAATGAGCGTTTGTTTTTGACGCATCGCTATAAAGAGCGTCTGTTTACCATGCAACGTTATTAGCATCTGCAGAGAGATATACGGGAACATTGAGTGGTTTCCTATGCGGGGAGATTTATTGGATGCCATAGTACTCTTACAACATCATTGTTATAGTATGTATGACACTTAGGTCAGGGCTTAGGGGGGGGGGGGTAGTTATAGGCATAATGCTTCTCAGAAATCCCGGTTACAAACCAACACTCACAATTTCGTATTTACGCAAACGTATACGGGAACAAGTGCTTTCCTATTTTTAGAACACAACACATGATACCAAACAAAATTACGTCGCGTTGGTGATGGCGTTCACGACGGGATTAATTGACTGTCCGCTCTTTGCGAGGCTGGGGTTCACGATGGGATTAACTTTGCGGGGACTATTGACCATCTCGTAAGGGTGGACAATCTCTGTCAGGGGCTGCTCAATGGCCACGGGTAGGTTAAATCATACCTCTTCTGGGTCTGGGCGTGTATAGACATGAGCGTGTTGTGTTACTAAGAACGCGGAGCGTGTTGTGTTCCTAAGAACGCGGATCGGGTAAGTTTTTCCGCCCTAGGTGAGCTCAAACTTCGTATATAAGTGTAAAAAACACACGGGGATCGTCGACGTCGCATTGTGTGAAACATTCTTATGTCTGTCGTTCCTAGGAACGGGGAAATTTTTCATCGGGTCAGTCTTAACCTTCAAACGGGTACCCACAAATTATATATTGTGACCCCGACATGACCTTGACCTTGAAAATGGTCAATTCAAGGTCAAATCGGGTAAAATATTGAAAAACCCAATATTAACTCATTGAAAAACACAAACAAAACATAAAACATTGTCACGTTTCTGACCAAGCACGCCAGTGGCGGGCTAACCTGCTAGTCTACTATATAATTTGAGAACTACATATATATATATGTGTGTATATGTGTATATGTGTACTTGGAATCCAAAACGCGTGTTCAGATTGAACTCAAATTTCGTATATAAGTGTAAAAAGCTCAGAGCACCGTTTCTCCAATCCCAAATCACCGCAATCGGCACTTCGGGTTTAATAGCGTTGATATATAAAGAGCGTTCGTTTTCCGCAGTGTCTATATAAAGAGCGTCGTTTTCGCTATCTACTTATCTGTATGACGGGAGTCTGTAGCCTGTCGCTCGAAATATTATGCAGAGACATTTCACGACGCGTAGCGTTTGTTTTCAATTCGATGCAATGTTATCGCTCGAGCGTTGTATGTCGTTCCTAGGAAGGGGGGATTTCTACGGGTAAATTTCGTTTCGCTATCTACTTATCTGTATGACAGGAGTCTGTAGCCTGTCGCTCGAAATATTATGCAGAGACATTTCACGACGGGAAGCGTTTGTTTTCAATTCAATGCAATGTTATCGCTCGAGCGTTGTCTGTCGTTCATAGGAAGGGGGGATTTCTACGGGTAAATTTTTCCGCCGTAACAAAAAATTTAATTAAAACAATTTAAAATTAAAAAAAATAAAAAATAAAAAAACAATTCAGAAAAAAAAATTATTAAATTTAAAAAACATTAAATTCATATTAAAAAATAAAAAAAACAAAAATAAATAAAAAAAAAATAATTTTAAAAAATGTCATGTTTCTGACGAAATTTGATACAAATGCAGCACAAGTGTCTCGGAACCTGTTGCAATTGCTTTTTCGAACAAAGCCATGGGACGAATGCCGCCAGTGGCGGGCTAACATGCTAGTCTCTTATATATTTTGATACAATCTGTCTGTCTGTTTGTCTGTCTGTCTGTTTGTCTGTCTGTCCTTTATACAAATCTACGATTCTCCACCGATCGGGACGAAACTTGGTACGTGTGTGTAGTTTGACCAAGCGGTGGTCATTGTCGTATTGGCGAGCCCGTGCGACGCCCGTGCAGCGCAGACGAGATCTCGGAAACGGGTGGAGCTATCGACTTGAAATTTGCTATGTGAATGTATCTTGCCCCGGATACGAATTTTATCGGATCGCCGAGCCCGTGCGACGCCAGCTTCGCGCATGCGCAGACGAGATCTCGGAAACGGGTTGAGCTATCGACTTGAAATTTGCTATGTGAATGCATCTTGCCCCGGATACGAATTTTATCATGTCGCCGAGCCCGTGCGACGCCAGCTTCGCGCATGCGCAGACCAGATCTCGGAAACGGGTGGAGCTATCGACTTGAAATTTGGTATGTGAATGTATCTTGCCCCGGATACGAATTTTATCGGGTCGCCGAGCCCGTGCGACGCCAGCTTCGCGCAAGCGCAGACCAGATCTCGGAAACGGGTAGAGCTATCGACTTGAAATTTGGTTTTTGAATAGCGCTGGGTAGAGCTATCGACTTGAAATTTGGTTTTTGAATAGCCCGGACAACGTCGGGCTCATCGGCTAGTCTACTATATATTTTGAGAACTACGTAAATATATGTGTATATTTGTCCTCTATAGACTCGAAAACGGCTGGACCGATTGGGCTCAAACTTCCCATCTAAGGGTAAAAACCCACGGGAATGGTCGTCGCGGCGTTTTGGAGAAGCTCCGAGAACCCGTTCGTATCTGCAGTGTCGTTGATAAAGAGCGTATGCGTTTAATGTGATTTTTACGTCTGGGTCCGGGCGTAAGCGTGACTGTATCCAGACATGAGCGTGTTGTGTGATTCTTACGTACTTAGGGCTTCCTAGGAACGGATGAGATTTTCATCGGGTCAGTTTTTCCGCCCGATGTGAGCTTCACCTTGAAACGGGTACCCACAAATGATATATATGTGTGTGTGTCCTTTATAGACTCGAACCGATTGAGCTCAAACTTGCTACCTACGGGAAGTGTAATGGACGGCTTAAATTGTGAACCCGACCTGACCTTGACCTTGAAAATGATCAATTCAAGGTAAAATCGGGTAAAATTGAAAAACAAAAAATTTAATTAAAAAGGCACAATTAACTCATTGAAAAAAAAAATGTAATTAAAAAAATTAATTAAAAAAGCCAGTAAATTAAAAAGGCACAATTAACTCATTGAAAAACACAAAATTAAATTAAAAAAATTAAAAAAATTAATTAAAAAATAATCTAAATTTTTTTTAATTGTCATTTTTCTGACCATTGCCGCCAGTTTACTATATATTTTAAGACTTCCGTATATGTGTATATTTGTCCTCTATAGACTCGAAAACGGCTGGACCGATTGGGCTCAAACTTCCCATCTAAGGGTAGAATCCCACGGGAATGGTCATCGCGGCGTTTTGGAGAAGCTCCGAGCACCCGTTCTCCACTCTCAGTCACAAAAAACGGCACTGTGGGGTTAATCGAGTTGATAGTTAAAGAGCGTTCGTATCCGCAGTGTCGTTGATAAAGAGCGTATGCGTTTAATGTGATTCTTACGTCTGGGTCTGGGCGTGTGCGTGTAAGACTATCCAGACATGAGCGTGTTGTCTGACGTAGTTAGGGCTTCCTAGGAACGGGGGAGATTTTCATCGGGTCAGTTTTTCCGCCCGAGGTGATCTTCACCTTGAAACGGGTACCCACAAATGATATATATGTGTGTGTCCTTTATAGACTCGAACCGATTGAGCTCAAACTTGCTACCTATGGGAAGTGTCATGGACGGGTTAAATTGTGACCCCGACCTGACCTTGACCTTGAAAATGATAAATTTAAGGTCAAATCGGGTCAAATTGAAAAACAAAAAATTTAATTAAAAAGGCACAATTAACTCATTGAATTGAAGGTCAAATCGGGTAAAATTGAAAAACAAAAAATTAAACTTAAAAATTAATAAGGCACAATTAACTCATTGAAAAAACAAAAAATTAAATCAAAAAATTAATTTTAAAAATTAATTAAAAAAATTAACAATTGTCATGTTTCTGACGATTGCCGCCAGTGGCGGGCTAACCTGCTAGTATTTTATATAATAGAACAACGAGTCTTTGTATATTTTGAATTGATCGAGTGTTGGCGCCTCAACAGCGAAGTCTGGCAGAGATTTCCAGCTATTTACCACCCGCTGCGTGAAGAAATATTTTCACATGGCCTTGTTAACAATGGGCATCTGCAGCTTTTTATTATGTCCTCTTGTTCTTCCTGATGAATGTCTTTCTAATAGGTCACAGATATTTATATTGTAATGACCATTCAATAGTTTATATACATCGATTAGATCTCCTCTAAATATTCCATATTTTAAAGACATCAGATTGAGTCTTATCATTCGGTCTCGGTAGCATAGAGTTTTGATTTGACTTAACTTCTAGTTTCGTTGCTTTTCTTTGTATTTCTCTAACCCAATGCTTTGATATTTGTGATGTGGGCTCCATGCATAGTTACAGTATTCGATGATAGGTCTGACCATGCTTATGTAGAGCGATTAGAAAGTGTCGATGTCCAAGTTCGTGAAAGTTCTGCTGACTATGCCGATGATTTCAGAAGCTTTATTGTTTTAGGAAATATCCTAGGAAGGCTATTCTGGCCGTGTCAAATTGGGTTACAGCGATGGAATATCTCGCGTGACAACAGATTTCGGGTTTTCGTGGGGTGTGCATGTATGTATTCGCTGGATGTCTTATAGTTGCAGTAGGTAACTATTATGGCCGCGTCAATTGCTTTCAATGTTTATGTATGAACAATGGCTGGGCCATGCACTCTGGCGGGAACACAATGCCTCCGATTTTTGATCCGCATTTAGAAGCTTTCTGGTGTGGTGAATGAGAAACCTGCAGTAATAAGCCGTTGTTTTTTGTAATGATTTGAAGGATTAGTTGTTTTAACAAAATTCTGAGGCGGTGCATTCATGTAACCAATATAATTTATATTATAATTTATATTTATGGCTAATAATATGATCTTGAGGGCGTTACCATTTATGATTATGGTTTTCTTGTCTTATCTGGCGTCGAGAAACGTTTTGTACAGCGGCGGAATAAACAGAGCCACAAAATTATCTTGACGATAGTTTATCATCGCGCTTGTGGTTACATGCCCAATGTACTGGTGATCTTCACCTTGAAACGGGTACCCACAAATGATATATATGTGTGTGTCCTTTATAGACTCGAACCGATTGAGTTCAAACTTGCTACCTATGGGAAGTGTCATGGACGGGTTAAATTGTGACCCCGACCTGACCTTGACCTTGAAAATGATAAATTTAAGGTCAAATCGGGTCAAATTGAAAAACAAAAAATTTAATTAAAAAATTAAAAAGGCACAATTAACTCTTTGAATTGAAGGTCAAATCGGGTAAAATTGAAAAACAAAAAATTAAACTTAAAAATTAATAAGGCACAATTAACTCATTGAAAAAACAAAAAAATTAAATAAAAAAATTAATTAAAAAAATTAATTAAAAAAATTAACAATTGTCATGTTTCTGACGATTGCCGCCAGTGGCGGGCTAACCTGCTAGTATTTTATATAATAGAAAAACGAGTCTTTGTATATTTTGAATTGATCGAGTGTTGGAGCCTCAACAGCGAAGTCTGGCAGAGATTTCCAGCTATTTACCACCCGCTGCGTGAAGAAATATTTTCACATGGCCTTGTTAACAATGGGCATCTGCAGCTTTTTATTATGTCCTCTTGTTCTTCCTGATGAATGTCTTTCTAATAGGTCACAGATATTGATATTGTAATGACCATTCAATAGTTTATATACCTCGATTAGATCTCCTCTAAATATTCCATATTTTAAAGACATCAGATTGAGTCTTATCATTCGGTCTCGGTAGCATAGAGTTTTGATTTGACTTAACTTCTAGTTTCGTTGCTTTTCTTTGTATTTCTCTAACACAATGCTTTGATATTTGTGATGTGGGCTCCATGCATAGTTACAGTATTCGATGATAGGTCTGACCATGCTTATGTAGAGCGATTAGAAAGTGTCGATGTCCAAGTTCGTGAAAGTTCTGCTGACTATGCCGATGATTTCAGAAGCTTTATTGTTTTAGGAAATATCCTAGGAAGGCTATTCTGGCCGTGTCAAATTGGGTTACATCGATGGAATATCTCGCGTGACAACAGATTTCGGGTTTTCGTGGGGTGTGCATGTATGTATTCGCTGGATGTCTTATAGTTGCAGTAGGTAACTAGTATGGCCGCGTCAATTGCTTTCAATGTTTATGTATGAACAATGGCTGGGCCATGCACTCTGGCGGGAACACAATGCCTCCGATTTTTGATCCGCATTTAGAAGCTTTCTGGTGTGGTGAATGAGAAACCTGCAGTAATAAGCCGTTGTTTTTTGTAATGATTTGAAGGATTAGTTGTTTTAACAAAATTCTGAGGCGGTGCATTCATGTAACCAATATAATTTATATTATAATTTATATTTATGGCTAATAATATGATCTTGAGGGCGTTACCATTTATGATTATGGTTTTCTTGTCTTATCTGGCGTCGAGAAACGTTTTGTACAGCGGCGGAATAAACAGAGCCACAAAATTATCTTGACGATAGTTTATCATCGCGCTTGTAGTTACATGCCCAATGTGCTGACCATCGGCTCCAATGATATATAAATGGTTAAAGTGATGTGAAACACTCCGGTAGGGTGATCAAATAGAAATGGAGAATAATCTTGGTCAAATCAGTTGTTTTACAAATATTATATATAAATTGACAACACACACAGTTATTCTTATGTATTAATTAAATGCAGTGACTGTCGATGGCGAAATCGTTTTCGTTAGTTTATCGCTGATAGGTGTGTCCCGAATCGAATAGTAAATGTTTACAATTGAGAGTTCGGACGCTGTTTTCTATGGAGTGGTTCGGTCGATATGCTTGAAATTTTCAGCGATGTTAGTAGAATGCTACATTCCTCCAGTTGGCATAGCGCATGAATACTAACTTATCAGTTTCACGCACCCGAACAAGTCCATAATATGTCTTTAAAACGTGCCAATCCTCCTCTCCATGAGGGTCAATAATTCGCTTTACCGTAAACAAATGCATCTTATAATTTATAAATACTATTTATGCGGATATGTAACTAATTCGTGTGACGGTCTGATTAGAAATATTCTGTATTCTAGCTAGTGTGTCTCTACATATCATTTGATAACGCATATTTAGCGCCCATAGTTCACTATTTAGTATTGTTAAATATATACCAAATACGCCACAACCACGGTGGACATAGTATGTATATATGTGTGTGGTGGCAACGTCACTAGTCCATCTTTCTCATGGAACGAAATAAATAAACAATTGAATTGAATTGGTGAAGTAGTATAATTACATATATGCACTGGCGTTGCCAGCTGATTGGCCGATGGTGGTTTGTTTACTTCTGACGTTCTGATTGAGGGGGAGACTTTCTGTGGGCGGATACTGTCTTCGGCCATCAGTGGATTGCTGCATTCCTTAATTGAAAATGTTATGAAGCTGTGCTTTCTACGCCAACTGTATGCTTCCATCGGGATATATGGCGGCTCGAACGAAAATACATTAAACTTTATTCAATAAATTAATACGTGGCGCTTAAACATTCGGACTAGCTCCACCCCCCCCCCCCCCTCCCCAAGGCACTCGCGGTGGGTAAATGTTCAAAAATTATAAAAGTCTGTAAAAATCATCACCACCAAGAAGAACATGTTAAAAGGAGCTAAACTTGTCCCCATAGAACATTTTTTGAAATGCCGCTTCAGTTATCAGAATCGATTAATTGCCCAAAAACAATGCTAACCACAGTCAACTATAGTATAAATTGCCTTTTTATCAACATTTTGTTCAATGATATTTTGCCATTTTGTCAAATATCTGACACAAAAAAGCCACTTGAATTTAGAGTTATCCATCTTCACCCGCAATTCGGTCTGAGACCGCATTCTCGTCGACTCATTACTGGGCCACTATAATTATTGGTGTTGAAAACAATAAGTTTCAAAATCGATATCTGATCACTCTGAGCTTTGATGGGTGTGTTCCTCGACTCGATTAAAATATTTTTTTACCCCGAAGCCAAGGAAATAGTAATTTGCCAGTGTTAATTCGGATCATGCATCTTTAATTATTTATTACTATCCAATAATGAAATTCCACGCGTTGAAACCATTGTTATGAAACAAAACTGTCACAATCGTGTGGTAAGTTCAAATATTTTATTCTGAATATGGTTTTCAGAATATTTGTCAATGCTTTGAACTTTTCCCATGTTTACGTCAAGTTTTATTTAAACTTTGGTATCATATTAAACGTTTTATTAATTTCACTGTAATAGTAATATTTACATAAACATGGTTTTGACATGTGGAGATATATTAATAGTTATGAACAAAGTCAATCGGTATTTCCATACACTTATTGATGATAGATGTGTTTAAGACTCATATGTTAATTCGCATGAACTCACTTCGAAGGCCGTTAGTCCCTTTAAGTCGTCAGTTCCTCTTTGTCACCAAATCAATCTTAAGCCATTATTCTCTTGCAAGAACAATGCAAATTATTTTAAAAACATGATAAAAAATTGTTAGGCCAATGCATTCTCTTATATAAGCGAGGCGACCTATGGTCGACTCGCATATATAAGAGAATGCATTGGCACAGGGTAAAAAAAATCCGACTTACGACTGGATTTGATATGGCGGGTCACATATGTTATATGTTTATAACCCACTTATATGATAATAAGATTACAGTCAGGCCATGTACCTTTATATGCATGGAGCTCATGACAACGCGTCACACCTGTTTCAGGGTTAATTGTACAATTTACTTCATTAAAACTCAATATCGTGGCCAGCATTCATGGGCAGATCGTCGGGCAGATTGAAAACTCAAATACGAGCCAGTAAGAGCACATGTTTTATTGAGTAAGTTATATTTGGCTGCGAAAGATGCATGATCGAAGTGATAACTGTATAGGAGATAGGTTTCGTAACGTTTTCTTTTATATTTTTAAGTGGCGATATATTTTTTTTGTTTTTAATTACTTTAATAATAAAGGCATATGCATGCATGACTAAGTTGTCATTGTTATGGAATGCCTTTGGTATAATATGGCTTTAGACCGTAGAACGATTAGCCCTGTGTGAGCGACATGCGTACTACACAAACACTAACCCATGTAGTGCTATCTCCTCCTTCCATAGACATCAAACTATAGATTCTAGCATACTGAATGGCTCTGGACCCCCTTCAATCACAACATTGCTACAAAATACGCATGGACCTGGTTTTAACACTGGATTTTACAACAACATCAAGCTCAAAATTATGTTGAATTGGGTCAGATTTGGTGTTTATGCAGGTTCATGCATAGTTTGTTTCAGAGAACAAAGTATCTTACCTTTATTAATATAATTGAAGCAGATTGCTATGGGATAGAATTAATTGTTTCACGCCATTTATTTTTTATCAATAGTCAATAATAATGGTGAAGACTAAATGGTATAGGATGGCATATATATATTTAGTAAATTTTAGTGAATTGTAAAATAGATAGTGGAACAGGATTAAAACAAGAGTGAACAAGGAATGCATTTGTGATGGTATTCCCGACAAAACAATTTAGTAAAAAACCATTTAAAGGTACGGTTGGCCTTGGCGGTGGGTATCCTGTGAAAATATTTCCGTCCGTCAAAAACCGCCACAAACAGAAAGAACATCAAAATGTAGACAGACTTTGTCCGTATATAGATAAGAAATATCGCATAAACAGTATGTTATTCTCATATGTTTAACCATTGTTAAGTTAAACACAAGCATAAAAAGTTACTTTTCTGGTGTTTGTTTATATTATGATGGTAAACATAAAGAGCGTTCTTTGTTGGTGAATTCCTGATATGGAACTAATAAAGAGCGTTTATGCCATTTGTGTGTGATTAGCCAGTAGCATTGTGATGTCCTCTGTAACCCAACAGGCTCTTGCTTAGGTAAAATATAGTAGGTATTTGTGATAACATGCTGTTTACGCGATGGTCATGGTATATATGAACGAAACTGTATGCGTTTTAATTTTTTTCTGTTTACGGTGTTTGGAACAAATATGAATATTTTCGACAATTAAGGCCTCACGTGCCTTTAAAGGCGTCAAATATGGAATAAGAGGAGGTCCTAAATTTTGGCGAAGAAAACAATTTTATTTTTGCAAGTAGGGGGGTTGTGGGTACATTGAGGTCGGAGATTATTTTTATGAGCCTCGTGTCTGCAATTTTGTTTCAGACCCCCCCCCCCCCCCCCCCCCCCGGTTTGAGAACGCTTTTTATTATATACCGTTTTACCGACGGAAGCATGGACACTCTTTATAAGAGAGATCATTGGAATGATTTCTAGGTTGACACATTTATAAGCTGTTACAACTTCCCCTTACGAAATTCAATATCTGGTCATACATAACATATTAACCCTTTCTGTATTAAATGGCTTCTCCCACTCAGTTATAACTGTTTACATTGTAATTATAATTTTTCATTTGGAGGGGTGTTCGAGAAAAGCTAACAGACGACATACAGGCGAAAAGTTAATAGAGGTTCAGAAGGATTCATATATATTCATTGAAGGGAAATGTTCAGATAATAAGTTCAACACACGAACTGTGGTTGTTTGTTGAACTTATTATCTGAAAATGTCCCATGGGAACTACTCGTCAATGAGTATTTAGTATAGAAAGGGTTAATAATATCATGGGTACGATCTAATTATTTTCTTAAAGGGGTACTGTACACTAAATTCGGCCATTTATTTGACTATCTCCTGTTATACTCAACAGAATATCATTTTACAACATATGAATGGATTTGAGCCATGGATTAGTGCAAAATACGTACATGTGATCTATGAACGATGCAAACAACATGGTAATTATAATGAAATTGAATTTATGACTGAGCAATAAATTAATTTTCATTTTAATGACCATGTTGTTTGTATCGTTCATACAGTAAATGAGTGTATTTCATTCATTTGTTGTATATATTCTGTTGAGTATAAAAGGAACTGGTTCCATAAATGGCCGGATTTAGTGCGCAGTACCCCTTTAAATATAACACGTATAAATACTTGTTTTATGACGGGTCAAATAGCACGGTCAGTGACGCAGAAATTGTCAGGTTACTATGAATCGGACGGCTGGTTACTATGGATCGGACGGCTGGTTACTATTAATCGGGCGGCTGGTTACTATGAATCGGACGGCTGGTTCGATTAGGACAAGGACCAGTCTAATGCGCGAAATTCGACAACAACTATATCTACGTTTCTACTTCATGGAAGCAAAATCACATTTAAAGACATATGCTGGACTTATTGCATTGATTAAAACCAATCAGTATCGAAACACTATACCCATTGGCAGAACTAAGATTGTCGAATATTACAACCACATCGGATGTACCATTTCAGAGAACACAAGGGTTGAACTACGAATAAATGTAAATATTTACTCCTTTATTTGGGACGCATTAAAAACACGGTTGGCCTTGGTGGTGGGTATCCTGTGAAAATATCTCCACCCGTCAAAAACCGCCACAAACAGAAAGAACATCAAAATGTAGATATACTTTGTCCGTATACAACTAAGAAATATCGCATTAACAGTATGTGATGGTCATATGTTTGACCATTGTTATGTAAACAAAAGCGTAAAAAGTTACTTTTCTGGTTTTTGTTTATATTATGATGGTAAACATAAAGAGCGTTCTTTGTTGGTGAATACCTGATATGGAACTAATAAAGAGCGTTTATGCCATTTGTGTGTGATTAGCCAGTAGCATTGTGCTGTCTTCTGTAACACAATCAGACTCTCGCTTAGGTAAAATATAGTAGGTCTTTATAACATGCTGTCTACGCGATGGTCATGGTATATATGAACGGAACTGTGTGCGTTTTACTGTTTACGGTGTTTGGAACAAATATGAATATTTTCGACAATTAAGGCCGCACGTGCCTTTAATGGGCATATAAACTGAGTCAATGAATCTGGCAATAATAATCACTGCGTGTGATACGTTTACAACAATGATGCTGTTTTCTTATTATTTGGATATCAAATATATGAAAATAACTTATTTTGGCAAGAGTATTTGTTACTCCGTTCGGAACACCACTATGCATGGAGTGTTTCACATCAATGTAGAGTGATGTGAAACATTCCGGTAGGGTAATCAAATAGAAATGGTGAATAATCTTGTTTTTTACAATTAGTATATCTAAATTGACAACGCACACCGTCATTCTTATATAAGAATTAAATGCAGTGACTCTCGGTGGCGAAATAGATTTCTTTAGTTTATTGCCGATAGATGCGTCCCGAATGGAGTAGTAAATATTTACAATTGAGCGTAGTTCTTCTATGTTTTCTATAGAGTGGTACGGTCGATTTGCTTCAAATTTTCGGCGATGTTAGTAGAATGATACATTCCTCAAGTTGTCATAGCGCATGAATACTAACTTATCGGTTTCTCGATCCCGAACAAGTCCATAATATGTCTTTAAAATATTATACCAAGCCTTATTAATGGAGCGTGTAATTAAAATGGGATCAACACAAATATGAACAGCGTAATTAACACTTTGACGACTGGGGCTTCCTGTTTTTTTTTTGCGTAAACCGTTAGGCCAATTCATTCTCTTGTATACGCGAGTCGCCGATAGGGCGCCTCGCATTATAAGAGAATGCATTGGCCTAACAAATTAGGAATTGTCCTTAACAATTTCATGACGAGATCTGTGCTGGTGCAGCATTAAATACCATTTGCCAGTGCATTCTCTTATATATGCGAGTCTCCCATAGGGCGCCTCGCATATATACGAGAATGCATTGGCCTAACACTATTTACATTGACCTTGTAAACCAGTACATTCTCTGATATATGTGAGGCTTCCTATGGAAGACCCGCATATATAGGATAATGCACTGGCAAAGGGTTTTTAATGCTGCACCAGCGCAGCTCCCGTCATGAAAGGGTTAAGAACAATTCGCAATTAACTGAAATCCGTAAATAAGTCATTACATGCACAAACTCCATGCAGAGAAAATACATATGCCGACAGCGGTCCAACACAGCGTAGCGAGGGGACTGAACTCTGCATGCATTGTGAGAATTTGTAACTTACCTAAAGTAAACACACCGCTCACACTTTTTGGTGCGTTTCAAAAAAGAAACATTCAATAAAATCAACAAAAATGCATATTATTTTCAAAATTAAAACATTTTTATTGAATCTTCCAGCGCGAACATATATCATATATATATTTATATGTTGAACGTATTATATGAATATTTCCTGTGCGATAACTACTCGTCAATGATACTTTAGTATAGACAGGGTTAAGCACGTGCATATTATGTATAATTGTCAATGTGACGTCACTTCCAGAATTAATTTCTTGTCTGAAGTACACTCGTTGGGATCTGACTCAGGAACGCATGTCGTCAATGTGACGTCACTTCCGGAATTCCCGAAAATTGTTTCAAGATGGTGGACTCGTTTTCTTATTCTCCGATCGAATGTGTCACAGTTTCACTCTAACATTGTAACGCTCATTCGTGTCCATGTGCTATGTATAACTGTTGACTGCACACGTAGCAAAATCGCTGCCAAGGTCACAAGTACCGGATCACAATGTGGACGAAGCTTGTATCTGTTCGGTGATGAATCTGAGTAGCTCGTCCTTTCTGTTACCCAGGTCAGACGATGTTAAAGTTACACAATCCGATTCGATGGCCCCCATATCATCAGATTCCAACAACATTTCTTGAAATGCCGCTTCAGTTATTAGAATCGATTAATTGCCAAAAAAGAATAATGCTATCCACTGTCAACTACCGTATAAAATTTCCCAAAAAGTTTTCAACATTTTGTTCAACGCAAATTGGTATCGAGAGTTTGTCGGTCGGCATTCGTCGAGTATTTGCCAGGCCTCCAAATATTCCAGGTGGTGAAAAATAACAATTTCAAATATTGATATATGATAACTGTGATCATTGATGGGTGTGTTCCTCGACTCGTTTCAAATTATACCCCTGAAGCCAAAGAAATAGTAATTTACGAGCGTTTAAACGGATTATGCATCTTTAAATATGTATATATATGAAGTAACATTTCAATTTGTAACGATTCTGACATTTAGTTATATAAGCCTTACCGCAACGTGCAGGTGTGTGACTATATATCAGTGTTCCTAGCCAGTTATTCGACAAGTTTGTTAACCATTTACCCAACAAACCGGCCAAAAACGCCCAAATAAAGCTTCAACAGCCTAAAATATCTTCGGTCTGTCTCAATAACACCATACAAATATGGATATCATTGGAACCGGTTCATTGACCACATTGTGATGGTTACAGTTATGCTCTGTGCCAATGCATTCTCTTATATATGCGAGTCGACCATATGTCGCCTCGCATATATAAGAGAATGGATTGGCCTAAAAAAATCTTTTTTTAACACTTTTTACCATTTTTTCTTACTTTCTTTAACTATTTTATAATTTTTTCTTTCATTTTTTATAATATTTTTCTACATTCTTTGACAATTTTATCATTTTTAATATGTGTTAAGCCAATGCATTCTCTTATATATGCGAGGCGACCTATGGTCGTCGCATATATAAGCGAATGCATTGGCACAGGGCCGTTCTGTTGGGTAAAGGGTTAAATTCAATGTACAACTATAATAGTTACATCTAGTTACAATTTTTAGCTAAATATGAATATTGCTGGTGGTCTATTACAATACTCAGATTGTATTTCTAAATATGTTTGCTGATTGATTTCCTCGTGAAAATACCTGAATGTTTCAACATTAGACACCTTTCGCACAATGAACTACTACTACTTAAAACATGGCTATGATGTCACGCCTTTGTTTATCGAGTCCAATTTATAGGATAATGGATGCTTCTCTTCGCGATTGTACATTATTTCACAAACAAAGATCCATTATTTTAACAACGGATGCCCAGTATCCAATTATTGAACGGTTATTTTACTGTGCACGATTTTATTCTATATGACTTTGTGGTGATACAATAATGTATGCACGTATGGCTATCTATAGACAACTGTATTCAAGTATAATATCGCTCTTATTGATTCCTAGACCATGACAGAAGGGATAGACCTATATATACAGCCTCGTCACTCGGATTAGAATGACGGGGGTGTATAACTTCAAACTCCAGGCATGTTGTTTCACGAATAGGCATTGAATTTTAACTGTTAAAATTTCTCGAATCTAATTCCGTTCCTGGGTGACATGTTGTATTACCAATCGCTGATAGTTTAGTTGAAAAATTTTCGATGATCGAAGAACCTTTTCATAATTTTTTTGTATAATAGAATAGATTCTGGATGGGACTGCCAAAAAACATGTTCACATACATGTAATCGATGGCTAGGAGTCCGTTTGTGAGAAAATCGTATCGTTAAAACCTCTTGCCACTCGCAGTAAGGTGATATGGTTCTGTTAGCCGCGATTATTTCGTACGTAATTGTTTTGTTATCGGGTCATACATGTAGCTTAGTGCTTTGTCTTTCGCAAGAGTCTGTGTTTCGCAGCGATGAATTATTTGATTTGACTAATTATAAGGGATACAACTTAAGGCCACATGGCGATTACAATTTAATGACACAATCTCAGAGTCAACTCACACATTTTAGTTGGACCAAAGAAACGATCTTGATTTTACTACTATATCGGTCATCTGATTTGAGATTGACGCCGAATCGGTCGCCTGATTCGCAAATTTTCGATTGAATACTGCCAGCAGTAATGTTATCTTTTCCTTATAACCACTGAAAAAAATCACAATTTATAATTTTTTGGAAAATGATAAAAATTGTTATAGAATGTAATTTTTTTTTATAAAAACTGATAAATATTGTTAAAGAATATCAGCAAAATTGATAAAAATTGTTAATGAATGTAAGAAAAATTCCAAAAAAAATTAACAAAATTGTTAGGCCAATGCATTCGCTTATATATGCGAGGCGACCTATGGTCGACTCGCATATATAAGAGAATGCATTGGCACATGGTATTTAAATATATGATGCATTTGTGAGTTTTGTTGAAAACCCGAAACCGTAATCGTAACTGCGGACATGGCAAAACGACAGCTGATAGAAAGAACACAAATTCTAGTGACGTAGTACCATATTCGTAGTTCTTTTCAGTAGCAGTCCATCGTGCGAAAGGTGTCTATGTAATGTTTTCTGTCAAATGTGCGTAATTAGAAGAAACCACATCTGCATACGTCAAACTATAGGTTACCATCTTTCAAAACAGATGTATGCGATTATCTGGCTTCCTACATATATGTTTGATGTCATCGACATTTACATGCAACTACTTCCTCTTATTGTAACACAACAGCTGCAAAATCAAATTACAACAATTCTGGGTGTACACTTACTGCATACATCTTGCAAATGTGGAGAAATAGTTTAGCAACAGTCATATTCAACTACAATAGCTAGATGTGGTTATTACGGATATAAATCTTCTTTTTTTTCAAGTCTTGTCTAAATATTGTAAATAACAACTGATATGAAATAGCACTTAACAACTAACAATTCGACAATATCACGATGACCAGCATCGTTTAAATAATTTCCAGGGATTGTCACGATATATGTGCGTGCGTACTATCAACGGATAGCATCCCTTCTCCGGAATAATCATCAGTTCAGTGATGCTCATCGTGTAACTTGACCACGTGACAGAACCACGTGACCACCTGGACGAAATATCAGAAGAGAACCGTCCGCGGAACTACCACGTGACTGTGTCAACGCATTATCGGGATCATCTCATCACGTGACTGTGTCAACGCATTATCGGGATCATCTCATCATATATACACGGACAGTATGCGAGAATATCGTCACATCACGGAACACTTTCCCTTTAGTTTTTCTTTCCGTTTTTGTGACTTCGATTTTTTACCATCCAGTTGTAAACTAACGGTCCTTCTTTTCTCGAGTTGCAATAACTCCTGAAACAATTCCTTCACATTATGGTTTGTTTTTGCGGAAGTTTCCATGCATGCGCAGCCCCACCTCTTTGCCAGTTCAGTGCCTTCTTGGTGGCTCACTTCGCGGTTTTGTTCATCACATTTATTACCGACTAACATTATCGGTATGCTGTCCGTATCACCTTTTATTTGGATAATCTCCTCGAAAATTGGCTTCAGTTCCTCCAACGATTGCCGACTCGTTATAGAAAACACTAAAATAAAAGCATGACCCTTTGAGATTGACAGTCTTTGCATCGCTGGAAACTGGTGACTTCCGGTAGTGTCCGTTATCTGAAGAGTGCATACCTAGAAAATAATAACACTAATGTTAGGGGTCTGCAAATATTTGAGATTTCCTACGATGACGTACACGTTATCTGATTTGAGATTGACGCCGAATCGCCTGATTCGCAAATTTTCGATGGAATACTGCCAGCTGTAATGTTATCTTTTCCTTATAACCACTGGAAAATCACAATTTATATATTGTTATAGAATTTTTTTTTTAATTATAAAAACTGATAACAAATTGTTAAATAATATCAGAAAAATTGATAAAAATTGTTAATGAATGTAAGAAAAATTGATAAAAAAAATTAACAAAATTGTTAGGCCAATGCATTTTGCTTAAATATGCGAGGCGACCTATGGTCGACTTGCATATGTAAGAGAATGCATTGGCACATGGTATTTAACGTTGCGCCAGCTCCTGTCATGAAATGGTTAAATTTATAATAAGAATTCCTGAAAATCGAAGAAAGTTCTGAGGATTTCCTCTCAGATGGATACAATTTCATACAAACCCTTGTTTAGTGATCATTATTATATAGTAAACAGTATAATCCAACCATGTCGTTGTGTCGATCTGCACCTATATATAGATAACGCGTGACAAAGTACACACAGTCAGAAATAGGTCGATGAATTGATTGATTGATTCAGTAGTTGGACAAATTGCCGAGTCAAATTTGTTCATAATTTCCAATGTATAAGGGATCAAATATTTAGAGTTATATTGCTGTGTACCATTTTCTGTATTCCACGTTTGTTATCGGGATGTAAAAAAAACCCACTGGACTCGGTTCGATATTTAATTATATGTCGATATCGGAATGGTGAATCGATGTCAAGGGTCGAGTAATGCCTTCATGGAAGGGATGTATATATTAAATTATCTGAATTTAACATGTGTTAAAATATCACAATAATGGTTGAAAGACAGCATGCATGTTTTAAAGGCACGGCCGGCGTTCGTGCAGAAATATTCATATTTGTTCAAATTGGCACCAACAGAACGAATATTAAAATATATATAGTTTTGTTCATATGCCGAACATAATCAGCGCGTAAATAGTATATGTCGTCAAGACGTACGATGGTGTATACGTAAACAAGAACCTGCTCGTGTTACAGAAGTTTTGCTGCTGTTTACATCACACAGTGCACTTCTATTGGTTAATCGCACACAAATGATATAAACGCTCTTTATTATTTCCATATCAGGAAAACAGTAACAAATAACGCTCTTTATGTTTACCATATCCGGATCTAAACAAAGGCCAGGTTCTGCAGCGTTTTTTGCTTTTGTTTACATAACAAAGGAAAAACATTTGACAATAACATACTGTTTATGCCATATTTTGATTGGTATAAGAACAAGGTATGTCTATAATTTACTATTCTTTCTGTTTATGGCGGTTTTTGACGGAGTTGAATATTTTAAGAGCATACCCACCGCCAACGCCGCCCGTATCTTTAAGTGCATGAACTACTGACCCACATATAAAGAGTGGTTGTGAATATTTATCATAGCACTTCAGCAGCGCCAATCAGGAATCACTATTGGTAGCCAAAGATGTATCAAGTGTCCAATGGAAGCGATTAACGTAACGTGCATGATGCTACGTAATCTGGAGGCAGCCTGTGTGCTTCCAGGAAATGACAAGAGGAGACTACGGTATACTCGGAATGTCAGTATGACTCTCAGTGTATGTTCACACAGACTGTCCCCGTAGGCGAGGTGGTTATATCGTGGATAAGAGCATCGCAGTCTGGGCAAGACGATGTTGGCGCGGGGTCAAACCCGAAAATCGAGGCCGATTTTGAAGCTTGATCTGAGTTGAGGGACATTTCAATGTGCCATGCCATTCCGATATATAAGGCTATAAGCCATTCCGATATATAAGGCTATAAGCCATTCCGATATATAAGGCTATAAGCCATTCCGATATATAAGGCTATAAGCCATTCCGATATATACGGCTATAAGCCATTCCGATATATAAGGCTATAAGCCATTCCGATATATAAGGCTATAAGCCATTCCGATATATAAGGCTATAAGCCATTCCGATATATAAGGCTATAAGCCATTCCGATATATAAGGCTATAAGCCATTCCGATATATAAGGCTATAATTAAGCCATTGCGATATATAAGGCTATAAGCCATTGCGATATATAAGGCTATAAGCCATTCCGATATATAAGGCTATAAGCCATTCCGATATATAAGGCTATAAGCCATTCCGATATATAAGGCTATAAGCCATTCCGATATATAAGGCTATAAGCCATTCCGATATATAAGGCTATAAGCCATTCCGATATATAAGGCTATAAGCCATTGCGATATATAAGGCCATAAGCCATTCCGATATATAAGGCTATAATTAAGCCATTCCGATATATAAGGCTATAAGCCATTCCAATATATAAGGCTATAAGCCATTCCGATATATAAGGCTATAAGCCATTCCGATATATAAGGCTATAAGCCATTCCGATATATAAGGCTATAAGCCATTCCGATATATAAGGCTATAAGCCATTCCGATATATAAGGCTATAAGCCATTCCGATATATAAGGCTATAAGCCATTCCGATATATAAGGCTATAATCCATTCCGATATATAAGGCTATAAAAGCCATTCCGATATATAAGGCTATAAGCCATTGCGATATATAAGGCTATAAGCCATTGCGATATATAAGGCTATAAGCCAATGCGATATATAAGGCTATAAGCCATTGCGATATATAAGGCCATAAGCCATTCCGATATATAAGGCTATAAGCCATTCCGATATATAAGGCTATAAGCCATTCCGATATATAAGGCTATAAGCCATTCCGATATATAAGTATATAAGCCATTCCGATATATAAGGCTATAAGCCATTCCGATATATAAGGCTATAAGCCATTGCGACGAGAATTATTTCACGCTCACTGAAACAACCTTACTGAGTCCGTGACTCCATAAAACTGATATATACAGGGTAAATCTCCATTGGACACAAGGGCAGCCGTGGTAAGTTGTTGAAAGGATACGTCGCTGGTTTGTTTCCGAACGCGGCAGCGGTACAAGTCGTTCGGTGTTGGAGGCCAGAAGATTGCGATTTATTATCTGGACCTGAGCGAAGGACGTACTTATTAAAGACGCCATATCTCTTTCTACCACTTCCAACAACAACAACACAACAACAAAATTGCGTTGAAACAAGTGTTTTAAAATATAGATTTTCAATAAAGAATGTAGTAATGTTCTGAATATAGACACATTTTTCTGAGTTCGTGGAAACAATTTGGAAAACAAATATCTTCTATAGTAACATAATTTCATCTTAGCGCCTGTTATCTGGTCTTTCCCACTCGACAGTATTCTTGTTTACGCCCGAGACAGTTTATGGAAGAGATGCACCATATTTAAGTTAATCCGGACCCACATTGTGGAATATAGAGCTGAGGGCAGAAGTGTTTGTCGATGACTTCAAGCGGTAACTAAAAACATATTTATTCGTTGAACATTTTGATGCAGAAGTGTCAAAAAATTCCTGAAATAATTACTCGTTTATCGCACCTGTTACTTCATCAAACTCGTTTTAATCCTCAAACTGCAATATATATTTTTTTTTACCTTATCATATACGTTGATAATATCATGCAGATAGTAATGTGTCATCACATGATCTTTCTCATTTTAACCTGTTTTAACTAGCATTTTTTAAATTTAGATTGTGTTGCTTGTATAAATTTATTGTGTTACCATAATTCATGTTGAATTGTAATTGTAAACGGTTTAGAGCATGTCAATGTATTTACGCTATATAAAATAAATTATTATTATTTAGTTGAGAACTAATTTTGGCTTTAATTTTATAACGTTTTGAAAACCCCAGACCAACAAAGCGCTCACATCTACATACATTTACAATTATATGCCATACCTATCTGATTAAAACCAGATTCGAACTATCTTCGCAGTACAGATTTTGGCGAATTTAGCTATGTGTCCCATTACTGTCGCTCTAAATAACTTCCACGTGCGATCCATGCAGTATATGAAGTCACAGCGCACACATAGATTTACGAATGACCATTATATCATCAACTTCAAACTGTTGAGATTCTTGGAAATACGTACTTCTATTCTCCCAATGCTAGGTATTATTGGTCATCTATGGACTCTTCATCCAAGTCTTTGCTTTTTAACTAGTTTTCGTAAATCTCTAATTTTGTGTGAAATTATGAATGTGCCAGGAAATTTAGTGCGCTATGTTTAGCTTTTAGTGACGAATCTATCACTGTTTAGGAATTCCGACAATCGCCTGAATGGATGCATCGCTTTGCTGATAGATGTTGTGACTGGACGACACTGACGTAATGCGCGCTGTGGTAATGGAAAACCTACCCATTTTCTTCATACTTAGTACCGCGAAGCTGGTTCTATAGTCTGGTTTAATCAGACTGCAGCCATAACTGTTTATTGGGAACAGTAAATCTGGTCTCTAATTTTATAACTTTTAGAAAACTCCAAGCCGACAAAGCGCTCCCGTCTACATATATAAATGTATGTTCTGTTACACAGTTATGCACGAGAGAGCCATACCTGTTTGTTGCAGCTGATCACCTGCCTGTAGGTGTCCTCGATTGTTGGGATATAACTGTCCCGGAATGTGCCGCGCACGAACCGGAGCACCAATGAACTCTTGCCGACACCCCCTGCGCCGAACACCACGACACGATAGTCATTACTCTGTTCTGGCATCACCCTCAGCCGGACTGATCTGTCCTTAGGGAGCTGAAAATATAGAGCGAAAGAATAGTTATTACATCATCATACCCTTATTCCGTTCAATAAACCTATTTTATAAATTGTGATTCGCAACGTTCTTTCCATAACAGGGAATAGTTCCAGGTGACCTTTGACTTCCGGTTTGTCGTTACGTACGCTACGTCTCAACATATTATGGCTTCCATTATTGTCAAACAAAATCTAATGAATGAAGAGTATGAAAAGTTATTTCATTAATTAAATGCCATTAAATACGTCCAAGAGATTCTGGGACTATTTCTAAATTTACGCAAACAACGCATTACGTGAAACATCATCGCAGGCCTAAAAGAATGCGATGTTAGTTCCACGTTGATTTAAAGGTACGGTTGGCCTTGGCGGTGGGTATCCTGTGAAAATATTTCCACCCGTCAAAAACCGCCACAAACAGAAAGAACATCAAAATGTAGACAGACTTTGTCCGTATACAAATAAGAAATATCGCATAAACAGTATGTTATTGTCAAATGTTTGACCATTGTTATGTAAACAAAAGCATAAAAAGTAACTTTTCTGGTGTTTGTTTATATTATGATGGTAAACATAAAGAGCGTTATTTGTTGGTGAATTCCTGATATGGAACTAATAAATAGTGTTTATGCCATTTGTGTGTGATTAGCCAGTAGCATTGTGCTGTCTTCTGTAACACAATCAGGCTCTTGCTTAGGTAAAATATAGTAGGTCTTTATGATAACATGCTGTTTACGTGATGATCATGGTATATATGAACGAAACTGTATGCGTTTTAATGTTTTTCTGTTTACGGTGATTAGAACAAATATGAATATTTTCGACAACTAAGCCCTCACGTGCCTTTAAGTTTGTTTTATCGAGGTTTTGGATGACGTAATAAATACAAATCTGCAACGAGTTCCCAGTTTATAGCGAATTTTTTTTTTAAACTCGTCAAGTAAATTAAGATTGGACCTCGCCTAGACCTAATTTACTGGACTCGTTGTGTAACTTCCGCTAATAACTCGGAACTCGTTGTAGAACAGTTAGAACGTATAATAACGTATAATCAGTTATTATGTATAATAACTGAACATTTCAGTTATTATGTATAATCACTTGTTCCTTCATATATTGTGTTAACTATAATGCCTGAAATGTTTAGTTATTATGCGCATTAGACATATTATTTATTACAAATCGGAAGATATACAGTCGCAGACAGAAATATCACTCATTTGAGATTAACAGTGAGAAACGTTCAATTTGACACAGATAATAAAAGTCAGAGAAGCTTAAAACTGTATGCAACTGGTTCTCCTCAAATGCACATTTAAATTAAAATATCTAACAAATTGCTTAAAATTTATGTTATTATATATAATAGCACGATATTTCAGATATTGAACCTATATATAATAGCTGATCACATAAGGAAATATATATGACTGAAAATTTTAGTTAGTATACATAATAACTTATACGTTTTAACTGTATCATTAGAAGTTATTGTGGTGGATTGACGGTAACATGATGTGACATTGACGGCTTGGATTTTTTTGTTCAACCGAGCCTATAAACCCATTCGTGTTAAGTACTTGATTGGTAACGTAGATTCCTGGCTTTGTAAATATGATATATACAATGATCTAGAAAATTCGGCACGAAACAATAAAGAGCATGAATGCTCCATATATTCCTGATATGGTGAAAATAAAGAGCGTTTTCTCACTTCTGTTGAGGAAACAGAAAACATTTGATAACTCTCGATAACTTTGGTGCGTTTTAGAGAACGTATGAACTATATATTGTAATGTTGTGTACTATCGGCATTTATTGTCCATTCCACATATGTATAATTTCTTAAGTTCACATTAGCTATCCTCGTTTCGGTAGTGTTTGTCTAATTCATATGCAGAACGTTGAAGACATATAATGAATTAATATTAATTATAAATAGTATTAGGGTAACACCTGCTAACGCCTTATCCCAGATGGGCCAAAGCGCTAACAGTCCTACTGACGTTTTATATATAAGTATAAATATACTTAACATTAACGTAATACAGATAAGTAATCGAAACAATCTAAACAGTATCTGGGGTTGCCTTTTCTGTTTTTTTTTATTTTGTACGTCTTTTCGTGGTACATGTAAATGTATGTATATTCTGTGTTTCAGTATATACAGTATATTCCGACCTATGTTTGATGCCACAAAAGCGAAAAATTACTATAGCTTTTTCTTGATGCTTGACAATTGAGGGAGCCTTTAATTTTAGGCCTGAATGCTTTGAGTCGCTTTAACCCCTTTTACTAAATAGATTCTCCCATTCAGTTATAAAAGAGTACATTGGACATCATTGGAATGGAATATTATTCATCTCGAGGAATGTTCAGAAAATATAAACAGACGTACTAAATTATAATACACGTCCAGAAGAAATCACATCAATTGGTGGGCGTTTGTTGAACTTATGATCTGAACATTTCCTAAGGGAACTACTAATCAACGAGTATTTAGTACAGAAAGGTTAAAGTGTATGCAGAATGATCTTTTCATTAAGCTTACATGATTGGAACATCAGCATGGTTATTTAAAAGAGTACCATTTTGTCAACTCGCGTTCCCATAGGGGGGGGGGGCATGGATCCCAAAAATTAAAAACCGAAACATTTCAACCTTGTATCCTGGAGATGTGTCCCCCTGATTCTCTTTGCAAAATACTATGCTGAACCAGCTACATGATGTATGTCACTCCGTGCACTCTTAATATTCACTTGTGAAGTATATCAGGCACGTTAATGCATAGCATTTGAGGACAACAGAAACATATTAATGTGCATGGACATTTAATGCACCCCTGAATGTGAATTAGTTTGAATTAATGTTTGATGCATCGCTGAGATGGAAATCAAACGAAATTTTAATTCACCCGAGGACGCCCTCGCCGCAATATGTCAGCATGACAAAGTCGGCCTGCTGTTTATTGTTTGCCCGGGGCACTCAGTTTCCTGAATTAATGAATGGACGTGAATGAACCAGTGTTGGTTAACGTGTCGGAAGCTGGAAAAAAAGTCAGTCTGCCACGTTACGAATAGAATCAAGGCGTCTGTTCATAAAACATGCATAGAGAGCCCACTCTGCGTCGATTATGAGTGAATTGCTATGAATCAAATAAAGGGAGTGGAGTACTATGGAGGATTGGGGTCTATTTTCTGTTATAATTATGTGACACGGAAACAATTTATCAAAACCCAAGTATGAACAATGTTCGCTCTTTTCCAGTAATGTTCTGGTCGAACGTGCGGGTATTGTTATAGAGCTAATGCAAAACTGAAAGCACACAATACAATTTCTACATATTTGTATCAATGCGATCAACCTCTGAATTTGAAGCAGTCTCGAAGGCCGTTTGAAACAATTATATCGCGGATTCCAATTTATCCCCACGCCCGTTGGGGTTAGGCACATGTATTCAACAGAATCACATGCAGCCATAAAATACATATCGTTGTGAACCAAATCACGTGCACGCGTTGAAATAATAAAAGCTGGATCGAACTATTCTGTTTCGGTGTTTGGTTTAAACATATTTAATAGTATATTAATATACAGAGACTAGGGGATTGGAGGACAAGTTCTTGAAACTTAGATGGACCTCCGCTCCCCACAACACAGGATAAGTATAACAACAAATATAAACAGTATTTTAAACAGGATAGGGTTGGCATGACGGGTGCATGTATACAATAATAATTGAATACGAATAACTATACTACTAGGTATTACTGGTGTGTGATAGTGTGGTGGTGGGGAGAGGGAAAGTGTGGGGTGCAAGTTCACTATATATAGGTCATGTGGTTCGTTAAGGGGTTGTAATGGGGGTACATGTGTTAGGGGGTGGCCTATATAGCCGGTATGGGGGGTTGGCGTTGTCCATGGCGATCACGTGTATTACGTCAAAACACACTTCCTGTTATAACAATTACCGCTTTTTGTGCAGAATTAAATTATAATTATGGCAGCTATGGCCACATGCAAGGCTTAAACTTACCAGGGTGTGGAATAAACACAGACACAACTAATCTCCATTCTGTTATCGAATTAGTTGCGGATGCCGCATATTTATAGTCAAGCCCCGCGATGTCCTCAACCCAATTGAGAAATTATGGAATGCGATGCGCCATGAACCTACGCCCCCAATCAAATCTCTAACCCAAACTGTTTTGATTTTATAATTGATTAACCCTTTACCCAACAGAACGGCCCTGTGCCAATGCATTCTCTTACATATGCGAGTCGACCCATAGGTCGCCTCGCATATATAAGAGAATGCATTGGCTTAACACATATTAAAAATGATAAAATTGTCAAAGAATGTAGGAAAATATTAAAAAAATCGGCGAGAGCTTTCCTATGAATGGCAACAAGCCATATTTCCGACTAAATCCTGAAAAGTTACCCATAATTCTGCTGTGGTTTAGAGGTCGATTAATTAGAGCATTACTGTATTTCCCATGCAAATGAATCCATGGCGGCTTGTGATAAACCATGTAATGTGTTACGAGAAATGTCGATGTTTCGTTCACGAAGAAGGCAATCTAGCATAAAACGTGTACAGTCCATGCAGTGAAAACGCCCTTTAGCTTCAAATAGTCCAACATTAACTGAACTGAGACGGGACTCAAATACTCGCGGCTGTTAACTGGTCCAATTTAAACAATATATTAACTCTTTCTATTCTAGTATACTGAGTAGCCATTGATTAGTAGTTCCCTTGGGAAATGTTCATGTAATAAGTTCAACAAACGATGAACTTATGGTACGTTAATACACTGGCAAGTTTGCACGGTATGGTTTGCAGGCATTTTGTCGTATAAAACGATATCGTGCCAGAATATAAACGGAAATAAGAACATAAAGTGCATCTGTACCACAGCTAACTATATGTGCGAAGTAAATCTCTGTAGTTCCACCTGTGGCGATGCTACCGGAATTTGCCTGTAAATATCATGCAATTATCTAGCAAGAATAAATCATACAGGTATTTGAAGGCAAATTCCAGTAGCACCGTTACAAATGCAACTACATAAATTTTTCTTCTCATGTCTTTCGCTTTGGTAAAGATGCATATTATGCATGTGCATCTTTCCGTTCATATTCTGGCACCATTTGGTTTTCTATGACGAAATGCCCGCAAAAGCATACCGTGCAAACTTGCCAGCGTATGAACGTACCCTTATTATCTAAACATTCCCCACCTATGAATATGAATTATTCTTCTCTTGTATTATCTGTTTTCTGTATGCCGACTGCTTTTATTACGTGAACACCCCTTGCAATGAATAATAGTGAATTCCAACGTATATACTTTTATAACTGAATAGGATAATCCATTTAGCATAGAAATGGTTAAGAAACATTTATATTCCTGTGTCAAGAATCAAAAACTCTCGCAGAAATATATAAAACCTCACAAAATAACGTACGTTCTTCTTTAAAACTTCCTATTTGAATTCCACAGATCGTAAGCAACTATGCGCCCTATATTCCTGTTTACCCCAACTGGTCGTGCACGTCAGAACTGCGCTGTTGAAACATCAGTCAATGCAACGAACTTCAATGGGCCAGTTATACAACGAGCTCTCATTGAGTGCGAAAATAAAACATCATTTGATTTTTCATAAGAATGCACAACGTACTTTTCACGTAGTAAGTAACCTTCTTTTGAATGGACTACTTAGATCGCCCGATAAGACCTGACTCGGCGCGTACTAATTAGCGTTCGAGTCGACACGACATTTATCTATTTTATCTGTGTTTACACAAGAAATATGTTTACATCGTAGCCATGATTGAATGGTGTGTTTGGGTGTGGAGTCTTCGATCTTCTTTATCGCCGATCCTGAATCAAATATTAATCAAATCGCTCGATTTTTTATCTGGGCGTACGTGTACTTTTTTATCTGGGCGTACGTGTACTTTTTTATCTGGGCGTACGTGTACTTTTTATCTGGGCGTACGTGTACTTTTTTATCTGGGCGTACGTGTACTTTTTTTATCTGGGCGTACGTGTACTTTTTTATCTGGGCGTACGTGTACTTTTTTATCTGGGCGTACGTGTACTTTTTTATCTGGGCGTACGTGTACTTTTAAAAAAGGTCACGTTAAAGGCCCACTTAATTTTCGAGTCGCCGATTATTTTGTTATAGTGCCTTGATATACAGTTTTAATAACAATCTATGCCATAAAATATGATTAAAATACTATAATTCATCATCATTTGGAACGTCTGTGTCTCAGAAGTTTCCCGTAGAGTAATAGAAAATAGCTGAAATCATAAAATCATTTCCACCGTTGTGGCTCCCAGAATGCAACATAATTCAAACTATAGTTTCCCTTTGAATGGAATGGGAATAACTTTATATCTAAGTATATCGAGATATTCCCCGTCGATTGAAAATAATAGACTTTGTGCAGAAACTTGAGCACAGAACATACGTCATGCAGTATCTCAACAAAAACAATATGTTCACAATTTATTACATCGAATAAGTTGGAAATACAATGTTTTGGAGCTTCCTCTTTCAAATGGTATATAATATGGCATATATTTTTTATCTTGTGACCTGGGGGTTCGAAAATTAAGCGGGCCTTTAAAGCAATATGATTAGTATTTTCTTTCAATATACCGATAATACATATTTAAATGTCCATGTTGCTCTATAATATAATATATTCGGTCGCTAACCTTATTTTTATAACGATTAAAAGAAATTCCGAAGTTAATCGAAGACTTTTTTGTTGTAGACGAAGTCACGTGATCGGTTGAGGTATTATTTATCTATTTATTACGCAATAGTTATGGGACTTGGGTCTTAGTATACTATGATGTGCTTTCAAATTGTGTTTTGTTGTATTCGTCAGGATAGCAATCGTTTAAGATCACAGTATAATGGGTCTTAAATATAGTTATTGAACAATTGAAGAGAAAGCGACTCGTTCTATATCCAATCTACGGAACTGAATTGTTACGGTAAATATGTTAGGTCTGCTATGTCTCATTCGACTAATTATAATTGTTGCTATAGCATCCTCGTGGGAAAAGGCCATATGTGTCGGTATTCACTGCGCGCTAAGTGTGCTTATGTTACGAACTTGACGGTGTCTGGTTCGCCTTCTAGCGGGACGAACTGGTGAAATTTTACAGAATATGTTTCATGCTTTTTTTATTTCTAAATCGCTTTGTTCTTGCTGGCAAACGTTTGGCATATATTATTTATGTTGTCTCTTCTATGCTCTGTTAATAGCGTATGTCATTATTGTATTATTATGAAGGCCAATATGTACATGATATCACATTAATTTGCTGCCTGACCGCTATGGGTAGCTTTAATCCTTACTATACTGAAGGACCATTGATGAGCAGTTATTCCATAGTAAAAGTTCAGATTATAAGTTCAACAGATAACAATATGTCGTTTATTGATATTATTATATAAACCTTTCCCTCAATAAATAGGTCTACTTCTGCACTTTTATGTATCTGTTGTCTGCTTTAATCACATAAACACGCCTCCAAATCAATAATAGACCATTCCGATGTATATTTTTTAACTGACTTGGAGAATCGATTTAGCATAGAAATGGTTAATATGCAGTTGACGCAATAATGACATAGCAAGTTAAAAAGGAAGTTGGCTCAAATTAGTGCTCGCATGACAAATCCTCGTCACAACGAGGTGGGCTTACAGGGTTATCAGTAGTGTCACCATATGATTGCTCCAACCATCGGTGATCTCAAAAATCAAATATTTACCATCGGCTCGGTGTGGCGAATATATCATTATCGTCAATGGGAGCGCCAATCTCTGTTGATTCGGTAACGTGTAATCGATCCATGCAGTAGTATATAATACATTCGGAAACATCAATGAGATACCGTGACGCCAGACATACAGTAATGCCCTAAATAACCGACTCCTTAACCACAGCAAAATTATGGGTAATTTGACATGATTTAGTCGGAAATATGGCTTGTTGCCATTCACCGGAAAGCAACAAGCCATATTTCCGACTAAATCCTGAAAAATTACCCATAATTCTGCTGTGGTTAAGGAGTCGATTATTTAGGGCATTACTGTACATAATGGAACTCGATTACCGTGACCATCATTTAGTGATGACACCAATATTAATCTCAGAATCGATCGGAAGAAGCATAATACCAACGTCATACAATATATTACGGGTATAATACCCACGTCATACAATATATTACGGGTATAATACGTATTATGTAACTTGTGTGAGTGGGCTGCCCTGCCAGGGCTCGATCACACGCACACGCTGTAAATCGCCTAGCTATATCGAAATAGCCCGCGCGTTATAAAACAAATAATTTATGGACTTGTTCGGGTGCGTTAAATTGATAGTTAATTAATTAAAGATGCATAATCCGAATTAACGCTCCTAAATTATTATTTCTTTGTTTTTGCTGAGAAACCGATCTCTGTTATGTGCTGAAGTTTCTGCACGAAGTCTTATTATTTTCAATGGAAGGGAAATAGCTCTATATATTTAGATATAGAGTTATTCCCCTTCCATTGAAAATAAACTATAGTATGAATTATGTTAGATTCTGGGAACCATAACGGGGGAAATGATTTTATGATTTCAGCTATTTTTTATTACTCTATGGGCACCATCTGAGACACAGACGTTCGTGGTGATGAATTATAGCTTTTTAATCATATTTTATGGCATATATTGTTATTAAAACTGTATATCAAGGCACTATAAAAAAAATAATCCGTAACTCGAAAATTAAGTGGGCCTTTAAACCCTTATTCCATTGAATGGCGCAGGCCACAGTGAAAACACATTTCCACCGTACATAGGCTTGTGTATAACCTATTGTTTATATATATTGGACTTGTTTTGTTTTGAAATAAGTTCATATTGAGATTATGATCCAGGAGAACAGACAGAATTGCCATGGGAACCAATGCTAAACTAAGCCATATCCGCACAACGTCGCCACTTTAAGACGATAAGAACCCGCGAAGGCCAACATTTGTGAGAGTGTACTCAGTATATACAAATACCCTTGAGGGCGAGAAACAGATACGGCGACCTTTTATATCGATCATATTTCGTATCCTCTCAGCGTGATATTCTTTAGCGACGTCCCTGGACACTTGAATGCGGGACTATCAGTCGCGTTCGCTATTATATTAATTGGAAAACATGGCGATGGAAGGAGCAACGTGATCGTAGTCAACACCATCATCTTGTGGCGTTCTAATGTAAACATGCTTTATGCATCTGATCGTGTACGTCATCGAGTTATCGCAATTTTGAGTATGCTTTATTGCTATAGACATGATTTAACATATTACATGCAAAAACATATTTACATATTTACAAATGTTGGCTAGGATGTCTACACTGGGAGACAGACATGCACAAGCCATTGGAACGACAGCTCTATATACCACCGAGTCCTTTAAGGTTGACCAAACATGCATTTGGCACAATATGGCTATTATTTGCATAAGGGGCACACAGTGCATACTCACATCGAGAAAGCAGAGGCTAGATATATGTAACCACTGTGTGAGACAATTAGGACGTGGTGAAAGTGATGCCCACATACCCGGTCGCATGCAGATTAAGTCTTCAATGGCTAGCTTCAAATATATAGACACATTTTTCAGTACTGCTATATTCCCAACGTTGAGAAGTTTGTGAAATTTATACACATTTGGTTATTTCCAGTAATATTCCTGGATATACTTTCGTTTACTGGCAAGTGCATTGTAAACTATTCCAATAACTATACGGGCATGAAATAATGGCCTTTGGCATGGAACTTGACGCTGAGTATATAACAGTAATGGCGGTTTCAATGCGGTTATGGGATTTTGACCTCATGAATAATTCAGCAAACTGCGCATGGACCATGTCGAATCCACCGTTTATTAGTTATATCTACATACTTAAATTCATTATGGATTAGGATTACTTTTATATATTTCCCACTATTTATTCAACTTCATTGTAATTGAGGAGTGGATAATCTCTCAAATCTTCCAAATAATTATTTCTTTTTTGTTTTATCAATTTTATTCTGATCATATATGGATAGGTTATGCTATGCTATACGCGCGTGTAAGGCAAAATTAATAACGGTATATACATGTAACAGAGAAAAAAATCAACTCCATTAACCCTTTACCCAACAAACCGGCCAAAACCGGCCAAATAAAGCTTCAACAGCCTAAAATATCTTCTGTCTGTCTCAATAGAACCATACAAATATGGATATCATTGGAACCGGCTCCTTGACCACATTGTGATAGTTACAGTTATGCCCTGTGCCAATGCATTCTCTTATATATGCGAGTCGACCATAGGTCGCCTCGCATATATAAGAGAATGCATTGGCCTAAAAAAATCGTTTTTTAACACTTTTTACCATTTTTTCTTACATTCTTTAACAATTTTATAATTTTTAATGTGTTAAGCCATTGCATTCTCTTATATATGCGAGGCGACCTATGGTCGACTCGCATATATAAGAGAATGCATTGGCACAGGGCCCTTCTGTTGGGTAAAGGGTTAACTGATTCCATCGAATGTTGTTATTGATAGTGGTGGTGTTGGAAGTCTTGCCAGGAAGATATATGTGGGTGTTGTCGAAATTGATTGTACGTGGTGCATAATTAATTCCCTCCTGGCTGACTACGTATGCATACTGATTAAGTTCAATTTCATGTCATGCAATAAGTAAAGTATTTCCGTAGAGTTGTTATATTAAGTATTCACTACATCAACTTAATACTTCAACACAGCCACCACAATCATTCGAAAAATGCACCGTTAAATTATTATTGTCAAAATAGTCAACAATATCGGTTGCGCCCTTTCGTCAAACACGACATCTTAACTACACAAAAATGCAAACAAACAGTTCTTGGTTCGTCCCGAGCAAGTCACCAATAAAGGAAGTGCCATCATGGGTCAGAGACTAATTTTACCATTGCCCGGCAAGCGAACTATCGCCCGGTCTATAGTCTTTCTATGGTCTACAGGCTCCCCTGAGGCTTCCACTGACGAATCTTACCATATTCAATCATGGGTTGTCGCACTATTTATCTCACAATTAATTTATTGCATATATACATGTATGCGTACTACACATAACCTGGGACTAATATATGTTATATTAGTCACAGACATAACTGACGCACTATTTTAAATGTATATGCCGGTACAATACAATCTGCACGCATGCGCATATAATTTATTTATTATATTTATGTATTGTTCTCTATATCTACACGATGATGAGCAAAATAAATTTAAATTGAATTGAATTTGAACTATTACCCGCCTGCTGACGTCACGGTTGGCGCGCGAGGCGAGAATTTTGTCATATATATTAAAACACATATTGACTGCCCGAGAGTGGGATATCGAGAGCTATTTCCCTCGATTGTGTCTTCTGAGCAGCAAGATGGACTATTGACTGAGACCGCCGTTCAAAAGACATCACCTCTGGAACTAGTTCTCGCTATTCGACCAGCCAATATATAAAATAGCCGGTAACGACCAGATGACGTTATCAAATTATAAGAGTCTTCACAAGGGTGGTTTGGGACAGTACAAGTCTAGTCTTTCACATGGAGACAGATTTCAACTTAGCCTCTCACAGTTAGTTTAAAGGGGAACTGTACGCCATTTTCATTAAATTTCCGGTGACAACAACGATCTAATATCGATAATATATATAAACATAAGTAATTTGAGTCGAAGATGTATTCTGTAAACGCTCAGGTTAATAGGCTATCTTAAAATTTAATAATTTAACAGTTAATAATTTGATATAAATTGAATTTATGACTGGAGCCATAAAATGGCGTCAATTAAATTACGAATTTCCGTAATCAAATAAATTAATTGAGGGATACTGGATTGTTAAACTGATCGCACACACGATCGCTTAAAATATTATGATGATACGGGGAGAACACGCAAGCCACCCACTGACTAGCGACGATACAATAACTTAAATGATTATATAGGACTAGTATGCCTATAATATAACTTTTATTTGATTAATTTGGTTGAAAACTGTACAAAAATTACCCGACAACGACAATTTGTATTTTTGCACTCCGGTAAATTTGTCATCCGTAACACTACTTCGTACTCAACAGACTTTCAAATAATGAAAAAATTGTTACCTTATTCTCTGACTCGGAGACTATAGAAACCAAAACAACAACATTTGGCGTACAGCACCCCTTTAAACATTGTTTATTCCCAATGGATCACATTACATTTACAAGGCAAGAGAGATATGTTGATATATATATATATATTATATAGTTGCTGTGCCATACACCCCTAGTTTAGTGTGCCTGTCATTTGCTGAATGAGGTCCCCATAGGGTGAATTTAGTGACGGTTTCCCGCATAGCGGGCTAGCATAACTAAATTCACCCTCTGTGGTCCTAATTCTGCTTTGGCCTCATCTTCTCTGGAAAGTTTCTTTATTACCAAATGTCCATAGAAACTTCTTCACAAAGTTCTATTCCTTTTTTAGTTTAGTTTCTCTATATCCCCAAATTGGCAGACGACACATTGCATAATCGAGGTTCACAATGGGTGTACATCACAATATTCACCATTTGGGAACTTCAATCTGAGTCAACTTGACTTGAATGTCTCCCATAGCAGATGAGGCCTTGCAGAATGAGGTCCCCAGGTGGTGAATTTGGTGATGCTAGCCCGTTATGCGGGATAGCGTCACTAAATTCACCCCCCCCCCCTGGGAACCTCATTCTGCAAATGACAGGCACACTAAACTCAGTCTTGGTGTTTATTCCTGATTGAACGCAAACTGGTGGAAAGAGACAGAAGCAGCAATGGGTGGCTTTTTGTTGGGTCCCTTTTCCTTTGTGCCATAATGGGCTATATAAAATGTATCCGTTTCCTCTTCAGTTCTTGACAGTTTGCGGTAATATCAGAGCTTGGCAGTATATAAGTATCTACCTATTGTTTATAAGTAGTGTGTGGATTTGAGTTTATTATAGTCCATAAATGAGTTGTGGGGGAGGTGACTTCAAAGTTACACATTTGTCAGATAGTTGTACCGCGCAAAACAAAAATCAGGCCATTTTAGCCAGTGGAAACCTTTAATCGGCATTTCATTTCTTTGATTTAGGTTTTGGCTACTTCTTCTTCTCTGAATTCATACGGTACAATGTTACATTCGGTTCAAATATAAAAAATAGCTAAAATTTGGCTCTTTAATTCTTGTTGGGAATTAAACAGCTGCATGTTAGTATACATGTACGCCTCTAAATATCATGTTGATATATCATTTTAATGAAACCAACTACATTTGCCTTGATGCAACATTTTAATTAAAACAACGAAAATTAACATTCTATTGGCATACTGTATGTTGTGTTATGCGACTATTGGTGATCTCGTGATTATAACTTGCGATGTTGCGTTCATTCAACACCTCATCAGGAGATTACAACTCATCACAACCCATGGGTCCAGTGCGTGAGCACTCCGTCCTACATTTACACACAAGCATGTGACCTAAATACATAAACATAAATCAACTTTGCCCAGTGAGAAATCACGCGTGAGCATCGAGATTTGCTTGTGCGTGCGCGGTATATGACACATGGCGTGTGTGAATTGATGCGCGAACAGCGCGATGGTGAGTATCTCATGATAGTCAATCGGTTACAATAATTTGGTTAGTTCTCTTTTAATTCCGCAGAGTGGCATACATTATGCAGAAAGCAATCAATACATTGAGTGTCTGGTAGTACACGCATGGAATCTCACTGAACAGCACAACAAACAGAGATATTCCTGCAGGCGTCTATGCCTCTATGGCTCCTGTGTTACCAGTGAACCGATAATGGTCCGGTATGGGGTGTGTAATTTGTGAAATTGTGACAGGAACAGCACCCATCCGTAAGATTTCGTTAGTGTTGATATGCACCCATCATACCAAGCGCCATGATCCCCTGCAATTTGGTCGTAGCGTGGTAACAAATTTGAAGTTCGATTTGCTTTGGCTTGTGACGAAAAATGTTTAGATAATTAACATGGTATAATCCTCTCATATTTCTCTGTGACAAATAGGATTTTATCCTTCCTGCTAATGGTAAGTTCAATTGCCCCTTTCTAATTACTGCCTAAACTCCCTTTCCATTCCCTTTCCATTCATCTAAATTTTGTTATTCGAACCATACAGAACCAAACCCGTCTGCTATGCCCCAATGGTATGTATGTACATCCAATATACCTAGGGTATAACATTTATTTCCTGAGGATAGGACTTAACAAAAGTCACAAAGCTTGCAGCCCGATCCTCTTTTGAACATGACATGTCTACGTACTGATAGTGCTTTTGTTCTGTTTAGTTCAAATAAAATATTGTTTAAACCAAGCCATGCAGTGACTTCGGTGCTCTTCATATATATCCCTTCTTTCTTTCTCTCTCTCTCTCTCTCTCTCTCTCTTCGTTATCCCTAGCTCGCTATCTCCCTGTTCGTTCTCTCTATCTCTCTAGGTCTCTCTCTCTCTCACTCTCTCTCTCTCTTCGTTCTTTCTCCCTCTAGCTCTCACTCTCTCTTCGATCTCTCTCTAGCTCTCCCTCCATCTTCATTCTCTCTCTCTCTCTCTCTCTCTCTTTCCATATAGCTCTTTTCCGCTACAAACGGATGAAGAAAGCCATCAGTCTCTCCCACTCTGTCTTTTCACCGATGCGTTGCAGTGTCCCCCTCAAAGGCTCGGTCCATACCTAATTTACAGGACGAGTTTTGTAAATTCCGCTATAAACTGGGGACGAGTTGCAGATCGTCGTGGCCACTCTGGGTCGACACATTACGTGCACATGCAGTCCCTATCTGCCGCTTTCGTCTCTGTATGGACCAATGTCTTATTTCTTTCTCGTTAGCTCTACCTTTGTGACCGGATTCGTTAATCTTTCATTTCGTTTTGCCAAAAAATTGTCTAGTTTTCAAAATGGATTTTCTCAAAATCAGATGGAAAATGTCTAGCATAGAGGAGAGCGACAATTGGAAAGTCTGGGACACCAGCCAGGGATGTCTCACCGCCAAACGTTTGTCAAAATGTTCAACAAAATTGAGTTCAAAAATCAAGTTTGTCCGATTTGTTCACCTGAGTTATGGCTCTTAGCTCTGAATTATGGAATATTTTTGTGATAAAACTTACAACATCACAACTTTTATTTGCTGAATGAGTAATCATTTTAGTGGAACAATAGCAAATTTGATAATTATTTGGTAAATTTAATCCGAGTACATGTTTACAGTGAATCAGGAAACAAGAAATTTTGCTGTCTCATTTTCTAGGTATTTTTTTTGTTTTGTCATGCGTTTTCTGCCTACAATAGTTATGCATGTTTTACAGTTAGGCTTGTGATCCTGTTGATTGAACATTTTTGATTCGATAGAAAATCTCTTCCATAAAGGCGAGGCACCCTGATACTTAAACTGCATCGAAAGAACGTATTCTTAAAGATGGCTTATTTGTTCGACATTTTGAAAGTTCATGCCTGACACAACAATAGTTGGAAATATCACACCAGGTATAAGGTTGCAATTGATTTTCCAACCAGTAATATTTTTAGAACCAACAGCAGCATATTTTTCTACTTTTTCTGAAAGGGCCATCAGTTGGAAATCTGCAACATAAGGGGGTGCACATGGAATTATTTGCGTCTGAGAGTTTGGTTTGGTTCAAGGTGAATATCTCAAACGGAGTTCGTCTATCCACGAGCGTGCAAGAATCAATTGAGCAGATCAATGTTGGTACATTAATGCCCTAATTAATCGACTCCTTTAACCACAGCAGAATTACGGGTAACTTTTCAGGATTTTGGTCGGAAATGTGGCTTGTTGCCATTCATCGGAAAGCTCTCCCCGAGAGCTTTCCGATGAATGACAACAAGCCATATTTCCGACTAAATCCTGAAAAGGTACCCATAATTCTGATGTGGTTAAGGAGTCGATTACTTAGGGCATTACTGTATTTATATCCACCAGGTGTTCGTCTATCCACGAGCGTGCAAGAATCAATTGAGCAGATCAATGTTGGTATGTGCCGAAAATATATGTAGTCAAAACATGACAATACCACCCACACATTGTTGCCATTTGAAACGGGTTAATGGGCAACTCCGTCAATCGATTCAGATATCTGTCAAATTAAATTGGTTCCACAGAACTACGGTGCGTTCGATTTCCAGTCGGCGTAATGAAGGCTGTCGTCTGCGTGAAGTATATCGGGATTGACTCCGGAGAAATCGAGTACACCGGGTCAGTGCCACGTCCCAGGCGAAATCACAGCCATGGAGGTAATCACGATTCACGCAGAAAGTGAAGTTTGTCGAGACCATATCAGGTTGTGCGATCTCATTAATTCAAGGCATAATCTTCGAGCCATGTCACATTTTGTCACGATTTTTTTTCGGATCGAAATAAGTTAAACAAATACATAAAGTACTTATATACATGTACGTACTTAAGGGTCAGGGATCGACCCGACCTGACCTAGCTGACCTGACCAGAACCATATGTCTACCATGAGAATAGGCAACTTGCAATTATTTGCTGCAAATTATGTATTTTTTTAGAAGCAAAGATATTTTTATTCGAGTATTTATCAAAACCCGACTATTAATATGGCGGACAGACGGACGTCCAGACGGGCGTATTGACGGGCGGCAACAAACCTATATAGCATAGCCGTTTATTGATGGATTCTGACAATTGTTGGTATGTGCGTTGATTGCCAGGTGCGACAACTATACACAAAACATCGGGTCCGCCCCGACTTTCTAATCAGAGTTATTTCTTTTATAGAAATTTGATGTCTGTTAGAGCGATAACTTGAACAAACGTCAACCAATTTCATTCATATTTGGAATGTGGGTATCTCTTAACAATATTTCGATCGAGTTCGAAAACCAGGTTGTTCGATTAGTTTTGTCTGAGTTACGGCCCTTAGTTTGTCTATTTTTAGCAATTCTATGAAATTTTAGGTATGTTTGTGCGATAACTTGAACAAACATCAAACATATTCTGCATGTGCCATTATCTTATACTCCAACAGAGAGCCTCGCCTATATAAGAGAAGCAGTGGCTTGCCAGGGTAATGTAAATATTGTTAGGCCAAGGTATTTTCTTATATAGGCGATGTACACAATGGGAGACTCGCATATATAAGAGAATCCATTGGTACAAGGTTTTTGCAAAATATCAGGAAGCTCCAGTCATGGAATGATTAACCGATGTCGCCATCGGTTGAAAAGGTTCAAACCAATGGGAGGTGTTACTGTTATGTGTATGCCAATGATTTCAACGGACTGGCTTGATTGTAAATCTGACGACTAAATTAATACCATTGGCGGTGCTTGTCAAGCGAAGTGCGTAGAAGATGGAGGCAATTGCGACAGCGTCTCGTTCCATTCACTAAAGTGATAATACGATAATACAACTGCCATCACGTTAATGGTTGCTTAAATCACTAAAATCGATTTTAAACGTTCACCAGTTCACCAAAGCTTTGTCTCTGTTCGCGACTAAATTATATCAAATCTAACGAAGTATCTTCATATATAATGCCTGTGTACTTCGAGTTTGTGGTCGATTTGCTGTATTGAATGGCAATAAGAAATTACGCTTCCTGCGCATTGTCCACAATTGACGTTCGCCTTTCAGCGAGAGAGGTTCTTTTGAGGGACGATGACGGTACGTACTGCTGTCCATTCATAGCACGTGATTGATGTGCTCTGAAATGGAACGTTCCACTGGAGCCTGTCTGCTGGGCTTTGGCACGCGACCAAATACTAAGACCAATTTTACTTAGTCTATTTGCGGCGGGTGCTCGAACACTCGGTTGGGTAAATCATGCCATGAATCTCTACTCTGGCTAACGCCTATAAAGATCATATTCCACCAGTATAAAACCTGGAAACTTTTTCAAGTTTTGACAGGGAACCTTATAAAGTTGAAAAAATAACGCGGGGAAATATACTTCTTAGTTATTACCTGTTCCTTAATAATGTACTTTACTGTATGCGAAGGTCCCAAATCGAAATTGCATGATTTAAGTGACTTTGTGAGCTATTTTGCTCTGCGTCGCTTACAATTATGGAATTTCTTCTGGGTAATAAATTCAATGTTTATTGCGATGTCGGCTCACAAAAGTCAAAGAAAAGCATGCAATCTCGAGATGGGACCACCCCCTAATGTGAAGTAGATTATTGACCAAGTATTGACAAAGAAATATATTCCCTGCCTTGTTTGTTCAATTTTATAAAGTTCCCTGTCAGAACGGGTCAGAACATACAAAAAAAAGTTCCCAGGTTTTGTACTGGTGGAATATGTTCTCTACGGGCGTTAGCCAGAGTAGAGGTTTATGGCATGATATATCGGTTGGGATGGGTTGTTCATCTTTGCATTTCCAATTGCACCCAATCCAGGTCGAGACCAGGGATGAGACTAGTACATGCCTAAAGTATTTGATTAACATACAGATATTTTTTAATTTGTTGATCACAAATTCAATACAAATACTTATTTTTCCAGTTGATGTATTTGAATACAGTTGATTACTTTGAGATGAAATTATGAAGAACTTCATGTTTATTGTATCTTTAAAGTGATGTGAAACACTCCGGTAGGGTGATCAAATAGAAATTAAGAATAATCTTGCTCAAATAGTTATGTTTTACGAATATTAATCCAAATTGACAACAAACACCCGCCATTCTTATATATTAATTAATTGCAATGATTCTCGATGGCGAAATAGTTTGTGTTAGTTTATCGCCTATAGTTGCGTCCCGAAATTACAACCGAATCCAGATGTAAATATTTACATCTGAACATAGTTCTGACGCTGTTTTCTACGAAGTGGCATGGTCGATTTCTTTGAATTTTTCGGCAATGTTAATAGAATGCTACATTCTCCAGGTTGGCATAGCGCCTGAGTATACTAACTTATCAATTTCATGCACCCGAACAAGTCCATAATATGTCTTTAAAAGTGTGCTATATATATAGTCAAATGTGCAATATAGTAATCAACCTTAAAATTAAACTAACATGGACAAGATATGGACACAGCCTCACATGATATATTATGTGTTTATGTTTGGTTGTAAATATCCAGCATGATTAGGTCATTGCGTTCATGTATATCGTTCAGCACACCCTGCCAGGGGGGGTGGGTGAAAAAAAAAATCCGGCACGTATGCCGGGGTGGGTGGGTGGTCAAAGCCACCAACAAGCAATTTTTTCCGCAACTAAAAAAAAAAAATTCCTGCTTGTTTTTTAGTGTTTTGGCAATGAGTTGGGCTTCAAAACCACTTTGAATGAGAGAAATAATGTAATTCTAACTGTAAACTGACTGCAGGCAGTTATCGTATTGTATTTTGTTGCAAATTTTGAAATCCAAGATGGCCGCTGGCAGCCATGTTTTTTTGGCCGAATGACCTCAAAATGACTCATTCCTATTTACATGTCCATGTTAACATCCATGATAAATAGTATGTACAGAAATTCATATACAGCTGTTTACAGTGAATTCCCCCCCCCCCGCAAATCTCTGTTTTAGTGTTAAAAGGGGGGGTGGGTGTCAAAAAATGGTCGGAAAAAACTGCCGAAAACGGAAAAAAATTTGGCGGTGGGGGTGGGTGGGTTAAAAAAATGATAGAAAGGGAAAAAATGCCATACGTGCCTGAAATGTTTTTCCGACCCCCCCCCCCCCTGGCCATACTGAACAAAATTAAAACTAACTGAAGCTTCTGCAAGTTAGAGATGACTTTCAGAAGACTTGGGCAGATTTATTTTTAAAGTATCTGCCATGCTACTCAAGAAGAAAATGTCCAAAAGCCAGAAACATTTGTACCACTCCCCTCCCTTGAGTTGGAGTTTTCCAACTGGTTGTCATTTCAGTTTAACATTTGCCTGAAAGTAGAAAACAATCTACTCCAAGCAAATATCTATTACAAATGTTTAATCCAAATTAACGCTCCTAAATTACTATTTCTTTGGTTGGCCTGGGGGGGGGGGGGGTAAAAATATTCGAGTCAAGGAACCCACCCACCAATGCTCAGTTATCAGATATCGATTTTGGAAATCTTTTATTTTTCACCACCTGGAATATTTGGCGGCAAATATTCGACGAATGCCGACCGACATACTCTCGATACCAAATTACGTTGAAGAAAATGTTGATATATAACACTTTTGGGGCAATTGTATAGTTGACAGTGGTTAGCACTATTTTTTGGCAATTAAAGGTACGGTTGGCCTTGGCGGTGGGTATCATGTGAAAATATTTCCACCCGTCAAAAACCGCCACAAACAGAAAGAACAACAAAATGTAGACAGACTTAGTCCGTATACAAATAAGAAATATCGCATAAACAGTATGTTATTGTCATATATTTGACCATTGTTATGTAAACAAAAGCATAAAAAGTTACTTTTCTGGTGTTTATTTATATTATGATGGTAAACATAAAGAGCGTTCTTTGTTGGTGAATTCCTGATATGGAACGAATAAAGAGCGTTTATGCCATTTGTGTGTGATTAGCCAGCAGCATTGTGTTGTCTTCTGTAACACAATCAGGCTCTTGCTTAGGTAAAATATAGTAAATCTGTATGATAACATGCTGTTTACGCGATGGTCATGGTATATATGAACGAAACAGTATGCGTTTTAATGTTTTTCTGTTTACGGTGATTGGAACAAATATGAATATTTTCGACAACTAAGGCCTCACATGCCTTTAACAGATTCTGATAACTGAAACGACATTTCAAGATATGTTGTTGTCGTTGTTGGAATCTGATGGTATGGGGCCAATCGAATCGGATTGTGTACTTTTAAAGTACGGTCATAAACCTTTTCTCAAGAAATTAAGCTACATCTTCAATTAAGTCGGATTTTTTTTACCCAGTGCCAATGCATTCTCTTATATATGCGAGTCAACCATAGGCCGCCTCGCGTATATAAGAGAATGCATTGGCCTAACAATTTTTTATCATTTTTTTTAAATAAATGTTTCTTACAATTTTTAGGACATAAAATAAAAAACATCCATTACCCTGCAGGGAGCCCCACACATATATAGAAGCATATATAAGAGTGTCGTCTGCTCATGTTTGTCTGGGGCTCTGTATGGATGAAATTATAAAATTGTTAAAGAATACAAGAAAAAATTATTAAAATTGTAAATAATTGTTAGGCCAATGCATTCTCTTATATATGCGAGGCGACCTATGGTCGACTCGCATATATAAGAGAATGCATTGGCACAGGGTAAAAAAAATCTTATAGTATGCATGTGTATTTAGAGCTGTTGGTCGATTTTATGTATTGAATGGCAACCATAAATTTCTTACAGCGAGAGAGACTCCGTTGAGACGGGATGATCGTAAAGCCGTCCTTTCATTGGACCCGATTCGATCATGTGCTCTGAACAGAATCGTTCCACTGGATCGAGTTGAATTGGCACGCGACTGAAGACTTGGACCACGTTTCCTTCGTCTGTGCCAGAAGGGTGGGAACCTACGTCATATATAATTAGCTCGAAAACGCCGACAAGATACAGTTCCAGTCAAAAGAAGTGGTATATTAAGCGTGCTATTTTCGCGCCCAATATCGCAATAATATTGCTAATGGAAACGCTTATAAGCCCGCCGCTTGCGATATTATTTTCCGCTTAATATCGCAATATTTCGCGCTTAATATTGCGATATCGCGCGCTTAATATTGCGACATCTTGCGCTCAAAATTGTGACATTTAAAGCAAATTATTGCTTCTTCTATATTGTTTGGCATAAATAGAGACACTGTTTTAGATTTGTATATAATTTTAATTGTAAATGCTATATGTATACACTATATGTACACTATATGTACAATATTTATCTAATATAAATATAACACTATCAGGTCTGAAATTTTGTCGCGCTCAATATTGCGACAGTGCGCGCTTAATATCGCAATATTCTGCGCCCAATATCACAATAATAAGCGCGACAGATTTGTGTTATTGCGCTATATATAATCGCGTCTTTTTCGAAATTAAGAGCGCTCAATATCGCAATAAAGGCGCGCCTCGATATACCACTTCTTCTGGCTGGTACTGTATCACGCCTGACAATTTCAACATTCGTTTTTAAAATATTTTCCTGCAAAAAACGGATATATCGACCAGATTTGTTTTCAAGTAGACTATAGCGTTTATAGTTCACAACCTCGAACAATGCATGGTGACCGAAGTCACTTGAATATTTAGATCTTTTCAACAGTATGTAGACGAAGAAAACAATGAATATATACTCACTTCGATGTGAGACAACTTGCCGCCATTTTTTTAGGAAATTGTGACGTATAGGTTGATGGGTCTGACAGCGTCAGTTTTTGGTAAACCCAGACTATATAGACTATAGTCTGGGTAAACAGGCTAGCGTAACTGTCAATCTATCTTGAAAATTTGCGCATGAGCGGCATGCATGCTGGCCAATATAGGCCGTCTTCATATCGCCCCTTATACACAATAGAGAACAAGAAAACCATAGTCAGAAATGGTAACGCCACCAAGATCATATTATTAGCCATAAATATAAATTATGATATAATTATAATATAAAATATTATTCATTAGTTAGCGCTAATATAGGCGCTAACTAATGACTTGTTAAATACCATCTAATAAATATTCATCTTATTCACAACTTTAAGGAGTCCTTCTGGCACACGAGAATATTTATCGCCGTTTGATTTGCACCAAGTGAACTCGGCGCATATATAATTGATAGAAATGACCTTTATTATGATGATCGTGTCGTTATTTGTTTAAGAGACGTATCAATTGACTTATACGCACCCGTTCCCTATTAAAATCTATATATATCGCCCATTTTAGAGGACCTCCGCGAATTCGGGGACTTCCGCAAAGTGATCTCCACAAAGCGAGACCTACAGCAAATCGTCGCACCCAATGCAATTTGTAAACAAATACGATTGACATGCGTTTTAACGAGGTGAGCTTTAATTAAACGAAAGAAGCATTCTACATAAACTATTTGTCATGGACTCAGCCAGTGTGCCATATATATGTGTCAACTAAGGTCGCTTTGCGTGGTAAAAGTGAAAAGTGAAAGTGGAAAATCCTATTGAAAATGAAAGTAGCCTACAATTTTGGGAAATTCCGCGGCAGATTGCAGTGAATCTATACTATTGGAAGTGAATGTACAATTCCTGGAATTCTATCAGATATCCCGACTCTGCTCGTTTTCGTGATCATAGGTTATATAGGCCCTATATGACCACGAAAACGAGTCGAGTCGCGATACATCCATCGGTACAAACACATTGTGTATACGATACAATTTTGACTTGATGACCAGAATATAAAAGATGGCGGTTAATCCAAGTCTCCAACAGAACAGACATGTGCGCTCCAATTAAAATTACCCATAATTCACTTCACTACACAGGGGTTCCCAAAGGGTTATACATTATTTTCAGGCTATCAGAGTATTTATATTTTCAACAACATATTATTACACCGGTGACTTTAAGTTTACAAGTTCAGCCTGTCCTGACCCTATGGATACGATTTATGATATTTTCAAAAACGTATTATACACCGGTGCCGTTAACTTTACAATTTCAGCATATACGTGATTCTATTGCTACGATTGAGTAAGGTACAACAAAATATATCCAAGAATATATTTCTCCATTCGACCATGAGTCTATACAGATCTGTACACTAGTGTCCACCCACTTCGTGGCGGGAACAAGTAGATGGCGATCACATGCGCTGTTGTGTGACAATCGAGATATGGTATGAAGGTCAGCTATGGTTGAGAAGATTTGTTACACTTTTGGGGTTGTGTTATATTCATCAATTTTGTTCGGGCAGCTATGTTTAAATATATGTCTATATATATATATATATACTAGAAGGTGACCCGACTTCGTCCGGGCTTTGACCTTGAATTGACCATTTTGAAGGTCAAGGTCAGGTGGGGTCAAACACCCCAAAAATGGTGGAAATCGGCCCAGCGGATACCGGGAAATCGGCCCAGCGGATACCGAGATACCCTATGCATCAAATTTCGTCCGTAAAAATCCGCCAGTTTAACCCGATTTGATTTCCACTCAAGTATATAAACGCGCCTCATATACACACGCTCATTAATTATCAAGTTTCAACGTAAAGATAAATTACCATTGGTGCCCGAGATATCGCCAAGACGTCCGAAACAGACAAATGCATCGGCCGATTAAGCGTTATATTAACGTAATCTAACGTTATGACCTCTAACGACGTCATAGAAGTTACGCATTGTTTTTATCCTGATGGAAGATAGTACCACTTCTTCTTGATAATTGAGGCAGATAACTAAAACGGATACATACGCATTATATATCGTTGGAAAGAGGAAACACGAAAGATTCTCACAGTGTCATTATCACGACTGGCATTTTATTATTCGTGCTGTTTCGAATCGATTTGTAAGCACCGAACTCAAATGAAAGTCCCGTAACACAGCGTAAAAACAGATTTGACCTCGGCACGTGAAAAGTTGACATCGGATCTGAAAATTAATAGGCCCATGCCACCCCCCGGCCGAAAATACCCCCACATACCGAGTTTCATCGAAATCGGCTCGGCCGTTTTCGAGTTCATCGCGATCACACACACACACACACACACACACACACACAGATCTTCCAAAATATATAATAGATATATATATAAAATTATGTGTCTATTATATGGATTTCTGCCCTTAAATGATGAGTATTTCAGGTTAATGTTACATGGCGGCGACACATCTCTTGAGCGCAATTATACACAAGACACGTATACTGATTGTTCCAATTACTTACTACAATCTCGGCATTCCGACTTGTCATAATTTACTGAGTTACATTTATAATTATGGAAGTTTTAAATATGGTTCTACTAAGCTGCAATTTTGTGTGTATTATATAGTTATACTGTTTTTAAATTATTAGATTCCCTGCGATTTATAGTTGTCCAAACTATCGAACACGTATCGTTCCTAGCCATTCTGATTCACCCCTGACTATGCCAGCCAGAGACGTATAGTTCGATGCATATGATGATTGATAGATAGATAGATTTATTCAGCAAAAGACGCCCCATTATAGGGACAGGTTGCCATGTATAATAATATTAACAGTGTATCATGTGACATCATACAATATATTGACATTACATACATTGAATAATAGTGATAATATCATAATATATATATATATATATTCATTAATTGCGTATATTCTTATCTGTAGAGTGAGTTATGTTACATGATTCAACACACGTAATTTGTCTAGTTTAACTGTGATCTGGCCTCGAATAACCGCTTGACTACGTTGCAGATTTGGGAGCATATTTCAGCTGTGTCATTGGCTAATATATGTTTGAGTTGGTCCAATCTACTCATCAATCGAAAATTGATAAAATTGTCATCCATAATTTTAATGAGTTCATTCCGTATAGGAAGAAATGTTGGACAATCAATTAGGAAATGCCTCTCATCGTCGATGGCTTCGTCATTACACAAAACACATAATCTTCTGGCTAAAGGAATCGGTGGTTGGGCGTGACGACCCTTTTCAATGGCAAGAGAATGATTACTTATTCTTAGACGTGTAAATGCTGAGCGGTCAGCTAGCGACGCTGTAGTTAAAAGATAAGGTTCTAGGACAATATATCTTTTAAAAAGTCGATATGTTCTTAGTTTATTTTTACCAGTTTTTGAAACACCATCGCGCATACTTGCTCTGAAGTTTTCAGTTTGATTTTCACGAAGCTGGCGTTTAAATGTCTTTAGAAGCTTGTTAATTAGAGGCTTGTTGTTAGTAATGTCGGAGGGTATAGTCAAGCCAAATGACTCCAGACTTTTGAATATCGAATTCCCAGCTACCCCGCTGCGCTGTTCGCGCATTGCATCACTTAATATGCCACTCGTACATCTGGATGAGATTTTAGCCGCATATGAAGCCATTCTACATAAAGCGTCAATATATAACGGATAGCTCCCTAATTCAGCTCTGACTGCATTGTTTGAAGCGTATTTACCGACTCCAAGTATTTGTTTGCAATGTGTGATATGAAGTTTCTCACACGGATAACGTTCGTGATTTTTTATTGTTAATTCACTTGCCCATAATTCACTGCCATATAGAAGTATAGGCTTGATTAACTTATCAAACAGTTTAAGGGAAGTTTTTAGAGGGAGGGGCGCTTTATTTGCACACGCACGAGATATTGAATAAAGAGCTTTTCGTCCTTTACCACTCAAATGATTTACGGCCTGCGTGAATTTTCCTGTGCTGGAAAACGTCATTCCGAGATAGGTATATTCGTTAACCAGATCCAAGGGATTATCTTCAAGGAAAAACTGAGGGTGAACTTTTGGATTCCTCGTTCTGAAAATCAAGCATTTCGTCTTCTCCGTGTTTATCGACAGGGCATTTTGTCGCGTGAAGGACTGGAGTTTGTCTAGACATCGCTGAAGTCCTTCTGGACTCTCAGAGACCAAAACTAAGTCATCTGCGAAGAGCAAATGACTGAGCGCGCTAGATCCAATACGTAACGGTTCACATTTGTCATCGAAAATGTCCTTTATGTCATCAATGAATATTTTAAATAGTAAGGGCGATAATATATACCCTTGGCGTACTCCAATTGTGGAGAGATGTGAAGGACCGATACCTTTACTTGTATTTGTGCTATAAAGGCTTGACTGGTATAGTGATTTTAATATTTCCAATGAAAATCCTGAAATGCCAGCTGTTTCCATTTTTCTAAAAAGAATTTGTCGATTAACAGTATCAAAAGCTTTCCTAAAATCGATGATTGTGTGCGGTTCCAAATTTGAGTTTTCAAATGCAACACCACATTCAGTTCAAACGTTCCAACTGTGGGAAACTTCACCTTTGCACCACTCGTGTGGGGATTTTATTGGAATGTATACCTCAATTTTGTGGTTGATTGTCATTTCAGCAGCTAGTCATTTTCACCGTGGCGGCTGGGATAATGGTCGAGGGATAATTTCACCGGGAAGGCAATCCACTGCACGTACAGTAATGCCCTAAATAATCGACTCCTTAACCACAGCAGAATTATGGGTAATTTTCAGGATTTAGTCGGAAGTATGGTCTCAGTGAGAGCTTTCCGATGAATGACAACAAGCAATATTTCCGACTAAATCCTGAAAAATTACCCATAATTCTGCATTACTGTATAACCATTACCATTGTGAGCATTTAAACTAGGGTTAAGACGACCCATGTGCGTTTCAATTATAAATCAACTGTCAACAGTTATCGTGATTTACACACGGAAGTCCTGTGTCATATTACATAATTCACGACATCAACGCTAATGGAACATATTTCCACTAGCGTTTGTAATTTTCTGTAACGACAGAAATGTCAAGATTATCGAGGCATATATTGAGATATGAGCTATTCCGCGCTCACGGCGTCTGACCGAGTTTACAATCCAGCATAACAATTCGCAGTAACGTGGCAAAAGTGTCTCTGTTGCATGGAGAGATTGGGGTGTCCATAACTTAGAATTTCCAATCAGACCCAAATTCCCAAGTTCGGGGGAATTCCAGTTGTATACATTCCCTTGGGGTAAAACAGTCCAGTTGGTATAGCTCACACTTTTCACATTTTGGAATGTCCCAACCTGACAACCGATTTGACAACATAAATCAACCATTATGACGTGTTCTATATACCGAAAATAATGATATCGTGTTCATGCGTGAACTCATAATAACAGTATAAGGAGCTTTTGATGTCATGTATCGACTCTCAGATGAAGATGTTTGACGTTCTGTCCGGCGACTGTGACGATAATGATGATAATGAAACTGGCGATTGTGACGACCAGTATAGGCGAAGACGATAACGTGATGACAACGAAGACGGTGATACCGACGACGCGTTTACGGTGATGATGTCTCGACGACAAGGACGACGAAAACGACTACCATAATGATGATGATAATGATGACGATGATGGGAAGTTCGTGTATATATTGTACATATACTGCAAAAATCTCAATCTTTTGTATATATCTTCTACTTGTATCTCAATATCTTTTTGATCAGAGAATAAACGTATTATAAGTAATATGTGACCCGCCATATCAAATCCAGTCGTAAGTCGGGATTTTTTTACCCTGTGCCAATGCATTCTCTTATATATGCGAGTCGACCATAGGTCGCCTCGCATATATAAGAGAATGCATTGGCCTAACAATTTTTTACAATTGTAATAATTTTTTCTTGTATTCTTTAACAATTTTATAATTTCACCCATAGAGAGCCCCAGACAAACATGAGCAGACGACACTCTTCTGTATGCTTCTACATATGTGTGGGGCTCCCTGCAGGGTAATGGATGTTTTTTTATTTTATGTCCTAACAATTGTAAGAAACATTTATTTTTTAAAAATGATAAAAAATTGTTAGGCCAATGCATTCTCTTATATATGCGAGGCGACCTATGGTCGACTCGCATATATAAGAGAATGCATTGGCACAGGGTAAAACAATCCCGGCTTACGACTGGATTTGATATGGCGGGTCACATATATATAGTGTATGATATAGAACGCCCATGCCGTCGCTGCCTAATAGTGCCTATGCATGATATTTACTAGATAATGCCATGAAGCTCTACTATATATATGGCTAGCGCCCGTAGAGATCAAAATTCACCAGTACAAAACCTTGTAGTTTGAAGTTTTGACAGGGAACCTTATTAAGTCGAAAAATAACGCGGAGAACATATTCCTTAGTTATTATCTGTTCCTTAATAATGTACTTCACTGAAGGTGAAGGTCCAAACTCAAAATAGCATGCTTTTCTGTGACTTTTCTGAGCCGATATCGCAATAAACATTAAATTAAGTACCCAGGATAAATTCAATAATTGTAAGCGACGCAAAGCAAAATCGCTCACAACGTCACTTAAATCGTGAAATTTCGAGTTACGACCTTCTCCTAAATTGAAGTACATTATTAAGGAACAGGTAATAACAAAGAAATATATATCACCCGCGTTATTTTTTTCAACTTCATAAGGCTCCCTGTCACAATTACAAAATGTTCCAATGTTTTGTACTGGTGGAATATGATATATACGGCCGTTAGCCTGAGTATAGAGTTTCATGGCATGATCTAGATATTTACAGCCTATACATATACCAAATAATATTTTTTTTTTGTTGAAAAAATATATAATTGTTAATGCTGTCCTTCTACAACATCAAACTAAGAAATAATTGGCTAGAAATTTCAAAATCAAAGAAGATAGGGTATTTCGGAGGCATGCACTTCTCGTTCGAAGCGTGTTAATTATTTGTACACGATGCGCTTAAAGGCACGGTAAGCGTTAGCGGTGGGTATTGCTGTTAAATTAGTCACATCCGTAAACACCGACATAAACAGAAAGAATATTATATTATATACAAATTTTGTTCTTATACCAGTCTACAATATCGCATAAATAGTATGTTATTGTCAAGTTATTACGTTTTGTTATGTAAACAAAAGCCAAAAACGTTACAGAACCTGGCTTTTCTTTACATAACAAAGCGTATGAACTTGACTATAACATACTATTTACGCGATATCTATAATATATATCTATATTTTAATATTCTTTCTGTTTTTGGCAGTTTTAATGGGTGTTACTATTTTAACAGCATACTCATCACAAAGGCCATCCGTGCCTTTAATAAGAAAAGAAATAGGTTCATAGAAATTGGCCTGGATCAATGGATATATATTTAACCCTTCCAGGACTGGAGCTTCCTGGAATTTTGCTAAAACCATGTGCCAATGCATTATTTTATATATTCGAGTCTCCGATAGGGAGCCACCCATATATAAGAGAATACATTGGCCTAAATTATATACCTTTAGTTTGTTTTAGCCAGTGCGTTAATTCTCTTATATATGCGAGGTTATATATGCGAGGCTCCCCGTGAGAGACTCGCATATATAAGAGAATGTACTGGTACATGGTCGTTAATGCTGCACCAGCGCAGTTCACGTCGTGAAAGGGTGAAGGTGGCGCGGATGTGACCAATTTGTTAAACCTTCCAGGAAATCCCACTTCTTCACAGCTAGACATTCAAACGTTTTGATTTAGCCAAAATGCATTCGTGGTAAATTAGACATCATTTTTTTCTGAACTATGCTTAATGTTAAAGAGAGATAACTAGATTTAGATGTCATGTTTTCAAGCAGAAAAACTTATATTTATATTGAGCTGTAGTTGACATCCTTAACCCTTTATTTACTAAATGAATTCTCCCACCACATATACATTTATCCATGTGAATGATCCATTATTCATGTGGAGGGGTGTTCAAGATAAATTATAAGACAAGAGAATGAGGAAAAGTTGAACTGATTATCTGAACATTTTCTAAGGGAACTACTCGTCAATGAGTATTTAGTATATAAAGGGCTAAGAAGATCACACAGAGTGGAAGCTGATATTTTCATCTATAATACTCTCACTGTTTTATTAGTTCAAACTGATTAATTTGGTGGAAACAAATGTTTTGTCTTGAAAACTAAGAAGTGTTGTTTCGGAAGTTATCGGAAGAAGCGAGACAAATTACTCAAATGGTATATTTTTTCGGAAAGACAGAACCAATGCTTGCCCTAGTTAAAGATACTCAATCTAATTCGATGGTCCCCATATAATCATATTCCAACAGCAACGACATTTTTAAAATGGCGCTTCAGTTATCAGAATCGATTAATTGCCCAAACATAATGCTAATCACTGTCAACTATATTATAAACTTTCCCGAAACGTGTTATTTATCAACATGTTGTTCGACGAAATTTTGCCTTATTATCAAAACAAAGCCTTTTTACTTTAGAGTGATCCATCTTCATCCGCAATTTGATCCGATACCGTCGGCTCGTCGACTTTTTACTGGCCCACTAATAAGTCTCGATGGTGAAAAATCATAGATTTCAAAAATCGATATCTAATAACTTTGAGCTTTGATAGGTGGGTTTCTCGACTCGAATCAAATATTTGTTAACCCCGAATCGAAATAAATAGTAATTGAGGGCGCTTAATCGGATTATGCATCTTTAAATACATTAGTGTGAAGATATATAGTATTGCTATAAAGATTTTTTTATAATTTGACCGACTATACCAGTGCGGAAAAACCATCTCTGCACCAGTTTAAACTATGTGACGAATGCATGGTATCTAGTAGGGGGTCACGATGCGATACGAGTTACGATGCAAGTCACGATACGATACGAGTCACGATACAAGTCATGATATTCGTGATCAACGATACGATACATATCACGATACACTAAATTAGTGTTTCCAAATGAATACCGCCTGAATTATCAGAAACAACAAGTTTATAACTGGAAGTACAGTTCATTTTAAAATAAAATGGAGTTTCATTGTTGGCTAGATGAGTCAACCATACATAATAAACATGTAAACTTGAGATATAATTGCAGGTTTTGCCTTTTGACCCTACCCCATCTTCAGACATTGCTTGATTTCCTGTATCGCGATACACATGACACGAAACGATACGCATATCGTTTGAAAGTGTATCGTGATGCATTGAATTCACGGTTAATCGCTGCAGCCCTGGTATCTAGAGTGATTTACCTTGCATATTCTCCGTAAATGGTTAGTCCAATAACGCAGAAAACAAGTATTAACTGTTCCATTCGGCGCACCTTCCTGTAAATGCCGCCGATTAATTTATTGGCACTATTTGTATATCTTGCCGGAGGCCGGAAAATCATTAAAATCCCACGGATAAATGAGGATTATACCGCGAGTAGTGTCCCTTTGTATTAGGGCGATATTCTGAAGATTGGCGGGAAAATCAATACTGATTGGTTTCTCCGTCTGGCCATTGTTTCTCAAGAAGTTGGTGGCGATGAAAGTAGGTGAACTGCCTGGCCTTTTAAAGGGACATAACGCGCTCGCAGTGGGTAAATTCGAAAAATCATAAAAGTTTGTATGACCATCGTCACTAAGTAATACGCACGTGGAAAATAGATCGACTGTTCTCTAATTTTATTATTGATGACTCTTCAATGTTGTGATATCGCGAGAGAAGGCATTGGCACAGGGTCTTCGCAAAACATTAGGAAGCTCCCATCACGAAAGATGAGCAACTGAAAGAAAAATATTGTAATTACAACCACTGTCGTTTTCATTGTTTGCGGGCATTTGATTGGTCGAGAGGCTAGCGGCGACCTGATCTATCAGTCCATAGATGTTGCAGTGGACAAGTCACCTCGCGTAGTGGTACTTTAAGAACAATTGGCAAGTCTAACAGTCGGCCCACATAATGTGTTGCGGATCACGTGAAAGTGCGGAACAAGAATTCCGGTGGAATCTCAGTGCAAAAACAACTCGAAAACTCAACTCTGGACAAATTTGAAACATTTGTCAAAGTAATTAACGATATACATCGTGTTTCCGTTCCTTATGGAGACTGGACTATACATCTGCCATTGCATATAAGCCGTGTTCGTGTTTCTGTAATGCTCGACTCAACGTAACGCTCAAAATTCGTGCCGCGTTTATCATTTATCAATTTTCGGAAAAGCATCCATGACAACGTTACGGCGAAAACAAATGAACCAGAATAGGTGATCCACGGGCTGATGAACATTGATAACTTTATTGGCAATAAATAAAATGTTTTAGCAGATTACAACCACATGAACATCTGTTCTGCTTCAGATCAATGAATCATTTTATCAACGGGAGATCACTGAACAGAATGGAATATACATGTATATGCATCGCTTCGGATTCGACTCGCTGTGTTTTGATAATCATTAACCCTTTACCCAACAGAAGGGCCCTGTGCCAATGCATTCTCTTATATATGCGAGTCGACCATAGGTCGCCTCGCATATATAAGAGAATGCATTGGCTTAACACATTAAAAATTATAAAATTGTTAAAGAATGTAAGAAAAATGGTAAAAAGTGTTAAAAAAAGTTTTTGTTAGGCCAATGCATTCTCTTATATATGCGAGGCGACCTATGGTCGACTCGCATATATAAGAGAATGCATTGGCACAGGGCATAACTGTAACTATCACCTACATTTTCTTGATCATTAATAGCATATTGCAGAAAATTGAAGTTGATGTGTATTTATTTTCTGAAAGTTTACTCGGTCGTTGACAATTTCGGCCAATTAATTTTCGCCCCATCAACCAGATTCGGAGATCGTCCAATGGAAATATTTTTGTCAATTTATTTTCAGGGATGGATTAATACATGTAGTAGATTATTTAAAATAAATTATTATCGTTATAATTATAAGCCATCTACGTCGTTTTTCGATTAATACACGGTTGGCCTTGGTGGTGGGTATCCTGTGAAAATATATCCACCCGTCAAAAACCGCCACAAACAGAAAGAACGTCAAAATGTAGATAGACTTTGTCCGTATACAAATAATAAATATCGCATAAACAGTATGTTATGGTCATATGTTTGACCATTGTTATGTAAACAAAAGCGTAAAAAGTTACTTTTCTGGTGTTTGTTTATATTATGATGGTAAACATAAAGAGCGTTCTTTGTTGGTAAATACCTGATATGGAACTAATAAAGAGCATTGTGCTGTCTTCTGTACCACAATCAGGCTCTTGCTTAGGTAAAATATAGTAGGTCTTTATGATAACATGCTGTTTACGCGATGGTCATGGTATATATGAACGGAACTGTATGCGTTTTACTGTTTTTCTGTTTACGGTGTTTGGAACAAATATGAATATTTTCGACAATTAAGGCCGCACGTGCCTTTAATACATGAGCATATATAGATGTAACAGTAGACGAACTATATACTTAGTATAATTCTGCTTCCATAGATCAATCTAAAAACGACGTTTGTGGCATATTTCAACGAAAATATGTTATTTGCAGTTGAAGTTGGCGATGTTTGTTAATAAAAATGAAAATTCACACACAATACAATTGTAAGTTATTTTCTGAGTATCAATCTTGCTATCAGCAAAGTAGGGTTATCCGAAAGATCGTTTTTTTTCCAAAATCACAGCTCTATATACGGAGTAAATCGAACAATGTTATATCATTCGTGCCACAGTTTCTACAGCGTTCCCGATCGGAATCGATTTCCATTGATTAACAGTCACGTCTCGCAGTAATACGTTGATGGATCGGAGAAAATCACTGACTCTAGGAATAGCTAGCCCAGACCTGGAATTAGTTTGCTACCTCATTTTTCACTCTGTCCCACTGACTGTTACTTGTAATATCACGTTTGTAGTTAACCCTTTACCCAACAGAACGCCCAGAAACGCCCAAATGAAGCTTCAACAGCCTAAATTATCTTGGGTCTGTCTCAATAAAACCATACAAATATGGATATCATTGGAACCGGCTCATTGACCACATTGTGATAGTTACAGTTATGCCCTGTGCCAAAGCATTCTCTTATATATGCGAGTCGACCACAGGGCGCCTCGCATATATAAGAGAATGCATTGGCATAAAAAACACTTTTTACCATTTGTTCTTACATTCTTTAACAATTTTATAATTTTTAATGTGTTAAGCCAATGCATTCTCTTATATATGCGAGGCGACCTATGGTCGACTCGCATATATAAGAGAATGCATTGGCTTAACACATCATGCATTCTCTTATATATGCGAGGCGACCTATGGTCGACTCGCATATATAAGAGAATGCATTGGCACAGGGCCCTTCTGTTGGGTAATGGGTTAAATGCGTGTTTGGTTTAGTTTGTTTGTGGATATTTTTGTTTCAGTCGCCATAGGCTAAAGACGTTAGTGTTATTATTAACCCTTTCATGCCGCTAAATATGCAGCATTAAAGATCATGTGCCAGTGCGTTGTCTTATATATGCGAGTCTCCGATATAGGAGCCTCACATATATAAGAGAAATACATATATAGCTCTGTTAAAGTGATGTGAAACACGCCGGCAGGGTGAACAAATATAAATGGAGAATAATCTTGTTCATGTAGTAATTTTTACAAATATTATATCCAAACTGACAACACACGGTGTCATTCTTATATAATTAATTAAGTGCAGTGACTCTCGATGACGAAATCGTTTTCGTTAGTTTATCGCCGATATATGCGTCCCGAATCGAGTAGTAAATATTTACAATTTGAGCGAAGTTCAGACGATGTTTTCTATGGATGTTTTTCTACGGTCGATTTGCTTCAGATTTTCGGCGATGTTAGTAGTGTGGTTCCTTTCTCCAGTTGGCATAGCGACTGGATATTAACTGACCAGTTTCAAGCACCGAACAAGTACATAATATGTCTTTAATACCCGTTGCTTAATAGTTTACTCATCAATAGGCGAGGGTCCCAGTTCGAGATTACATTATTTAAGTGCTTACAATCATGGAATTTCTACAGGGTAAATAATTCAATTTATTTTGCTATATCGGCATACTAAAGTAACTAAAATGAATGCAATTTCGAGCTGGGGCCACCCCATACTTTGAAGTAGATTATCGATGAACAAATATAAACAAAGACATATATTCCCTGTCTTGTTTGTACAGTGTTATAAACTTTCCTGTCAGAAGGGTTCAGAACATCAAACAGTTCCAAGGTTTTGTACTGGTGGAATATGATATCTACGAGCGTTAGCCATATAGTAGAGATTTATGGCATGATCTATGGTGGAATATGATTTCCATGGGTGTTAGCCAGAGTAGAAATTAATGGAATATCCTGTATATACGTGAAATGATTCTACATGAAGAATACAGCAATATTCGCAGTGAACCCCATTGAAATGAAATAGGAATTGGCCATTGCGATTGACCCCCTCCCGTGAAGCCTGACGCATGCATATTACTACGAGCATAATTTTCATCACGCAGCAAATAAATTATTGAAAACTCTGTCCCCTCTACTTTCTCACTCTCTCTCTCACTCTCTCTCTCTCTTCACTCTCTCTCTCTCTCTCTCTCTCTCTCTCTCTGCCTCCTGCTATCCCTAACACTATCTTCCGCGGTGTCCATCCCAACTTAGTTACTTCTCCTTTAAAAATATTATTTCTATTATTTCCCGTCTGATCGATACCCCTCCCTCACTTATTGGGGAAGGGGCATGTCGCAAAAGAGGAGAAGACTTCATATAAGCCCTCGGGCTTGTTGTCTGATCCTCATTTCCATACATTATCTCTTATATGTTGTATATTTATGTCATTTGTGTATTATGTGTATTATGTTTGGATTTGGAAATAAAAATATGTTTACACTAAATTAATGGAACCTATACATACATATAACTACATTTGATAATTCTCCCTCATCGATCGGGACAATAACACATAATTGCGGAATTCAATGTGAAGCATTGTTGCGGTTTGAAGCTTGCGGTTTGAAGCCTGGCATTGTGCTTTCTTCTGTTACATCCCCATCCTATTCCGGGAATCAAATGAAGGCCACAAATACGTGAAATACTTGCATGCGGACTGTTTATGCCACAGAAAGAATTATTCAGTCATATAATTTAGATCAAACGGATCCCGACTTTTATTCAGCATGGAACAATAAAATAAAGAGCGTTCATCGACGGACAATTCCGGATATGGTAAAATTAAAAGCGTTTTTCTCACTTCCGTATAAGACAATGAACATTGGCGGGGGGGATTGGCATGATATTTGGCTGGTTTGCAGATTATTTAAAGCCTATTGATATATGTTTCGTGAATTTAAAGGTCTACTTTATCCCTCCTTGCAAACTATTTTTTTTCCAAACCAACAACAAGTCTTCAAATTTAATTAAATAAATAAAACAAAATGTGTTTGTTCAAATTAGCTCACTATGGGCCTATTTCAGTATCAAATACGTCCTATATGAACCTATGTCAATATTTAGGTGCAGTATGAAACTATTTGCACGAGGATATATTGAAGTAGCATAATAAATATTATCTCTATATATATATAAGAATACGATCTGTATGTCATGTGCGTGAAGCGCACACATGGGCCACAGGCTCGTCCGACGCTGAATAAACTTTGGAACCTGTCTCTGCTAGAATAAATAGATGTGTATATATTTTATAGATGTACTCTTATAATTTATTATATAGTTAATTTATCTTGTTTTCAGTATAGTCGAGAAAGAAGTTCAGTGGATTCAATGTATGTTTTATTTTTTTTTATCGACTTAAAATAAAGAATTACTTACTTACTTATAATATAAATTGTTTAATGCGTATCCGTGTGGAATATATGTTTTTATCCTATGTTATACAGTGATCGTCAATAAAAATGCATATTACATGTAATAGTTCTATGCAGAAATAAAGTTATTAAGTCAGACATAATTTTCTAAGTCAAAATAAGTCGAAAATGAGGTGTAATATTACGAAAAACAGTCTGAGCCAATCCCTAGCCTCATGTAGAGAGGGTATTATGAGAAGCATGTATACCAAAAAATTTTGAAATCGGTTCATATTTGTAAAAGTTATTAAGTCGGACAGAATTTTCTAAGTCAAAATAAGTCGAAAAAGAGGCGTAACTTGAAGAAAAAAAAGTCGGACCGAACCGCAATTAGCATCATGCAGAGAGACCGTCCTAAGGAGATTGCATACAAAAAATTATTGAAATCGGTTCATAGTTGTTTGAGTTATGAGGTCGGACGGACAAACGGACGGAGAAAGCGTGACGGACGGACGGACAGACGCAGTCAATCCAGTATACCCCCCATTTTCTTCGAAAGTGGGGGTATAATAACCGTGTACTATATTATTGGGTATCCAATCACAGGTAACCTGATAATATTAAGACTCCTATAGGAATACTTCATATCAGCCTTGGAAGAGTTAACATCACACGACCAGCCAATAATTATACTCGGACATTGATATCATATACAGCTATTCCGATGAGGTTACTTTTCTTTTGACTGAGCGACATGCCGATATATCGAGTCCAATCAGTTTCTTTCTGTTATCGATTTCAACTCATTACGTCTGACGACCGATGTCAGTGTTCGTCCGTCCGTACACATGTCCCCAATATATCCGTCGCGAGGGATCGATTTCATATAAGCTCCCCGGAAGCAGCGACCTATAACTGAGTGTCAATTTGTACTGATTTTTCATACGTGCATGTGGGTTTGCCACTAAACCGTGAGGTCGAAATGAAATAGGTTTCTGAGAATCCATTCAAATATGTGTCATATGTGACTGACTACCAACGTCAGTGAACGTCCTGCTGTCCGCGAGTCACCAATGCGGCTGTGACCTGAATGTGACGGTCTACTGTCCAATGGTTAGAGATTGTTTTATTTAAACATCTCTAATGTTAAAGGGGTACTGTACACTAAATCTGGCTATTTTTGGGATCATCTCCTTTTATACTCAACAGGATATATACAACAAATGAATGAATTTGATCCATGGATGAGTGCAAAATACACTCATTTACCATATGAACAATATAAACAACAAGGTAATTATAACAAAAGTGAATTTATGACTCCAGTCATAAATTCATTTTTCATTATAATTACCATGTTGTTTTTGCATCATTCATAGAGCACATGCGTGTTTTTTGCACTAATATATGGCTCAAATTCATTCATGGTCCCATAAATGGCCCGATTTAGTGTACAGTACCCCTTTAAATAATGTATGGATAAATACTTAGATATAAGTTTACAAATTTACAATTTAATATAACAGACTTTGGTATGACGGCATGTGGTGTCAATGTGTAAGATAGTTCGAACTTGGTTATTCGAGCTTCCAAATTTGGAAGGAAGGATAGGTTGAAATAAACGCTCTCTATTTCAACCATATCAGGAATAGACTTAACACGGAACGCTCTTTTCTGTTCCAGGTCGTGCACATAGGTGGTGTTTGTTTGGGACCCAAACACCGTGTTCAATGTTGTATTTGTATGACTTCAATTGACGCGTCTTTCTATAGGACATAATAATGCCCGTAAAAAGGAAAAATCGAAGAATTAGGGAATATTTTGATGGGGCATAACTATAAATAATTAAGGATCCAGCAATTTTGGGTTACAAAATGTGGGCTGCATAATAGGCTGTGTGTGTGGTCATGACAAGGGTTACACATGTTTGGTTTGGGACATATATACTGATTAGTATGTGCCTTCGGTCGTTCACATATTACCAATGTAGAACACATGTCCCCTGGTGCGAAAACGGGTTACACATGCACGAAACTCGGAGAGTGGTGACGGGGTCGTAACTTCTCCAAAGAAGGGTCGAGTTGTTGTTGTTGTTGTTGTTCGAGTTGTTGTTGTTGTTGTTGTTCTGATACTTTATTCAAAGAAATAATTGCGAGCTAATGTTCTACGGAATCAGTGAGCCAACAGAACAGCACTTGTATATTTTGTGATACTAAACATCGGTTATAATCGAACATAGTTTTCCAGTTGGAAGTAGCAGCATCTCGGACTAGAAATCCGACTAATCAACCTGTCAAAATTGTCATCTATCCTGGCAGACAGGACAGTTCGAACTGGGTGACAGGGTGCTATGACGTCAATTACACACGTGGTAAACTCGTGGTCAGTCGTGGACACCCTGTGTGTTCTGTTTATGGCATTCTCATACCCATTCCATGACCTCCGCCTATTAAATTATATTTGCAGGTCAAGAGAATGTGACCTCGGTATAATTCCGGCACCACAGTTCCAATGTACTAATGTTAATGCTGTTTTACTCCCTCTAAACTGGGAATATTTTCCCTAGAAATATGCGAACTAGTTTGCACATTACTTTTCAAATTACCAGCTATAGTATCGAATGATAGAGTGGTTTCGTTTGGTAGACATCATTAAGCTGTACATAATGTCTGGTCATAGTAAAATCTCGATAAAATGTGATTGAATGCAATGGAATTTATCTTGTTATCACACAATGAGCCTTCGTGGTTCGGTTTTAGTGCACGTGTATCGTCTTTTTGACAAGTAAATTACAAATATCGTTTTAACACATTCCAACGTATATATGTAGTTTTCTGGGCAAGTGTGAGTCAGTAAAACACCACATATTCTATAGCAGGCTATTCTTTACTGATACTCATGTCAGCATTTAACGATCATACATATATTACAAGCATCCCACATACATGTATGTTACTAGCATTTTATATTACATAGAGCTCGTATTGGTGATAGGAAAATAGAAATCTGCACAGTAAAATATTACGCCACCGCCCCTCTTGGGGTCGGGCAATGAAATGACCCCTCGAACTATAATTAGCATAAAATATGCAAAACATGTGTTCGACCACATGTTAAATAAATTATCTGAGTCACAGCACCAAACTATCCTTAGCGGTAATATACAATTGTTCCCGGGATGATATAAATACCAATATGTCATCATTCTATGATAATTCTAGTTTCATTTGAGATCCACTTATATTGCCACGTCTCTATATCGAGAGGGACGTCCGAACGTTGGTTGCATTTTCCATATAAGGACGTCATCAGACGTGTTCATATTTACTACATTGGACCATTAGGGTCGATATCTCCTATCACCAACACTGTAACTAGCCATTGAAGACCATATTAAAGATTATCTGCCACAAGACTGTGTCATATTCCATAACCCGCCCACACAAACATGGTTAGTTGAAGATGGCGCGGAGGGTAGGCACTGCATGCTGGAGTTGCAAAGGAGGATAAATCATTATCATACCTCAAAATTTCAAAAAGGTTATTTAAATCAAACTGTAGTTCAACCACAGAAAGGAAAAGTGTCATCTAATACACTTACTGGTTTACTAGTTCAAACAGATTCATTTTGGTAGGACATAGATTTCCTTTTGAAAACCAAGAAATACTATTTTTGAGGAAGTGTCAATAATTGGTCTTTTCCTGCAAAATAAACAAATAACTGCACTGTATATGTGCTCCAGGTTTTAGACGAATCCATACATTTGACGATGTAGCTTAAATTTTGGAAGATTGAGTTTCTGAAAAATTAATCCACGACCATCAATGATGAAAATAGCCAACTCTGGGATACTCTAAACCCCCAGCGCACATAATTATATTGCTTGGACCCATAAATAACAAAATTGTTATACCGTCTTGCAAAGCATCAATTATCAGGACCGAGCCCGCAAATCGCCAAATCACGAACCAATTATATAGCCATGTGTGCCAGCATTGCAACCGTTTGCTATAAATACCCACACCCACCTATTCAGTTATCACGGGTCCGTGAGACCGGAACTGACTGCATTTGGAATATAATTATCCTATTTTGAGACACCCACACCTCACAGTTAGACCAGCACCAGTGTGGTTGCGTATTGATCCACTGCAGGCGTCGTGATGACAAGGGGAAATGTCTATGATCGCATGAGTGGAGATGTCGCTAGAATATAGGAATAATATGGCTACACAACTCAGTGAATATTATAAGCTCCCCCGCACTGAGGTATATATATATATGAAGTAATGTACATCATATATGGATATTAGAAGTCCTTCACAGGAGGACTGTACCCTAAATCCGGCCATTTATGGGACCACCTCCTTTTATACTCAACAGAATATATGCAACAAACCATGTGCTCTATGAACGATCCAAACAACGTGGTAATTATAACAAGAAAACCAATGTCTGAAATGGTAACACGCTCAAGATCATATATTATATACCTATGATTGTAATTATAGAATATAAAATATATTGGTTTCACGAATGACCAACTCATAATTCCGTTAAACAACTAAATCTTTAATTATTACAACAACTATATACGGCTTATCACTGAAGGTTTCTCATGAATCTCACCAGAATTCCCAACTACACCTTTTACCGGGTCGCAGTTCGACTTTTAATCCGTCCCAAAAATTCCCATTTCTATAAATAAAACGCCCACGACCCATGTATACAAAGAATCAGCGAAATATATGAAAATGAATTTATGACTGGATGCGAAAAAAAACTTATCTCTAACCACTAAGTTAAATAGACCCAAGCCAATTTGATGCCATAATACATCCAATTATAGTGTATCGTAGTTTCTGTTGCTATATAGATCATGTCACGACGTTGTCAGGGTTGTTGTATGGTTGTGGGGAAGGGTGACGGTGCCGAGGTTTAAACTCAATGAAAAATCACTCCCCTGCACGTAGAAATCACCGAAAACTGGCAACTTTATCATCGCTGGGATGCCTATGGTGGCCTATTGATTTAGGCATATGAGCTTGATGGACTGAACCACCACGGCATTCACCCGGATAGGTCATGTACTTGTTGTATATTATTTGTTTGCAAAATATCTCTTGAAAATAGAATATCATTGCCACTCAGTTTCTTTACCATTATTATAGACCACAGAACAAAGAATACCTAGAAAAATAAACATAAACAGGACTCTATTCCATGCACGTGAGTGTATATGTTATAGTACCAGCACATTGTATTGTGTTGGATGGTTGTACTTTCAGTACAAATAGGTGCATTTAATTGAACCAAAGTATCGATTCGTGTGTTTGGCATACCAGAGAAAATAACATATAGTCAAAGCCATATCGTAAAATCTATTCCCAAAGCGCCGGTGACACAATTTTACACCGCGCATTGTGACACATGAGAGCAGTGGTAAATACAATACACAAAGGACTGCCATGCATGTGTAATGAAGTCAGATAAAGCAAACCAAATCATTGTCAGTGACATAAATGTACACCACGTATCTATGGTCCCTCGCTGACTCATTTGGTAAAATGCATGGCGCATTAGGCCAACATCGTCCACCGATCGTGAAGCTGGTTCTAACCTCGATCAGGAGCAAACGTGTGCGTAGTTAAGGTATAGATGATCTAAACGAGTCCCTAGTTTATAGCGGAATTTACAAAACGAGCCCAGTAAATTAGGTCTGGACCGAACCTGTGCCGAGGTCCAGACCTAATTTACCGAAAGAATCCAGTAAATTCCGCGATAAACTGGGGATGAGTTGTAGATTATGTTTATTACTTGGTCCAAAACCTCGACAAAACATACTTAAATCAACAAATGGGACGCGAAACTAACATCGGCTTCTATAAGACATGCGATGACGTTTCAAGTAACTGTGTTATTTGCCCGCTTAAAGAAATAGTCCCAGATAAATAAAGACTCGTTGACTATTAAATGGCGTATATTTAATGACATAACTTTTCAAACTCTTCATTCATTAGAGTTTGTTGGAAACATGTTGGAAGCCATAGCATTTTGAGACCAAGTGTATGGAAAGTAAACAGACGACAAACCGGAAGTCAAAGGCCACCTGGCACTATTTCCTGTTATTAAATGAAAGTTTAATATCACAATTTATAGAATTGGTTTATTGAATGGAATAAGGGTAGGATCGTGTATTAAAATGGTAAGATCTGAGTGGTAGGATTTTTTTAAATATTACTTGAATGCTACCTATCGCAGGGCCTGTGCGCTCACTTATCAAAAGTTTAAAGGCCCATTTAATTTTCGGGTCACCGATTATTTTTATAGTGCCTTGATATGCGGTTTTAATAACAACCTATGACACAAAATATGATTCAAATACTATAATGTCTGTGTCTCAGAAGGTGCCTATAGAGTAATAGAAAATAGCTGAAATCATAGAAACATTTCCTGCGTTTCGCTCACAGAATGCAACAGAACTCAAACTAACATACGGAGTTATTCCCCTTCCATTGACAATAATATACTTTGCAGTACAGTAGTCTCCAGGTGAAACTTAAGCACAGAAAACACGTAGGTATCTCAACAAAAATAACATGTTCACAGTTTATTACACCGGATAAGTTGACAATACAATGTTTTTGAGCTTCCTCTTTCAAATGATATATAATATGGCATATATTTTATATAATGTGATCTTGTGGTTCGAGAATTAAGTGGGCCTTATTTCACTGAGATAAGGGGCCTAATAATTATTTATTTAATGTTTGGCATCAGAAGATAGTTCCACTCACATTTCACATGTATATATAGATATAGTCAATAACTGCTTCCGCACCCATCATATAGTATGAAGGAAGATAGCAATGATTATAATACAACATCGCGCACGTTATACAACATAGCTCGTATAGTCGCGTCTCGCGTGGTCATTTGCGGTGACAATGTGATAATTAAACCAACAATAATACAGGGCTATCCAAACTCACGGTATGAAACCAACCAATTATATGATGACGTCAAAACTCCCCCGCGTCTCTGACGTAAGAGAAATTACAATGCCATTGTGCATATTTATCGGCCGACCTGCTGGATAGGTCAGCGCGGTCAGTTGCACTGTATGTCCTTCGTAAGAATACCATAACCCTAACCCTAGCCATAACCCTAACCATGTACCATAACCCTAATACATATGGAGAACGGAGGTGGTGTGTGATTTCGTGTATTCTTACATGAAGGATATACCTTATCTTTTCCAGCGATCTGTATCAATCCGTAATCGAGGGGAACATGTCTCTATTCCGAAGGTTCGCTATTCCGAAGGTTCACTACTCCGAAGGTTCGCTATTCCGAAGGTTCTCTATTCCGAAGGTTCGCTATTCCGAAGATTTTTTTTGTTATGGTTAATTCTATATTCAAGTATTGAGATGGTTCTTTATCACGAAGACTCTTTTTTATGAAGGAAATAACTTAAAACATTGAAACAATAAATGTTATTTTTTATTTTTTTGCGGGTTTCCTTGAGATTTAATGTCATTACGTATGACGTTATTTTCCAATACATATTCACTTCAGGCAGCCCACACAATTGCTCTTTCCATGCGATTTAATGTCATCGCGTATGGCGTTATATCTCAATAATCTACACGCAACAATACGCCAGGGATTAAAACAGCGGGACTATAACTCTTAATGAATACTGCGAAGCAGAATGTCGTTGAATAGACGGGTATGAGTTGAACCTGACTGCAATTGTGAATTTGTATTGAATTGTAAGGCCCATGCACTTAATTTTCGAGTCATAGGCTATTTGTTATAGTGCCTTGATATCAGGGTTTAAACACAATCTGTGCCATAAAATATGATTAAAACACTATATATAGTTCATCACCATTCCAAACATCTGATCAGAAGATGCCCCTAGAGAAATAGAAAACATCTTAAATCATAAAAAGATTCCCCCGTTATATGTAATGGCTCTCAGAATGCAACAGTATTCAACCTAATGTATTTTCAATTGAAGGGGAATAACATTATCTTTAAAATATAGTTACCCCCCTCCATTGAAAATAATACACTTTACTTTGCGCAACAAAACCAGATTAACCTTAAGCACAAAACAAGTCGTTAACCCTGGTTAACCCTGCGTTAACTGAACAAAAACAACATGTTCACAGTTTATTACACCGGATAAGCTGATAATACAGTGTTAGAGAGCTTCATATTTCAAATGGTATATATAGTGGCATATATGTTATATAATTATGTGATCTGGGGTTTCGAAAATTAAGTGGGCGTTGAATGTTGATGTTTTTTTTTTCAAATACATATATACTATATCTCTTACATGTAGTTTATTTCAGTCATCGTGTTTTTAACTTTCCATAATGAACGATAAACTGATACTCTTTTCTTGCTATTAATAAACGATATCTAGGACAATTTGGGAATTAGAAGTGGATGTATAAATGTACTATACATGAATACTAGCGTAATCGTATTTTTCATTCCTCGTGTGGTTTTTGTGGTGGGGTGCAAATTTTGATTCATTTCTGGTTAAATACGCCCAGAATAGAAAACCGTCGGAATAGCGAACCTTCGGAATAATGAACCTTCGGAATAGGGAACATTCGGATTAATGAACCTTCGGAATAGCGAACCTTCGGAATAATGAACCTTCGGAATAGAGAACCCTACCCGTAATCGAGTACTCCTCCGCGCATGCAATGTAGTTCAGGCTTGGCTATCAATTTCATTCTATAATTTCGTTTAATGGCAAACGATCAGAAAAAGTTCTACATCGTGACGCACATCCACATGATGTCTGCATTGACCGGCTCTGATATGCGACCTGTAAAATGTATTTACATGTATTTGAAGTCTCAGAAAAGCCTTATCATGTTATGTGTGCAGCCTTTCAGCATCACTTTATCTCAAATCCTTTCATAGCGGATATATATAGCAATAGTGTTCCAATCTGCAATCTCCAATCCTGCTAAGGGGAAAACGTGCAAAAGCCACAGCAATTTTCAACTGTTCATCTTTCGCACAGAAATGAGAAGAACTCGACAGTATAGGAATTGATCGGGTTATTCGACTAAAATTGTGTGTACAGTATTTGAGAATATGGGGTGCATACCACACCGAATGCGTTTCTAAACAAATAAGGATTGAAAAGTTTATCTAATATAACTAGAGGTCACGACCAAAAACTCCAGATGGCATCAGTTCTAATTAAGGAAACAAGGAAGTATGTCACAAACCGTGTTATACAAGACTGGAACTCTCTCCCACAATTTATCATTTCAGCTGGAAGACTAGACCAGTTCAAATCTTTCATAGATTCCTACTTTTACGACAGGAAGTATACGTTTGATGATAACACTTGCTAGATATCCAATATTTACTGGAAGGACATATTATTAACTCTAAATGTAAAACTTATTCACTGCATGTTACCAGAACTAGAAGTCACAAGATTTGTTCCGTGATCTTGATGATTATGATGATGATGATGCTGATGACTAAATTTACTGGAATTCCTTTACTTTCGGTATTTCAGTTAACCTAACTGGGTGTATGTCCAAGATATCTTCCTGCAAATAGGTTAATATTGGACTTATTTGATAGAACTTATACCCGTTATTCAGTTGAATGGCGCTGGCTACAGTGAACATGCACACATTATAAAGAATGTTCATCTGGTAAATCGTGTAGATGAAAAAAGTAGATTAAATACTGCCTATATGAGCTTATTTCTTATTGAAATAAGCTCTGTACGGGCTTATTTTGAACGACAAATTTTACGCCCATATAGAGCGTTTGTATGCACGAAAGCACGTCGACCTATTCACAACGCTGGCGTGACACCGTGATCAAACAGTCTGAGTTAGTTAATGTCAACACAACCCACAGCCATGTTTTGATTCTTTTGTTATAAATTGTTCTATACGTGGTTGAGATTTTACTTCTTTGAGTTCATTTAAATTATGTTCATAACTATTTCAATATCAGAATAATTATATGGAGCGTATAAACACCAGTCTTCACAACACATTGATGATGCAATTATGTTAATTAATGCACGATGTAAAGCCGTCGTAATGGTGTTTAATGTGCACACATATCTTCATGGACGATTAAGATCTGAAACTGTCATCAAATCCATCTATCTTATTTTCTATTTCAAATATTTTTCAGCCCTAACATAACTCTATCGTGTGGAAGTAACTGTTTACTATACTTATTTGAGTTCATTTAAATTATGTTTATAACTATTTCAATATCAAAATAATTATTTGGGGCGTATAAACACAGTCTTCACAACACATTGATGATGCAATTATGTTAATTTATGCATGATGTGAAGCCGTCGTGATGTTGTTTAATATGGACATATATCTTCACGGACGATTAAGATCTGAAACTGTCAACAAATCCATTTACGAAAATATTTTTGTCAGTTTTGAATTCGCGCAGCTATAGGTGCGCGAATTCAAAGTGCGTGAATGTCGGTGGGTCCTGCTGAATTAACATGATGACGGTGGGGCTAATTATGTAACTAAAGCTGTATCTACATGTAATGCTTTTAACCACGGTGGGGAATCACGTGGTTTAGAGGTTGGTGAGTACCACTCACACAAAATGTACAAACGAACAAAAACATAATATATGAGGAATTGACACAAAACATAGCATTTTGACTGTTACGAGCATATGCTAGTTTATTTTTAAAACAAGTTGACCCTTATTTGTTCGGAAATACTCTATAACATTCTGACACAAGCTTCCAGTCGGAGTTTCGTGGAATACACAAGGCATATTTCTCGGTGAATCACTCGACTGACAACTTTGGTCAGAATGTTAGCGCAAACGACTGTGAGTTTGAACACAAATTTGGTATCAGCCTGTTTGAAAAATAGCATAGCATATGCTCGTAGCTGCCATAATACCATGTAATATATAATTATCCTAAAGTTCATCACCTTTTTCCTCGTTTGTGGTTGCGTTTGCGATCACTTCAGCCATTTTGAATGCGTGGTACTCATCAACTCGAAACCACGTGATTCACCACCGTTCGTTTTCTAAAGATTTCCTTTTTCGCGCTCTTTGTCTAATCTGATTGAATCGAGGAAAATCCATTATATATCTAAAACATTCAAACACATGTATATTCTGAGGATTGGTTAGAGCACAATAATTGTTCTTTGCCAGAATCAATCGAGTCGAAGACGAAATTTATTCTGGTAAAGGACTATTCGCGTGCTCTGATCGACTTAGAGCACAATTGATCCCACATAATGCGATCAACTCGAAATGTGCCGTTGAGCGTGTTTTGACCACGACGCACAATCCGTTCGCTGACCACGACTACACACAATAGCTGGTTAGCCACGCCCAACAAGATGATTAACATGAACTGATCGCCGTTGAATGTGAATAGATATGTCCGAAACAAAACGGCCTGGTCCCACTTTGAAGCACCCGTGCGATTTGTCTGTTATGAGTGGCGTGTGTCTAACAATGGGATAATCACTGGAACTATTCCTTCGCCAGCCTTGGGAACTGGTGTGCTTTACCAAAAATCAGGGAACGATTGCAACAATGGGATTGTGCTCTAAACTATTTTAATAATAATAGCTATGTTAGCTATTTACAAATCGTCATAATTGAGATGTATATTATTGTCATTTTCCGCGCACCAGCGCATGTAGCCATTATTAAAATAGTTACTTTAAACATATTTTATTGTGAATTATTCAATTTACAAAGGGATTGGGGTACAAGTTACAGAAACTTACAGGAGACCCCTCTCCAGATACAAAGTTGAAATTACAGTATTTGTTTACAAGATGACAGAGTGTTTACAATTGTGATGTAATACATAACTGAACATAAAGAAGAAAGGTTATAATGGTAAGAGTGTGGACTGAGTGTGTTAATTGTTAACCGTCTCTCTGGATACATATGAAATGAGGACGGGCCAGGACGTCTATTCCTTTTACTTATGTTGCTGTATATATCTGATGGTATATTTTCTTTTTCGGGCGATTAATCCTGATTAAAGCGGGTTGTCGCAGCTATGTATGACTGAACAATGCGAAATAATTTTTAGTTTCTTTGAAAGGTTTCATCAGGAATTCCCCATAGCAGTTGGTTCCAATTTGATATTCGGAAATTATGTTTCTCCAGTTTACAGTAAAGTACATGTCTCTGTTCGTCATATAATGGACAGAAAAGAAAGAAGTGCATGCCACTTTCGTATGCGTATCCACACCGACAATTTGGACTGTTGGCAATATAGTTTTCGTGCATGTCTAGTCGAAGATCGCTACATGAGTTTCGTATCCTACAGTGTAGAATATTACTTTTCCGGTTTCCTGATTCAAAGTATTTGGGTGGTTTCGTGACTGGGTCAACAATATTCAAGTTTTCTTTGAAATCTTGCAGATTTTCAGCTGCAGTTACATACTTAGGGAGTTTGTTCCACTCAATCACGGTCGAAGGAAGGAAGGATTTTTTATAGTGTTATGTAGAACAATAATACGAGTACAACCTATCCGTGCATCGCATGGCATACCTTGACATCTGGTATGAACGTGCCGGCAGTAAACCAGTTAGGTAGTCTGGGGCTTTATTATTTATAATTTTGAATAGTGTTTGTAATTTATGTTTCTCTCTGCGATTTTTTAGTGTAGGCCAGCCTGCTTCACACAGGACGGAACTATTTGAGCATGAACGTGTGAGACCAGTTACAATTCTGGCGGCATCGATGTGAATTCGGTCAAGTTTCTTCAGAAGATAATCAGGGGCGTTTTCCCATGCGACATCAGTGTAATCTAATATTGGTAGAATATAGGCCTTGTATAGTTTATCAAGTGTTCTTCTGTCTAGCTTATATTTATATTTTCTAAGGATTGACAGCCGAGGAGTAACTCTTGTGGCGATAGACTCGATGTGCATGTTCCAGTTTAAGTTGCTTTGAATTTCAAGACCGAGATGTGTATGCGACTCGATGAGTTCCACTTTTTTGTTTTGAAAAAGGACATTTAAGGGCACGTTATTGGGGTTCAGAGAGACCAGTATTGCTTTTGTTGTAATCGGATTGAAATTTACAAGCCATTTACGTGCCCACTCATCAATCTTAATTAGGTCTTCATTTATATTTCTTTCTAACAAATCAATATCATAATGCATCGCCGTGAGACAAGTGTCATCAGCATACATTCTAGTGTCTGAGTTTAAATTTTCGGGTAGGTCGTTTATGTATACGAGGAATAGGAAGGGGCCGAGTATTGACCCTTGATTGACTCCAGCCGGGATAACTCTAAAGTTTGAACATGAGTCATTTATGAGAACCTTTGTTTTCTATTAGTGAGCTAGTCTTCTATCCAGTTTAAAAGCGGTCCGGAAATACCATATTGTTTCAACTTATAAATCAGTCCCCTATGCCAGACTCTTTCAAAGGCCTTTGATATATCACAGAATACAGAGCACGTGTAGAGGCCTTTATCTAGGGTCTGGCAGAGGTTGTGATATAAGTCTGTTAACTGAAAAGTCGTGCTATGTCCAGGCATAAAACCAGATTGGTTGCTGTATAGTAATCTATTGTTTTGGAAGAATTCCATGAGATGTTGGATAATTATTTTCTCAAATATTTTACTAAGACTTGGGAGGAGAGATATTGGACGATAATTTGTACATTCGGCAGGGTCATCTTTTTAAATATGGGAATCACATTTGCTTTTTTCTAATCAGATGGGAATTTCCCTTGTCTTAATGATTTTTTAAAGATAATTTATAAAGGGACTGCGATCGATTGGGCTGTTTCTTGAAGCATTTTAGGACTGATTCCATCAAAACCATGGGCCTTATTAACTTTAAGGTCTTTAATAGCTTTAAAATAGTTTAAAACATGTTCTTGATGTTTCAAACAGACACCGACTTTTTCACTATTCACTCGGATTAGCCAAACACTGCTAAATTGACCGCTATAGAAATAATAGCTGTATTCTTTCTTAACAGCACCAGTTTGTCATGTCAGCATCATATAATTTAGCAGGAGCCACCAGCATCATAGCAAATTAGCAGGACCATATTCATTAACCATGATGGGGTTAATGTGTTTTCTGTTCAAATAATAGCGGATGCTCATAGTACTGACGAAAACTGTAAATTTACAGCCGAATTTGCTGTTTCCATTTCAAGTTCCCTATCGCTGAGGCAAAGTTGTTGTTTAGGTAAAATTGAATCATGATTAAATGAGCAGTTTTGTGAAGGAAAACGTTGGTATTAGATTGTCAGTGGTTATTATCATCTGACTTATTCAAATGACATATTGTAATTTCTAAATGTTCCTTAAATTAGTTTCACAACAAAACGTGAATAGCTGTTACCACTTACCTATTTGTTAAATGACATCATGTAATTTCCAAAGCTCCATAAATTAGTTTCACACCAAATAGGCGTATTTACTTGTTGTATATTTGTAAGGTATGCATGTGATGCATTTGTATCACTGACATGGGTATCCGTAGTACATGACTATATGTGCATAACGTTTGCTTCGAAGATCTGAAGGGGAATCCCCATCCAAACTTGGTACATGTAACTTGACCTCCCTAGTAACACAGAAAGATCGCACGACAGAGAGATCGCACGGTTTCGAAAGCTCTGAGAAAATTAAGGTCAGCCTATATTTGAGGTCCCACGAGATGCAACACACGCCAATCAAATTCGTTTCGTGTTTCCTCCAACAAGGCAATCGGATGTCGATCGAAGTTTAATCACGTGTATACACACAACTAACATCTAATTGGGTCATCACACATGTACAAGAAATTCGGTCACTCGCACAATGTGGAGGCTATGATTAATTAACACTGACCGTTATTTCGTGCAACATGAAATGATTGTTTCAATTGAATGTCCATTCTAAACTCATGATTTTTTTAAACATTTACTTTACAATTTGGAGCAGAGGTTTCCAGCATTATCGACCCAGTGTTACTTCGACCCAATGTTTTTTTTCGACCAAACGTGTGTGCATTTATGGCACTGATGTTTGATTTATCAGGGCTTATCGTAATTTGAACCGTTAGACCACATCACGATATTATTTTAAATTGCATAATCCGAATTAACGCTCCAAACTTACTTTTGAACCCACTCATCAAAGCTCAGAGTGATCAGATATCGATTTTTGAAATTTGTTATTTCTCGAGATATGTACCTAAGGCGACGGCCTCGGACAAAATTGCGGATGAAGATGGGTAACTCTGAAATCAAGTGGTACGACAAAATTTCGTGATAATCAAGGGATAATACGGTAATATTTTTCGTTGCATAACATATTGATAATAGCACGTCTTGGGAAATTGTGTTGTATTTTGTTGTAATCAATCGATTCTGATAAATAAAGCGTATTTTGAAGAAATGTTGTTGACCGGTATACTAGATCATGTCATGAATCACTACCCTGGCCACGCCCGTAGAGATCATATTCCACCTGTTCAAATCCTGGTAACTTTTCGATGTTCTAAAGGGAAGTTTATAAAATTAAAAAAACTGCCGATATATTTCTTGATTACTACCTGTTCCGTTACAATGAGCTCGAGATTGCATGATTTAGGTGACTTTGGTTAGCCGATTTTGATTTCCATCACTTACAATGATGGCATTTCTCCCGGGTAATCAATTGTATATTTATTGCGATAACGCCTCACAAACGTCACAAATATCTTGCTATCTCGATCTGGGACCGCCGCTACTGAAATAGATTATTAGGACACAAGTATAAACAAAGAAATATGTTCCTGCGTTGTTTTGTTCAATATTATAACCACGTCAGAACCAGGTTTTGAACTGGAGGAATACTATATCTGCATGATTAAAGGCAACGATGGCCTGCGTGGTGGGCATTGCTATTAAAATAGTCACATCCGTTGGACTGGCAGAAAGAGAAAGAATATTAAAATATAGACAACTTTGTTCTTATACAAATCATACATATCGAGTAAATAGTATGTTATTGTCAAGTTCGTACGCTGTATTATGTAAACAAAAGCCAGGTTCTCTAACATTAAATGAAAGTCGCTGATATAACAACAACATTATCGAGTAAAGGAATAATCAGGGTCCGCGCTGGACCAAAATTTACTTTTGCCAAATAATTTGCCAAATGAAAATATATTTTGCCAAATTCTTTTAGAATTTGCCAAATGCTATCCCTGATAGTATAATTTTCTGCAACATTGAGTCTTATTTTGTGTTATATCATACAACAATAATCCAATCACCGAACCATAAAATTGTAGAAGGGTTGCTGTATCAGAAAGGCACATTACAAGAGGATTAGCTAATGTAAACACCACCACCACACTAAATACGGGTAATCCCTCACCAATCAATACTAATGCTATCAGATTAACTGCATCTTAAAGGAGTTAACTTTTCTTAGACCTTATAAAACACCCCAAATGATATTATATTTGTGAGTTTCCTGAAATGAATGGTATTGATTGGCCAATATTTTTCAACTATCTTGAGGAATTAAAAAGTGACTTGCCAAAACTTTTGCCATATGAAAATATTTTTTGCCAAATGTGAATTATTTTTGCCATTGGCAGCGCGAACACTGGGAATAATCAAGTGGAAACGAGCGAGAAGGTGTGTCAAATCTATAGGATTATGACAAAGCTTTGACGTGTATCATATCGTTTCGCCCTGAGAGGATTTATATACAAACTTAATCCGGATAACGTTAACCAGATACCAAGATAACTAAATTAATGGCAAGGGATGCGTGTGACTTTGGACTTAATCATGAATGTGAAGTATAGTGAGTATAGTGAGTACAGTCAATGTGTGTTTAAGAACACGAAGTACAGTAATGCCCTAAGTAATCGACCTCTTAACCACATAATAATTATGGGTAACTTTTCAGGATTTAGTCGGAAATATGGCTTGTTGCCATGTATGTGGTATGCATATATGAGGCTCGCATTTTAAAAGATAATATCCATTTAGAAAATCCGACGGGGAATAACACACTTTTACACAATTATGTTAACACGTTACACGTAGTCTACATATTTTTGTGTTGAATATTTACTTTTAATCATACTTCTGTAAAGAAAACGCTGATATTTACACGTACTCGTGTCTAGAAGATGATGATCCGGTTACTGTTCCAAGTTCCAGTTCTGAATTCTGTTTCCTCGAAATCACAAATTACTGTCGTTAAAACTTATACGTGCGTACTATACAACCAACACAAATAAATTTGTTACAGAGCAGTAATTTCAGTAAATTATCCTTTGACACAAAGAGCGAAACTTTTGTCACAGTTTGCCAAAGCGTTCTGCATTAAAATAGAACATAACATGAACTTGACAAACCCTCCAACTTTGATTCGAATTGCGTGCGTCCTATACGCCGACTCCTCACATTGTGGGTTATTAAATGTCTGCACTCGAAGGAATATCATTGCATAATTACCAGCCAACCTCGCATCCAGCGTCACCGTATTATACGTGAGCGACAGGCGGAACAATAGCGCGGTTCGTTCCGCTTTAAATTCCGTCTTTTGTGATTACCCATTAATGAGATATGATTGGTCTCATTAAATTAAATAACGAGCTTTCATTGCTGTATTAGATTTATTTCAGTTTCTGGTACAGATAAACATCGATTAAATGTCGCTTGTGTATATCCGACTATTATATCTCGGTCAGTACCAAGCCATGTGACTTGTTATATATTCGCCTTCATGGCCCCGGAATGTATGGCGCCATCAGCAATTACATCAGTCACTTTCACTGCACGTGGTGGAGCATGGATGATTGAAACCGTTTTCAAGACAAATTTACAACAGGTCAGTCTGTAATAGTGCAAATTATAATCACGCACATAGGGGAGGGGGAGGGCGTAATGTCGCAATAGCTAAAGGAATCACTGAACTAAATGGTTTCCCATAGGCGACAGTGTTAACGTTTCGGCCAAATTCACTGAATTGAAGCCTGCAGGCCATACCAGTGATGTTTACCCAGCTAGATTGACACCATGCAGTTTATCACGAAAATGCAAGAAAAATCATAGTCAGTTTATTACGAAAATGCAAGAAAAATCATAGGTCATGTGTTTACTTTTTAAAATAAATCCCCAAGTCTACGACAGGGCTATCTCACAGCCAAATTTGATCTGTAAAAACCCAGGACTACAGCAGCTAGTTAAATAAATTTACCGCTCACAAAAATCCATTCCCCCATTCATTCACCAGTTTAAATTATTTAGATATTATGTACAAATCAAATAAACGCGATGTCATCCTTTAATAACGTGTCTCATGTATCAGGTGAAAGTCATTCTTCAGTTACCTTCACCTTTAGCATTCCACGTTGTACTCGCTCCCCGACTCTAGAACACATTTAGCTCCCTGATTCCTAAAGGGGGAGGGCGTACACTAAAGCCGGCCATTTATCTATGTGACCATCTCATTTTATACTCAACAGAATATATGCAACAAATGAATGAATTTGAACCATGGATTAGTGTAAAATAGTTTAATGTGCTCTATGAACGATGCTAACATGGTATGACTTTTTACTTCCGCCAGCATCTGCAATGAAGGTGCCGCACCGTGCCAGCGTGCAAAACATCACGGTTCCGGCCTGCGCGGTAAACCGGTACCGGCCTGAACCGGCAACAATCCGGCATGTTTACTGAGTCCAGTCACTAATTCAATTTCATTATAATAACCATTTTGTTTGCATCTTTGACAGTTGGAAATTTGAGGTAGCAGCTGGAAAATTACAACCCAATGTGGTACAAATAATACTTTTGTGAAAAATTATGGTGCAAAGGGGTTGGACACCCTTCCCCCCCCCCCCAAACGCACACATACACGCACACATACACGCACACATACACGCACACATACACGCACACATACACGGATACCCTCCAGCCACGTAGTTGAGAGCACTGAATACAGCTCTGAAACTAATTCATCGGTGCCACTTACAGTAATGCCCTAAATAATCGACTCCTTAACCACAGCAGAATTATGTGTAACTTTTCAGGATTTAGTCGGAAATATGGCTTGGTGCCATTCATCGGAAAGCAACAAGCCATATTTCCGGCTAAATCCTGAAACGTTACCCATAATTCTGCTGTAGTTAAGGAAGGAGTCGATTATTTAGAGCATTACTGTATATGAGCCCTTCTTAACCGATGGCTGAATCGAATTCTACGTGGCTTCTAATGACATCTACTGCATGCGTGGGTGCCTTATAGCTGCGGCTGGTCCATTCTCAGCGGCTCAACATATCGTTAATTTATCCCCCGTATGGATTGAAATCCTTCTCCAATTTGTTTTCCGCCAAAGAAATTGACAACGGAGAGAACGCCAGTTATATCCCGCAGCCAATGGCAGCAATCGACACCAATACACAAACTCCAGGCAGAGTTATCTCCCATCGCTCGGCTGGGATACCACTGCCATAAGGACATTTGGTAAGGATTTCTTACGTGTTCTTAGTTCTTATGTTTTATGATTAAAATTGTCGATGTCTGGCTCAGTTCATATTGTTCTTGTCAATACCGAAAGAATTACCATTATTGCGAACTGTTGGTGGTCAAAATAAGACAATAGGTGACTAAATATAGTTCCGACGATATGTAAAAATAGATGTATCGGTCCGCAAAGTACCATCCTTGTGACAGTGCTAATCGCAGTGATAACGCAGAGGGCGCTGCATATAGTTTGACCAATACATAGCTGTGTGACTGTGGTTCATAAGGGGCACTCAATGGGGACACCGATATATAGCTGTGTTACTGTGGTTCATAAGGGGCACTCAGTGGGGACACCGATACATAGCTGTGTGACTGTTGTTCATAAGGGGCTCTCAATGGGGACACCGATACATAGCTGTGTGACTGTGGATCATAAGGGACACTCAGTGGGGATACCGGTATATAGCTGTGTGACTGTGGATCATAATGGGCACTCAGTGGGAGAACATATGTGCGGTTTGTCAAACTCCAGGCAGAGTTATCTCCCATCGCTCCGCTGAGATATCACTGCCATAATGACACTTGGTAAGGATTTCTTACATGTTCTTAGTTCTTATGTTTAGGATTAAAATTGGCTATGTCTGGCTCAGTGTATATTGTTCTTATCAATACCAAAAGAATTGCCATTATTGCTGATTATTGCAAACTTTTGGTGGTCAAAATAAGATTATCGGTGACAAATATAGTTCCGACGATATGTAAAAATAGATGTATCGGTCCGCAAAGTACCATCATTGTGGCAGTGCTATATCGCAGTGCTAACGTAGAGTTCGCTGCATGGAGTTTAGCGGTTTGTCTCATGCACGGTGGCTTTGTTTGTCTCCCTTGGCTTGTTCGATGGTCTTTGAATGTAGCATGGCTGTTTTATAATTTGATTGAAGAATATGGCGCTGTGACTGTTTAGCACAATTTGTGAACTGTAAGTATTACAATTTATATATATAAAGCTTTTGGTCGTCAATTCGAGATTTTGGCACATATTTTAAGGACAAGCTTGTGCAGATGTCAGTTGAACAATCACTCGGAGAATGGAAATTATAGTACTGCACACGCAGTAAAAGGTGTTGCACAAACACTTTGAGAGCAAATGAAGTACATTGTGCCACGCCGATAACACACAATACGCGCATAACACTTGAAACAACCGGCATTGTCGCAATACCGTTAATTATATATCGGATCAGAGATTCGGTATTAACACTAATAATTCAATAAACATCGCGTAAAGGTCTACTCAATTTGAAACTAGTGAGAAAGTGTGTCAAAACAATAGGATTACGACAAAGGGTTGACGTGTAACGTATCGCTTCGCCCTGTGAGATGCCGATACAAACTTAATACGGAGAACGTTAAACACCAGGGAGGTTTCGCAACTCCCCGGTAGAGTTAAGACTATACATTTAGCTATTCCTAGTCGTCAAATTCACGTATAAGAGACCTTTCGCAAAATCACGAATACGATTACGGGTATGGAAATATCCTGCCAATATACGGCCAAAATTCGACCTTTACGCACGAGGGTTCTTATGTGAGACGACTTATACACCACGTAGTTCAATTATGGGCAGATGTGTCCAAAATGTGCCACCGGTCCTGCTTGGGGACGCTCTAACATTATACGTGTGGTGTATTACACACGGATAAGAACATGGGATATGAAAGAGACACGCATTACTTTTTCCATCAGATATATGTGTAACTGAATATAGTGGGGCTGTGATGGTGTCAACCTTACTTGGACAATACCCTATCCGTAATCGCAATAGTGATTTTTGCGAAAGGTCTCTAAGAACAAAACAATACGATTAGGATTAGTGAATTCGGCAGTGCATGGATAATTGTGCGCAGTTATAATTTCGTTTTGCACGATCTACCAGACAAAGCACAACGAGTTCAACAAACTTCTATTCAAATTGAGGGTAGTTGTCCGATGATTGATAGTGGTGGTTGTGTGAAACAATAACATCAATAGACTAAGTGTCCTTATCTTTAAGATGGAGGAAAAGTGGCAGCATTTGAATGAGAAATTCAGTGTTAATTTTCAAGACAAGATTACTCAATATTTACAAATCGTAGAATAGTGCTTCATGTCTTGTTGGAATGTTTGAGCATATATCCAGTGACAACGCGAATCAGATTTTCATTTTATGTTCTGTTTTGTGACATTTGATGGAAATATCACAAACAATCATAAGCTATAGCTACTGTTTAATAATGTTCAATAATACCCAGCATGGGACGAAAATCAAAATTCCACTTCCCGTTGTCACTAGATAAGTCTTCAAACTTTCCAAAAAGGTATGATATGGTCACCTGCGCTTTGTAAGGTTTGATCAATCTTTTCTAAAAAATTAACACTGAATTCCCCATTCAAACGTTGCCATTTTACCTCCCTTTTAAATGAAGTTTATTGGTACAAACCGGAGAGATTGATACCCTATCCGTTGTCACGGTTATGACATCACGGCTACAGTTAGAACGCATAATCTGATGACGTATTTAGCCTAAACGTAGTCATAACTCTGCAGGTCATCAAATGATGCACATGCTATCGTAAAAGTATAGGAAACAAGCTGCATTAGTATACAGGTTAGCATTACTTTTTAGATCACCAGTAATTGCCACCTGCATTAATATATCATTAGCATGGGATATCGACTTATTTTACCCTCGCCTATAGTACTGGGCACACCGAGAGTAGTTATTTGTCACGGGGATATAGTCAGTGCGTTGGCATTATTTATCGGATGGCGGGTACTTGTTGTGTGTACACAGCAAATAATGGGATATCGACAAACCTTCGCGTCTTTAATCGGAATTCACGACTGTAATAATCATCGACTGAACGCCATTGTGTCCACTTATGTATTGTATAACCGCACGGGACAGGCTTGCATCGATAGCACCTAGCGCAGTCGTCGATACTCAACGGAAATAGATCCGGCATTTAAACATCTCCAGCGGAAGGCACGTTGTCGCCTACTTACCTCCATTTATCTGACATATATTTGCTCCAATGTCAAGGCTATTGCCAACTCACGATTTACCCAATCAAATAGGAGTATTTCACTTCGGTCGGTTGGTTGATTGATTGGTTGGTTGGTTGTAGCACACACGCTCAGGTAGCTTTCGGTAACTAGGTAATATTACGACATACTCATGCATGTAGTTGATACATGTATATAAACTACATGGAACATGATAAACAACAAGCATGGAATAGGTGTTAGAGGAGTGGTCTTGTCCCCAACAGGGCTTATTTTTCGAGTTGAATTTTATTTTTATACATGGAAAAATAATATATCATATGAAAATAGATGTCAGCTTCATGTTCAACCCAACTGTAAAATATGAAAGTGATGCCGTTGCTATGGAAACGGCGTGCAAACAATCTAGACACATTTGAGATAAAAATCCTTCAGTAGATGGTACAAACGACCTTAACCCTTTACCCAACAGAAGGGCCCTGTGCCAATGCATTCTCTTATATATGCGAGTCGACCATAGGTCGCCTCGCATATATAAGAGAATGCATTGGCTTAACACATTAAAAATTATAAAATTGTTAAAGAATGTAAGAAAAAATGGTAAAAAGTGTTAAAAAAAGATATTTTTTAGGCCAATGCATTCTCTTATATATGCGAGGCGACCTATGGTCGACTCGCATATATAAGAGAATGCATTGGCACAGGGCATAACTGTAACTATCACAATGTAGTCAAGGAGCCGGTTCCAATGATATCCATATTTGTATGGTTCTATTGAGACAGACCGAAGATATTTTCGGCTGTTGAAGCTTTATTTGGCCGGTTTTGGTCGGTTTGTTGGGTAAAGGGTTAATCCCATTATTGGGACAGGACCAGACGGTGAAGATAATGTTTTGATGTGTGTATGTCCCTGTCATCACTCGCGTCAACGTGTATTTGATGGCGCTGTTCTTCCGAGGACTCATTCGTTCCCTCTCAATGGAAACCTACGAGATCTTAGACTTGGTCACCACACACACGAGTGTGATTTACTATATGTGCAACATGATCAACACCAACTTGGACCATGCATGTTCTTATGTGTATTTTTATAAAAATTTACGAATATGCACTATTCTATAATCAGAATGTTTTCTAGTTAATTGATAGAATATTCTGAAATAAGGTCTGACTCCGAAATGAAGTTACCCATCTTATTTCATTGCATATATTTTGTGTATTATATATGTATATATCAAAGAGTGTGATCTGTCTGTCTTTCTGTCTGTTCGGATTTTTCTCCCTGACAACCTAGACCGATTTCAACCATTTGGTGTGGTGACTCGGGGTTCCCTAGAGGATGTTAAAACGGCGTTAGTTTTTCAAATGTTGACTTAAAAAACATTATTTAAATAAATAACAAAAAACAAATACGCTCACTATGGGTCTATTTCAGCACCGGATGTACGCTCTTTATATATGTGTTTTCACTGTGGCCAGCGCCATCCAACAGAATACCTGGTATAAGTCCACCATGGGCTTATATCATAACCAAATAAGTCCAATATGAACCAATGTCAATATTTAGGTCCAATTAAGAACCAATTTTCCAGAGGAGATGTTGAAGTAGAATAATAATATGATCAATATATTAAAATCGTAGGATTTGTCTGTCATGTGCGCGACGCACACAAAGGGGCCACATACTCCCAACGCTCCCCGAAGGGAGCCTGTTTCGGCTAGTAGTAATTACCTACTCCCATGAGGAGGCAATAAAGAGACACATTGATATCACCTTACGCAGTCGTAATTTAAACCTCTCCAGCGGATCAACGTTGTCGCATAATTACCTCCATCTATATGACATATATATCCCTCAAAGCTAGGTCAAGGACATTGCTCACTCTCGATTTATACAATCAAATAGGAGTATTTCAATTGGTTGATTTTTTGAATGATTGATTGATTGGTTGGTTGTGATTGTGGTTTCCTGACGCTTGCAAACACTATGACAATATCACGACGGTGTAACGCTGGGGGAAAGGCCGTGCAGACGACTAAAACCACGCCACTGTATTATGGCGTCGTATGGCTTGTTGCCATTCATCGGAAAGCTCTCGGCGAGAGCTTTCCGATGAATGGCAACAAGCCATATTTCCGACTAAATCCTGAAAAATTACCCATAATTCTGCTGTGGTTAAGTGGTCAATTACTTTGGGCATTTATGTAATGTTAAAGGCACTCAATCCGATCAGACGGTCCCCATATCATCAAGATAAAACAAAATCATTTCTTCAAAATACACTTTGGAAACGATTAATTGCAACAACAACAACAAAATAATGCTAACCACTGTCAACTATGGTATGAACATTTCCCAAAACGTGTTTTATCAACATTTTGTTCAACGAAATGTGGCCGATTTTTGAGTATCACAAATTTGGCTGTATTACTACTTGATTTTAGAGTTATCCATCTTTATCCGAAATTGTTTTTCCGAGATCGTCCGTTGACGAAGTTTTTCTGGGCCACAAATAATTGCGCATCTCGAGGAATAACAAACTTAAAAAATCGACATTTGATCACTCTGAGCTATGATGGGTAGGTTCCTTGACTCGAATCAAATATGTTTTACCCCCGAAGCCACAGAAATAGTAATTTAGGAGCGAACATTCGGATAATGCATCTTTAATGAAAGAAGCGACTTGCTTCTCCTTATTTTAAAATGCCCAAAAATTAACACATAGCGAACTAAATGAACAAATTCCCTTTCCTGAATGTTTTCCATTTCTCTCTGAATGAACGGAACGCTTGGTAAATATAACAAATGCAATGACGAAACAGTTAGTCCTTTACGTACACTGCTGTGCTTATTTGGGGTGATTTTCTTTTTTCTTGGAATGTCGATGAAAAACATACGTATACTCGGTATGCGGCCATCATATCAACGCTACTACGCGATTCGTTTGTAATTGCCATTTGTTCATTATAATAATATTGTCGTTTCTACAAGAACTCAAGCTTTTCGTTAGTTACCATATGTGCAGTGTCATCATGACCGTATATGCCCCACATTGGGTAGAATTGTACTAAGAAGTCGTGTATCCACTTCGACACTAAACAACCTAGCTGCCAAGAAAATTTTCGCAACATGCACGCGCCAGACTTCGAAAGTTATCCATCAAACATATCCATCCAATTATATCCTAGTATACATGTATCTAAATATTAATGGGATACAAATTGAAATTGAGCTATTACCCTTGCATGACTGGAGCTTCCTGAAATTCTGCACACAAAAACATGTTCCAGTGCATTCTCTTATATTTACCTTGACCTTGTAAGATAGTGAATTATCTTATATATGCGAGGCTCCATATGGGAGACTCGCACATATACATGTAAGAGAATGCACTGGCACGGGGTCTTCAATTCTGCACCAGCGCGGTTTCCGTCATGAAAGGGTTAACCATACATGTGATCTCTATATTGGAAATACCGGCTCTATTGGCCCATTTGGCGCGTTGCATGGCGTATTATACCAACATAAGCCGTCTAGCGATAAGGAAGCTGGATCTAATCCCGTTAAGCGCGGATATGTGATCAACACACCTGGATGGTAACTAAATCATGCAATGAATCTCTATTATAGCTACGCCCGAAGAGATCATACTCCACCAGCTCAAAGCCATGGAACTTGTCCATGTTGTGACAGGGAAGTTTATCATTGAAAAAACAGTGCAGTATTTAATAGTTAATACATGTTCCTTGACAATGTTGGTGACGGTCCCAACTCGAAATTACATGATTTAATTTTACTTTGTGTGCGATTTTGCTTTGCGTCGCTTACAATCGTTGAATTTCTCCGGGCAATTAATTTAATGTTTGTTTTTTTTATTTACGATCTCGGCTAACCGAAGTCATAAAAAAGCTGGGACCACCCCTACTTTGACGTAGATTACCGAGGAATAAGTATTACCAAAGAAATATGTTCCCTGTCTTGTTTGTTCGATGTTATAAACGTTCATGACAGAATGGGTCAGAGCATGCAATTAAGGGTTTGTACTAGTGGAATATGATCTCTACGGGCGTAGTGTAGCCTGATTCGTGTATATATTGGTAAGGTTGTCAGTTCGATCGATCTTTCCTGGGTTCGGTAGTTTCAACGTGCAGCTGGGAGTTTTGCCGATGCCGGACAATGTGTGGCATTCAAGCAGATAACACGCGAGGCAATACATGCACTCTTAGAACAAATTTTATAATTTCTACACAATATGTTTTCAATTTGATCTTAAACAAAATTGTGTAGAAATGACACATTACATAATCGGTGGAATTTTCTCAACATTGAATATGAGTGAACATATGAGTATATTGTAGTTAGTAGATAAGATATGTTATATTAGAGACACAAACCTCGTAAAAGCTACCATGTTAAAAATCACACAGCAGCATAGAAACTTTGTGCTACACAATTATGTGCTGCCAATTCTGTGTTCAGTGGTAGCCTTTGTGAGTTTTGTGTCTCCAATAGAACATATATCAGCAAATAACTATGACACCCTCACATACTCACTCATATTATAATAACTATGACATCCTCATATACTCACTCATATTATAATAACTATGACACCCTCACATACTCACTCATATCATAATAACTATGACACCCTCACATACTCACCCTTATTATAATAACTATGACACCTTCACAAACTCACTCATATCATAATAACTATGACACCCTCACATACTCACTCATATCATAATAACTATGACACCTTCACATACTCACTCATATAATAATAACTATGACACACTCACATACTCACTCATATCATAATAACTATGACACCTTCACATACTCACTCATATCATAATAAATATGACACCCTCACATACTCACTCATATCATAATAACTATGACACCCTCACATACTCACTCATATCATAATAACTATGACATCTTCACATACTCACTCATATCATAATAACTATGACACCCTCACATACTCACCCTTATTATAATAACTATGACACCCTCACATACTCACTCATATCATAATAACTATGACACCCTCACATACTAACCCTTATTATAATAACTATGACACCCTCACATACTCACTCATATCATAATAACTATGACACCCTCACATACTCACTCATATCATAATAACTATGACATCCTCACATACTCACTCATATCATAATAACTATGACACACTCACATATTCACTCATATCATAATAACTATGACACCTTCACATACTCACTCATATCATTATAACTATGACACCCTCACATACTCACCCTTATTATAATAACTATGACACTCACTCATATCATAATAACTATGACACCCTCACATACTCACTCATATCATAATAACTATGACACCTTCACATACTCACTCATATCATTATAACTATGACACCCTCACATACTCACCCTTATTATAATAACTATGACACCCTCACATACTCACTCATATCATAATAACTATGACACCCTCACATACTCACTCATATCATAATAACTATGACACCTTCACATACTCACTCATATCATTATAACTATGACACCCTCACATACTCACCCTTATTATAATAACTATGACACCTTCACATACTCACTCATATCATAATAACTATGACACCCTCACATACTCACTCATATCATAATAACTATGACACCTTCACATACTCACTCATATTATAATAACTATGACACCTTCACATACTCACTCATATCATAATAACTATGACACCCTCACATACTCACCCTTATTATAATAACTATGACACCCTCACATACTCACCCATATCATAATAACTATGACACCCTCACATACTCACTCATATTCAATGTTAAAGAAATACCACCGACACATAATTATGTTATGTGTCATTTCTACACAATTTTGTTTAAGATCAAATTTAAAACAAATTGTGTAGAATGTATACAAATGTACATTGTCTGTTAATAGACATTGCCAGTTATTTACTAAATGTGTGCTCTCTATTCAGAGATGGAACTCTGCCACTCTCCTAGAAGCAACATTCATATGTTAATTCGTCTGATTCTTGGGACTGACAATTCTAAGCTATCGTTAACATTTTAGCTTCAGTCGTGCCAAACACTACTGTATAGTAGACGCATATTATATTGAACATAATGTATAAAATTAATGTACCCATGTAAATTAACCTGCTCTTCAATCTGGAGGAATAAAGAATATTAAATATCTACACAATATTGTTTAACCCTTTACCCAACAGAACGGCCCTGTGCCAATGCATTCTCTTATATATGCGAGTCGACCATAGGTCGCCTCGCATATATAAGAGAATGCATTGGCTTAACACATTAAAAATTATAAAAAAAATTAGGCCAATGCATTCTCTTATATATGCGAGGCGATCTATGGTCGACTCGCATATATAAGAGAATGCATTGGCACAGGGCATAACTGTAACTATCACAATGTGGTCAAGGAGCCGGTTCCAATGATATCCATATTTGTATGGTTCTATTGAGACAGACCGAAGATATTTTAGGCTGTTGAAGCTTTATTTGGCCGGTTTTGGCCGGTTTGTTGGGTAAAGGGTTAAGATCAAATTTAAAACAAATTGTGTAGAATGTATAATATGCACATTTGTTCTAAGAATGTACATTCAGCATGAATGGGGGTCACACAGTCCTTGCTTCATTAATGGAGCAGCAAGTTAATGAGTTGTGACCCAAAGCCAAATTGAGTGATACCGTGCCTCCGGAGAATCAACCCACTCACCGCCCACACGTCCATTACTCGTCATGTTGAAATAAAAAGAATCGGGGCTCGTATACACTTTTCCCGGTCCTACGCTATTTTGTTATAGTCGGCACTCCCGGCCATCAACGCTGGATGCTTGGAAACGACCGTGTTTTCCCCCGGGGTGCATATTAATAGCCATGATTGTAGGCTTCATCTATAATTGACGGATTCAAAGGTCAGACTTCGTTAGTCCGTCGTGCGGTGTGAGCTATATATGTAAAATGTCTATCTTCACATGCAATCGTCGTCCATCGTTACACCATGCATGACTGGTATTCGCCAAATATAGTTTTATTGTATATACTTGGTATTTTTATTGTATATACTGATATACTTGGTAGTTTTATTGTATATACTTGGTAGATTTATTGTATATACTTGGTAGTTTATCTGGTTGCAGCTGAACACACAAGGTAGCTTCGCTAGGATTTACGAAACATATATACTGTCGTCAATAGTGATTGACCCAATCTATCAGATTTCCATATATGGCAAGAAACGTGGTCAAATTGTTTTTGGTACTCATAGTTTAGGTGATATGTGCTACGTGTGTCAGAATTAACCCTTTACCCAACAGAAGGGCCCTGTGCCAATGCATTCTCTTATATATGCGAGTCGACCATAGGTCGCCTCGCATATATAAGAGAATGCATTGGCTTAACACATTAAAAACAAAATTAAGGCCAATGCATTCTCTTATATATGCGAGGCGACCTATGGTCGACTCGCATATATAAGAGAATGCATTGGCACAGGGCATAACTGTAACTATCACAATGTGGTCAAGGAGCCGGTTCCAATGATATCCATATTTGTATGGTTCTATTGAGACAGACCGAAGATATTTTAGGCTGTTGAAGCTTTATTTGGCCGGTTTTGGCCGGTTTGTTGGGTAAAGGGTTAAGAACAATGTGTTTCAAACTCGATTCTAGCATTGCTATGCTGCTAAAACTTTCTAAACAATGAAATAATTCAGAAAATGGAGTTTCAAACTCGATTCTAGCAGTGCTGTGCCGCTAAACTGCTAAGCAATAAAAGAACGAAGAAAAGATATATTCAAAATCGATTCTAGTGGTGCTATTCTGTTAAACTGCTAGGAATTCAGAAAATGGGGTTTCAAACTTGATTCTAGCGGTGATATGCTGATAAACAATGAATGAATCAAGAAAAGAGAGAAACAAACTCGATTCTAACTGCTATGATGCTAAACTGCTAAACAATGTAAGAATTAAGAAAAGAGTGATTCAAACTCGATTCTATCAGTGCAATGCATGCTGCTAAAATTCTAAACAATGAAAGATTAAAAAAATGAGTTTCAAACTCGATTCTAGCAGCGCTATTCTGCTAAACTGCTAAGCAATGAAAGAATTAATTAAGAAAATAGAGAATCAAACTCGATTCTAGAGGTGCTATGCTTCTAAACTGCTAAGAATTCAGGAATGCGGTTTCAAGCTTGATTATAGCAGTGCTATGCTGCTAAACTGTTAAACAATGAAAACATTAAGAAAAGAGTGATTCAAACTCGATTCTAGCAGTGCAATGCTGTTACAATGCTAAACAAAATGAAAGATTTAAAAAAAATGAGTTTCAAACTCGATTCTATAGCAATGCTATGCTGCTAAACTGTTAAACAATGACAAATTTATGAAAAGAGTGACTCAAGCTCGATTCTAGCGGTGCTAAACTGCTAAGGGTTCCGAAAACGGGGTTTCAAACTCGAATCTATAGCAGTACTATTCATTTCATTGTTTATCAGTTTAGCAGCAATGCACTGCTAGAATCGAGGTTTAATCAATCGTTTCTTAATTCTTTCATTATTTAGTAAACAACACATCACTGTCATCATCTGACGACTTCATCTGTCCCTTTCTCGTCTATTTTATCCTTCCCCTCTCTTTCTCTCTTCTCTATCTCGCTATTATCCTGCCATACTTGACACCATATTCTTCCCTTTGTCCATCCCTAAATCAAATTATGTTATAATATCTCCAATTCTCCAAAACATTATTACCAACCCTTCCCGTCTGAACAAAACCCCTCCCTCGATTATTAGGAACGGGGCACGTAGCCAATGAGGAGAAGACTTCATATAAGCCCTCGGAATTGTTATCTGATCCTCGTTTCCATATATGTGACCCGCCATATCAAATCCAGTCGGAAGTCGGGATTTTTTTTACCCTGTGCCAATGCATTCTCTTTTATATATGCGAGTCGACCATAGGTCGCCTCGCATATATAAGAGAATGCATTGGCCTAACAATTTTTTTATCATGTTTTTTTAAATAAATGTTTCTTACAATTTTTAGGACATAAAATAAAAAAAAACACCCATTACCCTGCAGGGAGCCCCACACATATATAGAAGCACCTAGAAGAGTGTCGTCTGCTCATGTTTGTCTGGGGCCCTGTATGGATGAAATTATAAAATTGTTAAAGAATACAAGAAAAAAGTATTAAAATTGTAAAAAATTGTTAGGCCAATACATTATCTTATATATGCGAGGCGACCTATGGTCGACTCGCATATATAAGAGAATGCATTGGCACAGGGTAAAAAAATCCCGATTTACGACTTAATTATATGTGCCATCTGTATATTATGTTATCTATTTGGATTTGGAAATAAAAATATGTTTGCACCAAAAATTCGAAACGTGTTAAAACTTCCTCGTTTGAATGTCGATATCTGGCCATCAAAATATCATATTAACGGGCTGATGTCTCCGCTCTTATTATTTTCTGGTATGTATACAAAATTGTACATATTGTGGTTTTGGAAACTCAGTTGGCCATCCACTACAAAAATTCGTTTTTATATAATCTCTGACGAAAAGAATCAACTGTTTTAATATATGATTATATCTATACGAACAAGCGTTGGAGCTTTTATTCTCGTGTTGTGCTCTCACATACTGACTACAACGGAAGGACTGGGGAGGGGTACATATGTAGGAGGGGTCGCCGGGTGGTCAATTTGACGGCATCGGAGTGTCTTACTCCTCACAAGTTTGGTTCCGGTGTATAGTAGTCCGTGTATAAGGAAAATCAGTTTCGCACACAACGTGACAATAGTCCGTAATTACTATCGGTTTAATATCATATATATACTTGAAGATTATTGTAAGTTTTCTTTAGTTTAAACAATATTTTATTTGAACTGAACAGAACAAAATTACAAACAATACATAGACTTGACATATACTAATAAAATGTTCAAAAGAGGATTGGGCAACAAGCTTAGGGGCTTTTGTTCAGTCCTGTCCTCGATAAGTAACTTTGAAGACCATTGTTCGTATGGAGCCTAAAGTTATACCTTCACTAATTATCGCTTTTGTCATAACTACTCCTGTCCAGTTCTGGGGATAAATACATTAAGGGTACGTTCATATGGCAAGTTTGCACGGTACGTTTTTGCGGGCATTTCGTCAAAGAAAACCACATGGTGCCAGAATATGAACGGAAACGTGCACATAACATGCATCTTTACTAAAGCGAAAGACATGAGAAGTAACATTTATCTAGTTCCACTTGTAACAGTGCTACTGGAATTTGCCTCCAAATACCTGTAGGATTTATTCTTGTGAGATAATTGCATGATATTTACAGGCAAATTCCGGTAGCATCGTTACTAGTGGAACTACAGAGATTTTACTTCGCACGTAGTTAGCTGTGGCACAGATGCACTTTATGTGCTGGTTTCCGTTCATATTCTGGCTCCATATCGTTTTCTACGCCAAAATTCCTGCAAATCATACTGTGCAACTTGCCAGTGTATGAACGTACCCTAAATGTTCTGCAGATTTAGATGGTTTGGAACTATATGTTGTAGTTAGTGAGATTATTCGTTCGGAGACTTGTTTTCTTGTAGTGGTTTATGCATGAAGATCGCAAGTCAAATTATCTGCAAAACGCACGTTTTCGGCGCTATATTTACGAGTTCGGTTGGAAATATTCTGCGTATATATGGGTGTAGCCTATATATATGTTTTGATGTCCTCAAATAGAGTTTATATAAACATAATATTGAGGTCAATTAAACTGATCCATGCCCGTTTAAAGTGATGTGAAACACTCCGGTAGTGTGATCAAATATAAATGGAGAATAATCTTGTTCAAAGTAGTAATTTTATAAATATTATATCCAAATTGACAATATATACACACCGTCATTCCTATGCGACTCGATGGCGAAATCGTTTTCGTTAGTATATCGCTAATAGTTGCGTCCTGAATCGAGTAGTAAATATTTACAATTGAGCGCAGTTCAGACGATATTTTCTATATGGATTGGTACGGTCGATTTGCTTCAGATTTTCGGCAATGTTTGTAAAATGCTACCTTCCTCTAGTTGTCACAGCGCCTGGATACTAACTGATCAGCTTCACGCACCAGAACAAGTATATAATATGTCTTTAACCCCTTTTATACTAAATTGAGTTTCACACGCGTTCATAAAAGAACACATTATACATATATTACATTGGTCTATATGTTGTTCACCTGTGGGGATCAGGAAAACTAAGCAGAAGATAAATAATAAAAGTGCAGAAGGAGTCCAATTTATTTGAGGGAAATGTTCATCCGCAGCTGTCCTGCATGGATATGAAAGCAAAGGTCTTTTGAAAGCTCATTTATTCACGGAATATTATTCTGAACATTTAGGCGTGGAACAAATGAACCAGCTTTCAATGTGGGCTACATAATTATCGCATGTTTGAACTGTAAATTTTGGAATTTGGTTATTTATTTTAATGTTGTCAAGCGCCTTGGAACTTCGGTGACATGTGCGCTATACAAGAAATGTGTGATACGATATGATACGATACATGATAAGTTCAACAAATGACCTTTGAACATTTCCTTTGGGAACTACTCGTCAATGATCATTTAGTAAAGAAGGGGTTATGTTCGGTTAGTCTGTCGTAAAATATGCAGAATATTTATAAACATGTACATACCAAAGTGGAGTCTTTGTCATTCTTCTTCGACATTTTCACCTAATCATATCGACAATGATCCCAGGAGAATTAAAAAACAGAGCCAATAAATCCCAATAAAACAACGAAAACACCGCAGGAAGTCAACAACCAATAAATATCCAGGTCCTATTCCGCATTTTCGTGACGACTGACATCCATCTGAGGAATTATGGGAGAATGCGAATCAAACACGGTGAAATTTTGGCTGATGAATTACGAGGATATCACAACCGAATTTACGAAAGGATGGGTCGATATCATCGATCGATTGGAGAGGAGGCCAGAACCACGAAAGGGAGGTAAATAGTCCTCAAAGCAGACGATCTACAGAACTCGGGCGATCGATTCAGAGAGAGGCCAGAACCACGCAGACTTCAAACGAAAAACACATTCATTGAGCCAAGCGAGAACACGCCACTATGCGCGGTCGCATCGGAGCAGTCCAATTGAACACACTCCCAGGTAGGCAGACGTTGTATTGGTATCGATTTGGAGGCCGTGCCCAGAATATCAGGCAAATCGATGCCCTGTCACTATATGCTATGGTTCCCCGCTGTGAAGACCTGGCTCCCCGTGATCCGGCGTGTTCCATTATTCAAGCCCAAAGATAATTCTACTCCTACAGAGTCAAGGACATCACAACGCAATTCCAATTCCAGCATCCTGTTAGTGCTGCTGGTGAGGTCAATGTTACTAGGTTTTGGTGTGGTCGTGTTTTCGGACCTGAAACATGTGTATTCAACAAGAGGCATTGATAGCCATGCAGTTTTTCAAGAACTTAATATTCTGTAGACAAAGATACATGTAGGCTACAGATTCAAACTAGTAGATTAATTTTAATATATATTATCAAGTGTGGGGTGGGGAGAACTTTTAGGAGATCACAGCATCCTCTTAGTAAATTAGAACTTGGGATATTTAAGGAAATGAGTAGAACACGTTTTGTTGAACAATGGAAAAATGATATTAAATAATAAATAATAAATTTAGTTTAAAGCCGTAAATCCTCATAGAGCTTTACATCAATACATATATAATGATGATTAGAACATAGTAAGAAATATCAATTATGTACAATGAGCTGCTCATCTGGCTACCATCAGTGGATCGGATGATACACACGTTGAAACAGATGCGTTTTAAGTTTAGATGTGAACATTTAGTTTGAACCGTCATGTAGAGGCGAATTTTATGGACAATTTAAAATGAACTTCGGCATAGAAAAATATCTATCGATTATACCATCGGGATTATTAGCATGTTTAACAAGAATAAGAACAGCGAATCACAGACTACCGATAGAAACGGAAAGGTGGAGTAAATCAAAAACGAAAAAGGGCAAAACAGCTGATTCAAAAGTGTGTCAATTCTGTAAATCGTAAACTGGTGATGAATACCATTTCATATTAGTTTGCCCATAATTCAGAAGTTTAAGATACAAATATCTGCCCGGGAAGTATTATGACTTCCCAACTAAATTAAACTATAAATGACAAATTATATGCGTTACTTAATGAAGAAAATGAATATATTTTGAAGAATTTTGCGATTTTTATCAAATTAGGTTTACAGAAATACCTATGATAGTAGAGCCGACTATTAAGATGATACTATAAGTTCAATGATGACGAATACGATAAATACGACGAGGACAAAAACGATGATGGACTTGCTGGTAATCACGACGATGAGGGTGACGAAGATGAAATGTTGGGCTTACAGATATATAGCAACGACGATGATGATGATTTTGATGATGATTATTTAGATGTTGACGACAAAAATTAGGATGATAATGCTTGGTGGTGATGATGATGATGATGATGATGACGATGACGATGATGATGACGATGAGACGACGAACATGGCGATTAAGATTACGACAACGACTACGATGGGCGGTGATGGCGATCAAGACAACGGAGGTGACGACGACGTTGACGACGATGGTGATAACAATGTGGTAGTAGGACGGTGAACATGATGATGATGACGACGATGACGACGACGGTGATGATGACGACGCCCATGATGATGATGACGACGATGATGATGATGATGATTACACAAACAAAGGACCCCGAATTCGACGGCCAAAAGTCACTTTATGTACATACGCTGTAAATATGTTACATGACTCTATATATTTTGTGCATAATAGTATGATTGAGTTATCAATAAAGCATCTATCAATAAACATAAAGAGCGTTATTTGTTACTGTTTTCCTGATATGGAAATAATAAAAAGCGTTTATATCATTTGTGTGTGATTAACCAATAGAATTGCGCTGTGTTATGTAAACAGCAGCAAAACGTCTGTAACACAAGCAGGCTCTTGTTTACGTACACCATCGTTAGTCTTGATGACAATATACTATTTACGCGCTGATTATGTTTGGCATATGAACAAAACTATATATATTTTAATATTCCTTCTGTTTATGGCGATTTGAACAAATATGAATATTTCTGCAACGAACGCCACCCGTGCCTTTAAACGCCCAAACTCGGCGTTTTAATGAGATTAATATATATATGCATATATATATAGAGAGAGACATCGGCGTTTAAACGCCCTTCCAGGGTTTCTATGTAGACAAAATTAATCTAATTTAACTAATAAACAGTGTGAGTACTAGATAACAATATCAGCTTTCAAATGAGTTCAAATTAGCTATTACCTATTAAACCACCATAGGGAACCTTACGTCTATCACTATTATCATTACTCACGCCCATCGCAAGTTCATCACTGCAGGCTTCGCTTTTGGGTGTAGTTTTCTAAATCAAGATTTGTGCGAAAAAGACCTAAGACCTAAGGCCTTTATGTGCACGTGGAACAGAAGAAACGGCGTCACATTTTCTATTCCATTGTCCGATATACTGGAAACAACGAAACGAATGCTTCTCTGAAACATTTAGAAATTTGACTCTCGAGTCTGCACTGAAAGGAGCAACTACAACAAGCTTAAGTGTTATCTACATTTAACATATAATTCAGAAATTTATAACTATGACAGAACGTTTATCCAACTAAAATTATGAAGCAGCAGCCATGGATGATATGACAAGCGACATCGAAGAATTAAGTGCATTAATTACTCTCATTGTTCTGATTCAATCCAAATTTACACATAACATGATAAATTAGCATTAAATTCCCTGCCTCTAAGAACCACAACTGAGTCAAATTGAGATATGGTCACTCGTGGAGACGGCAAATATAAGCCTTATAGGCTTACAGCCGATTCCACTTCCTCATTCGACACAAGGAACACAATGTTATATGCTATTGTATTATACAGTATGTGGTTTGAATGGAATACAATATTATTAAACCAATATCAGCTTTCAGCTTTTCGCAGGAATTCAAATCAATCTAAATTTAATAGTTTGTTTTTTTACTCAAAACCATGTCACCTATTTCTGACACATGATTTATCTCCCTTTGGATATCAACAGTACATGCATGCAGTTTGTAAACGATGTCTCGTTTACCATGAATGCAGTTCGGTGACATAACGTTTCGAATTCACGACTGCAAGGATCTGAGATTTCTGTCTAGGTGGAATAAATGCGGACATCAGCGCTATCTTAACCATTTCTATATTAAATTCTCTTTGACGATTAGTTCCCTTAGAAAATGTTGAGATAATAAAGTCATTTGTTGTACTTATTATCTGACATTTCCTACCAATTAATATAAATCCTTCTGCAAATATATTATCATTTGGTATGCCTGTCGTCTGCTTACCTCCTGACGACCCCTCCAGATGAATGATAAACCATTCCGTTGTATACTTTTATAACTGAGTGGGAGAATTTAGTAAAAATGAAAGGGCTAACCCGACATTGGGTGCATACTATCAATAAGTGACGAGTCAACGCAGCACGGACAGAAACTGATTCAGTGGGCAGCATTTCTCCAATCAGCATTTGAGCCGAATTTAAGATCAAATCTGTTGTTCGAACATAAAGGTATTCCGTATTAATTGGTAGACGGGATGCATACCCACAATTTGTTTGGTATCAGAGACACCACTGTTTGTAAACAGCTTATAGTACTTTTTTAACTTAGTCAAATTTACGTGTGTTATTGGGGGACACGGCGCTGTGGTCGTTGGGGTATATTGTATACTAAATGTTCCCCCAACGACAACAGCGCCCATGTACTCCAATAACACACATCTACTACATTCATTTCTTATATTTGTATAGCTTTTTCACGATTTACTCTCTGCAAACTACTGTAGAGGTAGACCTGGACACATGGTGTGTAGCGCCAATATATATACAGTACTGTATACATATGTACACACATGTTGTATATGTTTTTCTATATGTACACATGATTGTCAATGAGGCTACACATTTACTGTGTATGGCGCTCGCGCCGCGTGAATTTTAACGCACGCGCAAAGATCTAAAACTCCATCTGCACGCTGCCTTGTGGAAGCCATATTGGTTTGTTGGTGTCGATCAGAGTTTAGACTCCAAGACCACTGAATTTGAGCCGTCATCAAAAGAATATCTGTTAGTAAAGGTGAGAATATTTATGCAAACCTACGAAGAACGTAATTAGATACTCCGTAGGCCTACATCATATATATAACATGTTGATTGAAGGTAAATTCGATGATATTGACAGTTTTGATAGTTGGTATTTAAGATCGTTAACACTCATCTGTCATCATGAACTGGCAATGTCATTTTATAATCAATGAAAGTTGGAACTATTCAGATATTATTAGCCTAACATTGAAGCTGCGCCGGCACACGGTATCAACAAACACGTCCGGAAATTACCATATTTCTCTGCCACCGAAATTTGTCGCCTTGACCTTTGTCTTTCCAAAAATAATTCGTCACGTTTTCGTGTTCGCATCTATTTATTTAACTCTTCATTACGTACTTTTCCTTAAATTACATTGGAGTCAGTGTACACTCGGTTCTCAACAATGATATCCTACTAGTTACTCCATATATAAACATGTACAAAACTTCAAAGATCTCGAGTGAAGTACAATATTCTAAAAATAAAAATACTCATCTACAGCTGATCTATGCCTATGGTTATACTGACATTGGGCGATTGGCCCAACAACAGTACTGTCAACAGCTGTACAAGCCACAATTGATCTGATTGATGCCAATAGCTACAGTACATGTAATGATGTAAACATTTGGACAAAGTTAACAATTCCAATATCAAACCATTTCTTTCAAGTTACAGTTTCACCAATTAAGGAAAGTACTGTCAGGCTTCACGTCACAAGTTAAAAAAGCACAAGTGAAAATACAAGTACCAGAGACGTTATTCAACTAAAGAGTGGAGATGACAACAATAGACCAAACGACTTGTCAATCAATGTCATGCTCATTTGCCATACGAAGAATATGCTGGCGTACAACACTGACTAACTGGGCAGTACTTTAGCCTAGGCTTCTGCTACCAGCTACCGTACATAAATTCAAGGATTCTTACACTTACAGGTAAACTAGTTGATATTATTATGAGTGATATTATTATTAACTGGTTAACACGTTCACTGCCGAAAACCAATGGGTAATTCCATCCCATATGCCGACATGGGATTTGATGTTTTGCCGATAGTAGATATTTTACGAATGTATGAGTAATGGTTCGACCAATATCGGGTCATATGATGCTGAAACATGTTATAAGACTACTATGAGATAACTCGTAGTCGGCACCTGTGATGGAATTTATTAACGTTTCATCCCTGGTGCCAGCTACATGTACAAATTATCTCGTAGGTAACTACAATTACTTTGGCAGTGTCTTAGATGACAAAGAGTGCTATTCATGTACACATATCGTATGTAAGACATGGTAAATGAATTTATATATGATAATTGGTACAGACTACGTCGAAGAAGACGTCAACAACATAATACATGTATGTATTTACATGTACCTACGAGATAACTCGTAGCTGGCACCAGCGATGACCACTGGTGAGTTTCATCCCAGGTGCCGACTACGAGTTATCTCGTAGGAGCTTTATAACACGTTTTATCTTTCATTTGATCCGGATTTGATCGACAATTCCTTTATATATACACACAATGTGTCCGGGAATGGTCTAGTTGCACATGTGTCTCATGGTTCAGGGACGTACAGAAGAGGTCCTGGTGAATTGGAGTATCCTACCAAGATTGCTATCTGGACCCCACCCCGTTCACGCTGTGGGAATCGTATCTCAAGCCATCGTAATTATACATATAAAATCGATCAATGGGATCATTGGGCATGTATTGGCACATACACCAACATTGCGTGCGGATTGTGTTATTATTTATGTGGTATGAACATTACTAGGAGTTAACTCGTAGTAGCAGTCCCCATGGAACCGTTTACTACGAGTTAACTCGTAATGGCAGCGAACGTGTTAAGTCACCGATCACGTGATCACACGAAGACGAATTGGTATTAATAGTAATAACATTATTCTTCTTCTTCTACATTCATGTATTACCTTCAATTTACTGACGATTACGCGGACAGTCTCGGTCTGTTAATAGGCACAAGAGCTGTTAGTGTTAATCATTCCTGTTGCAGCATCAATATTTAAACCATAACACCCTCCAAAATCAATCGTTGGTATATTATCTCCACTTTCTCTGTGGGTGATGTTTTAAGCATTGTTTGGAAGTGATATATATTTTTAACAACAAAATTTCAACGATAAATTGTTTCACTTTTTTTGTTCAGACACATCATCGGACAAAACATATCGCATGAATCGATGTTTGCTTTTGTAAGTACGGTAGTGTTGAAAAGTTTAGTCGACCATCTAACGTTGACGCCGATAGCTCCCAGTGTCGACTCTGTGTTTTGCCATTGACTAGTCGGAACATTGTATCTGCATCTGTATGTAGTTCGGTGTACATAGTATCCTTGATTTGGCTGTAGGTGCACCGTTGGACTTTGTATATACTCCCCACAATAAGAGGTAAAAGACTATAATGTAGGTACATGGCTAGACCAAGTCTTCTGGGTCCACAACCCAACCATTATCCCAAGCTGTTGTCAGTGTTGTGAACCGAGAACATTTGGTCTAGTACCGTACGTCTGGCAGGTTGATCAATGTTAAAAACTCAACGTTGTCAGTATTTTCAAAATGTAGTGCATAAGTCATGCATGAATCTTGAGTTAACTGGGTCACCAGGTGTTCCAAGTTTCATTACGGTGAAATTGACATTAGGGACTTACAGTTTCAACGGTACTTTGGATGAAGTGCCCTGGTTTATCAAAATCATATGATTAAATACTTCCGGTTTATTAGATTGGGGAAAAAGCTGATACTCTACTTGACTTTTTAGGTTCGACTAGTCGACTCCAGAATCTCAGAGTCTTTTCAACACTATTCGCAAGCGAAAGTATTTTGAATACAACCCAGTGTACAACTGTGATAATTGAAGTCTCTTTTTAGTCTGTAGTTGACAGCTTAAAAGCCTTAATATCGGCCCTACTTACATATCACATCACATGTTAAAACACTGCTAATACTCTAGGAAATTCCCTGTTAAGTGGAGATTGTATGATTTAGGTGACTTTTGTGAACCAATTTCGGTATGTGTTACATTGTCACTTACAATCATGAAATTTCCCCTGGGTACTCAATTCATATTTATCATGGAGTTTATTGATTAACATTCTGTGTTGACTTCAAGGGGGACTGTACACTAAATCCGGTCATTTATGGGACCATCTACTTTTATACTCAACTGAATGTATGCAACAAATGAATTAATTTGAGCCATGGATTAGTGCAAAATACGCACATGCTCTATGAATGATGCAAACAACATGTTAATTATCATTAAATTGACTTTATGACTGGAATACCATGTTGTTTGCATTGTTCATAGACTGCAGTGTTTCTGCTAGGCCGGTGGTTCCTGCTAAAACTGTGTAAAAAAAATATAAAAGGAACACAAATCAGTATAAAAAGAGTTTTGTGTGCAGATCCAGTTGTGTATATTTGATTTCAGATCACTGGTCACTAATGCCACAAACGACAACGTTTCATAGGAAAGTGACCGTCTGTTTTATCTTGACTGTTTATATTTTGTCCGATATAAATTAAAATAGTCATTTCTTAAAGCCACATGGCGGTTTGCACTCCAAAATACGCATAATATTATTCGCTTTTGAATTTTTCTCATTATCAAAATACTGTCGATTAATATCTGAATTACCTTTCTACAAACATTATGTAACCCAAAAAGACGCACTGATTTAATAAAAAATACACCTGTGAACAAGGTGTTTGGGGCCCAAACACATAACATGGCACAGCATGCAACAGAAAGGAGCATTCCCTGGTAGTCTATTCCTGATGTGGTAGCAATAAAGAGCCTTTGTCTGACTTCGGGCGAAAAATTTTAAATGGCTGGAAAATGGCTGTGACTTTGGCAAGTGTTTTTCAGAGAATATGAACGCGGTATACCAATAGTTCATTTATTTATCGACATATTGTATCATTCGCTCCAAATTACGTAGAAAACAAATTGGAGGTTCAAATGAGCCATGTCTGTTTAAAATAAGGGAACTGATAAATGCAAAAATATCAGGGGTCAGTGTACAATGACAAATACAAGCTTAACTTTCCGTACGTATTAAAAGTATGATTTTGTCAAGAAAAACCATGTGGCCGACAGGCGGTGGGAAAAACCCATGGCATGTGCGCAGACAGGGTTGAACATGAATTTGAGATATTTTTGAGCTATCGTCTAGTATGTACTGTACAATAAATCAATCATCTGTTAAAGGCTCGGATATCCTTCGTTATAGGTTATAATTTAGATATACATGTATATGTAACAGTTACCAAATTATGAAAAATTCCTAAAAAATATACTAATAGAGTAATAGTTGAGTATAATGATAGTGTGAATGCGATATTACCCACAAGACACACTTTGTGTGAGTCGAGCATTTGTTTATATACAGCATGTAAATAGTGAGCAATAAGCAAAACACTCAACACTGTGGCGATATTTTTAGGAGAGTGAATAACGGTGACCCATTCAATAACGAAATCTTGAGACGCGATAATTTGCCAACGCCATACCGGTATGTTGTAAACACATTGGTCGCCTTGTGGACATTTCTAACCAAAGATCCTTTAGTGGGATCTCCCCGCCCCGGTGTTGAGTGTTTTGCTTATCGCATACTCTTTATGTACTGTTTGTTTACATAACATGTCATTTGTTTACATAACACAGAGGAGAGTACCAACATGACAATAACATGCAATACCCATCGCCAACGTTTAACGTATCTTTAATCCATCCATATATTTCTCAGAAAATTATGAATCTAAATGGGAATGTAGAATCATTGTGCCATGATTATTGTCCCCCGAAAAATTTATTTTCGGGGGACTATAGAAACGGGGTCCGTCCGTTCGTCCGTCCGTCCGTCACACTTTTGAGTACCTTGATGGTGTAATCATCTCCTCCTACAGATTTCATCCCAGAGATTTGAAACTTCAGAATATTGTTGCCCATATATTGAAGATGTGCAACATGTATATAGATGACGGAAAAAATATTTTTTGACAGAGTTATTAACCCTTTTCGACATAGAAAATTTCAACATTTTTTATAATTTTCAGTATGAGGGTACCTTCATGGTGTAATCAACTCCTCCCACAGTTTTCATCCTAGAGATTTGAAACTTCAGAATATTGTTGCCCATATATTGAAGATGTGCAACATGTATATAGATGACGGAAAAATTATTTTTTGACAGAGTTATTAACCCTTTTCGACTTAGAATATTTCAACATTTTTTATAATTTTCTGTATGAGGGTACCTTCATGGTGTAATCAACTCCTCCTACAGTTTTGATTGTAGATATTTGTAACTTCAGAGTATTGTTATCCACATATTGGAGATGTGCAACATGTATATAGAGGACAGATTTTTTTTTTTTACGGAGTTATTAACCCTTTTCGACTTAGAAAAATTTCAACATTTAAAAAAATTTCTTTAACAAAGCGGCATCGACTTGCCACTTTTTCGGGGGACACTGTGGTCAGCTGACCTTTTATTAACTTTGATAAAATAGTTCTGCTGACAATTCCATAAATAGTAATTACGTGTTCAGGATTAGATTGATATGATATTTACCATGACATATATATCAGTGACCAGGGTTGCTTTTGTTCATAGATGATACATGCAGCGAAATTTCTTAATATTTATGGTAATAGCATGTAACCAGGTGTAATGTATAATGACAGTGATCAGGTGTGATTTTCAAATTACTGCAGTAATTTTAGCCCAATATAACTGCCCAGCACTGTTCTTTGGTGCAAGGAAATATGTTTTGTTTTGGACATGGAATTTCAAAATTTACATAGAGGGGCCAAAACCATTTCTAGGTTCTTACATTTTAACCCCAGCGGAAACCCTGAACTGGCCATATGGCTGCATAACTACAGGCCTGAGTCCTGCATCCAAACAACCCTTGTAAAGTGGAATCACTATTTCTGCACCGAATAACCGTCGTTTGTTAACTCTGGATGAAGCATTGTAAGGAGTGTTCTCACAACTTACTTGCTCCTAAAGCTCATATTACAGAGAATACTCTTTATATTTTTTCGTATTTTTCCCATTTTATGCAGAACATAACCCGACATTCGAGTTGAGTCGCTATGGATGCTTGCGACAAAAAAGGCAAAGATAAGATCATCATAAGTTATTGTTGTTTTTTAAAGAGACTGTTCAGCGGACATTCTACTAGTACTTATGTTCCAATTCACAATTTTAACCGGCAGTGTCTGGTTAAAAGTGGGGTTATTTTGAGTGGCGCAATTGAAAGTCGCCTGAGATTTTGTTTTAAAAAACCAATAAAATGAAAATGGTCAGGGGTGGGGATTCAGAAGAGGGGCTGACAGGTTACCAGAAACAACTCACCAGAGGTTATTATTTTGGCATGCATTCATATTTGAACATTTGTAACATATGATCATCACATAAAAACATGTAGATGTTTGACATTGTTTATTGCATATGATGACAGGAATGTGGTACTGGAGGGGTGGGTGGGTTTTTATGGGGGATCCCCAAGAGAGGGGGGGTTGCTCCAACTTGAAAACAAATTTGAGAGAGTTTGTTGAATTCATGCCTGATACAATACAACAGTAATTTGATATTTTAATAGGTGGGGTGGGGAGGTATGGCCTTATACATTTCAAGTTCAAGATAGATGCCTCCCAAATGGAGTCCCTCTATGTTGACAAAGTACATATGTGATTTTACAGCCCTGGAAATTATTGATGTGGCCAATTTCACGGACATATTTTAGGTGTATACTATTTTACTAATGAAAACAATATTCTAATAAGTGTTTACTAATTTTTTGTCGACAGACCATTGTTGATCACAGAAATAGAAGGAAGATTGATGCTGATAAGCTCAGCTTTGCCTAAGAATGAGTGATCTGATCATCTGAAGTTGCTGCAAGACAACTTTGCCAATAAATCTGGAATTTGTTAGCAGACAAAACATTTCAAATGGCATTCTGTGTCTGTGAGTATAAATATAATGACGTTACTTTGCATTTCAACAAATCTTTTAACTTTGAGGGGCATCGGGGCTACATGATCTGAATCACATGTATTGCAACCTACATGTACAGTCTATATATCATCATGCTAAACATTCGATACATCCCTGCTACAATACATATAATGATTTTATAGCATACCATTCCAGGCCAATATAGTGATTAGTCACACTGAAACAATTGAATTTATCCTTTACATTCAGGCCTTAATATTCCCCTCAACTTACAGCTTTTACCGATGTCCCCAAATTATAGAAATGTCCCCAAATTAGAAGGCACATGTGACAAAATATCACTGCAAAATCACCCTTTTTATGTTTACCCATACCATGTATGGTAAACATAGTGTCGTTGTCCGGATTGACCACTCGTCGTGCGTCCGTCCGTCCGTCCGTCCGTCTGTCCGCCCGTCTGTCTGTCTGTCCGTCCGTAGACACTTTACGTGTAATGCGACAACTCAAACATTTTTTACCTGATCAAAACCAAATTTTGTATATGGGGTTTTCAGCCCAAAATACAGATCGAGTTCGAATATGGGTTTGATCCGACTTTTTTTGACAGAGTTATGGCCCTTTTTCGACTTAGAATTCACGCATTCTGCCATAACTCAAACATTTTTTATCTGATCGGAACCAAATTTGGTATGTGAGTTTCTCGACCCAAAATACAGATCGAGTTCGAATATGGGTTTGATCGGATTTATTTTAATGGTGTTATGGTCCTTTGACATATGATTCACACATACATGTACTTCGATAAATCAACCATTTTTCATCTGATAGGAACCAAATTTGGTATGTGAGTTTCTCAACTCAAAATACAGAACGAGTTTGAATATGGGTTAGATCCAATTTGTTATACCAGAGATATGGCCCTTTTTAAACTAAGAATTATCCAGATTATAACCCAAGTAACTTACAATTAATGAATACCTGCTTCTCTGTGAGCAAGATAAAAGACAATATAGTTTATTGCTTTGAGAGTTATTTATAGCCCTCATATGTTAGGTCTGTATAAGAGACACAGTGAATTATTGGATAAATTGATTTAGCTATCTTTTTAACCACAACTTAGCCAGGTGAATTTATTTAACTAGACCAATGGAGCTCTCTAAGTCCTTGGATGATGGGACTACATTGGATCAAACAGGGCAGAGATAGGTGATTTAACCCCTTTTACCCATTCCATGTCTTTTAACCTTTTCCATTAAATAAATAATTATATTATTTTGATATCTCACATGGCAATTTGCAACAACATGAATAGAACTGCTCACACTATGATAGTGGTGACAGGCTCTAGAGTTTAGATGTTATATTAACCCTTCTATATTGACTCATACATTCCAATAATTTGTGTTATTACTGGTTATTATGTACATTTGTCATATACTACTTTAGATCATAACAGTATACTCTATAATTCAACATTAAAAGATTATGATTCTGATCTTAACAATTTACTATCGCCAAGGGATGGGTTAAACATCTGCCGATCGTGATCGGCCTCTCGTTATGACCTGTTTGTGTGTGTATATTGCTTCATATGACCACAACAAATCAACTTTCTAACTTTTTTTCAGGTTTACATATAGTTAAGATTAAATTAAATTTTAATTGGAAATACCCATGATCAGTGTGTTGGTGGACTGCTTGGTGAACTTTCAAGCACCATACATCTATACAATGGCTTTGTTGATGTCAAATGATCAAATATTCCCAAGTGGTCAATAAATGTCACATTGTGACCTACATAAGGCCAAAAGGAAGAATACCTGAGTTTAGGGTAACATGAGGAAAAAAACAGGGGCGGGCGGGCGGTACTTCATTTTATTTTATTTTTTCATTTTATTTTTCACGGGGAATAGTATTTAAGTATTCGTGCCTTCTAATTGTCTGCCAGTGTCACTCGTATAAAGCTTGGGCAAGTCATTGTCACACTAATCAATGTCATGGTAGCTTTAATCAGTTTAATGGTGTTACAGAAGTTCAATGACATGTATACAGCATGATATTATATATAGAATAAGTGTCTAGTGTTGGAAATTAAACAGTTTATGTTCACGCTGAAGCTCGGATATTACAGGCCAAATCCTACGAGTGGACATATTACTGTTCAATTTCCCACACAAGACACTTATGATATTTTGTTTATCCACGGACTCGAATACTAAGAAATTTTGCGAAATATTCAACTCAGAAGGTGAATTTAACAAGAGTTCCTCCATTGGAAATGGCACATACTAGTACATGTACATGCGGCAACGCCAACGTGACAAAAGTGTCAGAATTATTTTTAATCTGACATTTTATTACTATGTCCTTTTCTGTCAGTTCAGAATCCGTGTGGTACCGGTTAACGCACGACAACATATCTGTGCTATAGTTGACAGGCGCCATGATGTTTCTATTCTGATTCATATGAACGCATTTGTGAAGTTTAATAGCTAAAACGCAGGATCTATCCGCACACGGAAGTGTTTCCGCCATATTCAATCTCCATGTGCAATCGGCAAAATATCCGGTTACTTTCGATTTGCTAGTTAATACATATTCCGGCCCATGTATCGCGTGTTTTCTGGTTTCCGCTTTCGAAAAATCGGCGAGGTTTGCCGAACAATGACGAGGGAATACGAATATACTACAACAATGGCGGCACTTTCCGTTTTTCAAGAATTGACGATATTTGCAAGGAAATGGTTTACTTGTTTAAGCTAATTCCGTAGTCGCGAATTCCTAATTACAAAAAAATTAAACGAAGTCGGCAGTTAAGTCGGAGGAAATTTTTGAAAAACGATAAAATGGAATTTGGCGGCAGGTTTTGAGTAGGGGCGGGCAGGTTACCCTAAACACAGGTATTCTTCGTGTTGGCCTAACTTGAAAATATAAGGGTAACATAACTTGCTGAATGCTGATATAAGCCCAAGTTTCCAGGAAATGATAAGGGGGCCATTGGTTCATGCTTCAGAACCAACCAGACAGCCCCAATTTTAGACTAACTTTTAACAAAAATTCTTCCCGTGGGAAACCCCCCGTAGCCCCAATAGTCATGAAGGGGTACCCCCCCCCACTCGCAAACCCACCCCTCGGTCCCACAAAATGTCCCCAAATTATCCTAATCTAAAGGCCTGTAGCTTCAGTTGGACACTATGTTCTGGTGTTGAATGCTAGGTTTACCAATCATAGCCACTACGGAACTGTAAATATTGTCGACAAAATATATAAAACTGTGGGAATAAAGACACTGCGATACATCTGTTAAAAGCATGATATTATAAAATAAGTCACCCCTATATAAAAAGGTCATTATATCCATATCGTATATGTAACACTGTTAGGATTTGCATTTGGTCAATTAAGTAGGGTCCTGCGAATATTCAAATATGATGAAATCAAATACCGAATCGAATACTGCACAGTTCTGGGACTGGTAGCGATTAGTGAGAAAAATGCCATGTTTTGAGTCGGGAAAATAATCTATCGGTATATACAACCATTCCCCATATAGAAATCAGAAGTTCATAAATTGTGTAGTCTGTTGAATAAATTGTAATTTTTTCATTAGCTCTCCAATGTTCTATGTCGAGAAATTAGATAAAATAATAAATCAGTGGACGGTAAGTATACACTCAAATGAGAATATTCATCATGTCTAAGCATATATATGCGCATTCGCAGAACCATTGTTAAGACGCCAGAATTTACTTTATAACCTGATTTCAGGTCTGACGTCAATGTTTCTTGAAATAGATGAGGATATATGACATGTCTGATTCAGTATGTGATTTTATTACTGGCATTAGTACTTGTTAACAAATGACGTCACTATATATCAGCTGTCTATTCCATGGGCAAATGGACAGCATATGCTTAGTACACAAAGTTCCATGTGTACATTATGTGTTGGAATGCTCAGATGTGACTTCTTTGTACTTTAATAGCAATTTAAGGGGCTCATAATAATACTGAATGTTGAGATTCGCGAGTTATTTCATTGATCTCGGTAATGCGATCCGTTATTATCTAAGATGGAGGTTGGTCAGGATGATGAAATCAATCATCCAGATGAACTACTCTCATAATGAGGGAGTGTTTACCTCTCTACTAGTATGCCAATGTCATGGATGTGTGCTTCTCATGGAAAACTGATTTTTGCGCTGCGAAGATAAACAGATATTAGATAGATATATTCTCCGCTGAAAGTTGAATCAAAGATGAATCATATACTGTTCAATCGAATAAAACTTTTTCAATACTGATTATTCGCAGGACCCTAAAATTAAGTTACCTCTAGTGGTGTTGACGGCAATGACATGGGAGAGGCATAGTAGGTATGCCTCAGAATGACATGCTTCAATGATAAGTTAATACTGGTTAGTAACTAATTTTATTCTGGATCAAAGTGAGACAAGTGTTTCTTATACTCAATTTAGCTTATATGAACAAACTAGTGGAGACATAGACAGAACACAACGCATATCGAGAATCTTTCATCGAATGAGTTGCGGATGGCGCATGGATATATTTCGTGAGAACGAAGCTCAAGCGAAATGTAACTATGTGCCGTCCACATCAAGTTCGATAAAAAGATTCGAGATTATGATGCAAGTTGTGTTCTGTATTTATTCTACACCATTGTGTCAATCCATGACTTCATTTATACCATAGCTATCTTTATTGTGATTTAAGTCTGATGGATAACCGGTAATGATCGGGACATCACCCGAAGCAGATTGTTGACATACTAAATGTATGTCATCTTTCTTGGTGACAAAGTCAACAAAAATAGTTCCGGCTTGTATTCAACTAGAGGCATACAATCATATGTATTCAATGGCTGGGATTGGGTTCAATACATGTGCCTCATGTCAATAGGAGTGGAATAAAGCTCTTTAATTTATTTCATTTTACTTCTATTTACACAACAGCAATATTTTGGTCTATTTTGTAAATTAAGTTACTTTGTTTGTGGTAATTTCAGCTTGTCCACTATAGTGCAATCCTGATTGAGACTCGCAACATATTTGACATCATGCATGATAGCCCAACCAGTATCACATAATTAATATAACTTCTTGTCATGTTTAATAGATAACTAACTTGCATAGGAAGTGGAAAGATATTATTATCTGATTGAATATTGGTGTGTATTAAATACAAAACCAAACCACACCTGCACATGGAGTAGGCAAACAATTGTGCACTTATTTGTTAAAGTGTTATGCCGCAAGATGCAACTTGACACTGGCCCCTCATGTAGTGTTTCACTGAACTGGTGCCACAACAAATTTGTGCAATAGCCTTCACCACATTGACAGTCTCCGTATATTTACATGTTTTTTATTCTTGGAAGTGATTATTTATCTTACTTCAATATACTTTGTATAATATATATAAGCTTTTCATGTATAATTTAGCTTGCAAACTTTAAAGATGGATTATTTTTTCCTATAACAAGTTGTATATAGTTTCCTGGGTATAAAATAATAAGTATGAATCGAAAATGCCTGTCCGGAAATGCTTATATTATTTAAAGGTACTCAATCCGATTCAATGGTCCCCATATATTCAGATTCCAACAACAACAACATTTTTTGAAATGCCGCTTCAGTTATCAGAATCAATTAATTGCCCAAAAATAATGCTAACCGCTCTCAACTATAACGGTAGTATAAAATTCCTCGAAACGTGTTATCTACATGTTCAAAGAAATTTTCCCTTATTATCAACACAATGCCACTTGATTTTAGAGTTATCCATCTTCATCCGCAATTTTGTTCCGAGACTGTCGGCTCGTCGACTTTTTACCAGGCAACTAATAAGTCTCCATGGTGAAAAATAATAGATTTAAAAAAATTGATAATGTAATAACTCTGAGCTTTGATGGGTGGTTCCTCGATTCAAATGAAATATTTTGTACCCCCCCCCCCCCTCCCCAAATCCAAATAAATAGTAATTGAGGGATGTTTAATCAGATTATGCATCTTTGATATTAATTATATTTAAAATATTCTGATACATATATACAATAACTTTGCGACATTTTACAGCTCGTGTTTGGTCTGAGCATTGCATGTGCGATAACTCTTTCTAAAAATAGTAACAAATTTATGTCCCACTTGATAGTTGCATTATATAAGAAAATATTGATATAAAATCAATATTAATTGATAGTAGCTTTCCCGGATACAGTATGTCATATCATATTTGGGAAATATGGTTAACATTGGCATACCGGTAAGTGACCTAGATAGCAGGAACCTGATTTGTAGATTTTCATCAGCTGGTGGTGGGGGGAGTGTCTGCAAATGAGTGGTTAAGATCCATGCTATAATAAATTTTCTTCAGTTCAAACCATGACATGCATTAAGAATAATTTGAAATTCTGACTTCATATATTTATTTTTTCAGGAAGACAGGAAGACTAAAGTATCAGATATAAAATGTGCCATATCAGGAAGTAGAGGACTACAATACAGTAATGATCTGTTACTACGTGTAGCCGTAGCTCTAAAATGCCATGAGTTAAATTTTCCATTCAAGGTGGATGACAAACAGTATTTATGGACCAGTTCTCAAATATGTGACAATTTTCAGCTGTGTAATATCATACACATGCTTTCTAAATTACCATTTAATATGTTATTGTGAATGAGGATGGATGACAAGTCACATTAATGTAATTCGTGATTTGACAATCTTCAACTACGGAATTTCTTTTCTCTGTTCATGTAAATCATGGTAGATGAACCCTTGATATACACGATTGGAGCAGTGGTCGTACAATTACATGTATTCCTTTAATTTATTGACTGACTGAAACAGCCGAGGCCTTTGCAAGAACTTCTGAAGTGGACCATCTAATTTAACATTTCTCCAGTGAATATGTTTGCTTGTGACTCAACTGTTACTAGAGTGTCAACCAATAGTTTGAAGGCTCCTCCAGCACATGAAATATGAATTCTCAGCTTCATTGTTGGATATATAGTTATATACCCAGACATGGTCATGATATATGTATGATCTTATATTTTGATATAAAATTAAAGTTCATGCAAAATAATTATACTCTTAGACTTTGATAATTAACTTTTCTCTATCAAAGTATTGGTAGTAACATGGTATTGGAAAACGTCAGTTATACTATGGGTTTACTTATCTACTGGTAGGATAAGTCAGAGGGTGTCCATTAATCCATTAATTGTTTTCACAATTTGAGGGAATCCGTGTTCACAGCGCTGATTCATGGCTAGAACAATTAAATAACTTCAAAGAGACCAAATATGACGTGGGTGTTTGATGCTGTGGCACCTTATCAGTGTCCTGTGGATTCTGCTTCTGATTTGTATGTAGGCATTGATACTGAATATCAATTTTCATGATTTACCATTAATTCCTATTTACAATAATTGGATAAAAAAGTTAGTTTGTCCTGAAATTAATGGAGAAGTGATTCCTGTTCAATGACTGGTGGTACCCTAACTACATGTAATGCATCAGAACAGCTGGTACCACTTTTGCCTGTAACTTCTGTCCGTAAATTTTAACAGTACTTATCTGACAGTGCTGTCTCGTCAAAAGTTCAAAACAGATAAAAACAATAATTTTATGCTCAGTTTTCAAAATATCCTCATGTCATTGATACGGGAGAGGTGGCTTGGAGTCATTCTAAAGATCCTCGTGCCATGTCAATTGAAGAGGTGACTCAAGTATGAGAGCAATTATTAATATGCATGTAATATTAAAACAGTGCCTGTAACTCTATTCATATTAGCATTGTTTGTATTGTCATTGCATGCCATTTTATTGTACCAATATAAGTGAATTACAATGCCAACTAAGCATACTCGATGTATATCTGATAGCACATTCTTTGTGATTTTGTTCTGGGTAACATTTTTCTGACAGTGCTGTGTTTTCTCAACAAAATTTATCAATATGATACTTTCATGCTCAGTTTTTTAAAGATCTTCATGTCATTGACACGGGAGAGGTGGCTTGGAGTCAATCCAAAGATCCTCGTGCCCTGTCAATTGAAGAAGTGGCTTCAAAAACTGATAATTAAAGTATCATATTGATAAATTTTGTTGAGAAAACACAGCATTGTCAGAAAAATGTTACCCAGAATAAAATCCCGAGGAATGTGCTAGTATATATACAACCAGTAGGCTTAATTGATCGAACATCACCCATAGTTGGCATTGTCATTTGCCTGTAAAATAAATTGGCAATTAAACAATTATATTGAACCGGAAAAACTTAGATAAATAGTGAGTTAAAACTTTTCTTGCCCATGTCAATGTCATTGCAAATTTATTATACCAGTACATGTAAATGTCAATGTAATATGAGGTCCATTCAGTATATATAACATATGATAGCATGTTTTTCATGATTTATTTTGGCTAATAATTATCGCTTTCAATATCAAACATTCTTACTGTGATGGCCTAAATTCAGTGGCCTCAACCATGCGATTCTGATTCGACATTACAGTTGCTAGTTCACCCAAAAATGTCCAATATTTGCAAAAAGAATGCATGTAAAAGAAGTGGCTTCGATGCTGGCTCCAAGCAATTATTAATTTGAAAAATAGTGAGTTAAACTTTTTTTTAAATTAACGTTTCTCTGTCAAAGTACTGGTAGTAACATGGTATTGGAAAACGATGTCAGTTATAATATGTGTTTACTTATCTACTGAAAATAGGATAAGTCAGTGGGTGTCCATTAACCATTAATTGTTTTCGCAATTTGAGGGAATCTGTGTTCACAGTTCTGATACATGGCGAGAACAATTAAATAACTTCAAAGAGACCAAATATAATCTGGGTGTTTGATGCTGTGGCACCTTATCAGTGTCCTGTGGATTCTGCTTCTGATTTGTATGTAGGCATTGATACTGAATCTCAATTTTCATGATTTACCATTAATTCTTATTTACAATAATTGGATAACAAATTGGGTTGTCCTGAAATTAATGGAGAAGTGATTCCTGTTCAATGACGGGTGGTACCCTAACTAATACAGCAGAAACGGTTGGTCCCACTTTTGCCTGTAACTTTTGTCGTAAATTTTAATGGTACTTCTCTAACAGTTCTGTCTTGTCAAAAGTACAAACAGATAACAAAATTTATGCTCAGTTTTCGAACAATCCTCATGTCATCGATATGGGAGAGGTGGCTTGGAGTCATTCCAAAGATCCTTGTGCCCTGTCAATTGAAGAGGTGACTTTGATGCTGATTCCAGAATGAGAGCAATTTTTAAAAAGCATGTAAAAATTAAAACAGTGCCTGTAACTCGATTCATAATAGCATTGTTTGTATTGTCATTGCCATTTGATTGTACTGGTATATTTGAATTACAATGCCAACTATCTGAAGTTATGTCCACTCCACAAATATGATGTATATGATAACACATTCTCTGCGGGTTAATACTTTTTGGACTGTACTGTGTCCTCTTGTCAAAACTGATCAAAATTATATGTTCGTGCTCACTCAGTTTTTGAAAAATCCTCTTGTCATTGACATGGGAGAGGTGACTTGGAGTCATTCCAAAGATCCTCGTGCCCTGTCAATTGAAGAGGTGACTTCGATGCTGACTGTAGGGTACAAGCAATTAACTTATAAACTTTAGTGCCGCTAACTTTTCCTATTCAATATATTTGCTTAGTTGCCTATTTATTTTACAGGCAAATGACAATGCCAAATATCGCTGATGTATATCTCATAGCACATTCTTTGTGATTTTGTTCTGGGTAATATTTTCTGACAGTGCTGTTTTCTCAAAAAAATCTATCGTTGTGGTACTTTCATGCTCAGTTGTCGAAAGATCTTCATGTCATTGACATGGGAGAGGTGGCTTGGAGTCATTCAAAAGATCCTCGTGCCCTGTTAATTGAAGAAGTGGCTTCGATGCTGGCTCCAGAATGCAAGCAATTATTAATTTAAAAAACAGACTTAAACTTTTCTTGCTCATTTCATTGCACATTTATTATACCAGTACATGCCAATGCTGAAGTTAGGTCCATTCATCATATATACCATATGATAGTATGTTTTACATGATTTTGTTTTTGGCAAATAATTATCGCTTTTAAGAACAAACATTCTTGTGCGATGGCTTAAATTCAGTGGCCTCAACCATACGATTCTGATTTGACGTTACAGTTGCTACATATCACCCCCAAACTGTCAAAATATTTGCGTAGAGAATGCATGTTAATTTATTACACATAAAGTGTATAGATTGGTTGGTACACAGTGTGTGTACCAAATATACACAACACTGTGTACTAAATACTACAAAATGTGTAAGTTGTTATACAGATGTGTATAACTAAAGTACACATAATTGTGTAGTGGCTACCCAGATATGTGTAGAACTGTACACACATATGTATAAATAAGGTACACACTAACTGTGTCAACTGCTACACACAGTGTGTAGTTTATTTACACAATAACTGTGTACCATATGCTACAAAATTGTATGGATTGTTACACAAATATGTTCAAATAAAGTACACATAAACTGTGTATAAATATTACACAAAACATGTGCTACTGCTACACACTGTGTGTAGATTATTTACACATTATACTGTGTACCAAATGCTACAAAAAGGTGCAGATTGCTACACAAATATGTTTAAATAAAGTACACAATTTCTGTGTAGTTAATGGGTACACACTTCATACACACTTCCCACACACAACTGTGTAACTATTTAGTACACACGAGTGTGTACTATGGTATGCATATATGTGTAGATATGTACACATACTAGTGTGTATAAAAAAAGGTCTACAGTTTCTACACATAATTGTTGGAGAGCAGATGTTACACATTAATGTACAACAACTGTGTAGCATTCCTACACAGTCGTTTTTTGAGAATATTCCCATAAAAAAGCTTAGTGTATTCTTATTTATTTTCACAAAATCTGCTGAGAATTTGAGACTAGCCCACGCAGCACATTAAGTCTTCCCAATATAAGATTTCAAGCGCTTAGCAACGATAACGTGATCGATATAAATATCTGGCTCCAGATGCCATTCGGCTGAACTTTGAAAAGCACGCACAATTATTCTGCTAACGCTTTTAGTGATAAGGTCAGATTAGGTCAGCAATTTATGACGTCGTGTTCGTGTTACGGTCTGTGTTATTGGTATATGAAACGGGTGACCCAATTGTCAGTAGACCAATCGCAGAAGAGGAGTTAGTGTAACACAGGCGGGCTATGTAAATATAAATGTGTAACTCTTGAACTGTTGATGTTAAGACTATTATTTCACCAAAGGCGTGAGAATAGATGACAAACAGCGTGACATGTTCTTGAGACTGTCAGTTGTTACGTGTAACAGTTATACACTATTCACCCCTATTCCAGTCGGGATAATTATCCCGGAACACCTGTTTACAGGGATATGACTATTGTATATTAGTTAAAGAAATCACTCGATCTCAGAAGGTAGAGGACAACATAATGTAATTCCTATGTCTTCAGTATGATGTTAGTATACTTTATGGCTGAAGCTATGCGTTGCGTCCGTCTCATTTCTGATACGCACGATTTTTAACCCTTCAATGACTGGAGCTTCCTGAAATTTTGCGAAAACCCTGTGCCAATGCAATCTCTTATTTATGTGATGGAGCCTCGCAAATATAAGATAATACATCGGCCTAAAACATATTGGTAACATATCCTCGTCTAGCGTTCACGTGATGGTTACGTATCCCAGCGGACGTTCACGTGATGGTTACGTATCCCAGCCTGACGTTCATGTAATGGTTCAATACCCCCGTCTTGTGTTCTAGCGATGGTTACATATTCCCGACTAGTGTTCTAGCGATGGTTCCATATCCCCGTCTAGCGTTTACGCGATGGTAATATCCCGATCTAGCGTTCAAGCGATGGTTACATTTCCTCGTCTAGTGTTCTAGCGATGGTTCCATATCCCCGTCTATAGCGCTCATATACGACGTTTCATAATTATCATCGTCCAGCGTTCTCATGATGTTTCATTATCCCCGCCTAGCGTTTCCGTTATTAAATAAAATGCTGCAAAACGGAGTCAATATTGCCAACCGTACAGCATAAATTGATTTTAGTAATACATGTACATGTGCTTGTATATGCAGAGGGTCGTTTATGTTGTTAATATGGGTAAATACGTGACATACCAACGTTTAAAAGTTGTACTTACATAGTGTGTATATGCACTCTGTATATTTTTTGGAAAACTCACTTAAGTCATAGAATTAATCGCCACAGAAGAAAACAGAATGATCCTTTGTTTACTCTCTGGTCGATAAAGAGCGTTGTGTAGCACTTATATGCGCGGAATGTTTCTTGCGCAATACGGACTCACCTTTAACGACAGAATAAAAGCAGCAACACCAAGCCCGTCTACAACACGGGTATATATATCACACGAGTATAAAATAGACAACTTTTATACATCTCACCGTAAATGTATATATATCATCCCCGGTCTCTTGTTTTATACCTATAATGCACTCACTATACCCGTGGTTAGCGCGTGATTACTCAATGGTGGAGTGGTGATCTTGGACTCGTTGTTTGGCTTATGCCATAAGCCAATGAGAGATGAGGATTCCATACCACGACTCGCATATTTAAGGTTTCTTCTCATCCTGCCGGTAAAACGCGTGGGCCTACCTGAGTAGGTTTGTCTGAATGCTGAGACTTTACACCACAATGCCACAGATGATATTATCACAACAAATTTCCAATAAAGCCAGCAAACCCGTGGGCCTACCCGAGTAAGTTTGTCTGAATGCTGAGAACTTTACACCACAATGCCACAGATGATAACGAATTTTAGAAATTAACATCTGATTACGTGACCACCGGTTTATGCCAGTAGCCCAACGCGGTATCGACAATAAACTATACATGTACAATTTGTACAATGTTATATATTCTTTTCTATGTTTCACCGACCTTTTGGGCTGCTTGGGATGACGCATATATGTGTAAACGAGGTTTAAATTTCAGTTGCCTAAATCAACTGCAGGCGCAAAGATGAATTAATACACGTTGTTTTTCAGTGCATGATGTATATTATACTCTTAATGAGTGCAGTGGTTAATGCAGACCATATGTACATTCAAGAATATGATCTAGACGTTTGGCTGGCCAATGGCAAGTAAGATTTTCACATTTAGATTTTATTTTATTGGCCGTGATGATGATGAAGACGACGACAACGAGATGGTGATTTCAGCCGCTAGGCCATATCATAACGTAATGCGTGAGTTATTAGTGAATGAATTAAAGGCGGCATATATATAGGCATTTGGCCAAATGACTGGGAACGTTCGGCATTCCACCAAATGATTGACGGTCACAGTCATTTGACCAAATGACTAAAAGTGTTAGTTATTTGACCAAATGAATGGTTTTAAAGATTGATTGTAACATATATAGAGTACTAATTTCGCTAGGAAATATCTCACAAAGGAATAAAGACACGGCCAACCCCGGTATAACTACATTGAAAATATTGTTCAGATACACTTACACATCGGGTTAGCCTCCCTGTGTGTGAAATACAATTCGGCACTGCATGGCTGCCGAGAATGAACAAGTTCTGTCCTCACAGGGCGGCTTCAATTATAACCAAGCCTGCAAATGGTGTGTCTGTCATTTGCAGAATGTGGTCCCCAAAGGGCTTAGGTCTCATCTTTTAGGAAGTATCTATAGTCTCAAATAACATTGTTTCAGTTACTTTTAGTTTCTATATCCCCTAATTTGCAGAAGATAAAATTCATAATCGAGATGACTAATGTGTGGACATCACCAACTTCAACTTGGAAACTTCAATCGGATCATATGTCTCCCATATAGCAGTTGACGACATAGCAGAATGCCGTTCCTATAGGGTGAATTTGGTTATGTTAGCCCGCTGTGCAGGATAGCGCCACTAAATTCACCCTCTGTGGACATCAGTCTGCAAATGACAGACGCACCATTTGTAGGCTTGCGGTTAACCACACATAGTTTTTGCAACTTTGTTGCCTGTTATTATTTTGCGTAGCTGCGGAATCGGCCCCGCAAGTATAGGACCGTCCTTTGCTAATCAATTTTTGTAGTAATTCGGGTACTCATTTGACCTTCAAATTGTACTACACGTGCTGACTTAATGTATCTAAACGATCATTGACCGCTAGCATAGTGTTCTTTGTCGGTCCTATACTAAAAGCTGATCGCACCGTACCGCTCAAACCATACCCGATCGTACCGCACCAGGAGTCCGAACGAGATGGTGCATGCACTGTCGTGCATAATAGACATGTATTTACCTAAATTCCAACCCACATGTCGACATTAATCCCTAATTTGCCGCCAGTTCCGTCAGGTACGCAAAAAAAAACAGGCACCGACCGCACCTCTCCTACTTTTAGCATTCTGACCACGGAATTGGATATAATATCATGCACCGAATACCCCTCTGCAAGATGGGGCAAGTTGATAGCTACAGCGGAAGTGAATGTATTAACCCATATATACGCTATGGTTAAATTCGCCATGCATGTACGCAAAACACATACCCCCCCCCGACCGTATACCGCCCACAGGGGACCGAACGAGATGGGGCATGCAATATCGTGCAGAACAGATCTGTATGCACCATGTACAGTTTTAATCCCCAAGTCGATAGCTCGAGTGGATACGGCACCGTTAACTCCTAACTTGCGGCTGATTCCGCAGGTAGATGCAAAATCAAAGCAGGCACCGACCGCACCTCTCCTAGATGTTTGACCACGGAAGGGATATAATATCTTGCAGCGAATGCCCCATCTCGTTCGGTTCCCTGATGGCGGTGCGATCGGGTGCGGTCGGCTTTTAGTAGCGGATATCGACGTTTGTTCTCAAACGGCTATCCGTCGGTGTCTGGGAAAAATGTCACACCGAACCACCTGAGCTCTATAATAACTACAGTTACAGTATCAGCGGTGTCGTATAAATGCTGACATCTGCATACCTTTGTTGTTATGACTGCATAAAATCGTTTTCTGGTGAACGTGTGCTGACGCCCACTGCACCAACGGTATAATAAGACTGCGCATCGAATTACAGTGTACAAAGAAAACGCGAACAAATAACGAGTTCCGTTCACCCATGCACAATGGGCAACCTAATGCGGACCCGATGAAACGATGAAACATATATTTAGCACGCAAAAAGTCTTTATATATGGACCTATGTTATCGCCGGAACCAGCCACAAGTGAGTAATTATACTGGGTTTAAATTTAGGCTGATCGAGTGTGCGTCGTTTATAGGAACACTTACGTGGGCACAAATCAGTAATCGTCGTCCGATCACGTGATCGTTCCATGCTCTCTTAACAAATGAAGGTCTTCAGTTGCTAATCATCGAGTCTGCCATATCTGAACCGGAAGAAGTTCTAAATATGCAGTGTGGTGGGCGATGACCCACTCTACCTGTGTGTATATAATTCCTCTACACCGACTGACATGAGGAATTACCATCATGAGGTCATCACATGTGGAATACATGACACATTGACCGACTAACACAGCACCCAATCTACGCAATAATCGACATGATGCCTTATTGCCTTATGTCGGTCGATTAAGGAGGCGCTCCATTCGTGAGTTTTCAAACAATCTCAATTTCAAACTAGATGTATAAATTTGAAGGGGAAAATCATTATCCCCTATAACCAGTGTAAGCTATGGTACATGTACTATAACAACAACTCTTTACCCTCACACTGTGAGAGATATTTTCCAACTATGTAAGAAAGTGGTTTTAAAAGAAACCTATATTTTTTTTTTAGGTAGATCGATAGAGAGTTCAACAGAAAATATTTTCAAAAAATACACCGAGTTATCTAGACTATGAACCCAGTTAGGATATGCGCTCAGTCTACCATCATGACCGTTTGCAAGAAATTAATCAAACATTTTTCATTGCATATTTCAGTTTTTTTGGCAGCCATTTGCAGAATTATTTTGTTATCGTGTGAAGAACCAAAACAACATAATTATTATTCAACCACGTTCTCTATTATCTTATAGACATTTATATATAAACTCTCAATACTGATTTATCTTTTCAGACATTATGTGGTTTTATGGTGATTTTTTCTATAACAAAAATAGTTATGCCAATGGCTGCCAAAATACTAAAACACTGATTTATTTTCATACAGACAGTCATGATTTCAGATGGTTGACTCCGCGCGCATACCCTATTCGGGTACACAGTCTAGATAATTCAGTGTGGTTTTTGCAAATATTTCCTGTCAAACTCTCTATTAACCTACTAAAAACATCTGGGTTTTTTAAACCACTTTCTTACAGTGTTAGAAAATATCTCTCGTATTTTGAGGGTAAAGAGTTGTTGTTATAGTACTATAGAATACATTGGTAATAAGGGATAGTGATTATTTCCTTCAAGTTGATAACATTGATATTTTTTGTGGCTCCTTCTTAATCCGCCGCAACTAATTCACGGGTGTGTCCTTTAAAGCGATATAATCTAAAAGGCTAATTGCTAACATACGATTGCTCAAACTATTGGACAGTAAGTACATTTAGATGTTACCTGGAAACTGGTAACACAACAATAACTCACTGTAAATGTCACTTTCATCTATCTAAATAAGAAAACAGTACATGGGACCTCTTCATCATGACTGAAGATTTGCGGTAAAAGTTGTGGGGGAATTAGTGTAAACAAATTTTATTTTCCCATTGCACATTCAGGAAATATAAATAGAAGTCCATACCAAAAAATATCATGTTCCTGTATAAACTATATTATGTGCAAGAGTTGATTCTACTCTCAGAGACATTTGATGTCCTTCTTGGTGGACTATATCTTGACACAGGATACTTTCCAGTAAGGATACCTGGAAAAACATTGTAAAATCGAAGGTGTGCGATGCCTACACATCCGAATGGAATGGTGCAGTTTCCAGAGACATGTAATGGTTTATTGCTCAGACACAACATGAGAATTCGATAACACAACAACACAAAATACAACTAAAATATAAGCATCACCATCATCAATAGGGGCATTCATTTCGTCACAGCCAGATCATTCCTCCATTTGACCTATTAAATCTGTGATCAGTATCATCATTATGTTCGTTCAACTCCTTAAAATGATCGTAGAATGTTTCCATATTAATACAATCGCGTTGCTCATTTATATCAGAGTACTTTCTAAAAGTTTTCAAGAATTCGGAAGTAAAGGTTCATTGCGCGACAGTGTACGAAGCTCTGCTGCACAATTATCTCGCATAGTGTTTATTTTTATTTCCATAGTTTTTTGCACGACTTGCTGGCTATTTTTAGGTGACGCTTATTTGTATCCGACTTTAAGTTATTTAGTCTTATTAAATTCTCCCTTTTAGACCGGCCCCCAGATGAGGGTAGTGTCTCACGAAAGGGTAGAAATTTTGATGCTATCTCCAATTATCCTTGTCCCATGTGGGTTCCAAAACACTGAGGTATCCAGACCGGAACATGTGGAAAATATTTTTTTTGGACCTTTTTGGTGTTTTGACCTGCAAATTTCAGTATAATCAGGAAAACCAATAAAATAAGACAAATGTTGAATAAAATATACTTTAATATTAGATATTTATTCTATCTGGGTTGATTAACATTTATGATGAGCGAAAAGTTATATTATCCAACAAATTTTGTGAAAAATTCACGAAAAAGCAAAACAAATGCATAAATTGCAGTGCTTTTTCAAAACAAATTCCAGAAGATTTCCCATAAAATTTTCATTTTTTAGTATAAAGCTCTCATTGGTGCATCAAAATTTTCAGCATTATATACCTGATTTATTAATATCAACATCACAAGCAATGATATTCAACAATCCGAGATGTTTCAAAAAACTTAACCCACCCCCTAAAACTGATTTTCTATCTGAAAATACCTGTCAAGTCAGAATAGCCCGTTTTCGTTCTGTTTTGTTAACCCATTCAGAGTCTTATTATATATCATGGAATTAGCATGTATCTGGGGAGGTTTATGTTATGGTAGAGTCTAGTTTGTTTAAATATTTGATTTTGTGGGGGGTAAATTAGCTATCATTTGTATTATATTTAAGTGAATTTTTTTTGAAAAATTCCCATGACTGTCAGTTTTATGGATACAGCTGCACAACATGCACCACAATATGCATAAATTCTTCCCCAATATCAGACATGAAATGCTATAATCATGTACCAGACCAGAATTGAGAAATAAAGTAAAACCTAACCCTACCCCAAGATAGAGTTCTCAATGCTTTCAATGTTATGCTATACTAAACTCGAAAGGTTGCTCATACTAGTTGATAGAATTCATATCATAAATTGCAATAGTTCTGCCCACGGATTGTGTAATCTCATCTTCACTGTCACTGTCAATTTCATCAAATGTGATTGTATCAGTCAATAGAATTTCTGTGCAACATCTTACGAGAAGAATGGTTCAAACAACTCAGGCTGGCTATCGGCCGTCCATCCATGAAGTTCTACACCGTGAGTGGTTGATTTGGCAACGGTTGCAAGTATCCACTGTTTTGCTATCATGTTGGCTCGTTTTGAATGTAGAATTAAAGATTCCTCACATGGTGGAAGTGCAGAAAGATCATCTACCTTTTGCTGATTCTCGAACTTCTTCTGGGACTTTACCCACCTAGCTTACTTCACTTTTCTCGATTGTGGACCATACATGTAAAAGGCGCATGCTAACTCCTTGATTGTATTAAGCGTGTCACTGTCCAAAACCCAGTTCATTCCTAAATAAGCCATGACTTCCATATATCTTGATGGTCTTTCCAGCAACTTCCAGTAGTGTTTTTTCCTTTTTGGAACAACGATGAAAGGTAATTACCTGTGAATGAATGGAATCCAACAACTGCATTCTTCTGTATATTTGGCTGCCAAAATGTGGAAATGGTAGATATTGACCCAGCGTGTCCCGCAATCGCTTCCAAGTTGTGGTTGATGTATAAAGTTGGCTATTCTGCCTTCTATACATTGAACACTAACATGTCTGATGCACCTTAGTTAATTTTTACTATTGTCACCACTGACATTACCAGAAATATTGGATTTTTTCTCACAAACTTGACATAAACAACGGCACAAAATATTTCAAGTAAAATGTAACTTTGTTTGGTATGAAAAATGTTACTCAAAATGGCAACCATTTTTTACATATATCCCGAACATTATTCTCTGCGTTTCCGAAAATGTAGCAAATTGTGACTCACTTGGTTATTTTACATGTTAGCTAATCAACTGACAACTAAACGTTCTATTCTGGTTGTCCCATTTCCTTATGGGGTATTACAAATTAATTTTACAGTTGCCTTATTTGTTTTTTTTCCCGAAAACCTCTTTTTGGATACTGGCTATATATTTTTTAATAAATGGGCAGAACTTTGAAATGGAACTGAAATGAATCATAATTTGTGGCTATTCTGGCCTATTAGGATAAACATTGATCAACATGATACAGGCTGGAGGTCAATATGGCAACAAGGGAGTTACCGTGTGGTCATAGGTGAGGTGAATATGTATGAAGGGAGTTATTTTATGGTCATGAATGATGTGAATAGGTGTACATGATTAGCTATATGGTCATGCATGGGGTGGCTATGGTGAGATGTATATGTATGCAAGGAGTGAGAGTATGGTCATGTGTGAGGTGAATATATATACAGGGAGTGACTGTATGGTTGTATGGTTATGATTACCCAGTACAGGTGTACACAATGTGGCTCAATGGGCATTGCTGTGGTTTACATGTATGTAAATAACGAGAGTACCTACATGGTCATATGTGTGTTTATGTATATATGGAGTGACTGTAAGTTCATGGGTGAGATGTACAGATGTACCTTGTGTGGCTGTATTGTCATAGATAGGTGTATATGTATACATGTGTTGTCTGTATGATCATTGGTGGGTTGAATGGATAAATAGATGTGCAGCTATTTGTAATGCGTATAGGTGTACTTGGAATGACAGTAGTCATAATGTGTATATGTGTACCTGGTGTATGCTGAATGGTCATTGACGAGTGTGTGGATGTATATCCATATATCGAGTGGCTATATGACTATTGACGTGGCAAATATATATACAGTGAGTGACTCTATGGCCAATAGTGAGATGAATATGTTTCCAGGGAGTGACTGTATGGCCAATGGTGAGGTGAACAGGTATACAAGGAGTGACTATGATCATGAATGCGGTGAATAGGTATACAGAGAGTGACTATATGGTCATGGGTAAGGTGTATGAGTATACCTGGTGTGCCTGCGTGGTTGTATGGTCATGTGTATGGTGTACGGGTATACATAAGTGTGGCTGTATGGTTATGGAGAGATATGTGTATAAAGTGAGTGGCTATATCGCCATTAGTGAGGTGCATATATTTACCTGGAGTGATTCTATGGTCATGGTTGGGGGGTATATGTATATCTTGCATGGCTATTTTGCCATGGGTTTGGTGAACATGTATCCAGTCAGTGACGTATAACCAATGGTGAGGTGAATTTGTATACAACGATTGACTGTATGATGATGAATGTGTTGAATATAGGTACACAGGGTGTGACTATATGGTCATGGGTCAAGTGTATGAGTATACCTAGTGTGCCTGCATGATGACTCATGGCTGTATGGGCATGTGTGGGGTGTACATGTATACACAAGTGTGGATATATATGGTCATGTGTGAGGGGTACATATATGAAGCGAGTGGCTATATGGCCAATGGTGAGATGCATTGCATATGTATACATGTAGTGACTCTATGGTCATGGATGGGGTGTATATGGCGAGTATGTATACGGGGATTGACCGTAGGGCCAATGGTGAGATGAATAGGTATACAAGGATTGACTTATGGTCATGAAAGTGGTGAATATGTATACAGGGAGTGACTATATGGTCATGGGTCAGGTGTATGTGTACACAGAGTGGGTGACTATCTTGTCATTTGTGTGGTGTTTATGTGTATATATGGAGTGACTGTATGTTACTGGGTTGGTTATACATGTGTACCTTGGGTTGCTATTGCTTTCCACAATAACTCAACGACATATTAATCGATAGAGAGGTCATGTCAGAGAGTTATCCATCTTGATGCCGTTTTGCACGTTGGAGAAAACGTTAAATGATTTCCCCCTGATAATAGTTAATCAATTTTGATGCTAATGGGCAGGTGATTCACGTGAAATGTACAGAATAATGCACTTATTGGGTTCCATTCCTTCACGGGTAATGATACCTTCCAAAAAGGAAAAAAAACTTGTCTGCACGTTGCTGGAAAGACGATCAAAATATATGGAAGTCATGGCATATTTAGGAACGAATTGGGTTTTGGACAGTGACACGCATGTGCCTTATATGTTCAACGTTCGAGAAAAGTGAATCAAGCTAGGCGGATAATTTTCCCACAGAAGTTCGAGAATCAGCAGAAGCTACTTGATCTTTCTGCACTTCTGCCATGTGATGAATCTTTAATTCTACACTCAAAACGAGCAAACATGATAACAAAACAGTGGAGACTTGCAACCGTTGCCAAATCAACCACTCCCGGTGTAGCACTTCATGGATGGACGGCCGATAGCCAGCCTGAGTTGTTTGAACCATTCTTCCGTAAGGTGTTGCACAGAAATTCTATTGACTGATACCATCAAATTTGATGAAATTGACAATGAAGATGAGATTGCATAATCCGTGGGCAGAACTATTGCAATTTATGATATGAATTCTATCCACTTAAGTATGAACAACCTTTCGAGTTTCGTATAGCATAACATTGAGAGCATTGAGAACACTATCTTGTGGTAGGGTTAAGTTTTACTTTATTTCTTAATTCTAGTCTGGTACATGATTATAGCATTCCATGTCTGATATTGGGGAAGAATTTATGCTTATTGTGGTGCATGTTGTGCAGCTGTATCCATAAAACTGACAGTCATGGGAATTTTTCACTTACAATAATCAAAATGTTAGATAATTTACCCCCAACAAATCAAAAAATTAAACAAAAATAGACTATACCATAACATAAACCTCCTCAGATACATGTAAATTCCATGATATATAATAAGACTCTGAATTGGTTAACAAAACGGAACGAAAACGGGCTATTCTGACTTGACAGGTATTTTCAGATAGAAAATCAATTTTAGGGGGGTGGGTTAAGTTTTTGGAAATATCTCGGCTTTTTGGATATCATTGCTTGTGATTTTGATATTATTAAATCAGGTATATAATGCTGAAAAGTTTGATGCACCACTCAGAGCTTGATACCGAAAACTGAAAATTTTATAGGAAATCTTCTGGAAAACTTTTTTGAAAAAGCACTGCAATTTATGCATATTTTTGGCATTTTCATGAATTGTTCACAAAATTTGTTGGATAATATAACGTTTTGCAGATCATAAATTTTAAGCAACCAAGATAGAATAAATATCTTATATTCAAGTATATTTTATTCAACATTTGTCTTATTTTATTGGTTTTCCTGATTATACTGAAATTTGCAGGTCAAAAACACCAAAAAGGTCAAAAAATATATATTTTCCACATGTTCCGGCCTGGATACCTCAGTGTTTTGGAACCCCCATGGGACAAAGATAATTGGAGATAGCGTCAAAATTTCTACCCTTTCGTGTGACACTACCCTCATCTGGGGGCCGGTCTATTTTACGTCTACACTCTGCGTCAAACCACATTGTTCCCTTATATCCTGTCTTATGATGCTTCTGTTTAGTCCTATTTGTAATTGAAAACGTCTTCTCGCCAGCCTTTGCTAAAACATCGGAGACTCCCCTGGTCAATAAGTCAATATCTTGGGACGAATTCACAGAGTGAACAGAATTAAACAAGTCATTCAGTTCAGGTATAGCTTCTTGCACCGCGGCGATATAATCACTATATTTGTCGTGCCTCCATCTTCGAATCTTTGGTCCCAAGGGGATCCCATTAGTTGGTTGAGTATATGTCTGCTCGCTATAAGATAAATCAAGCGTAATGGTCAGACCACAGTGCACGTCTGAAATCGAGTATATCAAAATCAGTAACAAGTGGGAATAGCATTCTAGTCCCAATTGCATAATCAATAACACTAACTTCTCGACATATGCATTTGCCTATTCCGTGATAGTTACCTGACCTTCCATTCATGATATTAATACTACCACCCTTACAAAAGTCGATAAGTCGGTATCCATACGAGTTGGTTTCCCTTTATCTGTTGAACAACTTTCTGGAATTTCAATAACTGAAATGGGCTTATCAAAATTGTCAGGTACACATATATAATTGCCAAGATAGTCAACGTCTGTCCATTCATCATCATCAGTATTGTCGTTCAGTGTGCTCGTCCTTGCATTAAAATCGCCCAATAGTAGAACCTCATGACCCGATCCTCTGATGGTTAGAATATCCTGTAACACGTTATCGGACCACTGATTATCTGCGTATCTATAGTGTTTGTGTGTTGTACATAACGTAGACCGCCGCTATGTATAAGTTTTGACAGCGGATTTGTTGTGGTAAAACTGATATTGTTGTTCTGAACTAAGATTAATTTGTTTGACTACCAAATGTTTCGAAGGTTTTACGACTATGAATATTCCGCCTGACCGATTACCTTCACCTCTACGTCTGCTCCTCTTGGATATAATTTCGAAACCCGGTATAGATATGTCGTCCTCCATGTATGTCTTCGTTTCACAAAGACAGAGCACGTATTACTGATCTAATAAAGATTGGAATTCGGGATAGTTCAGCCTTTGATACAAGCCATAAACATTAAGAGATAATATTTTAAAACCAACATTGTGTTGAGAATCATCATCATGTCCATCAACATTATCATCGTCATCGCTATTGCCATTATCATTGTCGTAGTCATTACCAGCATCATCATCAGCACCATCATAATTGTCACCAACCACCACCACCACCATTATCATCGTCATCATCACCACCACGTTCATTGTCAACAACTTCGTTAGTGACCGATACATGAGCTACAGCTTTATTAACATTTTTGACCGCATGACATTGTCACCACATGCAGTTCATGTCCCAGTTTTGTGTGCCTTGTTCTGGACAGGGGACGGTGTTTCCTGTCGCCCACGCTTCGACGCATTCGAAGCTTCCACTAAAGCTACACTCAACTTATCACGGCCCTCGGGGCTGAAATGAAGACCGTTTCTGTCATTTTCATCGAACAGTGCCTTCGTTACACCGTCACCAATCCAAAATACAGCAGAACTGTCAACAAATTTCATTTTTGGTTTCTTTCCGCAAATGTATTCAATGTGTTCATATCTAATATAACGGCACTGTTCTGATCTTGAACTCGTGCGCTTTTCCCTTTTCTGGGAGGCACACTGCATAACCTCAGTTCAGCGTTTGGAAATAGTTTCAGTATCTGCGGCAAAGCTTCGCCTATGACACTAATCATTATGGTAGCCTTCGCGCGTGTGAATAATGTGGTTGGTCCCTAACAACATAATTTACCCTGTCAGTATGGACACGTTTATCGCTCGCTGCCTGCTCCAGTAAGTCATTGAACTCTTCATAGCGTGCACCCGACACTTGATACAACTGTACATTTGGGTCAGAGATTTTCAGTCCACGGTAATTCACGCTACTGCCCAGCGGCGATAACCACGACTGCCATAAATTGCCAGACCGAATTATAGCAGGTTAGACATCACACGCCGATATGTCTGACAACAAGGAACGACGTGTTTCAAATTTGGTGGACTTACCACCAGAATTCGCTGGATTTTTCTTCAATTCGACTTGTACTTCATTGCGGTAGGGTCAATTACTTGTGCCTATTATCACGCTGGGCATACGTGAAGTCACACACCGGGTGGAGACGTCGCACATCGGATCACGGTGACAGACAGTATAGGTGAAACATTGCCATATTTACTCATACACATTTCAACTTTTCAGATTGTTTGCGAGCTATTATTTTGCAGATAGATTATGTTTCAAGTAAACAATAGCGAAAACGTCGGCATTTATAATGGTGCGATATGTAACAAATATTTCCCAAGCTTGTCTAAATGTTCTATTTGAATGGATCTTCACGCAGTCATCTGTTGACCTTGATGCAACCTATCACACTCATCGTACAACACAAATATATCCCACGATATGCCCATGAACAGCTCAATCTTTGAAACAGGTTATCCCAAGAAATCCCGAGATAACTATCCCGGGGGTTGGTGCTCGGTGGGAACTCACACAACGCGGGTTAGCTTAATGTGTTTGAACCACGCACATCGGGTTTGGGAATCACGCGCATAGGTTTATTTCGCGATGTTATGTTCTGTTAAATGAATACTCATGATATATGCGAACTGAAAAGCCTAACTTGTGTTCAAAACACATCCAACAAATACGGAACACATTCGATCACGAGATGAGTGGACATTTGCTATTATTGAACACGATTTGCTTAATTTTTAATCCAGACCTCGAACTCTGTCTGACATGAACCTGATGAATTTTCCGTGAAAAAGCCTGAAGCCTATTTGCGAGAATAGTATCTTTGCAGGATTATATCGCATTTGGGAAGTATTTTAACATTCGAACCATCTAACGATGGCCAGGAATAACAGGTACACTGTATGCTATGGTGTTCATCCAATGGGAAGCGGCCTGCTACTACTGACCTACTGAAGAAACGCAATGAACATGTCCTCGTTGTCGAATTATGCCAGTTTGTAATATAAATGGTACACAAGGCTAGGGGCAGTCTCCATGTGAATTGCCGTGTTTTCGATAGGTGTCCGGACTTTCCGAGAAGAACTTCGCCATGTACTGAGGCATTCCTCGATAACTAATCCATTATCGCCATGGACAACCAAACGCTGCTTCCACATCTTTAACACTTCTGGAATTAATCCAGGGTGTTTCCTCTCCAAATAACCAGTATTTCCGTTATGTTCATTGAGGTGATACTACAAGTAACAACACCTTGTCAGGGTCTGTGGCACACTTGTGGTCGATAGTGGGTTATAGGGTGCTGAAGATCGAACAATGGCGACATCTATATGGCTCGACCTACATCTATCTGAAATAGAATACGAAGTATTGTTATACCGTATGTATACGTGTAACCAAATCACACAATTCAGGTACCCACATGCACACGAGGGCTAAAATAATTACCCACCATTAGCATCCAAACACAAAATATGCAAATAAGTCATAGTACAAGGACATTTTCTGGAGACAAAAATCATTCCGGTATAGACTTAGACACATATAGAGATACTCAGTCAAATGGTACCTGCATAAATGTAATACAATAAATGTAATACAATAAATACAATGTAATACAATAAATACAATGTAATACAATAAATACAATGGTTGAGGCAATACAACTTTCAGACATGATGTGTCATAATAACAACTTCCACATATGTATGTTGTTTGATAAAGTATAGTAGCACATATACATGTATGTTTGTGTCAGTCCACACACATGCGTCATACCATGGTGCATTATGGGAGGCCAAATTCACAATTTATTAATAATTGTGCTTCAGCGCAATTCAATTGCGCTTCAGTGCAATCCATAGCGCTTCAGCGCAATCCATTGCGATCCAGAGCAATTCAATTGCGCTGAAGCGCAATACACAATTAATTGCGCTTAAGCGCAATTAATTTTCCATATATGGCTAAACCCCCCAGTAAATTAATAAATAAATCCAATACAGAATTAATTGCACAGAAGCGCAATTCAATTGCGCTGAAGCGCAATTATTTTCCCCATATATGGCTAACCCCGAGTTAATAAATAAATCCAATACAAAATTAATTGCGCTGAAGCGCAATTATTTTCCCATATCAGGTTAACCCCCAGTTCAGGGGTGTAAGCTTGTAACAATAATTGCGATTCAGCGCAATTAAATTGCGCTGAAGCGCAATTGATATGAATCAGGCTGAATTGCGCTGAAGCGCAATTATTAATAAATGTGAAATTGGCCTCCCATAGTGCATAGACAGAAAATCGAACTTTCGTTTTGTTCTCTCTTAATGCATAAATTAGTGCAATAATGGCAACTAACTCACTCATTTGTGTCAATTTATATATATGTGCATCGTCTGTAGTTGAAATTATTTTAATAATGACCCATATTTCGATCTCAACAAACATGTTATACATTTTATGTGTGTCAATAGTATTTTCTATCAGCATTTACCCGGTATACTTGGTGCAAACACAATTCGGTCACCCGAAGATCGTGGTCTTCAAAACCGGTCGAGAATACCGAGTTTCAAAACACAATCTATTTCCCCACGTTTTATCTTGTCAAAACAACTGGTTTTCACTTGTGAGAAAGCCAAGTTGTTGATCTATCTAATAATATACTAAATATTCTCTGAGAGCGACTAGAAATGCCTCCATACCTCCATAAACGACGAAAATCGTAAAAGAGAGAGAAATGAATGAAACTAGTATTTCGAATATGATTTTCACAAATATGACACATAATTTAGGTAAATGGAAGAATGCATTTGATAGATGATTATCTCCCAAACGTCCCAAACGAATCTGGAAGGCAAGATAAGTTTCATTTGTTTAATACTTACCGACTTTCTGAGATGTGTCGACAAAAATTCGTAACATTGTCCCGTTGTGCGAGTCTTCTCACCCGGTGTTTGAGTTCACGTATGAACAGCGTGATTATCACCTTGCCTATTCGAGAATTACCACCGTCACGATTGTCGTGCTTGTGTGTGTCGCTAGAATGTGGGCTCGGTCGGCTTTTCTCGGTGTTGATTGGCTGACTGGGCTCAGGGTTCGAACTATACCGTTGTCCGCGTGTAAATCGTTTCTTTGCGCATAACGGTCACTACCGGGTTCACGAACTGACTCAGGGTTCTACATGCCGTTGTCCGTTGATGCGTGCGTAATCCGTTCTGTGTCCGTAGAGGTCACTACCGTTATCACCGGATTACAAGTCGTGTCCGTCCATTCGTAATTGTGCATGACACATTCTAATCACGTGACGATTGGACTATCGAATCCTCGGACTATCGACCCCTCGGACCATTGAACCGTCTGACTATCGAACCATCGGACTATTGAACCCTCAGACTAATGAACCCTCGAACTATAGAAACCTCGGACTAACCTACTTTACCCAAACGATATGTTCAATGTCGATTTTGAACCAGCATTGGGTTGCGTTTTGTTGCCGATAAATATCGTATAACAACACGAGGGACAATATGTTATCTCTGCACATCCGGAAAGTATACATCAAACAACGAAACAAGACAGCGATCATCAAAAGTCTAAATGTTTACAAAGTACAATTCGTAAGGAAGGTTTACCGCAAAATATCGACACAAATGCTTAAAATTATTCACGATAGGTCTGATTGTTCCCCGGACAATTTCTGAGGACTATTATCATCAACATCTCCGTCCATGCATGCCTTTGTGCATGCGTGCGTCTGTTCGTCATTGTCTGCATGATAACTTGAGCAATATTCAACAGAATTTCTCGATAGTTGGTACGTGGTTCACATTTGACGCAAGTTCGAATGTGGTCACCGTCCGATGATTTTTACGGAGTTATGCCTCTTATTCGACTTATAAAGGGCTGTTTTCGTGTTGTCCGCATAGTAACTTGAGCAATATTGAACATTAATTTGTTTTATATTTGATACTTGGTTTACATTTTATCAGACGCAGGCCAATTTCGAATTTGGTGACGTTCCGATTATTTTAACGGTGTTATGCCCATTAAAAATAACTGTGCTCGGGTTTTCCGCATTGTAACTTGAGCAATATTCAACGGAACTTCTTGATGCATGTATTTGGCACGTGGTTCTCATTTGGGAATATTCAGACCAAGTTCTGTTTTATTCTATTCATGTCTCAATGATAAATTGAGCATTCTTCAAAAGAATCTCTTGATACTTGATGTGTGGCTCATCTTTGATAACATGCAGGTCATCGTCTAGTTTGAGTCAAATTTTGCCAGAATTTGAATTCTTTGTTCTTAAAAAGGCCAACGTCCCAAACGTCCACCTCGATTCGGAGGACGTTTGGTCTGCGACCTCTTATTTAATATTTTGTCCCCCAACTGCATGTTTTCACCCCTAGTTAAGTTGTCCTGCTAACAGAGAAAATTAATGCTACCTTTTAAGCGCATCACCTCTCTTAAGTGTAGGCTTTCTGCACAAAATGTGTGGCCCTCTACAAAATCATTATTAATTTTTTACACAATAATAATGTCGATTCTGACACACAAAGATCGTAGACAAAAATGCTAGTTCAGTATCCCGACCTATATGGTATATGTAAAATTACATGTTGATGTGCGTATTAATCGGGTTTACACATTTTATGTGTAATCCTTTCTACACATCGGTTATAAGAGTGCACTTTTCCCTATCAGCGTCATAGGAATTTAGCAGGACCCACCAGCTGTCCAGCACCATATTGTTATAGCAGGACCACTTAACCCGGCGGGTTTCAGTAACATTATGGTGCGCCAGTGAATATAGTGTGCATCGTCATCAGTCCTCTGTCTAAGGCGAATAACTCTACAGTTCTCTGTAAACTCAGACCTTGGTATCGAGCAAATGGCAAATGAACAGATTTAGAATCATTCTAAAAACGGTGGGGAATCACGTGGTTTCGAGTTGATGAGTAGCACGCATCAAAATGGCCGAGGCGATCGAAAAAGCGACCAGAAACGAGGAAAAAGGTAGTTAACCCTTTACCCAACAGAACGGCCCTGTGCCAATGCATTCTCTTATATATGCGAGTCGACCATAGGTCGCCTCGCATATATAAGAGAATGCATTGGCTTAACACATTAAAAATTATAAAATTGTTAAAGAATGTAAGAAAAAATGGTAAAAAGTGTTAAAAAAAGATTTTTGTTTAGGCCAATGCATTCTCTTATATATGCGAGGCGACCTATGGTCGACTCGCATATATAAGAGAATGCATTGGCACAGGGCATAACTGTAACTATCACAATGTGGTCAAGGAGCCGGTTCCAATGATACCCATATTTGTATGGTTCTATTGAGACAGACCGAAGATATTTTAGGCTGTTGAAGCTTTATTTGGCCGGTTTTGGCCGGTTTGTTGGGTAAAGGGTTAAAGATGTGACATATTACATGGCATTTTGTCAGCTACGAGCAGATGCTATACTATTTCTCAAACAAGCTGATACCTCATTTGTGTCAAAATTCACAATTGTTTCCTCCAACATTCTGACCAAAGTTGTCAGTCGAAGGATATTCCAAGATGTATGGACTGGAGTATTCCACGCACCTCCGACTGTCAACTTTGGTCAGTAATGTTATAGAAAACCCACTGAAAATAAACAAGCATTTGCTGGTAATAATCAAAATCCTGTGTGTTGTGTCAGTTCCTCGTATATTATGATTTCGTGTGTCGGCCATTTTGTATGCGTGGTACTCACCAACCTCGAAACACGTGATTCCCCGCCGTGCTAAATGTATCTCCTTTGCGGACAATTGCAATAGCATGGGTTAAACACATAGTGTCATAACGCACATGTGAAAATGTATATCTCGTGCAAAACAAAACAAATCATCCATGGTCCGATTTGATGTCGCATAATCCATAAATTTCTGTGCAATTTTCACTTACCAGACAAAAGAACACGAAACATAACTTTGAAGGCCCATTTAATTTTCGAGTCACCGATTATTGTTTTATATTGCCTTGATATACGGTTTTAATAAAAATCTATGCCATAACACAATGGTTAAAATAATATAATTCATCAGCACTTGCAACGTCTGTGTCTCCGAAGATATCCATAGAGTAATAGAAAATAGCTGAAATCATAAAATCATTTCCCCCATTATGGCTTCTAGAATGCAACAGAATTTAAACTATAGTTTATTTTCAATGGAAATAATTGAAAATAATAATACTTTGTGTGTAGAAACTTCAGAACAGACGTCGGTTTCTCAACAAAAACAACACGTTCACAGTTTAAAGATACGGGCGGTGTTGGCGGTGGGTATGCTGTTAAAATATTCAGCTCCGTCAAAAACCGTCATAAACAGAAAGAATAGTAAAATATAGACAGACCTTGTTCTTATACCAATCAGAAATATAGCATAAACAGCGTGGTATTGTCAAATGTTTTTCCTTTGTAATGTAAACAAAATCAAAAAGCGATACATTTCATGGCTTTTGTTTAGATCCGGATATGGTAAATATAGACAGCGTTATTTGTTACTGTTTTCCTGATATGGAACTAATAAAGAACGTTTATATCATGTGTGTGTGATTAACCAATATAATTGCGCTGTGTTATGTAAACAGAAGAAAAACTTCTGTAACACGAGAAGGTTCTGGTTTACGTACACCATCGCACGTCTTGACGACAATATACTATTTACGCGCTGATTATGATTGGCATATGAACAAAACTATATATATTTTAATATTCCTGCCGTTGATGGCGATTTGAACTAATATGAATATTTCTACAACGAACACCACCCGTGCCTTTAATACATCGAATAAGTTGAAAATACACTGTATTGGAGCTTTGTATATAAAATGGTATATACTATGTCATATATTTTATATAATGTGATCTGGGGATTCGAAAATTAAGTGGGCCTTTGAAATCCACAAAGTCACTCACAAGTACTTCGTCGAAAAAGACCACAATAACACAAAATCATGAACCCTCTTTATTATCAACAGCTTTTGGGCGACAAACGCATGGACGCTCTTTATATGAGACGACCATTTGAAGTTTTGCTTGGCTGATGAAATGCAAAGCTTGTTAAAACGTTCTCTGTTAATATGTCGATATTATGGCCGTCAAAAAAAATATGTTAATATGGTGCCAAATCAGAGAGGTCATATTTACGATATTCAAAACAAAACCTTCGTCTGTATATCATGTAACGCCGGAAATCGGAAGGAAACGAGTTTATTGAATTCCCACATAATTAAGGAAACGAGTCTATTGAATTTCCACATAATTTCCATTTGTAATTTATCGCGTTATTCATATTCCGTTGATCACAATAAACTGAAAAGTACTTGGTATTCTAATATCCAAACTCTATGGCATGGAATGATTTGTCAGAGTCTTAGATATATATCAGTTGGTTCCACTGTCCACTATCGATTCGGTCTTCACATTAAATTTTGGAAAAGCAATCCGAGTGCGCGCCATGTCCTGCCTTTTCGATTACTTATCATCACAAGCGGAGTAACTCTAAACTCACTGGGTTACTACGTTGGAGGAATATACTGAATCGGTTGCGTCGTGCGAATCGCGCGGCTATCTTCACTTTCGTCGGTAAACGTTAGATTTTTAGTTAGAGGAATTGGTTTTGATCTGAGGATATGATACCTTCATATGGAAATGGAGGGTTTACTGGATTACATGCGTCCGGCCATCCATCCGTCCGTCCGCGCCAACGAAGGGGGTTTATGGAGTTTAGACTTTGGTTTAAATGAGGTATAGGAGCTTTTTGGGTTTAAGAGCTTAAACCCGTAAACCTTTTTGTAAATGCCATATTGACTGCAGTTGTTTGGGGTCTATAAATCATTATAACACAACTTTCTAAAAACCACAAACGTTTGGACAAAATGTATGTCCACACTGTCCTTGTATTCAAGGACAAGGAATTAGGGCTTAAGCTCATTAACTCTGGACGATCATAAAAAAATATCTGCAAATAATTTTTATTTTTCTCCAGTACTGAAGAGTTTACATAACACATAGACATATACACATCAAATTAACAACAACAGTTTACAGAGATAATATGTGTTTTATATGTCGTATGCTAATATCAATATTCAAAGTAGCCATTAAAACTCTGCCGTTGATGCACTTTTTGATGACTCGTTTGAGCTCGTTAATGAGGACGCACCTGAGCTCCTAAACCACTATCCATATCCACTTACACACGCTTTCGTTTGTCTTTTCAAGTAGATAACTCAACCACAGTTGTCGAATCTCAAAGAAATTTGGTATTGGATGTTCAGCACTATATACGAGGAAATTCAGAGGAGCGTTCAACCGTTTTGTTCGGGTTTTCGTTTTAGAAGTATTCATCTTTGTTTATCTGGAAATGTTGATATTTTCGATATTTATACCTGGGTATCTCAGCCATGGGTTAAAGGACTTTGATGAAATTTGGTATGGCTGTTCATCATCATAAGGACATTCAACGAAGTGGTGTTGTTCACATTATTCATTCTAGAGTTATTCATTTTTGTTTATCTTGACATATTGATGTTTTGCCAGCTATTATTTCAGCTATGAGTTATAGTATCTTGATGAAATTTGGCACGTGTATGTTAACTATCACAAGCGCCTTCAATGAAGTGTCCACCGGTGTTGTTTGCATTTCATATTCTACAGTAACTCTTATCCTTCATTTACATGTATCTGGAAATGCTTATTATTTGTCCGATCCGTACACATGTCTCAGTTACATGTTATCACAGATCGATGGACTTGGGGGAGATTAATATTATCTATCGTGATCTGGTATGTGGGATGGAGAAACCTCATCAGAGGGGCAGATATTTGGGTCGGAAACGAGGCTTGCCGAGATTTTTCATATCCACATCCCAGTTCACGATGAATCATTTTTCTACCAACACAAAAACCTCATTCTGATTTGGGGTTTTCTACCAGTCTTTAATTTGGCACATATTGCTCAATATGTTCTTACCATACATCTGAAGCGAAATGCGATATTAGTGAGTATCGTGGATGATTTCGGTATATATACCAATATAGCGTTTATACGTTAGAATGCGAAATCGACATGGCTAGTGAAATCGACATGGCTAGTGAAATCGACATGGCCACATCACAACACCATCGCTTGGCATGAATTCCGAGAAACGTGTATATATATGAAGTCTTTACAACCAGTCCATCTCTGTTTGTCACGGAAAGTGTCAATGCCATTGGAAAGGCGAAGATTTCTGTGTTTACATGCAGGAAGGAGTGTTAGTTTAAAGAGTCCGACGATTTATTGCAGCGATAATAACGACCCATCTGGACGTACAGAACCGAGCTCCGATGGTGTATATGGAATCACTGAACTAAATGGTTTCCCATAGGCGACAGTGTTAACGTTTCGGCCAAATTCACTGAATTGAAGCCTGCATGCCATACCAGTGATGTTTACCCAGCTAGATTGACACCAGTTGATCACGAAAATGCAAGAAAAATCATAGGTCATGTGTTTACTTTTTAAAATAAATCTCCAAGTGTACGACAGGGCTATCCCACATACAAATTTGATCTGGAAAAACCCAGAACTACAGCAGCTAGTTAAATAAATTTCCCGCTCACAAAAATCCATTCCCCCATTCATTCACCAGTTTAAATTATTTACACTTTATCGGGAAACAAATCACGTGACGTCCGACAGTGCCAGTTGCATAAAAGCGCGGAATCAGCAATGGACCAACGCGATGAAAAGAACATTTGTTACTTCACAACTGCCGCGATATGTGATAATGAACTATTGAAGTATTTATTTATTTATTTATGTATTTATTTATTTATTTATAAACAGTTATTATAATTAAATAGGTTACGATGTCATGTTTCAAAACGTCAATATGTCTTTGCTGGCCAGAATCCGGACAAGAATGCACGTGTCATGTCTCTGGATAATTGAGTTCACCTCACTGGACTAGAGCTTTAAACACAGACACGCTTCAATTGCTATAACATGTGATATTCATATTCGGTCTACTTGGTCCGTGTCCTTATAACCCCTCATTGCTAGTCATGTTTCTACTTATAGATGCGCCTCTATCGGGCGGATCTTCGGTCTGATTGTGACATCCTTAATTATCGGCTTAATTGAAGCGACATGCATTGTATAACATTCACTATATACACATTATGTGATAGGCCTTTATTGTCGAAGGCCGATGTCCAAACGATAGGCTCTATTTATAGGCAAATTGTCGATGTTTACACGCACCCAAAACGATCTGCAAGATTAATCAAGCATATGAATATAGGTATATGGAGTTTTACACGATCCTTAACATTGGGGTAGATCAATATATGCCTTGTATATTATCATATTAGTTTATCGAAAATGTAACTATTTTTTTCGTCATTTGTGAAGCGGCCATATATTGATTACGAAACGTTTGAAAAATGTTTGCATCCTCTAATGGTTTATAGTGCACTTGTTATGCAACTCTGCATTTGTAGATGGTCTCATGTTGAAGGTTCCCGGTATTTAAAACATGCATGAAGTAACTGTTGGTCGCCATTGCTTTAAAGGTACGGTTGGCCTTGGCGGTGGGTATCCTGTTAAAATATTTCCACCCGTCAAAAACCGCCACAAACAGAAAGAACAACAAAATGCAGACAGACTTTGTCCGTATAAAAATAAGAAATATCGCATAAACAGTATGTTATTGTCATATCTTTGACCATTGTTATGTAAACAAAAGCATAAAAAGTTACTTTTCTGGTGTTTGTTTATATTATGATGGTAAACATAAAGAGCGTTCTTTGTTGGTGAATTCCTGATATGGAACGAATAAAGAGCGTTTATGTCATTTGTGTGTGATTAGCCAGCAGCATTGTGCTGTCTTCTGTAACACAATCAGGCTCTTGTTTAGGTAAAATATAGTAAATCTTTATGATAACATGCTGTTTACGCGATGGTCATGGTATATATGAACGAAACTGTATGCGTTTTAATGTTTTTCTGTTTACGTGATCGGAACAAATATGAATATTTTCGACAACTAAGGCCTCACGTGCCTTTAATCCGGCGTTTATCCCTTTAATAAATGGATTCTCCAGTCAAATTATTCATTTGGGGGGATGTTGAGGTGATAAAAGCAGACGGCAGATAAATACAAGTGTAGGTAGGTATTTATTGAGGTAAATATTTAGATAATAAGTTCAACAAACGATTGTTGAACTTATTATCTGAACTTCTCATGTGGGATAACTATATATATATATATATATATATATATATATATATATATATATATATATATATACTCATCAATGACGCTTTAGTATAGAATGGGTTAATTACATACAAGTATGTAAATCAGCCACGTGGGTGGGGTGAAACAGCAGTAGCGTGGTGTGTGAGATAGGAAAAATATAACATGGCTATCTCACATGGGCTGTCTGTGTTAAATTGTCTAGGGTGTGAAAGAAAACAAGTATTCAATACAAAAACAGCTTTAAAAAGGGATCCGTTGATGTGATCGATAATGGTTACCGTCTTGTGACGTCTACTTAATGTATGCCCACACTTAACTAGGCGGTATGTCACATGGTGACATGGGGTACGCACCGGTCGACAGCCCAGCTCTTGTTTCACTTGAGATGAGACTTCTATTTCGCAATAGCGAGTTTGCGAAACGTTTGCGACCGGAAATTACGGCTGAATCGGTGACGGTCACGGATAAATGAGTACTTTGAACGCAGCACATAAAGCGATAGATGTGTCCAATTGACGAGTAATCTTTCACTGCATGTGGTGTTCCCATTATGGAATACTATTAGGGCCGCTTCCTAATTGCGCTCCTGACACCTGCCGATAGCAACAGAAATGACAAAATATGCCCCATTAGTCGTGCGCCGAAAGTGACAGAAGCGACAAAATGTGCGAAATAATATATATGTTTTGTCGCTTTCGGTGCGCTCAAAAACATGCGAAATGTCCCATTTTTTGACGCGCACCGAACGCGATAAATCATGCGACATTTTGTGTCGCACATCGCAAGTTTTAGTGCTTGTGTCGCTTTCAGATTTCGCATGTTTTGACGGGCGCCGAAAGCGACATGTCGCAGACACTGGGACATTTTGGCTCTTCTGCCGCTTTCGGTGCGCGACTAAATGGCGCACATTTTGTCGTTTCCGCGTGCGCCAGAAGTGCCATCAGGCAGTAGCCCCAATCTTATTGATAAAGTTGTCATTTTTAAGTCAAGTTTTACATGTATGTTCACATTCTCGAAGCTGCTTCTAGCACTTAGCTAACTTCGCAGAAGGCCAGTATTTTTTATAAGCAACAGTTAATGCATGTGTTCAATCCAGAAATAATAGGTTATGGTCAAGAGCGGGATAGGGTGGGTGGTACTAGGCGCATTTGCTATACCCTTGTACATGTGCATCATTATTTCTTGTAAATGTATACATATATTACTCGTTTAGAGACAACTGTTTTGTTTAAAGAATAATGGTTTCAACATTGGAAATTTCGTTATTGGAGAACTATCAATAATTAATATAAGAAGAAATTTGATGTGTTTCTCCTTGTTCTTCTTGATGGTGATGTTTTTACAGAATTTTCTATATATTTTTTTAATGATGTCTTTCGGAACGATCAAACTAAAACTGATTCATTGCGATATAAATGTAGTCTATTCAATGTCATAAATATAGTATACGTTTTATATGACATCGTCTTTTCAGATTCTCGTCCAGGATTATGTATATAAAACAAACAAACAAACGGTCAGCGAAAAAGTTCTTTCGATTTCTATATCACTCTGCTATTGGTATTTCCCAACGTCACTGTGAAGTTCCTAATATTCATCGTTATTTCCAACACAAAATTAAATGGTTGATATTTTCATATGAGATGTCATTGTTATTAATTATCTTCATTGTCGTGTGAACACACAGTGCAATTAATGTATAGCCACATTTGTGCCGATCACACATTTCAGAACGAAAAATTCAAAACGTTTTGGTATTCCGTATCCTAACATTGAGAAACAATGGAGAAAACGCGACATAACACCAGATTACACCTTTTATTCTGACACGGTCTCGGTCTTGGCTTACATATAATTGACACCTGTCAATATATTTGGGCTGGTTTGATGCGATTCGATTCGGTATGGTTACTATAGAATAAGCAACAAACCCAAATGGTAATTTAACAGCCATTAAATTTGGGCTAACGTTTACTCATAATGGTAAACCGAAACACATACAATTTGGCTGACACGCCAACAGCTACATTTCCCTTTGCTGTATATTACCTTTGGGTGAAATAAATTGCTTCTACGTTTGTTATTCGGCCCAATTGTGTTTATACAGCGTAATGACATTGTGAAATGAAGATTATTCTCTTAAGTATGGTCATTTCTGTTGTCATCCTTGGTATAAAGCATACAAGTCATTTCTGGAGTTGGTGACCCTGGTTGTACACAGTGCACCGAACTCGTGGTAATTGCTTATAGGTCTTTTGAACTTTTGATGACATACTCCAACCAGAGAACACACGTCACTAACTCTCTATAGGTTTCCTGACATTTCGTATACTGTTTGCTCTAACTCTAACAACAACCGCCAAATCTCCATCGGGTCGCTGACATCGGTGCAGATGTATAGAGCCATTGAGTGGGCTCAAACGATAACGGCCAAACTTCCTCGGGGAGGCATCTAAACTATAGAGACAGACTATAATCGAGCTTAACGTGATGTCTATGAAATACAGCCGGCTGAGGAGAGATCTCGTTGAGGTATACATATACACGCATGGGCACTATAATGTGGACACCGAGAGACTATTCAAAAGGATTTTGTTACCCTCATCCCTATTTTACCCATTTATGATTGGCACAAGTCCTGTCACGTGTCACTGGTTACATTGTTTTGTCGCCCGTCTTATTTCGGCCAATTTGGCCGTTTACTTCATGGCTGTTTTTCATCTGACATGTGTGTCGGGATAAATGTTGTGGAGGATTTATGTAAATGTTAGCCCAAACTACATTTCCAAGTAACGATGGTTTTGTTGTTTATTTTGAGGAATAATACCGCGTCAGATGAATTCAGCCCAAATATGTTAACAGTTGTCGTGTCAAACATTCGCAGTAGGTTAGCGTTATTTAGTATTTGTGGATGTCCTTTAACATGGGGAAAATAGACTACTGCGCTTGAACGAGCATGTGAATTTGTCGTTTTTAATGTATAGCAACTTGATAATCAATAACAGAGGCATTCTCTGTCAATAAGGTGGGTCTATTTACGATACCAATTGGGGAACTTTGTAAACTAAATTACGCGTAAATCAGCGTAAACGTATACCTGCTGCAAATAGAGAAGGTGTCGGAATCGGCGTACTCGCCCCATGGCTAACTCGCCCCAATCGACGTGTGCCAACTCGGAATAAAAGGCCAGCTCGGAATAAAAGATGTATACGGGGTGCTATATGGCGTTTGGTCCGTTGTTTCTCAATGAATATTATTGAAATTTGGTGTATATGTCCGGGCTGGGACATGGAATACAACAACGTTTGAATTGTTTTTAAATTTACAAATTTGTTGATTTTATTAATTTTTTTTTTCGTTTTGAAACCAGCTGAAACACACTATAAAGTGTATATAATATAATAACGAACACGAGACATACATAATTTATAAACTGTTAACAAAAGATATCAAATTCAATACATGACAAAGATGACTCAGTGGTGTTTATAAAGAGAACATAAAAACATTGAGGTAAGAATCTTTTTAAGGAATGCAACTTTATTTAATGATAATAAACACATAAATTAAAATAACAAACATGAGACATACATGATTTATAAACTGTTAACAAAAGATATCAAACTCAATACATGACAAAGATTACTCAGTGAAGTTTATAAAGTGAACATAAAAATATTAAGGTAAGAATCTTTTTAAGCATTACTAAACAGTCCACTTCACTCATCCGATCATCACCAAACTTATCAAATATTTTTTAAATTTTATAGGAAAAAATGGTCGCCAGCGGCCATATTGCATTTACGTTATATGCTATCGCGTCATGTCGATATCTAGTATTACTTAGAAATTTCACCTGTCCAGATTCATAATTGCTCCATTGACTGTAACAGATGGAATTATTCCCCTCTTCGGATAGAGTGTCACTGAAATTTATTTTGTCAGACTGTCTGTATAGTCACTGATTATATATGGCAATAATCTGTAATAAGATGTAGCACTATTTTATTTTATATTTACATGCAGTGCTGTTTTTATACAACAATTCTAATCCCCCTAGATCATCATGTGATCGACCATACATCGCGCGAGGGCCTGGTTGAATTAAGGGGGGTTTTATGGATAACTTCTGTCCTCAAGCTAGATTATACTTATGACATTTAATGGCATGTTACTAACGTGGAGGGTTAGTTATACTTGAGACACCACCACTCTTCAATTCACACCACGTTCTCAGCTGTCATATTCGGATATTAGAACCCATAGCCATGTTATATGGTTTATTTTGTGTATACTAGTAATATTGTTATTTTCAGTACCTTTATATACCAGTACTGTGTAAAACAATGCATATAAATTAATCCATGTATACATGTATATTGATTCAACGGATTCAGTGGTTTTGTCCATCAGTCTATCAAATTTGCGGGGAAAACATGGCCGCAAGCAGTACACCCTGCTAAATTTCGAATTTGAATCAATTGGCGCACCCTGCAGCCAGCTTTTATTGGAGAACTTTTTCTCATGTGGATATTTTGGGTCACCGCTAGATGTGAGCCATATTTTGTTCTCAAACTGTCCTTGTGAAGACATCACTGCCAGCGGTGATCTTGAGTTTTACTATTTATATGGCTAAATAATTTGGTTGATCCTACAGACGACACCCCTTGTCCGATCGTCACCAGATTCCACAATGATCTTCTGGATAACCAGGATGAGAGTAATCTAATTTTCCCGAATTTCATTAAAAAACATTACCACAGGCAGCAATTTGGTATCTTACTGTTTGATCCTCTTTTGCATGACTAAATTGTTTAGCAACTGTACAGACATATCCCTCATCTGATAGTCACCAAACTTCATATTGATCTTCGGGCTGACAACTAGATGGGAGCTATCGAATGGTTTGAATTTGTTTGGAAAACATTGTCGCCAGCAATCATCTTCTATTTTGGTTTTATATACATGTATATATCTTCATTCGGATAGCCAGTATTACGTAGGTACTTCAACTTTCCGCATTCCTGTCATCATTTGAAATATAAAAATTTACCTGATACATGCACCCTTCAAAATTTGTTTCGTCGTATCTATTTTAATGACCCGTATAGTAATATTGATACAGATATATTTGTCAAACATTTCTTTGTACAATATACAGGTATTTAGTTTGTAACTAAATCTAGAAATATATAATAGTAGCTGGTGGACCCGACTTCGTCCGGGATGTTCCCCTCTGATTTTCGGAGAATTGCGCGATTTAACCTTGAATTGACCATTTTAAAGGTGAACGTCATGTCTGGTCACGATTTGACCCGTCCAAAACACTCCCAGGACAAAAGTCACGACAAAAGTACCCGTCGAAATCCGCCCGGCTTTACCCGATTTGACCTTCAATTGACAATTTTGAATGTTAAGATCAGGTCAGGGTCATGATTTGACCCACTCGAAACACTCCTGGGACAAAAGTAACAGTAGGTATTAAATTTCGTTGAAATACTTCCGTTTTACCAGATTTGACCTTGAATTGATCTTTTTGAATGTCAAAGTCAGGTCGGGATCAAGATTTGACCCGTCCAAAATACTCCCTGGAAATAATTTCCCCTATGTATCAAATTTCGTCAAATCTGTCCGGCAGTTTTCCCGGCCATAGCTAACAGAGAAACAGACAGACAAATGTCCAAAATATAGATTAAACTAGCTGATGTACTCGACTTCGTTCGGACTATTTAGGGATTTTTTTGTGATCGCCTCCATCTGGACAGTACCCAGTATATACAGCGTCTGGCCAAACTATTGTTCAATTGGTCCAGAAACATGCCTATATCAACACGTTCGAGAACATGGTCCCACGTGAAATTGGACCCGTCCATATTGCTCCCGGGATCGAAGTAGTCCTACACACAAGTTTTTAGTCGGATCGGTCAAGGTCCAGAAACATGCCTATGAGCGAGGTCAAGTTGACACGTTAAATACCAAATCCGAGTCGGATCAGTCGAGCAGTGTTAGAGTCTATAACACATACACACATGCATTCATGCACACACACATACATACAGGCAGGTGTTCCAAAATGTATAGTCGATAGCTACAACAATTATATTGTAGATAGTTCACGGCCGACCTGATGCATGCATCTTAGTTTTCTTGTGTTAATATATTGCAAGAATATCTCCTAGCTACACACAGCGCAGTAACTGCAAGTTCACGTACGTCCAGAATCAGTAATCTCATATTCCCCAACGGCTTAACACTATTATTCGAACTTTTAAGTTGATACTTTTCCACTGAAACGTCTGGGTAATTCAACGAGTTTCATAAAATATTATATCCCAACATAACGAGTTGAAGATATTTGATATCACATGAAAATATCTTGAGCTTTGTGCCTTTTTAACAAATCCATATCTTTAAAAAAAAATAAGCTGAAAATGCAAAAAATGCATACACGTATACGGCGTTGGCTGAGACGCTTCACAGCCGTATACGACCGTATTGCGCGCTCTGGCTGGCAACGAAAAATTTAGTCCGCCAGTTCGCCTCTTTGTTTTGTGTGTGTGTGTGGCTATTTTCGTTAGTGCAACGATAATTTGGGCCATCGATGAGTGCAAAATAAACTTATTTACCATATGAACAATACAATCAACATTTGAGTCATAAATTCATTTTCATTATAGTTACCATGATGTTGTGTGCATCGTTCATAGAGCATATGAGAGTATTTTGCACTCATCCATGGCTCATATTGATTCATTTGTTGCATATATTCTGTTGAGTATAATAGTAGATGGTCCCATAAATGGTCGGATTTAGTGTACAGTCCCCCTTTAACCCTTTCTATACTAAATACTCATTGACGGGTGGTTTCCTTGCGAAATGTTATAGTTCGTTTGTTGAACTTATTATCTGGACAGTTCCCACTATGCATATGAATCATTCTGCTCTTATATTATCTTCTTTTTTTTTCTGCCTGTCGTCTGCTTTTATTACCTGAACAACCATCCAATTGAATAATAGACCGTTCCAACATATACTTTTGTAACAGGCTGTGGGAATTCATTTAGTATAGAAAGGGTTAAGTTGAAGATAACTTGGACTAACCATCAATGAGTTATGATGGCGGCGAGCATGATGCTGGAGTTCTGAGTCGATGTCAACTATCTGCACGAATCCCGTGGGTTCAGTGACGTATGTGTTGCACACAGGCGTCTCGTCACGGTGCGTCGATTATAAGAGAAAATTATAACATAACGCGATTATCACGCTTCAGTCAACCATTGAGATCGATGTGCGTTTCGTTACTTCCATGTTGACATGTCAATCTCACGAGACAGAAATGCTTGTGACCAGAGCACATAATTAATTATTACTTCCCTTGTGTATATATACTACCCGGATAACCTGTTCCTGTACTCTGTTAGAGACACTATATAGATTGTTCACCACCGACAACAGCCTATCTTCACCCATCGGACTAAGGCTAGGTTCACACACTTCGACAATTTGCCCGCCAAATTTCCACACGATTCGTCAAACAGAAGCTAATTTATGCACATATGAATGATAAATCTTGGATTCTTACTGTATATTCTTTTAACATTAGAACATATCATTGTAATACTAAACACAAATACCGATTACACGGTTGACTCTTAAAATTGTTTTACATTCCATGAGCACATGTATCAGTATTTCCAGACTTCGGAATCGCCCAAATATATATTAGACGGCAGTGACTGAAAATCATACACGTAGTTTACACTCCATAATTAGCAATCAATTGACAATTAAGTCAATTTCTAAGTATTTCCCTGAGAGGGTACACAGGTTTGTGAACGTGGCCTCAGTCAGGATTGAATGTAAATAATGTATGGAGGATGGTATGTCTGTAAAGAGTGCAAGACAGAGCGAAAAGAGTACGTTGTCTGCTTATTAATACATATACATGTATTTACTATGTTCGTATGTTCAAAATTGTTCAAAAATATTTTTAAAAACAACGCTTGTGTTGTGTAGATTTACTTATCATAATTATGAAAGTAAGCTACGATTGATTCCCGAACTCTTTTTTATTATTATTTTCGATAAATAGATGAACATGCTTTTTCCAATAAGAACAGAGTCAAAATTTAAAAAAATATATCTGCTTGATGATTGAGTGGAAAGAATTATAAGTATAATGAGTGATGTATATCCAGGTGGAGAAAAAATTTGCCTTCGCTTATAAATGATGGAGAGTGTGCGATTCATGCGATCGTCATCATAGATCCTAATGAACAAATAAAATGGACATACAGAAAGATGCAGTCTGGGTGAACGTCGACTCAATATTTGAAATATTTAGGTATGAGTTTACTCAGACTGAGAAAGATGATATGTGCTGGTGATGAACAGAAGGGTGTATCGAGCGAATCAAGCGCGTTACATTGGTTTGTAACAATCATGCTGTTTTCTGACTATTTAGGATACTAAATTTATGAAAATACTTATTTTGGCACAGTCATTTGTTATTCCATTCGTAACACTTCAGTGGAATGCATGCTTCATACCACTTTAATGATGATGCATGTGCCCTTCTGTATTTCGGGGTTAATGGAAGCCCATTCCGATTGAAAATTGATATATGACGTTATGGCTTCACATCAATAAACGTCGAGACGGACAGATGTTATCGGCCATAAAATTTACATAGCCTCCCCTGATTCCCCAGTAATTTATTGCCTTGTCGCGTAGCAGCCGTGCCATTTTCCCAGGAGAACTAGGCCCCTCTTGATGAACGTGTATATCTCTACGATATATGGGAAGATATCGAAGGTACATGTAGATGTTTTATTCACACAATAATTAGTTTACAACAAATCAACAATAATATATCAAAAAATCAAGTGTAACATGTGCACTAAAATAAAGCTATCGAGCCGTTCCATACATGCAGGGACGTAGCTATAGATAGGAATCCGTGGGGAGGGGGCTCACTTTCAAATTCTCAGTGGCACAACCACAGGGATGTGGCAGTAGATGGTTTGTTCAACTTGGGTCAAAACTTTCAACTTTTACGACTGTTAATGCCTGAGTCAACGATTTTGAAAATTTCAGAGTGAAAACAGGTTGAATTTTTTCCGAATGTTTGAGCTTCCAACCAATATGTGTAGTGTAAGTTTAGAATATTGTCCTATACGTTCAGCGAAGTCTACAAGGCGGACACCCCAAGGGAGACCATCTAGCAACTAAGAGTCCAACTTGCATATATAGAAAAGGACGGATGTAAACACGTGGTAAAAGTCCCTGCTTTACAAATAAAAAAAATTAATCCAATGACCTGAAATGAATGGCTGTTGTTTAGGCGAAATGCGGGTTCATGACCTTATATAAAGGGCTCCTCCACTTATATAGATACTAACATTTCAATAGTTGGAAATGTCATCCACGACACCACATCAGTTGAATTTTTAGACTCGAAATAGGTTCATATTGTTCTGATTATATAGCTTGATTTGCGATCCAGTATTTAATGTGAAATGTATGGTGTTCTTTGACCAGAAGCAGCATATATTATATACTCTCCGTCAAATTTGGACTGAAATGGCTATCAGTTGGTGAATTGTCAATCTTAGGAGGTGTCTGGCTAAAACTTTCCAACAGCTAGTTGGAAAATCTGAGGTACCAGTTAGAAAGGTTCAACCCAATGACTGCTATTAACCCTTTACCCAACAGAAGGGCCCTGTGCCAATGCATTCTCTTATATATGCGAGTCGACCATAGGTCGCCTCGCATATATAAGAGAATGCATTGGATTAACACATTAAAAATTATAAAATTGTTAAAGAATGTAAGAAAAAATGGTAAAAAGTGTTAAAAAAAGATTTTTTTTAGGCCAATGCATTCTCTTATATATGCGAGGCGACCTATGGTCGACTCGCATATATAAGAGAATGCATTGGCACAGGGCATAACTGTAACTATCACAATGAGTCAAGGAGCCGGTTCCAATGATATCCATATTTGTATGGTTCTATTGAGACAGACCGAAGATATTTTAGGCTGTTGAAGCTTTATTTGGCCGGTTTTGGCCGGTTTGTTGGGTAAAGGGTTAATAAAACGTCCCTGAATAGGAAATGTGCGAAATACCAAGGTGGACATCCCCGATATGAGACCATCTATAGCCACGTTACCCGAGTTCCTGATTTGTATACGGATGCCTTATCATCCTACCGCCTTCGGTTGGAAATTTGCCACGCAGTCATCATATTTGATTATACGGCTGATGATGGGCTGATGGATGTTATCAAATACCTGCAGTGGCGTATATACGGTTTAGATTTCCTCGTTTTGCTTCCAGCCAGTGAGAAAAACATAAATGACCGGCTGGCTTTTTGCCACTAAATAAATGGACCATTTTGTCAAATTGGATGCTAATTTGGTGGGAAGTTTCTAGTTGCCGTAGTAACGGACAACGTGTGTGACTTTCCAGAGATTGAAGTTAACCCCATGCACGTCCAGGACATCATCGTGACCATAACTGATGACACCAACGCCAATCCCGGTTAACTAACAATAACTATTCCGATGGTGAACTGGTGGTGGTGACGACGGTGGTGGTGTCGATGATGGTGGTGATGGTGGTGGTGATGGTGGTGACGATGATGGTTGTGGTGATGTTGGTGGTGATGATGATGATGTTGATGTTGACGATGATGGTGGTGACGATGATGGTGGTGATGGTGGTGGTGACGATGATGGTGGTGACGATGATGGTGATGATGGTGATGATGATGGTGATGATTATAGTGATGATGATGGTGATGATGATGGGGAGATGGTGGTGGTGATGATGATGGTGATGATGATGGTGATGGTGGTGGTGATGGTGGTGGTGGTGATGATAGTGATGATGGTGATGATGATGATGATTATGATGATGATGATGATGATGGTAATGATGATGATGATGATGGTGATGATGATGGTGGTGGTGATGGTGGTGGTGATGATGATGATGATGATGATGATTATGATGATGATGATGATGATAACGATGATGATGATAACGATGATGATGATGGTGGTGATGATAATGATGGTGATGATGATGATGATGATGATGATTCCTTGTTTCACGCTTGAGACAGGCATATAGATCATTGTCCTCATGTCGTACAAATATGTGTGTAATAAAAGCTAAATACTACGTATACTCGGCTTAATTTTGGGGCTCGATTTATGAAACTATGCATAAGATACATATGTAAAATATTTTAAATATTTGACGGGGGACTTTATAACATCGATAAAATAACTCCGGCGATATAAATCCTAGTTAATATCTATTCTTAATATTGGCTTTCACGTGACATGTAGGCGAAGGTCGATCCAGCTGGAGATGACATGATTTAGGAGCCTATGTGGACCAATTTTGATTCGAATCGTTTACGATCATACAATTTCCACCGGGTCAATCAATTCATGAATTATTGCGAAATTGGCTCACAAAAGTCGCTTAAATCATGCAATCTTGAACTGAGCCCTTCGCGTGCTGTGGAATACATTATGAGGGAATGTGTATTGACTAAGTACATAATATTTGATATTTTGCTCGATGTTATAAATAGTTACCAGGTTTGTAACTGGTGGAATATGACAAGAGTATATTAATGGCATGATTTGTATTCAATTGCGAAAAAATACTACAAATCCCATGCAATAAAACTGAAGTCTAATTTGTTTAATTCCAAAGCTGAGGTTCGAACCAACCGCGTCTTAGTCGGCCAGACGGTCGCGTTATGCTATAATCCAACAAGATACGGATTGGACCACCCCCTTTAATTTGAAACCTAACCATAACCCTTCCATGAATGGAACTTCCTGAAATTTAGCTGGTGCAGCATTGAAGATCCTGTGCCAATGCATTCTCTTATATATGCGAGTCTCTCATAGGCAGCCTCGCATATATACGAAAATACATGGGACTAACAATATATTTACCTTGACCTTGTAAGCCAGTGCATTCTCTAATATATGCGAGGCTCCCTATGTTAGCCTAGCATATATAAGAGAATGCACTGGCACATTATCTTTAATGCTGCACCAGCGCAGCTCCCGCCACTGGGTCACTTTAACCCTTTTTTTACTAAATGGATTATCCCACTCAATTATAATATATTGGAATGGTCTACTATTTATTTAGAATGGTGTTCGGGTAATAAAAGCAGACGACAGACAGAAAAACAGATAATACAAGGGCCAGCTCGGCTCGGCATGTTTCGGAGGCAATAAATATAACATTGCTACTGTGCTATATCTCCTATATAAAAGCAGAATGATTCATATTCATTCGTGGGAAATGTTGACTTGGAATCTGAACATTTTCTAAGGGAACTACTCGTCAATGAGTATTTAGTATAGCAAGGGTTAATAGCACTCTTTGCTACGCACCAATGTCATTCTGAGTCAGCCGGTTCCGCTAATAGCAGGGCATTATACAGTCATGCTCTAATTAATCGACTCCATAACCACAGCAGAATTATGGGTAATTTTTCAGGATTTAGTCGGAAATATGGCCTTTTGCCATTCATCGGAAAGCTCTCAGTGAGAGCTTTCCGATGAATGGCAACAAGCCATATTTCCGACTAAATCCTTATGGAGTCGATTAATTAGGGCATTACTGTAGCTGTGCATACACGAATGTGTCAAACTTATATCACACCAAGGAATCTTGTTTCCGTCTGCCGCACACCAAATATGTGTCAACGAGGTTATCAGCTTGGCACAAAACCAATATCGTTTATTGAGTTACCATCGAAATAATCCGTGATTAAGTCAGACATAGTTCCCTGTCTGGAAATCGGTGGCGTCGACGTGCGCACGATTACAATCATTGGGTTTGCACCCGAACAGATGTCATAGCGACAATGCCCATACCAATTGCTGAAATGCAAGGCGATACGACGCGAATTGGGAATATGCGTATACGGGCAAGATTGGTAAACAGGGATCAATGCATGTACTATAAAACATAGTTGTAAGTCAGCATATTCTTGGTATGTCTTGGTAAGACCGGTTTTACCATGCCGACATAATGGCAGAAGTGGTGTCGCAACCTAACCACGCAAGCAGAGACAGAATGTTTTTGTTGTGGCATAACCCGCCTTATTCACGATATCGCCAATTGTCCATAGCGTATTGCCTCTTTTACATGTCCGTCCACGTCTGCCATATTTGATGTCCAAATATACACAAATAGCTAAGACATTTTATGTATATTATTACATCCATTGACATTCTGTGGAGTACTCTTTAACCCTTTACCCAACAAACCGGCCAAAACCGGCCAAATAAAGCTTCAACAGCCTAAAATATCTTCGGTCTGTCTCAATAGAACCATACAAATATGGATATCATTGGAACCGGCTCCTTGACCACATTGTGATAGTTACAGTTATGCCCTGTGCCAATGCATTCTCTTATATATGCGAGTCGACCATAGGTCGCCTCGCATATATAAGAGAATGCATTGGCCTAAAAAAAATCTTTTTTAACACTTTTTACCATTTTTTCTTACATTCTTTAACAATTTTATAATTTTTAATGTGTTAAGCCAATGCATTCTCTTATATATGGTCGACTCGCATATATAAGAGAATGCATTGGCACAGGGCCATTCTGTTGGGTAAAGGGTTAAACGCAGTATATCGGTGTCATTTGCAACCGCACTCACTTGTTTCGAATGGGATGCGTATTCAATGACAGAGGCAACTACCAATGTGAATGTGTCCGCGTCTCCTGTGTACTATTGTGTACTGTTTGTCCATCGGCGCTGAGTAGTTGACTCGACAAATCAATAAACTGACTCTTAATGTTCTCGTTTTAGAGAAAGGTCTCTTGATTCACATGGGCATCCGTGTGGTCTTTGAGTTGGTTATCTGCACATGTTTTCCCAGTTTCCCTTAGGTGTTCGTGGTCTTTGGTCGACGGACCATATCCGTAGCCATCGAATACAATTCACCCAACTCCATTTTTCGTTCGCACATACTTAAAGGTACGGTTGGCCTTGGCGGTGGGTATCCTGTGAAAATATTTCCACCCATCAAAAACCGCCACAAACAGAAAGAACGTCAAAATATAGACATACTTTGTCCGTATACAAATAAGAAATATCGCATAAACAGTATGTTATTGTCATTTGTTTGACCATTGTTATGTAAACAAAAGCATAAAAAGTTACTTTTCTGGTGTTTGTTTATATTATGATGGTAAACATAAAGAGCGTTCATTGTTGCTGAATTCCTGATATGGAACTAATAAAGAGCGTTTATATCATTTGTGTGTGATTAGCCAGTGACACTGTGTTGTCTTCTGTAACACAATCAGGCTCTTGCTTATGTAAAATATAGTAAGTCTTTATGATAACATGCTGTTTACGCGATGGTCATGGTATATATGAACGAAACTACATGTATATGCGTTTTAATGTTTGTCTGTTTACGGTGTTTGGAACAAATGTGAATATTTTCGACAACTAAGGCCAACCGTGCCTTTAAAGATATATTATGTACTTGTTCAGGTGCATGAAACTGATAAGTATTCAGGCGCTATGCCAACTTGATGAATGGAACATTCTACTCACATAGCTGAAAATTTTAAGCAAATCAACCGTACTATCGTCCGAAAACATCGTCAATTGTAAATATTTACTACTCGATTCGGGACGCATCTATCGGTGATAAACTAACGAAAACAATTTCGCCACCGAGCGTCACTGCATTTAATTAACATATAAGAATGAATGCCTGTGTTGTCAATTTGGATATAATATCTGTAAAAATTACTACTTTGAGCAAGATTATTCTCCACTTCTATTTGGTGACTCTACCGGAGTGTTTCACATCACTTTAACATATTGGTTAGATACTTCTCGGCATGTGCATATTTTTTGCCACTTAAAGGGACGGGCGGCGTTCGTTGCAGAAATATTCATATTTGTTCAAATCGCCATCAACGGAAGGAATATTAAGATATATATAGTTTTGTTCATACGCCAAACATAATCAGCGCGTAAATAGGATATTGTCGCCAAGACGTACGATGGTGTACGTAAACAAGAACCTGCTCGTGTTACAGAAGCTTTGCTTCTATTTACATAACACAGCGCAATTATATTGGTTAATCACACACTAATCATAGAAACGCTCTTTATTATTTCCATATCCGGAAAACAGTAACAAATATATATCTTTATGTTCACCATATCCGGATCTAAACAAAAGCCAGGTGCTGTAACGTTTTTTTGCTTTTGTTTACATAAAGGAAAAACATTTGACAATAACATACTGTTTATGCCATATTTTTGATTGTATAAGAACAAAGTATATCTATGTTTTACTATTTGTTTCTGTTTATGACGGTTTTTTACCGAGGTGAATATTTTAACAGCATGCCCACCGCCAACGCCTCCCGTATCTTTAACCGCATCCTCTGAAGAAGAACATCACCATCGATAATAGAGATGGCTTGCTCCGGCAAATCACAACCCGGGACAGAATCAGTCAACGCTTTAGCTAGTTTGGGCTTTTATAGGTTTCCTCGTCGCATGATCCCTGGATAGTGATGTTGGTATTGTTGTCATGACGTTCGTATGAAAACAAAATTAGCCATGTCTTCCTCGCGTTGTGCAATTGCCATTAATCATGAGAATAGCACAGTTGGGTTAAATTACATTCGATGATTCTCGACTCTGATCCTAGGATACAAATGGTCAACAGATTTTATTTGATCCTTCCTCTCGATTGAGGCATCTGTGATACTCATGCTGTGGAGGTTGGTGTGGATCTCGCAACCGACATGTTCAGAATCAATACAGTTAACACCGTTCATATCACTATATGTTAACCCAGACGACACGGATCGTAGTTTACTTCACTCAAATCAATAGGCTCATGTTCGTCAAACCAACGTTTGTATGCTTATAAGATCATCAGAGTCACGTTTGCTCCTACATGCGCCGAACTCAGCGTGGTGGTGTGTCTAAGTTTGGTTAATTATGTCAAGGTATTATGAATCTCGGCACACCTATGCATGGTATATATCAACTACATTCGGACATATTCGGACATTCCTCTACCTCATGTAAGCCCTCCTCTGCTTTTTGGTAGAACGCATACTTATAGTAGTACGGACTTGTTCTATTGTGAGATATGTTGACAATACTGCCCATAATCTATTTCTCCTACGTACAGCATGAAACCCATTTTTGGCGAAACAATTGTAGAGCCAAGGGTGCTTATTATGTAGATCCAACATTTGCTGGAGATAAAGTCGACAGCTCTTGGCATTTGGCGTGACCGGTTGCGACAAATAGATTGAGCATTTGCCTCACAGTAGCGAGATGCAGACTCTAATTTCCTGTCCTCTTTGCTCTAATGAAACGTTTGCACATATTCCATATACTGAACCCATAACTTTGCTGTCGGAGATTTCTCAATAAGCAACGATTGATATCTTCTTGGTTGAGACTCAGACACAGCAGTTGCATGAATTACTATACTTTCAATGTCTTTGTATAAATCACTTATTGCGTTCATCTCAACCTTCTCGATTCTAGGAATTGGGGTTTTCGTCAGACTGATTAACAGTTTCTGTAGCATCTGGTGAAGCATTGAGCACTTTCTTATTCTGCACTACTCGGCCACCCCATGGGCTCGCCGGACTTATACTTGATAGATAGATGGTACAATGCCTGATATCAGCTTATTAGTAAGAGCAGCATCAGTTAAGAAATGTCCACGCATTGCACTTGATATTGCCTTCCCAGAAATCACGTATAACTGCTTTATGACCATACACATTCTCCAGAGCATCTTCCAAACCCGAAACCTTCATTAGTGAGCCGATACTCCAAATGAAACTCATAATGGTATGAAAGCCATATGGCCGTGGACTTGGTCATTATAATATGCACGGCCTTTATCCACAACGGCTGATCAAATGTTATACATGGCGTCGGGATGTTTAGTTTGGTCGCTTGACCCTCAACATAAATGAGAGTTGAATATATACAGTCCTCATCGGAAGGATCCAAATACATAATCGGCAAAAACAGAACATCAGACTGTGTTGGGCACTTCTGGTCATCAGTCATAATATTTTGGATGAAGCCGACAAATTTGCCCGATTCTTTGGTTCACAAACCACCCCGAATGCCAAAATAGATCAGTGTTGAGGTCTGGGGGCAATGTGTGTGTGGAGTGATCAGTTAAAGCAAAGGTTTGTAAGACAATGAAGAATAAAACATAATGGCATATCTGGACTCCTTTACCTCCAACTATCTCACCAAGATGTTACCTGGCACCTGTTAATAGTACGTGGACTGGGGCTAAGCTGTGTTTGATCTTTTGTACACCCATATCGTAAATGTTCCGAGAAAATAGTAGGCTAGAATATCGCCAGGACGTTCGGTTTGTATGACAGACTATTTGTATCTTTCTACTTCATGTAGTACCCCAGCCAAGATAACTCATTCACCAACCATTTGGAACCAAACACGTGATCCATCTCTACATCCACACCAAAGAGTGTTGGTGTTATAACAGATCGCGGTCTAGCAGATTTAATTATTGAGTGTCCAATGCTATTTATCTTAAAATTTACTCGACGGGGAAGTCGTGTGAGATTGCCGTCCAATCTTCAAATCGGATGGAATCAGAACATTTAACAGCGTGTGCATATAAATTATATGATATAATGTGAAATCCGCTATCGACCCCGATCAATGGAAGATATATATTCACTGGTTGGGTGTGAATTAGTTTCTACTCGTAATATCATTGCTGCTGTCAACATTATCCTTTCAGTTTCCTGTTCAATACTATCTCTCTTATCACAGTACTTTTTTATGATAAACTTTGCCTTGTTCCGAAAACACACTATACAACTTCGGCGAAAATATATATACTCCCCGTAGTGGTCCTGTAGTTTCTCTTTGAGCCATTTTATACTATACACATGCTAATCACCCGCATACTCAATCATTGTGTCATGATTATAGTATATAATTCTGCACCAGCTTCGGTTTCATGCCAACTACAAGCCACCTCATCTATTAGTCTGGTCGATAAACTAAAAGTTTAGGGTCAACCTAGAACAAATTTGGACTAAGTTGGTTTCTATTCCATTTTGAAGAGGACTATATCCTCTATAACATATCCAAAATCCGCTAAAATCCGCTTTGAGCATTTTCTGTAATACAAGATGGCGTCCATGATGGCAGTTGGTATAGAACAATCCTGAATTTCGGTGGTAGGTGCGCCAACAAATACCAAATTAGTAATAAAATAAAATCCACACAACAATCCTTAGTCGTAAACCATATCGGTCGAATGTCTGTCCAAAATGGCCGCCAAAATGGACAAAATCGAAAGAAATTTACAATTTGCGGAAAATTGAATAGCTGGTTATACAAGAACGAACAGGCCGTCGAATTATACGAGGGAGAATGAGCTCTGAGTATAAGGGGAGCTATTGATAATAGTATGTAAGAATTCTCTCTAATGTATCACGCGAGAGAGCAACCGAAAGCCAGGTCTCATACAACGATTGAATGTGAACTTTTTGGGCGCCAAGAATAACGCAGTTTTATCTGTATTGTTTATCTTGAATCGTGTAATATATGTGTATTAAAACAGTTAAATGTGATCTAATAGGGATGTACTCATTGTGTGACCTTTTCTAGCAGCAGAAATATATGTAATGAAAACAGTCTCACGAATGTGACCGATAATCATTTATTTTTGAATCTACAACACACAGTCTGTCAAAATTCACTACTATAGAACAGTATGAGAGCTATTCATATGGTACTAGGTAAAATGTGTAGATCCTATTGTCTGTGTCTTAAAATAGTAGTCATAGTTGCCTCCGGTCAAGTGATTAAACACGAATATTTCATTTTTATCACACAAATACATGGTGGTATACCATGAACGCAATTTATCAAAATACAAAGGATTGAAATAGACTATCTTCAATAAATTCTCAACATAACCCAATTTGCCTACATACTCTATGGCAGAGACTGTCTTTATACCTGGAAATTATGTGCACTTAAATGCACTAAGGCCACATATACGCGAGACGTACGACCTTTTATGCAACCGCATCGCCGCGTTTACCCATTCTCCCTAATGGTACACATATCTGCTGCATACAAAACCATAAATAGCAACATTGAGTGAATGGTAAACGCAGATCTAATAACTGTAAACGCTGATGACCTGATATTTAGCGCAAGTATGTGGGTGGCAATGGTAACATAATTTCAAACAACAAGGTACTGACAACTAATAGTGTGTATTGCGGGGTACATATTCATGTTGTAAAGTGCCGATTGAAGTAATTTGAACATAATTGTCTACTAAGAAACCGGTTTGGGAGCACCATGAAAATTAGTACTAAATAAAATGTACGACGTACAGTCTCTTCGATCTAGTGAGATATGGTACTATTCTGTTGAAGAGATAAGTGTTTCTTGACAGTATAATCAGCATTACGACATACGTGTATGGTTTATTGTCACGGAGAGTGTTGAAAATTCTGGAAATATAACTAGTATTTACACAGATAGGGTGGGCTCTTCAGTTTGTGCTTTACATTCAATAATTAATCATCATTCCAAAAGGAAACTACCACGCACTGTGTGACAAAATATTACTTCGTGTGTTGCATGCCCAAAATAACTGTTTTTGGTCCGACTGTTGGGTGTATTCTAATAAGAAAACCCGAATGTAAATCATTGGGTTAACGTGCGTAGCAGTGATCGATAAATCATTCAGATAGATCTGTTTTAATTATATGTGTACCTTTAAAGATATATAACAACATTATTGTAAATTACAAATGTGTATTTTCGCGTATAGGGGGTTATCCAATATGTTGCTATCATCGTAGCATGGATTGTAGTTGCGGCCATTTTGACAGCCATTTCATCGCCGCGATTGCATTGTTTTCTGTCCTTGTCACTCTATTCGCCCCCTATACTCGTTTACACAAACTGGTATATATCGGATGGAGGATTAATGCGTTCTGGTGTCGCCGATGAGGGATATTGTAGAAAAACGTACTTCGCAAGGTCGAAAAATGAGCATTTTTTAAAATCTCTGTTAAAAAGTTTGCTCAAAGCGGATTTTAGCGGATTTTGGATATGTTGTAGAGGAAATATTCCTCTTCAAAATGGAATAAAAACCAACTTAGTCCAAATTTTTTCTAGGTCAAACCTTTTATCGACCAAACTATATTGCTGGATTCCCTGGTCTGATTTCCTACCACTTTTAGCCTTATCGGTCAATGTTGGATTTCCTTTACCCTTCTAGAAATCAGATTAACAGCGTAGGTGGTAGAATATTCTGCTGATGTCGGGTCTATGCAACCACACAACCGATCATGTACCTCAGATGCCCATTTGGTCCCACTTTGTCACATAATTTTAGGATATTGTCCCGGATTGGGAGGGTTGTTATTTGCCTCTCCCCTGGTTTGTCTGGATGTCGATGATCTATAGTGGCAGGCGTACCGGAGAAAATACAGTCTGTCGTGAAATCAAATGGCGACACACCAGATCTCAGTTGTTTATTGAGAGGTACGTCGGTAGTTATTTCGACTCATTAAAATAATCTGTCAGATCGTGCCGCCCACGTTGAAGAGTGTGCTATAAACAAAACGTCCAACACCAGGGGGGGCATACTAAGCAACATGTGGATATACTAACAGGTCCCCTGTGTACGTTGGCACCGTTAGGTTTCAACAGGAGAAAAGTTATATGACTTAAATCCAGTGCAGTGATCTTGGATCCTAAATATTCCCATGAGTGGATTTTTGCGGATTTTGGATATGTTGTTCCTGAAGCTTTTTCGCGTTAAATGACACCAAAAGCTTCTATCCAATTTCTTCCGGGTTGATTCCCAAATTCAGCTTCAACGACTTTACTAAAGCGTCGATGATCAAAGTTAGCTGGTAGTGCCTTTATCTTTTGTTCTGGTTGAATACTTGGATAACTAAACAGTTCATGCCTCCAATTGATTGCAAGAACGAATTCACTCAAAGGAAAGTGCATTGTTCATTTCGCAACCGATCCAATTCTGTCCACGAAACCATTATATCACTATTTTCATCGTCAACATTGGGAATTGCTCCGTATTATGATAGCGTATAGGCTATTTGTATTAAACAGAACATACTATAAAGGACCGATCACCGTCGCTTATTTTACCCTTGGGATCACAGCCGTCGATAAATTCGTGAATATTTCACCAACAACTCGCTAATTGTGCCAGTAAATGGCCCTTACCACGAACAATCTTATGAATTATACGGCTCGAGGGAGGCAGCCGCAATAAAAAAAAAGTGCTGCCCCGTCAACCACACAGTGCCATGTTGTTAGTGCGAATACATTAGTTAATATGTTTCATCTATTTTATACAACGTCTAAGTCGACCATGTCATTTTAGGCGACAAAAGTGGTGTATACGGTTAAGGGTGCGCGCACAGAATGGTATGTTTTGCAGGCATTTCGTGAATTTTCGTGGTAAAAAAAACACATGTGGTGCATGAATATGAACGGAAACATTCATATAAAATGCATCTTTATCGAAGCTAATAAAATGGGAAATAACATTTCTGTAGTTCCGCGCGTAACGGGGCTACTGCCATTTGCCTTCAAACACCTGTATGATTGATTCCTGTGAGATATTAAATTGCTTGCTATTTACATGCAAATTTCTGTAGCATCGCTACATGCGGGTGGAACTACATATATTTTACTTCTCACGTAGTTATAGCTGTGGTAGGGGTACATTTTATATGCATGTTTCCGTTCATAATCTGGCACCATGTCATTTTTTACGACAAAATGTCTGCAAAACATAACGTGGAAACTTGCGAGTGCCCAAAAGATGCCCGGACATGCGCGGAAATATATGCGGACATGCGCGGAAATATATACGGACATGCGCGGAAATATATACGGACATGCGCGGAAATATATACGGACATGCTCGGAAATATATATACGGACATGCGCGGAAATATATACGGACATGCGCGGAAATATATACGGACATGCGCGGAAATATATACGTACATGCGCGGAAATATATATACGGACATGCGCGGAAATATATACGGACATGCGCAGAAATATATATAGACGGACATGCGCGGAAATATATATATACGGACATGCGCGGAAATATATATATACGGACATGCGCGGAAATACGGACATGCGACGATAATTATCGTCAGAAACAATCTTCTGAGCAATTAGCAGTAATTATGTTCTTTTCATGAAAATAGCCAAGTTATTATACCATGCGGATAACAATCGAATGAAGATGATGATTTACCTTTTATGATGACACGTGCTGTGGAAATCCAATTCTAACCAGGCATCACCAAATATAGAATTCCAAATGAAGAACGTAAATAGATGTTAAAAATCGAAACTTAATAAGTCTGCGAGTTCCTCAACTCAAATAAAATATTGTCCCCCCCCCCCTGATGCCAGCTGCCGATGCCGAAGAAATAGTAATTTATGTTATTAAATCTAAGAGGACATCTTTAACCCTTTCGTGGTGGGAGCAGTGCTGGTGCAACACCAAAGAGCATGTTCCACTGGTAGGGAGCCTCACACATATATAAGATAATGTATTGGGCTGGCACATGATCTATAATGGTGCACCAGCGCTGTACCCGTCATGAAAGTGTTAATATTCGTCGTTGGCAAGTGGCAGTGTCGCAAGAATAAGTCCATGTGGGTTATATGTCTCTAGTTGGCGTGGTCAAATTAAAGCTAAATCAACAGCCCCACAAACTATAGCAGGATCAGTTGACTAGGCTTGGTAACACAGACAGCGAGAGATAATGTCTACTGCTATACACACCTGGCCAAGCGGTCCTGCTAATGTGCTATGATGCTATTAGGGTCGTCCTGTCGGTCAATCCTCGCCAATAAATTGGTCAGGAAACACAAGTAATATTCTTGAGCAAATTCGGTCTCAATACAAAAAACCGCCCGAAGAAAATGTAACATTGTCATATGTATCTGGTGATATTCAGCCAGGTAATGTGTACATCATGTGTCTGAGAGTTCTGCGTCGACCTCGGCCGAAAAGAAACCGTCGAATCAAACATGCATGTGATACGGGTGGACATCTTCAATAAACTTAAATGACAGCAATATTAATGTTATTCCCTCATCGGACGATACGAACCCTGTGAACATAAACTTACACACGAATGCACATGATTTCGGCGACTTAAATGAGCCGATTTTGCTTTGCATTAGCTATGAATATAACATTTCCACCGGGTGGTCATAAAGGGTGCCCAAATCATGGTTCTGGCCTCTCCACCTTTTGTGAAATACATTATTGAGGAACATGTCCTAACTAAGAAATATAGTACCTGTGTTATTGTTTTTTTAAGTACAATCAACTTCAAATAGTTCCCAGCTTTTTATATGGTTAAATATGATGCATCTGTACTGGAGTAGCCACAGTAGGAATTCATTACATGCTCTACAGTCACGACCCAAGTTTATTAGGCGTAAATTACACATTATCACAACATTATTAAAACGAGGTGTGGACTCGATAATTTTGGATGTTAACCACGCTTGCCTTTACTAACAATCAATTACCATTAGGAATAATTTGGAAATACGACTCGAATGACGTATGTCACCTTTCCACCAAACAGTTTACTCGCACCTATACAGCTGTTCTGATATACATATTATATGACAGAAACCAGTCTCCATTCCTAACTATGCGTGGACACATATCACGAAGTTCTTATTTTAGACCATAATTACGGTAATAACGAGACGACCAAGTCACGTGTTATATGGGGGCATTATACAGTAATGCCCTAATTGATCGACTCCTTTAACCACATCAGAACTAAGGGTAACTTTTCAGGATTTACGAGAGCTTTCCGATGAATGGCAACAAGCCATATTTCCGACTAAATCCTGAAAAGTTACCCATAATTCTGCTGTGGTTAAAGGAGTCGATTAATTAGGGCATTACTGTACAAGGCGTGTATCACGCGATATGCACGACACGCCGTGCGTAAATGACTCTTTGTCGTTGTCTGTATATGTGTGTGTATGTATGTATGCGTGTGTTATAGACTCGAAAACTGCTTGGCCGATCCAACTCAAATTTGGTAAGTAGGCCGGGAACAATATGGGCGGGTCCAATTTCACGTGCGACCGTGTCCTTGACCTTGGCCTGGCTCATATACGCTCATATAGGCATGTTTCTGTATGTTTCGGTATGTAGGCCTATATATTTTGTATGTACATGTATGTGTGTATGTGTGTATGTATGAATGTATGTATGTACGTGTGTATGTATGTATACTTGTGTGTTATAAACTCGAAAACTGCCTACTTTGATCCCGGGAACAATATGGGCGGATCCCATTTCACGCGCGACCGTGTCCTTGACATTGAGCTCGCCGCTCATATACGCTCATATATATTTCTGGACCGACGCTGTATATTCTGCCCAGACGGAGGCGATCACAAAGAAATCCCTAAATAGCCCGGACGAAGTCGGGCACATCATGCAGCTAGTCTTCTATATATTTTGGAACTTCTGTCTGTATACATGTGTGTGTATGAATGTGTGTTATAGACTCGAAAACTGCTCGACCGATCCGACTCAAATTTGGTATGTAGACCTACTTTGATCACGGGAACAATATGGTTGGGTCCAATTTCACGTGGAACCGTGCCCTTGACCTTGACCTCGCTCATATACGCTTATATAGGCATGTTTCTGGACCGATTCTCTAAATAGCTCGGACGAAGTTGGGCACATCAGCTAGTTTTTGTTCGTATTTTTGTCCGGTCGTAAGTTAGTGCTTAAAAATGGCGGTTCCACTGGAGCTATATGGACTTGGGGAGTGGAACGTGTTACAAACAGGTTTATTCTGGGATTAACTATTCGGAGTAACAGGAACGGAACGAGAAACAGGAACAACTTCCGTGGAACAGAATGACTATTTGGAGTAATAGGAATAAGGAACAGATATATGAGTTCAAATTTCTCGCGTTTTACGCTATTAGACAATACACATTATAATGGGTTTTGATAGAAGTGTCTGGAGCTTCATGAATTTTTTTTTTGCGACAACCCTGTTTCAATGAATTGGCCTAACAATATTTACCTTGAAGACATATTTCTGTGTTCATATGGTAATGAAATGTTTTTTGTTTTCTCGTCCGCTCAAGCGGATATCTCAGCCATATATAGGTTGACTACCAGATCTCGATGAAATGAGGAAGACTTCAATAGAAGTGTTAATACGAACTTATTGATGTGAACAAGAATTATCACTGTCCAGTTCTACTTAATGTATGCCCACACTATAGGATGTATGCCATGTGGTGTGTACTCTTAAAACTTAAATGTTATATAACACTTTCCAAGATTGTGTACAGTTATAGTACGAACAGCACCCAGGCAAATTTAACACTATATATAGACGTTGGAAAATGAATTAGGACACTTTTCATAATTAAGTGTCTGGAACACACTTGAATGTGTTGGTTAAACACGTAAAGGTGTTGGTGTAACACCTTTAAAATGTCACTTTTGAATCTGTCAAACACCCCACATGTGTCGAGCGCCAAACTACTGGAATACACTTTCAAGTTTGGTCAGGCCTAATGTTAACAAGGTATGTTTTGTTGTTATCTCTTCCACCTCTTCTGCATAAGTCATCACTCTTGATCACGGTGGAATCACCAGCAATATAACAACAATTGATAAATTTGCATCTTGTTTTACCATTTGCAGTTTAACTTCGGACCACTGAGACTGAAACAAATCTTCCTTTTTAGTTAAACTAGGTCTGAACACAGTAGTGATAATTTATATACATAAATATTTATTTATATAACCGTAATTTTATAGTCGGAAAAGCTATATTTTTTTTAAAGAAGTTTTCGCAACTGTGGAATGTGGACTGTCAGTATTACGTCAGTCGTCACTCAGTGGTCCGAGTTTAAATGGCAAATGATAAAACAAGATGCAAATTGATCAATTGATCATTATTCCCGGTGCTGATTCCACCCTGGTCAAGAGTCATGACCCATGTAGGACATACGGAAGAGATATAGATAGAGCCACATGAGTGTCTGGATTTTTACGAAATTATCGCACAAGATTTGTTGGCGGAGCGATACCTCTCGTGTGGGACACAGTCCCGCACTAGAGGTATCGCGTTCCGCCAACAAATAGAGTGCGACGGGCGACACTTTCATTGAGCAAACCGGGAAGTGGTGTTTACGTTGTTGTTGTTGTTGTTTTTGTTGTTGTTGTTGTTGTCGTATTTGTTGTGACTCGATTGTTTGAAATATTGAAAACATTTTTAGAATGAGCCCGTAAAAATACAAATTAGTCGATAAACTTATTACATTTTTGTACAGGAGTCTTGTGTTATCGGTGCTAGCCATCCATGTGAACTCAGTGTTTCTACTAAAAGTACATCACAATATATCGGCTCATGGAACATGTGGTATCATTTTTGCGTCTCTACGATATAAGTGACTTTCTGCATAATTTAAAACACCAATCTATCTATGACTAAGGATTGGGACGGGGCCTGGGGCGCGATCTATTACTTGTTGAATAAATGTGATTACAATAGTACTCTTGGGACTCTAGCTATAATGGGAACGTGAGAAATCTGGGAGCGGGAAAATGCAAAGTCTCTAATCTGTTATTGTCGTTATGACGTATGACTTCAGGGACGCTGCACGCTCTGTCGATGCTTTCAAATTTGAATACCATATTATGTAATCAAATAGGAAATAATGACACTTCTTTACAACGTCTGCGACTGTCCGTCGGTGTCGTCATTTCACCACGATCAGGATTCGCGCTGCCACTTGCCAAATTTCCCATTGGCAAAAATAATTCACATTTGGCAAAAAATATTTTCATTTGGCAAAAGTCTTGGCAAGTTACTTTCCAAATCCTCAAACAATTTGAAAAAATATTGGTCAATCATTATCGTTCATTTAAGGAAACTCTTACAACATAATTATATTAGTGGTTTTTATAAGGTTTAGGGAAAATTAACACCTCTAGTAAGATGCAGTTAATCTCATAGCATTAGTACTGATGGTTGGATTGATTACTAATCCTCCTGTGATGTGCACTTCTGATGAAGCAACCCTTCTACCATTGTATTGTTCTGTGATTGGCTTATTGTTATATGATAAACCACAATAGAGATGTGAGTATAATTAATTATGAACTAACTGCTTTCCTATCGATATCAAAAGTCGTAATAATTAATGTTGTAGAAGATGATACTATCAGGGATAGCATTTGGCAAATTCTAATTAATATAATTTGGCAAAATATATTTTCATTTGGCAAATTATTTGACAAAAGTAAATTCGGTCCAGCGCGGAACCTGACCACGATATGCTTTAGTTATTTGCCTATCACATTTAAAGACATATTATGGACTTGCTCGGTCCGTTTGTTGTCAATTGGATATAATATTTGTAAAAATAACTACTTTGAACAAGATTATTCTCCATTTATATTTGATCACCACACCGGAGTGTTTCACACCACTTTAATATGCCAAATTTCATTCTTCTTCTCCCAGACCCCGGTCCACGGGAAAAGTTGTGCCAAACATAGATTTCGTAGTTTTGTGCTAATGATGAAGATAATAATGATGATGATGATGATGATTATGACAATGGTGGTGGCGATGACGGTGACGATGATGAAGAAGATGATGATGACGATGACGATGGCGATGGTGAAGCAAACAAATTATGTTGACATCCTATAGGCTAGCTTTTCAGGATGAGGAGAGGGACCATCATTTTTCAAAATAACTCATGTTTAAGCCATAAATCCATCGAATGCAAGGCACACTCCATTGTTTAAACACCAGTATGTAGCCATTTGCTTTTTTTAAACTATATTCTGGTATGGGAAGCCAGGTTGGTAATGGGAAGCCAGGTTGGTAATGGGAAGCCAGGTTGATAATGGGAAGCCAGGTTGGTAATGGGAAGCCAGGTTGGTAATGAAATTAGCTGATGTTAGATCTCGTCTATTTTGCTCTTATATTGTAAGGATCTCGTTCGATAATGTGACCTTTAGGGTATATTTGATCATAAAATATCATGCGTACGCTTCGGTTCATAGATTTCCTAAGATATCAAGTGCATCCACAGGAACATAGACTGTGATACTGGAGCATTTGGTAAAAATGGGCTTGTATATAATCTTACTTTATGAATAGAGATTTTCTAACTGAAACTTTCTTTAAAAGTTGAAAAACAGCACAAAGAAGAAATAGTATGCAATATATTCTAATTTCTTATAAATATAGTATAATTAGCCGTCAAATATTATTTTTAAATATGTTGAAGACTTCACAGTCATCCATCGGACTAAACCCGAAACGAGGTTTCGACATGTTTTTGTTTTCAGAAATTGACACAACAATACAACGGCCATAACAATAAATTTGGATTAACTATCGTGTACCGATCTATACCTGCATGAATTATAGAGGTTGTAGAATATTTTCGCTGTGTATTGTGCGTTTAATTGTGTTTTTATCGCTTTAATTGAGAATAATTATTCACTGCAATGAGGAAATCGCATGCGGCACTAAAAATAGATTTGAGAAACATCGGAAATCCATACTCTCTAAAGAAATAGATGTTTAATTCTTTCTGAAATGGTTTTTATTTTTATATGCAGTATCTTAGGTTGCCAATTGTATGCATAATCGGGTGTTTATCCTTGTGCAAAACCCAAAATTACTCAGAAATTCTATTATTTAACACTTTAGAGTCATCCATTTCTGGATAAATTTCTAGTTTTTTTTATCAGTGCTTCTAATAACTCTTTTCTGGGAAATTGTCTTTTAAATCGGTGATGTAATAAGGTTAGTTTTACCCATAAAGTACGTATATATGTAAATGGATAGTGGTTATATATTCCCAGACGTTAGTAGCTGTGAACTAAAAAAATAAGTTCCCTATTTTTCGAGTGTGCTCGTGGTTTGGCAAAACCTAGTAGATACCACCACATTTTAGATGGTGAATTTATGACACAACAAACATTTTAATGAAGATTCAAGGTCACTCTCAACATATCGGAATATCATATTAGCTCAAGGTAAACTAATATTGTAAAAATACGCAATAATTTTCCAGATATGATGAACGGAACAAAGTGTAAAATTGAAAACAACATTTTTTCAAAATATTGTTTTATAGATCCATTTAAGCTGGCACAACGTTTTATGCGCCAAAATGGTCCATGTGTTATGATAAAAATGCTGATTTGTGTCATGTCATTTTGCAATATTATAGTGAAAAAAACCTCATTATTTTCGGCCACATTGGAAGAAATTGCAATTATGTTACGTTTTGGGATGTCTTTAACCTGGTTATGAACCCATGATCCATTCATCATCTCAGCCCAATTGTTCATTGATCGACAGGAATGACATGAAAATTCTCAAAAATAGAAGAATACTTTGGGTAGTTGCCTTTTTATAAATGAAAATAATAATTAAATATCATGAATCAAGAATAATTAAAGGCACGTGAGGCCTTAGTTGTCGAAAATATTCATATTTGTTCCAATCACCGCAAACAGAAAAACATTAAAACGCATACAGTTTCGTTCATATATACCATGACCATCGCGTAAACAGCATGTTATCATAAAGATTTACTATATTTTACATAAGCAAGAGCCTGATTGTGTTACAGAAGACAGCACAATGCTGCTGGCTAATCACACACAATTGGCATAAACGCGCTTTATTCGTTCCATATCAGGAATTCACCAACAAAGAACGCTCTTTATGTTTACCATCATAATATAAACAAACACCAGAAAAGTAACTTTTTAACCTTTTGTTTACATAACAATGGTCAAACATATGACAATAACATACTGTTTATGCGATATTTCTTATTTGTATACGGACAAAGTATGTCTACATTTTGTTGTTCCTCCTGTTTGCGGCGGTTTTTAACGGGTGGAAATATTTTCACAGGATACCCACCGCCAAGGCCAACCGTACCTTTAAGTCTCCTCTCGTGATCTTGAGATATATATATCTTTATTTATCCTCCATATATAATGAAGATATAAGTATATAAATACATAACACAAGCAATGCAAATACATATAAGAAACATCAATGAACATATTTACAAGGGTTAACGGAAGTATTTACTCTCTGGAGTCCAGGCCCGTTTCGATGGTTCTTAAATAGTGTGACACAATAATTGCTCGTACCAAATTTCACACAGAAATTCCTGGCAGATTTTGAGAAAAACCCATTTGGAAATAACATGAACACAAAAAAAGTTGCCATCGAGAATATCAGAATAATGGTGTGTTTTGTCAATTTGGATTAATATTCTTATAAAAAATAACTACTTTGAGCAAGATTATTCTCAATTTCTATTTGATCATCCTACCGGCGTGCTTCACATCACTTAAATTTAATATAGATTCCCGTAACAACACCATCTTTATAATCACTAGCAGCTGCTTCCAGGGGAGAGGGCTCCAACAAGTTTCATAACTTTCATGTAGATACGATCCCCTGTACACACATCCATGTCTGAATGTAATTCTAAACTAGTATGGAATATATGTGTATACTTGTGTCATAAAATGTCACAGTAATTATTTCGAGCTGTTTTAAATTTGTTCACAAAATTAGATAAACGCTCTTTATTTTTGCCATATCAGGAATAGACTAACAAGAAACGCTCTTTATTTATCATTCATGCTGAGCAATCATCGACACATGACTTTGACTTGAATGTGTCTTGCTGTGGTATATGCATCCCACATTAGTATATGACGTATTTATCGACCTATGTAATGAACCACTCCCATATATTTTATATATTCACAAAGCATAGTTCGCAAAGGAAGAGGTAAGCTCTGAAATAATGCACATATGTACAGACAAGGTTCATGCGAACAAGCTACTATGGGAGGCCATATTCACATTTGATAGCCATTACGCTTAACCCTTTACCCAACAAACCGGCCAAAAACGGCCAAATAAAGCCGCAACAGCCTAAATTATCTTGGGTCTGTCTCAATAAAACCATACAAATATGGATATCATTGGAACCGGCTCATTGACCACATTGCGATGGTTACATTTATGCCCTGTGCCAATGCATTCTCTTATATATGCGAGTCGACCATTGGTCGCCTCGCATATATAAGAGAATGCATTACCCACTCTTTTTTTAACACTTTTTACCATTTTTTCTTACATTCTTTAACAATTTTATAATTCTTAATGTGTTAAGCCAATGCATTCTCTTATATATGCGAGGCGACCTATGGTCGACTCGCATATATAAGAGAATGCATTGGCACAGGGCCGTTCTGTTGGGTAAAGGGTTAAGCGTAATGCCATTATGATTAAGGCTTCATTAAGCGTAATTCAGATTTCCAGACTTCAGCGTAATGGAAATCTGAATTACGCTATTACTCTTAAGTGTAATGCCATTACGTAAAGCGTAATTCAAATTCCATATCTCAAAACTCCACTGAAGCTGAAATGGGTGCAGCCAATTACTAATGCTAGTAAATATTGACATACCTTAGATGATACCATTATATGTGAGGTAGTAAGGCTATGAACACCTATTATGCTTAAGCGTAATGGCATTACGCTTAATCGTAATGAAGTTGTGAGTGAGGCAATTATTCTTTAGCATAATTAGCTATTAAATTTGAATTTGGCATCCCATAAGCTAAATGTATCTTCGCTGTTCGATTGATAAGCAGACGTTTTATCATTTCTTCTTACATTCTTGAACAATTTTTATAATTTTTTCTCACACTCTTTAACAATTTTATCATTTTTATAATTTTTTCTTACAATCTATAACAATTTTTATCACGTTTCTTACATTCTAGATGTACAATTCTAACTCAATTTAAGGAGGTGAAAACGAAGTTGGGAATTTGTCCCACAAAATCCACTTATGATAATGGATATCGCACTTTAACAACCATTATGTGGCACTGGAAAGCCTCGGGGGTGGTGTGGGTGCCAATATCATTTGAAGTGTCTCACCGCACCCAGTTCCAATATAGGTCGTATCATGAGGGTTGGAATTTAAATATTTAAATGTCAGATTGCATGCTTTTGTCTCGTGTGTGGGTGGCTATCACGAGCATGCTGCACTTGAGGTTTCGCTTCCTCCAAAGGAACCCGATACTTCTGTGGGCGACGATCTTCTTTGAAAGCGGATACAAGTCTCATATTTCAATATGAATAAATGACACGTGGCGGTTTGCACTCCAAAATGCACCTAATAATATTCGCTTTTGAATTTTGCCCGGTTTCGAAATACATGTTGGTCGATAAATACTGAACTACGTGTATGCCTTTCTACGAGCATGATATGTCCCAGAAAGATGAATTTAAGTCATAAAATATACAACTTCGGTCACAAACAATCTGACCCCAAGCAATCTCTGCATGCATGCGGCATTTGTATTCATTAAAATTATTGAATCGGAAACGGTTCTAATGAGCGACTGCCATTGAAAGGTAATATATAGAGGATATCCACACTTTTTCAGTGGTTATGGGTTATATCTCATAAGTGATGACAAAACATTGAATTTCCACGAGTGGCTTTAGCCACGAGTGGAAATTCAAATGTTTTGTCATCATGAATGAGATTTAAACCATATCCACTGAAAAAATGTGGATATTCTGTTTATTATATACTTTAGTTACTTGCCTATGACCCACAACGAATGTCAATACATCAGAAATTTAAAACTGACACACTACGCCCAAAAAATAGTCCCATATTTAAAACACTCAAAAAGTATAGATTGTGTATTTATTATATACTTTCGTTACTTGCCGATGGCCCCCAATGAATGTCAGTACATGATGTGTGCAGGAAATCATTCACTATGAAGTATAACCTGATTACACACATGATGATCCATACGCCGCAATAATACCAGTGAGATATCGATATCTCACTAGTGGGATATCACTTATATCTCACTGCTAAAACCTTATAATTCATGGGCAAGTATATAATAAATTGCGTTATCTTTATAATATGAAACGATATATATATTTTTTTTAAATTATGCATTGCTTTCTTTTCGTTTTAATCATCAAACTTATGTAGTACCATACACGAGTGAGTGATAACATCTCTAGACGTTCTTCCCATGGTCCACACTGGGACTAAAATAATTGGTATTTTGATCATATATATAGTTAGAGGTGCAAGTTTTACGCGGTCACTGATTGAACAATTTGAAATGATATCTCAAGTTTACCGAAAATATAAGAAACAAAACACATTTTTGTCAGCGCTGCATCAACGAATTTGTTCGGAAATGTGTGTGAATATGATTCGTTTCCAGCGTTGTATAATATACATGCCTGTGAATACTATGCACGTAAGGGTGGATACACACATGCATGTAATCTCTGTAAATATCGTGTATTTGGCGTGTTACATGGATCATATATACACACCGTGTAATATGTGTCCGCTGACAACCCAATCATTGCGACTGTTTTTGACCACAGTGAGTTAAACTATGAACCGCTGAAGAGCCGTTGACTGGGACAAAGTCGTCAGGCCGCTTAAAATAATTATTCGCGCGACAACTCAAATGGTCGACGTTCTGTTTAAATCATTGTCAGTCTTCTATTGATGTTAATACCAGTGATGGCCTCTTCCCCAACGCAGGGGGCTATGACCCCAACATGCACGGGGAGCAATACTGGTTATCCCAGAAGCTACCGAATTCACCATTGCATATTTCCTCGACGGGGGTGTGCATGCAGTACCCTGAGTCCTGACACCCTGCTTTATAAATATCGTAGTCATGTCTGTCGTGTCTGTTTTCTATGAGTGATTAATCTAATATGCAGCAATTTATGATATTCATATAATTATGAACATATTATACAGCTTTAAATTTGAATGCATGGTGTTGCTGTTTGTCTTCATTCGGCGAAATGGTTGCCTAGCTACGAGTTCCCAACTACGTCACATTTCCTCTCTTGTGTTATACAGTTATACATGTATACGCAAAATTTACAACTATGGAATATATAAGTAAAACAATATATTGTAATTATTGCCCAGATAATCCCGGCTGATACATTCAATTAACTCCCTTAGTTATTGGAAGCTTTCGAGAACCAGCCCCTCCCCCAATCATGGATTATGTTCGAAAATGTTATAATTCAAGCTTGTGACAGTTAGGAGCTTGTTCAACCTTTGGCTTGAGAAACATATATATAAATGGGGGGGTCACTATTTTTAATTTCAACGCTGTACCTGCATTATTTTTTGGCGCTATAATGAATATTTGCAATCCCAATTGAATTAATGTTATCACGTGAGCTCGCACTCAAATTATCAGAGAAATCTCAACAAGCCGGTATCATCCTATAAAATAATTCTGCATATTTTATTTTTGTTTTGGATGACCCTGTTTCCAAGAAATCGACCGGCACTAATCCACTTTTCGAAATGAATTATAACTCGTGAAAAACAGCAACATATATCAGATAAGAATACTCATTTCGGCATCCATGAAAGAAGACATGTTTATGACTGGCCTGAAATTTCTTGATGGCAGTTTGTTTGATAATGGCTTATAACTACTCACTGGTGAAATTGATCTCTCGCGCGCAGGTGATTAATTTTGTCAATTATTGGTGTGGCCATGTAAAATACATGTATTTTACATACAGACATTACATGCATGTGTGTATCCACCCTAATTGCGTGATATCAAATTACACAGGCATATAGTGCGGTTATTTTCTATTAGGATAAAGTTTGATAATTTTTGTTTTACTAACTTGCACCGTGACTTTCACGATGAATTCGTCTTTGTTAAATTCGACTTTCAGCGATCGAGCCAAGCACATTTAAATATAGCGATGACGTCCTGGTTTTAGAAATAAAAATGGCAGAAAAGTTCAGTCGAGTCACAGAGAAGGAATACATTGTTGGAATTTTTATGCTACATACACTGCCAGAAACATCCAAGAGATATTACGGAGGAATCATCCGTGAAATTGGTCTAAATTCTCAAAAGCGGCCATTACGGTGGAATTTACCGTGATCAGAGAAGAAACCACCAACATGTATTAATCGGGTTTGGATGTATCACCCAACCTTTCTCAGTGTGGGAGCCATCTTTTCCGACGTTCGTTAAAACATGGCCGCCCGCAGCCATATTGGATTTCAAATTTAAATCCATCAGCACACCCTACAGCCCGCATTTATTGGACAAATCTTTTGAAAATGTACAGGCGTGTATATGACCACATATAGGTGGGGGCTATTGAATTTGAACTATTTTTGATTAAAAGTGTGGCAGCCGGCAGCCATCTTTGATATTACTATTTGCATGACTAAATCCTTTGGCACACACTACAGACAATATTCCTCATCTGATCGCCACCAAACTTCATATGGGTCTTCGGGATGACCTTTAAATAGGGGCCATCGCCATGAAATTATATCTGAAATTCGTAAAAGCATGGCCGCCAGCAGCCATCTTGGATTTCAAATTTGAATCCATCGGAACACCTTGCAGCCCGCATATATCGAAGAAATGTTTTGAAAAATTACAGGCATGATAAGGATCACCTCTATATGGGAGCTATCGAATTTTAATGATTTTTTGATGAAAAACATGGATGCCGACAGCCATTTTGTATTTTACTCTTTGCATGGCTAAATCCTTTGGCACAACCTACAGACCACAACCCTCATCCGATCATCGCCAACTTCATGAGGAACTTCAGGGTAACCTCTAGATGGGAGCAATCGATTTTTCCCGAAATTTAAAAACAAAAATTGGTCGCCAGCGGCCATCTTGGATTTTACTGTTCGTGACTAAATCCTTCGGCACACACTACGTGCCACAACCCTCACCCATCATCCAAACTTCACATGGTTCTTTGGGGTGACCTGGAAGTGGGAGCTGTCCATTTTTTTCTGAAATTCATTAAAACATATGGCCGCCGGCAGCCATCTTGGATTTCACATTTGAATCCATCGGCACACACTGCAGCCCAGATTTATCGGACAAATGCAATCCCTTTACTGAATCGTTTTGCCTTTCCTTCTTTATCATTCTCGTGACGGCTCAGCATAAACTTATTAACTCCCCAAGTTGATATACAGTGTCATTGGCACTTTCATTATTGTAATTATCAGTCAGCTAGTCGGATTTCCTATTACCATATAAAGAACTTCCTCATCGATGCCAAAAGGTTTCTATTACTAATTTCATCTGTGCTCTGGTCACATCTCCGATCGTTCTGCACCTAATCCCTCACAGTTGTTGTTGTTGTTGTTGTTGTTGTTGTTGCCACCATACATTGTTTTATTCGGTCAGTTGACCATTTTTGTATGTTGTTGGTTTACTCCTTAGTAGTTAGTACACAAGACTCGTCAGAGTATAAACAAAGCGAAGGTTATTTTTCATTATATGCTTGCCCATAAAATAGGGGGAAATTATCGAAACGTAAATCGTATTGATCCCTCAGAAGCCAAAGTGAAATACGATGTCGTTATTTCACTGTAGCTTATCAACATCCAATTACCGATTGATCACGCAAGTGTCGTCAGGGGTGTCGGCGTTTTTGATTGGCTAGCCGCAACTTATCACGCACCATGCAGTTGTGACCCAGCCGTGACATGGGAGTTTTTATATTTCGACTGAGACTTGTCAGTTTAGATTCCGTGTTTAATTTCTTTGAACAAGTCTTGTTGATTTATCTAGCTAATTATACACTTATGATTTGTAGGAAGTAGCCGCGCGAGTGAAAATTCGTTATTTCATTCCAAACATGCACGAATGAGATGTTTCAGGTATTCAAACAAAAAACCGAAGGTATTCTTGTTATTATAGGGATTGACTATTTCGAGTAACAGGAACGGGACGAGGAACAGGAACGAGTTCCGAGTAACAGAATGACTATTTCGAGTAACAGGAACGAGGAACAGAGATATAAGCTCACATTTCTCGCGTTTTGCTCTATGTAACGATACATATTATACATCATTCGAAAGGTTAGCATAGCCCCTTCATTAATAGTGCAACATTTAGACACTAATATTGCGAACAAAGCGTACACATGGCCAGGAACGGCGAGCGTTGAATAAGAAATTAGCTAAAAACGAAAAAATCCGAGTACCGGGAATCAGGAACAGAGATATAAGCTCACATTTCTCGCGTTTTACGCTATGTAAAAATACATATACATCATTCGAAAGGTTAGCATCTTCCCTTTATTAATATTGCACCATTTAGACACCAATGTTGCGAACAAAGCGTACAATTGGCCAGGAACGGCACATTATTAAATCTCAAAGTTGCTAAGTTATGCGGCATTTTTACTTTTTGTAGCCGCTCGTGAAAATTCGATATTTCTCCATAGACACTATTGAGATATTTAGGTATCAAACAAACATTGTAGGTATGCTCTATGTTTTACACCGGCTTATTTCCACATGTAATTATAAATAGCGTTACTTGTGTGTCTTAACCCGATATGTCAACAATAAAGAGAGCCTGTATCACTTAATTCATTGCAGATGAACACGCTGATGGTGAATCTTTTTATGGTATACGAAGTATTTATAAATCAAGAAATTGTCAACCGGAATTATAATGCCCTAAAATACACAGAGGTTGTCTAGTATTTTTGAGTGGATACGGAAAATTATGTCATGAGCGAGAGAGACATAGAGAATGCCTACAGTTGAATACCTAAATATCTCACGAGTGCCTTGAGAGAGATATTGAATTTTCACGAACGGCTGCAAGCCGCGAGTGAAAATTCGACATTTCTTTCCAGACACGAGTGAGTTGTTTCAGGCATTCAACAAAAACTGTAGGTATTCTCTATGTCTCTCTCCATCCAGTTATAAAATTCTACATTGGAATGATTTATTATTCATTTGCAGGGATCTTATAGTGATAAAAGCAGAGGTAATTTCCACCCTGATACTATATAGTGGGAAAATCAACGGGATGGGCCCATTACTATGTAAAGTAATGCATTACTATTACAATTATTTACTATTTTTGCATTACAATTACCATTACTTTCAGTTTTAGACGTTGTTTTTCAGGGTGCCCTCCCCTAAAACATGTTTCTCTCCGACCCTATTTTTTTTCATCCATCTTTTGTAAATGAAAGTTTAAAAAAAAATGTAAGTTTTCAAGTGTTTTAAAATAGAATGTTATATTTAATTTAATTGTTAGATCTTTGGATAAGAGCCTCCGAAATATTCTATTATTATTATTTTGTGGGTATTATTATATATATCCCTGAGGAAGGTCCAGACACCAGGTGCTGTACACCATAGTTTCAACAGTTGGAGATTTCATGGATAATCAACTATCGGAAGAATGTTAAAGGCCCACTTAAAGGCACGGGAGGCCTTAGTTGTCGAAAATATTCATATTTATTCCAATCACCGTTAACAGAAAAAATTAAAACGCATATAGTTTCGTTCATATATACCATGACCATCGTGTAAACAGCATGCTATCACAAAGACCTACTATATTCTACCTAAGCAATAGCCTGATTGTGTTACAGAAGACAGCACAGTGTCACTGGCTAATCACACACAAATGATATAAACGCTCTTTATTAGTTCCATATCAGGAATTCAGCAACAAAGAACGCTCTTTATGTTTACCATCATAATATAAACAAACACCAGGAAAGTAACTTTTTATGCTTCTGTTTACATAGAAATTGTCAAACATATGACAATAACATACTGTTTATGCGATATTTCTTATTTGTATACGGACAAAGTCTGTCTACATTTTAATATTCTTTCTGTTTGTTGCGGTTTTTGACCGGTGGAAATATTTTCACAGCATACCCACCACCAAGGCCTCCCGTACCTTTAATATTCGAACCCCCAGATCATATATGCCATATTATATACCATTTGAAAGAGGAAGTTCCAAAACTTTGTATTTTCAATATATTCGATGTAATAAACTGTGAACATGTTTTTGTTGAGAAACCGACGTCTGTTCTGTGCTGAAGTTTCTGCACAAAGTCTGTTATTTTCAATGGAAGGGGAATAACTTGATATATTTAGATATAGAGTTATTCCCATTCCATTGAAACTAAACTATAGTTTGAACTATTCTGTTGCATTCTGGGAGCCATAACAGGGGAAATAATTTTATGATTTCAGCTATTTTTTATTACTCTATGGGCACCTTCTGAGACACCACAGACGAATTTTAGTATTTTAATCATATTTTATGCCATAGATTGTTATTAAAACCGTATTTCAAGGCACTGTAAAAAAAAATAATCGGTGACTCGAAAATTAAGTGGGCATTTAACATACTTTCGTTCTGAAATTGTATGCATTTAATGTCAAGTCAGCCATGAAATTTCCAACTGTTGAAAATATCGAACAAAGTTGGGGGATGTACACCCCATGTCACCATGTCCCTGCGCCATGTCCCTGCTCGATACAAAACAACGATTCGTGATATCAAACGAAGACAGGATCTGGCTAATCCCGATAGATCTATACTCTTTGAATTTAGATACGTCTGATCTTTTGCATAAATATCACGTTGAATGCGTCGCTTTGTGAGTCTGCCATAATTCGAATATCAATTGACTGCACAATACTTGACATCACATGATAGATATGCGTGGATTATAAAGAAATCTTATATATACAATATATTTGGCATTTGGGTTTAGTGTACAGCTTTGACTTCTGCCTATCTGTGTCTGACAGACTATATAGAGAAATTACATGCAAATACTACGGAAGCGTATTCGGGACATGGTAGAAGAAAAAAATAAAGTCAAAATTTTGACTTACAAAGTCAAAATATTGAGTTTACAAAGTCAAAATTTCGAGATAAAAAGTCAAAATTTTGACTTAGAAAGTCGAAATTTCGAGATAAAAAGTCAAAATTTTGAGTTTGAAAGTAAAATTTCGAGATAAAAAGTCAAAATTTTGAGTTTATAAAGTCAACAATTTGAGATAAAAAGTCAAAATTTTGACTTTATTTTTTTTCTACCATGTCCCGAATACGCTTCCGTAAAATACAGTTCTCGCGGTGCTTTAGAATCATTTACTTGAAGATATATATTGGTGTGTTCTTTTTTCAGAATCCAACCGTATACATTTTAATGTTCTGCACTGACGAGGAATATTATAAAATTGAACAAACAAGGCAGGGAATATATTTCTTTCTTTACACTTGTTCCTTAATAATCTATTTCACCGTATGTGGTGGTCCCAGGTCGAGATTGCATGATTTCTGCGAGTCGATATCGCAATAAACGTCGAATTGATTACCCAGGAGAAATTCCATGATTGTATGCGATGAATATAAAAATCGGCTCAACAAATTCCCGTAAAACATGCAATATCGTGCTTGGACCATCACCTGTGTATACTATGAGATACATTATTAAATGTACTCAATCCGATCAGACGGTCCCCATATATCATCAGATTCCAACAACAATAACATTTCTTCTGTTGTTATCAGAATCGATTAATTACAACAAAATATTGCTCAACCGATCCGACTAAAATTTGGTATACTTTGATCCCGGGAACAATATGGGCGGGACCAATTTCACGTGCGACCGTGTCCTTGACCTTGACCTCGCTCATATAGGCATGTTTCTGGACCGATCGAACAACAGCTTTTTTTTACTTTCTCCTAATACTTTTCAGCGTTGTTCGCTCAGTATTGTTCAACGTTGTCAAGTCCAGACGCTGTATAATCTGCCCAGACGGAGGCGATCACAAAGAAATCACTAAATAGCCCGAACGAAGTCGGGCACATCAGATAGGATATTATATTTACATATTTATTACATAAATAAACCCATTCTACAAATTGTGATATTAAACGTTCATTTAATAACAGGAAATAGTACCAGGTGACCTTTGACTTCCGGTTTGTCGCCTGTTTACATTCCGTACACTATACGTCTCAAAATAGGATGGCTTCCAATATTTGTCCAACAAACTATAATGAATGAAGAGTTTGAAAAGTTATGTCATTAAATATACACCATTAAATACGTCAAAGAGTCTTTATTTATCTGGGACTATTTCTTTACGCGGGCAAACAACGAGTAGTTACGTGAAACGTCATCGCATGTCTTATAGAAGCCGATGTTAGTTTCGCGTCCCATTTGTTGATTTAAGTATGTTTTGTCGGTGTTTTGGATCATGTAATAACTAGATTCTACAACTCGTCCCCAGTTTATAGCGAAAATTACAACACTCGTCCAGTAAAATAGGTCTGATCCCTCGCCAAAGGCTCAGTCCAGACCTAATTTACTGTACTCGTTTTGTAAATTCCGCTATAAACAGGGGACTCATTGTAGATCCTCCATTTATTTTTAGAACACAAGAAACATTTATCTTTTAAAACACTTTTAAGTGATATATGTTCAAACAATATATGTTGAAATCAATGGAGACCCTTTAGCCCACCTGTGTAATATTACATTAGTAAACACCTACCTTTTCTCTGATCATATTTAACACATCCGGTGTGTCAGCATTCATCCCCGTCGTCTTTGAGTTTGATCTCACGGCTCGACCAGAAGCCGCCATTGTTCCTTCGAATGTCGGCGCCCCGGTCTCTTTTCAAGAAAATGACGTCACACTAAATCCTGTATTCAAAAAGTAGTTTCGAACAACAAATGCACAATGTCATGCATCGGCTATTTTTGGTCTTTAAAGAGTGTCTTAGTATATTTAATCCATAATCATCCGCCACTTATATTATTTCACAAATTCATTATATTGCCTATATGTATAATTTTGTCCATGTGTGTATATCATACATTAATTTCCCCGGGTTACATGACACTTTTCACGCGGAAAAAGGTCATCCAAACTTCTACGCGGATGTGGTATACTAAGATGTTAGCGTGAAAGCTGATTTCGATCTTCTCATAAAGAAGAAATGTAAAATTTGATATATATGTTTCAAGATTTACAGAACACTCCAAAAAGATAGATGAAAATTCACCAAGATATATCGTCAAATAACATCCATAATCTAACACAAGAACTAAGAAATATGTTTGTTGCACCTATAACATTAACAATTCCACGGAATGTTCACTCTCAAAGTCCTGTCGACATTTCATCGCGAATGCCCACGCCTGTTCTTCTTCTTTTTTTGCACCGCGTCGCGATATCACACAGTATGCTTACAGTCAATAAAGTTACTGTTGGAGAGGCTCCCCGATACAATAATAACTTGCACACATTATATTGGGTATACGATCATCATATCTTAACATCCTACCATAAAACGCACATAAGTCGATATAAGGAATGAGAGCTTGCTCTTCTCGCGATAAGAGCGATCGATGAGCGTTCGTTGATTGTCGGTCACAAGTCACGACGTACAATGCGGTGTCACCGCGGTTCAAACTCATCGGGATTCGGCCGTGCTCATACATTAAAACAAAACAAAATCCCGATTCTGCGAAAACAAAATTCATTAAGGGGGCGGTCAAGTGACCAATTTTGAATGGGGATTTCCATGCATATATGCGGAGCAAAAGTTGCACATACTTCTGATTGAGACTTGATTTCGTCTTGAAAACAACAGGTATTTATCTGGCGGATCCACTTGGAACTTGTTCGGAGTTGTTCCATTATAAAGTTGGTGTATTTATTTTTGAATTTATATTTATTTTTCAAATGTAGGTGAAATAATTCCAGAAAAAATAGATACTTATTGAACATTTTTATAATTTACCAAGCGGACCGCCTGTTGTTTCCAATACCACATCAAGTCACACTCAGATGTATATGCAACTCTGTAACTTTTGCTCCGGAGATTTTCACGGAAATCCCCATTCAAAATTGTTCACTAAATCTTGACCTCCCCCTTAATATGTGCACTGCGTCGAGTCGGCGAGGTGTTCACGCAGTCACATATTCGTTTTGTTGACCATTTGGAAATTGCGTGGCTTTTGATGTGCATTTTGTTAATTGCCACAAAACACTTCACTAAATATCCACGTAGTTTGTATGTGTTGTGGCACAGATAAGCCAGATCGTGTATTCAAATTTGGATGGCGGAGTTTTCAGCCAGCACTTCATTACATACCATATTCGGACAGACCAGAGTTGTTTTTCTGGTCAAAATATCCATTGATATCTGTTTTCATGTTGTCTAGGCATGCACGCGATGAATCGGGTTGGATGAAATTAACTTCATTTATCAACGATAAAAAGTCGCCATGCAATCGCGACATGATAACTCAAATTGAAGTCCCTCATATATAATTAATGACTTTAAATAACATCACCCAACATTGAAAGTTATGCAGTGTATGAATTCTAACACGATATGTGTCATGTCACATTATCTCTTATTTACTGTAAATCATGGCTATTCCTACTATATATGCATCTTACAAGCTATAGTATAGATAAGAATTTGCAAATAATAGTGATATGAGAGATGAAATGTGACAAATGAGAGGGTATGACAACAAGTCTGGTGCTTTTATAAAAGTCCCCTCTTCAGATATCAGTCTTTTATAACCAAGAGTAAGAAGATAAACACCTGATTTGTCATTGGCTGAGCGGCACAATGATAACAAGAAAACCATAATCAGAAATGGTAACGCCCACAAGATCATATTATTAGCCATAAATATAAATTATAATATAAAATATATCGGTTACATGAATGCACCGCCTCAGAATTCCGTTAAAACAACTAATCCTTCAAGTTATTACAAAAAACTACGGCTTATTATTGCAGGTTTCTCATTCACCACAGTAGAAAGCTTCTAAATGCGGATCAAAAATCGGAGGTATTGTGTTCCCGCCAATAGTGTATGGCCCAGTCATTGTTCATACCTAGACATCGAAAGCAATTATAACGCGGTCATAATGGTTACATACTTCAACTATAAGACATCTAGAGGATACACACCCCACGAAAACCCGAAATGTGTTGTCCTGCGAGAAATCACATGGCTATAGCTCAATTTGACACGGCCAGATTAGCCTTCCTACAATATCCATAAACAAGATCATATATTATATACCCACTATGGCTATATAAAAGTAAAATGGAAATTTTACTACCGTACTCGTATTTAAATTCGCGCAGTACATATTTTTCGCGCATCCAATGATGCGTGAATTTAAAACTGAGCAAAAATAGTACGGCTCCCTTTAAGTTTAATCTAAACCATGCAGTCGATATGAAATACAAGTCCGGCCAATTGCTGTCAAGACCAATTCTCACAATGTCAAGCGACAAATCATGGTAGCATGGACATTGTTGATATGCTTGTCTAAGAAATACTAATATTACAGGTCGACACAAAATTATAAGGTATGTAGTTACTAGTTTATTGTCATCACGATGTGAATCCACCGCGATTGTTTTTAATATAGACACATATATACTATCTCCAGCAATGACTAAGAACCGAAACTTTCATCAGCTTCAAGATATACGAAAATATCACGGAAATATTACGAAAATAGTTTTGTCAGTTTTGAGTTCGCGAATTCAAAACTGAGCGAAAATTAGTAATGCGCCAATTTATATACGAGTAAGGTAAGTCTTTGTTCGATGCTGCACCAACGGTTCACTAGACTTGGCGTTGTCAGATAACTAAGCCATGAACTATCGTCAACGCTGAGACAATATAACTGGCAAAGTATGCTTTGATCACAACAAACACCTCACGACACCGATTCTGTGTCATACACTCAGCCATATAACCTCTCCTCGAATCGTGAAACATGTGTTGCAAGATCAGCAATTCGATAATAATTGCATCGAATCAACATGATTGCGTGACCCCGATTCAACTCATACTTCGTGGACACACCGACACGCATGGGTAATCACGTGTATTCCTCGTAAAATATTGGCCTATAATATGTAAGCTTGCAATGACTAGTTTGTCATCCTTTTGGACCCCCCCCCCCCCCCACAATTCAAATCCCCGACCGCGTCACCATTTCCACATAATCCCAGTCAAAATTCCCTCCCCTGTAACAATTAACTCATTACCCAGTCCTTGCACACACTGCGATATATACGAGCAGACGATATTAATTTCACAGTCAGATCAAACTCGCCCAGATGTATGTATATAGCAGGACTAGTTTGCAATCGTTTGGACCGCCACCCCCTCGACAATCTCATGACAAAGATGACTTATCTCTTCCAACACTTTCTGTATCCAATTAACAACAATTTCTGACATCACGAAATATATATATCTTGTCGCTCCATAAAATGGGACAGGACATGTTACTAAATTTAACACTAAACACTTTCGGGTAATTTAACAGAAATATTGACAATTTAACATAAATGTTGTTGTAAACAGTTTTGGTGGGAAGAGAAACCCATTCTACCTACCCCCCCCCCCCCCACACACACACATACACCATCCTAGACAATACTGCTGACGATATCAACCTACATACCAAACGATTGTAAACCAAATCTAATTTTATGACATACATCTGTTTTGTATCACGCTTACTCTATAGTTCCCACCATATATTAAACTTGTTAATATTATATGCAATTTGATTATATTTGTAGTTTGTATGTTTTATATCACGGACTTGAATCAACTGTTATCTGTACATTAAGCATGTTTGGTCGGTTGGTTTTCTCGAATACACATCAACATAAATGCTCGGTTGGATTACATCAGGACAAGAAAGATAACACCATCTTTAAAACTGATGACAGGTAGATTCTCACTGGGCGATGTTCAGGGAAGTAACTCTTTAAATCTCAAAACCGTATTGCATGGATTACCAGACGATAATAATGAGAACATGTGCTCACTATACAGCTTTGCTAACCACTCTTGTGATTATTACTCACCGTTGCAACTACAGGAAAATATAGATGTCTCAAAATCTGATTTTTCAATTCTTGGTCTAAATTGCCGAAGCCTGAATGCTAACTGTGATCCACTTATAAATCTACTAACAGATATAACTAACTCTAAACATCCTATCGATATACTAGCTCTGACGGAAATATTCAAAATACGAGAAGAATATTCTCTTCCTGGGTATCATCAATTCCAATTCAAATCACGGCCAGATGACGATGATGGACGTGGTGGTGTTGGTATTTTCGTAAATGAAAAACTTTCTTATAAAATCCGTGATGACCTAACGATATTCATCCCACATGTTATTGAGACTATATTCATAGAAATTGACTCGGGGCACTCATCGTGTGTTGTGGCATCCATCTACAGACCAAATACGGCCCCTCATGCAGATATCGATATATTTATAGATAAAATTTCAAGTGTGGTCGAACAATTAAATGATTCAGGGACAAAGGCATATCTCATAGGAGACTTCAACATCGACTTGCTTAACTTTCAGTCGCATTCGAAAACTAACAACTTCATTGAATCTATGTTTGAAAATGGATTCTTACCTGCAATTACCAAACCTACACGTGTAACCGACCACTCGGCAACACTCATTGATAATATTTTTACTAATAACAATGTTTCCCGTGCCGATACTGGGATAATCCTCTCCGATGTGTCAGACCATTTTGCTACATTTTATTCCGAATATCACGATCATAAGTATATAAAAGCGAGCAGTTCTACCGAGAAACGTATAATGAGTAAAGAGAACACAGACAAATTTAAATCAATACTTCAACAACAAGATTTTCGATGTGTCTTCGATAGTACTTCACCAAACCAAGCTTATGATAATTTTCTTTCAATTTATATATGGGCGTTTAATGAATCATTTCCATTGGTCCGATCTAAACCACCAACTAAATATATAAAGAAACAACCTTGGATGACAAAAGGTCTCATTAACTCCTCCTTAGTTAAGAATAAACTTTACATAACAAAACTAAAAGCTCCTTGTGATAACAACGCTGAGAAATATAAAATATATTGTCGAATATTCAAATCCTTAATTAGGAAAAGCAAAAAACTATACTACGACAATATTCTCCACGAAAATAGATTTGACATGCGACGTACATGGATCATCCTGAAAGACGCTCTTAAAGTAACAAATAACACTCCAAAAATACCAACTAACATATCAAATGGAAACATTATAATTTCGCAACCAGCGAAAATAGCTCAAGAATTTAACGATTATTTTGCGAAAATAGGTCAAAAAACTAGTGACGAGGTGCCTTGTAACATCGAAATTACATTTTCCGACTATCTAACTGACTCCAATGCAAAAAACTTTTTCATGTTCCCAACAGATACAAATGAAGTTTTGAAACTCTCGAATGACATCACTGGAAAAGTAACCACAGATATCAATAACCTGTCATCAAAATTAATGAAACAGACCATACCCGAAACGTCCCCAGCGCTAACGCATATATTCAATCTATCAGTTAAACAAGGTATCTTTCCCGATAGGATGAAAATATCAAAAGTAATTCCACTTTATAAAAGTGAATCTCCCGATAAAATAACGAACTATAGGCCAATAAGCATTCTGCCCGTTTTCTCGAAGTTGTTGGAGAAACTCATGCATAAAAGGTTTTTTTCGTTTCTCGAAAAACATGAAATCTTACATAAAAATCAATATGGCTTCCGTAAGAATCACTCTACCATACATCCTTTGATGCACCTTATAGATCATGTAGCAACAAATAATGAGAAGCCAACGAAGGATTCTACATTAGCGATTTCCATAGACTTATCAAAAGCATTCGATACAATTAACCACGATATTTTATTGAAAAAATTAGAATATTATGGAATTCGGGGGGTTTCCAATGAATGGTTTAAAGGCACGTGAGGCCTTAGTTGTCGAAAATATTCATATTTGTTCCAATCACCGCAAACAGAAAAACATTAAAACGCATACAGTTTCGTTCATATATACCATGACCATCGCGTAAACAGCATGTTATCATAAAGATTTACTATATTTTACCTAAGCAAGAGCCTGATTGTGTTACAGAAGACAGCACAATGCTGCTGGCTAATCACACACAATTGGCATAAACGCTCTTTATTCGTTCCATATCAGGAATTCACCAACAAAGAACGCTCTTTATGTTTACCATCATAATATAAACAAACACCAGAAAAGTAACTTTTTATCCTTTTGTTTACATAACAATGGTCAAACATATGACAATAACATACTGTTTATGCGATATTTCTTATTTGTATACGGACAAAGTATGTCTACATTTTGTTGTTCCTCCTGTTTGTGGCGGTTTTTAACGGGTGGAAATATTTTCACAGGATACCCACCGCCAAGGCCAACCGTACCTTTAAGAGTTATTTAAAGGGGAGAAAACAATACGTTGATTGTCACACAGAACCCCTCTTCAAACAAGAAAATATCCTAATGTTCAAAGATATATATACAGTGAATGCATCTGTCTTTATGTACAACTGGTCTAGAAATAATCTCCCAAAATCGTTTAAGAATATGTTCACATATTCCCTCGGTGTTAACACTAGACATGCGGATAAATTAAGAAGCAATAAAGCTAGAACATGTTTTTCAGAAGCCCTACCAAAGCATTCATTTCCTAAAGTGTGGAACTCGATAAATTCCAAAATAAAAAAATGTTAATTTAATTACATATTCAAAAAGTTATTGTCTATGGCACTAATAGGTAAATATTCTCAATTGGTTATCTGTGCAAACAAATTATGCTACATTTGCAGACGGCAAAAATCCACTTGACTCAATAATCTTTTTAACTCATATTATTGTGCACTCCAGTTATCACCCTGAACATCCCAGATAGCCCTGTGTCACATGCACGGTGTTGTCGGCGAATGTGACACAGGACTGTCGCAACAACATAACTAGTTTCGTTTCAATCTCTTAAACTTGTCCAAAATCTCTATTATAGTACAGCATTGTTCAAAATTCAACCCAGTCTGGGTTAAAACGACCACATAAAATATTAAAGTAGGCACCAACCGGCCATCCAAATACAAAATAGTCTGTGTGAAATTGTAAATACGCCATCTATGTTCATATTGCACTTATCATTCAGGGGCAGCAGGAAGACGGCCAGCTAGGTCATGCTGCTCCTGTGCAATAATATAATTTGTTTAATATTCTGTTAATGTATTGTATTATTGTGCAAATAAAGATCTATCTATCTATCTATCGATAAACAGGATTCACTGCGATTTTTTTTTCGCGATAATCCACAGTGCATGAACTACTACCGTGACTCACCAACAATCACCGCGAACTACCGGTACTGAGAATCGCCACAAAAATTTCTAGAACTAATTAGAATAGTTTACACCATATCAATTTAATTTATATCAGTGTTAACTAAATATTGATAACTGTCTAGACATGACTTTTTCAAACTTTGATGACCACGAAAATTTGTGGAAATTGTAATCCTGTGCAAACAGCGATTCACATTGCATATATACGATTCGCGGTGGTTATCGGTGATTACATTCTGTGGTAGCTGGGAGAATATATTTTGGCTGGTTGAGAGCAAAACTGAACATGTGAGCATAAACTAACTTGGAGAAGAGCACCATGAACAATCAATAAAGACATCACCCATGAATGATAAAGATGGGGACATGGCTTATATAAGCACCTTGCATGTTTTCTGCCAAATCCCATGCCCATACATGTATATATTGCACATGCCAGTGCATAATTTAGAGTCTGAGAAATTCAACGAAGTGACTAGATGGAAATAATGCTTTCTCACTCCTATGTGTGAACATTTTATTTCTAGGATAATTATTTGGTTAAAATAACACACAAAATGGAGTGATTTGGGATTTGTGCACTTTTATATGATTGAAAACCACGAAAACCACTATAGCACGGAATAAAAAGAGAATTTACACAGCAAATTGTTCTATCTCCAATGTGTTTTTCGTGATTACACACAATATATCAGATGTATTGTCATATAATTGTATTTTTACACCAGCTATCATACCCGCTGTGTACTATCTTCCAAAACAGAATGAGAACATGTGAACCGGGTGGGGGGGGGGGGGTCAAACCTTTAAACTCTATTTCCCACAAAAATAAATATATGGAGATATTTAGTTCTGACGCGACGCATTGTTATCCATTGCAAACATCATTTGCACAAATTCGAATCGCTCGTAATTAATATTGATACGTAGACGGTGGGGAATCACGTGGTTTCGAGGTTGGTGAGTATACCACGCATTCAAAATGTGCAAACGCACAAAATCATAATATACGAGGAACTGACACAAAACATTGCAGTTTGACTGTTACGAGCATAGATAAAGACAAATATAAAGATAAATTTATTGACAGATACGCCCACTCGAGGTCGAAGACAAAACAGTTACATAAATAAAATGTGATTATAAGTATAGTAACATAAATATATTAAAGATGGATTATCTCTTTAAATAACAAATTTGAAATAGTTGCGTGGGTATAAAATAATAAATATGAACTGAAGACCCCTGTCCGGAAAGGCTTCTATCAGTTAATATTGATTTTATTTCGAAAATTTTATTGGGACCGTTTATTTGTCTATTTTTAGAACATACCATTCGGGTGATACCATATAGTGATAGAGAGCATTAGGCTGTTACTATGACGACATACCGAACATCAAATGTACCAGATTGATTGGTTGTATTGTTTTATTCCATAGTTATAAGCGATAATGGGTATAATGTTTATTTGTGACAAAATTACTCATAAAATTTCTTGTCTCTGTTAACAGTAACCACTATTGTTCGCTAACTAAACAACCACACCTTTTTAGACCAGAAAATATTCGAAATAAAATGAATATTAATCGATAGAAGCATTTCCGGACAGGAGTCTTCGATTCAGATCTAATATTGTATACCCCGGTACCTATATAATACATGTTTACAAAGAGATAATCCACCTTTAATGTTCAAAATCTGGTGATTCACAACGTTTTATGTAGAAAGAGTTGGACCATGTTGCAGATGATATTACATGTGTTGGGTTCATACGCATATTCTGGTTTATTTTTTTAAACAAGTTGATACCTTATTTATTCTGAAATTCTTAGTGGTTTTCTATAACATTCTGACCAAAGTTGCCAGTCGGAGGTGCGTGGAATACACCAGTCCATACATCTTGGAAAATCCTTCGACTGACAACTTTGTTGGAGCAAACAAATGTGAATTTGGACATAAATGAGGTATCAGCTTGTTTGAAAAATAGTATAGCATCAGCTCGTAGCTGTCAAAATAATATGTAATATGTCATATCTTAGTTTATTACCTTTTTTCCTCGCTTCTCGTCGCGTTCTATATCGACTCGGCCATTTTGAATGCACGATACTCATTAACAAGAAACCACGTGATTCCCCACCGTGACATAGGAATAATCGGCAGTGCAGGGCAGTGCATATTTTTTCACTCTATGGAATATGGAATACCAATGATGCTAATGTTACATGTCATTCTGCACTGTTATAAAATCTGTGCCTAAAACAGTCTGTTGAATTGAGCTCGGGTATCATAATTATATCGCAAACCAGTTCGCATGAAGGGAATGGCGTGGTACAAATATGTGATCATACGATGTCTTTGATCTTTGCGGGTATGAGTTTGTGTTACCGTCGTACTGGTGCTCATGTGTATCATTGTACACCCACGTATATTTAACAAATGAATGTAGTGGATGTGGGTGTCTTGTTGGAGGAGGATACGGAGCTGTGGTCGTTGCGCGCATCATGTGAACGAACGCAGCGCCATATCCCACAACACACACCACCACTATACATTAATTAAGTCTATATAGGTTTTTGATGATTTATTCCCATAAAAAGCTGAATGTATTCTTATTTAGTTTCACAAAATCTGGCAGTAATTTGAGACTAGCCCACGCAGCACATTAATTAAGTCAGCCCAAAATAAGATATCAAAGCAGTTAGCAACGATTACATGAACGATATAAATAACTGGCTTCATGTCTTATGCACAAAATTGTCAATCGTAAAGACCCCCAATTTTTGCTCAACGCAGATGATTTTGAGAACTACTTTTGTCATCTAGAAACCTTCAAGAAATCTTTCTTTCCGAAAACAATCGAAGTTTGGAACTCCTTGGCAAATGACATCAAACTAAAATATTACGAGGCTTTCAAATCAACAATTCTCCCCCAAGAGAAAAATTTCATCACATGTATATCTCGGTGACCGGCAAACAAATATCATACGCTGTCGAATTAGAAATAAGTGTAGTAATCTGAATCATGACAAAGTTGAAAACCATGCACATTGTTGATAACCCCATGTGTACTTGTGGAAACCCTGTGGAAGATGCAGAACACATTTTCATGTACTCACAACAACGCATAGAACTGTCACATGTTATGAGATCCTTTCGAGTCACGTCCTATGAAGGGCTTCTAAAATGAGATCTAATTTTAACCGCCAACGAGAATTGCATTCTAACAGATACAGCTTTAAAATTCATAAAATCTTCCCGACGATTTACGAGGTGTAACGAATGAGCTCCTGTAAACTCACAAAATCGAAACTGTGTACCATAAATGTACTTATCAGATTGTAACAACAACTTGTCACCAGATGCACTAAGATCTAAAACACAATAGATCGTCTGAATTATTTCCCTTCAAGGTCTCAATCAAACCTCATTTATCATGTCATTTATATTTTTCCAAATCATTAAAATTCATTTTGAACTCCATCCGAACGGAGACTATGAATGGGAAAATAACAAGAAATTTTTCTGAGTTGAACGTAAATAAAACAAAATAAAATGATATACTCCAAATAGACTAATGCAATTCAGGTATATTTTTTCGGCAAGGTTATCAGAAATTTCAATGTGACTGCGGTTACTCCCAGGGCAGTGTGCTTAACTTGAAGCTGTTCATTAACTTCAAAGTGATGATAGTGATAACAACAAACTATAAACTCCACTAGTGATGAGCTGGTTATTAAAAAGAGCCTTGCGCCGATTATTTGAGATAACACTCGGCCGATTCCGATTATTGTATACCAGAATATGTTATACTAGTATGTGTCAAATACTAGTTATATTTGGAAGCACCAACAGCAGTAATATACCAGTATACGTAAGTATACGTTTGGGTAAGTCAGGGTTTCCGCCAGGCCGGCTGCGGTTCCACCCCACGGACCCATTCTCCTCGTCGGTCGTTGCATGAAATCCTGCTCATACACAAATAAATGACGTTGTTAAAAACTTTTTCAGTCTTGTCTGTGTCGACAGGCTAAATATCTACACTTATTTTCATTAATATTGACAAAATGAAATCGACACAGTCCATCTCCCGAAAAAAACAATAAGAAAGAGCGGGTCAAATAGCGACATTAGATACCGTACAGCGTAATACATGTCGCGGTAACACCAAAGAATGCCGGACTGTTGAGTGCGCATATTTTTGTGCACGGGATTCCATGGATGAAACTACTCACGCTCGAACACACTGTGCTATCGTACGATTATACAATTGGATCAAAGACCCAATTGCTGAATTTTATGCAAGGGATTTTCGTGGATGAAACTACTCAATGTTGATCATTTATCTTATTGCTGTATTATCATTTGTTTTGAGTTCGATGTAAGTGAAGTTCCTGAAATATACATGTGATTCTCTACGTGTGTTGATTATTATGCGTATATTGCCATGCATACTTAACAAAATCCCAAAGTGATTTATTTTACAATATTACAGAACATGTCTCAAATCAGTCATTATAGCGGGAATTCATAGTGACAACACCATTCATTTTTGAGCCATATTACATGCATGGAGGATAACATGAACACATACCCCCCCCCCCCTGCCCCAATACCCTGTTCTATTACTTACTCAAACGACCCTTTTCTATTTACCATTTCCCAAACACACCAACTATAACGCTTTCCGCGCCATATACATATATATATGCTGCCAGTTGTCATATACTAGTCATATGTGTGTATAATTATACTCATTACCCCCACCACATCACCGATTTATAATAGTTAACACCCCATGTAATATCCGTTATACTCACGTACTAAAAATATACATATTCTACCCGCCCTATATATACCAAAACTTGATATAAAACCAAAATAAATTGTTATATTTATGTTTCATGTATGATCTGTAGGGAGCGGAGGTCCATCTAAGTTTGACAGAACTTGTCCTCCAATCCCTTATATATAATGTATTATTTATGCATAATAATATAATACAAATATGTTTAAATCAACTGGCTTCATATGCATTCGGCTGAACTTTTAACAGTACGCCCAATTATTCTGCTCATCGCGTTTTGTGATTTGGTCAACAATTTGTGACGTCGTGTTCGCGTTACGGTCTGTGATATTGTGGTATGCAACGGGTCAAATGGTATATAACATGTATTGTTTCATAGCGTAAAACGCGAAAACTTTGAGCTTATATATCTGTTCCTCATTCCTGTTAATCCAAATAGTCAGTCTGTTACTCGGAAGTTGTTCCTCGTTCCGTTCCTGTTACTCCAAATAGTCAATCCCGGCAGATAAGAGTTGTCATTTCATTCAACTCAGTAAATCATTGTCTGTTGCGTTTACTTTAGCAGAAACTTAATTAGAGCTCTATGAGCCAAGCGGAATTTAGACTACAACAAAACACCGCGGTCCATGCATGCATATTGAAATTCGAATTGAAGCTGGGGCCCGGTAATTAGGGGCGGAATCTCTCCCGCCTCATTAACGTACATCGTGATGGTTTGTTCGAACTTAAAATCAATGAAGGACATTTCGCGGGACATTGTTGATTTAAACAATATTTATTTGCCCCAATTAATATAACATTTATGATGAACAACATTTTGATGATGGAAACATGAGTAGAATAGAAAAGGGGAAGAGGATTTAGCAGCAAGCAGATATCTGCTTTTGTTGAGCTATCTCCTCGAACATCTCCACGGGACATTGTTGTCAATGAAGGTGCATTGAACACAAACGTACGTTGATGCATCACCACGTGTACATCGATTCAGTACAGATGTACGTCAGTTCATCTCACAGATTGTTGCCCTCTGATATTTGATGCAAATATGCGCAGAATGAGCAAACTGTGGCTGAGTGCTTGTCAGGACTGGAGATCTTTATCAACATTCGATTAGTATAACGTTTTGCCATAGAGAAGGTTGTCGCCTTGTTGAGTGTTTATCCTATTCCTTTGTGATGATGGTGCATGTGTCCCGCTCAGGGACGTGGCTACAGGACCTCTGTTTGTTGGGGGTGTTGAAAATGGAATTTCCTCCTGCATCATATGTTTGATGTTGAATCGTGAAAGCATGGTTAAAGATGCATAATCCATCATAATCCGAATTAAAATGCTCCCAAATGACTATTTCTTTGGCTTCGGGGGTAAAAAATATTTGATTCGAGTCGAGGAACCCACCCATCCAAGCTCAGATTGATCAGATTTCGATTTTTGAAATTTGTTATTACCTGAGATACATGTATGTTATTTTGGCGGCATGGCAAATATGCGTTTAGCCACCGGTCTCGGACCAAATTGCGGATGAAGATGGATAACTCTAAAATCAAGCGGCCTTGAGTGTTAGATATTTGACAATCCGGCCAAATTTGAATTTCGTTGAACAAAATGTTGATAAAATACACGTTTTGGGCGATTTTATACTATAGTTGACTATGGTTAGCATTTTTGGACAATTAATCGATTCTGATATAACGGAAGCGGCATTTTAAAAAATGTTGTTGGAATCTGATATATGGACAATCGAATCGGATTGAGTACCTTTAACGCCACCCAAACAAATTATATTAAAAGAAGAAATAATTGTTGCGTTGACGTCGATATAATAAACAATTATTTATAGTGGTGCGTTTTTGTGCGAGATTTTTCTAATATGACAACTCGGAAACCTAAACACCATTTTTATCGATGACACTACCTGTATATATATAACTGAATATCTCGTCTACTTGGTGGAATGAAGACATAATAGAATTACTTTGAAATACGCTCCATTTTGAATTGAAATTTGGCAGCATTGAAAACCAACCGAGAACAGGATTTGGATTCGAATACATTCAAGTGATGGTAAGCACTGTAAGAATGCTGATATGGGAAAAATTAATCAGTTTGTGCTCGCTCTGTTAAAATTTCCCAGACGATCCAGCATGACATCGCAACATGACCTCTGAGGCTGACCGCATAAATCACGGTGGGGAATCACGTGGTTTCGAGGTTGGTGAGTACCACGCCATTCAAATGTGCAAACCCACAAAATCATAATATACGAGGAACTGACACAAAACAGCAGTTTGACTGTAACGAGCATATGCTGGTTTATTTTTTTTAAACAAGTCGATTGTTTGGTTAGTGGTTTTCTATAACATTCTGACCAAAGTTGCCAGTCGGAGGTGCGTGGAAAACACAAGTCCATACATCTTGGAAAATCCTTCGACTGACAACATTGGTCAGAATGATAAGAGCAGACAAATGTGAATATGGACATAAATGAGGTATCAGCTTGTTTGAAAAATAGTATAGCATCTGCTCGTAGCTGTCAAAACACAATGTAATATGTCACATCTTAGTTTATTAACCTTTTTCCTCGCTTCTGGGGTCAATACTATGAAACTTTATCTTTGTAAGAATCTACAATTGTTTTGTAAGAAATAACAATTTATCATTCCGCCAATACTATGAACCTACGATTACAAACATAAATCACAAATAGTACGTGTTCTTTGTATTTACAAATATCTCCAATCACAAAGAATGTTCGAGTACTATGAAACATAATTTTTCAGTTTTCGCACCCTTAACCCGGATAATATATCCATCTATGATACGCATGGACAAGGGGTCGATTCACCCCCTCGTGAAAATATTTTTCAGTTTTCGCACCCTTAACCCGGATAATATATCCATCTATGATACGCATGGACAAGGGGTCGATTCACCCTCTCGTGAAAATATTTTGTCAGCTGGAAATCTCAAGTACTACCCACATTCAGGAACGTCGCGACAAGGGGTTTGGGTTATGTTTCTCCCCCAAACATTTTATCAACACGTTCAACAGCTGGAAATTTAATACCTGAAACAACATGAATTGGATATTTTACAACAACAATAGGTTGAACTTGTTCTGTTATTTTGTTTTTCCAACAATTTATTAGGGGGTATGTGTTTGTTTTAGACCAACATTTGCATATTTACCTCCTTTGGTCAAAAGTTTGGATTGAAATGGCCTATATTTAGAAATTGTCTAACCTTAGGGGGTCAGCTTGGATGTGAGGTAGCAGTATGTGTTCCTTGTAACTACTGAAATTACCCAATTTATTGAAAGTTACAACGTTATGGAACTTGTCTAGAATGTCTATATAGGGTGTCAAACATAAATTGTCGATTTTCACATCCTTAAACCGGAGCATATAACCATCTGATTCGCAGGGATGTAGCCCCCTTATGAAAATGTGTTATCAATGGAAATCTCATAAACAGAGACATGGCAATAGTGGTCTTGGGAACACGATGCCTGACACATTCTTCCAGAAATATATGTGACTGCCTTTTGGTCATTGGTTAGAGACATTTCGTTGTTGTTGTCTTGATCAAGTATAGTTTATAAATGACAATAAATAAAAATGACGCGTGTTCCCAATGGGAGTATGATTTTTCGCTCAAGAAAGCATTGCGAGGTAAATGATACTCATGCATGGTCATGGGCGGATTATCATTTGAGTTTCAATCGTCGACGCGAATGCATTTGGTCACGGTAAAGGATACGAATACGAAGATGCAAGCACAGTTTTCACAAATGACTAGAGCATAAATACAGTGACGTGGCAAGATGTTCTCTTCGATGCGCCAACGTCGATATCCAACTGTATCCCCATCCCTCAATTAGAAACTTCTGTTTCTGTGAAATGTAATTGTTTACCCCGGTTGGCTTCTGATTTTCAAGCTGTAACAGTAAGTTGTCCACCCACTTGGGTTGGACATATTCATTAAATATGACTAACTTAGTGTTAGTCACAAATATTTTGAGTAACTTTGGTCAAGTATTGGAATTATTTGCACATAATTCAGCAACTTTAGTTTTCGCCTTCCAATTGACTAAGAAAAGTTATGACTAAATCCTGGAAATTTTGACTAATTAGTCGTTTGGATCCCCATTTCTTAGTCGTTATAACTAACATCACCCTAGTTATTTTCATTAATGTTATGCCTCAGTCATGTTGTCTGAACTAAATCAGTCATCCTGAGGAAAAACGTTTGACTAACATATGTTAGTCATATTGACTAACTTTTGTTATCAGCGTAGAAAAATTAAAATACTTTCCTCTTGATATACGATTCCATCGCTATGTGGAATTTATAGGAATTTTGTTTATTCAAAGGGTGCATATGGAAATTATAGGATGGATACCACATCGCCAAACTGAGCCCATATAGCCACGTCCCTATCTAGATATATTATAAGATATCGGAGCAGTTTGAAATTATAAAATGACCACCACTCCTATTGCTTTGGTTTGGTTTATTATGGTTTATCGTCGTTCTAGCCGCTAGGCCACACACGACGTTGTCAATTTTACGGGTGGAGGAAAGACCACACAGAGGCTTGATTTCGCCGAGAAATCGTCCCACTGCGTGTAGAAACCACCGACCCCCCGGAAAGCAACTGACAAACTTGCCCAGATACACGATTCCGGTCACCCTCCATATGACGGGATTCGAATCAGCTTCGTCAACACTGGACGGCCTGTGACGGTGTAATGCACCTGGACCACCGGGGGCCCCCACCACTCCTATAACCGATACCATTAGCACGTCCCTGCTTCGATACACAACCCCCCCCCGATAAAATGAAGCCACGTTACTGCCTCGATGTGTTATAATAAGAGTAGCGGATCAATTTGAAATCATAGGATGGTCACAATATATATAATACTATACCATCAAAATAATATTTTATTTTCACAAACTGAATGGTTGTAAATTTGTAATTTGTAAAAACAATGATACCAAATTGGTTGTAGTACTCGTTATTACACTGACTTGTACTTACATACACACACTACAAACGAACAGTTTATTTGTTAACTTTGCGCAGACAAGTGGTCATCAACTTAGCAATCCGTGAACCGATTGGATAGCTCTGATAAGTGATCACCTCTCAACTTATGATTGGTTATTTCTTTGGTAACTTTGGCTTGGCGTGATTCAATATATTGTTAATCCCTCACAGGCAAAGGTTTGTCCGTAAGAAATCTACAATAATCAACAGTAGATCTTTGTGAAATATGCGAGATTTTGTTAGCTCATCGTTTCATAGTACTGGCGTTATCACTATTCACAATATGATAGCACGCATTGTAACTTCCCCATATAAATCGTTGTCAGTTATTTTAGCTCTATATGCATGTCCGTCTAATTTGAACTGGTATTCAGATAACACTGATAACGGGTGCATGGGAGCAGAGTGGTGAGTTAGTGTTTTCTAAGTTTTACAGCTGCCTTTTAGGGGTTTCACCTCTCGCCCAGTTTAAAGGCACGTGAGGCCTTAGTTGTCGAAAATATTCATATTTGTTCCAATCACCGTAAACAGAAAAACATACAGTTTCGTTCATATATACCATGACCATCGCGTAAACAGCATGTTATCATAAAGATTTACTATATTTTACCTAAGCAAGAGCCTGATTGTGTTACAGAAGACAACACAATGCTGCTGGCTAATCACACACAAATGGCACAAACGCTCTTTATTCGTTCCATATCAGGAATTCACCCACAAAGAACGCTCTTTATGTTTACCATCATAATATAAACAAACACCAGAAAAGTAACTTTTTATGCTTTTGTTTACATAACAATGGTCAAAAATATGACAATAACATACTGTTTATGTGATATTTCTTATTTGTATACGGACAAAGTCTGTCTACATTTTGTTGTTCTTTCTGTTTGTGGCGGTTTTTGACGGGTGGAAATATTTTCACAGGATACCCACCGCCAAGGCCAACCGTACCTTTAAGGTATTACAATAATACGGCTAAATTTTCCCTGTACTATGAAACCACTGTGATAGTTAACACAAATTTGTAATTACAAATTAATAAATACAATTTGTATTTACAGGTATAAAATTGTTCATAGTATTGACCCCTGGTCGCGCTTTAGATCGCCTCGGCAATTTTGAATGCGCGATACTCATCGAAACCACGTGATTCCCCACCGTGATAAATGCAACACGGATATGATAGCCAAAATACATCGAGAGGCTTTTGTATGACACTGTAAAGCCTCCATTTTTACTGAGATGACGCGGTCGGGTTTCGATCATCACATGCATGAATCTCTACTCTGGCCAACGCCCGTAGAGATCATATTCCACCAGTACAGAACCTTGGAACCTCTGATTTTCAAGCTGTAACAGTAAGTTGTCCACCCACTTGGGTTGGACATATTCATTAAATATGACTAACTTAGTGTTAGTCACAAATATTTTGAGTAACTTTGGTCAAGTATTGGAATTATTTGCACATAATTCAGCAACTTTAGTTTTCGCCTTCCAATTGACTAAGAAAAGTTATGACTAAATCCTGGAAATTTTGACTAATTAGTCGTTTGGATCCCCATTTCTTAGTCGTTATAACTAACATCACCCTAGTTATTTTCATTAATGTTATGCCTCAGTCATGTTGTCTGAACTAAATCAGTCATCCTGAGGAAAAACGTTTGACTAACATATGTTAGTCATATTGACTAACTTTTGTTATCAGCGTAGAAAAATTAAAATACTTTCCTCTTGATATACGATTCCATCGCTATGTGGAATTTATAGGAATTTTGTTTATTCAAAGGGTGCATATGGAAATTATAGGATGGATACCACATCGCCAAACTGAGCCCATATAGCCACGTCCCTATCTAGATATATTATAAGATATCGGAGCAGTTTGAAATTATAAAATGACCACCACTCCTATTGCTTTGGTTTGGTTTATTATGGTTTATCGTCGTTCTAGCCGCTAGGCCACACACGACGTTGTCAATTTTACGGGTGGAGGAAAGACCACACAGAGGCTTGATTTCGCCGAGAAATCGTCCCACTGCGTGTAGAAACCACCGACCCCCCGGAAAGCAACTGACAAACTTGCCCAGATACACGATTCCGGTCACCCTCCATATGACGGGATTCGAATCAGCTTCGTCAACACTGGACGGCCTGTGACGGTGTAATGCACCTGGACCACCGGGGGCCCCCACCACTCCTATAACCGATACCATTAGCACGTCCCTGCTTCGATACACCCCCCCCCCCCCCCCCCCCCCGGATAAAATGAAGCCACGTTACTGCCTCGATGTGTTATAATAAGAGTAGCGGATCAGTTTGAAATCATAGGATGGTCACAATATATATAATACTATACCATCAAAATAATATTTTATTTTCACAAACTGAATGGTTGTAAATTTGTAATTTGTAAAAACAATGATACCAAATTGGTTGTAGTACTCGTTATTACACTGACTTGTACTTACATACACACACTACAAACGAACAGTTTATTTGTTAACTTTGCGCAGACAAGTGGTCATCAACTTAGCAATCCGTGAACCGATTGGATAGCTCTGATAAGTGATCACCTCTCAACTTATGATTGGTTATTTCTTTGGTAACTTTGGCTTGGCGTGATTCAATATATTGTTAATCCCTCACAGGCAAAGGTTTGTCCGTAAGAAATCTACAATAATCAACAGTAGATCTTTGTGAAATATGCGAGATTTTGTTAGCTCATCGTTTCATAGTACTGGCGTTATCACTATTCACAATATGATAGCACGCATTGTAACTTCCCCATATAAATCGTTGTCAGTTATTTTAGCTCTATATGCATGTCCGTCTAATTTGAACTGGTATTCAGATAACATTGATAACGGGTGCATGGGAGCAGAGTGGTGAGTTAGTGTTTTCTAAGTTTTACAGCTGCCTTTTAGGGGTTTCACCTCTCGCCCAGTTTAAGGTATTACAATAATACGGCTAAATTTTCCCTGTACTATGAAACCACTGTGATAGTTAACACAAATTTGTAATTACAAATTAATAAATACAATTTGTATTTACAGGTATAAAATTGTTCATAGTATTGACCCCTGGTCGCGCTTTAGATCGCCTCGGCAATTTTGAATGCGCGATACTCATCGAAACCACGTGATTCCCCACCGTGATAAATGCAAAACGGATATGATAGCCAAAATACATCGAGAGGCTTTTGTATGACACTGTAAAGCCTCCATTTTTACTGAGATGACGCGGTCGGGTTTCGATCATCACATGCATGAATCTCTACTCTGGCCAACGCCCGTAGAGATCATATTCCACCAGTACAGAACCTTGGAAATTTTTGAAGTTTTGACAGGGAACCTTATAAAGTCGAACAAATAACGCGGGGAATATATTTCTTTGTTAATACCGGTTGCTTAATAATGTACGTCCAGTCTTCCAGTGTGTCAACATGTACACTCAGATTCATACTGACATTTAAATGTGGCACGACCAGTTTGGCAGTGTGTTAACATATACACTCAGATACATACTGACACTGATTTATATGTGGCACCAACCAGTCTGCCAGTGTGTTAGCATATACACTTAGATACATACTGACACTGATTTAAATGTGGGTCTGCAGTAAACTTAAGACTTGCATCCAGCATATCTACACGTGGTCCGGGCATCCGGAAATTATCCTAGCAATCAGCCCTCGGCCCCCAGGGTCCGGCATTCAAAAAGGGAGTTGACCCCCTCTTGGAATTGGGTAGGTAACTCTTGGAATTGGGCAGGTCAGCTTCACATCTATAAATATATGTTGAAAATATGTCAACTGGAATAAATCTTTTAATAAATACATATTTTTTTCAACTTAACAGTCATCACAGTTTTTGTCACAGCCAACATTAATTAAGTCATGTAGAGTGATCTTTCACTCAGTGTTGCACAATCTCGTGTCTGTATATAGAGTATTAAACTGACATCGTTCATTTGAAGCTAAACAATATGTATTACATGATCAGACCCATTTTTCGTCGTATAAACCCATGGTAATCAATGAGCGTCGTATAACAGTAAATAGCGCCAAGTTTACTGAAATGTGTTGTTACAGGAAACATGACCTTTCTTCTGGCTTGTCGTCTGTTTACATTCCGTATGCTAAACCGATGTTAGTGACTATTGTTGCTTTTGTTTGAACAGATAATTCATTAAATTTAAGTCATTAAATACCTCAAAGTACGAAGTTTTGGATCAAGTAATAAATAGAATCTTCAACCTGTCCCCAGATTATAGCGAAATTTACAAAACTCATTCAGTAAATTTGGTGTGGACCTTGCCAGAGTCTCAGTCAAGACCTTATTTACTTGACTCGCTTTGTAAATTTTGCTATAAGCAGGGGACTCATTGGAGATCATCTATGTATAGGAAGTAGGGACAACATGTTGATAAATACATGAACTATTAGTACATAAACCTTATACTCTGAAAACACTCACCCAAAGTAATAGAAATTCCAGTTGTTTTAAATTTAAAGGGGTACTGTACACTAAATACCGCCATTTATGGGACCATCTTCTTTTATACTCAACAGAATTATAAGCAAAAAATGAATGAAATTGAGCCATCAATTAGTGCAAAATACACTTGTGTGCGCTATGAACGATGCAGACAAGTTCCAACATGGTAATTATAATGAAAATGAATTTATGACACCAGTCCTAAATTCAATTTCATTATAACTACCATGTTGCTTGCATCGTTTACAAAGTAAATGAGTGTATTTTGCACTAATCCATTGCTCAGATTCATTCATTGCATATATTATGTTGAGTATAAAAGGACATGGTCCCATAGATGACTGGATTTAGTGTACAATCCCCCTTTAAGTGAGACAAAACATTCTTTACTGATACCACAGCAGGAATAGATTAACAATGGACGCTCTATATTGTTTCATGTTGAAGAATTTTGGGAACCGACTTTTCTCTTTTTGATCTCCAAGGCACATAAACACATAAAAAAGTATTTGATGCATTTATCGATATATTTTGACATCACAGGGGCGGTCAAAGCACGTAAAATATAAATTAAAATATATATTGGTTAAAAACAAGAATGTCACTTTAAATGATGCATAATCCGAATTAATGCTCGGCAATTACTATTTCCTTGGCTTCGAGTCGAGGAACCCAAACATCAAAGCTCAGAATGATCAGATATCGGTTTTTGAAACCTATTTTTTCACCACCGATAATTTTTAGTGGCCCAGGAAAGAGTCGACAAGAAGATGGTCTCAGACCAAATTGCGGATGAATATGGATAACTCTAAAATCAAGTGGCATTTTTGTGTCAGAATCTGACAGTCATATATTTGACAAACCGGCAAAATCTCATTGAACAATATGTTGATAAATAACAGATTTTGGGAAATTTTAAACTTTAGTTGACTATGGTTAGCATTATTTTTGGGCAATTAATCAATTCTGATAACTGAAGCGGCATTTCAAAAAATGTTGTTGTTGTTGGAATTCGATGATATGGGGACCATCAAATTGGATTGAGTACTTTTAAAATGTGCAGCGATAAACAAATCATATTTAATAAAATTTAAATTAATTAAATATGTATTGTTTATCAATGCACTTTTTAAAGTGACTCGATACCCCCTGTGATTAACTTAACATTGTTAGTCCTTCCAGGATATGGTATACACAAAGAGCATTCATCTCACTGTATATGTGGGAAATTTGATAACTTTCTATTACTTTGTTTTGATATAACATTAAAGTATTTCATGTATTTAATATCAACCTATTTTGATCACTGGAATGTGAACAAACTCAAAATATTAATAGGCTAACGTCGATAAGACTTGAAATGAAAGTCAAGCCTGATCATAATTTTCCAAAAAGTTCAGGTCAAATGACCTACATAGGTCATTCTGAAATTGAGTTGGTTAAATTAGTAGGAAGCTATAAGCAATATTTTAAATATAAGGATAAAAATAAATGGAAATAAATACAATTGTAGATGAGGTATGTCATACAGATGCATGAAGAACTAAAGGGCACTTTGTGCCTCCACCCCCTATGAGGGTAGGAGGGGCAGTTGTCACGCCTCTACAACCATGATCTGGCACCCCTGAATACTCATGATGTGTATGAAATAGAATCAAACTGCATATAGCAGGTCTGGCACACCCTGGATTAAACTCTCATAGTTGAATTTGACTATAATAAATCCACATTTTCTCTTTTTGGCAAAACTACAGAATGGCACGTTTCCATGCACAGCCACATTGGAATGTGCACAATAGTCAAAAGCAATGTAAACACTTCAGAGAAATTGTGTTTTGCAACAACTTGATTAAGTCCATTTTGATGCATAATAACACATAAAATAGTCACTTTGAAGTTTCGTTCGAGGCACATTTTGACTCAGCTAAATGATAGAAGCCTCCTGATTATGTCATCTTTGAATATTCACATGGATACCTTTCTTTACTTTACCTACCACAAAGGTGGTACTGATACGCTAGGTAATCACATTTTCCAACAATCTTCATTAAAACTGATGGCGAAAACTACTATGTCGAACGCCCGTAGAGATCATATTCCACCAGTTCAAAACATTGGAACTTTTTGAAGTGTTGACAGGGAAACTTATAAAGTCGAAAAAATAACATGGGGATTCGGGAATATATCTCTTAGTTAGTATCTGTTCCTTAGTAGTGTACTTCATTATATGTGAAAGTCCCAACTCGAAAATGCATGCTTTCCTGTGAATTTTGAGAGCCGATATTGCAATAAACATTCAATTAATTACCCAGGAAAAAATTCATAATTGTCAGAAATGCAAAGCAAAATTGCTCACAAAGTCACTAACATTATATTCCCTGTGCTATTTTATTTTTATTTTATAAGGTTCCCTGTGAAAACTTCAAAAAGTTCCCAGGTTTTATACTGGTGGAATATGATCTCTATGTGCGTTAGCCATAGTAGAGATTCATGGCATAATCTACCAGACCTGTAAACCAGTAACTACCAGTTACGGTACTACAAAACAAAACATCACATGAAATGTCACAAACATTTCTTCAAAATAATACAATAACAATGACAACGTATTAATGATGATATTAATTCATACAAATACTAAGTAATAGTATAGAAACAATATATAAAATGTCACAAACATAAATAGAGGATCTCACATGAGTTCTTATTTTATACGGAATTTATCAACCGAGTTCACTAAATTCCATTTGAGCCGAGGTTTACCGAGGCTCAAATAGAATTTAGAGGACGAGGTTGATAAATTACGTATAAAATAGGACGAGTGTGAGATACCTTTTATCACATGATCAAATAAACCCGAAGCAACGCGAAATATTCATCGAAAACAACAATCATAAACTACAGCGATCGCAAGTTATCTGAAGAACGCCGTGACGTCATCGCACGCGCTGATATTAAACGTGTCTATTACCGATAATTATGAAACTGCTTTTATGGCCAAATTATGTGATAAACAAAAATAATACAATAACAATGACAACGTATTAATGTTGATATTAATTCATACAACTACTAAGTAATAGTGTAGAAACAATATATAAAAAATCTCCAGAAAATGGTCATTGTATTCGCTGTAACAAGTCTGTTTTTTTTTTGTGTGCAAAAATTAATCTTCTGGCTACAGACATGCATGTTGATCATATAATGAACTGCCACGGTCTTTCCAGAAAGCATGGGACCACAGGCCCCTGGGGAAAAATGGCAGATATATATACCAATATATACTTTACCAGTGACAAGGTTCACTAAGTCCGATTTTGGGAAAAACACACCATCTATCATATTCCTCGTATATTCTCAAAATCGTTAATCTCAGTCACAATATATTTCAATGTGTCTTATTTGCCATGAAATTTCCTTTATTTTCAGCTGTTATTTTGAGATATGATAACATAGCATCAAACGAATGGAAGTCGAGATATAGTATTTATTACACGATCCTACTCTTATTCTATTCAATATACCCATTCTATAAATTGTGATATGCAATGTTTGTTGCATAATAGGAAATAGTGCCAGGTGACATTTGACTTCTGGTTAGTCGTCCGTACATTCCGTACACTACACAGCACTACATCTCAAAATATACGGCTTCCAAAAAATTTTCAACAAACTCTAATGAATGAAGAGTTTGAAAAGTTATTTCATTAAATAAATGCCATTAAATACGTCAAAGAGTCTTTATTTATCTGGGACTATTACGTTACGTGAAATGGCCTTATAGAAGCGGATGTTAGTTTCATTTGCCATTTGTTGATTTAAGTATGTTTTATTGAGGTTTTGGATTATGTAATAAATAGAATCTACAACTCGTCCCCAGTTTATAGCGCAATGTACAAAACTCGTTTTGTAAATTCCGCTCTAAACTGGTGACTTGTTATAGATCCTCTATATATACACTACCAGTGACAAGGTTCACAATTCCAATTTTGGGAAAAACACACCATATTCTTCATAGATTCTCAAAATCGTTCATCTCTATCACAATATATCTCAATGTGCCTTATTGACTATGAAATTTCATTTCTTTTGATGTATAAAATTCGATAGTATCAAACGAAAGGAAGTCCAGATTTCGTATCGAAAACTAGCTAATCTACAGACAAAAACAGTCGTAAGTTTGAGTGTCCGGTAAGTAGTAATTGTGCATGGATACAAATTCAATTATTATGGTCACAATTGCCAAACTTGCGAATTTCCCATACAATATATCGACTTTGCTTCAATTGACTTCGTCAAGTTATATATTAAACGAAAGGAATTTTATGCCACATGCATTGGGGCATATTTTGGCTGAGTTGACAATTTTTTAGAATTATTGAGGTTATTAGGCAGACAGGGAAACTGACGACCTGTTTTACTCAAAAAAATATCCAGTAGATTTTGCAAGTTTTCGGTAAGATATGTCAACTTCCCTTCATTTGATACAATCGATTTATACATAAAAAGAAAGGAAATTTCATGGCCAATAAGACACATTGAGATATATTGTGACTGAGATGAATGATTTTGAGAATCTTTGAGCAATATGATAGATGGTGTGTTTTTCCCAAAATCGAACTTGAGAACCTTGTAACCGGTAAAGTATATATTGATATATCTGGTATTTTTCCCCAGGGACCTGTGCATGGGACGCTAATGATTTGCACGATTCTTGTGATTCCTGTAGCAATAGAAACCATATGTGAAAAGTTAAATCACATCTACTATATTGATTGAATGCTTCTTATAACTTTGCAATTTTACATCAATGCAAACAATAAAATCACTCAAACATTTGATTGTGAAATGTGCAAACTTAAAGCATTTATCTATTTGGCACTTGAGTCCTTTACGAATCGCATGATTTGTTTGCCGTCAGCATGCTTTCATTATAACATAGGTGTTCTAATTTAGTAGACACATACGCACCATGTGGAAATATTTTCATATTGCAATCAAAAGCTAAAACAGCATCTTCATTTTGCTAATGTAACAAAGGCAAGAAAACTGTTTCTTATATTTTTTCAGTATTCAGGGCTGGGAGCCTACATCATAATTTGCTCGAAAATGATGTCAAGATATTGAACATCGAAGTGGGTATTCATCAGGACTGCAACGATTTAGACCTTCACGATGCGAAGCGAATCATGATTTTAATATCACGATGCGATGTGCATCACAATGCAAATTGTTGGCACCTGACGGCTGTGAAAACTAGATGAACCACTAAATCATTTTTAGTATAATATTCTCAGTGTTCATATTCATTGAAGTAAATTACAAGACCTAGAAGACCAAAATACATGGCCAGGTATTAGAGTAGACTATAATAGCTAATACAGTCCCCAGATCTGCCCAGATGGGAAGTTTTGAGTGGAAAAGTTTGAATCTGACTATTAATAACTCTGCATATATTGTTAATTTGCATCGCTCTGCACCCTACCAATACGATGAATTTTATAACGCGATGCATCGGAATCATGATGAATCGTGGCTGCCCTAGTATTCATGCCAATGCATTCTCTTATATATGCGAGGCGACCTATGGTCGACTCGCATATATAAGAGAATGCATTGGCACAGGGTAAAAAAATCCCGACTTCCGACTGGATTTGATATGGCGGGTCACATATGTCAGGAAAAGTGTGACGTAGGTTCTTGGTCCTGGTATTAGAATCAGACTTAGTAAAGGTGAATGCATATACAGTAATGCCCTGAATAATCGACTCCTAACCACAGCAGAATTATGGGTAACTTTTCAGGATTTAGTTGGAAATATGGCTTGTTGCCATTCATCAGAAAGCTCTCACTGAGAGCTTTCCAATGAATGACAAGCCATATTTCCGACTAAATCCTGAAAAGTTACCCATAATTCTGCTGTGGTTAAGGAGTCGATTATTTAGGGCATTACTGTATGCATGTATATCTGTTTCTGTTGCACTCTATGGGAGGGTATCACCCCCCCCCCCCCCCTTTTCGGTATGCAGGATTCAGGGTGTTTTGAAGCCGTACGCGGGATTCATACCCCCGAATTAACTGGTATTCGGGTTCAAGCAAAACATCTTGGACGCAGGTTTTGATGGCGCAAAGTAATATTTTGTGCTAGTTATCTGTATGAATGAGTGGGTAGAATAGCTTCTTGGGCATATTCGACCACCATGCCATCATAAACAGAGACGTGGCGACAGGGGGAGGGTCTCACCCCCCCCCAACTTTGGTCAAAATTTTCAACAGTTAGAAATTTCATAGCTGCCAAAACATTAGTTGGAAATTTCCCACCAACAATAGGTTGAAGTGTTCTTGTAGTTTGATTTTCAAACAATTTATTGGGGGGAATTAATTGTTTTTGGACCAATATTTGCATATTTTCCTATCTTTTGTCAAAATTTTGGACTGAAATGGTCATCAGTTGGAAATTTTCCAACCTCAGGGGGGGGGGGGGAGTGACAGGTTGGAAATTTCGAACACTTGGAAATCTTGTCTCCTGGTCCCCCCCCCCCCCCTGTGGCCAGTCAAAAACTGCTAATTAATTTAAGAAAACAATATTCTCATACATTTGGTCAACATTGGAATTGTCATCAGTTGTAAATTTTCCAACCTAAGTGGGGTGTCAGGTTTGAAATTTCCAACTCGAAGAATGCTTGACGCTAGTCTAGATGCTAGGATTTTGCGATTTTCTTGTTCAGATTAAAAAAAAAAAAATCGTCAGCCCGGTGTGTCATTGTCTCTTTCTTGTGGCCAATACAAAAAAACTAATAAGTTTAACATTATTTTACTACATTTGGTCAAACTTGTGGTCATCAATTGGAGAATTTTCCAACCTGAGGGGGTGTATGACGTTTGAAATTTCCAACACTATAGGAAAGCTTTAGTTGAGGCCAGTCTGGATGCTAGGATTTGCAATTTTCTTGTTCAAATTTCAAAATTTTCTCACACCGGCCGAACAACGTTGGTCAGCTTTTTGGACATTAGGTAGGAAATTTGAAACATTAAAGGAACTGAAGGCCTTCGAGGTGGGTTCATTCGAAATAACATAAAAGTCTGTAAAGCATACATTAAAGGTACTCAATCCGATCAGCCCCTCATAATACTATTTCTATGGCTTCGGCGATAAAAAATAATTGCTTCGAGTCGAAGAATGCTCAGAATGATCAGATATAAATTTTTGAAGTTTTGTTATTTCTATTTTTTTCTGGCCCAGAATCACGCCGTCAAAATGATGGTCTCAATCAAAATTGCGTTATTAATACACTTGATTTTAGAGTTATCCATCTTCGTCTGTTTGAATAAGGTGTTTCTGTGGAAATTATTAGTACACATCTCGAGAAAATTACAAACTTAGGGGCAATTATTAGTACACATCTCGAGAAAATTACAAACTTCAAAAATCAATATCTAATAACTCTGAGCTTTGATGGATGGGTTCCTCGACTCGAATCAAATATTTTTTACCCCTGAAGCCAAAGAAATAGTAATTTAGGGGTGCTTAATCGGATTGAGTACCTTTAACAAATAGACTGCCTTTGTTCTTATTTTCATTATATGATGTTGGATGCCCAGACAGTCAAATTGTGCTTTACATTCTATAAATTTCTCAGCATCAGGAATGCTGAGGACAGCCTGACTTAGTGAAATGTTCCATGACTTTACCAATGATTTTTTTCCTACAGAGAAAACAGAAATTAGCTGCACAGCTCCAGCATTTTATATGGTTGTTCCGGTTCTGTTTGAGATTTCTCTGCTTACACTGTGGACAGTTTATGAGTCTATCTCGAGCCGTGTGATCAACCATTAGTTCTCTCTCTATCTCCTGCACTGCCTGAAACAAATCAAAGAGTCATTGACACTGTAGCTCAACTTGGAGAGGTGCTAATTTTATGCTGAGCACCAGTGTTCACGCTGGGCGGAAAGATCTTTTGGCCTATTTATTTGCCAATTCCGATTTTTTTTGCCAAATTAAATCCTCATTTTCTGGTCTCATAATTAGGGAATATTTTTGTTCTATTTAACATCTAACATTCTATATAATTATGTCCATACTTTCTAATACCGTGTCTAGACTTCTTTAATCTCACCATTGTTACTGGACAATATACCACTACCCACCATCTACCATTCAGCCTTATGACAGACAAAGAATTCATTAATGTTAATCCTCATTACTGTTCTATTGCATTGCGCTGCCATGAGTGCCTTTTGTTACCCATTAAGCTGTATCACCTAATCAATTAGCAGCTGATGATACTATAAATTTGATTCTCATGTCCCATCTATTACACAAACAATTTGGGTTTTTGAATTAGATTTCTGGACTAATGAAATTTTTGGCAATTTTGGAAAATAAATTGGACAATTTGGCTTATGACAGCGTGAACCCTGCTGAACAGTCAATAAAATGATAAAGGATAAGGAAAGTCAAAAATTTTTAGTGAAGGGCTTATATTTTGTAGATGAAATTGTTTTCATTTCAAACATTTCTCCAATAAATGTGGACTGGAGGGGGTTTCAATTTATTCAAATGTGATTCAAAGATGGCTGTTTTTGGCCATATTTTCCAACGAAATATTAGCAAAAAATTAATACCTCCCATCTAGAGGTCACCTGAATATCCACATGAAGTTTGGTTACTATTGGATCACAGATACAGCCTATAGGGTGTGCCAATGAATTTAGTCATGCAAAGAATGAAGATATTCTGCTATTGGCAATGTTTTCCAACAAAATTATGAAAAATTCACCCTGAAGGTCCATATGAAGTTTGGCTACAATCCAAAATGGCTGCCGGCGCAATGTTTTTGATAGAAAAATCATTCAAAGTTGATAGCTCCTTTTTTTTAAATCAGCCATGATTCTTGAATTATGACATCGCTATCAAGAAAAATCTATTTTTAACACCCAGATCAGAGATGTGGGTGCAGATGAGGCTGCATGATTACACCTTTCAGTGCCAAGTCCGATTTTTGTATCAACCCATATCTAAGAGCTCTTTCCATCCAGGGACCAGCCTAGACCATATTTTCAGGGCGAAATGACTTCGCCCTACTATAAAAATAAGGCGAAGTGGCCGTTCTATAGGGCGAAGTGAGTCTACAAAACTTAAATTGAACAGTACGGTACTACGACAGGAGTCGCTATAGAACGAAAATAGGAGAGATGTAATATGTCAATTAAACTTATGAAACAATGGTTGAAATATGGAGTCTTTATGTTCACTTCATGACCCTAATAACTATTAATAATACCCAAACATAATTGTGAGAGGATAGCAGCATTTTATATCGTAATTGTGGAAGAATGACAAGATTTTATTTCATATTTTTCGGGTTTTTAAAAATGCCAACAATATTTATCAAACCGAAACGAAACGAAATCATGAACACTTTCACTGCGCTCTGTTAGTAATCCCGTTTGAAAATTTAATATGCTTCACAAATGAATTTGTTTTAAAATTTCTTTAACCAAACTCCATAGAGGGAGTGATGAACTGACACATTGTGAGAGCTGTGAGTTGTAATCTTCCTTGTAAGGTGTGGTAATCACGGTAATCTAAAAATCACAACAACCAGATTAACACTTGAGGCCCGACGATGTTTTCACAGCTGCCAGTAATCAGACTCCGTTGTCAACATGCTTCCAGATTGGAGCAATACAGGTGTTAATTGTTTTACAACACCCTGATAGTGGAGTATTGTGTGCAATCCCTGTTGACAGTTGTAAATTATCATAAATTATTTGGGGAATTTTGCCGATTTTCGTCAGTCAACTTTGGAATTTTCAGGGCGACTTGAACTTCGCCCGACTGCAAAAATAAGGCGAAGCGGACGGCGCTAGGGCGAAGAAGTCGCCCACGTCGCCGTCTCGGCTGGTCCCTGTTTCCATCAATGTATCACATTATTATAATAAATAAATTTGAAAAATGATCAAGGACATATGGGTTGATACAAAAATCGGACTTGGCACTGAAAGGGTTAAGCGGTGTGCCCATTGGTAGGAAAAGCATGCATCCACAAACCTCGGGAGGTTCTCTGACAGGTACAATAAAATGTGTCTCAACTGTGACGAGTTCACATTTCTTGCCGAAATGGTCATATCCTTTAATTTCCTGTCCACAAATCCAACACATGAACGCTCGGCATTGTGTGCAGGTCATCTTGTTGCAGCTGTGAAGTTACGACAATTCAACAATGATTATAATGTTATAAACATAAGACTGCAGAAAGTAATATCTCTGCTACTCAAACCAAAATTTATAACCCTATGCTGATTAACAATTTCTATACGTGAAGGTACTCAATCCGATTCAATGGTCCGCATATAACCAGATTCCAACAACATTTTTAGAAATGCCATGTCAGTTATCAGAATCTATTAATTGCCTAAAAATAATGCTAACCACTGTAAAAAAAATTAAAAATTGCCCAAAACGTGTTATTAATCAGCATGTTGTTCAATGAAATTTGGCCTTATTATCAACAGAATGCCTCTTGATTTTAGAGTTATCCATCTTCACCCGCAATTTGGTCTAAGAAATAGAATCTATGGGAAGAAGTTTCTATAGAAATTTTATAATAAAGAAATTTTTCCAGAAAAGATGCCTAAGCAGTATGAGGTCCCCAGAGGGTGAATTTAATGATACTAGCCTGCTGTGCAGGGTAGCTTCACTAAATTCACCCTCTGGGGACGTCATTCTGCAAATGAGACACACTTTTTCAAGGCAAAGCTATCAAAGCTCTCGAGTAAACATTGTGGTCACTTCATATTCATACCTGATTAAAAATATTGAGTATTGTCCTACATGGCTGGGACATTTACACAATAATAGAGATATTACACGAGTCTGGAAATGTGAAGTAATTCGGGGACAATCAACTTCATGTTTTGATGCGGACAACACAGAAAAATCTCCGCTCTCAATGCTTGAGATATGTGCATTTATAGTTTACTTAGTTAGTGTTTAAAGATGCATAATCCGAATTAACGCTCGCTAATTACTATTTCCTTGGCTTCGGGGGTAAAAAATTATTTGATTCCAGTCGAGGAACCCACCCATCAAAGCTCAGAGTGATCAGATATTGTTTTTTTAAAACAATTACTGGTATTTTTCACCAACGATAATATTAACAGTCGACGAGAAGACCATCTCGGACCAAATTGCGGATGAAGATGGATAACTCTAAAATCAAGTGGCTTTTTTGTGTCATATTTGACAAACCGGCAAAATTTCATTGAACAATATGTTGATAAATAACAGGTTTTGGACAATTTTATACTGTAGTTGAGTGTGGTAAGCATTATTTTTGGGCAATTAATCAATTCTGATAACTGAAGCGGCATTTCAAAAATTGTTGTTGTTGGGATCTGATGATATGGGGACCATCGGATCGGATTGAGTAACTTTAATGTAGTTTTAGCCATTAAGCCATATCACAACATTAACCGGTATAATGACCAGAACATCTACAGTAGTGCTCTAAGTAAGCGACTTCTTAACCACAGCAGAATTATGGGTAACTTTTCAGGATTTAGTCGGAAATATGGCTTGTTGCCATTCATCGGAAAGCTCTCCCCGAGAGCTTTCCGATGAATGGCAACAAGCCATATTTCCGACTAAATCCTGAAAAGTTACCCATAATTCTGCTGTGGTTAAGAAGTCGCTTACTTAGAGCATTACTGTATGTAACATTGGTCTGAGAGCAGAGAAGTTACTTCCCAAGGCCATGACAGAAACATGGCTAACCTCAAGAGGTTCCAAGGCAGGGATAATGTCTCGACGACGGTTGGAGAAAATCTGACATTTTGAAATTCGAAAATGATTGTATCCACTGATCTCTAGCCCACACACCCAACACATCTGGGTGCCACACTGTGAGCATCTTAAAGTGTTACAACTGAAATGACAACTAGAATTAGCAGCGTTTCTTCTTATTCAAAAACTCTGTAGCCAATTTTAGCCTTGAACTATAAATACTTAATGACATTAAATACATCTTTAGCCATGAATGTGGGTCAAATGGATAGAGATATAAACAGGTCAGGCACATCCTGAAACCCACCATTATGGTGGTATTCCACTATTATAGTGGTACATGACCATTACCATTTTGTGAATTTGATAAAAGAGGGATAATCAACAATCATATTTCCCACAAAATATTCAAAATCAGTGTCGCACTAATTCGGTATCATATGTTTTGGCCAGGAGAATGATTAATCATGACATCACATGATAAGAACTCAATTAGCATTAAACTAATTTAAGCGATTATTATTATTGTCATTTAGAAAGGCATATATTTAGTAATATTATTGAACTAGCGGGTTGCCCTTCACAAAATGACGGGTATATAAATTTTCTTTGTTACTTTCTAGTGTCTGCGTTCATGGACACGTGGAATGGTCATGCTTCTCCTTTTTGTTACTGGATGCGCGTTGGAACACTTTATTTCACTAAAACTGTATTTCTACACACCCAGTCCACATATGCGCATGTACATATTGAACGAAACAAAATCAGTATATTATTTAAATACTATGCACCAACTGAAACATACTCAATTCAGGAGCCTACATTCGGGAGCTTGTTGCACATTTTGGACGGACCCCCTTTGGAACCTGTATTCAGCATGCCGCCTAATGATCACACGCCTGCACTGCGCGGCCCGTTTGTATGAACACTTTATTTCAATAAAACTGTATTTTTACCCCACCCCCATCTCCCCAACCCATGTATATGCATGTATATATGGAACGCAACAATCAAAATATTTTACTTTATCTATACTAACTGAAACAGGCTCAATTCGTACCTTTATTAAACTGCGTGAGCTTCGAGCACATATAGGGAGCTTGCAGCACATTTTAAACGGACCCTGTATTCAATATGCAGCCTATTGATCACACGCCCTGCATTGTGTGGCCCATTTGTATGAACACTTTATTTCAATAAAACTGTATTTTTGCCCCCACCATCATCTCCCCAACCCACGTATATGCATGCACATATATATGGAACGCAACAATCAAGATATTTTACTTAATCTATACTAACTGAAACAGGCTCAATTCGTACCTTTATTTAGCGGGGGAGGGGCCTGCAGCCCCTTTGTGAGCTTCGCGCACATTATATGAATTTAAACTGCGTGCGCTTCGCGCATTGTGATCTTTTAAACATTTATTCTTGTATCAGATTTGCACTCAACCGAAAGATTAAAAGAGCATTAATTAGCGTCGGCAGTATTGTTTACACGTACAGTAGGCCCTATTATTAGGCCTGTCCCGGGAATGTGCTTTTTCCAACTGAGATCCGGCGAATTTACTGAGTTCACAGTACCCACTGGCGGGAGGTCAGACTGTGTCCATTCGCCATCTTCCGTGTATACCGGTACTCCTACGATTCCACACTCAATGCACAAGTTTCGTATCAAAGACAGCATTCTTTACTTATGTTCAAACCCAACTGGCAAATTAAAATACCATATTAGCACCGATTCCCAACGACGAACGTTCGAGTCTTGACTCTGCACACCACTACATCCACCCATTCCCAACGATGGTAGAACGTTCGAGTCTTGATTCTACACCCCACTATAATACATGCACTTCCGCGACAAAATCAACATTCGTTTCCTAAATTCACACTGAACCTGAACTGACACATTAATTTAGCGCCTATTTCCAACAACGCTTTGGTAGAGCGCATGGAAGTTTCGCCTACAATAGCAAAGCAAGTGTTGGTTTGAGTTCGACGTCAATGACGTCATTTCGACAAACGTCATAAGAAATAGTGTCTACTTGAGTGCAAATGCTGCATTTGGGGACCATGTTAGATCTCAGGTTTGCTTTGACCAATCGGCGTGAAATTTGGTGAATCACCTTTTATGACACACTATATATAGGTCGTGGTACAAATTTGGGCTACATTGGACGCATGGTTGAAGAGTTATAAACGCGCCAAAAGCATGACCGAGTTATACACACACACACACACCCTCCCTCACACACACACACACACACACACACAGACGACGGGTTTTATATATATAGATAACAAAGTTGGCAAAAAAGAATCTAAAACAAATTTTGCCGGAACACTGTTAATTCACTACGATATTGTTAAGAGTGAAATTTGATTGTGCACTGGTATGTGCCGTCTTCTATTCCCAACGCATATAAAGGAAACATGAAAATTTTAAGGTCATACACCACTATAATAATGGAATTCAGGATGGGAATTATACACTCTATAACATTTGAATGTTCAATATGATCTCGATGCCATTAAAACTATATTAACCCTTCGAATACTAAATACTCATTGATGAGTAGTTCCATTAGATAATGTATAGATAATCAGTTCAATAAACTACCATATTATCAGCACATTTCCCTCTAATAAATAGGACGTTTTCTGTAATTATATTGTCTGCAATCTGCTTATTTTTCCTGAAAACTCCTCCAGATGAATGATAGACTATTCCAATGAATACATATATAACTGAGTCGGAGAACCCATTTAGTATAGAAAGGGTTAAATAAACGAATAGAAAATTCTATATAAAAAACAAAATATTGTCTTTCAGGTGCAACTTAAGCCAAACGTATTATTTTAATTTTATTTGCTAAAAAAAATAATGTGAAACAATTTTCAGAATAAAATTATTAAAGATGCCCTCTCCAATTTAACACCACTAACTCTTCGGTTTGGGGGGGGGGGGGGGAGGGAATATATTATTTGAGTCGAGAAACCCACCTTACAATGCAGAGTTATTAGATTTTGATTTTCAAAATCTATTTATTTTTTACTTCAATTTTCATTTTCTGCGATTTTCATCGTATTTTATTCCGAAAATAGTTTCCGATCTGCCCAAGCCACAGCAAACTGTGACCTTGCTTGACCTGCCAAACTCTGGTTACGGCGTCCATGCATGCCCATATATATTTCAGTAAAAAAATTTGCAAGACTGACAAATATTTGAGGTGGATAAAATAAATTAACTCTATTAAGCTTTGATGTGTGGGTTCCTTGACTCAAATAAAATATTTTTTACCCCAGAAGCTGACGAATGAATAAATTAGGAGTGTTAAAATCGGACGGGGTATATTTGAGTAGTGCACTGATGTGTGGTCTCAAGTTTTTACCAGCTACAGGAGAGCTGAGAACAACTTGGAGCCAATTTTGCAAGATCTATAAGATGCAAGCCTTGAAATAGGGTGTCTGTCATTTGCAGAATGAGGTCCCCAGAGGGTGAATTTAGTGATGCTACCCCACATAGCGGGCTAGCATTACCAAATTCACCCTCTGGGAACCTCATTCTGCTGAGGTGTAAGCAGAATGAGGTCCCCAGAGGGGGAATTTGGTGATGCTAGCCCGCTATGCGAGGTAGAATCACTAAATTCACCCTCTGGGGACCTCATTCTGCAAATGACAGACACCCTATTTCAAGGCTTGATAGGATGACTATAAAACAGATCTCCTCATAATATCAGACTGGTGTTTTTCATCTGTTTGACGAGGTCTCTCACTTAACCCTTTACCCAACAAAGCGGCCAAAAACGCCCAAATAAAGCTTCAACAGCCATAGGTCGCCTCGCATATATAAGAGAATGCAGTGGCCTAAAAAAAATCTTTTTTAACACTTTTTACCATTTTTCTTATATTCTTTAACAATTTTACAATTTTTTCTTACATTTTTTAACATTTTTTATAATATTTTTCTACATTCTTTGACAATTTTATCATTTTTAATATGTGTTAAGCCAATGCATTCTCTTATATATGCGAGGCGACCTATGGTCGACTCGCATATATAAGAGAATGCATTGGCACAGGGCCGTTCTGTTGGGTAAAGGGTTAAATTGATTACTGGGACAATTTCATGATAGTAAGTGATTTGGAGCGAAATTGGCATACAAAAGTCATCCATTTAGGGAAAAAGTTAACTAAAAACAATGTTAATTTGAGACTATAGATACTTCCCAGATGATGAGGCCTAAGCAGTATGAGGTCCCCAGAGAGTGAATTTAATGATACTAGCCAATAGTAGAGGCTCTTATGTCCATTTTTTGGCTCCCGTGTGCATTTTGTGAAGAAATATAGCCACTATGATTGATATCTGGGGCACCAGAAAACAAATGTTAGACACCTGGGGGTCGTGACTGGGTGGATTTATGACGTCATCAAAATGGCCGCCATCCAACATTTCAGAGTAGGCACTGAATCAGTTTTATTAATAGCTAGTAGTGAATTTATGGTAGTAAGTATATTTCTCTACTGTGGTGATACTATTATAACAGGCTTCACTTTGACAGAAAAATTGACCACATTTAACCAAGATGGCCGCCAAAATGGCGACCGAAGTTCGGGAAAATGATGAATTTTCACACATGTCTCTTAAAACATTCACTGTTGTTTGAAATCGGTGGCTAATAGCAACTTAATTTTAAATAAATTTGAATACCTAACCATTTGAACATGATAATATATCATACTTTGGGTCTTATTCCTACAAAATGTTGACAAAATGTGAATTCATAAATATATGCTATGAAATTTTACCAAATATCGATTTTGTAATTCAAGCCAAGTGTTAGCCATAAAATAGTTGAATTTGAAGACAAACATTTGCAACAGGTTCAAACATATCGATTGCCATATAATTACAACCAAAAAAGTGCATCTGTATTCAAGATGGCGACCAAAATGGTTGCCAAAATTGATAAATCACTCAAATTTGTCAAATATTCTTTGATATCACCCCTAATGTGCGATTTAGTGAATATAGGTGAATATATTTGCTCCGTGTTGGCGTAATAACATGGAGATATGAAACAATATGAACAGTTTGTGAACAATGGCTGTTTATACTAAAGAATTCGAGAGAATGAATCGACGAAAATGAGATGAAATCATCAAAATGGCAACAATGAACAATTTCAGAGTTGGCATTGAGTCTGGGAGGAAAATTTAGATAGTGAAATGATTATGTTTCGCGGCCAATAATACCATTGGATCACACTTCCTCTTGACGGTGCAATTTGGACCTCAAAATCCAAGATGGCTCACAAAACGGCGACCGAAATTCTAATAATTGATGATTTTTCACACTCGCCTCTTAAATATTCACAGCGGTTTGAAATCGGTGGCTACTAGCAACCTTATTTTGAATGAATTATACTATCTAATCATTCGACAACCATGATATGTTAGATTAACATATTATTATCCATATTAATCTAAATTCAGGATGGTGACTCAGATGGTTACCAAAATGGAGAAATCATCCAAATTTGCTAGTTTTCATTGATAACGCTCCTAATGTCGGTTTCAGTGACTACTAGTAAACACATTTGTTCCCCTCTTGACAAAAGTGCCAGGAATGCTGATACAATATGAATATTTTGCGAACAGTAGCTGCTTATATCCGAGATTTCATGAGAATGGAAGCAGAAACCATGAAAAGTAGATAAATTCATCTGATGTTGACCTATTTGAAAATATCCAAATCTGAATATATGCTGATTACATCCATCATTACATGTGCATCGGAAATGTCCTGATTGGATGACTCGACTGGAGAAAAATCCCTACCCCAACAATAAGGATGTCGGTATTGAGCAATACTTTAATTACTTCCCCTTGATATTGCCCCCTATGGGGTTTGGCTAAGAATTTTTCACTTGACTTCTGTATTGCTCATGTAATGTCATCATACTAAGTCAATTCTACCGAAATTCAGCTGCTCATTGAAATTAATTGAATGGACATCACACAATGCAGTACCCAAAAACAGTAGCGGCATATAATACGTTGACATTACAGACATCTTCCATGTTAACAAGCTTAATAATTAGTGTACACTAAGTCCAAATATAAGAATAGGAGCTAATATTTGTGTGATTCGTTCTTATTAATATACATGTATGAAAACACAGGGTATACTTTTGTGAAACTGAGAAAATTTACAATTGCTCGTCCTTGAATAACATCTGGTTCATATTGTGTGCGCATCAGGGGATTATATGACATTAATTGCTTTGTCGCAGACTACCAAACGAGAGCGTTCAGATGTGAGCTCTATGTGTCTGCGAAGAAGAATCGCATTGGCAGATTTCTACCAGACCTCTGCTTATTACATGCGATATAGAGCGACTAGAATAAATTATGTTCAGGTTCGTACCAAAACAGAAACTGCTGTGGAGCTCTGGACAGCTCATAGGTCAACTCACTGACTCCACACCCAAGATTTGCGAAAGCGTGGCTGATTTTGATCAAGCTATGAGAGGAAGATAGCCTCATATAATGAGTTCAATTGGTATACATGTGTATTTGAGTTCCAAATATATAGTTTTCTGGACATCGCATATACTACAAGTTCGTTCCGTGTATGATCCCCATCTTCCGGTGCAGAACTTATGCACTTATGTCATATTTGTCACATGTGTTATCGAAGTTCTTTCTTGACTGCGTTATGCGGTCTCATCAAAATGTCATACAAGAAACATATTCACACCAAGTTTTCTTTAAATGCCTGCATTTCTGTAATAGTATCGGATATCAGCAATGTTCCAGATAAAATTGATAATAATTTCTCGTACAAATGCACAGTTCGACTTGGCTGTAGAGGCAATTCAACTCACCGACATGTTGAGGTACGTGTATTATTATTGGGTGGAAAGTTTGCAGTATTCATTCCAGATGTTTTATACAGGAACATTTGATATTCCACTACAATGAAATCAGGTCTGCAGAAAACTCAGGTCGTTAAACGTTGTAATCTTATACCTTCCTGAACAATAGTTGAAGTAAATTTCAGTTATGGACTCTTCAAATAGCTAACAATCCACAATATTCTCTCAATTCAAGCATACCATTGTTATCTATTACTTCAAAATTTTGCGCAGTATCTATATTCCAAGCTTATTGGCCTACTTGTGGATCCGACTATTATGGTTGTACTGTTTGCCAGCAAATTCTATAAACTACATTTGTTCGATGGACAATTAAAGGATTTCGTTTGAGATTGCGGGGTTTCTGTGATTCGAAGATGTTTACTTTCCGTGAACTAACAGTTGATGTATAATGCTAATGAATGTCCCCATGTGGACGTTTTGCAAGAAATCTTAATAAACGTTTCATTAAATTATCTTGATGACCCGTCACTGTATTCATTACTTCGATGCACCATCTTATGTCATGGACCAAAGATGAGCTTCTGGTGTTTCGATGAGGTATTTCATCACTAAATATCCAGGCACTAGGCATAGGCATTTTGATTTCACGATATTTTTTCGTTGACAGCCAGGAAGAAGTTGAGGAGCCGTTATTGTCACTTGCTGGACTCGACATGGAGAATGACAAACCTTAGGTTATTTTTGCCCGATACTGATGTTTTGACATATGTTAGACTACATCGAAGTGAACATGCAATGTATCTGCTATGAGGTCAGCGGCCGTATTGACATTTATTTATTAAATCTGTATTATGGACTCTCCATTCCACAACCGAATCAAACATTCTATGTGCAGTCTCTGATATGCAGTCGGAGAGTTTTGTAGTGAGCTCTGTTAGCTTGCGAGATGAGTTTGTAATTCAACTGTAGTTGCTGGGGTGAGTTGGTTGTAGATAGTGACCATCTATTGGACGAAGTAACACGAGTGGTACATGTGCTGACTCACGACTTGAGAAGTGTGACAATGTCTCCACTATTCAAACGAATTTCGGGTGATGAAACACATATATGCCAAAAACAAGAAACTGAACAATACAATCTCCCCTTATTGTATCTTATTAGACACAACTGTTTCATAATTAGATACGAAATAATGTTTGCACTTAACATGTAATGCCTGTGTATTTCTAAGCTGAGCAATTATATTTCCCGGTGGCAGTATGATAGCAATGCAACTTCGACTTCGATGAAGTCAAGGTGTTATATTTTTCCTGAATCTTCTAAATTTTTGTGGCCGGGCGAAATCAACGTGGTCAACAATTCATCAGGAATAGGCAACGAATAAAGCAGATCTGCCCCAAACGAAATAATATAGCCATAAAGTTGGATTTCTGCCTGTATTATGACTGCAGGGATTCTTTTGCGTTTGGGTAATCGTTATGCTCTTATAATGATACAGTCAGGACATATCCGGTTTGACTTCCTTCCCAGGAAAAGGGCAGGATCGTTCAAATTATATTGGGCAATTTCATGTTAGGTTTCTAAGAGTCCATTCTGATATATTCTCGATTTGGTCAAACATAGTCACAATATACCTTAACATGATAGTATCTAAATTAGATTGTCGAATATATCCAACTCCTTTGCTAAATGCCGTTTGAGAATATAAAAATTTGTCACATTTTATAACTGTGAGTTTTCGCGGCCATTCTGGCGACCATCTTGGGTCAAATAGATCAATGTCGAGTGTAATTGAATGACACTAACGATATTTAAAACTGTGTACACTTTTGTTTATTTTATTATGCCTATTTCTGTCCAATGTTAATCTAGAACTTCGAGAAGCAAGTTTATTTGTGAAATTACATAGCGCATTATTTCATTTGCATTTTTCGGAGTATGGACAACAATTAGACACAAATTACAGCATAATATGTTTTCCAAAGTACTTGGTGTCATGACTGATAAAAACAAAGACAAGTCCACCTCGCCACAGTTTACAAATAATCGAAAATGATGTAAGGGGCATGTGTAACAACTCAACACATTTCTATATTTCGATCGCCATTTTGACAGCCATCTTGTTTTTGTTTTATCAATCTTGTTCTTTCAAAAAGAATCTTGGCGCAATTTTATCATTGCCGTAGAAATATTTTTCATTTTCTGTGTTAAATTTTCTTCCTCACTCAGTGCCCATTCTGCAATTTTGTGTGGCTGCCATGAAGATGATTTGACTAAATTTCCGTGGTATAATTCTGTTGAATTGTCTGGTATAAGCAGCTATATGGTTCACCAAATTTACAAATCATTCCATAAGTCGATGGATGTCTGCGAAAAAGTAGCACATATTCACATATATTTACTTTTCCCCAACACACGAGTGATATCAATACAAATTGGACAGATTTTTGTGAATTTTCCATTTTGGCAGCCATCTTGGCCGCCATCTTAAACGAAAATGCACTATTGTTAGTGTAACTATATGGCAATTCACATATTTAAAACATTTTTACATTATCTTCATCAAATTCAGTTATTTTCTGTTCAACTCTTGGCTAGAATCACATAATTGAATTTTGGTTAACTTTCATAGCACATTTTTGAATTCACATTTTAAAGACAGCTGGCAGGAATGAAATCCGAAATATGACATATTATGTTGTAGAAATGGTTGGATACTAGAATTTATTCAAATTTAGGTCTTTATTCGTTACAAATTTCAAACATCGGTTAATGATTCAAGAGGAAAGTGTGAAAAATCATAAATTTTCCATATTTCGGTCGCCATTTTGGCGGACATCTTGGTTTATGGTGGCCACTTTTTCTGTCAAATGGAAGTATGGGGTATTATTTTCACGTCAGTGGTGAGATAATCAAATTTTTATAATAAATTTACAAGTAGATATTAATCAAACTGACTCAGTACATACTGTGAAATTGTGTATGGCGGCCATCTTGATGACGTCATAAATCCACTCAGTCGCGACCCCAAGGTGTCTAACATTTGTTTTCTGGTGCCTGAGATATCAAGCAACGTCATTGGCATAGTCGCTATATTTCTTCACAAAGTGCACACGGGAGTACATAAGAGCCTCTACTACAACTAGCTTCACCAACTTCACTGTCTGGGGACCTCAGTGTAAATCCTGATGTTATTTAGTTCCCCGTCAGAACAGAAAAAAGTTTCCAGGTTTTGAACTGGTGGAATGTGATCTTGATAGGCGTAGCCAGAGTAGCGATTCATGACATCATCTGAGTGGTCTGACCAAGCAATTGTGTGTCTGTCATTTGCAAAATAAGGTCCCCAGAGTGTGAATTTAGTGTTGCTACCCCGCACCTCATTTGGTATCTAGTCTCAAATTAAGATAATTTTTAGTTACTTTTTCCCTTCTGGGAAATTTCTATATCCCCTAATTCACAGAAGATAAGATGCATAATCGAGGTGACTAATGGGTGAACATCACCAACTTCAACTGGGGGATTCAATCCAATCCTAGGTCTCCAATGACGGTTGAGGCCTAAGCAGAATGAGGTTCCCAGATGGTGAATATAGTGATGCTAGCCCACCGCGCGAGGTAGTGTCATTAAATTCACCCCCTGAGGACCTCATTCTGCAAATTAAAGACACACTATTTGCAGACTTGCATCTGATCAGGTACAGTAATGCCCTAAATAATATATCCCCAAATTGGCAGACTGGCACAATTTATAATTGAGGTGACCAATGGGTGCACATCACCATCTGGGAACTTAAATCTGAGTCTAGGTTATCCCACATGCTGAATGAGGTGCCCAGAGGATAAATTTTGTGATGCTAGCCCATTGTATGAGGTAGCGTCACTAAATTCACCCTCTGGGGACCTCATTCTGCCAAAGTCCGCCACCATATTTTGAGGCTTGATTACAGTAATGTCCTAAATAATCGACTCCTTAACCACAGCAGAATTATGGGTAACTGTCAGGATTTAGTCGGAAATATGGCTTGGCAACAAACCATACTTCAGACTAAATCCTGAAAAATTACCCATAATTCTGCTGTGGTTAAGGAGTCGATTATTTAGGGCATTACTGTATATACTCACCCTCCATCCTTCTCTATAGGTCTCTTACATTTTGGACATGGTACTGCTTTATCTTTGATATACTTAGCAGATAATTTGTCCAGTTTCAGCTGCTCAACCTGTTCAGCTAGTTTCACACGCTCTTCTTCTGTTCTTGATTTCTTGCTTCTGGCAATAAGTTGATCAATTTCGTCCCCTGGAAGCTTGCATCTTTCTCCCTGGAGAACACAGAAGTGATGCTATCACATCAATGAATTTTTTACTTATAACATGCAACAGTTGACTGTGATTTACATACTTCAAATTTTATGCTTTGTATGTATTTACCTTATTATCATTTAACCCTTTACCCTTTACCCAACAGAACGGCCCTGTGCAAATGCATTCTCTTATATATGCGAGTCAGCCTGGTAATAATAAGCTACTGATGCTGACTATTTCTGGAAGACGATTGTTCTATCACATACAAGCAAGCCTTGAACTAGCGTGTCTGTCATTTGCAGAATGAGGTCCCCAGAGGGTGAATTTAGTGATGCTACCCCGCATAGCGGGCCAGCATTACCAAATTCACCCTCTGGGAACCTCATTCTGCTGAGGTGTAAGCAGAATTAGGTCCCCAGAGGGGTAGCATCACTAAATTCACCCTCTGGGGACCTCATTCTGCAAATGACAGACACACTATTTCAACGCTTACATACAAGTCTGCAAATAGTATGTCTGACATTTGCAGAATGAGTTCCCAGGAGGGTGAATTTAGTGATGCTACCTGCACAGCTGTTTTTGCCTGATACAATAATGAAAGTGTCAATGACACTGTAGCTCAACTTGGGAAGGCATTAAGAATTTTATGCTGAGCAGTCAATATGCAGATGAAATCAATTTCATTTCAAATATTTCTCCCAATAAATGTGGGCTGCAGAATGTACTGATGGATTCAAATGTGAAATCCAAGATGGTTGCTGGCGGCCATATTTTTTAATGAATTTCAGAAAAATTAGACAGCTGCCACCTAGAGGTCACCCCAAAGAACCATATTAAGTTTGGTGACGATCGGACAAAGGATGTGGCATGAAGCTTGTGTCAAAATATCCAAGAAGGCCAACAATTCTCCAATAAATGCGGGCTGCAGGGTGTGCATATGGATTGAAACTCAAGATGGCTGCTGGCAGCCATTTTTTTTTTAAAGTTTCAGAAAAATGGATGACTCCCATCTATAGGTAACCCCGATGATCCATATTAAGTTTGGTGATTATCGAATGAGGTATGTGGCCTTTAGGGTGTGTCAAAGGTTATTGTTGACGGATGGACAGCGGTTGCCAACCCATGGCAATAGCTCAAAAGTACCCCGCAGTTAATTTTAAAGGTACGCGGCAATATCAGAGAAAGTTCAACAGAATGCTTTTTTATATGGCCTACAGTTATATAATTTTATTGCACACACACATTGGATTATCTTTGCAAAATACAGAAAATTTCAAAATGTTCAATAAAAAGTATTGTCTTTTTCATGGACAATACAGACTGCCTGCATTGACAATGCCATTGATGATGTTAACTGTAACATAACATGAGGTATGGTCTACATAAATCATAAGTTTATTCAATTTAATAAAAGCAATCTAGTCCTATATTTCAGTAAACAATAGGCTAAATTCGTCCAAAGTGTACAATAAACATAGAGCACAGTAGTGTGAATATGTCAATGTTATTGGACTCGTTTGTCGTGGTCCGGGAGCTGATAGGGGTGCCCTTGCACCCCCGTGTTACTTAACTTTACCCCACTCATTTTGTTCCTTATTATGTTCTTCAACTTTAAAATAATGTTAACACAAAATGAAAGTGTCAATGACACTGTAGCTCAACTTAGAAAGGGAAAAATTTCATGTGTTACAGTCAATGGATTGATTAGGAATGCGGAAAGTTGAAAGGCCTAGTTATGCAAAGAGTAAAATCCAAGATGGCCACTGGCAGCCATGTTTTTTTCCCAAATCACTCCAAAAAGACTCGTTCCCATTTACATGTCAATGTCAACATCCATTACAAATTTCATGATGATCCGACCAAAGCTACGACCTGTAGCCCGTGCCAAAGGATATAGTCATGCAAAGAGTAAAATCCAAGATGGCTGCTGGCGGACCAGTTTTTTTGCCGAACGACCCCAAAATGACTAGTTCCCATCTACATGTCAATATAAACATCCATGACAAATTTCATGATGGTCAGACGAACAGTGCGACCTGTAGTCCATGCTAATGAATTGAATTTTGAAATCCAAGATGGCCGCTGGTGGTCATGTTTTTTGGCCGAATGACCCTAAAATGACTCGATCCCATCTACATGTCAATTTCAACAGCTGTGACAAATTTCATAATGATCCGGCCAAAGGTATGACCTGTAGCCCATGCCAAAGGATTTAGTCATGCAAAGAGTAAAATCCAAGATGGCTGCTGGCGGCCATATATTTTGGCCGAATGACCCCAAAATGACTCGTTCCCATTTACATGTCAGTGTTAACATCCATGACAAATTTTATGACGATCCGACCAAATCTGCGAGCTGTAGCCCGTGCCAAAGGATTTAGTCATGCAAAGAGTAAAATCCAAGATGGCTGCTGGCGGCAATGTTTTTTGGCCGAACAACCCCAAAATTACTCGTTCCTATCTACATGTCAATATTAACATCCATGACAAATTTCATGACGATCAGACGAACAGTACGACCTGTAGCCCGTGCTAATGGATCAAATTTTGAAATCCAAGATGGCCACTGGTGGCCATGTTTTTTGACGAATGACCCCAAAATGACTTGTTCCCATCTACATACCAATGTCAACATCCATGACAAATTTCATAGTGATCCGGCCAAAGGTATAACCTGTAGCCTGTGCCAAAGGATTTAGTCATGCAAAGAGTAATATCCAAGATGGCTGCTGGCGGCCATATTTTTTTGGACTAATGACCCCAAAATGACTCGTCCCCATTTACATGTCAATGTCAACATCCATGACAAATTTCATAATGATCCGACCAAAGGTATGACCTGTAGCCCGTACCAAAGGATTTAGTCATGCAAAGAGTAAAATCCAAGATGGCTGCTGGCGGCCATGTTATTTGGCCGAACAACCCCATAGTGACTCGTTCCTATCTACATGTCAATGTCAACATCCATGACAAATTTCATAATGATCCGACCAAAGGTATGACCTGTAGTCTGTGCTAAAGGAAATTGTTGACGAGTCACGCACACACACACACACGCACACACGGACGACGGATACCAAGTCATGGCAATAGCTCAAACTTTACAAAGTAAAGTTGAGCTAAAAAAGTGGCCGTGTAGACTCCAGACAAGATGGCATCCATCATGGCCACCGTTTTTCAGACTAGGCCCTGAATCAGTTTGATGCAAATTATAGCGGGGAAAATATAGTAAAATGTATACAAATGTAGATATTTTTGTGAAGCTAAGACATAATGCCAATTTTATAGGGCAAAATTAAAACTCTGCATCCAATATGGCCAACAAAATGGCTGCCGGAAGTTGAAAATATGATGTTTTTTCACTAATATCTACTAGATCAGTTTATGCTGTTTGGAACTGGTTGAGAAATGTGACTTTATTTTGTATTTTTATATTAACTGATCATCGGAGCAATGAAATATGTAATTATTGGGGTCCTAGCCCCTTCCGATCTCTCAAACATTCGATTTGACAGAACGCAGTATAAAATTTAAAAAAAAATCACAATTGGGATTCTAGTCATATTTCGACAATTATGCAATAACGTTATCCAGTTTTAGCTATATATTTCATTTTTCGTACATTGTTGTATTTCCGGCCACATTTTGGGGAAACACAAGTAAATTGTCTGTGTTGGAGTTGAGAACCTTTTCCTATATTTAATTAATCAATGAATAATTACCTGGTGCCACATGTTATTACATAGGATACAGAATGAATATTGGCAATTCAAGCAGCGACCCAGATACAACTCTTCATTGGCATCTTTAATTGCTGCCTCACGGCATCTAGGACACCATGTAAGGTCAGACATCCCATCCAGTGTCTTCTGAAATCCAAATAAAACATTCTCACCAAACATTTTACATCAACAAATTCTATCAAATTCTATGTTTGCATTATTATCCTCATGAAACAACAAGAGAAATGTCTGGTGTCACCCTTTTAATGACTGAAGCTTCCTGAAATTTAGTTAAAACCCTGTGCCAATGCATTCTCTTATATATGCTAGTCTACCATAGGGAGCCTCGCATACATAAGAGAATACATTGACCTTGTAAGCCAGTATATTCTCACATATATTAGAGAATGCACTGGCACAGGATCTTTAATGCTGCACCAGCACTGATGCCATGATGAAAGGGATAAACATGTTTCACTCAAGGTTTTAAAGTGATTTTAAAACGAGATTTTGCATATCAAAACCATTGTGATGTAATTCATGTAAACATTACTGCTTCAGTTGCAATACTGATCAAAGTCCAATAAGATATTAAAGTTTAATCAAAACTTGACGGTAAACATTAGAAAATGCCAAAGCATTGAAAAATATTCTGAAAAAACATATCCAGACTAAACTATTTTAACTTTGTTGAAATCACTGTAACAGTTTTGACCTCTTCAACGATACGTGATGCAATGACCAGATAAATTCATTGCAGTAATAAAAGGTTTATTATATGACATTAAACCAAAATAACATTTAAATGACATAATTCCATGTAAGATGACAATCTATTAGAAGAAATGTAAATGAAGCTATAACTGGAAACAACTGGCTTCAGCGCTGTTTTGAAGAGATTCCCTCTATTTCATTGGAGAGTGGCGCAGATTGTGTGCGATTTCATTGGTTTATGGCATAACAGATCACGTCAGAGATCAGAGGTCTATGATGCGATGACAATTTTCCCACGCATTGTCAAACTCAACTATTGTTGGAAAACTGATTACAGGTGATATATCCTTAATTAATTTTACTCATCGCAATATAGGAGACATCATCTTCAAGTTTTTATCAGTTTTTAACGATATTCATGACTGATTATTCTTTCGCATCTTGTTGTATTTATAACTATTTCTAAATACTACGATTCTCAAAAACATTTACTACACCAGGAATGCACTCCATATTTGGAAACTGTTTATTACGTCATTTTGGGAATTCCACATCGTTGTAGAAATGAAAGATGGACACTTCTAGAGACGTATATCCGTTATACCGGGTATAGACACTGGCGCTATCCACAAGATATAGAGGATGGTGGTATGACATCACATCAAATTGTAGCTTATCTGATTGTTGGGAAATGATCACTATACTATAGTGGTAGATTTTGGGAAGAAAAAATTACAGTTAAATAAAGGACAATAACTCAATAACAAACCTGTAACATAAGCCGATCATATCGATCAAAGGCGTCTGGAGGCAGAACTGACTGGATTATATAAATTGGTAGTGTGACGTCGCATTTAGGTTCAGGACATCTGGGAATAAAATGATGAAATGCAGTCAAACCAATATATATTAGTGGAGTAAATTACCATACATATCTCACAAATATTTTTTGCATAGAGATCGCATAGTCTTCAATTTGCATACAAAAATCGTCGAAAATATATCCAAAAATCTGACCAAATGCGAATGTATTGGTTGATTCTTCAATTACCAATTAAGTTCACAGAACAAATGCGTAACTGTAAATGCAATGTGTAATATTTCGGTTAAAATGTGAATTTTTGATTTATCTGGTCCATAAGCTTTGCAAACTAATCCATATTTATACATGGTTTGTTGAGGCGTGAACATGATCTCGTTATATAATAATACAGACAGCACATGCTTCTAGAACACCAAACAGCTTCTAGGACACCAAACAGCTTCTAGTACACCAAACAGCTTCTAGGACACCAAACAGCTTCTAGAACACCAAACAGCTTCTAGAACACCAAACAGCTTCTAGGACACCCATTGCTTCTTGGACGCCAATTACGATGACAAAAGATTAATAAATTCAAAAGAAGCATGCGACAAAACAACACTTTGTCAACACATGCTATTCAAATCATGACCTTTTAACCTGTTAACCTCTTCTCTGCTATAATGTCCGTAACTACTACAGAATTAAAAGTGCATGTCATGTGCTATATGGTCTGTAGTACCTACATACCAGAGCTGTTAAAGTTTCACGGATTGTCCGTGAGACACCCGGATTGGCACGGCAATTCTGCAATACGGATAACCCCCAATTTCTCCCGGATTCAGCAAAAACCTGCATTCAAAATCCAAAAAACAATGTTTTTTTTATTTGTTTGAATAGCTATTTGCGGGGGGATTCCCCAAATGACAGGAAATTCCTTATTTCTGGTACCGTAAATACCCACACATTAACATTTACAGAATGTACCTTCGGTAACTTTTGATTGAAGACTGATCATTGATGAACTGTGACTGATATTAATTGATTTTCACACTCTGGTGAAGCCACAGGTATAAAGGTGTGTTGTTATAGTATACAATATGTATAATCACAAGTGTGCAACTGTATTGTTAGGCCTCATTGATGAACATTTCTTAGTAACGGATTAGTGGCATGCATTGCAAACAAAATAAAACTGTTAAATGGGTCATTTTGTACTTTACTTTTCACCCATACATGTCCGCTTGTAGCCTTTGTAACTTGGTTTCGTTTTTACTTATTTTAAACAAAGTATACAATACATTTAATCACAAGTGTGCAGCTGTATTGTGAGGCCCCATTGATGAACATAAGTAATGAATACTTTATGATTTAAGTTCACTGATAGTGGTATGCATTGCGAACGGAATGTGTCCATTTCTTTTGCGGTAAAACATTTAAGACGGGTCATTTTGTACTTTCGGTTTCACGCATACATATCCCGTTGTAACCTGTGTAACTCGGGTTTGTTTTGACTTACTTTAAACAAAGTTTCTGCTTCTTAAAAAAATTTAATAAATGGTGGAATGTGTGCATTTCTTTTGTGGGTTAAACCGTAAGACGAGTCCATTTTGTAGTTTTTTATGATTTTGTACTTTCGGTTTCGCGCATATCCGGCTGTATCCGGTGGAATTCTGAGTATTTTTATGAAGTGTCTGCTTCTTTCTTTTCAATAAATGGTGGTATCTCACACACACAACAGCTCTATTACAATTACCAACAGGACATTCATTACCATTTTATTTAGGTCTTTATATTTATAAAATAAACACAAAATAGAAACTATGTAATCTTCATCATAAAAATTATTTTTGGAACATGAACATATTTGGGCATACTTCCCGCAAAAATCTCCCGGATTGACATTTTCAAAACTTAACAGGTCTGCTACATACCTAATTCAGCACACTAGGAGTAGGCAATTATTCATAACTGGAACTTAGAGATTGGTGGTGCTGTCGGAATAACTGTATCTCAAAGTTTCAAACAGTGTATGATGTTCCATGACTGTGTACGATAATAGCCTCTCAACTGAGTCACTTTTATGATTCTTGTGATATTCCCGTTATATTTTTCCGCTGAAAAATGGCAATAACGTCAACAGTCCAGCACACGGTGTCATAACGGCATGATGCAGTGAAGAGGTTAACATTGAGTCATAGCTGGATCTCTTCCTATCATAGATGGATAGACAAGTTTATTCCAGTATACTCCTCCATAACAAAGATATGGGATACTAGGTGATGTGGCCGTCTTCATCTGGGCTATTTAGGGAACACCGTTGAAAAGTATTGGGAGAAAGAAAAAACTATTGTTCGATCGGTCCAGAAACATGCCTATATGAGCGTATATGAGCGAGGTCAAGGTCAAAGACACGGTCGCATGCGAAATTGGACCCGTCCATATTGTTCCTGGGATCAGATTAGGCCTACATACCATACCAAATTTGAGCGTATATGAGCGAGGTCAAGGTCAAAGACACGGTCGCATGCGAAATTGGACCCGTCCATATTGTTCCTGGGATCAGATTAGGCCTACATACCATACTTGAGTCAGATCGGTTGAGCAGTTTTCGAGTCAATAAGACACATACATACATACAGATAGAAGTTCCAAAATATATAATAGATAAAAAGGCCAGCTAAAATGATCAATGTGCGTGCCATTTTGAGTCTAATCATATAACTTACAGCATTTCCTAAATAGTTCCTTCTTTGGTGTGCATTTCACATAAGGCACAGGCACATTCCTGGCAGAAATGGTGCATACATTCATTGAGTCGATAGAACTGGGTTCCTGGTTTCTCGTCGAAGCAAATCATGCATTGGTGGTGTGACTTCTGGAAAACTTGAATCTCTCTATCTGCATTGTAACTACAGAGAATCAAGGACTGAATGAATAAAAGGTCAGCTGACCGCAGTGTCCCCCGAAAAAGTGGCAAGTCGATGACGCTTTGTTAAAGAATTTTTTTTTTGAAATTTTGAAATGTTGAAATTTTCTAAGTCGAAAAGGGTTAATAACTCCGTAAAAAAATAATTTTTCCGTCCTCTATATACATGTTGCACATCTCCAATATGTGGATAACAATACTCTGAAGTTTCAAATATCTACAATCAAAACTGTAGGAGGAGTTGATTACACCATGAAGGTACCCTCATACAGAAAATTATAAAAAATGTTGAAATTTTCTAAGTCGAAAAGGGTTAATAACTCTGTCAAAAAATTATTTTTCCGTCATCTATATACATGTTGCACATCTTCAATATATGGGCAACAATATTCTGAAGTTTCAAATCTCTAGGATGAAAACTGTGGGAGGAGTTGATTACACCATGAAGGTCCCTCATACTGAAAATTATAAAAAATGTTGAAATTTTCTAAGTCGAAAAGGGTTAATAACTCTGTCAAAAAATAATTTTTCCGTCATCTATATACATGTTGCACATCTTCAATATATGGGCAACAATATTCTGAAGTTTCAAATCTCTGGGATGAAATCTGTAGGAGGAGATGATTACACCATGAAGGTACTCAAAAGTGTGACGGACGGACGAACGGGCGGACGGACGAACGGACGTCCGGACGGACAGACCCCGTTTCTATAGTCCCCCAAAAATATATTTTTCGGGGGACAATAAAAACTTGGACAAAATATGAAACTAGTAGTAAATTTCCAAGTCAAAAAGGGGGATAACTATACTAAAATAAGTCAGTCCAACATCAAACAAAAGTGGTATACATCCCTGGTCAAGTGGTCCTGCTAATGTGCTATGATGCGGTTGGGTCCTGCTGAAGTGCTATGATTCTATTAGGGCAAACAAATGCTGTTAACAGAAAGTACCACTATATATTTTTTTCATTTTTTTTTTCACAGTGTTCCGATAATCTGAACATATGCAGGAAAAGCATTCAAACATTCAAAAACATATTTATTGCAAAATAATTTTAATACTGGTTGTATTAGTTGTTGAATATCGACTATAATCAAGATGGTTATTCACATCCTTTTATAAACTCCAGCACAGGCATTATTATATTATTCAAAAATATATATGTTCTTGAATCTTTCATACACACACTGGTTTTTTCTCAAATCATTCGGATTAGCCAAATACCGCGAAAATGACAACTTTAGAAAAAATAACGGTACTTTTTTGTAACGGCATCAGTTTGCCCTACCCGTATCATAGCAATTCAGCAGGATCACCAGCATCATAGCATATTAGCAGGACAACTTCACCAGGGGTGGTAAATAGCAGTGCCACGTTTCAAAATAATAGACAATGAAGGAGTGCTTGCTCGGACAATATTATGTACCGGTATGTTGCAAAAAATTTCTAAGTGGAAACATTGAGACAACTCTACTACATATGAAAGTGTCAATGACACTGTAGCTCAACTTGGATGTAGGATAATTTCATGTGTTACAGTCAATGTATTGATTAGGAATGTGGAATCTCAAATAAAATTATAAGAAATAACTCTTGTTTCGATTAAGGTTTTGAGTTATAACCAAAAACAATGAAGACAAATTTACTATAATGCATTACACAATTTGTCCTCAACATTTTCGGTTATAACTGCATAACCTTAATCGAAACAAAGAGTTAGTTCTTAAATAACCTGTTTTCTAAGACAATTATGATATGTGAAAAATTGGATAAAATAGGTAACATTTTTGCAGGCAATAACTAAAATTAAAAAAGAAGAAAAGTTTATTGCTTTTTTCTTTATCTGCCTCTAATCCAGTACATCTTAAACCTATATATATAAATAGCTTACCAGCAAGTATGATTATAATTTTCGGAATGGTTTAGATCATTACGACCTACACAAATATGATTGGTAAGGTCAATCTAAAGTTGAAAAAAGGTAAAAACAAATCACCAAATAAACAATATTTTAATGTTAAAATTGAGGAAAGAAGGCTCCTATCTGTGGATTTTTTTTTGACAAAGACAAGACAAAAGTTATACCATGGATTCCTGTCATGATAGTACATGTACTAACAATGACCAAACCTGTTATTATACCAAAAATCAAAAACAACATTGTTAATATACGTGACACTGCCCCCCTCACAACATCCAGAGGTCATAAATTTGTACTGTTTTTCACTGGACCCAAATACATCCGCACCTCATTCTACCCTCGTACTATTCTTGCATGGAATTCTCTTGACCCTGCTATTGCTACCCTCACAGACCTGGACAAGTTCAAATCTGCTCTCTATAGCGACCACTTCAAACTCCCTTAACCAACCTGTACCAAATCTTGAGTTTTTATCATGTTTTTAAATAAAATCCAAAATTCACCAAAAATATTGCACAAAAAATTGTATAGTTAATCATGCGCCTCCTTTAAAACTTCAACATGATGAAGGTTAGGAGAAACCTATAGATAGATAGATTATACCTCAAATTTAATTTTCTGGAGGTCTTGGAGATATAACTTATAATACAGCGGTAATATTGTTTAAAATTTAAAGGCACGTGCGGCCTTAATTGTCGAAAATATTCATATTTGTTCCAAACACCGTAAACAGAAAAACATTAAAACGCATACGGTTCCGTTCATATATACCATGACCATCGCGTAAACAGCATGCTATCATAAAGATTTACTATATTTTACCTAAGCAAGAGCCTGATTGTGTTACAGAAGACAGCACAATGCTGCTGGCTATTCACACACAAATGGCAGAAACGCTCTTTATGTTTACCATCATAATATAAACAAACACCAGAAAAGTAACTTTTTATGCTGTTGTTTACATAACAATGGTCAAACATATGACCATAACATACTGTTTTTGCGATATTTCTTATTTGTATATGGACAAAGCCTATCTACATTTTGATGTTCTTTCTGTTTGTGGTGGTTTTTGACGGGTGGATATATTTTTACAGGATACCCACCGCCAAGGCCGCACGTGCCTTTAAAAGCAAAAATATTAACCCTTTCATGATGGGAGCTGCATCGGTGCAGCATTAAAGTTCCTGTGCCAGTGCATTCTCTTACATACATGTATGCGAGTTCCCATGGAGAGCCTCACATATGTAAGAGAATACACTGGCTTACAAGGTCAAGGTAAATATTGTTAGGCCAATGTATTCTCTTATATATGCGAGGCTCCTTATGGGAGACTCACATATATAAGAGAATGCATTGGTTTTCAGTTTTTTCAAAAATTTTCAGGAAGCTCCAGTCATGAAAGGTTTAATATCTCAACATGTAATCCTTTCATTATGTAGCCATAAGAATCTACTTATATCAAAAGTAAACACACTTCGGTCATGTTGTCTTTCATCAACTCAATGGAGTATAATAATGCCCTAAATAATCGACTCCTTAACCACAGCAGAATTATGGGTAATTTTTAAGGATTTAGTCGGAAATATGGCTTGTTGCCATTCATCGGAAAGCTCTCAGTACTGTAGGTCACTTCAAATTTTATTTTGGAAAATTTCCTTAAGGCTTGCTTACCTGGCTAATAAGTTGATACCGTACTCTAAATCTGAGAAATCTGATTTAGTCCTTGCATCTGTCCCATTGCTGGTGTTATCACAAGGAGATATCTCTATATGATTCTGAATATCTAGAAATCTAAAAAAGATATTAATATACCAGTAAATTTACTTTTGAACAAAACTGTACATGCTTTAATTGTCACTGCAGTACATTGACAATGGTAATTATATTTTACTGGTAAGGCTGTGTGACAGAGCATCAGTTAGAATATAGTGGGAAAAACATGATTTATTTAAAGCCTTTCATAGGACTTCCCTGCTATTGCAAAAGATAATTAAGAGTCGACAAATTGTCGAGGAGATGGCTCCATATAAGCTAGGAACCTGCAGGAGTCCGCTGCCAACCTTACACGTATAGTACCCAAGCGTAATCTGTTTATGTTAGGGCCTTGCAAATTGATTCCATTCTATGTGATTTGAAATTCTTCGTCTCGATTCGATTCAAAATTGGCTGCCATGATTCGGATTTCGTTGAATCTTTGGTGACAGGTGCATTTCCGTACTTTCTACGGACCACACTGCTCTTACCAGAAGAAAATTCACTATAATAACATAGTAAATGACTTAAACATACATGTATGCACGTACCATTATATCCGATGGAAGGACATGTAATGTTATTACCAACTAATCTATAAATGATTGACACATTCTGTAAGAATGACATATGTGAACAACAAAATTGCCATACAAGGCTGTGTGATAGGGTCGTTCCAGGAATCATGTCACATGGTCGTGTGAGTGGGAATTCCATAACATATGCCAGATTTTAGATCTTTGTCTGTGTAAATGTAAATGTCCGGTAAGTCTGTCAGTTCAATCGACAGACAACACAATCATCACAAGTGAAGCGAAAAATACTGCGTTTTTCTACGAAATGAAATAGGCATCACATGGTACGCTTGTCCATATTTACATTAAAAGTGGTTTACGTCAGACAAGTTTAGGTGTTTCTTCGAAGTTCTATGTATTTGAACTTGATTGGCTCTGTAACAATTATTCGATTCGAGATTCGATTCAATTTTTAATCATTTGCCTGAATCAATTCGAAATGAAATTACCAGATTCGCAGGACCCTAGTTTATGTCCGCGAGAGGGATTTCAGCATCTATTGGTCAGTATTGAATGTAGCTCTGCTGATACCAATAGATGCCAAATCCCCCAAGCGAACATAAACAGGTTAAGCGACAGCATTAGCTATATCTTTTATTTATCTATTGCACTAAACTTTCCTTTTGTTGGGAAAATCTGTCATTTTCTGTGGGGAAAAACGATGACGCCCTTTCAATTATAAGTAGGGCTCTGCGAATCGATTCGATTCGGAATCTTTCGTCTGATTCGATTCGATTTGAAATCGGCTGTCCTGATTCAAATTGTTTCGATTCACTGGCACCAGTTGTATTCACATTATGGCAATGGACAACATTGCTTTTCGCTAAGATAGCTTATGCTACCAGCGAAAGACCACACATTACAAACACTGTTGTAGACTGGGCTATACTATATAGACCACTGAAGCATTGCACGACTGATGAAACCGATCTAGCAAAAATTTCATATATATGCCAAACTTCAGCTACGTGAATGCTTACTAACTCCATTATTGCTTATGATACCATTTCGATATTCTATAGCAGAGATAGCCACAACGAATGCGCACTTAATTGTTTAAATGCGAATTTAATCTATTTATGGGTAATATGTATACTATATACCGACGATCACTTATTGTGGATACAAAGTTAGTAAATTGATACCAGTACGGCCACTCAGTCAAGTGATATCTACATCTTCACTATTGATATGTCTCATGTAATGATTGGATTCGAGATTCGGTGCGAATCGGAATCATTTGGCTGATTGGATTCGAGATTAGATTCGAAATGAAAACGCCCGATTCGCAGGGCCCTAATTAATTTATTATAAGGTCAAGCAAACTAATTAGTATTCATGACGTCCGCATGAGTGCAGCTTACAGCGAAATAGTTTGATTGATTTTGGTAGTTGTTCTAACCTTGCCTTGTTTTGATGGTTTATAGATTTTTTATAGCATTTTGTATAAATTATGAATAATGGATGAAAAAAAGTCCCAAAATCATGATGACAATGTACATGTATGCCGGTTGAATTCCCAAGTTACCATCATATATAATATCGTCATGAAAGTACTACCTACCTAATAAAGCTACATTGAACTAATAAATCTACCTTGATATAATAAACGTAATATATATTTTGCAGGTTTTATGCAGGAAATATAGATATTGAGCAGTGGATAAAACAGTATATTATCTGTGCATGCATGACCTTTTCATTATTATTAATTATGTCATGAAACTGGGTTGCAGATTATATATTCAGTAGGAATAACTCCAGTCACATTTTATCACCCAGCAATCAACACCAGGATGGAGTGGATGTCATCAGTCCTCGGAATGAGGTCCCCAGAGGGTGAATTTGGTTACGCTGCCCGAACAGCGAGCTAGCATAACTAAATTCACCCTGTGGGGCCTCATGCTGCTTAGAGCTCATCTTTTCTTTATTATTAATATAACAAGTTTTTAGTTTCTTTAGAAAGATTATTTTTTCTTTTTTAGTTCAGTTTCTCTATAACCGAAATTGGCAGATGACAACAAGCAATCGAGGTGCCCAATGGGTTACAACGTAACACAGCAGATGAGGCCATGCCATAGCAGATGAGGCCATGCAGAATGAGGTCCTCAGGGAATGAATTTGGTGATGCTTGCCCACTGTGCGGGGTAGGATCACTAAATTTCACCCTCTGGGGACCTCATTCTGAGAATGTCAGGCACAATATTTTGAGTCCTGTATGTGATTGAAAAGCATTGACTACTTGTGATTATGTTATATTACAGATGGTAAAATCTTAAATAAAAGGTTGTATTTTGTACTTGTTGTCCAGTAACTGTAGCTACACTATAGTGAAATGACAATCACGTTACTATATCTGACCCACTCTCCCTAATACTGAATAAGTTACTCACAGAACAGAATCATTTTCTAGCCAATTCATCCATGAGAATAATACTGGCATGTTACAGCTATCCATGTATATAGTGTCCAATTGTTTGCAGCATTCCGACAATTGCTCGAGCGACAACCACGCTGATGAGAGTGTGAAGAGTGGTGCATCATGAGATGGATATGAAACTGGCAGTGTGACACATAATGTAATGGGTGGCAGATATTGGACTCCTATATTGCATATGTTGTGGTAACCTGTGTAGAAAAGAAGTGAATCATGTTCAACCCTTTCATGACGGGAGCTGCATGGCGCAACATTAAACAGCCTGTGCCAAATTTGGAATTTCATGGTTCGCAGAAATGTCCGGAGCATAGCAAGCGGGAGAACTCTATCACTATCTGAGATCGCCTGAACATTTCATGATGGTCTGTTCTAAAAATTGTAACAAAAAGTGTCCCAATTTATTATTGCATTTATAAGAAAATATCAATATAAAATAATATTAATTGAAAGAAGCATTTCTGGACTGGTGTCTCCGGATGCTAAGCAAATACAATAAATGATCGAATGACACCATTGCACTAACCATTCAGTGGTATTTTTACCTTAAAAACACATGTTTTTTGTGAAAAATAGCCTATGCGCATGCGCATGCGTATATATTTCTACCCGATACTAGCCGGGTAACATTTCATATACATGCCCTGCCCACCGCTGATGTGTATATGGGGCCATTTAAATATATATTAGTGGGTTTGTTGTACATTAGTCCACTATAAACCGTTTATTTCCCATTGCGCTGTTCTGTGCATGTGCAAATAAATCAACTCGATATGTGATAGACCCTTCCCCATATGTGACAGAACACTGATTAATATATGAGAGATTAATATTATGCAAGTCATGTAAATTCCCAGTCAGCGGCATTCAAGGTGCCTCCAATTAATTCTGCATCTAGGGCAAATTTCATTAAAATTACATTGCAGTTCACTTGTTTTCGATTGTGTAAATTCCCAAGTTCTTGCACCTTCAATCAATTACATCAAATTCTCAGTTATTCTATATCTTAACCCTACTGGAGCTTCCGGGAAATTTTGCGAAAATCCTGTGCCAATGCATTCTCATATATGCGAGTCTCCCATGAGACTCGCATATATAAGAAAATGCACTGGAACAGGATCTTTAATGCTGCAACATCACAGCTCCCATCATGAAAGGGTTAATAATCTTAACTAGGGATTGCCACATTAATTGCAAACTCTCCAATTCAGCTTTATACAACTACCATAAATGTTTACACAACTATTGTTCTAAATGTCCAGGTGGCAATAGGGACTGTTGTTTATCAATATGCTTCAGCCATTCATACTTCTTCAGCTAATCAAGTCTTTTGAACAATAAACAAATACATATATCCAAATCTCTGAACTGTATAAATTTAAGTTAGATCAGCTCTAGACTAAGTCTTCATTCTTCTCGGCACCAAGATAATATTGGAACTTACCCTAGCAGATAATATAACATGTACATGCAATGTATCCGCAACCAATGGATATTCCATATCCAACACAACGTAAGCCCCAACTCATAACTTATATGACATGAAAGCACATGCATTATGATGAAATGTAGTGCATGGTTCTTGTTTTTAATCGATCAATGATGGCAGTTTAGTCTGTGAAGCTAAGGAAATTTGACTTGTACCAACGAGAATAAAGATTTAGTTGTTGGGATTTCACAGTTTTGCATTATCGTAAAACTCATTTACAATGGATAGAGTGATTTGCACTATTGCATTTTTTCCAAAATAGAACTAATGAGCTACAATCTGAAACTCTGCATTATAATACAACAAATCGTGTAAACAGTTTAATGCACACAAAGGATTCTGTCATTAAAACAGACCTACACAACTGTTTAAACGCTGCATTAAGATTAAAGAGTGTACCTGAGGTAGATCGCTTGAACCTGGAATTCACTGGAGAATTTCCTTCATTGTCTGGTTCACATGGTAAAATAATTTGCACTAGCATCTGGTCATGACTTAGTTTCAACGGGATTTTGAACTGAAATACAATAGATGAGAAAAATGTTTAACTACAGACTTATGAATAATGGGTCTAATTACTTGTCACAGACTTTCTATTTCCCGAACCGCCAAATTCTATGTCAGGAGCACCGATCAGAACTCACTATTAGTAGCCCCAAGATAAAAGTGTCCAATCAAAGCAATTACTGGTAACGCAATGTGAAGGAACATAATTCGAGGGAAGCCTGTATGCTTCCATGCAATGAGGTTTCGACGAGACGAAGATAGACTCAATATGTCAGTATGACCGTCTGATTGTATGTTTACACAGACTGGACAAATTACACCCACAAAATACAAGTACTTACTTCAACTAGAAAGAGTTCATTGGAGTCATCAGGAGAAGCAGCGACGTTAATCAAGCCATCCTCCTCATACATAGACATCAGAGATAGGATCTGAGAAAATTTAATGCAATCAAAATACAGAGCCAAACTCTGTTAGGAATGGTTACGTCAGGTTGCAGCAATCATAAGTCTATGAAAACAAAAATGTGGCTCTCTATTAATTCTATTTATGAAGGAAAGTTGGAAGGATGTCAACTCAGACAGACAGATATCTGACAAGAAAACCATAGTCAGAAATGGTAACGCGCTCAAGATCATATATTATATGCCCATGATTGTAATTATAGAATATAAAATATATTGGTTTCACGAATGACCAACTCATAGAATTAATCGCTTTGCACTTCTTGGCATCCGAATAATAATTGAAATTCCCAACTACACATTTTACCGGACTCGGCCTCCGGGTCGCAGTTCGACTTTTAATCCGTCCAAAAATTCCCATTCTATAAATAAAATGCCTATGCGCCCACTGTATACCAAGAAACAGCGAAACATTATACACGCAGAGCGCTGAATAATCCAGTATAATTTTTTCTGTAAAAAGTGGGAGTATAATTATCACATTAGTCAATTCCCAGTGAATACAACATGTGTATGCCCCCCAACAGTATGTTAGAAGGGCATAATGCTCTGCTCATACCTTTAGATTCCGTTGATTTGGGCACACCATGGCAGAGCACAGACTTCCAATGGGCCAACCATGTAATGATAAAGCCAATGTGAGAACATTTGTAAATTTTACATCAAAGAAGCAATTTCTTTGCTTTTGAGGACTCAAAACTTTTTTCCATCTTTGCGACTGGACACAAAATATGCTTAGCCTCTTTTGTTTGAACATTGTCTCACGAAATGCAGAAAGGGTTATCTTTTCTTGTTATCCTGCTGGTATTCAAAATTAAAGTAGTAGACACTATATCGACATCATGAAATTTAAAAATAGATCTATACTTTCATAGCTTTCAATGATGAATCAGTAAGTAAATTCAATTAATATGGCCAACAGACAATTACATTCGTTCAAATATCATTGTGTAGCAGGTTCTAATCTGCATGTAATATGGTCATATACAAAGGCGAGACCAATGAAATATGATAACCAAAGTTATGAATAAATTTGTTTGCCAGACCACTCAAGGTCCCGTCATTTGCAATCAGTTGCTTTGAACAATATTTCTTCAGATTTATTGAAATTTAATTAAAACCTCTATGTTGACTTTCGCGGTGACAATCTGTGATTTGAGGCAAAAACTGACAATTTGCCATGACAGTCACTATATGTTTTGAATACACTCCACTCAAAATCACTGTGTTTCTGTTGTCCATGATGTGCGGCGATTTTAAGTAAACTCATTACCAAATGAGGTTGTTTCATCTTTGATGTATTGTATATCTAAAGCATGTTCTCAACAAGGAACGTGGCCCCTGAAATCACTATAGCAATTAACACTAGAAGGTACCTCATCTTTCTGGTCCTGTAGGTTATCTTGGAAATCAGATGCTGATTGGTGGTTCCAGTCAATCAGGTCTGGGGGAGGTTCTGCAACCATAGCAGCAGCCATACTGATTTGACTTATCCTAGTGTCTATTTTAATCAGACTCAGATATAGCTTTCTAACCTACAAATGAGAGAAACTTTTTAATAAAATGATGCCCTCTTGAACAACGAGAGGCCGCTCACGATCGGCAGATGTTTAACCCATACCTTGGCGATAGTCATAGTGATCAGTTATTTTAAGCTTGGATGCTAAAATCCATAAGCCATAACTCCATTTAAAAAAACAAATCAAACCCAAATTCGAATTCTAACTGTATTTTGGGCTCAGAAACTCACATACCAAATTTACATACATCTCAATAAAATCTCTTGTCTCTCTCAGAGCTAAACTGATATCACTGGTAATTAATTGTAGAATGCTAGGGTTATCTTGTGAGCCTAAAATTCTCAAATCTGTTCAATTCTTAGTTGAAATAGGGCCTTGACTCTGGTATAAAATATCGGATCTAACCCATATTTAAACTCAATCTGTATTTTGAGTTGAGAAACTCACATAGCAAATATGGTTCCTATCTGATGAAAATTGGTTGATTTATCGAAGCATGCATAAATTCTACGTAAAAGGGCCATAACTCCATTTAAAAATATCGGATCAAACCCATATTCGAACTCAATCTGTATTTTGGGCTGAGAAACTCGCATACCAAATTTGGTTCCGATCAGATGAAAATTGTTTGAGTTATAGCAGCATGCATGAATTCTAAGTCGAAAAAGGGCCATAACTCTGCAAAAACATTTCGGATCAAACCCATATTCAAACTCGATCTGTATTTTGAGCTGAGAAACCCATAAACCCATATTTGGTTCCGATCGGATAGAAAATGTTTGAGTTATCGCATTATGCGTAAAGTGTCTATGGACAGACATACAGACGGACAGACAAGACAGACGAACGACGAGTGGTCAATCGACATTATGTGTATCATACTATGGTATGGGTACACATGTGTTGTCAGTGGTCATTTACCTAATCATCTGACTTACATGTATGGAGACATATGTGTTCTACATTATTTCTCCTTTCTTGGTGGGACAGGGACTGCATCATCAATTAAGTTTTTTGTATGGTTCAAGCAGCCAATATCAACCATACTTATCACACTGCAAAAACCGTTGAATGGCATAATAAATATGGAATAATATATACAGTAATGCTCTAATTAATTGACCTCTTAACCACAGCAGAATTATGGGTAATTTTTCAGGATTTAGTCGGAAATATGGCTTGTTGCCATTCATTGGAAAGCTCTCGCCATATTTCCGACTAAATCCTGAAAAGTTACCCATAATTCTACTGTGATTAAGAGGTCGATTAATTAGAGCATTACTGTATGTCATTAATTTTCTACTGTCCATTATTTTCGCATTATTTGGGTGACGGAGAAGAAAATACCATTTTCTTACTATGACAGCCTCGCCATAGTGTTATGTTTGATGCACATTTGATTGACATTGATCATGGTTCTTTGGAGACAATGCCTGCGACTTTAGTAACATAAAGCACAAGATATGGGGAAACAAGATGGAAGTGCATAGAAATAATGCCATACCGGTACTTTCTAATGGTGTATTGATTGCCAGAAAGAAAATCTAATAGAATTATCATCCTATTTCATGTGAGATGTCATTTTGCTGATGGTCATTTCAGTGACAATATAACTAATGTCATTAAAATGACAATTTCCCCATTTAAGTTTCTTTTGGCACAAATCAATGCAAGAATTTTCATTTGCAATGTTTATTTGGCCATTTTGATATTACTTATTCATGCACCAATGTTCCGCTGCAATCAGGTGTTAAGTTTCACAGGTTCGCCGTGAGACTCCCACTTTACGATAGCTTTTCCACACTACGAACGACCCCCATTATCTCCCACATATCTAAAAATCCTGGAATGAGTTTTGCGTGTTGCGATTTTTCATAGATAAAATTTCAGTGTACCATACTGCTGTAACTACTAAAATTAAAAATGAACTGACGGTAACATCAGAGTAATTTCATATTCATCATCATTCAGTACTAATCAGCAGTGAATGAACTGAGACTATATTAATTTTCACACTGTAGTATAGACAATATATTTAACCACACAACTTGGAATTACAACATATTATAAAGCAGCATGAATGACAATGTCTGGGCACATGCATTTCTGCCTGAGGTAAACCTTGAGACAAGTCCATTTTGTTGTTAATTCAATAATTTGTGTACTTTCGATGGTCTGAGATGAGTTCAGTATATCTATCTTTATTACATTCTATGAAATCAATATGGGTACGCTACAGTGGGTATGATATGGCGGGTACGTCATTACGGAAGTTGTCGGTATGATTTGCCTGATTTATAAGCAATCTTGGCAAAGAATATTTTTGTGTGTTTCGGATAGCGCATTTTGAAATTAGAGAGAGAAAGTGTCCAATTTTCATGGGCATTTCGCTCCATTCTTTTCTGTATATAATACGCATATTCCTGCAAGATCATGCAAATACTTACACTAAACGATAAAATAAACTAAAGCTGGTTACGAAATCCGGAAGTAAACGCGCACCTGTCAAAGTATGAGTTTACGCATTCATGGACACAAAACGCTAACGGAATAAGTATGCATTCTTAGATACTGTAGTGTACATGCTCGGTCAGTTGAATGAATGCATGCCCAATCTTGCAATTTTGTCGTTACATACCGTACGTGTAAATCACCGAGTAATCCATTTCAGATACATAAAAGCTGTGTACTGTTGTCAGAAATAATCAAATTAATAGTAATGTAATGATCCACTTCCGTGATTTTTAGGGGAGCGGGTCGATTCGGTCCAGGGCTCTTTCGGTCCAGGGCTCTTTCGGCCGGGCTCGTTCGGCCAGGCTTGTTCGGCCCCTATTCAATTCGGGTAATTAGGTAGTGTGGGTGTTAATTGGACGGCATGTTAATTGCCTTTGATTTGGGACCGGTCTTTTGATGACAATGGAGATTTATGCTTGTAATTAACGTTTTATTCGCAACAATAGTAATGGGTATACACACATTGTAATTAACACTGCAACAAATTCGAACAATAACGTGAATATATGATGAAAGATATGAACATTTATTGATTAAAAACAAGTTAAAACAGTAAATATATACAGTTTACATGATAAAACATCTGGTTATTTAATGATTAAAAACAAGATAAAACATGGAAATCAGTCAATACATTATTTATTTATAAAGATTAAAACATTGCGTAGGCCTTCTTCTTTGTTCTTCTTCTTTGCGTAGGTCTTCTTCTTTATTTCTTTGATTGGCCATTCTTGTAGATCGCGTTCACATCTTTCAGGAATTCGGTTGTCTTGATGGTGCCGTCTTTGTATGATGCCCATAGCGCCTCAAGGTCTCTGTCAATCTTCGTGTACTTCCTGGTACTTCTGCTTTATGTCGGTTTCGAGGTCCCTCGCTGCTACAGCTACCTCGATATGTGCAGCTTCTTTTTGGAGCACTTGGATCAGCGGGTAGAAAGACAATCTGCTCTCCTTCATGTTAAGTCGCCTGTGCCAAGCTGTGAAGAAGACGAAAATTCATTAAATTTGTTTGTACTTTTGTAGTTCAATAAAAATATGGTGAAGAGGAAGAAATTTCATTTTTAATATTTTTATTGTATATTAGTATATATGTTCTTTAAATGGATAATGATTCTCACCTTAGATGTGGTTATTTGTTCTGACTTGCCGGTGGTCAAATATGCACCATTCGCTAATTGGTGTAAACAATATTTATTTCAACAAATCAAACATATGACACAAACACAATATACATGAAGAAATATATAGATTTATGAAGAGGATTGGACAACAAGCAAAATGCTTTTTTTAAAGTCCTCTCCTCATGGAATAAATGTTACCTCAAGTGACAAAAATATCACTTGGGCTAAAGCAGACGGGAAATATAGATTTGATTGATTGGAATATTATTTAGGATTGAGATACGGTATTACATTGTAATACGGAAGTTAATGTTGTGATTGCATAAACAATTTAGTCTCAACTCACCAACTGAGTGATTCTCAACTCAGATCAATCACCGTTTTATCTTGTCCAAACAAACATGCCGGAAGCCGTTCTGAGTGTAAAAAGGTAGATACATGTACCAATCTATATAGTAACATATATCTACAACTTTATTATCATCTTTCTCACAGACAAATCACAGGTAAGAATATTAAATCAAATCATAAGATCAATATATATAATATAAATTAGAGCAATGCTACCCTTTTATACACTTTAATCAAAATATTAAATGCTTTATTATAATAATAAAATAACATACAAAAGAAAAATATATATAAACATCCAAATATCCTACTGATAAAAACATTTTTAGGTGAGACTGTTCGGCCCAAACCATGGGCCGAACAAGCCCGGCCGAACAAGCCCGGCCGAAACAGCCCTGGACCGAATCGACCCCGACCCATTTTTAGTACGTGTTCAATAGACTCTAGTCGTTGAGCTATTGTCTTCTTGCGTTTAAAAACATGTCTCTCACAAAAACACGTGGACCCAATATACTTTTGACAGGTGTGTACTATTTACGTATTAAACGGAAATTAATGAAAATATCAGTAGAGTCATCAACCAATTTACCACAAACGTTTCCCAGTCCCGCATGTCAATTCTTGACTCGAGTTTAGGACTTTCCCATTCCCAGATTTATTTTCACAGTTTCAGTGGCTCGATCATGCCTAGGTCAACATGACCGCTTTCGCAGATTGCTGCTTAAGTTACAGAAGGATACGCACTACGTTCATGACTGAACTAGCTCATGCCGAGTCATGGACATGGGGTCCAACTAAAACCCGACTGCACTGACCGCATCGTCACGAGGGGTCCGATCTAGATGGTTCGGCACTATCGTCCAGAATATACCTGTATGTACCAAAGTTCCCATCCCAAAGTCGATATCTGAAGCGGAAACGGCAAGGTTAACCCCTAAGTTACTTGTGGCCGATTCCGACGCACGTGAGCAAAATAAAAAAAGGCACCGACCGCACTGACCCTAGTAGATCATGCCATTAATCTCTACTCAAAGCTGACGCCCGTAGAGATCATCTTCGTTGTGTTCAAAACCCGGGAACTTTCGGCTTACGGCCTGAATTTTCGTGACGGAGTAAAATAAATATGTATCGCGGAATCGGGTCTCAAAAGTCACCTAAACAATGAAATATCGAGCTGGGAACTTCACGTACCGATGAATAAATCAACAGGTATGAACAAAGAAATACATTCCCCGCGTTATTTTTTCGATTTTATACGGTTCCCTGTCAAAACTTAAAAAAAGTTCCCGGGTTTTGAACACAACGAAGATGATCTCTACGGGCGTCAGTTTGAGTAGACATTCATGGCATGATCTATGACCCTAGCTGATGACCATTGAATTGGACATCATTTCTTGCAGCGAATACCCCTCTGCATCCATGGCAGATCAGGCAAGTTGCTAGCTACATTAACCCATACATGTACTAGTATGCTGCAGTCGAATTCGCTATTCATGTAATGAGTATACAAGTGAATACTGTAAACCGGGGTAACTTTGAACACGGGGGTAACTTTGAACGTTTTTTCAAATAAAGTTTTCAATATGTTCCGGTAAATGAAAAATATTGAAAGTAAATAACATGTCCATTTGTTATGATTTATTCTTTTTGTTCTGCCTTGAAATGTTTTATTATGCCCCCGACTTGAAGTCGGCGGGTATATAGTCAACATCTCCGTCCGTACGTACGTCCGTCCGGCCATCCGTACGTCCGTCCGTACAAACATTTTGCATTATTGTTCAGCAACCGCTGGGCAGATTTAGCTGATATTTGGTATGGTGATAGAGCAGCATGGGGGAACAGCTACATGCATCCGTGGGTTTCGTCCACCCATTTTCACCAGAGTTATGGGCCTATGGCCCTTTTTTTACTTAGAAAATTCAATTTATTCCGTCCTTACAAACATTTTGCATTATTGTTCAGCAACCGCTGGGCAGATTTAGCTGATATTTGGTATGGTGATAGAGCAGCATGGGGGAACAGCTACATGCATAGCGCGGGTTTCGTCCACCCATTTTCACCACAGTTATGGCCCTTTTTTCACTTAGAAAATTCAATTTTTCTCTTGTTTTTTGGGTTTCCAGATGATAGCGTGAGCTTTGGTGGTACGATTGCAAATCCCGTATTTTTGGGGATCAGTTATATGAAAATACATGTCAAGTGCGAATTTGGGTATGATCTGATGATTTTTGCCAGAGTTATGGCCCTTTTTTTCAACTTAGAAAATTTGAATTTTGTCCGTCCATACAAACATTTTGCATTATTGTTCAGCAACCGCTGGGCAGATTTAGCTGATATTTGGTATGGTGATAGAGCAGCATGTGGGAACAGCTACATGCATAGCGCGGGTTTCGTCCACCCATTTTCACTAGAGTTATGGCCCTTTTTTGACTTATCTGATGATTTTTGCCAGAGTTATGGCCCTTTTTTCAACTTAGAAAATTTAAATTTTTGCTTGTTTTTGGGTTTCCGGATCGCTTGTTTTTGGGTTTCCAGAATTTCTAGTACGAACTTCTTTTGGAATGGTGATATAGACCTCCTTGGATATCCGCAGTTTCGTCCATGCTTAATCCGAATTGCTACGGTCGACAGCGTACATGTACCTCTTGTTTCTCATATTTTTATTTCTCATTGTGTATTATATGGCCAAAATATTTTCTTTTGTGGGAAAATTAGATTTTTGATACCTGTTTGAAAAATGTTATATCGTGGAAACTTTTATGTGGGCAGTTGATAATTAATGGATTCTGTCACTATCCATTCACACAATGATCGATCTTAACAATAGTGCTCCCGCTGTCAATAAATGTCGCTCTATACGACATATTAACTTGTTTATAAGATATTTGCAATTTTTTTTTAAATGGTGTAGTCTTTAAAAGTTGGGGTTAACTTTGAACGCTGACTGCTGTTTCTCCTCATTCTAAATATTTTGACTGCTTTTGTGAGGCATGGTGGTGTTTTCATGTTTACATCATCTCATTCTGGTCACAAATCTAATATATATATAATAAAAAATGCTGTGGACAGATTTAACCCGGTGTATGTGCACTGATGCAACGGTCAATAAGTCTGAAATCTAGCTTTGAGGCCTGTCTGTCACCTAAATTCGTAATTATAAACCTAGCTATTCGTAATAATTTAGGTTTCCTAGCAAATCATTAAAATATGTTTATTTGTTGTCAGATTTAATGATCTTGAATTATGTTCGCAATGTTTTCAGATGAATATATGCATTGCACTGAGAGTACGTACCCACAACGTTGTGTTTTTTCTAAATTAGATTGTTCATAATTGTCAGGCATTGACAGTGATTGTGCCATTATTGGAACCTTGCTATTTTAACTCAAAAATGTATACTCATTGTGGGGACGCCGTTCATATACAGTAAGAACCATAAGTTCAACAGCATGATAAATCAGTTGAAACATCTCGAGTATATGTGTCACAAGTACAACGAGGATAGCTTCCAATTAAACACTTATAACCCCTCAGTGGAAGGAGGTTTTTGCAACGAGGGACCATATATTATGTGTTTAAAGAAAAATATGAAGAAAAAAATTAACGAAATGTTTGTGATTGTTGTGTGCATGAAACAATGTGCGAATCTTACCTATGGTGTGGGTAATTGGTCACATAGCGTGCAAACAATACTTATGCATAAAATACCATATTGTTATATGTTTATGATTTTGTGCAAGCTGTTTAAGCAATGTCATCACATTGAGAAATGAGGAATACTCTTATAACAGGTTGAAAATGATGCTTTCATATGACACATTCGCGAAAACAAACAGAGTGTTCAAAGTTACCCCAGTTTTTAGCTCAAGTTTACTTTGTAAAGTTTGAGCTATTGCCATGGCTTGGTATCCATCGTGCGTGTGTGTTTGTGTGCGTGATTTGTCAACAATTTCCTTTAGCACGGGCTACAGTTCGTACCTTTGGTCCGATTATTATGAAATTTGTCATGGATGTTGACATTGACATGTAGATGGGAACGAGTCATTTTGGGGTCATTCGGAAAAAAAACATGGCCACCAGCGGCCATCTTGTAGCCTGATCATCATGAAATTTGTCATGGATGTTAATTATGACATGTAGATGGGAACAAGTAATTTTGGGGTCATTCGGCCAAAAAACATGGCCGCCAGCAGCCATCTTGGATTTTACTCTTTGTATGACTAAATTCTTTAGCACGGGCTACAGGTCGTACCTTTAGTCTGATCATCATAAAATTTGTCATGGATGTTAACAATGACATGTAGATGGGAACGAGTCATTTTGGGGTCATTCGGCCAAAAAACATGGCCACCAGCAGCCATCTTGGATTTTACTCTTTGTATGACTAAATCCTTTAGCACGGACTACAGGTCGTACCTTGAGTCTGATCATCATGAAATTTTTCATGGCTGTTGAAATTGGAATGTAGATGGGAACAAGTCATTTTGGGGTCATTCGGACGAAAAACATGGCCACCAGCAGCCATCTTTGATTTCAAAATTCAATCCATTAGCACGGGCTACAGGTCGTACTGTTCGTCTGATCATCATGAAATTTGTCATGGATGTTAATATTGACATGTAGATGGGAACGATTAATTTTGGGGTCATTCAGCCAAAAAACATGGCCGCAGCAGCCATCTTGGATTTTACTCTTTGTATGACTAAATCCTTTAGCGCAGGCTACAGGTCGTACCTTTAGTCTGATCATCATAAAATTTGTCATGGATGTTAACAATGACATGTAGATTGGAACGAGTCATTTTGGGGTCATTCGGCCGAAAAACATTTTGATTTCAAAATTCAATTCATTAGCACGGGCTACAGGTCGTACTGTTCGTCTGATTATCATGAAATTTGTCATGGATGTTAATATTGACATGTAGATGGGAACGATTAATTTTGGGGTCATTCGGCCAAAAAACATGGCCGCTGGCACTGGCAGCCATCTTAGATTTGACTCTTGGCAAATAAACTGAGTAATATTGTATGATTGGCATATTGTATGAACTAAATAATACGATTGACATTATTAAAAGCACAAATCAATTAAGATAATTCAAATAATATCCATCCGCAATTCTGCAAGATATCTATGAGAAGTTCCCATTTAGGACAGTGTTTAGGAGACGATTTTTCAAGGTTATGTACACAGTAACATGATATTAGTTGAGAGCTGACCGTAAATGACATGGATGTCGTTGCACCTGTCATAATAGACATAAATGTCATTCTACCTGCCAAGGGGTTAATTAATATGGAATGATTTGTTTATCAAAACCTTCGATATTAAAAAGCTGTCCAGAGATGGTAAAGCAGTTTAAATTCCATGATCGAGGCGAATTGTGATCCATGCCTGACTCATGTATCTACGGTAGTAAGTTTGACAGTTGCCTGACTGTCTATGATAAAACTAGTAGTAAATCTGCAATAGGTCCCTAAGAAGCAGACCCCATGATATGACTTGATTTAATATGGAATTCCCAGGGTAATATTATCCTTTCATGATGGGAGCTGCACTGGTGTAGCATTAAAGATCATGTGCCAGTGCATTATCTTATTTATGTGAGTCTCCCATAGGGAACCTTGCATACATTAGAGAATGCACTGGCTGACAAGTTCATGGCACATGTAATAATGTTAGGACAATGCCACCTATGGGAAACTCGCATACATGTATATAAGAGAATGCATTGGCACAGTGTTTTAGCTCCAGGATGCTCCAGTCATGAAAGGGTTAAAAAGGCTCTAATTTATTAATTATTTAGTGGCCAACAGAACAACAGAAACCACTCCTATTGCACTGTACTGCAGATTATATTTCAACTTTCAGGTACTCCTGGAACAGGGAAATCTACTCTGGGTGAGGAGTTGGCATCGCGGACAGACTGCAAATATATCAATATCGGAGAATTTGCAAAAGCAAACAGTCTGCATCAAGGCTTTGATGAAACATATGGCTGTCCAGTCCTAGATGAAGATGGGGTATGAACAATATGAATAAGTAATCATTATTAGCTCAACTTTACTTTGTAAAGTTTGAGCTATTGCCATGGCTTTGTCGTCCGTCGTCCGTGTTTGCGTGTGTACGTAAGGCGTCAACAATGCAGGCTACAGGTCGTACCTTTCGCGGATCATTATGAAATTTGTCATAGCTGTTGACATCAACATTTAGACCAGAATGATTAATTTTGGGGTCATTCGGAAGAAAAACATGGCCGCCAGTGGCCATCTTGGATTTCAAAATTTAATCCATTAGCACGGGCCCAGGTCGTACTGTTCGTCTGATCATCATCAAATTTGTCATGGATGATAATATTGACATGTAGATGGGAACGAGTAATTTTGGGGTCATTCGGCCAAAAAACATGGCCGCCAGCAGCCATCTTGGATTTTACTCTTTGTATGACTAAATTCTTTAGCACGGGCTGCAGGTCGTACCTTTAATCTGATCATCATAAAATTTGTCAAGAATGTTAATAATGACATGTAGATGGGAACGGGTCATTTTGGGGTCATTCGGCCAAAAAACATGGCCGCCAGCAGCCATCTTGGATTTTACTCTTTGAGTGACTAAATCCTTTAGCACGGACTACAGGTCGTACCTTTAGTCTGATCATCATAAAATTTGTCATGGCTGTTGAAATTGGAATGTAGATGGGAACAAGTCATTTTGGGGTCATTCGGACGAAAAACATGGCCGCCAACAGCCATCTTGGATTTCAAAATTTAATCCATTAGCACGGGCCACAGGTCGTACTGTTCGTCTGATCATCCTGAAATTTGTCATGAATGATAATATTGACATGCAGATGGGAACTAGTAATTTTGGGATCATTCGGCCAAAAAACATGGCCGCCAGCAGCCATCTTTGATTTTACTCTTTGTATGACTAAATTCTTTAGCACGGGCTACAGGTCGTACCTTTAGTCTGATCATCATAAAATTTGTCATGAATGTTAATAATGACATGTAGATGGGAACGAGTCATTTTGGGGTCATTCGGCCAAAAAACATGGCCGCCAGCAGCCATCTTGGATTTTACTCTTTGTATGACTAAATCCTTTAGCACGGGCTACAGGTCGTACCTTTAGTCTGATCATCATAAAATTTGTCATGGCTGTTGAAATTGGAATGTAAATGGGAACGAGTCATTTTGGGGTCATTCGGCCGAAAAACATGGCCACCAGCAGCCATCTTGGATTTTACTCTTTGTATGACTAAATCCTTTAGCACGGGCTACAGGTCGTACCTTTAGTCTGATCATCATAAAATTTGTCATGAATGTTAATAATGACATGTAGATGGGAACGAGTCATTTTGGGGTCATTCGGCCAAAAAACATGGCCGCCAGCAGCCATCTTGGATTTTACTCTTTGTATGACTAAATCCTTTAGCACGGGCTACAGGTCGTACCTTTAGTCTGATCATCATAAAATTTGTCATGGCTGTTGAAATTGGAATGTAAATGGGAACGAGTCATTTTGGGGTCATTCGGACAAAAAACATGGCTGCCAGTGGCCATCTTGGATTTCAAAATTTAATCCATTAGCATGGGCCACAGGTCGTACTGTTCGTCTGATCATCATGAAATTTGTCGTGGATGTTAATATTGACATGTAGATGGGAACGAGTAATTTTGGGGTCATTTGGCCAAAAAACATGGCAGCCATCTTGGATTTTACTCTTTGTATGACTAAATTCTTTAGCATGGGCTACAGGTCGTACCTTTAGTCTGATCGTCATAAAATTTGTCATGGATGTTAACGATGACATGTAGATGGGAACGACTCATTTTGGGGTCATTCGACCGAAAACATGGCCGCCAGCAGCCATCTTGGATTTTACTCTTTGTATGACTAAATTCTTTAGCACGGGCTACATGACGTACCGTTAGTCTGAACGTCATAAAATTTGTTATGGATGTTAACGATGACATGTAGATGGGAACGACTCATTTTGGGGTCATTCGGCCGAAAACATGGCCGCCAGCAGCCATCTTGGATTTTACTTTTCTCTTCATGTCTATAAACTAGTATTAGACATTCAACTTTCCACATTCCTAATCGCTCCATTGACTGTAATGCATTAAATTATTCCCTTTCCAAGTTGAGCTACAGTGTCATTGACACTTTCATTAAGGATGCAAATGATCTATTGTGTTATATTTATATATTGAATAGAACCATTCTGAATATTGACTGTCCTATAGCATTAAAGTGATGTGAAACACTCCGGTATGGTGATCAAATAGAAATTGAGAACAATCTTGCTCAAATTAGTTATTCGTTACGAATATTTATCCAAATTGACGATGCACACCGTCATTATTATATATAAATTAAATGCAATAACTCTCGATGGCGAAATCATTTGTGTTAGATTATCGCCGATACATTTTGTTGCGTCCCGAATCGAGATGTAAATTTTTACAATTGGGCGTAGTTCAGACGATGTTTTCTGTGGAGTGGTACATGTAAGATCGATTTCTTTGAAATTTTCGCTGAAGTTAGTAGATGGCACGGGCCATAGTGAAAACACATAATATAAAGAGCATACATCTGGTCTGCAAATATGTTCATATTGAACGTAAATATTCCCATTTATTTGGTTCTGAAATAGGCCCATATAGTGAGCTTAGTTTTCAGTGTGTGTTTTTTTATTTATTTAATTAAACAAAATTTAATCAAAATTTTGGTTGAAATTGGACCACCATTCTGGGAGAAATATCTGAACAGACAGATCCTACTCTTTTATATATAGATATTCCTATTTTTCAATAGGAAATTGTTCTTGTTGATTACAGGTCATTGATGAATTGGAAGATGTTATATCAAAGGGAGGTAATATCTTGGATTACCACTCCAGTGAATTTTTTCCAGAGAGATGGTTTGACATTGTCTTTGTCCTAAGAACAGACAATACTGTACTATATGAACGACTACAGCAGAGGTGAGTGTATACACACAGGCCTGCAAATTTGAGGCGAATAACCGTTCCAGGCCTTAAATTCCGACGCGAATCACCGAATCGATTCGCGTAATGATTCGCGCTGCCGATTTCTTGCGAATCAAAAATGATTCGCGTACATGGCTTATTTGATTCGCGCCGATATTTTTCCGTCCCCCCCCCCCCTGTTCCCCCTGTATGTTTGTTCGTAGAGCTTATCATATTTTTACTCTGCAAAACGTAGTGGAGCGAAGAAGTTCGCCGATGTCGCAAAGCAAGGCGAGAGTCACCTTTTAGACACTGCCTAATAATGGGACGTAACTCCGCACTTCCGGCCGGAAAATTACATTTTACACTTCCGATTCCGATAATTTCAAAAATAAAATGCCGAAATTGCACGATGTTTATAAAAAAACAGTAGCTAATTGGCCCGCGGAGACGGTAAATGCTTATAGGTTCGAAAATGCGGCTACTGACGATCAGAAATACGCCAAGGCTATTTGTTTGCTGTGCCACAAACATATAGACATTATTTCACGCAGATACTCGGGTAAAATAGCTAAAGATGTTCGGCAATATGCAGAAGGGACTTACTGCTACCCAATTTACAAAGACATCTTGCTTCTGACGGACACAGAAGGTCCTATGAAATTGAGTACAAGAAGCCATTCACTAACCAATCCACAGCTACTTATAGTACTTCCAAGGAGATTGCAAACACTCAACAGTCAATAGCCACAACTTTCAGTACCAATGAACGTGACAATGTTAATAGATTGTCAAAACTTTTGCAAATAGCATGGTATGTGGGAGAGAATGAACACCCGTATACTGAGTATGTTAAGTTGTGCCAACTGTCAACAAAGCTCGGAGTTGTGATTCCAAAATCTTTCACAAATAATACGGCATGCCACATTTTCATCCATCTCCTGGCAATAAAGATGGTGCAGACTCTCACCGACAACATCAGAAAAGCTCGTTTCCTTTCATTCCTCACTGATGGCAGTTCAATATTGAAACGGAAACTTTCAAATGAGGGGGAACTCGTATATATTAGAACTGCAACGCATCTTAAGGTTAGGATTGACTTCATCAACTTGCAATCCATGAAGAAGTATGGCAGTGTTAGTGCCCAAAATCTCTTTCATGCAGTTCTGAGCAACCTTCTAATGGTGCTCAATGATCATGACAAATGGAAAGATTGTGATGAACCAAGAGAGAAACTCATCGAAGCACTGCAGCCATTTAAACACAAGATCATTGGGGGTGGTGCAGATGGCACAGCTGTGAATTTTGGTTGCCGCACTGGACTTATGACGCAAGTGAGAACTGTAATCCCATGGTTTGTTGCAGTTAACTGTTTCAGTCATAGGTTCGAACTTTGTGTTCACCATGCTGTTGATACCGTTGATAAATTTTCCGAAATTGACAAGTTTTTAAATGATATTTATTATCATTTTCGGAATTCGCCATTAGAGTGGACTTTGCTGCAGAACATGGGAGATACCATCATGAGTTGTCAAGTGACAAGACCCCCGAAGTCGTCAGGGACCAGATTTGTAGAATTCAAATTCCGTGCATTGAAAGCTCTGTTGGAGAACTGGCTTCCGCTCATCTTCCATTTTGCAAATGACACCGAGGAAAGAGACACTCCACAAGCTCCAGGTTACTTGAAAAGTTTGTGCGATGGCAAATTCATGGTCGCTGCTGCTGCTTATTATGATGTTCTTGAAATCTGTTCGCGTCTCTGCTTGGCGATTCAGACAAAGCAATTCAGAGAGTTCATCTTCTGCAAGCTGAACTAATGATGCTGGCTGCTGATGATAATGCCTTCAATACCAAGGAAAAGGATATATCTGAGAAGATACTTACCTCACCCATTTCTATAGATCCACCATTTGGAGTGAGAGGTTTTTATACACGATCTCGTGATAAAGACCTTAACTATGAGTTCAGGGATGTGAAAATTGAAGTCAAGGGGAAGGAGCGTATCAGGAAGCGGAAAAGATCAGGAGAGCAGGACATAGCTATGGAGGAGGCGAGGATAACAGCAGCTCGGTATAATGTGTATCCAGAGGCTGCATGCATTAAGGTGAGTTTTGTGCTGAAATAATTTCACAAGACATGGAGAAATTGCAACCCCCGGTCACCGTAATAATTTTCTGAAAATTGTTATGGTGACCGGGGGGTTGCTTCATCCTGCAATGATGACTGGTGGCTATGCTTCAAAATTGACACAACAATCAGGGTGATAGTGTGTATGCACACTGAAACCAATACACTGTGGAAAGGGCTGTATAAATATATTGCATTATTATTACCAGGTGCTGATGGAAAAATTGTGAGTGGTGTCATTTTTTATACACCCTTTTGAAAAAAAAAGTCGTATTATGTAATGATCAGTCCGTCCGTCCGTCTGTTAAAATTTTTGGTTTCCGTATTATTTTATTTTGCGGTAGTGCAATTCGAAATAGCTAAAGGGCGTATTTTGCCACAACCTAGCGATGCTCTTGTTTCCTTCTTGATTTTCATAGCTCAGTTCATGTAAATTTTCAATCTAAATAATTGAATAATTTCTGCATATTATGTCTGCTTGCGTTTGCTGCAAGTAGACACAATATAAAGAAATAAGTCTATTATTTAAATTAAAAATATACATGAAGCGGGCTACCTAATGAACTACAATATTAAAGGAAGGCAAGTGAATGAATATCTTCTTTGGGGATCAGACTGGATGTATTTACTATTTAGTAAAGGTGATGTTATAATTGAACAAATTCACTTATTTTTCAGGTTGAGAAAGTTGCCAGCTTTGTTGATGTCCAGGAATCACGGAAGCTCTTGTGCCAAACAATCCTCAACCTAACAGAACAAAGGTTCCATTCAATGAAGGAAAACGACCAATGCAATACAATATTAGAACATATTGAGTGGTTGGACAATCGATCGTGGCCCAGATATCGAAAGATGAGATTGGATCAAGAGGAGACAGCATATGTGTTGTCATTCATGAACAAGGATGTTGAAGCGTTTAGTGAACATTTCAGAGTGCCACTCGTAGACAACAATGTGAACGTAAAGTGTATAATTCCAGAGTTTGGGCGATTGAAGCTGATTCAGGCAACTGCTGTGACCGATGTTCTAACGATGGAACCAGATCAGTTTTGGCCTTACATATATGCCAAGTATAAGACTGAAGCTCCAAATTTTCTGGCATTGGTTGAGTTGGGTTTGTCTCTACCATTCATCCAGGCAATAGTTGAAAATGGATTTTCAAGTAAGATGCGTATTCTCACTGATTGGCGGCAAAGTTTAAATGAACAGTCAATAAATGACTGTATGGTTTTCTCAATCTGCAGTGGTCAGCTTCCGAAAGATAAAGAACTAATTATTGAGGAAACAGCTAGAGAATTCGTCAGTGGGAAAGACTCTAAGCAAAAGGGCCTTAAAAAACGTCGTATGAAGAAGCTAGCAAAAACTCTTGCAATTTCCAATTCTTCTTCCTCTTCAGACTCAGATTCGGAGGACCAGGGCTCTAGGGATATTACCGATAACTAAGTAGAAAATAGTTAACATAGTGCAAAAGGGACATTTAGTAAACATTTTGCTACAGTATATACTAGTAAAGTTTCTTTGTTGGAATAAGTTACATGTAATAACTGTTTGGTATTGATCTAATCTAGTCAATAGTCATCTCTTCCATTCTAGTCATTTAATTACCTTGTTATGTTATATTTCAATTTTATTTGTCACTCTTCATTCATTGTTCATTACAAAGTTGCTAAATATCAATTAAAATTTGTTTAATTTTAAATTGAATTAATTGTATACCAAATTTGAAAAATCTAGGATATGCAGGGATATACAAGAAAAAGTATTACATAACTCATATAAGAAATACTAGTAGTAAGATATGATGTTCAGTACTCCTGTGTGGTACAGGTATTAACCAAGTGAAATAGGTGTGAAAAATGCAGTTGTCTTCTATTTAAAACAACAATTCCACAGATGACATTGTTAAGTATAGTATATGTTACCATGGAAATTTATTCCTCAATCCATGGGATTTGATTCCGACTGAAATCCCCTGGATTGAGGAATAAATGAATGAATGGTAACACATACTACACTTAACAATGAAAAAATGTTTTCAAATAATGAATTTGATATGCTTCATTAATCAAAATGTCTCACTGGTACAAAATGGCCTTAGAATTACTTTCAGAAGAACCAAATTGAAAAAAAATACAGGGGGAGATGACCCCCGTAACCTCCATTGTGCACATGATCTTTCATAATATTCAACTTACTGTAAAAGTTTTACTAACAGTGAAATTGAATTTCACTGTTAGTAAAAGTTTTACAGTAAGTTGAATATTATGAAAGATCATGTATTGTCTATTCAAAAACATGTGTTTCAATGAAAGTAAAACAAATCAGAACAGTTTCTCAATTGAAGATTTAAATTTGATGAATAATGAATATCTCCTTTATGAATTTGTCTATTTCAATGTGGGGGAAACTGCCAAATTTTCTGAAAGTAGAGCCTCAGATTCACTCTCAGGGACTTCATTTTTCAAAATTTTCCTGGGGGAGGTCCCCCAGACCCCCGCCGACGAGAGGCGGACACCCCCTCTCGTACTCTCCCCCAACTCGGCCCTCGGGCTATGCCTGCGGCATAGCGTGTTTTGATTCTCACATAGGGAAAGTTCTGAATCAAAGTTGATTCTCAAGAAATTGAACGGATTTTAAGTCCTGCCGTTCAGTTCGTCTGGAGGTTATCTAAAATGAAAACGTAAAACAGGTCGTGCCAAAGTTTTATAAATGCAGGTCTCACGATAACTAGTTCTCACGTTAATTTTCACTCAGTCAAGTCCCAAAATGAAACATTCAAATTTATTACAGTATTTCAATGAGTTTCCCATCTGTAGTTAAAGGCACACTTAATTTTCGAGTCACTGATTATTTGTTGTCCCCCGACGTTTCCGTCGGAGGACTATAGAAATGACCCTCGTCCATCCGAGATTGGGTACCTTCATGGTGTAATCAACTACAGTTTTAAACGTAGAGATTTGAAACTCTGGGATATTGTTCCTAACATGTTGGTGATTTGCAACATCTATATAGCTAATCAAAAATATAATTTTTTCCATATTTTGGGGGGGGGGGGTTTTCGACTTAGAAAATTTGGAACATTTTTGCCTTTTGGATGAGATTGGGTACCTTCATGGTGTAATCAACTCCTCCTACAGTTTTAAATGTAGAGATTTGAAACTCTGGTTTAATTTCTTTAACAAAGCGGCCATCGACATTTTTTAAAATTTCTTTAACAAAGCGGCCATCGACTTGCCACGTTGTCGGGGGACACTGTGGTCGGCCGACCTTTTATTAGCTCAACTTTACTTTGTAAAGTTTGAGCTATTGCCATGGCTTTGTCGTCCGTCGTCCGTGTGTGCGTGTGTACGGGCGGCGTCAACAATAGAGGCTACAGGTCGTACCTTTGATCGGATCATTATGAAATTTGTCATAGCTGTTGACATCAACATTTGTACCGGAATGATTCATTTTGGGGTCATACGGAAAAAAAACATGGCCGCCAGTGGCCATCTTAGATTTCAAAATTCAATCCATTAGCACGGGCTACAGGCCGTACTGTTCATCTGATCGTCATGAAATTTGTCATGGATGTTAATATTGACATGTAGATGGGAACGAGTAATTTTGAGGTCATTCGGCCAAAAAACATGGCCGCCAGCAGCCATCTTCGATTTTACTCTTTGCATGACTAAATCCTTTAGCACGGGCTACAGGTCGTACCTTTAGTCAGATCGTCATAAAATTTGTCATGGTTGTTAACAATGACATGTAGATGGGAACGAGTCATTTTTGGGTTATTCGGGCAAAAAACATGGCCGCCAGCAGCCATCTTGGATTTTACTCTTTGTATAACTAAATCCTTTAGCACGGGCTACAGGTCGTACCTTTAGTCTGATAATCATGAAATTTATCATGGCTGTTGAAATTGGAATGTAGATGGGAACGAGTCTTTTTGGGGTCATTCGGACAAAAAACATGGCCGCCTGTGGCCATCTTTGTTTTCAAAATTCAATCCATTAGCACGGGCCACAGGTCGCACTGTTCGTCTGATCATCATGAAATTTGTCATGGATGTTAATATTGACATGTAGATGGGAACGAGTAATTTTGGGGTCATTCGGCCCAAAAACATGGCCGCCAGCAGCCATCTTGGATTTTACTCTTTGTATGACTAAATTCTTTAGCACGGGCTACAGGTCGTACCTTTAGTCTGATCATCATAAAATTTGTCATGGATGTTAACAATGACATGTAGATGGGAACGAGTAATTTTGGGGTCAATCGGCCAAAAAACATAGTCGCCAGCAGCCATCTTGGATTTTACTCTTTGTATGACTAAATCCTTTAGCACGGGCTACAGGTTGTATCTTTAGTCTTATCATCATAAAATTTTTCATGAATGTTAATAATGACATGTAGATGGGAACGAGTCATTTTGGGGTCAATCGGCCAAAAAACATGGTCGCCAGCAGCCATCTTGGATTTTACTCTTTGTATGACTAAATCCTTTAGCACGGGCTACAGGTCGTACCTTTAGTCTGATCATCATAAAATTTGTCATGGCTGTTGAAATTGGAATGTAAATGGGAACGAGTCATTTTGGGGTCATTCGGACAAACAACATGGCCGCCAGCGGCCATCTTGGATTTCAAAATTTAATCCATTAGCACGGGCCACAGGTCGTACTATTCGTCTGATCATCATGAAATTTGTCCTGGATGTTAATGTTGATATGTAGATGGGAACGAGTAATTTTGGGGTCATTTGGCGAAAAAACGTGGCCGCCAGCAGCCATCTTGGATTTTACTCTTTGTATGACTAAATTCTTTAGCACGGGCTACAGGTCGTACCTTTAGTCTGATCATAATAAAATTTGTCATGGATGTTAACAATGACATGTAGATTGGAACGAGTCATTTTGGGGTCAATCGGCCAAAAAACATGGCCGCCAGCAGCCATCTTGGATTTTACTCTTTGTATGACTAAATTCTTTAGCATGGGCTACAGGTCGTACCTTTAGTCTGATCGTCATAAAATTTGTCATTGATGTTAACGATGACATGTAGATGGGAACGACTCAATTTGGGGTCATTCGGCCGAAAACATGGCCGCCAGCAGCCATCTTGGATTTTACTTTTCTCTTCATGTCTATAAACTAGTATTAGACATTCAACTTTCCACATTCCTAATCGCTCCATTGACTGTAATATATTAAATTATTCCCTTTCCAAGTTGAGCTACAGTGTCATTGACACTTTCATTTATAGTGCCTTGATTTACGGTTTTATCCACATTAAAAAAAACATATAAGTAACTCAACAATAACAACATGTTCACAGTTTATTACACCGGGTAGGTTGATAATACAATGTTTTGGAGCTTCCTCTTTCATATGGTATATAACATGGCATATATTTTATATTTGTGATCTGGGGGTTCGAAAATTAAGTGGGCCTTTAATAATACCAGTAGTAATGATTATAACAGTTTGTCACTCTCCCGCTAATCTACATGTATGGTGTAGGTTACCTGAGCATAAACCAGGCCAACGAAATATAGGTTACACAATTTTAAAACCTGCAGGCCTGTATACAGGTATCTACGCTTATACCTAATAAATCAAAAAGTTGCACCTCGGGTGCTGGCATACCCCAGTGCTAAATTGAAACAATGACAGGACCGAACCCAAATTTAAAGGATGTCTCTAGAACGGAAAATTTGAACGTCATTGGGCAATATTTTGAAAGCAGTCATGATGGTGAACCTTCAAACAAAATTAATTCAGATCTGTTATCCCATGGCTGAGATATCTTAGCAGACGGACAAAAACCAATGATTTCCAGATAAACAAAGAAGGATAACTCTACTATGGAAAACACAAACGTCATTTGCTCATCTTTTGAAAGCAGTCATGATGGTGAACCTCCATATAAAATTTAATTGAAATCTATTGAACCATGCCTGAGATATCTGCATCAACAGTCAAAATGCCAAGCTTTCCAGATAAAAAAAGAAGGATAGGTCTAAAATGCAAAAGGCTAACGTCATTTGCTCCTCATTTGAAATCAGTCATGATGGCGAATCTCCATAATAAATTTCATTCAGATCTTATAACCCATGGTTGAGATATATGGACGGACAAACCGATGGACAAAGTCATTCCAGTATACCCCCCATTTTTTCTTCAGAATGTGGTGCATACATAATATTGTTCGATAGACTTGATACTCAGTTTCTTTTTCACTGGTTTTGGAGTACATGTACATGTGCTCATTGATCTCTATATTCAGTTATATGGCTCATTGGTTTTATCAGTTATATAAGCTTATAGGATCATAAGATTGAGACTTTTTCAAAGATAAATACCTTGCAGATGTACATGTAAGACTTTATAACTTTTGATATGTGTTGTTTGAGATAATTAATGTCTTCGCTTCCAAAATGACCATAACTAACTTCTGTTCCTAATATATTCCTGATACATGTATGATTAATTCAAATCTGAGTCTTGTACAAATGGTATTTCGTACAATTATTTTTTCCCCCTGGAATTATCCTGCTCTTTTCTTTACATGAGTGTAATATCAAATGTATTGGTATATGCAATGCAATAATTCTCTCAAACATTTGACAGAGATGCTGGTATTTTGGAGCTGTGTAGCTCTGATTCAGCAGTATAGTTCTTAAATAAAATATTGCTGTTATCAAGACTCATGGATTAAATGTTAAATAATTTACAAGAGTAGGCTATGATTGAAATGCCATGAAGGTGAATTAGAATTGTTGTGTACTGTAAACCGGTAAATACATAACACTTTTTTCATGTCATTTCTGTTAAATCTAAATTTTGACATGCCTTTTTTTTTTTTAATTTGGAAGAGCAATATTCATGTTCAACTACATGTATAGTGTAGAACTATAATAGTTGATTTAAGCTGAGTTAGATACCGTATGTTTACAGCATAGCACTTTGTTTTGATTTCAGGGGTTATGGTGGTAAAAAGTTAGAAGATAACATACAGTGTGAAATATTCCAGACAATTTTGGAGGAAACCAGGAACTCATATAAAAATGAAATTGTGCATGAGTTGCCAAGCAACACGCCAGAAGAACTTGAGGATAACCTGGACAAAATCGAGGCATGGATTCAGCAATGGAAATCTACACACTAGTCACCATCTAAATGTAATATTCAAGGTCGTTGTCATCAATGAATGTGTGATGCGAACCGACTTTCGGTATCCCTGGTGACTAGAATGTCACAAACACCCTGGTGTCGGGTTGAATTGACCCTAACGTTTCCCTCGGAGCTCAAAACCAATTCAATTGTCTCCAAGGTTTAATGCATGAGGTTGGTCCTGGTCTGAAATTCATTTTCACAAGTGCTACCCCAATACCCAGAGCATGATTGATTGTACAGGTTCGCATTTGACCTAAATCTACTCCCTTACTCAAATTTAAATTCGCACAGTACTAGTTTTTGCTCACCCATCAGTGCGTGAATTCAAGACTCAGCAAAAAATAGTACGACTCCTGAGTTCATACCAAACAACAATGAAACAAGATGATCAGTTAATTACATACATTACAGAAGATAGGACTGAATAGACAATTGCAATTAGGCCTGTTTGCTTTTTATTACATTTGGGCAATCCACAACAAAACCATTACGCATGTGGTAACATCGTCATTTGTGAAATACATGAAAGCACACCCCAGCTATTCTCAACACTGAATTGACACCTTGGCCAACAGCCTATTAGTATGCCCCAAGTGTTGATTTATTTTGGAGTCAGCAGCCAACATGGTTGTGGCTTACTTCTTTCGAGTTCATTTCAGTGATGTCTACAACTATTTCAATATGATAATAATTATTTGGAGCATATAAACATCCATCATCACAACAAATTAATGATGCAGTTTTACATTAGTTAATTGCATTATTAAAGATGCTGTTCATTATACACATGTATCTTGAGGAACATTGAAGAACTGAAACTGTCTTCAAATCCAAAACTTTTAGGAAATTATTTTTTGTCACTTTTGAATTCACAACTGAGCAAAAATTAGTACTGCACAAATTTAAATACGAGTATAAAGGTATTCAAAAGCAACAGTGGTCTGTTAGGATTGAATGGCAGAAATTAAAGTGATGTGAAACACTGCGGCATGGTGATCAAATAGAAATGGAGAATACTCTTGCTCAAAGTAGTTATTTTTTCAAATATTATATCCAAATTGGCAACACACATCGTCTTTCTTATATATTAATTAATTGCAGTGATTCTCGAAGGTGAAATCGTTTTCGTTAGTTTATCGCAAATAGTTGCGTCCCGTATCGAGAAGTAAATATTTACAATTGAGGCCAGTTCAGATGATGATTTATATGGAGTGGTACGGTCGATTTGCTTGAAATTTTCGGCGATGTTACTAAAGTGCTACATTCCTCCAGTTGATTTGGCACCTGAATGCTAATTTATCATTTTCACATACCCGAACAAGTCCATAATATGTCTTTAATTGATAGTGACATAGTGTAGTTTGATATGCCGAGAAAAATGATTTTTGAGAATAAATTTTGTTCAAGTCATTTTTGTTACCCCCCCCCCCCCCATCTTATGATTTAATTGCTTATTTTCTTTATATAATCATGAAACACTGAGAAATTAACTTTTTCTAAGTGATTCAGTTTTTGGGGTGAGGGAGGAAGATGTTCAGGACTGGATATTTTCCAGGAATCACAAAAGTCACAGAAAATGCCACCCCAGAATTTCATTGATGTCCTAATCGGACGATTCAGAACCGCGTGCATACGGCTGCAGTTGTTTTGACTAATTCTGACTTCTACAATGAGGCACAGAACGAAGATACTGGAAGCACAGCAGTTTCTGGTCTGGGTCAGTTTTTGAGTGTGATTGTGTATTGCCTCACCATGCAGTCCAGTCGAATTGAAATTAGACGGTACACTACGTTCACTGAACTCCAAAATACAGTTGCACCATTAAATCTCTTTCCATCTGCAAGGATATCCCAAGTTCTGATTGGCTAGCGTAAAATATTAGTGATGCCAAATACAGATAAATTGGAGATAAGGATGTTGGAAGATAACTTAACCCTTTACCCAACAAAACGGCCAAAACCGGCCAAATAAAGCTTCAACAGCCTAAAATATCTTCGGTCTGTCTCAATAAAACCATACAAATATGGATATCATTGGAACCGGCTCATTGACCACATTGTGATGGTTACAGTTATGCCCTGTGCCAATGCATTCTCTTATATATGCGAGTCGACCATAGGTCGCCTCGCATATATAAGAGAATGCATTGGCCTAACAAAAATCTTTTTTTTAACACTTTTTACCATTTTTAGCTCACCTGAGACAAAGTCTCCGGTGGAGCTATAGTCATCACTCCTCGTCCGTCGTCCGTCCGTCCGTCTGTCTGTCCGTCTGTCAACTTTTTAAAAAACATCTTCTCCTCTTAAACCATTATACCGAATTGGTTCATATTTGGTGTGTATGTTCCCTAGGTGACTCTCATTCAGATTTGTTCAAATGAGGTCACTGGGTCAAATAGTTGCCAAACCAGGGCCATAACTCTATTCCTCCACAGTAATTCTTACAACAACTTCTTGTCCATAACCATTGTGCCAATTTAGCTAATATTTGGTATGGAGAGTCCTTGGGTGACTGGTGTTCAGATTTGTTCAAATGAGGTCACCCGGTCAATTAGTTGAGAAACCAGGGCCATAACTCATAGTGATTCTTACAATGACTTCTTCTAAAAATATATTGGGCCGATTTAGCTTATATTTGCTACCGAGGGACCTTGGGTGACTGGGAATCAGATTTGTTCAAATTGGGTCACTGGGTCAAATAGGGACAGAGCCAGGGACATAACTCTAAAAACCAAAAAAATACATTTTTGCATTTTGATCATATTTGGTGTGGATGTTCCCTAGGTACCTGTCATTCAGATTTGTTCAAATGAGGTCACTGTGTCAAACAGTTGCGAAACCAGGCCCATAACTATATTCCTCCTTGGTAATTCTTATAACGACTTCTTGTCAACAACCATTATGCCGATTTAGTTTATATTTGGTATGTGGGGTCATTGAATGACTGGGGTTCAGATTTGTTCAAATGGGGTCACTGGGTCAAATAGTTCCATAATTCCCCAAAAAATAATAAAAAATTAAGGAACTCCTTGATCAATTTAACATACAAAAAAAAATATCACCCCCCCCAACCAACAGCATTCCACCCTATCTCATATCCTAACTCACAGGTAAATAAAGTTTTTTTTTTTTTAAATTCCCATTACAAGGCAACTCTCCTATGAACTGATAGACACATGGCAAGGCAGATAGAGAGATAAAGATAGCTTCTGCAGCCTTAGGCAGAGTCCCCAGGGAGTGTATTCATGTCATCCATAATTTAAATGAGATTAATGGTGTTATCAATGAAGCACACTTGTTGTTTACATTATCACTCAGTGGTCATTAAAATCAGATTAATTTCATTTTCTCAGAGTGCCTGGCATTTGGAGAATGAGGTTCCCAGAGGGTGAATTTAGTGACGCTATCCTACACAGCAGGCTAGCATAACCAAATACACCCTCTGAGAACCTTATTCCACTTAGGCCTCATCTTCTGGGAAGTATCTAGAGTCTCAAGATCTCATTCTGCTTAGGCCTCATCTTCTGGGAAGTATCTATAGTATCAAATTTACATTGTTTTTAGTTAAATTTCCCTTCTAGGAAGTTTCTGTATCCCTTAATTTGCAGAAAATAAAATTCATGATTGAGGTGCCCAATGGGTGAACATCACCAATTTCAACTGGGGAACTTCAATCTTATTCTAGGTCTTCCATAGCAGTTGAGGGCCTTATCAGAATGAGGTCCCCAGAGGGTGAATTTAGTGATACTAGCCCGCTGTGCAGGATAGCCTCACTAAATTCACCCTCTGGGTACCTCATTCTGCAAATAACAGACAGACTATTTCAAAGCTTGATTCAAGGCTAGCATCACCAAATTCACCATTTGGGGACCTCATTCTGCTTAGGCCTCATCTTCTGGGAAGTATCTATTGTATCAAATTTACATTGTTGTTAGTTAAATTTCCCTTCTAGGAAGTTTCTATATCCCCTAATTTGCAGAAGATAAAATTCATAATTGAGGGGCCCAATGGGTGAACATCACCAACTTCAACTGGGGAAATTCAATTTTATTCTAGGTCTTCCATAGCAGTTGAGGACTTTATCAGAATGAGGTCCCCAGAGGGTGAATTTAGCGTCACTAAATTCACCCTCTGGGGACCTCACTCTGCAAATGACAGACACACTATCACACTATTTCAAGGCTTGTTGTATAATACATTGTGTTGCTTGAGGCCAGGCATACACAATGTAGGAACAGACACGCTTTTTGTGATGCTATCCGGCACAGCAGGCTAGCATCACCAAATTCACCCTCTGGCGACCTCATTCTGCTTAGGCCTCATCTTCTGGGAAGTATCTATAGTATCAAATTTACATTGTTGTTAGTTAAATTTCCCTTCTAGGAAGTTTCTATATCCCCTAATTTGCAGAAGATAAAATTCATAAATGAGGTGCCCAATGGGTGAATATCACCAACTTCAACTGGGGAACTTAATTTTTATCCTTATCAGATTTGTGAAAATGGGATCACAAAGTCAAATAAGGGCAGAGCAAGAGACTTAACTATTTCACTACATAGTAATTCTTAAAATATGTTTGCAAGAACTAGTTGGCTTATATAGAATGGAATGTTCTTCGTTGACTGCAATTCAGATTTTTTTAATGGGGTCACCTGGTCAAATAGGGGCCAAGCGAAGGACAGTTTCCCTCTTAATATGCTTCCTTCACAAGGACCATCAGGTCTATTTGACTGATATTTATGATATGTATGAAGGGTTCTTTGGTGTCTGGGATTCAAATTTATTCAGATGGGGTCACCCGGTTAAATAGGGTGGGACCAGGGACATAACTATATGTCTCTATAGTAATTCTTAAAATGTCTTCTCAAGGGATTTTGGACTATTTAGCTTACATATAGTATGGAGGAATCAGGAAGATCCTTTAGTGACTGAGATACAGATTTGTTAAAATGAGGTCAACCTGTCAAGAAATGGCAGTCTATGGGGAGTTAACACTTTTGTGTCCAATAAAATCATAGAAAAACCAAATTCATTAAAACATCTAGCTTGGAACCACCTGACTGATTGGTCTGACATACATGTATTGTGTTTTGGGTCCATGGATAATTGGGCTTCAAACATGTTTAAATGGTTTTAGAAAAAGGCGCTTGTGAGATTGGAAATTTCCAACAATTGAGAAAGTTTGAGGTGTCGGTTGTGAAATTCCAACCTAAGACTTGGGAGTCTGGATCCCGGTCGGGAGGGGACTTGTTGAGCTGGAGGAGGGGGGTGATCAGTAGTGTACAGTTGGCAATTTCAAGGTGGTTTTTTACCAAGCTACATACTTGAAGTCTCTCTAGCCACATATCCTGTTTAAATCTACTTCTTTTAAAGTGATTATGAAAAGTGCTGACTGTTTTGGTCTCCAGAGTCCCAGTCTTATCAGTCTTTGCAGTCTGGTGAGCGACCCCACAGTCATTGACTGTCTTGTTTCTTACATTCTTTAACAATTTTATAATTTTTAATGTGTTAAGCCAATGCATTCTCTTATATATGCGGGTCGACTCGCATATATAAGAGAATGCATTGGCACAGGGCCGTTCTGTTGGGTAAAGGGTTAAACTACCATTTTCTTCCTCATATAAAGTTAGCCGTTAGTCCCCTTTGGTGCAATCTAGATGGTCCCCTGTGAATTTCTATGGAACACAGACCACAAATGCCCTTGGTATCTTCAAGTTTGGAGGCGTCTGTCTGGACAATGAAGTTTTTTGTGCCGTTTATTTTTTTTTAAAGGAGACATATTTTGTCATTTGTCTGTCTGCTTTTGGTTTCCAAATGATAACTTCAGATAATATCAACTGAAAGGAATTAAATTTGTATGTGGGTTTACCAACCCAAAAGACTGGTCAAGTTCGAATTTGGATTCTGCCCGCCAATTTTCACCAGAGTTATGGCCCTTTGTTGGAATAACCATGGGTGAATTTTGTCATGCTGTGCTATTGTTAAAGATTATTTTTTATACATATTTGTCTCCTATTTTGAGACTCTATCATTGCGCTGTGTACAATATGCACTATTTGTTACCATTGATGGGATAAATAAAGGATGTTTGTTCAACAAAATTGTATGTTTACATTTCTTCATTTAGGTCAGGCCTGAGAATATGGTGCTGGACATTTACAGAATGAGGTCCCCAGTAGGTGAATTTAGTGTTTGATTGATTGGGGTTTATTGTCGCTTTAGCAACTAAGGCCATATCACGACATTGCCAGTTTTAGTGGTGGAGGAAATCCGCACACTTGCGACTAATCTAACAGTGATTTCAATGGCTGATAAACTCGTCAACCATGTGCGGCAAACCACTGGCCATCGGCGAGTAACTGGCAACTCCACCAGATAACGATTTCGTTTTACAAAGTTCACGATGGAAACATGTGGATTTGAACCTTTATCGCCAGCGCTGGAGGGCGAAACGACTTGGAGTGGTACCCCTAACCGATTGAGCCACCGAGGCCCCTGTGAAGTTAGTGTAAACGTATTTTTATTTCCAAATCCAAACAAATAACATATATGACACATATATGCAAAATACAAGAGTTAATGTATGGAAACGAGAATCAGACAACACGCCCGAGGGCATATATGCAGTCTTCTCCTCTTTGGCTACATGCCCCGTCCCCAATAAGTGAGGGAGGGGTATAGGTCAGATGGGAAGGGTTGGAAATAATGTTTTTTAGGAGAAATGGAGATATATAACTGAATTTGAGTCGGGGATGGGAAAAAAGGGGAGAAGATAGTGTTAGGGATAGCAGGAGAGAGAGGGAGGGGGGAACTAGAAGACAAGAGGGGGGGGGGGGGGCAGATGAAGTTGTGAGATGATGACATTGGTGGGGAGTTTTCAATAATTGGGTTGTTGAGTGATAAACATGATGCTCGTCTATAGTAATATTCAGGCGCCATGGGAAGGGGTCAATCACAATGGCTGTTAACTGGTTACATCCGTCAAAAAGTAATTAAACAAACACACACAGCCCAGAGTGTTCATAACCCCACACAGAACATTAGCATCACTAAATTCACCTTCTGTGGACCTCATTCCGATTAGCCCTCATCTTCTCTGGAAGTCCGAAAGTATCTATCGAATTAACCAGCTGAATTAACGAGTTTTTAGTTTCTTTTTTAGTTTAGTTTCTCTATATCCCCCAATTGTGAGACAACTTGCATAATCAAGGTGCCTAATTGGTGAACATAACCATCTGGGAACTTTAATTTGTATGAGGTCCCCAGAGGGTGAGTTTAGTGATGCTAGCACACTGGGGTAGGGTTACTAAATTCATCCTCTAGGGACCTAATTCTGCTAATGTCCGGCACCAAATTCCATATATTGTTCTGGTAAATACTGACAATAGTTTGGTCAGCAGCATTTATATATATAATCATCCCAGGAATCAGCTGAAAATCTCTGATCATATCGGATGATCAATTAATCACATTGCCTGCAGATTGCCTTTTGAAATCAATGGAAATATATGTGATCTTTATTTTTTTGTGACGGACAGTGAAAATAACAGTGAATAGGTAGCAATTGACTTTTACATATCAATTCAATGTGATGATTAGTAAATTTATCAGTGATAGATTTCTTTGCAAAGGCATATACAAAGAATAAAATCTAATTTTAAGCCTTTTCAGAGGAATTATCTCATTCACATAACAAATTTACAATTTAATATCAAATAATGTTTTCACTCGTGCCCAGACAATTTCCGAAAATAAAATAATGAGAATTTTTTGTACTCACTCAATGTTTGTTGAATTTGTTTGTTGAACTACGGCATCCCTGAACTACCATAAATGAATGGGAATCAAGGACACTTGCCATCAGTGAGCATCTACCTGGTAGTTATCAAAGGGTTAAAGATGCATAATCCAAATTAACGCAGCCAAATTACTATTTCTTTGGCTTGGGGGGGGGGGGGGGGGGTGTAAAAAAATATTTGATTCGAGTCGAGGAACCCACCCATCAAAGCTCAAGAGTGATAAGATATTGATTTTTGAAACTTGTTGTTTCCCCGAGATATGTAATTTTGTTGATGTTGGAATCTGATATGGGAAGCATAAAATTGGATTGAGTACCTTTAATAAAGAGGGCAATTATTGATGTTTTAAAGATATATAAAAATAACATACTTAATTCTGTGATCTCTGATTTAACCTGTGCTTCAATGAGGAAAAATATGGTGCTGTGGTGGTAGGTTCACAGTGTATGTAACCACAATGCCATATTTAGGAGACATTTGTACTCAGTTTCCTTGGATATTTGGTGATTCGAGCATGAAAACAGTTTGTGAATGAGCCGGCAAGTTTACAACCTGATTTCATGATCGATTCCCTGAATATCCAATGAACCACGGTACGTTTATCTCCATTTTAATTCAATCCACTAAAATTTGTAAAAGAAACTGTACAAAAACACTTTTTTCGGCATTACATGTTATGAGGGAGAGATAGCCTTTTTCCTGTGATCAAAATATAATGAAATTTCTGGGTTACTCAGAGCAGTGACTCTGTTAATCGTATCTAGAGTAAACAACTTTCTGGTTGTACTAGATTTTAGTGACTCTAGACTGAGCAGTGACGTATTTGACGTGCATTGTCAATAGCAGTGTGCTCAAATCAAATCTGTGCACACTTCAGTGGAGACCAATCAGAATGCGTATTTTTGCCAATAAAGGCAATTTACATTCGTTTGTTCATTTCTGAAGTTAAATACATATACATGGAAGCTTTCACTCTCAAATAAATTCACAGCAAACATGGTACAGATCTATACTTTTAATAGAACTTTAAAAAAAAAATTATGTATATGGAATAGCTACACGTACTAGTATCCATACTTGGGGTTTGCGCTGGTTAGAAAAATCTTTTGGCCCATTTATAGGCCATAGTTCATACTACTATTCAACAATAGTCAAGTCTGCAAATAGTGAGTGTCATTTGCAGAATGAGGTCCCCAGTGAGTGAATTTAGTGATGCTATCCCGTACGGTGAGCTAGCATCACCAAATTCACCCTCTGGGGACCTCACTGTCGGGGAAGTATCTTGTCTCAAATTAACATTGTTTTTGGTTACTTATGTTATATAAAAGGTCGTCCAGCCACAGTGTCCCCCGAAAAAGTGGCTTCATTGGGGGCATCAGCTTTTCTGAAAAAAATAACAAGGACCCTAAATCCGATATAAATTTCAGAACAAAATGGGTGGATCGTTCCCATATTCGAACTTGATCTGTATTTCGAGCTGATAAACTCATATACCAAATTTGATTCAGATACATGTGTATGATCACACAAACTAAATTTGTCATCCGGAAACCAGAAATTGACAGGATTCTAAGTCGTAAAAGGGCCATAACTCTCACAAAAATGGGCAGAGCAAACCCATATTCGAACCTGACCTGTATTTTGGGCTGATAAACTATCATACTAAATTTGATTCAGATATGATCACACAAACTGAAGTTATCATCCGGAAAACAGAAAATTACAAGATTCCAAGTAAAAAAAAAGGTCGGTAGACCTCATGTCTGCCTCTAAGTGTCGGCTTGATACGACCGGTGTTTGCGCATAAAAACCTGTCTTTAGTGCTAGTAAACCTACATACCAAATTTAATTTCATTCAGTGCACATTTACTAAAGTTATCATCCGGAAACCTCAAATTGGCAAAAATTCTAAGTAAAAAAGGGACATAACTCTGGTGAAAATTGGCGGGCGGAACCCGAATTCGAACTTGATCTGTGTTTTGCTGGGAGAAAGACACATACCAACTTTGGTTCAGATCAAATAATCCAAACTGGAGTTATCGGTCGGGAAACCAAAAATGTTAACAGATGGTCAAATTCTAAGTCGAAAAAGGGCCGTAACTCATGTAAAAATAATTGGACGGAACCCATATTCGAACTTGGCCTGTATCTTTAGCTGGAAAATACACATACCAACTTTGGTTCAGATCAAATAATCCAAACTGGAGTTATCGGTCGGAAACCAAAAATGTTAACAGACGGTCAAATTCTAAGTCGAAAAAGGGGCATAACTCTGGTGAAAAATGGCGGACGGAACCAGAATTCGAACTTGACCTGTCTTTTCTGCTAGTAAACTCACATACCAAATTTAATTTGGTTCACTCTAACTAAAGTTATCATCCGGAAACCTCGGACGCACGCACGGACGCACGCACACACACACAGGCTGATTATAATAGTCCTCCGAACCCGTTGGGTCGGCGGACAAAAAGGGCCATAACTCTAGCAAAAATGGGCGGATTGTACCCATATTCGAACTTGACCTGTATTTCGAGCTGATAAACGCATATTCCAAATTTGGTTCAGATATGATCACACAAACTGAAGTTATCATCGCGGAAACCATAAAATTACAAGATTCTAAGTAAAAAAAAGGGCCATAACTCTCGCAAAAATGGGGCAGAGCAAAACCATATTCGAACTTGACCTGTATTTTGGTCTGATAAATTCACCTATGAAATTTGCTTTTGATCTAATAACCAAAACGAAAGTTATCATCCGGAAACCATTTCCGGACGGACACTGGCTATTTTAATAGTCCTCCGAAATTTTTTTTTCGGGAGACAAAAATGCATAATCGAGGTGACTAGTGGGTGAACATCACCAACATCAACTGGGGAACAACAGTGATCAATCCGATCCTGGGACTCCCATAGCAGTTGAGGCCTAAGCAGAATGATGTTCCCAGATGGTGAATTTGGTGATGCAAGCCCACCATGTGGGACCTCATTCTGCAAATGACAGACACTCTATTCGCGGGCTTGACTATAGTTGATTAGAACTAAACATGTATCAGTTGAATTCAGGTTGTTGATATTTATACAGATCTAAAGGCAATCTCCACTAATGTCCATTAGAAATTCATCCTGGACTATTTTCACGTTCTTTCTTGGGAGACTGATACTTTTCTTTCTTGTGTTTATGTTTGTGCTTTTTAGATTTTTTGTGTTTATGTTCAGGGCTGCGACTCCTGCTTTTACGAGAATGTTTCCTTCGTGAGTAATCCTTGTTGCGACTCTCACTTCGACTTCTGCTTCTAGTCCTCTCACGGCGGCTACGGTTGTGTCTGTCATCTCTGTGTCTGTCACGAGACCTACTCCTGTTTCTCCTTCTATCGAACTCCCTATCCCGATAGTCTGTAGATCGATTACTTGGCAAAGTTGGCTTATAGTCTCCTTGTTCCCTGTTATCCCGCCTTCCGTCAGAATTATACTGATGCCGTCTCTCCAATTTTTGTGATTCTTCTTCCAAGTTAAAAGGTTTTCGAAAAACTCTTTGCCGACCTCCAAATCTCAACTGACCCGATTCTTTCCTGCCGCCCTGTCCCACCTCCCAGCCTCCGAGGAACCCAGCCAGGCAGTATTCTAGAATGCTCGTGTTCCACGAAAATCTCATTTGAATCGATCTCCAACCTATTTAATGCATGATAGGCCATGCGAGCAGACTTCTCATCTGTATACTCTACAAATGCGTAGCACTTCGAAAATCCTGTGACAATATTGCGAACTATTGTAAGGTTCTCTATATCTCCATGTGGTGAGACATTATGCATTAGAGTATCCTCATTGGTGTTTGGATGTAAGTGGCCAATGAAAAGAGTGTTCTCTGGATTGCCACTGATTAATTTCGGCCCGCTTGTATTTAGCCATCATTGCTCTGATTATGGCTCTGTCATGCGCCTCATTGTCGGTGCCATCGATGCTCCCCAGCCTTAAGTGGGTCATACGCTTTTGCAGTGGGTGCCCAACCTTCATCCATTATTTGAATCTGAAATAGAAATAGAAAATACATTGAGCTGAATTAAATGTTGTTTACCCAAGGAGGGTCAGGATACAAGGTTGGATTTTATTTCTGGAGACTATAGAAATCAGCACCGTCCGTGATCACAATAACTTGAACAAATATTAACTGATTTCAATCATTTTTAGCTCAACTTACTTTAAGTTTGAGCTATTGCCATGGATTGGCGTCCGTGTGTCCGTCAACAATTTCCTTTGGCGCGGGCTACAGGTCGTATCTTTGGTCTGATCTTTATGAAATTTGTCATGAATGTTGACATTGACATGTAGATGGGAATGAGTCATTTTGGGGTCATTTGGCCAAAAAACATGGCCGCTGGTGGCCATCTTGGATTTCAAATTTGAACCCATTGGCGCGGGCGACAGGCCGTACTGTTTGTCTGATCATCATAAAATTTGTCATGAATGTTGACATTTAAATGTAGATTTGAATGGTGGCCGCTGGTGGCCATCTTGGGTTTTACTCTTTGCATCACTAAATCCTTTGACACATCCTACAGACCACATTTCTGATCCGATCATCACCAAACTTCATATGGATCATCGGGGTGACCTCTAGATGGGAACGAGTCATTTTGGGGTCATTTGGCCATCAGCCATCTTGGATTTTACTCTTTGCATCACTAAATCACACACCCTACAGACCACAACCCTGATCCGATCCTCACCAAACTTCATATTCATCATTGGGGTGGCACCTAGTTGGGCACAAATCATTTTGGGGTAATTCGGCCCAAAAAACATGGCCGCTGATGGCCATCTTGGATTTCAAAATTGAATCCATTTACGCGCTGATTATGTTTGGCATATGAGCGGAACTCTATATATTTTGGTGTTCCTTCTGTTGATGGCGATTTGAACAAATATAAATATTTCTGCAACGTACGCCAAGAAATGTAGTAAAAGAAATAGGAATTTTCTAAATTTGTTATGAAATGTTGTAAAGAAATAGGAATTTTGTTATTTGTTGGTGAAATTGCGTTTTTTGGATTTGACATTGGTTTGACAAAGAGAAAATGACATGAGAGTTTGAAAATAATAAATAAAAAAGGATTTTTTGAAATTTGAAAATTGTTAAATGAATGGAATTTTCGAAAAAAAATAAAAAAAATTGGTGATGTTTCCGCGCCACGCATGCCCGGTGTTACTACGGATCATGATTATATCGCTCGTGGTTCTTGACTATTTATTTTTCATTTAGAATCTAGTGTTTAAATCACGTTTGGAATGAGAATGCCACTTTTGAACACACTATTTTGTTTAACATAATTTTCTATCCGTTTGTTTCTTTTATGTTTTGGACAGAAATCATTATTTTGTTAAAGTCCCACCTTGTATCCTAGTATTTTTGACGACCCTCCCCTTGTTTACTCCAAACATATATGTGATCTACCTTTTGTATGGCCTTATTATCATTATGAAAACCATTTAATATTTTAAGTTAAAATGACACAGTATTAGATAATAAATAGAGCATGACTTGGCGTTTTCTACTTAATAGAGCATGGCTTGGAGCTCACTATAACAATTTAATACCCTGATGGTGTGTTGTACAGGTAGTTCGCGATGCGGACACTCGCGAGGGTCACTATATAAAATGGAGTTGTCAATGACAATATACTCGATACTAATAATATAATAATGATACTGTATCAAACAACATCTTTTGCCTGTGGCCAAGATCAAATTGACAAGTTCCAAAGCCTTCACTCACATTATCTGTATTTCAAAGTGGCATTGACAACACAACAAAACATTTTATTTATTTATTAACCCTTTACCCAACAGAAGGGCCCTGTGACAATGCATTCTCTTATATATGCGAGTCGACCATAGGTCGCCTCACATATATAAGAGAATGCATTGGATTTACACATTAAAAATTATAAAATTGTTAAAGAATGTAAGAAAAAAATGGTAAAAAGTGTTAAAAAAAAGATTATTTTTTTTAGGCCAATGCATTCTCTTATATATGCGAGGCGACCTATGGTCGACTCGCATATATAAGAGAATGCATTGGCACAGGGCATAACTGTAACTATCACAATGTGGTCAAGGAGCCGGTTCCAATGATATCCATATTTGTATGGTTCTATTGAGACAGACCGAAGATATTTTAGGCTGTTGAAGCTTTATTTGGCCGGTTTTGGGCCGTTTTGCTGGGTAAAGGGTTAACTTTATTATTGTAATAGAAAAACAAACAACAGTACAAAGGTTGCCATGGAGGGGGGGCACCCCACTTCGATGAGTAATTTCCTTAGGGCAGTACAGTAAAGTGTATCCACCAACCCAAACTGCTTGACTGTTCAAACCAATGTCCCTCAAAACAAATCATGTACAAGCTAGTCATTTCACTTAGAACAGATCCCCTTTTCGATATACAGTTTAAAGAGATATACATGTACATAATTGTGGCATGGATGTCATTAAAGATTAATGTCTTTAAATATCAATAATATCAGGGTTTCCGCTAGGGGTGGGGGAATGGTACCCCTATAGCCACTGGGGAAAATCTGTCAATCAACAAATTACGAATGTCTACATGTAACAGTATTGAGTAAGTCAGTCGATAATTAAAGCCAAGTTCTGAATATCAATGGTTATATACATGTAAGTACATGTAGATAAAGTCAAGGAATTTTATTTTTGTGTTTTAATTTTGACAATTTGAAGGGTGAATGTAAGATTGTTGTATACGTGTAGGTACCAAAAACTGTGCGACAAAACGTCATGTTAAATTTGCGTATAAAATAAGTGAACTGACAACCTTTTGTATGGCCACCATCAAAGGTGGAGGAAATTGTTAAAATTCCACTATTTATTTTGACGTCCAACTAATCTACATTCATTACAACATGTTAGACCATGGAATATGCCTAATCATCTTTCAGTGGCTAACATCTGGACCTCATCTACATATCAGTCAGAAGAGTGTGTTAGTTGGGAACGTAATTGCAATGTATTAAACCAGGCAGAATCAACCACATGGCTTGTGGGTGATGTCTGCTTCGATATCTTTCAGAATAAGGCAAATATAATTGTCAATGTGAATAGCCCCGAAAAGTATTCTTTTCATGATTTGAGTTATCAGGCAAATAAAATTATTGTTTACTAATACTCACTGTTACTGACAGCTACACATGTTTATAGGCATTAATCTGTTGATCGGGCAGAATTATGAATATGTCGGAGGGGAACTTTGGGTGAGGGGAAAGGACCATAAAAGGGACCCGCTGCCCCTGCAGCGGAAACTCTGATAATATGCCGAATTGCGTAGTATTAATTTAATGTGATAGCTCGTAGTTATAGGTGCGGTTTAAATTAATTAAATAAGTAAAGTAATCATCCGGAAACCAAAATAATCGGCAAATTCTAAGTCGACAAGGACCATAACTTTGGCGTAAATAGGAGGACCGAACACATATTCAAACCTGACCTGTAAGGCTGTATTTTGAGATGATAACCTCACATACCAAATTTGGTTCAGATCCGATCACACAAACTAAAGTTATCATCTGGAAACCTCAAAACGACAAAATTTTAAGTCGAAAAGGGGACACAACTCCTGCAAAATTGGCAGACCAAACCCATGTTTGAACTTGATTTGGTTTTTGAGCTCATACAATGTAAGCTCACATACAAAATTTGGTTTTTATCCGATACCCCCAAAATAAAGTTCTCATCCGAAAAACTTCCGCACAGATGGACGGACAGATTTTAAGTCGAAAAGGAGCCATAACT